>CM069314.1:23000000-24250000 GCA_035609425.1 Epinephelus awoara | reverse complement strand
TAACGATGAATAGTAGCACTTTCTAATGTCAAAAACGGCTTCTAAACAAAACCAGATATGTTTCAGCAGAAATATGATCCGAAATCAAGGAGAAATAAACAACATTGGCAACCAAGATTACATGTTCCCCTGACATTTGCATGTAGCCACATGTAGCAGTGTGTGTTCTATAAACACTTGCAGTAGTGTGCCTAAAGCAGATAACCATAATAAAGAAATCCATAACAAGCCAGTGTCGGCTTGTCTCGAAAGTAGTAAATAAAACATTGGAGTATTCAGAAAAGACTGAAGCCTGAGGTTTTAGCTCAGCTTTAAACATCCAACATTGTGACATTATGGCAGAAAATGAGGTAAAGCTTAATAGGTCCCTTTTAAGGAATTATACCAGTAAGAAATCTATTGTTGTGATGCATTTATTACTGGAAGCATGGACTGCAAGGTTTTCTTCCTTCACAAGTTATTTAAATTTTAAAAGGCTTTCAGAGTCATTTCAGTCAATTTAATCCACCATACTGAAAAGTTTTGTTTGTGGATTCAACCAAACTGTATTTGTTGAATTCTTAACCATACATACCAGATTTTGTTGTGGTTGTGTCTGTGGTGGTGGTGGTTTGGAGAGTAGTTGTAGAAGAATTCAAGGAGGGCTTTGCAATAGTGGTGAGTAGAGTAGTGGTGTTAATCTGGGCCGAAGTTGTACCATGCATAGTTGTAGCAGTTGTGGTTGTAGAAGTAGCATTAACATTAGCTGTTGTAGTTGTTAAATTGACTCCTGGTCCTTTGGTTGTCAGGTTAACGTTCGTGATTGAACTGCTTGTAGTTGTGCTCAGGTTGAAGCTGATTCCTGTAGTTTGATTGAGATTGCTGCTGGCACTGACGACTGTGGTAGCTGTGGTGAAGTTGTCATTGCCATTGGTTGTTGTGATGTTGTGGGTCACTCCCACTGTGGTGTGATTTCCAGTCTGGTTGTTCGGTGGAGTTACTGTGGGTTCAGTGGTGTTGTTGACAACAGGCATCACATTGTCCACAGTTGTGTTTTTTGTGGATGTTGTTGCGTTGTTAAGAGTTACATTAACTTGTCTAGCAGTGGTAGATGTCATGTTTTTATAAGGAACAGTTGTGTTCTGCTGTGTTTCCCTGGTGGGTGCAGTGGTTACATTGTCTGTGGCTGTTTTGTTTTGATGTACAGTCGTGGTTATATTATTTGTGTGATTGTTAGAGACTGCAGTTACATTGTCCACCATTGTGTGATTGGGAGAGGCTGTAAACGTGCTTATTGTTGCGTTATTTGTTGTAATTGTGCCATTGTTTAAGGTCCTGTTCCTGTCAGCTGTAGTAACATTGTCCACTGTTGTGAAATTGTTTGCTGCTGTAGTTACATTGTACACTTCTGTGTGATTGGGGGAAGGTGTAACTGTGCCAGCTGTTGTATTAATTGTAACTGAGCCATTGTGTAGCATCCTGTTGTCGTTTGCTGTAGTTACATTGTACTCTGTTGTGTAATTGTTTGAGGCTGTTGTGTGATTGTTGGCAGCTGCAGTTACATTGTTCGCCATGGTGTGATTGAGAGAAGTTGTATCAGCTGTAACTGTAGTTATATTGTACGCTGTTGTGTGATTGGTTGGAGGTGAAACTGTAGTTACATTGTTCTCTATAGTGTGATTGTTTAAAGGTGTAATTGTAGTTACATTGTGCGCTGTTGAGTGATTGGTTGAAGATGTAACTGCAGTTACATTGTGCACTGTTGTGTGATTGTTTAAAGGTTTAACTGTAGTGACATTGTTGGCCGTTGTATGATTGTTTGAAGGTGTAACTGTGGTTACATTGTGCACTGTTGTATGATTGTTTGAAGGTGTAACTGTAGTGACATTGTTGACTGTTGTATGATTGTTTGAAGGTGTAACTGTAGTTACATTGTTGACCGTTGTATGATTGTTTGAAGGTGTAACTGTAGTTACATTGTTGACCGTTGTATGATTGTTTGAAGGTGTAACTGTAGTTACATTGTGCACTGTTGTATGATTGTTTGAAGGTGAAACTGTAGTTACATTGTTGACCGTTGTATGATTGTTTGAAGGTGTAACTGTAGTTACATTGTTGACCGTTGTATGATTGTTTAAAGGTGTAACTGTAGTGACATTGTTGACCGTTGTATGATTGTTTGAAGGCGAAACTGTAGTTACATTGTTGACCGTTGTATGATTGTTTGAAGGTGTAACTGAAGTGACATTGTTGACCGTTGTATGATTGTTTGAAGGTGAAACTGTAGTAACATTGTTGACCGTTGTATGATTGTTTAAAGGTGTAACTGTAGTAACATTGTTGACCGTTGTATGATTGTTTGAAGGTGAAACTGTAGTTACATTGTTGACCGTTGTATGATTGTTTAAAGGTGTAACTGTAGTGACATTGTTGACTGTTGTATGATTGTTTGAAGGTGTAACTGTAGTTACATTGTGCACTGTTGTATGATTGTTTGAAGGTGTAACTGTAGTGACATTGTGCACTGTTGTATGATTGTTTGAAGGTGTAACTGTAGTTACATTGTGCACTGTTGTATGATTGTTTGAAGGTGTAACTGTAGTGACATTGTGCACTGTTGTATGATTGTTTGAAGGTGTAACTGTAGTTGCATTATTGACCGTTGTATGATTGTTTGAAGGTGTAACTGTAGTTACATTATTGACCGTTGTATGATTGTTTGAAGGTGTAACTGTAGTGACATTGTTGACCGTTGTATGATTGTTTGAAGGTGTATCTGTAGTTACATTGTGCACTGTTGTGTGGTTGTTCAAAGGTGTTACTGTCACTACATTCTGCATTGTTGTGTGATTGGTTGCAGGTATAACTGTTGTGCGATTATTTGATGGTGTTACTGTAACTACATTGTGGACTGTTGTGTGGTTGTTTGAAGGTGAAACTGTTTCGACTGTTGTGTAATTTGGAGACAATGCAGTTGTGTTAAGTGTGGAATCAATGGGAGCAGCTGTAGTCATTTGTAATGTTGAGTTGACAGGGGATATTGTTATGAATTCCGTTGTGTTTTGGGGTGCTGTGGTCGTGTTCTGCAGTTTTGTATTTTCTCTGGGTGTCAACAATGTTGTGTTATCAGACAGAGTTGTGTTTTGTGCTGTTGTACTGTCAGAGACAGTCACAGTCATGTTTTGTGAGCTGGTTTGGAGGACAGGCTGTGCTGTCGAGGACTGTGTACTGTCAACAGTTATGAGTGGAGTTGTCATGTTAGGCTGAGCTGTTTCTTGTGATGCATTCGTCTGTTGAACTGTGGCAGTGTTTTCAGCTGTTGTGTACGTCTCTTCAGTGGTGTTGGTCACGGATGGTGTTAAGGCTTCAGGAGTTGTAGTGATGTTGCTGTTGGTCAGAGTGGAAGGCTGCCTAGTGCTTTGCATGGTTGTGGAAGGCTCTGGAGGGCAGGTGTCAGTCAGAAGTACAGCAAGGCTCTCATTGACCTCACTAAAAGAACACACAGCAAAATATTGTATTAAAATGAAATACTTTAGAGACTTTCAAGCATGAAGCCAGTGCCTTAAATTGTGGAGATACTCAATAAACAAGGTATTTTTCTTAAGTCATATCAGGACAGAATAAAATAAAACATCTTTTGTTCTACCTATGCACAGTCAGTAAATGTGTCGGTGGACAGTTAGTTCAATACAGATCTAGACAGTCTAACAAGCTAGAGGTTGTGTTCGGTTTAAAGAAAAACCCATTTTAGATATGCTGCTTACAGTGATAGATAACATCCATCTATTGCTCAGTGTACATTAGCAGCTCCTCTTTTGTAGTTTACATTTCCAGTTTGATGTCCTGATTTTCCCAGAATGACTATAAACATCACAGACATCCTTTATTTCTCCTGTGCCCAACATGCACGACTGTAAACCCCCCACAGCCACCAGTGTTTCATACATTTACCATTTAAGCAAAGTGGGATCAGGCTGGCACACATCAGAGGTCAGCAGGTCACTGGCAACCCAGGTCAGGTTGGATGCCAACAGAGTACGGAGAGCCAAACCAGGGGCACCACACACCACTGTGGACAAGCAGAGCTCCATTAATGTTACATTTACATAATAAAGGTTTCATAAAAAGGAAAACGCATAAACCTGGTGACTAACCCATGCGTGTAAGGGGCCTTTCGTTTGTAATGCCACTCCTGCTGGTGATGAGTTGTTGCAGGAGTTTATTCAGGGAGCAACCATTAACAGGTCCAGACATCTCCAGTATGACCATGCAGCTGTACAACCTACAGACCAGCAGCAAAGGAGTTGAAAGAATTTATTAAAAGGAATACATCACCCATCCCCAAATGATCATTTGCACATCGATTACTCACTCCATGTTCTATTGAATTTGTAAAAAAACAAAACATTGTTTTTCTCAAATGTCTACAGTGAACGAAGAGGCCAAAAATAGAATAGTTTTGGATTCTTCATTCATTGGAGGCATGCAAGAAATACATTTTCTTTATAAATTCAGTGTAACATTGTGTGAGTAACTGATATACAAATGATCATCTGGGGCATGAAGTATCCCTTTAAGATACTGGTATTTATCATAAAATACATTATCATAACTACTGCATTATCCTATATTGAAATTAATGTAATATTAATTTGCCCCTGTACTTTCTCTTTCTTAGTGGACACAGGAATGAATGTCTGTTTTAGTAATAGAAAACAGGAAGAAACATGATTACCTCTGTTGTGTCCCATGGCACTCCAGATGAGCTCGCTGGATTAAAAAATAAATAAATAAATTATTAGGCATGATTTACAGCTTTATATTGATGTGAGTAAAAATATGACTTTGTAAAGTTTTGTGTTAATACCAAACTGTTATCTGTGGTAAGATTTACCTTGTAGTGCTTTAAAATATCTCGACACTCTGACCTGGAAACAAATAATATCCACATATATGAATCTTCACCAACAACCCTTTTATAATCAGGTTTTAGGGTAACTGTTCAATAACTTCCCATGGTCTACATGTCTGAATTGGAAGTGACTCGAAGTGGATAAAGACTTACCCTGGCATTGTGAAACACTTTCCCATTGCATTAAGTTCAGACAACTGTTGAATAAGGTTAGAGAGTCAGTGCATAGTACACATATAGTAGGATGCATTGTTAAATCATACTGTGCTGTACATACCAATTTTTTTAGGATGTTAATATCAACAGAAACATTGTTGATGTTGATTCTTATGGCGAAAAACTGGCCTGAGAGAGAGAGAGAGAGAAAAAAAAAAGGAAAATGAATCAGGGGCAGTTTTGGACTTGATTCTAACACACACACCTTCTGAGGCCTTTATGTCGCAGTTAAAGGAACAGCTACACATCAATATTTTGGGAAATGCGCTTATACACTTTCTTGCAGAAAGAAGATCGTCACCACTCTCATGTCTGTCAAGTGAGACTGTCCTTCAAAATAAGACCACCTAGGTTTTTGTACAAGCAGCAATTACAATTTACGTTACGTTATGTTAAATTACGCTACGTTGCGTTACGTTACATTACGTCATGTTATGTTACGTTACGTTACGTGTTAGGTGGCGACCTCTAGTGGCTGAAGTAATTATGACCGGATGGAGTCAGGGGACACAGTATAAAGAGTGACAAAGTCCGTTTAGCATGGAAGGGAGGGCAGGGAAGGCGGATGGGTCAAACAAACACAGGTCTTACATTCAGGAAACTACTGATTGTGTCCTGTGTGAAAGCAAAAGTCAATATTGAGTTATTTCTGCTACCTCACATAGTATGTCGCATTATGGCACTACATACGTGAGGTATTTCACCTGAGACACATTAAGTTACGTTACATTACTTACAAACATACTCCCTCCTTCGAGTCAAACCATGGTCTTTTTTCTAAACCTAACCAAGGAGTTTTTTTGACTAAACCTAACCATTTAGTTTTGATGCAGTTGGGACCAATTGTGTTTCATAATGCTTACCACATGTTTAAAACAGCAACTGGGAACTGCCAGACACAAGCTGTTTTGTCATCCACTGGTAGGGGCTCTTATTTAAGAAATGCTCCTATGGGACTATCAGCCAGAAGATGGTTAGCTTAGCTTTAAACAGAGACTGGTAACAGAGGGAAACATTTATCATGGCTCTGTATAAGGTAAAAGAATCTCATTATATCTCGTTTGTTTAATCAGAAGCAAGCCAAGATAACCTGTGGCTGGCTGTTGATTCGTATTTATCATACAAATATGAGTTTGGTATCAACCATCTCATCTAACTCCTGAGAGAAAGCCAGTAAGAAATTCCCAAAAATGTCAAACTATTTCTTTTAAGTTTGTATAACATCCCATAAAATCAAGGTGCACACTTGTCACATTTAGCAGCTGTGTGTGGAGGGATATGAGCAAAAAATAATTGACGCTGCAGTACAAAATTATGCAGACAGGACAGAAGACAATATTCTGGATGTTTTCTTACTTGCAGAATTACAGAAGGCAGTGCAGTCACAAAAGCGAGGCGCTTCACCTGAGGCACAGACAAACACAGTTAAAGCAGCGGAGGCAGCAGTGGATTGTGATTAAATATAAAGGGTGTCTGCGTTTTTGATACTCACTGCTGCAGGATTCTGTCTTAGGCTGTGCAGCTGGGTTGGAGTCTGGCTCTACAAGGGAGCTAGGTGAATAAACACTGATAAGATACAGAGTGTGTACACATGTACAGATGAACGCTCAGTGCATACAGAAAAACACACTCACCAAGTAAGCTCAGAGCGTTTGTTTGCCTGACAGATATCATCCAGGGAGGATGTAGATGTGCACCTCACAAACCCGCCACTGGAGGGCTCCATATCCCCACACACATCTCGACCTGATATGGACAAAGTCAACATGAGTTAGCTAATTATAATATGTGTGCTTTTGGTTGTTTGTGTTAAGGTTAGGGTTAGGCATGTTGTTGTGACTCGTGGTTTAGGGTAAGGGAATGAAAAATGTCCATGAAGGTCCTCACAAGTCACGACATACAAACATGTTTGTGCACTCTTGGACTTCTATCTTTGTAAGGGTCAGTTTTTTGAAGTCTTGACATTTTTGGAAAGTGAGGATTTTTTACATGCACACACACACACACACACACACACACATACTTGTATTTCTATCCTTATGAGGACCATAAGGATAACCATCACCACTAAACGCCTAGCCCCAACCCTTACCTAACCCTTCCCTAACTCCAATTCTAACCTGAACCTTGAAACCAAGTCTTAACCCTTAAACAGGCCTTTGAAGAAATGGAGGCTGGCCAAAATGTCCTTACTTTACAAAAATGTCCTCACTCTGTTGGTGCATGTATATTTGGTACACACACACTCACACACAAAATTTTAACTTAACAAATGTCTGTGTTTCTAAGCACAATGTGTGATTGTATGTACTCCTGTTGGTGTTTTGCATGTGCACACAGGATAATCTGTGGGCTATTTGTACGTGTGTGCTAACTGAATCCAAGTATAGGTGCATTTTGCATGTTTGCAAAATCCTGAATGTGTGTCTTTACACTTATATTTTATGTGTGTCTTTACACTTATATACCTGTGTGTGACTTAAAGGCACAATCCATGGTCCAAATGTAAACTGAAGTATATATACTTCATTTATATACCATATACTATAGCAAGTCTTTAATTTAAAGACTCAAAAGATGACAAAAGGCTCAAAAGATGACAAAATGGGTGGCAGTAACTCAGTCCATACGGACTTGGTTTTGGAACTGGAGGGTCGCCAGTTCAAGTCCCCAGACTGATCAAATATGGAGTGTGGACTGGTAGCTCGAGAGGTGCCAGTTCACCTCCTGGGCACTACTGAGGTGTCCTTAAGCAAACCACTGAACCTCAAACTGCTCGGGGCGCCTGTCCACAGCAGCCCCCTCACTCTGACATCCCTCCTTTTAATCTATTATGGGTCCTGTTTGTGCATGTGTGTGTATTTCAGGCCTGTGTGTATATGACAACAGAGTAAAAATAAATTTCCCCTTGGGGATTAATAAAGTTTATCTTCTTCTTCTTCTTCCTTAAGCTGTAGTGTGTGTGTGTTTGTGCAGGTGTGAAACCTAATTGAGTTGATTGAAAAAATGCTCACCGACTCTTTCAACCACTCCTGTGATTCTCGCCTGTATTTGTTCGTCTCCAGCTTGCTGCAGTGCAGAGACTCCAGCGCGCTGCAGTTCACACACTGAGACAGCGTGGCTGAGCTGCAACAGCACAGCGCAGGTTGTTTGTCTGAAAACAAAGTATTCACACCACGGTGAGAGGGTGACATGTAAAGTATGTTGGAGTGAACACAAAACACTCACTGACATGCTGTCACCTTATGTTAATTTTCACACTGCAGTTCACCTGCACTGCCTGCAAAAACAGAGAGAAAAGTTATGGTAGTTTGCTTGTCTTGTTGGAGAAATTTTATTCTGAAAAAGTGAATGGGTGCTGCTTGTTTCTGGGACACACTGACCTGAAGTCGTCTGTCATCCTGACAAAAATCTATAAAGCCTGTTACTCCATGTGCTGCATCACCTTTGTCACCGTGACAACCAAACGCATTTGACACCTGAGTGAAAGATGGAGAGACAGAGGCAGACACATGCTGATACTGCGTGGGAGGTGATGAGAGCTGAACACGTACAGTTCAAGTATTAGGACAGCGACGAATATTTTGTTGCGTCTGCATCCACATCAGATGGAATAAAGGGACAGTTCACCTCAAAATCTAACATTCATATATTTATGTACCTGTAGTGCTATTTATCAGTTTAGATTGTTTTGGTGTGAGTTGCTGAGTGTTGGAAATATCAGCTATAGAGATGTCTGTCTTCTCTCCATTATAGTGGAACTAGATGACTTTTGTTCCTTTAAGTGCCAAAATAATACATTTGAAAAACTCAACAGTGATGCCTCTTTCCAGATATCATGACCCTGTTACTCAAGGCAATCCACAGACCTTGTTATACATTTTTTTTGATATAACATACTTTGATAAATTTCCTCTAAGTATCTTTGTTACAAAACAGGGAAGGAATGAAGGAAGGAAGGAAGGAAGGAGGGAGGGAGGAAGGGATAGATGGATGGATGAATGAAGGAATGGGAGGGGAGGGGAGGAAAAATTGGATTTTGTTTTGAAATATTTTAAGTAGTGAAAAAATGTCTCGCTTGTCTCCAATGTCTCCATTTTTAAGGTGGTGTACGAAGAAATAATCTTCATAATTCTCAAAATTCTGACTGCTTCCTTTTTTATTAACAGCATTTACCTGTACTTTTACTTTCAATACTTAAGTACATTTTATATCATAAAATCACTTTTGATATTTAAGTGCAGTAAATATTGTGTAATTGGAGATTTTAACAAAAGTAATATTCTAAGAGGTGACTTTGACTTCTACAAAAGTGATTTTCTGGTAAGAAATCTGTACTTTTAGTCAAGTGTGACCTTCCACCACTGACATACAGGAGGAGGTGTGTATACTGCTAGCTCACTTAGCAACAGTAAGCTAGCTAATGTAAAAGCTCAGCTGAGAAGGACGCAATTTTTGCACTGTCACAAGCACAAGCCTCTTTTCCATGAGCAGATGATGCTTTCTTTTGTGCAGTGATTTGGTTGGTGGGGGGTGTTCTGTAGAAAGAAAATAGTTCCCACGTGAAACTGCTCACAACAAGGTCATCTAGTTCCATTACACTGGAGAGAGGGCAGATATCCCTATGGCCAATATCTCCAATACTCGGCAACTCACACCAAAACAATTTCGATTGAAAGATAGCACCACAGGTAAAAGAAAAAATGTGTGAATTTGATTTTGGGCTGAACTTCCCCTTTAAGTTTTTGTTTGTACAACAAAAGTGACAACCCCAGGAGAAACTCATACTGTTTATGTTTCGATTTCAGCTATTCTTTCTCAGCCAGCCGCCTTAAGTGCCCTGCGGTTTAACAAATGGCACTTCACCTGTGGTTGAAAGTCATTGTCAGCTCAGGTATGGTACACAGTATGCTACTTCCTTGAGAAGAGTCAGCTGAAGCCACAGACATAAATCATAAATCATAAACTGTTGGTGATTGATCAAAGAGTGGTTTTATAATCTAGGTTGGCACGAAAATAAAATTAACAGATAACGTCGTGATGAAAATAAAAAATTCTCATGGTTAGTCAAAGTCAGGTGACTGAGTAGGTAAAAATTATGGTCTTAATGTTGACTTAAAATGAGCATTTCGGTTTTGTGATCTTTTTCTTTACTTGGCAGACATTGGCTTCCACAGTGATGACATCCCTTAGTTTAAAACACAAACTACTGTTATCTGGTTCAAACTTCTTCAATGTGAGAATTTGATGGTTTTCTTTTTATTCTTCTGCAATTCGTAAATTGAATGGGTTTAGGTTTTTGACTGTTGTGAGAAATGGTGATGGGTATTTTTCACATTCATTCATTCATTTTTCTGTAACCGCTTATCCTGTTGGGGGTCGCAGGTTTGCTTGAGTCTATCCGACACTGGGCGAGAGGCAGGCTACACCCTGGACAGGTCACCAGACTACATTATCCTTAAATTGGGGGCAACTATGTATTAAAAAGACCATGATTCCTCATGTTCATCCAATACAGATCTTGACACCTTTGAAGTCCTTTAATAAAACGAAAGTCACCTGCTACAACCTCAAATATGATTGTTTCATTTTAAAGCCGATTTGCTTAAGTAGAGTAACGACTGTTAAAGATGTTACTGTCCTACTTCTTATCGGAATACTTCACCCCCAAAATGACTTGTTCAGTTGAATTTGTGAAGAAAACTTTGTTCTCCAGAAATTTCTCGATGAACTGAAGTGGTGACCACTTTTAGCAGTAGCAAAACTATTCTAAAACATCAGTATACAAACGTTCACACAAATCATGCAGTAAAATCCAAGTCTTACTTATCAGATGTATGCTAAGTTGCCTCCCTCCCAAACAGACAGCCCTTTCTGATGTGGAAATGAACTGACAGTGAAACTTATCTGTGCTCTCTTCAAAGCCAGACTGCATTGACAAATACAGTCATTTCACCTTGCTGACCACTTACCCTTTTAAACATGAACTAACCCTTTAAAACGCAAAAGTCAATCAATAACACAAACTAACTGACTGACTGGGGCAGCTGTCGACCAGCAGCTCCCATGTTCAGTGAGGTAAAATTACTGTTTTTGTCAATGGAATCTGCCATAGAAGAGAGCACAGATAAGTTTTGCTTTTGGGATGTACTGAGCACAAAAAGAAAAACAAAGTATTCTTCACAAATTCAGTGTAACAACATAGTTAATATACAAATGGGTGAAGTATACCTTCAGAGAGTGAAACTGAATATACACATGCATTTGTAACTTATACAGTGGAATAAGATATGATGCTCAATACTGGAAACTGAGAGGGTGGAAACTTATTGTAAAAGGTCACGGAGTTAACAATGCTGACACCTCATCCAGGAAAATACTGCAGTGAATGATTGGCAGTCCAAATCCAAAATAATATCAGGTGCATCACAGGGTTGGAATGTACTGCTCCTAAAACTAATCTTGTGCCTGCAAGACTCGTTTGTGACAAGGTGGCATTTAAAGCTATTCAGTGCATGACACAACGAAGGAGTGGAGACTGAAAGGTACACGAGAAACCCAACAAAGGGGATGAAAAGCCATTGTCACTCTCACCAAGTTGTAGACATCTTGTTCAGTCTTACTGCCGCCACTGGCCTCCACACTTATGGGCATCCAGAAGTAAGCATCTGCAGAAAGAAATAAGATTGTAAAGTCAGAAATATGCCTGAATAAAAGACTTTGAGTGGACAAAATGTAGATGTTTCTTACTGCTATTGGAACAGAGTTGGCTGACATCACAATTTACTAATGGGGACCCTAAGAGAATAGAGGACACAGATATTTAAAAGAATATTAAAACCTTTTAAAAGGAATATGTATTATTTCTTCTTTACATCAGTAACACAAAAGAGTCTGTAATTATACACCCACACAAATATACACCCAAAATGTCAGACTAACTTGATGTGAGTGTTCTAGGCGTGGTTTGGTCAGCAAGTAGATTTGTACTTGACGCAGGAACAGCGGTGAAGGGCGGGACTGCGCTGTGTGTCCAGTCTGCTGTTGGTGAATCTGTACTGGACACTGTGGTGGGGTTGTCTGGAGTCAGTGTCGTCAATGGGGTCACATTTGTCAAAGGTGTAACGAATGATCTCTGGAGGTTGGATGGATTTTCTTCTGTGCTGTGATTGGCTGATGGCATCACTGATGGAGGCTCTGTTTGATAGCTATTGACTGTAGTGCTACCAGTGGGTGTTGAAACTAAAAATAAAATACAGACCTGTCTTAAATTGTATTCATGTATGATAGTTTGCAAGATAAAATTTAAATGATAATTCAGGTGTTTAATTGAAGTTATCATTAATTTTCTGTTTCTTTTATTATTTACAGACAAAATAATGTAATCATTGTAATCAATCAACAGAAATTATGCACAAAACCATTAAAACCTGTCTCAAATTAAAATTATTCTTAAATTTCTTTTAGGAATAACTTAAACTTTCACTTTTTTCATCATTAACAGACCTTATAATGTGATAATAACTGATAGAAATGATGGCAAGAACAAAAAGAAGGCCCAAATTTTATGTATAGTTAAATTTCTGCTACTTTTAGTCAGTTACTGACATTATAATGTGACAATAACTGAATGATCCCAAAAACTACAAAAAGGCCTGAATTTTAATTGTCATTAAAATCTCTGCTGATTTTTGTCATTTACTTACATATAATGTGACAACTGACACAAATAACAACCAATACAAAAAGTAGGCCCAAATTATTATCGTCAAATGTCGACTACTTTTTGTCATTTAATTACAGTATGGTATGATAACCAATACAAATGATTGCCAAAACAAAACAAAAAGTAAGCCAAATTTAACATATCCTTAAAATTCTGCTACTTTTTAATCATTTACTCCTATTATAATATGATAACTAATACAAATGATGGCCAAAACAATAAAAATGAAGGTCCAAATTTAAAGTGTCCTTAAATATCTGCAACTTTTTATAATTAACTTATATTTCAATATGATAACAACTGATACAAATAATGGCCAAAACAATTTTTTTTTAATCTTTGTCATTTACTTACATTATAAATATGATGATAACTGATACATGTGATAGCCAAAACTACAAAACATAGGCCCAAATTAAAATTATCCTTAAATGTCTGCTACTTATATTATTTAAGTACATTATGATGTGATAATAACTGATGCAAATGATGGCCAATACAAAAAGTAGGCCTAAATTTTAATTATCCTTACATTTATTCAACTTTTTTTTATTCATTCACATTATGATGTGATAAGAACTGACACAAATGATGATCAAAACTACAAAAAGTAGTACTTTTATCATTACTGGCATGACGTGATTCAACCCCACATCACTAACCTGTGACCGTGGGCGTCTGGCTGCTCATGTGAGTGGCAGGTGTTGCTATGACAGGACTTGAGGTAGTTACGGTTAAAAGCACTTCTGGTAAGAAAAAGAAGGAAGTAGGAAGCTAAGTAATAATCAGAGGGAAGTACTGTAATTAAGATAATAAGAGGTATTACATCATGGGTTTTACTGTGTCAAAAGGATACTCACCAGATGGAGGTGAGAATGACCTTCCAAATCCAAGTGTGAGCGCTGAAACAGTGAACGTAAATTAAGGTTTTCCCTTCACACTTCAATAGTGTGTACTTTTACTTCCAAATCAATCTGTCTTGCTCTCTCTTGTTGTCTCTATCTAAAAATCTCTTTGTGTGTACTTCTATCCCTCCTCTCTACATACAGACATATACAAATACAACTATACATTGAGACAGTTACACATAACATGCATGTGAGTGTTTAGGTCATGTGAATACACACCATTATCAGTTACGCTTCTGTGAGTACGTGCTCCACGTCTCAACCGTCTGTGCTCTATGAGTGACATAAAAACATGCAACATTCAACATTCAGCATGCTCTAATATCATGCACAGCTAATGTATGTGGAAGAAAGAATAGGCTGAAGAGCTAAGTGAAACAGGATAAGATGCATGCTCAAAGACTTCTATATGACAAATTGCAAACATGCCATGCTATATTTTAGCTAGAATTCCATGATAAAAAGGCAGAAAAGATGACACAGCATTTTCTCATACATGCAATTAGTCAGGGAAGTCATTCATGCACCACATCCTATCGTAAACATCTACAAGTATCAGTTATAAAGACAAGTCAATGCCAGTCTCACCACACAGAAGGCTGGGGTCTCTCTGTCTGGCCCTGGGACTGGTCACGCCCCAGTGCTGAGCGCTCCAGCCAATCACAGTGCCATCCTCGCAGAGGCCGTGGTCGCCTACATCTGCCCACATGCGGAACAGGTACAGCTCCACTTCCCCAAGCTGGGCTCCGGGGGGTCGGTCTCTGGGTCGGCAGCCCAGCCACAGGGAGCCGTAGGGAGGGATGGCCTGAGCGATGACCGTCCTCTCCGCCACCATTTTCCCATCAACCTGAAACATTTACACAGCTTATGTGGCTAACAAATAAAGTGTCGATTAAGTAAAAGTTCAAAAGTTTCAGTCCTGCGATTACTGGGCCCACACTGCCACCACATTTGCTCATTAAGGAAATATGTAACCCCCCTAATGACCATTTGGAAAATCAGTTGTTCGCCTAGTATTGTTGAATTTAAGAAGAAAACTTTGTCTTGCAGAATTAATTATGATTCATCAAAGTGACACAATAACAGAAACAAACTAACTGACTGAGGCAGCAGTTCCTGTCTACAGTGAGGTAGAATTACTGATTTTGTCAATGGTGTCTAGCTTTGAAGAGAGCATAGATCAAGTTTCACTCATTGTGCAGGGCCCCATGGGAAAGGGCTGGATAAATGAGACTTGGATAATTGTATACTGCAGGAGTTGTGTGAGAGTTTGTAAACAGATGTTTTGATATAGTTTTGCTGTTGTTAAACATGGACCCCTATGACTTTCATTCATCAAGATTTTTTGTCCATTCTTAGATTTTTTTGGTCACAGTGGAGGCATGCCAGAAAAACAAGGTTTTCTGGCCCAATTCAACATAACGTGGAATGAGTTATTGATATACAAATGGATGTTTGTAGGGTGAAGTGCTCCTTTAAAGGACCATCACTACTTTGGTCTTATGTTCACAGTCTGGCCTGGGTGATTTAATCTGACCAGACTGTTATCTTGTTTACAACTTCTCTGGTTGTGTGTGTTTCTTGCCCTCTAGGGCCATGTAGTGATGCTGCCATGTTCCCAGATATCAACAATAATTTTGGTGAGCACAATTCTATCATAACTGTTCCAAAACTTTCCAAAACTACAAAAAATAACCAAGGTTTTGATAAACTGCAGATATCCATTAAGTTGTTGTGAATAGCTTTGCTTTATTAATACCCAAAATTATACCAAAAAAAAGAAAGAGATTATACATTTGGTGATTTTAATAGGTTGCAAACTACTGAAACTACTTTCACCAGTGCAGTACTGTCACTGTTTTCATATATGGTACTCCTGGTACTAAGTCTGCTCAGCTTAACAGCGCATACTTCAGCGTGCCTGTCTAAACAGTGTCTTTCACAGTGCATTGTTTTGTCTTTCATTCCAAACCTCACCCACAATATGTGGTATTTGTGCAAGATAAACTTATCGGGGTGTGTAAACAACCTATTTTTGCAAACACTGTTTGGCTTTGCTTTGCGTAGACCTCACAGCATACTAAGAGGTAGAAGTAAATGTACTTAAGTGCTTATCTTAAATACAGATATGAGGTACTTGTACTTTACTAGATTATTCAGATTTGACACTGCTTTATTTTCCTACTCCACAACAACAACAATTATCATTGTAAATAATCCAGTAATATGAAATGTAAGACTAGAATACTCACAGAGCCAATGTTGTTCAGTAAGTACTTTTATTTTTGATTTGATTACTACTTGTGTTTTCCCTCAGTAACATTTCCAATGCAGAACTTTTACTTGTAATGAAATATAACATCATGACCTGAATACTTCCTCCACAGCTGGGCATAATATGACAATACAAGAATTACCTCTAGGCTAAAGGAGTTGCGTGCTACGTCCCTCCTCAGACACACCCTATGCCAGTATGTCGGGGACAGCCGGATAGGAAATCGGTGACGGACCCTTAGCAGCCACCCATACAACGCATTCTCATCCCCCTCCAGACCCAGCTCAGGTCTGGGTGCGTGGACCGAGCTGTAAGAGAAGGCCACCCAGGCTCCGGGAACGACCACACGGATGTCGACACATAAAGTCATCTGAGAGAGCAGCGGCATGGCGGCCCTGTCCTGCAGGGTCCAGTGGTCCTCGCAGCCTTTTAGTACTACCTTTGTGTCTGCCAGGAAATAGCCGAGTGCTGGAAAAGGAAATGCAGATTTAGAGTTTGAATTTCAAAGCAGAGCTGTGATGTAAGCAGAAGTTGTGTCGATGGTTGATGGAAGTAACTTTTAATGTTTTATTTTCACCTCAGACTGATAAGGAGAACTTGTTAGCAGACAGTTGCCTATATACACATCCAGCAGATACAGAGAAACCGTACCATGCATTTGAAGTTGTGTTTTAGCCAAATGATGAAATCGCTCTCTGTTAGTTCTGTTTTTGGTCTCCATCATTTCCTGAAGGGAAATATCTGTCCCTATAGCAGCTTAATGCTCCCGTATGTTCACCAGCTAGTCGCAAACTTCAGATAAAATATGCTAATTCTCTGTAAGTTCATTAATACAAAAACACATTCCACACTGTCATCATTTGTGAACATAAAAATAATGATTAATGCTACTTAAGAAACAAACAAAAAAACAGCTTAGTTACCATAAACACTTTTCTACGGAGGCCCTTAAGTCCTGAAAGGTGATAATTATCTGGTGGGAACACAAATAATTATCTTTTGCACACAAGATAATAACTGGTGCGCTTAAGACTAAAAAACATCTCCTTAAGGGCCATTAGGGGCAATGTACTTTTCTAATTTGACAACATAAACAGTCTAAATGGGCCCCTTTGTATTTCCTGTTGCAGTGTTTGCTAGTGTAGGAGCTGGCAGGGAATAAACGAGCCAAAGCTGCTCAAAGAGCAATGAAAAGGTCTATAGCACAGACTGTATATAAAACTGGACATGACAGCTTCCCAAAAGTGGCTGGTGGCTGGCTGCAGTAAAGGTCACAAAGCCCGCCCTCTCCATGTTGGCAGATGGTACATGGGCCAAACTAAAATGTCAAAGTACATGTCACATATAATTTTCTCAAAGATAGTGTCTGTCTTTTTAGGTAGGTGTTATCACGGTGATGTATGTCCAAGTGCTCATGTCCCTGGTTAGAATTAGCTATTCAGTGCTTTAAAAAGGGGATCTGATATTATGATTTACAACTGTGTCTGCAATTGGTGTGCTTGCTCGTCAGACAGCAGGAACTTGATACCGTGGAGATCTCCAGATGTTTAGACTCCCACTCAAAATTATGTCACCAGGCAAGATGGCAGCAACCATATCTGGGATATTTGGCTTAATTTTTGTACAGTAGAAGGAACTAAGCTAAGCTAATCGTAAGCACAAGCAATCCATTCTAATTACTGGTGCTATAAACTCACAATATTGTTGCAAAATCAATATTGAGGTAACTGTGAAAAACACTGAGATACCTGACTGTCTCCATGATGTCTAACGCTGGTTTATCTGTAGCCATAATGAAGTTAAACACTAATTTCGGTTTTAGTTCCGTGCAGCAGCTCCAGACTGTTAGCCTACTGTTTGTGTTGGTGTAAAATCTGTCTAGCACAACTGTACATTACTGCCCAGGGGAGTGAGCTATTTCAAGTTGAAAAACCTCGTCATTTGCAAAAGAAGTCACATTTTCTTGAATTCAAATCACTTATTGAAATTCTGTATTTCCTCTTTCTATGTGAATTACCTTGGGGTGGAGTGGCTGCCAACAGTGAGAGCCAGATGACAAGAAGGAAATGATGTGTCCATCTCCACCGTCCTTCAAAGCAAAGGCCATGCATCCTCCTGAGAACACAAGGTTACATAAAGGCACAAGGCATGAGACATCTTCCTCTCCTTTTGGTTTTATTTTGGATCTGTTTGACGTGATAGAGAAGTACCTGATGCGGACAACGACTTTGTGACAACTACTTCTCTATCACTCATTCATAAATGTCCTAAATATTCAAATTTCATTTAAAGCTCGGTGAGTGAGAACAGCAGCTTCCCATATCACTGCAATCATCTTCCCTTGCATGCAGTCTGTGTTTCTAGATGTGGATATGATCACAGTGTATCATTGTTTCAGTCATGGGGTTACACAGAAATTCTCCTTTACAGCCAGTAAACTAAAACGATCTAATACTATCCATGTCTTTGTCTACACACACGGATTGACTGCAGGGCAGGGGTGGACACAGCAGATGGGGTTACACGTCACCGCATTCACACCTTCATAAATTACAGGTTATTGTTGCCTGCAGTGTCTTTGTGTTGTAGATACACCTCAGTTTATGCTCGTTGATACTACTAAGTACTTGATTTTTTTTTTTTTTTTTAGCCACTGGGGAACAAACTGAAACACAAAATTGATTTGTTAAAACTGGGGAAGGTTGTTTTAAGAGAAGGCGAAAGAAAAAAAGGCCAGAATTTGAAATGACAGCCCTCCTCCTGCAGCTCTCCCCTCTTTGTCTAAGCCCCTCCCACCAGTCGATGAAAGGCACGTGCATGCGCTTCAACCTTGCACACTGATTCCGATGCACTTTATTGTTCTAACGGTTGCAAAAATTCGCAGTGCGTGACCAAATGAAAGACCCATGCCCTCCTTTGCCACTGGAGTTACTTATCTGGCTGTCACCACTCCCTCCCTGTCTTTCATTTGGCATTGCAGCTGCATGAAGAGGCGGAGCTGTCCTCCACATTCTGTGTGCGGTCCACATCCTCCCCCTCTTCATCATCATCCACCTGAATATTACTATCTGACCTGTTCTAAGTGAGCTGTCTGTATTATGAAATGATTCTGTGCACCCTGTTCCTCCGTCTTGTCGTGGCTGTGTCCCGCTGCCACATTATCTTCACTGATTCTTGGACAAATGGCTTCTGACAGCTGTGAAAACCTGTTAAGAAAATTTTAATGATGGACGAAAGTTTTGGACTCAAGTTTTTGACTGACACAACGTGAAGTTGTATTGACTTTTAGACTTGCAACAACTTTGGACGATAAAAATGGACTCAGTGTGCAAAGGCTGTAACCTCTACGAGTACTCATCATTCATTTCAGTAGACTGCTACAGGAATGAGTATTAAAAACCTAGAAACGAGTTAGCATTTTAGCACTGCCAGTCAAGTCAACTGAATTGAGTTTTTGGTGAGATGCCTGAAATAATGTCTGTGGTTAACACAAGCTTCAGAAATTTTCATGTTTTGTTCTACAGCATATTAAATACTTAAGTTAATATCCCACTCGCGAACTTTGCAGCTTCTACGTGTCTTAAAAAAGGCGAATGCTAACAAGTTGTCGTTATACAGCAGCAGTTTTTGTATTTGCTTGTTTTTGGGTGTTTTTGTTTTTGTTTTGTTTTGTTTAGTTTTTTCGCAAACTTGTGGGCCCGTAAAGCCCTTGAGATAACATTCTGTGATTGGAGGCCTTTCCTAGCATATGGTAAACCTGAACTTGAAACGGCAACAGTTTCTCTCCATCTCTGAAACGCCTTACTGATACTGACACGTGTTCTGTTGTGTTTATTTCCAGACTCTCTGTTAGACTCCTTTTATAAGTCCATCTTCCTTGTTTGGGTTGTTTTGCAGTGTTGCCAATGCTGGAATAGCAACTTTCACAGCAGGATTCTTCACCATTGAATCAGGCTTTCACAGAAGGGACATTCACGCGCATCTGCATTTGTAAAACAGCCAATAGAAACACCCTCTCTCTGCTTTAAAACAGAGCCAAGAGGAGGTGCTGAGGATTAGTGTTCTCAGTCCACAATATGCCAAAGGATATAATGGGATTGTTGCCTAATGTTACCCACATTAAACTGCCTACCCCAGCTTTAATGCCTGGTAAGACTGATATGAATAACTTGTTGGCAACAGTTGTCCATAAACACATCCAGCAGAGAGAAAGCAACATTAGCACTCATTTGGAGCCATGTTGCCGGTCACTTGGTGAATGTACATCCAATATTCACTCTCCTTTTAGCTCTGTTTGGGTCTCCACCAACTCCTGAGGGAAACATCTGGCTTTTTAGATCCTAAATGCTCCACTTTGTTTACCAGCTAGCTGCTTACTTTGTCTGTTCACTGTCTAGTTTTTCCACAAAGGCATCACTCACACACCTGTTGAAAATCCTGTGGTTAATCTGATATGTTGAAATCTCACTTTAGAATTTAACTTGTTTGACAAATGCATGCATCCACTACTAAAGTTTTAAATCCAGAAGCAACCTAAGGCAAAATACCAGTGAAGTCTAGAGTTGGCTACAAGATTTTACTTTGTAAAGCTTTAAACTAGCTAGCTCCAGCAGGTCTCAGTGATTTCTTACATCCTTACTGTCCTCCGACAACACTGAGGTCATCTGATAAGCTGATGCTAGATAGTTGTTAGAGACGTAAAGGTGACTGTGCATTTACTGTGGCTGGGCCGAAGCTATGGATCTGCCTCTTTCTACATATTACATCAGCCCCCAGCGTTAAATGTTTTAAAACCCAGCTGAAAATCCACCTATTTCCTCTGGATTTTATGTGTCAGTATGTATTTTTGTCATGGCATTTGTGTCATTATGTTATTTTTTACAAAAAAATGATGACTGCTCAATATGTTGAAAAATACATCAGTAAACAGGTCATCAGAACTGTGACGTAGGCCTGAATAATTTCCAATCCATGCAACGCCAGATATTATATACCTAAATCCTGGTATTGCCTCCCATTACAATAAATGTCAAGTCAAGAGATACTAGGTCATACAATTGACCTAAGAAGTAACATTCTTGACTTTGTATCTTATAATTACTACATAAAAACTACAATTACTAAGTAAAAATAATAATACTACTTGTGTTCCAGTTTCCTTTTGTTGCGGTTTGCAATTGTATTTTAAATTATAAGTAAATAAATTACATTTTGGTAGATGTTAATCATTGCAGTATGTATTTTAACATATGGTACACCGATTTTACCTGCAATAAAATATGCTGTTTAAATTAATGCCTTGCCTTAAACACATCTTTAGTATCGATAAGACTTTTTACCCAGTTATAAATTTGAATATAATTTTTCAAATAGCAGATACTCCAAGACACATTACCCAGTCCTTTCTTGTCTTCTTAATATTTTCTCTTTCTTATTCTTTAACAAGCAAAAATGGATAACACTTAGCAGCTGTAGCTCTTGTTTACAGTGTTAGAATATTCTCCATTGGCCTTTCAGATGTAAAAGTAGGCTAGTTGGCCCAGTGGTGATTATGAGATACTTTATTTGTTCTAACATACTGCTCCTTTTCTGTGAAGTCCTATTTTTAACCTGCACACCAATTAATGCCAATTACCACATCTGCATACGTACATTTATAGACGTAAGTGTTACAGAGTGTGACTGATTGTGCTGTAATAACAGGGAGTGCCTGCAATTACACAGGCCTTATTAAAAAATGTTGATCTACAGGGTTTGCCCTCTGGTGTGCAAGCACAATCAGATTATGCGCTGATACAATCGAAGCCTTTTGTAAATGTATTAGTCTAATAATATTGATCAGTATCATTCTTCACTTCTCTGCAGTGTTCCTTTTTTTGTCTCCAGACTTAGCTACACTTACACTTCTGATACAAGATGGATTAAGAGATTGAAGCTTTTACTGGGGACACTTATTTACTTTCAAGTATGAGAAACAAATTCATAATACATGATGTTCTCTGGATAATTTCTGGGTAATAGAACTTAATTGTAAGTTAAAAATTCAAATTGCTCAAAACTGTTTAAGAAAACCAAAACAATCTCATCTTAAATGTGAAGCTACAGTTGTATGTGTCTGTTGGGATGTGATCATATATGTTCTGTGCGTCAGGATAAGAAACAGTACCTGTTAAAGCCTCGAGGCTATACTGTACAGTAGCCATGCTGTTGTTTTCATTACTAACCTCAAGTTCCCACAGTCTACTTTCTATATTTAAACTCTCAACAGGAGAACAAACAGTGTGAAGACATTTCAAGAATTGTTTTTTAATCTTCTTCTTTCCTGATCCTGACCCCATTTGTATGCATCATCCACAAACTGTCATGCATCACATCTTAGAGATGAAAGTTCTTTTCTTAAAATAGGTGCATAAATTTAGCAGATAAAGCAATGTGAGTAAGTCTAAAAGAATCTTTAAAATTCTTACCTGATGCTTTTGAAAAGCATCTGCAGAGTCAGTGTAGGTTTACATGTGTGAATGTATGTGCATATGCACATGTATCTCCATCATCCCCCGTGTTATGGTTCATCCGTCAATCATGATTCCCCATAGACTGCCACCATTGAAGTATCTCTCACAACTTCTCTCAGTGTCTTCTTCTCTTGTCTCTTCCTCGTGTTGCTTCCTCTTGTCTCTGTCCTCAGCTGCTCTCCGTTGTAACTTCAGTATCCACCTGTCTGTTACACAGGAGCATCAGGTGTTTGCGTGTGTGTGTGTGTGAGAGAGAGTGTCACGGTACATTCAGGAAATCAGAATTTTTGAAGTAGATGAAATGGTGACACACCCCCACAGAGAAGGAGGAGGGAAGAGACGGAGAGAGATAATGAACAGTTTTGAACAGTGTCCTATTTATCTATCTATCTATCTATCTATCTATCTATCTATCTATCTATTGTATATCTGTGTTGTTTTCTATCTCAGTGTGACTGGAGGGCAGCAGCTGGTATTACAGGATGCAGGACCAGACAGTTCCTGGACAGGGTATTAGCCTTTATCTGATGTGTGTATTTGTGTGTGTGTGTGTGTGTGTGTGTGTGTGAACATGAGTGTATATGCGTCTGTGGAAAAGTGTGCGTGTTGCAGCAAATTGCAAAAACAGCCAAAAATTACACGGTGAGCTCAAGTATAAAATGTTGGATTCAGGTAGACAAACCGGTCAAACATCTTCCCTCGCTCTCTCTTTCACATAATCATATTCACACACACAGACACAGACACAGACACACACACTGGCGGCTGGGCTGTGAATTTGAGGAATGGCATCTGACGTCAGATGTAAAATGAATCCAAACAAGACAAGAGCAGCCTTAGGGCGACACGGCTCTCCAAATCTCAGTGTGTCTTCACTTGTCCGTGTGTGTGTTTGTGGTGATCTAGATAAGGTAGTTGACTGTCAGCCACAAGGGGGCATTAAAGACTACAGCGATTTTTTCCCTACTACAGATCAAGTGTCAGCCTTTGTTCATTTTTACTGAGGAGTAACACAACAGTATCAGATCAGTGGAGCGGAGCAGAACTGCAGCACGTTACTGCTCTTCTTCAGTGACACAGCACTTTTTAACCGAGTTAGCTGTCAGTGTGTGTGTGTTTGAGCATAGCTGAAGCTCAAGTGAATCAAAAAATCCCACCGGCAAGCTTTTCCCTCTCTTTTCTGCGATTATTCATACTGAAAACTCCTCCACAGCTCGGCACAAATGGCATTTTCTGCTCCACAGCAGAGTTAACAGCATCTGGCTGTCTTGTCTGAGTATATGTGTGTATGTGATGGTGAGACAATATATTCCCCTCTACCTTTCTTA
This sequence comes from Epinephelus awoara, assembly GCA_035609425.1. Taxonomy (NCBI): domain Eukaryota; kingdom Metazoa; phylum Chordata; class Actinopteri; order Perciformes; family Serranidae; genus Epinephelus; species Epinephelus awoara. The sequence continues at coordinate 24,226,144 of CM069314.1, read as the reverse complement.
GGAATAGGTGGGGAATCAGCAGTCAAGACAGTCTCATACAGAAAGGTCACCACTTGGGTACATTGAGTTTCTCCTTACCTGCTCACATAATTTACTGTATGTCACTCTATAGCAGAAGGTCATGATAAAGGAAGTACCAAAAGTACCTGTTGAGTTTAAAAGCCTTTCAGCTTTTCAGACACTTGAGGCTGGCTAAACCTAACCAATCCAACCAACAAGGGCAACAAGTGTTAGCCAATCATACAGATAGTAGGGCAAGTCATTCCTTCATCGTAGGATTGAGAAATAAAGCCAACGCCAAAGTGTCAAAAACTGCAGTTCCTCTACTGGCCACTTGAGGCTGGCTCCAAAAGTGAGTAAATCCCCATGGACCCCCATGTAAAAATGGCCAACTTTAAAGCAGGAATGAACACGTTTACAACCTGATACAAAAACGGCTTTGGTTTCTGTAGCTAATTTCAACATTTATGACAACTGAACGGGGGTTGAATTCTTTATGTACTCTCTTGTTTAAAGTTTACTCAGGCCTAAAGTTACACATAATTCATGGTGTGGCTACTTTGAGTGACAGGGTGTCTGCGAGGCACTGCTACAGTCTATGAGTCAGATCCACTTCAACTCCTCCACAGCTCCGTGCTCTTGTCAAGATATGGTCACTTCTGGCTCCAAACATCCAAGATGTTCCAAGTTGCTCAGTGGCGCATGAAGCCCCCAAAATCTTGATTTCCATGGTATGAAATATCCTGGATCTCTTGCATTCTGCGGCTCATAGAGCAAGCGCACTAGAGACTTAGAGCGCCAGAGCTGCAAACTTCCGTCCTGAATGTGGTGTTTTGCTTTACTTTTTTTTTTTTTTTTGCCAAGACAGAGAATGATCGAAGAAATTTTATGACAGGCAGACTAACAAAAATGTTTTGTTTAAAGGCTAAAAGAGAAAGTAGGGATGTACGACATCTGCAGATCTTTTCAATATTGGTTAAATAAGGTCAAAAACTAACTTAACTGATTGACAGACTGAGGTAAATTGAGGTTCAGTGTACAATGAAGTACTATGCTGCTTGTACCATGAATATGGCATTGCAAGGCTTCATGGTCTATGTAGTATTTTGTTCTTTAAAAAAGGTTTTGTTCACCCAAAAAGTAAAAAAAAAGCAAAGCTTATGAGATTATGAAGTAAAGTGAGGCCTAAAATAGTTCAACAATATGGAATTGAACTGAAAATACAGCAAACTGAAGTGCAAGAGCGATAGGGGATTGTTCTGAACAAGCAAAGACAAATCTGAACTCCCTCCTAACAAACAGGGGGAACATATACATATATAGAAGCTGGCCAAACCAAGATGGGTGGACAAAACACAATAACTACAAATAAATACTCAACAGACAGTTAATTAACTCAATATTATCTCTGATAAATAAACTAGATAACTCTAAACTATACTTGCAAAATGAACTAACAAATACACAAACAAAAGGTTCTCTGCCTAAATCCCCCTTTGCTTTGACAGGCGTTTGGTACAGTCCAGGGCCCAGGTGTAGGTATTTAACACTCCTAAGTGCATCAATCTTCCAGGCTGAAAATTGTTACATGATTAAGCAATTAGGATTATCAGACTTCTCTATAAAAAGTATATTAGTGTGTGGCGGTAGAGGGGAGGGCAGAAGAAAACAATTATAAAACAACAGGACATTGATGAGGGCTCAGAAAGGAGACATAATGCTATAAAACCCCAAAGAAGAAGAGGAAGTCTTATCTTTTACATGAGGGAGAGGAGACGTCCCCAGGGTCAGCAGCACTCAACGCAAGAGAAAGAAAATTATATTAATTCAATACAAGCCAAATAGAACTTAACTGCTGACGATACAAAATTATATAAACGCGTGTTTCATTTTAATTAAAAAGAGACCAAAAAGCTAATAAAATGAAATGTAAGAAATAAACTATGTTAGTTGTTCAATTATGAAAGTTGTTGGTGATTATAAGACAATGGGCCTCTGGGCACTGTTATGCAACATCTCCTACATACGAGCAAGACACAAACACTTTGTGGTAGTGTCTCTTCTCCTTGTAGTTGTTATGCATCTTTTTGTGGTTTTGTATGTGTTTGTGGTCACTTTGAGTCTCTTCCTGCTCTGTATGTGTTAATTTGACATTTGACATTTTGGAAGTGAAGGTCAGTGGGTCCCCTGACACTTTTGACCCCTACGCCTATGCACAGTAGGACTGTTAATAATCCATCCATGAGTGCAGGTAAGTGGCATCACCAAATCTCTGTCTGACACAGCCTGGTACCTCAGTTTGTGACCAAATACCTGCAAAACTATATGACATTTCCATCAGCCTCAACTGTAACTTGTGTTTAGTGCTAATTAGCAAACATGACCATACTAACAGGCTGAGCTAAGGTGGTGACCAGGTGGCAACCTCTAGGGCATGAATTTGCAAATCCTAGGATGGTGAGGGAATGGCCTGCCTTACTCTGTCTCTGATTGGCTTACCCTGACATTCTTACCCAACCTTAACCAATCTCACTTCTCTTGCCTAAACCTAACCAATCCAACCAACAAAGGCAACGAGTGCTAGCCAATCATATGGATAGTAGGGCAAGTCATTTCTTCACCATCCTAGGATTCAGAAATAAAGCCAGCGCCTAAGTGTCAAAAGCTGCAGTTGCTCTAATGGCCACTTGAGGCTGGCTCCAAAAGCAAGTAAATCCCCATAGACTCCCCATGTTAAAATGGCCAACTTTACAACATGTTTACAGTCTGGTACAAAAAACAGTTTTGGTCTCTATAGCTAATTTCAACATTCATGACATCTGTACAGGGGCTGATTTTTTTTTTGTATAATTCTCCTGTTTAAATTTTTTTCAGGCTTAAATTTACACATTATTCAGGGGGTAGCCACTTTGAGTGACAGGCTGTCTGTGAGGCGTCGCTAGTCTATGAGTCAGATCCATCCCTCACTCCTCCACAGCTCCATGCTCTTGTCAAAATATAGTTGCTTTTGGCTCTAAAAATCCAAGATGACTACAGCCAAAATGCTGACCTTAAGACTTCGAAACATGGATGTATAAAGAGAACTGGATACAATGTTCAAGGTGGGACTCCGGTAATTCTTTTCAAAGTTGCTCAGTGGCGCATGAAGCCCCCGAAAGCTTGATTTCCGCGGTATAAAATTACCTGAACCTCGTACATCCTGCGGCCAATAAAGCAAGTGCACTAGAGACTTACAAAAATCCACCGGACGACTGGCCAACTTCCGGATTAGCCCTCTGCAAACTTGAATAGGGATAAAATAATGTCATCATGCTACTCTTCTATATTTCCAAAACGTTATCAGAATAATGTAAGCAATGATAAAAAGTCTTTCTGGGCCACATGGCATCACTTGACAGACCCAGAAGTTGTAACTCCACGTTTGACATAGTGTCAAAGCCTTCAAAGTCTGGCGCTGTTCCTGGAGTCTTGCTCAAAACACGAGTCCACAAACCAATGGGTGATGGCACAGTTGCTACATCTGATACTTGCACACATTCGATGATGGTGATCAAAATATTGTTGTCGTGCCATACTGTATCCACGGAATCTCAGGTTTCAATTAACATCAGTGCTGCAGTCGTTTACTACACTCTCCTCCACAGTCTCTCACTGAGACCTGAAGCATTTGCAGGAGCCTTACATGCTACAACCTCGTAGATTTATAGTACAAACTGTAAATGACACTTGTAGTCCATTATTTTACATCTGACATACAGCTCCACAGCTCCAACACTGCTCCATTAGTGAACCTAAACAACAACAACAACAGAGGAAGCAGCAGTAAGCTGCATTTGGATTGACAGCATGATTAGGCGTGGGAGATGTGTTGGTGGTTTTTTGGCTGCCTCGCCATGTCCTGTGTGTTTCGACCGTGAGGGCTCAATCTGAAGTGTGAACCAAAGGGCTGTTGGTTATGGACAGAAAGGCTGTTTCATTTTGCAGGATGGGACTGTTCAACATTTTTCGATAACACATTTTTTAGTTATACCTCCAAGTGCAGCATGAGTTTCCCAAGAGGAAGCAGTACCCTAGAAAGTTCACGCTTTCCTACAATCTACCATGTCTACAGAACATGCAGCACAGCAGTGCCCTTTGTGTGCGGATTATATTTAGACAGACCTTTATTCAGGCCTGTAATTGTGTAACTACCATGTTTTACAAAGGATGACGCAAGCAACGGTTGGTGGTACCTCTAGCCTGGAGGTCGAGCATGTGCTCTTAACAATTGGCAGTGCTTACAGGTGGGAAGCTGCTGAGGGATCACACCCTTGCCTTACTGATGGTTGTGGAGCCTGCATAAATCCTGAACAATACTTTCATTCAGCCAAGTGTCAGGGAGGAGCATGGATTAACAATAGGAAGCACTCCCACACACAGACCTTTAACCACTGAGATGAATTCAGGAATAAAAGAAGAAAAAGGCAACAAGCTCCTTATCCTTCAGGGGGGAATATCGCAGGAGGTTCAAAGAGAACAATATTTTATTCAAACCCATTTATGGATAGAAGGACAGAAGGAGAACCAGTAGGTGCTGACATCATTTCCTGATAAATAAATAAATCAGCTGTCAGGCCACATTATTCATCATCACTCAAAGCTCTGACTGATCGGACATTTGCAGAGAATAAAACTCGTGTCTGTACCCAAATTTTATGCAACAGAGTGGTGCAGAAGTCTGCACTTTCACGGTAACGTGTTTTAAATTATTATGTTTTTTTTCTCACATCAGGTGATGAGTCAGTTTGCTGTTTCAATTTTCTGTTGCCTCCTCTGATTCCTGTGAGTGTTTTAGGTCGTGCTTTGTCACGAGGAAAGGTTTGAGGATTTTTTCTGTGCACATGTGGTGGTAGGCTGACAGTTGCATATGAATGTTGTCTTAATGTTGACTATATGATCACGATGGTGAAGCCTACTGTGTAAAAAGGGCCCAGAACCCACTGTCAAGAGTTTAATAGAGACTATTAGATTGTGGAAAGTTGTACCAATTAAAACTGTCCACACAGACGTCTATGGGGACATGCATGTGCAGTCCAAAATGTGTGACATTGCAGACTGCAGGCATAACAAACGTGCCAACTGCGCATGTTCCACTTACAAAATATAGTCTCTTATTTAACAGTCTAGTCAAGTTGGTGGTGTATGCACATCAAGCTGGTTTGCCAAGAAGGAGATAAAAAATGGATGCTTGTTTTGATGACAGGTTGTGCGAGGATATCTGCTGTGGCCCACATTCATATAATTGGTTTTTAAAGGAATACAAAGACAGCCAAATGGTGCTCAACTCCTGGGGACCAACTGGAATAGAGCAGGCTGTGCTCATGTACTGTTCTGTTTCCTACGAAAAGCAATGCCCCAAACTCATACATATCCCACGTTATGATGAGCCAGCAATTCCTAATCCAATGCATTTCAGAAGGCTGATATCATGTGACCAGTATGCTGATGGGAGTGAAGAAGGAACTGGTCCCAAAGCAGCCAGGCCCCCAGGAAAACTGCTCAGCCTTGCAGCAAATTTTTCTCAGTGGCCACTTGCAGTGTTGCAGCATAAAAAACATCCTGCAGCCCAAAAGGCATGGATTGTAAAAGAGATGTCTGTAAAACAGGACACCTTAAACTGCAAACAAGGTTAATTATCACTGAATGTTTGAGCCATGTTGGCTTTATATGTGTAAAACTCCCTCATGCCGAGAAAAGCAATTTGAAAATCTGTGGTCATCACTATGTAACGTCTATGAACCAAGCAGGAAATCATGGGTGGGGCCAGCAGGTGAAACACTACTGTACATATTCAGTTAGCCGGTTAACATATAAGTAAACCTGGAAGCTAGAAAACGTTTTTGGTGTATGTGCCAGGCGAGCAACTCTTTTAGAATGAAGAGATGCCATCCTGACGTGTGGTATCTAGTTATTTTTTTAAATCTATGGGAGCAGTCCAGTTAAGAGGCAAGTTGGGGCAGTGGATGGGTCACAAAACACAGGACTTTCCCTCAGGAGACTTGTTCTGGGAACTGTGTGAACGCGTTTCCTAAAGCTAACCTTCGTAAATTTACATTAATTACTTCACAGTCAGGATGTAACGTCATTCGTGGGGTGAAATGCAATTTGTAGGATATCATACAAACCATGGTATGAGGACATGTTGAATGGAGTGTGGATAGGGAAATGTGCATTGAACTCCAGTCTGATGTGAACACTCAACTGTAGTGTGGATGAAACTGAATCAGTGTGCACAACCAATACAATTCCACAGCTGTACACAAATGCAGAAAGCATTTCCAAGCCTGAATTGAGACAATATTTCAGGGAGGCCATGTTGTGAGCACCACAAACAAATTCCCATTTTGACCCTTTAATTTTTACAGCAAGAATTGCAGTAACCGTTACACAATTTCAAAATTAACGAGGAGAAATGCAATGTTTTGTTTGCCTGTTGCAAGTAAAACATAATGATCCATAGCCCAAGTGTCATGGTATGTATCAAAGTGATTGCACCCTTAATGTTAGTGTCTGGCATTTCCTCACAGACAGAGCATTCTGCAAAAGGTTAAAGTCATTATGAATTTTCTATCCCTGTCTTTTTTTCCAAATGTTTCAAATAACATTAAAAATGCATTTAAAACTTCTGTGCTGTGAGTGCTTCTGTGGTTAAAATGCAATTTATGACTCATGATATTTATGTTACAAACTCAAGGCAAATGTTGGTGTATACTGTTCCATGTAAAAATGCCTGCATTACTACACTAAAAATATTATAACCTGCATTGAAGCCAAAACCACTTACAAGCACGTTTTCTTGATTTGACTTTATTTGTCCAGCATTAAAGTAGAAATACTCAAGTCATACAGATGATTGCCTCATGTCATTGTAGCTGTATTTGTGCAACTTGATATGGCGGACAGATAGCAGTAGCCAAACAGTGTGATCAGATCTAAAGCAAATTTTGGAGACGTGAAAAATGTGCGCTTCCTCTGTGATAACGTCACAGCCAGGCCTGACCTCGGCTGATCCTCAATTTCTGCAAAATAAAAGCTCATTCACATGCCCCACAGCTTTAGCAACAAGCAGGTAACCATGGATACACTGCACTGGAGACCTGTCTCTCTTCTTGTCTTCATTTGCCTCCTACTCTCCTTAACTGTTTCCTGTTAACCCTCTACCTTTATTTTACCTCTTATCTGTCTCTCAGTGACACTCGCCTTTCCTTCCCCTCTTCACAAGGATCAGTATCTTGTCTGCAGCTGCAGAGATGCTGCTCAGACTACAACAAACCAATTCCCAGACGGCAGTCACTACGGCAACCAGCATCATCCCATGCTCACACGGTGGTGATCTGGTCGACCACTCGAGTGCTGTCATTCATTTCAACACACTCCACCTCCTGCCTCTGCCCCTCTCCGTCAGGCCGGTGTCCCCGGCTCTTGGAGGGAGGCAGGAAGGTGAGGAGGGTGGGCAGGAACGCGAGCGTGTGCAGGGCCGAGCATCCGGCCGTGAGGGTGAGGCAGCGGAACAGTGTGCGTGTGAGGTTGGAGCGTACAGAGCCAACAGGCACCAAGGCGGCGCTGTAGCAGATGAGCGTCTGTAGAGAGGGCACCCCGTGTCTCTCCAGCGCCACCCTCACCCAGCGAGTCCTGCTGTCACCCCGACCCGAGGCGAAACCGCAGAGGAGGGGGCCACTGCAGTCCGCTGAGTGCCCCAAAGCTGAGATCAGACACAACACAGACATGCAGTCCAGCTCCACGCCCCACAAGGTCATGAAGCCCAGCACCCCGAACTGGACGGAGAGCAGGGTGAGGCCCAGCCACACGGAGACCAGCGGCTCCACGACGGCCAGCGAGGACAGACCCAACAGGAAAAGCACCGCCAGCAGTGAGTGTCTGAGGGGGGAGCTGACCGCTGCAGCGTAACGGTCCAGATAGACGAAGGAAGGGTTAAAGATTAGAAAGCGGACACGTGAGGTCAGTGACAGCCGTCGCAGGGTGTCAAGCAGCACTGACATCTCCTCCCGCTTGTTCTCCGTCGTCTTGGCCACCAAGAAGATTCGGGAAGCCGCCACGTCTGGCTCCTCGCCCTGACCGCGCTCTGCAAATATGATGTCATCAGTGAAGTGGGCAAACTGTGGCTCGCGGAGGAAGGAGTGGCGGAGTGTGTGGGTGAAGTTTTCCCGTGGCTGGCTGGTGGACTGGTTGCGATCTGACAGGTAGTTCAGGTAAGCTTCCAACCAGCTGATTCGCTGGAAGCCTTTGGCGTATTCCAGCAGGTCCCGCTGCACTGAGGCGTTCCAGTAGGGGGCGCTTTCATAGATGTAAAATCCAATGACGGGGGAATAAGAGCTGAAGTAACGCTGCTGGGCACGGGTATATAATACTGTCGCTGTGTCCATGGCAACCAGTGCGCTGGGGTCTGAACCCTGGGTCACCTGTCGACGACAGAAACAGAAACAATCGTTACAGGTTAAACAGTGCATTAATAACATGTATGTGAGTGTGTCTGCAGTCTGGGTAAAAACAGAATAATATATTGCAGCTGTCAGAAGGGCCCTTGTTTGTCCAAAACTGCTGTTTTTACTAAAGGAAAACAATAAAGTTTTTAAAATAACACTGCACAATCCATCTATTTTCAACCGCTTATTCAAATAGGGCGCGGGGGCACTATCTTTGGATGGTGGAGTGAGGTGAGCCCTCAAGTTTGTAGTATTCCCGATGTATTTCATTCTGATATGACACTGCTTGCAAATCACATATATCATATCCAAGTCCCCCTTTCCCTCTCTCAATCTCAAATAATCCGCCACCACATCTATGATTTGTTTCTCTGGTGCCTTAATAAACTTCTGCCACATGCTGCTGACTGAGACCTCTGCTGACCTCATCATAAAAAAACCTCAGCAACATTTATTGGACCGAAAAAGCAATTCATTTCATTATTCAAGTAGCCTACCAAAAGTTGTATTAAAATGTAAATTTGCAAAAAATTAATGCTGTAGGCTATATGATAAAATATCGATACTTGGCTCCTGTGTATCGATACAATATTGCCACGCAAAATATCGTGATACTACGCTGAATAGAATTGTCCCCTAAAATCTGGAAATTGAGTTTTATGACACAAAGGTGTAGTTATGGTAAGAAAGTTGTTGAGTGAAATGGAAACACTGATCAATAAATCATCTCATAAAAATAATGATATTACTATAGCATATTGTACCAAAACCCCATTTTAACCACAGGAGCTGCACATAATCATCTGTCAACTAGTGAGTCAGCGTCTAAATAACAATGCAGTTGTTATTCCACAAATTACATCTATGTTTCAACTTGCTACGACTTCTGTAGCTTTTGCATCAAATGTAAGTGTTTTAGTCAGTTTACGTTTATGGACATGAAGCTTTTGTTCTGAAGGATTCATGCATATTTCATTCAGAAAATGATGTAAATGATGTGGTCAGTTGTTTAAAATTACACAGCCCCATATGTTATGGTCACATCAGCTGTCTGTCTGATGAAGTTGCACCGCACTGACCCCAGTCAAGGATATGATGGCACAGTTCCAATGTGGATAATAAATAAATAATGATAAACTGTGCACTGCCTGGAGTATAAAACTGTAATAAAGTGACAGTTGTATTTTCGTGTGTTGTGTTGTTGCCTCACCTGCAGGAAGCCCATCAGTCCAAAGGAGATGTAAACCAGATACAGCAGGACCACAAAGGGTTTGACATAAGTGTTAGTGATCCAGTCTCCATAGCAACGCCTCACACACCCCAGCAAAAGGTGCGAGTCCTGAGGATGAGGGTCTGTGTTAGCCGTGGAATGTGTGTGTGGAAGTGGATGCGTGTGTGTGGAGTTAGCCACATGGCTGTGTCCGTGCACGGCAGGGTTGTTCACCGTGTGTGGGGGGTGAGGGTGCGGGTGAGCATGTGTGTGAGTGAGGTTAGAGTTCGGGGTGTGAGCGTGACTGTGACCGACCCCATGCGGCGGGTTGGTTGTCTGAGCCTCATCCTGGTAGCGAGTGTACATGAGACATCTGTACCAGGCCGGTTTAGAGTCCAACCGGTCCGGTTTGGGGACCCGCCGGCAGAAGCAGCCATGTCTGTAACCGGTCTCTAAGTATCCAGTGAACACAAGACAGGAGCTGTAGAAGGACAACGTGTAAACATAGCTGATGGTGACAGCCAAGGCGGCGGTGCGGCAGAAAAGCCGGACAGCTTCCATGTTGGTGAGCGGCGAGGCAGCCAAGCCCAGGGTCATAAGGTGGAGCATGGTGGAGCCGGAGAAACGCAGCATGACATCTTCGAAGACGCTCGCCACGCGCTCTTTGACATGCTGGTCCTCCCGGGTTCGCCTCCACGATGACAACATCTCAAAGGAGCCGAAGAGCCCATGACCTGATGGGAACGAATATAGGAATGTAAGTTGAATGAAATGAAGTTTGGTTTAGTGCTGGGCGATAAAACCATAATTATCTCAGTATGACTGTTTTGACCAGAGATAACAGCACTGGACATTTTCATGCATTTGCCACATATCGTTAGCTACAGTAGCTGTATGGGTAGTTGACTAATCTAATGCTAATTGTAAGTTAGGAGGTTAACATTATGTTAGGCTACATTTCTTGAAGATATTTAATTAGAATGTTGGTAAATCATAAATTGATAAATGTTTGATATAATTCAACCAGCAAACACTGGAAAAGGGGTTGCTTAAATGCACCTTAAGTGCTAGTTGCCACTTGCAAACAGAGGACGAGAACAGCCACCAAGGCTTAACTGTTACTGTCCACAAGCTAACGTATGTAACACCATAATATTACAACAACATTCAACAGGCTCAAAAGTTTATTTTAAGTCTGACTGTTTTGACTACAGATAACAGCACGTTAGCTACAGTAGCTGTATGGGTAGTCCATTCATCTAATGCTAATGCTAAGTTAGCAAGCTAACATTACGTTAGTTGTGGTTGTTTCATCAGAATGTAATGACATAACATGAATAAACGTGAATAATTAATATTAAAACTTTAATAACCAACTGGTCTGTGAACTTGTTTACTGCCTGAGTCACATCAGACAGATTTTAATCGACAAAGAATCTTCCCACACCATTTCACAATGTCATTTAACTCCATCTTTTGCTGCCATTAATTGACATCATTTTGATTAGAATTGTTTAAATCTACGTCAGATTTGTGAAACGTTCCCTGTTTGGCAAATGCTGTCGTGTTCTGACAAGATAGAATAGTTTCATTATACATGTGGTTTCTTTCACTCAGGAGTAAAAATCAACCTTTAAACTTGAAACAAACAATAATTTGACATTTATCCTAATAATTACCAATATCAGTGGTTATGGAAATGTTCATCGTGGTGACACTGTTAGCCATATCGCCCAGCCCATACCTTTCAAAGATAACTTTTTTTTTTATCTCTCACTATAAATACTGCACTACAACCACCACATCACCTCTTTACACTAACGTTCCTATTTAATCAATCTACGTTTTTTTTTTTTAATACGTTTTTTTTTTATATCTAGTTCCTAAAATGGACAGGCAGAGGGTGCTTGCTTTAGCTCTGGTTGAGGTTGAGAGGCAGTCAGTAAATAGTTTGTGGGGTGCAGGGAAACAGAGCTCTGTGTGGGTACATGAGACCCTGAAAAAGAGGGTGGATCACGGGAGTAGGCTACCAGTTTCCAGGCATATTTAGGATGACTCTGGGGCAGTATGGCAACCTATTGTCTGGCCGTGTAGCTCTGGGTATTCAGCAACTTCTACCACCTTCTTCTCCCCCATTGTTTACCAACTGTAATCTTGTTGTCGTGACCACCACAGCCTCTCAAATCATCTGATTGGACAGTGGGAAAAAAAGATTACGAAAAAGACATGACTTGGGGCGCTTTTACGCTCTGAACTGAAGTTTCTTCAATTCAAGCAGTTCAGAATGCTCCGGGAAAAATGCCAGGCACCTAGAGCGCCTGTGTGATCAGACCTAAGTCTGCACTCCCCCAAAGCACATTGTTTTGGTATTACAGCCCACAAATTCCATGTTTGGCTCAGTCACCAAACATAAAACTAGCTTATTTCCTTTCCTTAGCATGCTGTGATTGCTTCCACCTCTCCCTTCAAGTTATTCAATTTGAGTCACAACATTGCACAAGGAAGTGTAATAACTCTGTCTGCTTGCTTCTGAACAGACCTCACTGCATAATGTCACACCTCAATCTTGTCTGAACTAGAAATATGTGAAATCACAGATGTAAGACACCATGGAAATGTGGTTTCCTTGTGACTTTAACAGTCCTAGTTGAGAAATTTGAACTGCAGCAGCAGGATATGAGAATTTAACTTGTACAGTCGATACACATAATAAATAATTAAAATAAATGTAAAATATTTTGAGAATGGAACATGTAATTAGGAAACCTCCTTCATGTACATACTTGTAGCTTCAAACATGAGTAATATGATGTAAGGAATACATTTTTGATGCTGTATTCAATAATTCACAGCAGCGATCATGATTTTAATGCACCATCATGTGCATGTCCAGTTTCATCAGCATGCACATACATGTTAAAATGCGCACGGCAGATGGTTTTTAATGGTTTCCCTTACCGTGGTTGCTATGGCATCCGTGAGTCACCAGTGATACACGTTACCCCTCCCTTCTCTCTCTCTCTCTCTCTCTCTCTCGTGACCTCACCATGGCGAAACACTTAACACCTTAGCAGAGGCGTAACGTACCAACACTTCAGGCGTGGGTGGTGCAACTGAGAAAGTCTGCTGATCTGTGAGTGTGTGTGTATTTGACGGAGGGGGAATTACACAGTGAATGACAGTGGACGAGGTGGGGAGGTTAATGTTGCAGAGAGAGGATGAGAGCAAAATGAGAAGCTGGGGACAGCACTCGCCAAGGATTTTGATATTTACCAGAGCTTGAGACAGGCTAATGTGCATTCATGGACAAACACATGGACACTCACATTTAGGTACTAATACAATACTCATACGAGTAGTGTGTGTCAAACAAACTTTTTTTTATATATATCTATACAGTTTAGTTACCAGAATAAAATGTTGTCATTGTATTTTCCAGCAAAGCACAGATACATTTGTATGTTTCATATGTATCATATCAATATTTCTAAAATTATATAGTTCGGATGACATGCATATGAGCTAAGTTCCTCATCAGGAGGAGGAGGGCATGGTGGATGTTGTGATACCTAGACAAGACAGCTGTGTTTGTTGCGACAAAGTGGGTATTTTTAATGACATGTTGGGACATTGCTAGCCGTGTTTGTTGTAAGAAAACCATGTATTTACAGCCATGTTAATTGCGATAAAAGCGGGTATTTTTAACGACACATCGGGACATTTGCAGCCATGTTTGTTGCCGGAAAAGTGGGTATTTTTTAACAACACGTGAGGACATATCCAGCTGTGTTTGCTGGAACAAAAAGTGGGCACTTTTTAACGACCCATCAGGGCATTTACAGCCATGTTTACTGCTACAAAGCTAGGTATTTTTAACAACACATTGGCACATTTTCAACCATGTTTGTGGTGACCAAACTGGGTCTTTTTCAATACAGTTGAGGACACATTCAGCTTTGTTTGTAGCGTCAAATGTAAGTATTTTATTGACATGTTGATTATTGCCAGCTGCGTTTGCTGTGTTAACAAGATGAACACATTTTTCCATAAATAATGACCTAAAATGATAAATTGCTTATCAGAGTTACAAATTTTTTTGTTGATAGATGAATTGGCTTTTCATTTGATTACAAATCTGGTTAGAGAGTTGATGCCGGTATTCTGTACTTGACACATTTTGTTTGGTACTTGAAACATGTTCGCTGTTCAATACCATAAAAACTTGGTTCTGTATCTATTTAAATGTTTTGAATGGTCAGTGTTGTAAGTACATGGATGTGCAGATGACTGAGATATAGTAAAATTGTATTCCCAAAACTTTAAATCATCAGTTTTCCTCCTTTTGTACACGAACACACTCGCTGTCAAAATGGGTTAATGGAACAGGCTTTCCCCCCATTGACACATCAGTTTGTCTTTTGTGCCAGCAAGATGTTGTCACTAATCCATATTTTTCTGTATTTCTCCCTCTTCCCCGTTATCGCTTTCTGTGCCGTGTAATGACATCCTTCTTCCTCACACTTCCTCCCACATTTCTCTGTCTGCCTACTTGATTCTGAAAAATCCTCCCTGCCTTCCTTCTAACAACAGTTTAACTTCATTTTCTGCTGAGAGAATCCTTATCTCATCCCCCATTTGGAGTGATGTTTCATGGAGCCCCTTCACTGTCTCTATTCCCCCGTCTCTTCTGTTCTCGCTGCAGTTATTTTAAGCCTAACAGCAGCCTTCCCTCCTCCACATTACAGAGTAATTATGGTATAGAATACATGTGTGCTGTAGTGGTTATGTACAGTATTTAGTATGCAAGCACTGGAGATAAACTGCAAGAACGCCTTCACACAGATGGCATGCATTTTCATTTTGCTCCTAGTTTGTTAAAAATAAAACCATTTGCTTTCTGTTCCTTTTTTCATATTACCACTCATCAAGAAATTAATTAAAACACTAACTCCACTTATTAAATAAATAAAACAAATGTTATTGTCCCTATTCCTCATGCAAGCTGCAGCGTAATTGGGACTGCAGAGGCAACTGCTGAAACAATGACTGTGGCTTCAAGAGCAGAGATAGTTTGTTGACCTGCTGTCTTTCTTACAAAGATAATTCCCAAATCACTATGTGAGTAGAAAATAATATTTACCTCAAGTTCATCACTGAATTGAGTGTTTCAGCTCTTTTATAACACTGCAGCAGTCTGTATGAGACTTACTGTCTCATGAAAGTATTTTACTTACACTAATAAACTCAACATATCCACCCTCTAGATTTGTATACTGGTCCCTTGAGGACTTTGGTCATAAGCACTCTGATGTGGTCACCATCATCACGTCAAGTCTGCAATATTTCTATGAATTATGGTTAATCTTTGGAACAAAGTCAGGCACAGTCTGCATTATTATACTGACATTATTAAGTGATTGATTCACATTAAATACAGTTTATTTATTGCTTTATAAAAGTAAATGTTTCTCCTATAATTTACATTCACAGAGTCATACTTGGCAACTGTTTTTAGTTCCAAAGCAATCCCTGGTCTCATGTTGCCCTAAATAAAAATGACTCCATTAGGGGTCGGAAAAATATCGATTCACTTAAGCATTGTGATTTTTTAAATCAACTTTTTTATGCCTGAATTGATATAATTCAAATGCAGAGGTGGAAAGAAGTAGCTGCTTTTATTTTGTTAATCAATGCGTGACATGACATCATATCTGTTTCAAGAAAAACAAAGTTGAAGTGAGAAAGCAGGAAATGACAAATGGTCTGAGGACACAGATTTTAAGTTGCTGTAGCAAGTTGAATTCAGTTTTTGGACGTAGCTACCATGACATCATAGTGTAGGCTATCTTGGGTTTGGAGAAGTGGTTCCATATTTAGGCAAGAGGCTGGTGCTGTGGAGGAGCGAGGGGTGGATCTGACTAAGAAGCTAAGGACACTATTGGTAGACAGCCTGTCACTCAAAATGGTCCATCCTTAATTATGTGTAAATTTAAGCCTTAATAAAATGCAACCAGGTGAGTAATATAAAAATTTAACCCCTGTTGAGTTGTCATGGATGTTGAATTTAGCTACAGAGAGAGTACCAGGTTGTAAACATATTTAATTCTGGTGTAAAGTTGGGTAGTAGGGTCAATAGGGACTGACTCACTCCTGGAGCCAGCCTCAAATGGCCATTCAAAGAACTGCAGTTTTTGGCACTTCCATGTTGACTTCACTTTTTAGTCCAGAGGTTGCCACTTTGATTAGACCCAGCCCACTGTGACCCCTGGCACTTGGGTTTGCACTTGAATTTAAGTTGCTACAGGCAAATTGTGATTTGTGATATTGGGCTTTATAAATAAAATGGATTGATTGATTGATTGAAGTACAGCTAATGGTTCACATGATGTGTCATCAGTACGAAAACATTTGGAAATGACAGTATTTCCTTGAAAACACTGATGGTGTTGCACTCATTTGTGCATATAACAAGTAGCAGTAGTAACTGCATTACTTGTGCAAAGAAAACATTCAAAGAGTTTGAGAAGTCCAAGTTCAAGTCCCAGTTACTTTCTTACCCCTGCAAAGTGCACACATGGCCAGTCCCTATTTGTGACATTGACATTTTTGTGTAATTGATGGCTGATCAAGAAAGTTAAAAAAAAAAGTCCAAATTCCACATTGGAAATGTGTGTGGAGAGGAGATTTTAGGCGATCTTCAACATTCTAACAAGCATTGTTTCTAAAATATACTGACCCCCTAAAAATAAAATAAAAAAATGTAATCAAGTTAGAGCTCAACATTTGCAAATGTAAAATAGTACAAATCCCTCTGGTTTCAGCTCTGGATTTGTTCCAGACTCCAGATCAAGAACCGTAACTTAACAATGTACCTTTTTAGATCCTTTGGATTGAGTTTCTGCCACCAGTCAGAAAATGTATTGTTAGTGCCAAATCAAGTTCATGCCCCACCTCTTGTCAGTCATTTTGATGATGTGTCTACTTTGAAATGGCATTCAGCCTGAGGCTGGCATCTGCAAAAACCCATCACAGGTACTAAAGAAGCAGACAGTGAACATCGGCAGTCTGAGGTATAAAAGCAATGACAATGTTCACTGTGGCTCCCACCTGCAATGTGTTAGCTTCACTTTTCTTTGATTTGTTGGTGTTTTAATCCACTGCTTTTTTATTGAGTCTTTTGCTGAGACTTCCCTGCGTTCAACTACGGGAAGTAATTGAGAAGTGCACATCCCAAAATGTTCTGAACTGAAAGATTATTTCCAGGCAAATGGAGGATGAAGCCATGGACGCGCAGAATTATGAAGACTCAACATGTCAAATATATCTTGGTTATTTGTTATTTTACCATTAAAAGTATTAGTTTTAAACCTACCAAGCATGACGAAAGGGATGCCCAGGTACGTAGAGTTGTAGGTGGCCCCGGTCAGGTTGAGTATCCCAGCAGCAGTGAGGCCTGACAGTGTGATTGACAGCAAAGCCAGCAGTCCCAACCAGGGTTTAGACCTCACACAGTCCCTCATGGAGCAGCAGAGGACAGCCAGCACCCCACATGCCCCCAAGCTGGCCAACAGGGGGCGGCGTGCCAGCACAGAAGAGAACTGAAAGTCTGTCCTCAGAGATGAGGAAGTAGAGGGGTACAGCCCCAGCTTAGGGTGCAATGCTGCAAAGTGCTGTAACTCAGCACAGAAGGCCTTTTCCCATTGGCTGGCCACCCGGTCCATCAGGCCGCCGCGGGCTTGGAGGTAGTAGGTGAGCTGCAACGCCCTGGCAGAACGCACACCTTCTCCCCTGGCTCCTGTCCCCGGACCTCGCACCGCCCCACTGGGACCCCAGCCCTGCACGCCACCTAGCTGGTGGCCAATGTACGCCTGCCGTCCATCAGCCAGCTGCGTAATCGGGTACCGCAGGTTTGGGACGGAGCGGTTGGAGGTGCGAGCTGACTGGATCTCCTCCATGGCGCGGATGATGTCATCAATGATGCACACATTCTTGTCGTCAGGGAGACAGAGGTAGGAGAAGGAGTAGTTGAAGCTGTTGACGCCTGTGGCTGGGACTGTCACCTGCATCTGGTAGATCCGCTTGTGGAGCTGTGTGCCAAGGAAACACACACATGCAAACACACACACAAAAACAAGAAAGGAGTTAGTTTCCCTGTGGCCCAATTTAGCTAAAATAAACTGTGGCAGGAGCGAAAAAAGTTTCTCTGTGTGCAGAACAGCAAAACTCACAGTGTGTGGCTCGTTAACTTTGTGTGCTTCAACTTTCTGTTTGTCTGTGTGAATAAGAGAAAGAGATGTGGGGGAGTGTGCGTGTGTGTCTTACTCGACAGAGTAACAATAGTGGTCTCAGAATCCTCCTCCGTTTCTATGGCGAGAGGACAACAGTGCCAGTATCCACAGAAGTGGTTACTAAGCAACAGGCCTGATGCCAGTCTGCCACAGCGAACATGGGCAGAGCCGTCTCCCACCTCAGAGTGCTGCATTGATTCAAGAGAGGGAGGGTGTGTGTGTTTGTGTTTGTGTGTGGGAATGTCACTTGAAAATTATTTGTTTTGAAAGCTTACACTTTTCACCATCCTGTTGTAAAATTAAACAATTCTTTATTTCATTTTTGTCATTTTTTACTGCCCAAACACAGCAGTCTGTCAACATTATTGTTAGCGGTTTACTGGTAGGACCTTAAATTTCCAGATTCCAGTGCCCCAGATCCCTAAATTAAGTTTAACGGCCCATCAGTAATGTTTTCAACTTTTTAGCCTTTAATGGATAGGACAGATAAGCATGAAAGGGGGAGAGAGAGGGGGAGTGAGCAAAGGGCCACAGGCTGGGGTCGAACCCGGGCCGCTGCAGCAACAGCCTTGTACATGGGATGCCTACTCTACCACTAAGCCACCAACACCCCGATTTCAAAGCAGTGTTGCAAGATTTTTCTACGCAATCATCTAAATGCCAATGTCAGGGTGTATTTTAACTGGTCTTTGTAATCATGTAAAGTTGTCCATGTTTTTTTCTTGTTTGTTTGTTTTGCGTTTTTGTGGTTCACTTATAGCATATTTTAACATACTTTTAAGCTTTTCTTTGTGTTTTATATGGCTTGTTTTAGAGCTGTATATTATTATTTTGGATTTTTGCTATATGTTGTCTGTCTGTAACTTTATGTTGCTGCCTGTCTTGGCAAGGACATTCTTGAAAAGGAGATTTTTAATCTCAAGAAGTTTTCTGGTTTATTAAAGGTTAAATAAATAAGATACAAAAAAGAGGGTGTTAAGTCCTGTTTTATGAGAAAATTTGAAAGTCAGATTTTAATTCTGTGTTTTTAATTTTACCGGTGAAGCAGCTCTGTTGTAGGCATTGGCACCAAGAATTGCATCTCTAACTTGTATTTCTTGTCAAATATTCAGATTCAGATTTCTCTGGCTTGGACCTCTCTGGTGTTAAGAGGGTTAAAGAAAACATCAGTTTCACCGGCAAGTTAAAAATCTTCAATCAAGGCTTAGTCTGACTCACTGGATGTAGACTGTGTAGAATGTGGGGGATGGGACAGGAGTCATTCTTGTGGAATTGGGATGGGACAGGATTTATTTTTTTTTTTTCATGGGATTGGGACAGGTGGGGATTATTTTTGTGGGAGTGGGATGGGACAGGACTGAAAATCCTGTGCTATATTTGTATAGTGTAAGCATCTTTGTTACTTTACTTGCAGGCATAAGAAAAAAAGTTAGATACACTGAATATTATTTGATCTTTTCCACCATTACCTGTATTCCAAATATTGTGGAGGTGTGTGGTTTAGGTGCCCTAAATAGCCCAATATCTTCTAGTGAGACATTGCCACCCCAAAATGATCACATAACCATCCTGGCCACCCCACAGAAAATTTTCTGCGATTGATCAGGGAGTAGTAAAAAATGTGAAATAGGTCATTCCAGTACCCATACTCCATGGAGGATATGATATCTCACTCTTGCGTGCAGTGTCTGACTTTCACAGACATGAAATGTCGCGTCAATCAGCATCCTGCCAGCACCTCGACTTTGCACAAAGGTGCAAGGGCCCTTTCATCGCTGCTTGCAGATTTTAATTTTTGATTGTAACTGTTGCATAATCGTATGCTTCACTTGAGGGGGAACTTTACCATGACTATTGGCACAACGGGGTGCCAGGGCCTAGGTGCTTGCACACAGTCTAGGGTAATGTTTTTGTTTAAAGTAATGCAAATTAAAGTGGTTGTAATGGTTTAATGTCTGCTTGTGACACTAGCAGCACAAATGCAAACTAGATCAAACAAACTAACCTGCTTGTTATATAGATTTAAATGGCCCATTCTGTAGGATTTAGGGTCATCTATTGGCAGAAATGGTATGCAATATTCATAGCTATGTTTATATTATTGTATAATGACCTGAAAATAAGAAACAGTGTGGTTTCGTAACTTTCGGATTAGTTTGCATGTGCGATGTGAACTGTGGTCTCCTTTGTATACTGAAATTGCTACACTGTGCCTCAGTTCCTAAATGCAGCACTCAATCATATACAGCAACCTTGAAGGCAGAAATCTGCACGACCATATCCACCACCTAGTGTAGCTCTACATTTCAACCGAATGTAGTTTTTCTACTTCAAAAAAAGGGATTTAACAGCAGTATTAATGCTGGCTTCTAATTGAAAATGATGCGCGGCGTAAATGTCTCCATCATTCAAGTAACCCAAAAGTTCAGAAGAGAAATAACATATTTGAGACTTTCTTCTCTGGTTTCTGGTTTTGAGTGAGAGTAGCTCATGTTCACAAATACTGATAGGATTTCCCAAGGCCATGGAAATAACATATCAGAATTCTTGTTCCCCTTTAAGTCGAACTGAGCTACAGTGGGTTGTGTTCTATGTACTGTTTTAGAGCCCTAGCTTGAGCATTGCCATATGTAGGCAATGATACATCCATCTCAACAGGGAAACAACGTCGTCCTGCAGGTTCCCTCTTTGTGGAAGTTGGGGGGACACAGATTAGCTGAGGATCAACCTCACTGCCATCTTTGTCACCTAGCTGCAGTGGGTTGCGCTCTATGTACCGTTTTAGGGCCCTAGCTTGAGTAATGCCACATTTAGGCAATGATACATATGTCGCCACAGGGAAACAATGTCGTCCTGCAGGTTGCCTCTTTGTGGAAATTGGGGGGGTTACAGAGTGGGTGGCATTCATTTCGCTGTTTGAGGGCCCTAGCATGCGCATTGCCACATTTGGGTAATGATTCCTCCGTATCCGTAGTCCCCACAGCCCCAACAGGGAGTCGGTGTCGCCTTGCACGCGTCTGTCCCCTTGAAGTCAAAGCCTCATTCGAAGTTCTGGGAGGTGGTGGACTTGGTTTCAGGTCTCTTGCCTTACTTAAGACAGTGGCCTGCATAAAGATGGTTGATGATAAATGACTTACAGTCGCAAAAGAAACTAGCTCAATGAAATGATAATGGATTTGACATCCACTAAAATTAGAGATTTCTCTCGCAGCTGTCGCTCGTTGAAAGGTCTTAAGTGTCCTCACAAAGATTTCACCCACAGCAGTCACGAACTAAACGCTTACGTTAAGGGGTCCTAGGGGACCTAACTGTATTGCAGAATTCTGCACAGCGGCAACCGGATCTTTGCTCTCAAACCATTGGTTTCTGGCAGACACCCTGTGCTGCAATGAAATGGTCAATCAGGAGGAACCAAAACGGATTTAATGAGCCATTCGCAGTTTCACTGTACCAGCCGTGTGTACTTAGACTTGCATGGCTTAATCTTTGAGACAAGCATTTGCTACTAGCAGGATCAACCAGGTAGCCCCTCTCGTGGCACTGTAGAGCCGATGTGCTGCTGGTTCTGCCGGCCTGAATAGAATATAATGTCTATAGCCTTACTGTTGTGTGTACAGCCTTTATAGACTGAGCTGAGTAGTGATGCGCAGGCCGACCTGTAACCCGCGGGACACACAAATGGACCTACGGGTCGGGCAGAAGTGATCATCTGTTAAATCGGTCTGTAAATGATATTTTGACATTATTGGCTATTACTGTCATGGCATCCGAAGGTACTGATGCGTTGAGCAGGTGACAGTCCGCGGTCATTTTCAAAACACACTTGTGTCACGCACTCCGAAAGAAACTTATTGAAACTTTAAACAATAATTTATTGTACAAAACGGGGGAAACAAACATTGACAAAAACAGTTCCATAATTCATATTAAATTCAAAAGATAACGAAAAAAACAGCTACAAGTTAGAGGGAATAGTGATAAAGTGGTAAAACTTGGCATTGATCCACAGCCTCAGATGGATGCGCTCAAGCGTGCCGTGCACACAAGCTCCGTTGGTAGGCTATACTATATTTTCACATTTTTAACAATGCAATTTAAAAGTTTTGATTTTTATTGATAACCTACATTTACCAACAACAAAAAGACTACATTTAGCACCAAAAAAATATGTAAAATTAAAAAAAAAAAAAAGTAAATATAAAAACAAATATCAAATACCAAATGTTCATAACGAATACCTACCCATAGAAATGAGTGTCTGAATATTTGGGTACAGCCCTACTAATTTTGTCTGTTTTTCGCCATCCTCTAGTTTGTAATATGCGCTTGGAACATTATCAGGACAAAAACAGGACCTGCCAGGTACGTGGCATGTTTTGTGAAATATTTAGGCTAATTAAAAAGACGCATGAATGGCTGAACAAGTCATAATGACAATCTGACTGTATATAATATATAACCATATTTTAACAGAATAACATTACTTACATTCACAATATGTTAAAACTAGATAAACAAGTTCTTTTTAATCATACAAACTCACTTGACGATCAACACAGGCAACTGAATTCAAGAAAACAGACTGTTAGCGAGTTAGCAGCCTGTTAGCTAAGCTAGCACACTGTCATACGGTCTCTCCAAAATCCACTGCAAAAGTTAACTTTTTTTAACATACTCGATGATTTCGAATTGAGCACCAATGCAATGCACCAATTACATTGACGAGAAGGCAAACATCTCTACAAAGTACAACCAAGGCTGAGCAGGTTTGTGTTCATAAACCGAAGTATTGGAGACATACAAAATATGACCTGCTGGTAGTACTAGATGAAGAGTCAGGTCAGATCACTAAAGTCTGTAAGCTTCATCCTCTGGGGATCATGAATTTCAGTACAAACTTTAATGACATCCATCCAACAGTTGTTGAGATATTTCAGTCTGGCTCAAAGTAGCAAATTGATAGATAGACCGATTTTGACTCTTGTGGATGACTGGATACTTTATGACATCCCACCAGGATATCACCACCACAGATAAGACATTGCTGTTTTATCAGAACAAGAAAATCAGCTGTCTGAACAACAGGAACAAAGCTAATGTTGTGTTTTGACAAAATCGAAGAGCAAGAGCGTGTTTTGACTCACAATGCTGCACAGCCACCAATTAATCATATTTACAATGATATCTATCATGGGAGAGGGAGACTTTCCGATTCCTTCACTGAGAGGAGCTGAAACAGACCAGAATTCAGTGCAGTCACTGAGCGTGACTCACAACTCTTACTCTTGCTGCAAGTGGTGATCCTGTCTAGTACTGGCTATCACTGCTATTGCTGTCTCATGCAACAAGTTCTCACAGGGTCATTCGATGGCATTTTAGGAAACGTAGCTGACAAACTGATGCACAAGTAGTCAAGGCAGGATGAGTAGGAGAAGTACTCTTGAACCTCACAGCTGATACGTAACAGTGTAACATTATGTAACAGTTGTTTTTTTCCCAATCTCTTTTATACACCATCCTGTTTCTCTGTGGCAGTAAATGATGCATGGGATTAAACTAGCCTGTCTCTTAACTGTGGCAGTCCTCTGTGGACCGACACTGTGTTCTGGGTGTGTGAAGTGGGTCACAATAACCATATGAAACACACACACACACACACACACAGGAGCATGTATGGACAGAGGTACACACAGCCTATGCAGTCGAGCTTGCGGGTGTCTCAGGGCTATTAGTCTGAGAGCTCTGATTACAACCACATAACGTCATGAAATAATTTGGCTAATTGCTCCAAGGGTGTCAAACTAATACTCATAAATTCATTAAGGAATACCAACACAGAGACAGAGGCCTCCGAGCTCAAGCTTACTCCACTCTGTAATTAAAATGCCCTGCTTCATAACTGTAAAGGTTGTCGGGGGGTGATTTGAAATGGGACTGTGTTCGTCTGTTTAATGACTATCAATCATCGAGAATGAGGATGAAGACAGCTTGCATATGTGCTCTGGCCTGCAGATAGTGACCTTTACCTCTGTGGGTATTTCTGAATGGGACTGGGAATTGATTTTTTTTTTAGTTGGATTCTGCAGATCCATTGCAGCCTCATTTTATGATGCATATACTGTGATTTAAATGGTACAGAAGCTAAATTGTCAAATATTCAACCTTTCCGATGAATTTGTGTGATTTTAGTTGGCATTAGCCCACAGCAGCTAACAGTCCTTAAATCAGTGATTGTGAGAATGTTTGTGTGTGTGCCTTGAGCAAGGGCTTAGATTTCATTTTAACATTGCGGAGGACACATATGAAATGGGGGATTTGGGGGCTCTCTGCCAAAAAAACTGGAGTGTAAAACACTCAATTTTCTGCCTTGTTGTGAATTTTTATGCACCAATGTGTGCCTTCTCTGCATTAATCTGTGGTGTAAATGTCTTTCATTTTGCAAAACTAAAAGTCTTCTGCTACTGTCATGCTTTTTTAGGCAGGACGAATGCTCAGGACACATGTTCCAAATAATGAGGGGGATGTATCCCCTCCGTCGCCCCTGAGATTATAAGAGAGCAAATTAAAATGTTCTAATGTGTGTCCATTATTATAAGCATTTATTCTGGTTTAAGTTCAGTTTTCTGTGTATATAAATTTATAATTATTACATTACTACATTCTTGTCAGGGCCGGTGCCCATTAAAGAAACAGTGTGTAAAATTTTGAGAGATTTGGAGGCATCTAGCTGAGAACATTGCAGATTTCAACCAGCAAAAGTTTCTCCCGATTAGAATCCCCTCAAAATTCATTGTTCATCATATGAAAATGAATAAACTTTTTGTTTTTTGTTACATTTTAATTTTCAGTTATCAGTACTGTAGGTCTCAAGTGAATCTTACATTCTCCAGTTGTAAAACTGTGTAGCCTATACACTGAGTAAAAAAAAAAAAAGTTTTAACATTTAACATAAGCATCAATCATCTTCAACCACATGCCTTTTCCTCTACATTTTGCCAAATTTTAATGGAAGTGGCTACAGTAGTTTTGAGTTTTCATAGATTTGATAGCGATGGATTTCAAATCCAAAAAAAAAAGTTTGGAAGAAAACAGAATTTCATTGTGTTTGAAGAGATTCGTTAGCTTTTACCACCAGCTTTGTAAAGTTCAAGTTCCGAATAATTGTAAATAGCCCACTGCAGTGCCATCTGGTGGTAAAACGTATTAAAGAATGCCGATTTAGACCTACCTGTAATGTTGACAGGCTAATTTAGTTTCAAAACATTACAAGGCTTAATATGTTTTGTGGCTCCAGATAGATTTTTTTTTTTTTGGTCATGAAAGGTTCTTTTGTTGTGACGGTGAAGGTTGCCGACACCTCCCCTAACCAATCCAACCACTGTAGCCAACCAACGAGGGCAATGACCACGAGCCAATTGAAGGGGGAGAGAAGCGGGTCATGCTGTCGCTGTTTAATGAAGGCTGGGACATGGTCTCTGACCCCATGGGAGCTATAGGGTAAAACACAAGTGCAATCAAACTAGAGCTGCAATATTGGATGGTCACAGCAGAGGACACAAGAAATAAAGAGATGGTGTCTGCGTAAGTGCTCTTTGGGTGCGCTCAGCCTGACAGAACTTTTGAGGTATGCTCAAATGGATAGCGGCTGATATACAATATAACATTTTCGTATAGAACACATTTGTTTGTGATCTTTTATTAAGGACCTTTCAGTAACTGCAGAATTGTAATTCTCACCCATATCTTTTTTTAATGTATTTTGACCCAAGGCTGGCTGCGGACACCTCAGTGAAACAAATTAAACGTCCGCATGTTCTGTGATAGTGCACCAGCTATTGAGCCTTTCGGCAATAAGACCAGATTTTAGTGTGCATGTGTTGTACCCCAATCATATGATACAATGTGACATCATGACTTCTCTGCGTTAACGTCTTCACGCTATCCTAGGAAATGCACATTTCTGTCACAGAAGGGCTCCTGACTAGTGTGGCTGATGTAAAACCATGAAATGCAGATGGCCCTATCTAGAGCCATTTCTTGGTTTGTCCTTTCTAAGCTGCCGTAGAAAAGGTGGTGCAACATGGCAGACTCCGGGGAGGAGGACCCGCTGCCTATGTAGATACAAACGGCTCATTCTAAGGTAACAAAAACATGACAATTCTCTCTTAATGTGATTATACACTAAAGACAACATGCTTATGTTATATCATTTCTGCCAGTAACCCCCCTAAATCCTACACCCTGGACCTTTAAATTGAATGACTTTTTACAAATGAGCTCAGATTTCCAGTGTGTGCGCATGCATGTTCTCGTGCATACCTTTAGTATGGTGTCCAGATGAACCGGGTCCAGCACGCTCCCCTTTCGGGTGGTGACGATCACGCGCCCGTAGCGGCCCGGCGTTTGCAGGTCGGAGTAGAGCGCGTGCTTGGAGCGGTTCACGGGGAACAGGCTGTCCACCAGGTTGCCCTCTATCTTGGCCAGGCTGTGCTTGGGCGCGAGCAGGCTCTCCACGTCCTCCTCCACGCGGTACCGGCTGAAGCTGGCCCCCAGCAGGATGGACAGGAGCACGGGCGCCGAGGCGAAGAACACCGGGTGGCCAGCCACGAACCGGCCAAGCGCGTGGAAGGAGGTCCTCAGGCCCGCGTGCAACACCTGGCGCAGCATCCTAGCGCGCGGCCGCGGCTCGAGCCTCTCCCACCGACCAGAAAGCCCCGGAGCACTGCCGAGCATCAGGGGCTGCCGGACGCATCGGTGGTGGGCTCTGTCGGTCTCAGGCTGCTGCTGGAGGAGAGGTGACGCCGGGTGGTGGGAGGATTTATTCCCCGGAGCAGGAGGTCACCAGCCGGGGAGAATCCAACCCTCCTCCGGTCACAGGGGCGCCCGTTTCCCCGGGGTTGGCTCATCCGCTGGAATAGCGCAAAGGACAGAAAGCTGCTAAATGAGGCAGCATTTCTCTGCTCTGCGGTTAGAAAGCATATTGATAGCCTACTTTACATTTAATCGCCACTGCCCTGCTGCGTTCAGTGCCTTCTGCAAGCTGCATGGCTCTGTGCGCAACAGAAAAATCGCAGAGCCAAAGTGGGCTCATAATAACACTTGTTAAGCTCCCTCCTAAATTGATTTGGGTAGTTGTGTTAGTGCGCTCGGACAGGTTGCAGAGAACACACACAGTGTAGTTGCACTAATTTGAAGCCAGGCTGTACATACCTAAACAGGGGAACGGGGGGGACCGACCCGGTGATGACGGAGATCATCTACTCAGACCAGAATCTTGCCGGCTGTCCGTGCGTCCAGCTCCACCCTACACCACCGAGTCACCACACAACCTGCTGGGTGGTCGAGGTGGGTGGGTCGGTGGGAGTCGCAGGAGAGGTGACGCGGTGTGCACGCACCGGGGATGCCGGTAGAGCTGTTTGTCAAATCAGCCGAATCTGGGTTTCCTCTGCGGCAGGAGGCTTTCTGTCTCCCGTCCTCTCCTCATCGCCCCGGTGGTTTGACGGAGCCCCTGTTCATCCGCCGCCAGGCTGCTCTCCCACCACGCAGCGACTGCTCTCCTCTATGGGAAGGCACGTCACTAATTGCCGGCTTTCAAACCGGGTATGGTTTCTCTCTCTCTCTCTCTCTCTCTCTCTCTCTCTCTCTCTCTCTCCGTGCCTTTTTGTCTCTTTTGCACCGCCCTCACGACCCGCTCCGAGCCCCGCTTTCTGCCCCGCCTCTCGCCGTTCCGCGCCGGTACAATGCAGAGAAACAAACAGTCCCCACCGAGTGAGTGGCACCGTGTGTGTGTGTGACAGAGAGATTTCGAGGAATTCCACATGTGCAAAGTGCAGCAGCATTGATGTAAAAGCGATATCAATGCTGACTGCCTTATAGGATATTCTCTGTAATATCTCCTTGCTGTGTTGTTGGTGTTTTAAAGACACTAAAACACCTGAAAGTCGTCTCAGAATTATTACAGCCTGTATTTTTCATATAGAGACAGTAGATATGAAAACCTGTTTGCAGGAGCATCATGTCAACATATTTATCTCTTTTCCTGCAGGATAAAAATGCACATTTTTTATGACATCCCTGGAACTGTTTGATTTTGCCCACACTATTATTTACATACATAATATTAAATGTCCTGAGCCAATTGTTGCAGCTGTATGAAGCATCTCTTAGGTTTGCTATTGTGTAGCACGTTGCCATAGAAACCAGACAAATTACTCTTTTTTTTTTTTTACAAGCCCTGGTTCCCATGGCAATGGTGATGCCACCCATCCCCCTCCCAAAAAACACACATAGGTCACATACACAGCAGTGCACACACACACACTCACATGCAAACACACACCTGCTGACTCCCAATCTGCTTATGGTGTGGAGGTGTCTGATACAGTGACATTAAAAGCAAAAGAGGGACAGAGAGAGAGAGAGATCAGGCTGTGGAAGAGATGTGGAGATAATAATGAGTGCAGACAGCCTGAGATCACACTCTGTCTGTCTTTGTACTAGGACCCATGAAGCCAAACAGCCACACAGCCTTTGGTCTGTCTGCATGGGAACAACTAATGGCTCTGTCCTCCCCCTAGATATCATAAACTAAAGGCTGTTTGAATTCAAAACAGAAGAAATTCTTTCTTGATTCCCTCTGCATGACAGTAGGCTCAGATTCATAACAAAGAAAATGTCTTTTAATCCGATGGGCTTTGGCTTACATGAGCCTAAAGCCCCGTATCCACGAGCAGTACGATACGGTTCAGATCAGTTCGGTATGCTTTTTTTCCCCATTTCCACTGTGATAAGTTGTGGATGGTACCAATGGAACCGTTCCATACCTCCCTATTTTTGGTCACCCCTCTGTTGGGGTAGCTAGCATGTACCTAGGTTTTGAGGTTCATGTAACCACTGTTCATACCGTGGAGAGTTTTATTAATAGACTCTAACTATAAAAATAAAGGATGTTTGGCTGCCTCTTGCAGCAGCTGGAGTCAAGAGAAAAAATAACTTAATTCACTGGGCTGATGGCCGGTGACTTTCAAGGTGGAACGTTAACTTGTTATGTTACTCAATGCATGAGTTGACGATGTGAATCCATCGGCACACCTTAAATTTGACTGTGAGAACTTTGACCATTACTGCAGTTTTATGACATACACTTTACAGTAAGTTTGGATCCCCAAGCGTTTATATATTATTTTGATCTGGTTATGTGAGCTGCATATATCCCAATCCTCACTTAGAGAAAAAGAAAAACAGCGCAGAGAACACTCAACCACTGAGCTTGCCTGAGAAGGACTAAATGCACAAACTCACTATTTTTAAATATCCTATTGAGAGAGACTCTCACTGCTGCCTGTTTTATCCTGTGCTGGATGGAGCAGTGAGTAACAACGACCTTGCCCCCATTTACAGGTACTGTTTGCGGTGGAAACACTAGGTCTAGGACTAGGTACCACGTCTGAAGGGTTACTTTTGGTTCCAATGGTATTATACTGAAAGTGTTAAGGGTAGAAACGAGGCTTTACGTGACAAAATAATAGTTCCTAAGATATAGTTATGTTTTGGTGGTTAAATGTAACACTTTTTAAGTTATGTATTAAAAATATTTCTTTGTCCATCAGTTTTGCCTATGAGGCAATTCACATGCAAGTCATTTAGAAAAATGTATATCTTATAGTTTTGTTAAAGTTACTTTGTGCTGTTGCAGAGTGAGAAGTGTAAATGTTGCGAACATGCCAAAAATGGTTTTATGTCATGCATCTTTATTTTGCATTGGTAATTAGCTAATATCATTCATTTATTTAATAAAAAAACATCTGTAAAACACCAAGACATCTACTTGCCTTTGCTTTTTCCTCTTCCAGGTCTGCAGAGAATTTTTGGTTTTCTGATAATAATAATACTCAGTGATGTGTTTTTTAGCAGCCAAGATGGAAGTCCTGGACGACATAATTTCCTACTGGCAAATAAATACAGAAATTAACTTAAAATTAAAGTGGTGACTAAAATAAACTGGCAGAATATTAGAGTGAATATTACTGACAGCATGTGCTTCTGTATAGTTGAAAGCAGAATCATGAAATATGAAGAATCTGAGATTGTGAATGGGCAAGAAACTATCAAGATATTCCAGTCATCACTCCAAAGACAACATCGATATTCAATTAAAGAAAGAGACATCTGAAAGAATGGAAAGGAAGCAAGTAATACTCATAATAAGTACTGACTGTTGACATTGTATGTTTCTGCAAACCATGGCTATGTTACATTTGTGACTTTCATATCTTAAAATTGTGCATTTCATTAAAGTGACTGGTTTTATTGTCACAAACACAGCTGGAAATGTCCTGATATCTTTTTAAAAAATACCCGCTTTTGTCACTAAAAACACAGCTGGAAATGTCCCAATGTCTCTTTTAAATAGAACCCAGTTTTGTAACCACAAACTGCAGGAAATGTCCTGATGTTTTACAACAAAATACTTGTTTTTGTTGCACCCAAAAACAGCTGTAAATGTCTTGATGCCTTGCCAAAAAGTGCCCAGTTTTTGTCACCATAAACACAGCAGGAAATGTCCTGACATGTCGTAAGTAATAAGCACTTTTGTTGCCACAAACAGCTGGAAATGTCCAGATGTCACCAACACAGCTGGAAATATCCTGACATCTTGTGAAAAAGTGACCAGTTTTACTGCCACAAACATGGCTAGAAATCTCCCAACATCTTTTTAAAAATACCTGCTTTTGTCACCATGAACACAGCTGGAAATGTCCAGATGTCAGAAGTTAAAAAACACCCACCGTTGTTGTTTGTTGGTCTCGAACAGTGGTCTGCCCCTATCTGCAGCTTTGAATCATCTCACTTGGGTATTGCACCTCCAGAGGAAGGAGGAGGAGGGGGTGGTGGACTGGTCATACACATGTATTCTGATCTTCAATGATATGATACATATGAAACATACAATTGTAACATATCCGTGATTTGCAGGAACACCAGTTTCATTCTGGCAGCAGCGCTGGTCTAGAACGTCTTAAGCAAAGTAATATCGAACAACAACCACTTCAAGTGTGAACATGCAGATACAACTGTTGGTTAATCAGTGTGCTGAGAAAAACAATATGCTCATGTCAAATGTTTCCTAGAAGTTAAAAAATAAGAAAAACCCCAGAAAAAACACCAACGAACACGTTCTAATCCGTTATTCAATTAAGCCTCAATTAGCCTTTAATCCCCATTACCAGTCCAGTGAGAGACGAGCGCTGAAGGAATGAATCAGTGTCTCCCTGGAGAGGAAGGAAGAGCAGAATAGAAAATGAAAGGCTGCATAGATATAGGGGGCTTGGGGCAGTTTTCTGATAACAAAAGTACTAATTAGTGTCGCTAAATGATTTATAGAAATCAGAATAGTGTGTGAGTGTGTGTGTGTGGGGGATGGACAGAGGAGGGTGGAGCGAATGACTGGAGTCCTTTCAAAGCATTCCCATTTTTACCAGTCTATTTTCTGCACCTACAGAGTCGAATGGGGGAAATCCTCCAGGGGTTGAAAACTGCAGCCAACAAATACACACACACACACACACACACACACACACACACACACATACAAGATGGATGGATTAGAGAAGCAGTATAGGCAGCAAAGAGGAGAGCACCTCTCATGGCATTACTTTCGACAGGCTGTCATTCTGCGTGTGTCCATTTTTGGCCTCAGCATTTCATTTGCTCTCATGTTTGTCCATCTGCATGACAGCGTCCCTCCATTATTAAAGACAGCTTCATGGAAGCAGAGTTGGTCGTCATGAATAAGGCTCCTCTCTCGGCTCCTACTCCTCTGAACCCGCCCACCATCCTCGTCTTCCACCCCTCCCATCCCCCAGTCCATCTGTTTTGGTGGAGGCCATCCATTAATAAAGAGTCTGTCCTTTCATTTCTATTTCCCCTCCGTTGTATTATTTATTTACCCATCTATCCACAGCTATGGTGAGCAGATATGGTTGCACGATTGGGATTCAGCAGATCCAATCTTCGTCTTGGATGAAAAGTGAGAAAAACTTAATGAAAACTTGATTTCATCCAAACCTCTTACCCACAAGTTTTCTATCAGATACGAAAACATGTGATCTACTAAAGTTTATATGACTTAGATATTTAAATCAGAATACTGTAAACTTTCTGACAGCTACTTAAACTGCCAACATCACATCAAGGACAGGCCCTGATTGGCAGCTCCTCTAATTCAAATGAAATAAAATTTGCCAAGCGTAGGTGTTACAGCAGCTGAGTCACTTCAAATGCAGAAAACCTGCCTGATTAGAGCAATCCTACCCTCCCAGAAGAATCATAACGTGATGGCTGGAGTTAGTATGAAAAAGTATTTTTTTTAAAAATGCTAATTACTGTAATTCCCATGAAAACTTTTTAAACTGTATTCATGAGTCCATTTAAATTGCAAATTTCCATCTCTCAGACAGAAGCTTTTAGCCCCACTGTCCCTCACAATTATCTAAAGATAGTTGATATTTGCGCATGGTTTTTTTTACATCCTAGATTATCAGTGGTTCCCCTTTTTCAGTGTTGCATTTAGTTTAAGTTAGATAACCTCACAGGATTCACAAGATGTCTTTTTTTCAGTGTATACAGCCAACAAAAGTCAATGCAAAAGTCAACTCTTTTTTGTTTGTTTTTATCTCTTTTTTAAGTTTTGGTTAAAGGTTCTGTATGAGAATGAAGTCACACTACTTAGTGGTGTCGTGGAGGGTATGTGCAGGTATACAGGGTATATCCGCCTCTTCTTTGGTTGCTTACAATATACTCACTTATCAGCCAAAAAAACATTAGAATATGTACCTGTCCATTTATCTAGTGGTACACCCACCTCATTCACCACCTCTAAACCACTGACAAACCCTCTGTGTGAGTCCCTAGCCCTTTTTACACTGCCTCTTCAAGGCGGGAGTTTCAGGCTGTTATGCTGCCTTGCCGCTCTGTATAAAAGGTACAATTGCGGAATTTGGGGACAGAGTTGTCTCACCTTTAAGCCAGCACTCGAGAAAGTAATAGTGCGGAAACAATGTCTGTAACAGGAGGACAGGATCCTGGGAGGCACAGTTGTGACATTTTGCAACTCATCATAGGCGATTTAAGAAGTAGCTGGTTGCAGTTAGCAGCGAACTTAAAGAAGAAGAATAGCAGCTAAAAATGTATGCAAATTGGGACAACAATTTGTGATGAGATCGGAGTGACAACTTGTTGTCTGAGCAGAGGACAAGATAAGGAAACACCCATCACACCTGTTTTGCTTCCATGATGCTGGCATGCTGTCTAAAATCACACACTAGGGACTTTTTGGCGTCCTTATAATGTGATCTCTGTGTAAAAAGAGCTCCCGTGTGTGTATCCCACTGGCTAGCTAATGGCTGCTACTCTGCACTGTAGTCACCATTCATAATGGCAACAGTGTCATCGTGAAAGCATAACGCCCACCTTTGCAGTTCTCCTCCAGGTTAACAACGTTAGCTCTGTCAGCACTGTTGACGTTGTTTGCTCTGTTAGCTGCTGGCTCAGCGGTCTCCATGTTGAGAGCCGTGTGCAGACAATCGCGGCTCAGATTCTGAATCATAGATAAGCTCTTAATGTGGAATACAGACTCGTTAAGATTATCATCAAGCTATTTTTAGTTGTGTTTCTGGCCACCGGATGAAAGTGAGTCCCATAGTCACTCTCCTTTTAGCTCTGTTTTTGGTCTCCACCAACTCCCGAGGAACATATCTGTTTTTTAAGCATCTAAATGCTTTACTATGTTCACCAGCACTTGCTAACTTCATCCTTCTACCTCCTTGGGGCTAGCGCACAGTGGGATTTTAGTGCTTTTCCATTAAAAACAGCTGCATCTGAAACCTGGGTTAATGAGAGCAGTGAGAGTGAGCCAAAACAGAGAGGCTCCAGACCAGAGAACCAAAACAGTAGGACGCTTGATTACAGAAGCTTTACACTTAAGAAACAGCATTTTTTTGGTTACGATAAAATAAAAAATAATCCAGATATGGTTTGGATCAGTTTGCAAAACGCCCACAAAACTAAAATCCTCATTTCCACTGTTTCCAAACACTGCATCTCCATCTTCCATCTCTCCATCTATCCTTCTCTATTTATCTCTTTGTTATTTCTGTCTGTCTATTTTCTGCATCCTCTTGGTGGTCAGCAGCATTCATAATTTCCAAATGTCATTTGGACATTAGCTCATGAGCCCAGGAAGGATGCTGTTAGCGGGGGGAGGGGGTTGATGGAAGAGGGAGGTCATAGGGAGGGGCACGGGATGAGAAATGCAGTAAAGTCGTCTTCATGGCCTCTTAGAGACTCAAAGATTTGATTACAGTTACAGGCCAGAAACAGAGAAGATAGATGCAGACGGATGCAGATAAAAAGAATATCACATGGCTCGCACTGCCTCTCTTTCACGTCCAGAATGGCAGGTTGAGGCGCCAGAAAAAAGATAAAGTGTGAAGCAGCTGAGTGCCACAAGCTTGATAAAGAAAACTGGGAGAGGCCCGATGACTTCAGCAGGGCCTGCGGAGGAAAACACGATTTGCTAAAAGGTCAGAGTGAGATATCTGAGAAGAGCCATTTTCACCTCTCAGAAAGCTAAATTTAATCTGTGATTACCGGGCTCCATCTATAATCTGTGCACCACCTGAAAATGGCCCTCAAGGCATGTTTTCCTGCCCTCCTTTGGACAGAAACAGAACTGCATGACTGGACAGCATGTTCGTGTATGTTGATTGGGTGTCTTTGAACACGTGTTTTAATGATTCATGTGATGCAGCTTCTGTTCATTCACCTTTGCTATCACCTCCCCTTAAGGAGAATTTGGAGAGCACAAAAGACGAGGTGTTTGTTTTTTGATCTGGCCATCAGACCATGTTTGAGCCCATGGCAGCAGAAAGAGCTGCTGACGTTTGAGCTGACGTTGTAAACTTGCATCCACTGGCTAGCTGCTTGGTTTTGCCAATCAGCACGTTTTATGGAATGGGGGAAAAGGCTAAGCACTATGGATAAACCCTTCTTTATGGTTTAGTCAATCATATATCACTATATTATAATACATTACTTTAAATCAATTTGACAACACTTTGAAGATAAAATAACCAGGTTTTATTGTTTGTTTTTGCCAATTCAGTAAAACAATACTAAAAATCCTAAATGACTTTAATGCAACAACCCTTGAAATCCAATATTACAAGTGCTGCTCATTGATGTGCAACGTTGTTTACAATGGCCAAATACAGCCAAAGATACTTTAAAAAGGGTCTCTTTGTGAAATTCAAAGCGTATGAGATATCTGGACCATTGCATTCTCATCCCAAGTCATCACATGTGGCCTTTCACATTTACATACTACCGAAGCCAACACCAGCCTCCCGGGGTTCGGGGTTTGTTGGACCCATCCGCCATCCCTCCTGACCTGTCCACATATCAAACTGCCACACCAGGTGCCGTACAGCTGACCGGCGGCATATCATACTGCCATGAAAGATGGCTTTTGGCATCAGATGTCCAATGCTGAAGTCGCTGACAAATCCGCGGTACTTGATGACTTCAAAATGAAAAAGGACTGTCTTGACACTGTTCTCAACATGAGGTGGCTGAGCTGGCTGCTAGCAGCTAATGGTGCTAACTCCATAAATAGCATTTAACAACGGCAACATTGCTGATACAGCTAACAGTTTTAGCCAGGGTGAACAAACGGTGGGTGCTACACTTCCATGACGATGTCATCCCAATATCAGCAGTAACCACTGTTTGATCGCAGTGCAAAGTGCATAGAGAAGCTCAAATTCCAACACATGGAGGTAGTGTGACTACATTTTCTGCTGAGGACACCACTGAAATCTGCACATGGCAAATAGAGGTTTGCTGCTATAATAATGCTCTGAATGTCGCATACAGAATTGTATGTAATGTAGCAATATAGAGTAGCAAAATCTCTACAACTGTCATCTCATATTCAATATTGTTTATCATTATAATGCCCAACCATAGATGAGAGGAACTGGCTCCCTTGGTTGCATTGTGTTGGGTATATTTTGATGAAAAAATATCTAAAAGTGTTTGGTTCGTAAACGTTTTTTTAGGGCAAATGATTGACAAAAGGGAGTCCAAGAACTAGTTTAGTTTCAGAAGTCCAAAATACATAGGCAACACTGCAAATACATCATACACCCAAATCAAATGATAACTCAAATATGAGGGCAAAATGATTAATTGTCAGAAGCAATAAAAGGGGAGGAAATATTGACACATAAAACCTTATAGTGTAGTTTCTACCCTCAAACTCATCTGTTAACTCCAACTGAATCCAATAAAGCTCTTATGACTCTTAGGGGTGTTTCTCCTTTGGTTATTGCACTTGCTCAAGCAACTGTGTGTAAAGCAATATATACAGATGGAGTTAAAGGATGAGTTTGAGGGTAGAAAACACACGATATAATGGTTCCCCCTGGTTAATGTATACAACCCTTATGTAGTGTAGTTTCTACCCTCAAACTCATCTGTAAACTCCAACTGTAGAATCCATTAAAGCTCTTATGTCCCCTAGGGGTGCTTCTATGCCCCCCCTCCTTTGGTAATTGTACTTGCTCAAGCAATTGTTTGTTAAGAATCCTTACAGCTGCCATAATCAATATTTGATTACTACCAATTGGTTAAATGAGCAAAAGGAAGAATGGTTATTAGACTTGCATTCACCAGGTGGCCAGAGACACGACATCCAGCACTTATTGTTCAGTGATTCTTGGGGTCAGTCTTTGCCCCTCTTGGACTTGATTTACTAATGTGTGCAGATTTGTGTGGTTTTGTTTAACAGGGCCTGGATCTAGGAGACAAATCAGCACTTTAATCACCGTGGCTGTCATTTTTACTCTGGCCACTAAAGTAGATTGATCACAATTCAATGAAGTAATGGCACAAAGTGAGGCAGCGGCTTATTATTAACTGCTCTACCAACACAGAGCATCGAGGAAGCGGCAGGACACATTCTCATGTTAGTCTCTGATTAGCAGAGCTGACTGCAGGAGATTACATTTACAGCTACAAACACCAGATGTATATGTACTGGAAATCAAGCTTGAATCCACTTAAATAATATTTTCAGTTGTGTTATTAAAATATTCTAAACAGTGTTTCATTTAATTGCCTGTTATTCTAATTTAAAAAAAATAATTAATTTCTGTGTTTTTTTAAAAAATATTTTTTATCTTGTATTGATTTAAAAAATCACTGCTCCTTGGAATTTGTAATTTACGTGACAATGCCTGAACGCAACACAGGCTCCGCTCCAATTGACTGTGTGTTCAGTGCTGTGCTGTGCTGCGCTGCTGTATGAGCTGCATGTTACACACTGTCTATAACAATAATTATGTCAGGTAACAAACTGTGTCGGACTTGGGTCGTTTTCGGTCAGGCCTGAGCTGCGCTCTAGTGTGCTCACCTGTGTGTGTGTGTAAGTTTCTGAGCCACAATGAATGCCAAAATGTGGCCTACAACACACTAAGTAAGGCTTGTTTTTATTAAAAAGTAACTAAACCCTAAAATCATTTTTTTTCAGCTGATAATCATTGTTTCTGTTAGAAACACACAGTTTAAACACACTCATACTCCGATGGACCAGCCATCGGAAGCAATTTGGGGTTCGGTATCTTGCCCAAGGATATTTTGACATGTAGACTGGAGGAGCCAGCGATCGAACCACTGATCTTCCAATTAGTGCAAGGTAGACTACATTTGTAAACAGCATATGGTAGTACAGCAATATAGCACATAGAGAAAATGTACCATAGTATTTTGCAGTTTTTAAAACAACTCAGACCAAAATGTTTAGTCTGAATGTTAGAAGAAGCTTCAGCAGAGTGACCGTGAGACAAAGTAATAAAAAAAGTCAACACCAGTTGATTTATCTGTTTCTTTTGTACATCAGCGGTCGAATCTGCCATTGATAATGAATGTCAGAGTGTACAAATGGCTGCCACGGGTCTGATGCATGGTATTGCTTACACATCTAGTAAAAAAGAAATGTCTGCTCATTATCATCCATCTCACTTACTCCTTCACTTTGTCTCTTAATCACCCCAACCCCCAACAACACACACATCCAGTACACACAACACCATAATAGACTCGGGCGCTGGACTGTTTTTCTAATTGGTGTGTATTGATGAGTTGCCGCTGGTGTTGCCACAGATACAGGTCATTAACGTTACCCCCCGCCTGGCAATGTAAGACATACTGGAAGACACACATGCAAACACATACACACAACGACAAGTTCAAGTTGCCATGGGAACTGCTGCAATAAATGAATGAGATATGATGTGTGCAATAGCAGGTGCAAAGGAAAATCAATAAATGGACATGCTTTCAGTTGCAATCTCAATCTCTTTTTGTCCTGCATCCAACAGCACCCTCCATCCTCTGTCTGCCACCTCGCTCCGCTTCTCTCTTAGCACGCACGTTTCAAACTCACTTTATCAATCACAGTAAAGTTACAAGGTGAAGGAACAAAGTAATGTTTGAGTTTTATTAGAACCTGAACAGAAAGAAACAAATCCAACAAAAAGCAACACAGTGAACCACAATCAGATTTACTGTGACAATGAAAAGGCAAAAAAATCATCCCAATAAGAATAATATTACAAATGAAGAAAAACATTAATAAGAATCTAAGTAATCACAGGTCTATCAAGTTCATTATTTTCACTGTGGAGTTGTGAAATTTCAAAATAAACCTTACTGAGTGATTAGACTGACCCTACTTTGTAGGACTGGGAAAAGTGTGTCAATTTTTTAAAGAATTGATCGATTTTTTAATGCCTGAATCGATATAATTCAAATGTGAATGTGAACAGAAGTTACCGCTTTTATTGTGGTAATCTATGAGTAATATGACGTCATATTCACCTAAATAAAAACAAAGTGGAAGAGAGAAAGCAAAAAATGGCGGCTGGTTCGAGGACACAGACCTTCAGTGGCTATCCACTCAAATTAAGCCATCCTAAACACCAGCGTGATGAGTCCGATGACAGACAGCACTGACCCCCAACCAGATCAGCTAACTTTCTGTTGCTGCCATTACACAGCCCACTGTGACCCCAGCACTGGGGTTTGCGCTGGCTGTATCTGAGTTGCTACAACTTCTACTGAAGGTCCGTCACCGAAACTTCAGCCCGCTCTCTTCCTAGTGAAGTAGTCCATAGCGGCGGGGAGAGAGGCAGAGGGACTGCGAGAAGCGTTAGTGAGGAAATTGTTGTGTGAGAGTGAGACAGTAAGGGGCTGAGAAAGTTTATATGCTGCGCACATCTCAACAGTAACCTAAGAATTCACCTATTTTAAATAGTAAAACTACTTGAAGTCAGTAAATGGCAGTCAATGTTGATATTTTTGCAGCTGATACAAAGAAATCAATATATGGGAAACACTGCACTAGCTTGATGAATAGGGAACGCTCAATGCTGCAGGTTACGTTTACTTCAAAAAGTATATACTTTTAATATGTTTTATATAGTACATTTTACTTATCACTTTTGTATGCAGTAAATGATGTGGCTGAGATAAAAATATGAAAAACTGACTGACATCATGTGTTGTGCCTCAAAGTCTCTAGAAGGGAATGATTAAACTTTTTCACACCGCCCGTAAACCAAAACAAAACAAAACAAAAAAATCAAAATAAATATTTGTAGAATCACAATAGTTAAAAATCGCAATACATATAGAATCTGCACCCAAATATCATAATAGCATCAAATCAGGTGACAAGCATATCGCCCCAGCCCTACTATTTGTAGGGCTGAAGTGGTGGATCGGCCAAAAATTAATTTTTTATTTATTTTTTAACAATTAATCATTTATGTCATTTATCATGGAGCAGTGGTGTTAAGAGAAATTATTATTTAAATTTAACAGTTTTGATAGCTTATTATTTTTTATTTGGAATAAGCACAGAATTTTGTTATAGATCCTATTGACTATTTTACAAAAAAATACATGACAGGTGGGCTTACACGGGCACATATGGCAAATGG
The DNA here is from genome assembly GCA_035609425.1 of Epinephelus awoara. Classification (NCBI taxonomy): domain Eukaryota; kingdom Metazoa; phylum Chordata; class Actinopteri; order Perciformes; family Serranidae; genus Epinephelus; species Epinephelus awoara. The sequence continues at coordinate 24,186,099 of CM069314.1, read as the reverse complement.
CACTGTCTTGTTGGACACAGGCATATTTCCAAGTTGGCAATCACTCATAAGGGCCCATTCTCCACCCAAAACATTGTTGGAGGGCCCACTCTCTCCATGGGCCCCCCCATCTCACAGGCCCTGTACTGTCTTTACTTATGCCCCTGTGATGGAGAAATCCTTAAGATTTGCTATTTTTAACCTCTCAGAATGTGTGAATTTTCCAAAGGAACAGTTCGATAAAAAAAGATACTGGGCTCTTGGAGATTATGATGAGCATGTTTTTTTTTCTATTTTCTGCCATTTCATTTTGACTAAAAGATTGTATAAACAGAGTAATCAATAATGAAAATAAAGTAGTTGCAGCCCTACTATTTTAAAATTGGAACCAGCTTGTGTCAAAGTTATGAGTGCTTCAAAAAGCAGAATGAGAAAAGGTAGTCAGACAAAAACAGGTTAAAAAACGTCTTCTGGTGATAATGATTTTAATGTAGAAAACAAAATCTGAACATTAGGTTAGGGATAACAATCTTGAATTTTAATGATCACTCCTGATATTCAGAAAATCTATCCTTCACATTTTCAGATAAATTTGTGAAATCTGTGAAAATACTTCCTTTATTCCAGAGCAACATGAAATACTACAAACAAGCTGACGTGTGAGTGCACCTCTGTAACAGAGAGACAGAAAGACAAATGGAGAGAGTGCATCGTGAGTGCTTGTGATTCTGTGAGTTCATCTGCCTTGGGCTGAACTGCAGCAGAATGAATATAAATGTCTGACACAAAACGGATATTGAAACAAAAGGGGTCAGAAACCAAGACAGGACTGTATCAAAGGACACACACACACACACACACACACACACACACACACACATAATACAAAACATACCAAATCTCAGGTAGTTTAATCTCATATTAAACCTTAAAAATAAGCCAGCAGATTATCAAAATGATGATGCAAGATTCCACAATTTAAAAAGACAGAGAAGAGAAAAGGCTTTAAAACTTAGACCAAATCACAATGTTTGTTTTCAATCATTTCCAAATGGAAAAAAAAAACACAGCATGCACATAAAATGAAATGGCGCTGAGCAAATGCTGCCTCAATTGGTTAGTTTTAAAAGCCCACCTGAAAAAAAAATCAATATCAGTGTGTAGTGTAGTGTGAGTGTACGCTATATTTAGAACTTTTTCACTGCTTTTCCTCGCCATCAGACAGCCCTTCCAACAGGGGACTGAAGCTGTTATCACAAAGCCACCAGACTCTACTGACAAACAGTCATTTTACTTTACTGAACATTGGAGGAAGTTGCTGGCCCACACTTAGCTCAGTTGGTTAGTGTGTAAGGTAAAGCAGTAAAAAGTACTCCAAATACAACATGCTTAAATTGATGCAGATGTTTTTTAGGTGGGTTTCGTTAGGCTGCTAAACACATACTGCTTAGCTTCCTTGCAGGTGGATTTGGTTTAACAAAGACACTAGCAAAGCAACAAAGTACATAAAATAAGCCCAGCAGAAACGTCAGGTAGGTCGGACCACAGTGTTTTACCATATATTTTTAAATGTTACAGTTACGGCTAAAAAAAATGACAACAGAAAAAAAAAGTCTGCCAATTCCAATTTCAGGTATCTCAGCAACTGAAAAAAATTGCCGGTTGCTACCTGGAAGTGATTATTTATGTTGGTGCACAACAAAGTGATTCATTCTATATGAGATAAAATTTCACTGTAAGTACCTAACTACAATTTTCTGTATTATATTTAGCATTTTTGCATTTATCGTCAATCATAAATCAATCTTGGGGAGTTCATTAACATGGCTGCTAATAAATATTGATCTGATATAATTCAGTTTATCACAGTTACCATAAAATTTGAAATATAGGTTCTGCTATCTAAATAAAAAATCTAGTCATGGTATCTTTACTTAATATATACATTTTAATTCCCGTAAGAAAGGTTCTAGCTTTATCAACACATACTTACAGTACATATACGGCTGCTGTCAAAGGGAACAGCCTCTTTTTTGCAACATATCTATAATCCATAACGTCTGGTCCTTAACAAATGACTTCAGCCATAGTTTATGAAGTAACTGCAGCATATGCAGTAAATGTACCTTATGGAAACAGTTACAGATCTGTTGCAGTAATAGTACACAGTAGCTCATTAAAATGGCTTCAGTCTCTAACACCTTCCACTCTTACCCAAACATGAGTGTAGTTTCTTTGTGTGAGAAGAACTCAATATTGTTCCCACATCATGTAAACTATGTGTGCTAAGTCCAGCATCATCTGCCTTTTCAACAGACTTCCTGCTGGTTCAGGGTCAAGCTGAGGTTTAAAGGTCACCACACCCGACAGGACTTTGCACCTCGGTTCATAACCGACGACTCGGGGCAGCTGAATGCTTTCCGAAACTCCTCATAGTTACTCATCGCTCCGATAACTCTGCAGGGCGACAGTGATGGTAAAAGTCAGGTTGTGAGGATTGTGTGTGAAATCTTTAGTGTGTGTGTGTGTGTGTATGTGTATGTGTGTGTGTAAGCTCACCTGTATTTTGGTGGACTGTGAGCTCCACTCTGGATCTGGTCTCGGGCTGCTTCTGGTCTGTATGAGTTACATCTCACCTACAGAGTACAAGTACATAGGATAAATGGTTTCATTATCAATGGCTACGGTTACAGTACATGATGGCTTGTCATTCGGAATTAAATAAATCTGAATGAAATCATTCTGAATTACAGTCTTTCCAGGTAGTTTACTTGGGAAATATTCATTCCGAATGAGGGTTTACACGGGAGATCAGTTTAATCGCCTGTATTCGGGTCTGCGCAAGGTTTGGGGCAGGGAAGGTTTCTGATTGGATAGGGGGCGGGGCGGATGTTACGTGTTTACGTTTACCGGAAGAAAACACTGTAGTCCTTGCTCCGGATAACAAGATGCTTGACGACACCGTTCTTAGTGCCTTTTTCGGGCTTGTTTTGCTTATATTCTTGAAGCAGCAGTACGACAACAACCTTGTTCTGCTAATGCTTCGTCTGTTGAGGAGGAGAAGGGAGGTAGAAGGTCGAAGAAGGGAGAAAGAAGACCGTGCTTTGGCATATGGAAACCGGTGAGTGCAACGAGTCCGACTGCTCTATCAGTCATCATGTGTGTGTCATCGCGCCAGAAGGGCAAGGTAATGAGCATGCGCAGAAAGACCGGAATGAACTTAAAGAGGAATGAGTGTATACAAGTGCGAGAAATTCTTTCATCGGAATTAGAAACAGAATATTCCAGCCCCTTACATCGGATTGAATTTTCAATCGTATTGGCCATTTTCATTCCAAATTAGGTGTTTACAAGATTAATTTTAATAGGAATGAACTTTAATTCCGAATGAAAAGGGAATTAAACTGTCTATGTAAACGCACTGAATCACTCAGGACCAGTTTTGGGAAGTAGCTAGTTACATGTTACTGAATAACAAAATACAAGTAAATGTTATCAGTTAAATGTTAATGAAGAAAAAATATGTGAACTACTCAACATGTTGGTGATTACAGCAGAATGGCTCCTTCCACAATAATATAGGTTATATTATAATTACTGATGTATTTATATGTGCATCACTTCAATGCTGCAGTTGGTAAATGTGAAGCTAGTTTTAATACTTATGTATTACTTGCTATATTAATTAGCTTAATCTCTAATAATGCATCATAATTAATTTGTTGATTATATTTTGTTTTGATAATCTAAATCTATAAAGTAACTAAAGCTGTCAAATACATGTAGTGCAGTACAAAATACAATATTTGCCTCTGAAATGTAGTGGAGAAAAATAATAAGCAGCAAAAGATGGAATTATTCAAATGAAGAACAAATACTTCAAAATCACCCTTGGGTACAGGACTCAAGTAAATGTACTTTGTTACTTTCCACCACTGCTCATATGGATTTAAACTAACAATTTGATTTTATGACACATTTAATTACACATCGCAATTTCTGAACCACAAACACAACTGATATAAGGACTAATGTAATGTCATACAGCTTTAGATTTTACAGTTGAGACTGCTTTGAAAGCTGTAAATCTTATCAGTTTAAGCCTTACAGCAACTCAACTTTAAAAAGGGACAGTTCACCCCAAAATGAAAAAAACCTATTTTTCCTCTTACCTATAGTCCTGTTTATCAGATTAAGTTGTTTTGGTGTGAGTTGTTCCTTTTCTCCAATACAATGGAACTAGTTGACACTTGGCTTGTGGTGCTCGAAGTGCCAAAAAGTTAATTTGAAAAACTCAACAGCAAAGTCTCTTCTGCAAGGTCTGTGGATTATCTTGAGTAACCAGGTCATGGCGACAGACATCTCTACCGCCGATCTCTCCATTACTCAGCAACTCACACCAAAAAAATCCAGATTGATAAACAGCACTACAGGTAAGAGGAAAGATATATATTTTCATTTCAGGGTGAACTGTTCTTTTCACCTACTTTTGCGAAATACCAGTATATTTAGACAGGACAACAGAGGAGCAGATAAGTGCTCTGAATCATGGCACTGGTAGAGTGGAAAAAATAGCTTGTGTCCTTACATGAGCATAGCTTAAGAAGAACAGTTGGTTGTTGTTCAGTCCGACTCCAGGCAGCCGAGGCTCCTCCACACCACCTCTGCTCTGATCCACCCACCGCCTGTACGCCTGCACACAAACATACAGGGAACATTTTCTCACCTGGGTTTCTAAGCATGACAATGGCAAGTTTTTAATCGTCCTTTCACACAATGGAAATGTGGGGTTTTGAAATACAGGTAACTCACAACTAATTGCTAACCAATTACAAGCATAGGTGCAGCTGATAAACACAGGCGTCACTACAAACAAACACATGCCAAAGTAATAATAAGCACAGGGGAAACTATTGAGGGCATGCACTGGTATTCATGCTGGTTCACTGGCATGGCTTATTGGCACACCTGAACACAATAAAATCATAATTAAAGTGATTCGTTACACCAATAATGTTCAGTGTGGAAAGTCAAGTGTCTGCTTTTAAAAACGCCTAAAAATGTTTTCACAGGATCAGGAAAGGCTTGTCTTCTGTCATGTAAGAAAACAGATCATACCCTAAAAGACTCTCTGATTCCTCCATTGTCTGCTATGTTTTCTGCCAGAGTCCTCTTGCCTCGCACCTGGAGAACAAAAAAGAAACCCCACAAAGCACAAACTCTCACGTTATTCCTTCAAGTAATTATCAAGGTTACAGTCATAAAATGTCATTCTGGATCAGGGCGACCTGACTCTGACTACTGAAACACATTAAATAGCACATAATAAAAATAGACACTTGAATAAGCCTGGAAAGTGTCAGACTGACATTATGCAAGAATATTCTTGACTGGATTATTATTCTAATGTGCTTTAATGTTTTTAAAGGATTGTTTTGTTGCTGTACATTCTGTAGATTCAAGCTTCTTACATTCAGGCTTGCTTCCTCCCAGTGGTAGCCATTATACTGCTCAATCATACACTGGGTCTTCTCATTGAAGGCTATTACGGACGAGTTGCTCCACCACTGGTCGAGGTTGCCATTCTTGTCATATTTGCGACCTGTTCATGAAAAGCATTACATACAAAATAAATTACCACTGTGTTAGAAATTTCAGATGTTATTGTGGATTGTGGTTTTCTAAGGTCATTGTTAGTGATCGGTATTTACCGTTATTGTCGAAGCCGTGTGTTAACTCATGTCCTACTATCACCCCGATGGCACCGTAACTTAAAGATCTGGAAACATATAACAAAATGAGTGACAACATTTAAAACAGGGAAATTTCTTCACACAATAATTTAAATTGAATTGCTGCGGGATGATTTAAACAGTTTGCAAAGAGGAATTGATAAACATGTTATGAGTAAACTCTGTAAAATTCAGCAAATTAAACAGCAAAGTACAAAGACAATAGAAAGAAGCTATTGTAGCTAACTAGCATTAGCAGGTTCCCTGGCTGGCTAGAGTGTTAGCTTTGCCAGTCAATGGACACCTATCTGCTAATAATTTAAACTAAATTTCCATGTTGACGCAGTTTGCTGTGACTAAAGCTTTGGTTGTTTTTCATGCTTTAAAATGTTACTTGTTAGAGTACACACTTCACTGCTAACTTTTCTTGGTTAGCATGATCATCATCATTGCAAATAGCTGCCGTTACGGAAGCGAAATGCAGTCACATCCTGCGCTGCTTTTCTGAAATAACAAGATTATCAAAGACATCTGAGAAAACTTGTTATGGAAAAATATTTCTGCTCTTTCTGTTCTGCTTTTATGAGATAATATTCTACTTCATTTAGAAAAAATGGAATTGATTATTATCCTTTTAATTCAGAAAATCTCAAGATCCACAGATAATATTGTTGTTAATTCTGAATAACAAGGCAAATATTTTACCCATGATAGTTTCCTCAGAATTGAGATAACAACCTTGTTTATTCAGAAAACAATTAAACGCATTATGCTTCTTCTCCCTGGAATTCCATGTATAAATGTTTTGAAGCAAAGTTTTCCAGCAAGTAGTTATGCAGAAAATATCCGTAATTAGGCTTTCAAGACACTGTAGCAAAGCTGTTTCCAAAACCAAGTTCTGTTTTTAGGACTGTCACTTTCAATGACTGCATTAATTGGTGCACAGTACAGTGTCATTAAGCGATTTGCTTTAACTTTCATTTGAAAAAGAAAAGACTACAAAAATATTTTTTTTTAGTATTATGAATACGTTTAGTTTTTGGAAAACAAACTAATAAATCCTGTGAATTTCAGACGTATCTTTCATTAGCCTTATACTGTACAAAAAGTATTGAGAATGTGGTTGCGAAATATTTACAAATGGAAAAAAAACCCAATCTATTTTAGGACTTTGTTCTAAAACTGACCTAAAAATTTAATTATAACTTATTAAAAAACAATGACTCAGTAGAAGGTACTGGATTATGCTGTCTGTCCACAGGCCTCAGCACTTTACTTTTCATTGTGGTTTTCTGTCAGGACATTCATGTCACGATAATTATTTCAGAGCCTAACATTCTCCTGAGTAAAAAGCATGAGGCTGCACTTTTCTTTGGTCTGTTAGTAGAGCGTGTTACATTTCTTTAATCTCACCTTGGATACTCTCTTCCCCAAAAGAAGGGTTTTTGAAGCTCTCCCGCGGGAAATCCTAAATGAGAAGATCAAAATAGTTTGAGTCTGTGTGTCTTTAGCCCCGTCCAGACAGGATTCATTTACTGAACAAGGTCGGCCTGTTTTCTTCTCCAGCCTTTATGAGGCAGCGTTATTTGTGTTTAAACACTGTGATTTGTCAGGAGAGTAACTATTATAAAACAGATCAAATTTGACCTGTTTTAGAAAGCACTCCTCATGTCCTCTCTGTCAGGTTTAGTTTGTTTTTAATGCAAAGCCCCAATTATTTCTGACAATGAAATGCCTACTCAGCCATTTCAAAGGTTTAATAATCCCCAAAAATGTATCCTAGGCAGATACTTAATTGAAATCACTGAGGTGCGGTGTGGCGTCAGCCTGTCTGGACAGAACTTAAGAAGTCAAGAACTTCTGAATACTTAAATAAAATATTAACATCTCAATAATCAATCTTACGGATCTGATTCGTGGAGGAACTATAGAAGGCGTTCACAGTCGTTGGGTTTGTAAACCACCTGCAACACAAACACACGCACACATTATGGCACGAATGAGGAAATAAAACAAAAAGTCACAGCATGTCGACACAGATTAGTCCTGTCACTCACTCTGTACGTGGGACGCTCTTTCTGAGCCAGGCGATATCCGACTGGGCGATGAACTTCAACGTCTGCATCACATTGCCGTAGTAGTCCCTCTCACTGAACGCTAACTGTAGCATACACAAATGCAAATACACACTGTTAAGTCCTTGAATTTTTGAAAAGTAACCCCACAGTTAAGGTAACGTGCGCAAAAATTCTATTTGGGAAAAAAATATTAGTTTCATTGGCCTCTCTGAGCCTGTTTATACCTGGTATTAACATGTGTTTCAGTGATCCCGACACAAGTGGACAGTTGAGACACATCACCGTTTACACGTGTCTATCATGCGTATCCAGCTTACCACGTTTGCGTTCAGATACTGTTACTGTTTATGACACGTATGCCACAGGTTTAAAGGACGCCATGCACAGCTATATCAATACTCTCGTTAACTGCTCGCTCATCATGTTAGCGCTTGTGTCGTTACAGCTGAAGATACCGCTGTCAGCAGAATTCAATATGTCTCCTTCCATAGAGCAAAATGACAGATGGTCACGCAACACTTCATCCAACTAGTTGTAAAATGGGCAAGTTATAGAACATTACCTCAAATCATCAAGTTTTCTTTAAGCCTCAGTGTGTAAAAATGGTGAGTAACAGTGACATCAGCGGTCAAATTCTAGATTGCAGGGCTCACTCGCGCTCACTCGCTCACCCCTCCTGTCGGGTAAGTGACGGTGGCCTCGTAGGACAGAAAGCCTATGAGGAAACTTCCATTTGTATGTGAACTGCATTACACTTTAGTAAATATATATTTATGAAAGCAATCGTTGATATTTGCTCATAAACAACCACGTAAATTACACATTGGAACTTTAGGAAATCGAGGTAAAACGGGCTGGGTCATTTTGTGAGGGAAGTATTTCTTTAAATGTTACGATTTTTAAGATACAAGCACATATTTTCTCATCAAAAATCAGTGCAACTAAGACAAACAGGTGATAAACATTTCTGCCCATGAATCTCTTGAAGTCACATTTATAGGCAAGTAGATGCAAGGAAAAATATAAAATAAGAAACAATCAAACTTATATTTTTTGCCCTCTTATTTGCTAATTTTACGTTTTCATTTCTGATATTAAGTTGTACCCCTGCTATGCTAAAGAACCAGCTTTTACTAGTGTTATACAAACCTCCTTTAAATCTTCATTGAGGTAGGTGTCGTTCAGTATAAACTCGGGGTAGCCAACTTTAGCCAGGACTGCATGAGCCTTGAGAGAGGGAGACAAGAGAGTGAATGTGACGGAGGATATACACAGATTTTATGTCATCATAAACACAACTGAATACGATTAATTTCTGTTACAAGGAATAAAGAGTGAGATTCACAGTCAAGGTGCCCTGACAAAAAATAATCCGAACACAGCTTTGTTACATAAGAGATAAAGAGCCAATGGGAACAATAAAGAGTTAGTGTTGAAACGCAGTGATGTTGGATTATAAAGTCTCTTTTCAACTGCCCTAAGAAAAACTCAAGGTGAACTGGATGTGTTTAAATGTTTTCAACATCGTCATTGCAACAGATTTGTTGGATGAGGAGAAAAGGTTCAAGGAGAAAAGAACTCCATTAAAGGAGCACTTAAAAGTCAATGGTCCTCCACATACAAAGACAGCAAAATGAATGACGGCACGACGCCGCTGTGTCAAAGAAAAACAAGGCCTTAAATCAAAAAAATGTGTGAGCACTCATAATGAAATGAGACAAAGCAGACAGAGACATCAAAGTAATATTATTCTCATTAGAATTCGGTCAATATTCTGGTTTAAAGCCGCAGTAGGTATTCATGTTAAGAACAAGTTAAATAAGTGTGAGTTATGTGAAAGGGGTCATTCATCATGACAACACAGCAGCTCTACTGAGCTTTTAGCCTCTTTTAGCTTATTGTTTGGCCTTTTATGTGACATCTGAAGTACCAGGTAGTGTCTGTGAGTGGCCAGCATTCAGCAGGTTGAGGGTGGCAACAGACAGAGCCAGTGTGTGTGGGTGGAGCTGGATTCTCTGGCGGCAGTGTCAGAGAGGAGGACGCTGTGTAAGTTATATGCCGCCTCGGACAATGTCTCCCACCCACTCCATGATGAGCTGGTCATGCGCTGAGGTATATTCAGTGCAGGACTCATTCCTCTGAGATGCACCACATGAAGTCATTGCTGCCTGTGGCCATCAAACTTCTCAACTCCTGCCGCAGAGTGTCAGACTCTGAGCTAAAAGACTGGCCTTTGGACTTGTTTCACCCATAAGTCACTGTAACCCACGATTGATTTATTATTCATATTTTAACTGTTCAATATTTATGTGTAATATTAAGTTTATTAATAAATTATATGAAAAAAGGGGGAGGACTTGATAAGTATTCACCTCCTCCTTCTCCTTTTCAGACATGAAATACTTATCCTGTTTACTAAATATGTCTGCTGGGTATTCTGGCTTTGCTTTCTTACTTACATCTTTAATTTTCATTTCTTTTGCATGCTCGAAACAAATCTTCATCATCGTCAAATATTCCTTTTAAGTAATGTTCTAACTTATTCCTACTTATACTATTCTTGCATTAATATTTAACAAACTGAAGTGACGCACATATTTACACATTTTTCCAATTCTTATCTATCTATATATCTATCTATCTATCTATCTATCTATCTATCCTCTAATAATTTCTCTATACCTAAAGAGACAGATTTTTTGCTTGGAATTTGGTGTAAACCACAACAATGCTGGCCCCAAGTGGCCACCAAAAAAGTGGCTTTAACTTTAAAGAAAAAAGTAGGTTTTCAGATTATTAGAGTAGCTGTGGAGTTACTGCCCAGACTAATTTGGGACTTGACTCCCTAAAAGCTCTGTGTTACACCCGAGGGCAGTGCCTTACATCCTGTGTCACACACAGACTGTAAAAAATAAAGGATGTAGCTACCATGACATCACTCATTGGATTGTGGACTCCAGTCACGCCACGCCCTTAATTATGCGTAACTTTAAACCTTAATAAAATGTAAACAGGTAAATTGTATAAAAATTGCACAATTGCAATCAATGCTGAAATTAGCTATAGAGACTAAAACTGTTGTTTGTACCAGGCTGTAAACATGTTTATTTCTGCTGTAAAGCTGGGCATTTTAACATGGGGGTCTATGGGAATTGACTGGCTTCTGAAGTCAGCCTCAAGTGGCCATTCAAAGGACTGCAACTTTTGACACTTCTGTCATTTTTTACGTCCCGTGTCGCACGCCTGATGCTCATCTTGTCAGCTTGCTGTAGGTTGTCCCATCACTTATTGTGTAAGCCAGCAAAACCTTAACCAAAAAGTTGGTTGTCGGAACATTTGCCTTAACCTCAAGAACAAACCTACAGGGGACCTCACACCTAACTGTAACTTCAAACAAAGATGATGTTTTTTCCTCTTTGATATCACTGAGTTACCAAGATACATGTAGATTTTTGCTCCTTGTACTGCTGCACTAGCCTGGAAATCCAGACTCAAATCTAGAAAGATTTTGAGTCTGGCCCTCACCGATACACCCTTCCTATCCAAGGGGCAGCACTAACTGAGGCATACTAAAGGCCGCGGCACGCAATTGGATAGCACGATAGCCAATCAGAGTAAAAAACAAGGTGACGTATTCATTGCACTAAGCCCCATTTGTTTACTGATAAATATGTACAACTAAATTGTGCTGAAATATACTGACATTTAGATGGACTAAACTATGTCCAGCAACACAAATCTATTCAGATGGAGGAGCTTCTGTATTCTGATATCAATGTAGCATCAGGCTTACAAGAAAGGCTTTAAATTTCCATGTAAATATAAGACTGATAATTTGAGAAAATATAAATAGTGTAATCTGTATGTCTTCAGACTTGTAGCGTGATTTCGGTCTAGTTAACCTAATGTTCCAAGCATTAGAAATAAAACTAGCCCATTCTTTTCCACTCACTCCAACTTCTCATTTGCATCCAGACAAACTAGTTCAGTATTTTTCTGCTGCATTCCTACAAGGTGCATGCAAGAACGTGCACTCAAAGCACGGGCTGAACCAGTCACGGAGCTCGCTGAAGCCTGCACATCTACGTCTTGCAAAACCACACCCATCCTGGTGAAATAAGCTTTTAGGGAGTCCTGAGATGGGACAGAGGAAATAGGAGGCAACATGGTGATAAGGCTGGCAGCTGTTCTTGCCTTCTCTATGGCTCTCTTCTTCGTTGGATCATCCATCCATTCGTTCTCCTTCTCCAGCATGTCGATGAACGCCCAGCGAACGCCCTGGATCAACTCCTCCATCTGAAAAAACACACACACAACAACTCAAATTAATTAAAAAGCGTTTACAAAAAATAAAACGCTCGGTCACTGCCACATAAACACACACCCACAATGACGCAAATGACACAACATTAAATGCCTGACATCATCTCCAGGTGACACACAGACAAAATACACTTAACACGAACATCTGTTACACATATACAAAAATAAAACATGTGACCCACGATTTAGGCAATGATGTCATTTCCAGAACACACGCACCATGTGTTTCTTGTCCTCCTGGAAGTGTGTGTTGACAAAGAGGCGCCCGGTGGCATAAACAAGCGAGTTCTCCACGTAGTTAACGCACTTATCCCAGCGCGGGGTCAGAGAGGTGGTTCCCGTGGTTACCTGGTGGGGGTGTGAGAGACGGAGATGCAAGGTGACATTGTCTCTCCCTTCACATGGCACTAACTTACACTGTTAGTCTGTCAGCCTCTGAATCGTCACTTTGGGTGGGAAATTTTTGGGACTGACATTCAAATATGAAATTATTTCACATATATTATAATTTGTGTTTATGGCAGGCTGTGAAGTAAACTGGGAGCTTCCTTTTGAAGTCTTAAAAATAGAAAATTGTGGCACTCAAAATTACATAACTTTCCCAGCTCTCTAATTACTGTCATGAACATTTGGGGACTTTGGGGACAGAGATTGAGAAAAGAGTGTTGCCTTGCTACTTATATTTTTTCAGGATTTTAGGCTTTCCTTTTTATGTATTCATATGAGGCTGAAGCTGTGTCCTGATTTCATACATCGTACTAATTCCAAGCAAGTTTTGAGTAAGTCACTTCCAATCGGAAAAGTGACAAAGTATACAAACTAACTAACTGTACAATAAATGACCCTGCAATGAGTGTTATAAATTTCAAGACTTATTTATTCTCAAAGGCATTTTTATTCTTTATGTACACTTGTCTTTGATTTATATAACTATTCAAATGCTTTTTATTGTCATATTTGTAACTGTAAAGCACTTTGTAACACTGAGTTCTAGGAGTAGAGCTGCAGCGGTATGATATTTAGCAATTAGCAATCAGACTGAGAAACAGAAGTGTTGTTGTCAGTTGAACAAACGTTTTATTACTATAACTGAAACTTGAAACCATTATGTTAATGGAAGTATGTGTAAAAAGTCTCCCCTTAGAAAATAACTAAAATAAAAGAGAGACTCTCAGTCCAGTTGCATTTTTTGCATCATAGATAGGCAAATGTTGACAGTATGATAACCATCAACCTTTATATCATGGTATACCTCGAAACCGGTATATCGCTGCAACCCTATCTATGAGTTCTACTAACTTTCATACAATACACAAAGGAACTGAAGGAGCTGCTCACAGCTAAGTTCTGAATATACATTATTTGGGTTATCATTTAAAAAATGTCAATAAATAAATCCCAATGCTGTATGTTCCCTGTATTACGGATTTAAAATCTAGTGCTGCACTGCATCACTGCTGAACCGTCACTAGTGTCACGTGATAAACATTGATGTATGCAGCTAATTTGCAGTGAGAGTGTCTAATGAGCGAGGCAATTAGCAAGCGCTTGCAAATTTGCCTACGTCAAAATGCCTAAAAAGCACATTTTCGTAGTGTATGGCTTACAAATAACAAATACATTACATGGCTTGAGAGAGGCTGACTGTAGCCGCCCTTAATGTAGACTCTGCACCAAAACGTCTGACATTGGCAACATGGGGGAAACAGCTCTATTCAGCCACACTAAAGGAAAAAGCATCAAGATGATCAAAGGGCGACTCAACAGACTGCCAGCATCTGCACATATTTCACAGCATTTTTACCATCACAGCATCAGTATAGCTGTGAGACAACTTCAACCAGCGCTCAACCAAATCCAATGATCTGCCTACTCATTTTAAACTACTTATTTAAAGCCATGGAAATGGGGTGAAATATGACGGCAAAGCATTGAAAATTAACTGGTAAAAATGTATGCGAACGCTGTGTCAGGTTCAAAACAGCACAAGCAAGCAGGGTTGTAAAAGGAGTTTAAAACATACTGACATCACTTGGAAGTTTTTGACCTGACAAAAAAAGGGCTGTTTTTTTTTGTTATATATTAAGAAGCAGCTGGATAGCTCATTGGTTAAGATTTGGGGATCAATTCCTGGTCAGGGAAGAGCAACACATATCCAGTCTGATCTTAATGCTGCTAGCCACTTTAGGATGAGTGAAACTGCAAACACAAGAGTCATACAGGCTCGGACATCACCCACGTCAACAAGGTCTGCGTCAGGGCACCCTGATGAGAAATAGGCTACTAGAACAGGACATAGACGGACTACAGGACAACAGGTCAAAGTGGGGATGTCATCATCATCGTCCTCACACTATGAGATTGGAAGGCTCAAGCCCTTACTACACAGTTTCCCTCACAACAAGGGTGAATGACCTGAGATTGAAAATCATGGATAAGCTGGAAACCCAGCACCCCCATAGCTGGTCACTAAGGCTAAGTGACAAAGTACCCTCTGAAAGTCTGCTAGATGATGTGAATGCAGCACTACGAACGATCCCCACTACGACCGTAACTGAGAACAATCAGCTGATACAGTATACACTACAGCAACAGTAATCCTAGAGATGCTTGGCTACAAGATGAACACCATGAACCACAAAAAAGATTACCCCCCATGGACCTGGAGGCTGGAGGCCAAGATCAAGGAAACAGTTAGTCAACTCTCAGAGCTACAGAGAGGTGTGGGGAAAATATAGATGTATATACTGACACTGCTAGGAATTGGGTAGAAATGTAGAAAAGTAGTGTGAGATCTGGACACAGCTTCAGTGGTACATTAAAGGCTTGCTTCAAGAGAGCCATTTGTAGTTTGTGCATTTAGAAGAAGTCTAAAGGAAGTCATGAATTAGTCTGACTCTGGGTCAGACGTAGAGTTTGTTAAATGAACTAGGAATTCAGGCCTCTTTCTCTATACACTAGAGCTACATAGGATAATCTAAACCAAATTCCAGTGTTTCACAGCCAAACACTCTCCATACATGCTGTATATTGTGGGACAGCTACAAACCATGTATCTGCAAAAGGTCAACAGACCTACATACATTTCTACATAATTCAATGGGTTTAAGAGCTTCCCCCCCCCCCAAACCCATTTCAGTTAATTCTTCAGTTAATGTAATCACTTAAAAAATAATTGATTACGGACATGTATTTTGTAGATTTTTTTCAGTACCAACCCGAGCAAAATCCAGGTATCTGTAAAGAAAACGCCGGCTCAGAGTAGTGATCCTGGAAAAAACTGTCCTCCACTGTACGTAGTTAGCAACAGTCCTGGAAAGAGAGAGAAAGAGAGGAGGGACATTAATTAAAAACCTACATGTAATCTCATTATACATTATAATATACTTATAATGAGAGACAGGAGCCCTCAAGCCCCGCTGTGTGCTCATCTGTCTGTGTGTGTTCTCTGCCTGGCTGTTCCCGTGTGGTGTGTGTACCTGGGATCTGTGGTGTTAATGAGCTTGAAAAGTTCCTTGAAGTACTGCGGTGCTCGGACGATGACGTTTTCAGAGGAAGAGACGGACCGAGCTGGGTCAGCTTTAGACTCCACCACAGTTTTTACAAAACTCAGCCAATCAAACTGCAGACAGAAGCAGAGATAGAGGTTATAATATTTATTTAAGAGACACTGAGGTGAAAAAAAGCTATATTGGGATATAATTCACTTTATTTGCTGTCATTTTTTAAATAAGAGTTCATATCTCTTCTTAAAATTGTGCACATATAATTTATGACATAATAAATACAATTACATGGTATTCTATTGATCCATACTTGGAGGAAGATCTTATTTATAATGTTATGATGTTTAAATGATTTGTGCAGGATGAATAAAGACTTCTGGCTGCTTGTCTTACACTGGGGATACTAAAATTGCTTTGCCTCGGGGCCACTTTTGCAAAATGACAGGGGACCAGGGGCCAGTTAATAAACAAACGTTAATAATATTTATCAGTGTATATATAAAAAATGAACTGCTTGTTTTCAATCTGTCAGTGTTTGCTGTCCTCATTAATCTTTGCCAAGAGGCAAATCCAGTCACAGTGGGCCCGCAGGCCTGAGACTCTGTCTGAAGGATCCTCCCTTGGAGTTTTTTTCTTTGATAATAACGAATAATAATGATTTTTTCATGCAGCGTGGAGCCTTTTTTACATTCAAAGGACAAAAAAATACCACAGTGTGAATCAATCTATTTTCATTGCGAATTCAAAAATGGTTAGTGGGCCACCTGGCACCCTATCCTGGACCAGATTTGAGAATGAGTGTCTTCCACTCTAAAGTAGGGGTGATCAAAGTTAAGATAAGTGCCAGTTTTCAGAGACAGCATATCATCCAGGGCCACACAGGTTCAGGACAAACCGGCGGCCACTTTCACCAAGCATCCCCACACAAACTCTCCATCACTGAACTGTCTACCAGACTTAGCAATTTTGTGAAAGACTGTACCACAAAGTTTGTCTATGTTACGCAGTCATTACTTTTCACAAGATCTGTGAGGACTGACTGCTGGGCAGATACGTCTCGAAACTGTTCAACTTTATGTTTGGTCTCGATGAAACTGTTCAGCCTTACGTTTGGGGCCTTCACTCATGAACTTGTTGCAGGATTTGTGTTTGGTCTCTGTGTGTTTAACATAAAATTCCTTGAGCACCAAATTCACACATATGTAGATAAGTTGTATCCCTTTATTTGTCCCCTGAGGTCCACTGAAGTAAGAGTTCATCCATTTTTCCTGAAATCTCCTTTTCTCCTCAGCCATACAAGCGTTTTTCTGGGTGGCTTTTCCATTTCATTTCCACACAAACTGCCAAGCTGTCAACTGAAATTGCTAATTCTAGCTAATAGAATTAGCATTGATGAATGAACGTGAGGTGCCATGAGTTGCCAAGCATCGAGTAGCTGTCTATGAGTTGTCATCCCTAATGTGACAGATGTTTGTCAGGGAGGTGCAGTTTGCTGCTATAGTCGAGTAAATGCAAGATATTTAAAGTTAAAGTATTACAGTTGGCTCCGGATGTGTAAAATAAAATGCATGCAACTCATGTCACGTTTGGACTCAGCATAAAATGTCTCTGAGGGCAGCCATTGGTCTGTGGGGCACACTTTGAGCAACTATGCTCTCATAGCTTTTTCACACCAGAGTTTGTGTGTGTGATTAATTTGCATGATGTTAATATATTTTTCTGAGCTGCTGTTTTTGTCATCAGTACTTTCATGTAGAACATGAATATTTTCAAAATGAGCTTCAGCATCATGTCACGTCATGACAATTTTGCAACTGTCGCAGATTTTGCATCATTGCCAGGCAAGTATTTTCCGCTGAGTGTCTTTTATTCGTCACACCTAGAAATATGCAAAATAAACCATGAAGAAGCTGATCACGGTGTGGCTTGGACACAAGGAAGGATCTTAATGAATTTAAATTTTTTAAAATTTAGTTCATGTGTCTGTACCTGTGGTATGGTGCGCTGCAGGCGAGAGAGTGAGTATCTGTTGTACATGTTCTCACTGGTGCGGTTTTCATAGGGAATCAGGATCTGCAGACACAATGAACAGTCTTATTAACACATGACTGATTCTAAATTCCATCATAAAATAATTTCCTTTTAAGTTGATGAATCAATTTCATATTTCACAGTTAATAATGCAGGGTTATAATTAGCTCCAGAGCCATTCGGGCCTATCAAATCATCTCCTTTTCTATACATTCAGTGAGGTTATATATATCTGACATGACGTCTTTACATGAGCAAGTCTGGTCTCGAAGGCGAGAGCCTTTTCCATCTGGGTCAGTGCTGCTTTCTCTGGAGCACCCAGCATGACGGCTGTATCTACCATCAAACTGAGCAGGGCTGCACGATACTGGAGAGAGAGAGACAGAGAGAGAGAGAGAGAGAGAGAGAGAGAGAGAGAGAGCGAAAGAGGCAGAAAAAGGCAAAAACAGACAAATGTCATTTGATCTTTCATCGCTGTAAGCTACTGTCACTACAACTATCAAACATCAGACACCATCAGACATCAATCAACACTTCCATCTGCACTCAGATACTATATTACCACTACATCAGTGTTATGTTTTTTATTACCTGTTTTAAGGGGACAGATAAACAGCTGCAGACAACACTCATTAAATAATACCATTACCACTTAAAGCTATAGCTAAGTTTAAAAGCCTGCCGTACTGTTAAGAAAAGCTATCATGAAAATGCATTTAAAAATAAGTTTAAGTTTTAAGTTTATTTACTTTATTAATCAATACAAATATATCAATACAAAGTTTTCACAGGTCCGAAAGACACACATACATGCACAAACAGGACCGATACATGCACAAAGTGGAGAGATGTCAGAGTGAGGGGGCTGCCCTTGGACAGTCACCCCGAGCGGTTGGGGGGTTCGGTGCCTTGCTCAAGGGCACCTCGGCAGTGCCCAGGAGGTGAACTGGCACCTCTCCAGCCACCAGTCCACGCTCCATATTTGGTCTGAACGGGGACTCGAATAGGTGACCCTCTGGTTCCCAAACCAAGTCCCTATGGACTGAGCTACTGCCGCCCAACAAAATAAAGAACATAAAATTTGCAAAATACAAATTATATATATATGTATATATATATATATATATATATATATATATATATATATATATATATGTATGTAATGTTCATTTTTATAGTTTTCCCTGACACATTTAACAATGATGATGATAAAATGAACAGTATTGTTCATATTTAATCAATAATCAATTTAACAACTTCAGTCTTCCATGCAGACACTTCATGCTTACACGACATGCTTCCATAACACAGTCAAAACCTTTCTACACACCTGATTTTTCTACTACCTGGAGCTCACCTGTATGCACTTCACACATGAATGCTCCACCCTGTGTTCAGTTTCCTAACTGCATGTGTATATTAATATTTACCTTGTGTTTAGATAAGGATAGAATAAACAAACAAAACTACATTATGGCTCCAACGATATTCATACATGTGTGTATATGTATGTATGTATGTGTATATATGAATGAATATGTAGGAACAGCTTTCTCTTTCTTTCTTTCTTTCTTTTTCAGTCTTTCTGTTTGTGTCACCAGATGTATAAAATAATAATAATCACAATAATTGCAAATACATGTAAATATATGGGATGTGTTTTGGTTGTGCTGATTCATGAATTCATTGCAATAACTATAAAAAAAGCAATACAACAAAAAAGTAAGTAAGTAATGGAAATTTATAGATGGCAGAAGAAAATATGCGTAGCTATTAAACAATGACACAGGTTGATCTACTGTTAGCCTTTTGTTATCACTTATTTTTCACTGCAACATCAGCAAATAAAAAGAGACAACCAATTGCCGATTACCTGCTTGTTTACTGTTTGCTCCTCTTTGTAACCTAAATTAAAGTCTGTCCTCTGACTTTATGTAGACCTCTGTATGTGGATGAAGAAGGTATTATACCACCAATAGTGACAGTGTACTAATAGAATGACAGTGGGAGGTTTTCCAGTTGAGAAAAATTAGTCGCTGCATACTAATTGCATTTTTATTCCGGCCTAATGAGGCAGCTATTAGTGGAGCAATCAGTATCATCTGCCGCTTCTACAATTCAAGACCGCGTCGCATTTCCGAAAACGGTGACTGTGGAAAAAGGCTTTTGTTCCAATATAATATAATATAATATAAAAAACCAACATTAACTGCTGATATGTCAAGTGGCTAAAAAAAAAATCTGCTATAAGTCATCACTCAAGCAGGGAGGAAATAGCTGCTGCAGGAAGAGGAGTTTTTAGATGACAGGTTAAAAAGGGGTGAAAGATGAAGCAGAGACTCACCGCCCGGGCGGAGGAAGTGTTGGTGATGTAGTCCTCCCTGGAGGGCAGAGACAAGGACGCCTGATCGAGCTGCATGAAGATGGAGAGCAGAGGTTAGCTTCTGCTGCTTTTTGGGGTTGTTTATCTTTTTTTTTTGGCTGCAGTGACAAAAAGCAAAATGTGACGGAACAAAGCACAAAAATTGTATCTGCCTACGCGTCAATGCTAGAGGTTTCACATCTTTTAAATACAAACTGTGTAGATATGAAAGTAGAGATTATTTTTTTCCCCAAATACCCTTCAGGCAAGCATTATATTACATTCTTTTCACTATGGTATGAATATCAGTAATCCATCACAGTCAAAGTTACTGTTTTAAAACCCTTTCATTGTCTAAGACGGCTATGACATTTTTTATCAGAGTTAGTATCAACTCGTATAAGAGTAGACATGGCTAGTTACGATTTGAATAGTCGTTGTTTAGTAGAAAAAAAAAACAATGCTTAATGAAAAACAAAAAAAACCCTTGAGTGTTTGTAACCAAATAACAAAACGGATTTGTAAACCCAAATCAATGAGATTTGTAAGAGATGTTTTGGTAATGAAGGTGTGAACAGGGAGGTGTGAGAACTCTTTTTGATGGCACTATCAAGTACACCAAAATTTGAAAGTCATAAGGAATAAAGCTTTTAACGATGTGATTTGCTCAAGGCTGATGTTCAGCAGCTGACTTTCAAATTTCCTGCTGGAAACTGCATTATCGTACAATTTAAATGTAACTGACAAAAATCAAGGTGGCTAAATACTTGCTGTGATGGATCACGTCCTGTAGTGCAACATTTGTCAGGTCTCTGCAAGTCAAATGTCAAACTGAGCTGGCAAACAAATGGCTACCTGGAAGGTAAGAAATCAATCAAAAAGATGGGCTGTGTCTGAAATCACTCATTTCTCACTACACTATCCACCATAGGGTGACTGCGCCATTTTGTAGTGCTGTCCGAAAGTAGAGTGGGAATTATTATACCCTATATAGTGGACTCAAAGTATCCCACAATGCATCTTGAAAAGTAGTGTACCATCGATGGTCACTAACCAAGCAATATATCCCATCATGCATTGAGCTGAAGGAACAGATGGACTTTTTTGGATGGACAAAGAAAAGGACAAGAGGAGAGAAAGCAGCTTGACTACAAGCTGTTGTACATGTTTAACAGTTTCTTAGCCATGTAATACATTGTCAATTTAATGTGTAGTTGTCAGTCCAATAAGAGATTTTTTAAAAATTGGACATTAATATTTCTCTGGTGTCTAACATTACTGTACGGAGAGGGGCTACCGCTAGCTGATGTTAGCAAGCTGGGTTGCTACTAGCCCTGATTTGTGTCACACTGGCTTAATGCATAACATTACACATTACATTAGTGGGAGAGTTTGAAATCACACTGCTCTCTTTCTGCTTTTCTGTCTGCCGCTGTAACGCTAATGGGCCTATATTTAATGTGAGCAGAGCAGCACATCACAACACAGTACTCTGTAACATTATTTATCAAATCCACTCACTATAATATTATGTATTTATCACAAATATGGATGCCAGTGTTTGTTATAGATGGTTCAGCAGCCGACGTTGAAATGGCACGTTTTAATTGTTGGATGGAAATGAAGTAACAGTGATGTTAATGGAGCAGAGAAAATGACCCAGGTAGTGTCGGAAAGTGTTTTTCATGTTGCAAATGAGCTTACGATACAGTCCTCTACATAGAACCCACAGGGAGTATGAATGACTGGATGATTTCAAACACAGCCATGGTATGTTTTTGGATAATGGTCTGCAGCAATATAAAAGTATTCACCATATGCTCTTGATTGATTAAAATCCACAAACCACAAGTATTGTCCTTAAAAGGAAAAGTTCCATATTTGGGGGAATGTGCTTTTGCACATTTTTGTCGAGACTTGGACGTAATAACATTCTCATAGTCACATTGTTAAATATGAGGCTACAGCCAGCAGATGGTTTCGTTAGCCTATGACATACAGTAAAGACTTGAAACAGGGGGAAGGCCAGCCTGGCTCTGTCCAAAGATAAGAAAATCTGCCTACCAGCACTTTAGAATCTTATTAATACCCCTTTTTCAAACATGCAAACACTGACTAAAACTAGGTGATAGACCCCTTTCCCATTGCCAGTAGCCCAGAGGTCAGATACACGGCTTTGCAGTAGACAAGTATGTCTTTCTGTTTTGATTTTTTCTGGTGTGTCATGTTTAATGTCTCATACAGAAAACAGGTGGGTAAACAGTAGAAAGCAGCATGGAGGCTAGTGAAAATCTTACAGTGGTTACGTCTTTTTTATGTTTCTTACTTATTCAGTCTCCTTTTCAAACTCAGCACCGACTCAATTTGAAATACCCATGACTACAACAGAATCATTTGACCCAAGTGTGAATGTCGATTGTAATCTTTCCCATCAAATAAAAATGCCAGATGTTAGCTGGTGTTAGTGGGGTTTTTTTTGTTTACTTTTTGTACAGTGGAAAAGAGGTGTAATTAACACACTGTATATCTTAATTGTTTAATTCGTTCAAAAACTGTAAAAAAGACAACCTGTGGCGTTGGACAAAAAAGCATTTTTTCCAAATGCATGCATCAAGTGAACTGTGGATGTCTGACCTTGATAATGTAGTGCAAGGAGTTTTTGTCATCGGGGGAGACGTACAGGCGAATCAGGACACTCTTACTGTGCTGGTTCCTCATTTCAGCCAGGGTCTTAAGGAGGTTCCACTCGCCTGCTGACCACTGGTACTCCCCGCCAAGCCCATCCCCCACGACAGGCCACCGAAACTCGGACTGTCTAAGTGTTTTCAGCATTGGTTTGGTGTCCATCTGCTCCAGTATAGCTATGTAAGCAAACACAGGAATTAAGAAATTAGCATGAAGTACAGCATTTTGTTTGAATGGTTACTTTTACTACTTTTCACGTTGTATTTTTTGTATTTAGATGCTATTTTCCCTTTTTGTCATCTGTCGTATCTTATTGCTTTTGCCTCTGCAGTGACCTAGATCTGCCATGGCAATCAATAAAAGCTCATCTTGTCCTGTTTCACACTATCGCTTTGTCTTTGTGTGTGCTCTTGACTTACAGTATCTTTGTGGGGACCTGTTTGTAGACATGGAGAGTGGGGACATTTTGATTGTGAGGACATTTTGGTTTGTCCTCACTTGTTCAAAGAGCTGTGACTTTAGATTTGGTTTGAGCATTAAGGTTGGACATAGGTTTAGAGTTCAGTTAGGTTAAGTGTTGGGAGTCAGGCATATAGTTTGAAACGTTACGGCTGGTAAACAATAGTCCCCACAGTGCTATACAAACCTATCTGTGTGTGTGTCCAGTTTTATTACTCACACCTTGGGGATAAATAAAAAAGTCACACATTATGGGGCCTCAGTTCCCATGTAAGGATATGGTTGTGTTGGATATGGGCACAGTTAGCGTTAGTTCCGAAAGGAATGACTGCAGGTCAATGCAATGTCCTCTTAACTGACAAAACCAGGTTTGTTTGTGTGTGTGTTTAAGACTCACTCTCATTCATACAGGAGCGGTATAGGACCTTAGCCTTGGTTACAGCTTCCAGTTCATCAGGGTCTGAAGGAGCTTCCAGTAACTCTAAGGGAGAAAAACAATCTATGTCATAACTCAGAGGTCTAACAGTGAACTGTACCTGAATTCAACTTTTAAGATATATACTGTATCTGGCAAAAGCAATATAACACCTGCTTGTGAAATAAAATGGACAAAAGGTCAGTCTTGCCTTGTGAGTAAGTGATAATACCATAATTTGAGTCTCAATGTTTTGCAGTTTCTTTTCAGGTGTACACCAAAAGAGCTCTGACTTTCTTTTGATTGTTAAACATTAAATATTCTGTTTAATTCAAGTGTACTTGTAACAGGGTAGATTAACTCAGTCGTTGGTGGGAAATTTGTAAGCCAACACACCTTTGAGTCGAATGTCTACATGTTGCCGCAGCCAGGGGTAGATGCCATACGATGAGGAATCTTCCGGGATGGGGTTCTCCTTTAACCAGCCGCCACAGGAGTAAGTATAGAAATCCTCGCAGGGGTTAATAGACTTATCCATTTTATTAAGAATGGACCCAGCTACAAGAAGGAAGGAGACAGAAAATAAAAACACACCCCAGTGAGTCCAAATAATTCCCTTTGAGTTGCAACTAAAATATCTCATGCTCAACCAGTCACCATACAAACAATAGTGGATGCTCAGAGCAATTGTACATAAAGTAACTGCTCAGCACCACTCCTCACCTGCTTCAATGCATTCTGGGGTCAGACAGAATTCCTCCTGACTAGATTTCTGCGAGACTGAGGGAAAAAAAAGAGGATTAAGTTTGACATTGAAATTCAAACTCACACTTTACACACTTCATATCGTTATACAAAAGGTCCTCTACTTCTTGGTAGCAAATGATTGGTGTTGGGATGTTGTTTTGCTCAATAGGACCTCAAAAGAGTTTTAGAGCACACTTTCACATAAACAACAAATTATCTGAAAGTTATGCATGTGTAGAGCTGAGAAACCAAGGAAACATGCTGTGTAGGTCAACATGTTTTTGCCAGCTGACTTATTTCTGTCTTTCTTTGCCAATGTGAATTCTGACAAGTGTGCAAGCTTCTGATAAAGACCATGGGATGCAGTTAAGAAGCCCAGGGAAAAAAGTGAGAAGGTGGCCAACGGTAAAGGGTAACTTTGGCATTTTTCCAACCTGGACCTTATTTTCCCATGTGACTCAAGGAAAACAGTAATTTCCAAATCGATTATGTCACCTTCAATGTACAACTATAACTGCTTGTTTTTGCTATGAAAGGTTTCAGATTATTATTGTAAGTGTCTTTTTGTTTAACCAGAAACAGCCCCGAAATTGTTACAACTAAAGTCACCAAATAACATTTAAATTAACAGTCATTTTACAATTGTTAAAATAACTTTGTTCAAAGTCAGCAGAAACACCATAAAACTTCCTCAAGCCAGCTTGATTCATCTTTCCACTGCTCAATCAGCAATTCTGGTTTGGTTAAAATAAAACCTTAATTGACCCAGTTAGAAGTGAAAATATGCAGTTTTATACACTCTAACATTACTTTATTTAAATGGTTTGACAATGGGGCTGTTTTGATTAAACAAAATTGCGCTTTAACATAAAGGTCTATCTCATCAGGGATCCTTTCCATAATGTTGTCAGATATCTAAAATAACAATCTGAGCTTGTAGGTGGCAAAAAATAAGCCCTTTTAGTGAACGTACTGATGGTGGGAACATGACAGGAATGGTTACATTGCAGTTCTCTTGCTCAATACTGGACCAGTTTCAAAAACTGTTGTTCTGGTAAAACACTTGGACATAAAATAAAAAAAGTGGCTTTTTTATGAATAATAATTATACATGGAAATAGTAATATGGAAACAAAACAGTATTTCTTATTCTTGGAAAGGCTGCAACACAAGTTAATTTCTATCTGTCATTGTAATACAAACTATCGATGAATGAAACAAACAGAACTGACAATATCAGCTAATCATACTTTCATACGGCTTAAAATGATACTGGTTATCAGAGGGACGTCATTAAGGGACATTCCCACAATGCACTCTTTATCAAAAATGGGACAAACACAGGTCAAAGTGCAGTTTATACAGCTGGAGAGCAGTCCGACAGAGTACACATTTAGTGGATTCAATTTTTAACCTCATGCCTGCCTGCATCAAGTCGAGTCGACCTGCAATCGCCACATTACTTTAGCTGTGTGATATACAGCCATGCCATGAATCACAGGCAAATCTTGCGTACTTTCCAAAATATGCATCAGGCTTTTAAATTAAACTTGACTGTCAGCTGTAATTACATCACACACTTCTAATAAGGACAATCAAAATGCCACACTAAGATAGGATAGAGCCACCCATTATTTACACTACTCGTAGTGTGACCACAAGTCTACCCATTCACTTCCCTTCCTAGAAGGTGAACGGAAGCCTGCTTCACTGACCTCTTGGCAGAAACCATTGTTAAATGATGTGGCTCTGTGGGTAAACAGAAGCAGCACAAGCCCACGAAGTGAGCCGCCAGATTTAGAAAACCAAATCCCCATTGTAAACGCATGAGTGGAGCGTTACGGAGCTGCGCCGCAATGTCTGACCTCGGAGGTTGACTTGTCTTGCTGTCTACTTAGAGCTGCTTGTGAGAGTTGCTTAATGTTGCACCCACTTTAGAGTAGAAACACACAGTCACAACTTAAACCCTGCGCGACCCACTTGGCCTGGAACAACCTCAACAACCCTCCCCCCGACCGCTCCGTCAGAAACATATACACAGGGGTTTAGACACACACACAGATGTCTGAGGCTCCAGGGTCACTGCTAATACCAACCTCATGTTCATTGCTGAGACACTTAACAGGCCCCACAACACAAACACACATGTACCCAAACACACATTGAGGGGGAAACTCATTAAAAAGTCTAAACTCATTAAAAAGTCAAAAATTAAACAACCACTTGGCATTCCTGTGTCTGGTCATTCGCATGGCTGCAGACCAGAGGAAGGTTTCCATTAGAGTGGGTGTGTGGTACTGCATACATAGGAACATAACATAATTACACTTCAATGCCACCACAAGAATGTTGGCTTCCCTCAATAACAAAAAACAATACTCACCCCACCCCAGAAACACACACACAGACACAAACCCCTCCCAGCCACGACCATCCTCACTACCACTACTGAAACTACTGAACAAATGATTCTTAAAGGAATAGTTCCACATTTTGGGAAAATAGGCTTTTTTCATTTAGTTGCATTCATATGCAGATATCCGTTTATAGAGATTAGCCGAAATGACCAGTACACAGAGTCTGTGTGCTGTCAGTCTTGGCCCGGTTATCCGCTTGCTACAACAGATGTTCCAAAATATTAGCCATTGCACCAGAGACTTAACGTCATCAGACTAATGGCCAATGGATATCAAGACTAGGAGCCGATTAGCTTAGCTTAGCACAAAGACTGAAAAGAAGTGGAAACAGCTTTTATTCAAATGTAACTTTTAAGGAAGTTTGCACTTTCTAACTTATGATTCATCGGGCAAAATTAAAAATGCATGTCAGTTTTCTGTCACTGCTGTGGCTAGTGCTCCACAAGTTGGTTTCGTGACAGAATTTCAAGCTTGTAAATTTTGACTAGTGTCTAATATTTAAGGTGAAGGCTTAAACTGGTGGGTATACAGGCCATGTGGCAAAAACAGATATCCAGCGAGATTCTGTTCTTCTCCTTTGAGCCAGTTCACTAAGAAGCTCATGAAGAGCGACGCTACAAAAACAAGGGAAAGTTACTCCTGCTGTTATTTACTGTTTGTACTTATTCCATCAAAAGTAATGCACTTTAATTGGTATATAATCCACATAATTCTGAGCCAGGAGGCTGCGATCATGTGACGAATGTGCTGCAGGCTATCTTCCATCATATGACGCGAGCAGATTGGGCAGTCAGGTAATGTAGTATAAAGAGCGACAAAGCCTGCGTAGGGAGGAGAATGAGGTAGTGGATGGGTCAAACAAATACAGGACTCCAACCCAGGAGACGGGGTCATGTCCTTGCAAATGTTGAGTTATTTTAAACTACATATGTGCATAACAACACATTAAGTCATCACGATATGTCAGGTATGTAACATGACTATGCCCAACCATGACTCTTCATAAGCCTAACCTAACCGTGTGCTAATTTGTAAGATTTTATACGGACTGTGTACATAACTTTTTGTAAAATAACATACAAACTGTTGCATGTGGATGTGTTGCTAGATTTGAATGCATTTGTCCATTCAGATGTGGAAAGATTGACAAATCAGTCTTTTCTCTAAAAGCAGGAAACATCTGGTAGTCTCAACGACGGAAATAAGGAACTGCCCTGCAAAGAGCACATTTAAAATCAAACTTCAAGTATGATTAAATCTGCAGAGTTTCTTTCTATATTGTCGTTTGTCTTAAAGCCTTATATGTCTCGCGTAAAGATGTTGTTGAAAGCTGCATTACCAACTTGTCTTGCCTTGCTTACAGTAAGTTCATCAGGTCAAAATATTGCAACACTTAACACTAATTTTCCTCTTATTCTTATCATTGCAGTGTTACATGTAACAATATCTTTCTGGGCCTGTTTTTAGTCAGACTACAGGTGCAAATCAGTCCTGACACATCCATATTGAAGTTCTTTTTAAAACAGTGTTAATTAATGTGCGCTGCCCCCTGTAAATAAACAAATATATGCACACACCCTACCCATTAATCTGCCACACATTTCCCTGCTAATTAATTTCACATTCTGCAGGAGATTCCCACAAAGTGTCAACATACACATTCTTTCCCCCCTTTCCCAGAATTCAACTTGACTCCCACAGTGCACTATGGAGAGTGCAAGGTTCTGCATGTGCATGTGGGCGTGTATGAAACCTTATATGAACCAAAAATAGTTTGACATGAGTTACCCGCGAGCCCTCCACAAAGACCTTTGCTCCCACCGGCCTGCTTGCGTGTGTTATTTACAGTCTGCATGTACTATAATCTGAGGAGAGCATGCGATACATTTCCACTGAATTCCTTACAAATTATAATGCAGGTTCAGTAAAACTGTGTGTGTGTATGTGTGGGGTGGACTTACCCAGTATGAGTGCAAGCAGCAGAGCGGCACAGAGACACACACACATGGCCAGTGCTATCTTGTAGAGACGACTGTTGCCCCTCTCAGGTTTAACCCCGCCGCCACCTAAACGCTCCAGTTCCATGACTAGCCGTACTATATATCACACACACACATAGAAACACACACTCACACACTCTCTAAAAATGTAATGTTCAGGTGGACAAGCAGTGAGAAGACAAATTGTGAAAAACACCACCAAAACACACCAGAAAAATAAAAATATCTGTAACAAGAAAAGGTTTAGGGTGAAAATTAAATTCAAACAGCTATTGTAACATCTTCCTAAAATTACACGATTGCTCTATTTGTTCTGGTCTCTTTCTCAATTTAGCAGACTTCATTCACTCTCCCAGTCTCTCTGCTGCTATGTGTCTATCTGTTACTACTCTAACTTCACTCCAGCTCTTCAAACTGTTCCTCCCTTCATCACTCCTCCTCCCCCCCAACACTCCTCCCATCCCTCCCTCCCTGCGGGACAGAAGGGACCAGGCTTCCCAGTGATGACCAGAGACCATTTAATACAATCAAACCTGAAACATTATCTGTTACTGTGCAGCATTTGAGGCCGCAGACCTTGTTAATAGCCTAAGCACACATGTGAAATGTGTGTGTGTGTGTGTGTGTGTGTGTCTGACCTCATGTACAATACGTTTATCAGATCAGACAGTCAGTGGACCAGAACAAAATTAGACTCGCACAGGACACTGATTACAATCGATTAATCTGATGATGATGATGGTGACACGGCCGCCTGTAAAAACACATCAGCGTTTGTTTCAGACAGCATCGATAGTTTCTTTGAATAGACAGAGGTGGTGATGACAATGACACCACAGCTCCTGATTGGTC
Organism: Epinephelus awoara; assembly: GCA_035609425.1. Lineage (NCBI taxonomy): Eukaryota > Metazoa > Chordata > Actinopteri > Perciformes > Serranidae > Epinephelus > Epinephelus awoara. The sequence goes on along the minus strand of CM069314.1, from coordinate 24,156,513 downwards.
CCTCGACTTCCCTCCTGCTGTGGTGAGAAACTCTTTCCGCACGTGCTCATTAAAGTTTGGGGCGTCAGCCACAAAGTCCTTATATAGACGCAGCTTCCTGTGCTGCTTAAAACACCCATTCATCAAGCAGACACATCAACCACGGTGCTATTGTTCACTATTGTGACTCACAATCACTTGTGTCCTGTTTATATTCTTATTGTTTAACAGCTCAACTGGGAAACTTTGTTCCAAATTTGATTGTCTCCTTCAATCCACCACTTTGGTCCAGACTGTTATATCTGTTGGGTGGATTGCCGTGAAATTCTGTACAGATGTCCATGATTTCCAGTGGATGTTTCCTACTGACTTTGGTGATCTCCTGAAATTTTCTCTAGCATCACCATGAGGTTGATATTTTTGTTTTCCATTGAAATATCTTGACAACTATTGGATAGATTGCCATGAAATATTTGCCACAGACATTCATGATCCCCAGAGGATCAATCATATTGACTTCCATGATCTTCTGACTTTTCCTTTAGTGTCCCCAGCACGTCAAAAGTATCTTATATTCCATAAAAGATCTCCAAATGGAATACATGGATTGGCTCAAATATTTTGCATTTATATTCATGGTTACCAAATGACGTTTGACTTCTAACGCAAGATTTTATACAGACATTCATGTTTACCAGAGGATAACTCTTGCTGATGTTGGTGACCTCCTAATTTTTTTGTCTAGCACCACAACAAAATTTTTTGCTATTCATTGAAATATCTCAACAACTATTGAATGGACTGCCATGAAACTTTGTAGACAAACTCTTGATCCCCAGAGGCTGATTTCCACTGACTTTAGTGATTTCTTGACTTGACTTTTCTGCTCGTGTCACCAGCCGGTCAAAGTTATCACTTATTCAGTAAAATATCTCAACTACACTGATTGGTTCAAAATTTTACAATAATTGTCATGGTTCCCAGATGACAAATTATATTACTTCTAATGTAGAATTTTCCCATGTTTCCTAAGGGATAAATAGAACTTGCTTGAATACAACTAACTTTGGTGATCCCCTGACTTTTTCTCTGGTGCCACCATGAGGTTGACATTTCTGTTTTTTATTGACATTTATTGGATAGATTGCCATGACTTTTAACAGACATTCATTATCCCCAGAGGATGAATCATTGTGACCTGAGTGAGCTCCTTACTTTTCTTCTTGCACCACCAGCGGGTCAGAGTTAAATATCTTAATGTCAACTGCATGGAATTGCTCAAAATTTTGTACAAACATTCATGGTTTCCAGATGATAAATTCTAATGACTTCTAACAAAATTTCATACAAACAATTATGTTTCCCAGAGGATAAATCCTGCTAAACTTGAGGGTGGCTGTTTTTTTTAAATTGAAATTCCTCAACAACTATTGAATGGAATGCCATAAATTTGCTATAGATATTTGTGTTCCCCAGAGGATGAATCAAATTGACGTGAGTGATCTCCTGACCTTTCCTCTAGCACCAGCATATCTCTACATCTCCAACATGGAGTAGCTGGAAATTTTGTATAGACATTCATGTTCTCCAGAGGATGAATCTTATGGACTTGGTGATCTCCTGACTTTTTTCTCGAGCGCCACCAGCAGGTCACAGTGAAATATCTCAAAGTCAACTACATGGATTGGCCTTAAATATCTGTACTTTCATTTATGGTTCCCAGATAATGTATTCTGGCTTTTTTTTCTAGGTTGAATTGCCATGCCATTTTGAAAAGACATTCATGCTTTCTAAAGGTTACGTTTTTTTTATTGGAATATCAAGCAATCAATATCTATCAATAACAACTATGAGATGGATTGCCATGAAATAGGCTATAAACATTCATGGTCCTCAACTCTGTGCCTCTGACTTTTCATCTACTGCCATCATAGGGTCAAAAACTTTGTTTTGTGACCAAATACTTGTACAACTGATATTCAGTTGTATGCTGTATTCAGTGCTAATAAGCACATTTTAGCATGGTAACATTCAAAAATAAGAAGGTAAACATGGTTAACATTACACCTGCTAAACATAAACATGCTAACATTGTCATTGTGTGCATGTTATTATGCTTATGTGACCATTTAGCTCAAAGCTTAAGCCACAGGGTCAATAGCACGTCTGCAGACTCTTTGTCCTGTCAACATGTAGGAGGTCACAGAGTTGACTCAGGGGCCCATCTCTCAATATGAAGCAGACAGTAAGAACATGCCTCCTTTCTGCCCTCTCGTCCTCCTCATCTTCATCATCCTCCCATGTCTGTTTACTAAAACATCCCTTCAGGCTATCATTAACACAAGATAAGCAACAGAAACACACATGCAAGGACATAAGTAATCGTTTCACATAGATTAGGCAAAGAAAATCACTCTTCCAAATATCTTATCTGAAAACAAACATACACACACGGAAAAGACGCCAACTCCTGCATACAGCAGGGCCTGATCCTACCACAAAGTTCCCTAATTATTCAATGATAATGTCTCCAGAAATGCAATGATTTTGAACCTGCTGACAGGGGTGTCTGCTCATCGCTGGTAAACACACCTCTGTGGTTGAGCTGAAGGACGTTCAGTATTTATATGTCTGTGGGAAACACCCTTCCAAATTACAATGTGTCATCTCTAACGCTCACACACTCAGGAAGCGTAATCACTGCACAACTCCCTAAAAACACTAAAAAGAAACACTGCAGTCTGGAGCTGTTACTAAAAGTGTAGCATGTCTGCTTTTGCTTGAAGACAATCAGCCGATATGCCGAGTATAAAATTAGAAAGGTGCAGTCTCCCGAGAGGAACATCAAGCTACCTGCGTGTGGCAGAGACAGTTTTAAGACCCTTCAAGTCCTTTTTTTTTCAAAGGATACAAAACCTACAAAATCACTACATTTTCCATTTATTGTTAGAAGATGTTCAGCTATTGGTGAGCAATATAAAAACACATGGAAACAAATAGGGACCATGTAGTAAATTAAAATCAAATTAACATCCATTTCTATTATGTAAGTGGACATGTAATATTAAGAAAGGTTTAACTGCATGATGAACAAATTAAATGATCTCTAAGAACTGGAATATGGATTTTTGATGGATTATGGATTTTTTGTTTTTTCCTCTTTAGCTTTCACTGTGACCCATGTTTGACTGCACAACACTACACACATACTACACTTCATACTTGCTTATTGTTTCTACCACACATGTCAGTTACATGTTTTTTGCACTGTGAATACTATATATATAACACCTATAAGCAGTATATAGACATTTAATAAATAATTTAGTTCTAAGCAAATTTAAAGACAATTTTAAGTGTTTATCAGCATAAGTTATTTGTCAACAGTTTTAACTCCCATTAAGACACAATTTATATTATTACAACCGTATTTTACTATATTGTCATTTTCTTTTCACATGCCAGCTTCCAGTAAACCACAAGAGTTATAGTTGTTGATAAATATATTAATAAAAACTTAAATATGACTTAAACTACATTATAGTGAGGTATAAAGCATTCATTAAATGTCTATATACTGTTTATAAATGCTAATGGGGGGAAAAGGGCTGAATCTAATCCAACAAATCCAAACATTTTTAAAAAAAAATGTGTTTTTCTATTGTTCATACCCTGGAAAAAATAGCAGCTAACTTTTGTTATTGAGCCTTCACTCATTGCACCCTCAGGGTGGTGTACTGATTGGACACAGGTAACTGGAAATTAGACAGATACACAACCCAATCGCCAGAAGAAATGTTGGCATTGTAATGTTCCAAACCACAGATATATAACATTTGTACATGATTATAAAGTCCATATGTCAAAATACAATGCTCTCTTTTACACCTTGCTCAGTATCTCACCATGGGAAGCACTCACAGTGAGATACCTCGCTCGGTTAACAGAGAACTGGGGTTACCCTGATAACCTAGTTTCTCTATGGTTCATCATTGCTGTGGTTAAGTTTGGTATGTTGAGGCACAAAAACCAGTTGGTTATGGTTAGAAAAAGATGTTCTGGCTTAATATAATATATATAATAATAATATTATATATATATGTATGTATTTTATGTCAATGTGTCAATTATAATCAGATTTTAAATCGAACACAAAATGTTTGTCCATAATCCAACAACATCCAATCTATTGAAGTATAAGGATCAATTGATCAAAATTTAACCTCTCATTCCTTCCAAAGAACTAAAAGTTTTCCAGTTAGTTAAATAGCATCTCAGATGTTGTCTAATGTGGCACATTTAACAGATAGACACAATTTCTTATCCATAGTCCAACCCAAAATATGAAGATAAATGATCCACAGAACTAACTGTAAAGAAAAAATGAAGTTGGTGTAAATAAAATGTTTCATCCACATTCTTTATATTACATTTTTTCATTCTGTATATCTTTTTATACATCACTCTGCATTTTTGGTTAAAAACTAAACTGCATTTCCTTGTTTCAGTATTTGTACCCAATAACAAAGTTGTTAATCCAAAAATATCATCTAAAATCAGACTTTGTCTTATTAAACACTGTAAGAGAGGGCACTTAAATAAAAGCAGTCTTTTATTCCACAAGTTTCACAAATCAACTTTTACAACCAGATTGCGGACAGTGAGCGGCCAAGAGAGTAAAAATGAAACTCGAGAAAAAGTGGGAAAAGGTTCATAGACAAATTTGTATATCCCACCACAATGCCCGAGGACGAGAAAGACACTTAACGGAGCAAATGTTTTTCATTTTAAATGGGATTACTATCCTTTAAACATTTGCTGGATATTACAAAATGTTGTAGGAGTAGTCTTCATTAACTTCTTGATGTACACATGTATGAGGAGTCTTTGACATGTCTTAACATTAGGTAGTACAATTTTCTCACTGGTGATATGTGGTAGAAATTCAAGGTATTGCCATGCATTTGCCAACACATGTACTGTAAGGCTCTTTAAAGTTTTCTTTGCTTCTCTTCTCTGGACAGCCTACCTTTACGTCACTGCATCACTCTGAGGCCCAGACAAACAGTATCAACGGGAAAATATGGCATTTAGGAATCAAACCTTCGAAAAACTAACACAGTTTTCTCTCAAACTTGAAACACATCAAGCATATTAAAAGTTTGAAAGATTGTGCAGTCTTTGTAAACAGTCGCATAGGACAGTGCTTTACGGCAAGTGCATTATTTATTTGTGTATGTGCTTTTTGAGTATATGGCAGCAACTAGGTGGAAGAAGGTTGGTTATTGTTTTCCCTGGTGGTCCAAAAAAGCCTTGGAGGCAGAGCAATGTTCTGCTCAACAGTCTCCTGAAACAGGGCAACACTGCTGGGTAATGCAGCCTGTTCCCTGTATGTTCACAGTTTAATGGTCCACACGTGTCACACATCCTGAGAGAACATCTCTCAGTCCACATGGGGACTTATTTAGTTTTTGTCTTTGCCTGGGCAGCTCACCGCTGTGGCTACCGCGCCGTGACCATCCACAGGCCCAGCGCCACGTTGGCTGCCAGCAGGGCGCTGCCCGCCAGCAGCAGGAAGAAACCAATCAGCTCGCGTTTTTGACGCTCTGTTACCACAGTAACCAGCGTGGCCTCCAGCAGGGCGTTCAGCATCCACTGACCGTCGAGAGCGAAGCATGGCACGGAGTTTACTACTGCCAATGCACCAGAGAGGGACACCACATACCTGAGAGAGGAGGATTAAGGACTGTACTGTATAAGGTTCATTCTTCACATATCTCTCACACACACACAATATCTCATCACACGGTCTATTGAGCAGCATTTCTTGGGCTTTCTATCATGATCTTCATCAGCAGATGGAATTTTTTTTCTGAGCACTTGAGGACTATTCCATGTTGGTTTAAAAAAAATCCATCTGCTGATAAAGATCATGTGATAAGATCTGAAGTCTAGACTAGAATTAGCCGCTTCACAATTGTATGCCTCTGCCAACCAGTAAGTTACAGTTTACATCCATGTCTGTCCAGACTCACATGCTTTATGTAGTGAAGACTAGTAAGGAATTTAATAAAAAGGTATTAAGTGTATTTCTGGCAAAACATGGATGCATTACACACATCTTCAATTCGGCAACACAGAAAATCTCAACAATCAGCACAGTTTCAAGGTGGCCATTCAAGATTAGTATCATCCGCTCAGTATATGACCAAAGTGTTTATTCGGAATGTTATGATGGCGCAATGAAGTTGACCTTCGACCTTGTGGATATAAAATGTCTTCACTTCATCATTTTATCTGATTAGACTATTTTGTCATAGGTAGTATATGAATTCCTGAGTTACAGCCAAAACCATGTTTTGTGAGGTCACACTGACCTTGACCTTTCACCATCAAATTCTAATCAGTTCATCCTTCAGTCCAAGTGGACGTTTGTGTCAAACTTTAAGAAATTCCCTCAAGGTGTTCTTGAGATATCATGTCTCAAGAATGAGACAAATGCTAGGTCATGGTGACTTTGACCGTATATCAAATATTCTGCTCACGAGGATGGGACAGATGGATGGACGGACAGATAAACAGACCACCCAAAAACATGATTTCTTCGGCCACAGCCATCGGTGCTAAGGCATATTTGTATTTTTGGAAAACCTTATGAATTCACAGTAAAGTTGATCTTTGAACATTTGAATATGAAATGTCATCTCTTCATATTTTTATCCTTTTAATTGTGTGTGCAAAACTTTGTCATATATAGTGTATAAAGTTTGAGTTATGGCCCAAACCATGTTTTGTGAGGTCACAGTGACCTTGACCTTTGACCAACAAATTCAAATTAGTTCATCACTGAGTCCAAGATGTTTGTGGCAAATTTGAGGAAATTCCCTAAAGGTCTTTTTGAGATATCACACTCAAGAAAATGGGATAGATAAGGTCACAGTGACCCTTGACCATCAAATCAGTTATTCATTGAGTCCAAGTGGACTTTTGTGCCATTAAAAGAAACTTCCTGAAGGCGTTCTTGAGATATTTCATTCAGCAGACCGGGACAGAGGAAGTAACAGTGACCTTGACCTTTGACCACCAAAATCTGATCAGTGCACAAGTGAGTCCAAGTGGACGGTTGTACCAGATTTCAAGAAATTCCCCGAAGACATTGAAATATTGCATTCAAGAGAATGGCCGGATGGATGGACATCCCGAAAACATAATGCCTTCGGCCACGGCCATCACTGGCATGGAGGTATAAAAACAGTAACAGCACAAACCAACACAAACATGATGCAGCAGAACTGCAGTCAGAATTGTCCACAGCTTTCAGCAGCAGCCATTAGACTTGTGAAGCTCATCACACCTCCTGACTGTGGAGCAAAATGACTAGATGTTAAAATGGGAACTTTTATTCAGTAATAACATTAGACATTAGACTTCGTTCAGAACTGTTACGCTGTATCACCATTTTGAAGAGCAAAATGTTCATCATTTAGATAGAACAGACGGTGCTTTGTCAGCCAAGGACTTACATTATCCTTCTATCCTTTAAAAAAAAGCAACATCATTTGTTTTTTTTTTCTGTGTAATAGACTTAGACAGAAGAGTAGCATTCACTCTTGGAAAACCAATCCTCTGACATCCCTCATCTCATAATGACTCATCTGTCCTTTAAACATTAAAGGATACTTGCAGAAGGTCTCCAAGAAGACGGGCAGATCCAGGTGAAGGAAACCAAAGCGCGGGACAAAGTTGGTCAGACTCACTGGAAAAGACAAAACATGGCAGATGTTACAGTCACACTGAGGGAATTTATACACACATCATTAAAAAAAGATTTGATCCATTCAACACTTTTGTAAGTGTCTTAAATTGCAGCAGAAAAGGCAACACGCCTCTTATTCATTGTAAATCACTTAAACACTGGAGAGGCAGCTCAACACTGTAAACACCAATTAAATGAATATTCCAAATACAAGCTCATGCCTCCTTTAAGGGTGGGGCTTGTTCATCAAAAAAGTAACTTGTTGCAAGTCTGACAGAGAAACTACAAACCTTTATATTATTTGACATTTACGAATAAGGAATAATTGGAATTGGATACTTTTATGGTACATTTTTCCTTAGTTAGTTACATCAAAATGTCTGATATGCTTCTACTTCTGCTAATGATTTCCTACATTTCATTAAATAAACATGAAGACAGGAGGTGATCCTGGCAACACAACATACTGTAACCTACCAGCGTACTGAAGGTGCGGCGGATATCCCACAAACAGCATGTGTGCGCTGGGCGGATGTGTGACACGGATGAAGCGAGTCTGGTTCTCCAGAGACGGAGTGACGCAAACGCTGGCGGCGTGGGAGGTTGCGGTGCAGTCGTCGTCGGTGCGACACACTCGCGTCCCCGTCACCATCTTACGCACCGGCATGCAGGCGTACTGCAGCCACAGGGTTACAGAAGGAATGCAAATATGAGAAGTACAAGACAGGTCAGCAGCAAGTGACAGACACAAGTTTATTGTAACTTTTCCTGATAAAGTCGGTCTTGTTTTTTGCTTTCTTGTACATGCATCACCGTCAATGTTTCCTCTTATTTTCTTTTTCATACATCTTCATCTATAATAGACCAACGTGAAAGTCTCAATTCTTATACCAATTTATGACAGTGGTTAACTTGTAAAAACAGATCAGGGTTGCACAAAATGTGTTATATTATGCAGGAACTGCAGCTGGCAGTTGCTCTTTATACAGGGAAGGCACAATGGACTGACTAAAATGCACACATGAAGGTACACCGCAGCAGAGCTGAAGCATTCTGACCTTATGCTTTAATACTTTTCTTTCAAAGTCCCTTCCATTCTGTTACATTACTATGCTGTGGGTGGAAAGATCACTTCAGGTACAGTTTGTGCAGAGAACTGCCCAGAAAAGCAGCAAATTAAGATTTTTTTTCTTTGTTACATAAAATACCAGGGCTGTTGTGTGACTGGTTGTACATCTAACGAGATCAAAGTCTCCAGTGTTATATCACACCAGCTGAGGAATCGTGAGGAAAAAAGTGGCTAGCGGCCATCAAGAGAGTTTACGTAAATAGAGATGCGAGTATCAACTAGAACAGATTCTGGTCCCACAAGTCAAATCACACCTTTGTCTTCTCTTATCATTTTATAACAGGCAAGAATATAAAGCAAATCTCATAATAATAACTCATAAAATAATAGTATAGTAGTGATACTGAGTCTGCATGTTTGGTCTGAGCATTTATATTTGTGCAGTGGTGTCTGTGTCACTCTGCAGTTACACCTCCAAAACACTAGGTGGCAGTGGGGTTTCTGTGAAGTGCAGTTAAGTTTAGTTGATTCAAAACACACATCACATATGTCTTAATAGCAACAATTTCAATTACAAGTAGACAAATTAGCTTCACTATAACTCGCAGCATTCACAGACAAAGCACTTGTATTTTGCTGGACACATTTTCCCCACAATTACAACATGCTAATGTATTTAGCACATGTCTATGGCATTTTACATTGTATAAATTAGCCTAGCAGCTAGTGGAGACAACAACAACATTTAACGAAGGTAACGTTTTGCTCCTTTACAACTCACAAGGTTCAACAATAAAACAACTGTCTAAACACGTTTCAAAACAAATACGACATGCTAATGTTATTAGCACAAGTCTATGGTATTTTACATTGTATAAATGAGCCTAGTGACTATTGAAGATTTCCTCTGCTCATATGAAGCCAGGATAAACCACACAGGACTTAAGATGCTATTATGGGGGGGCTTTATTGTCTACACAATTTATTGTTTCTTATCTCTGAAATTAAAGTAAATAAAAGCTTTGTTTCCACTGAGGGAAACGGTTTCAGCTCACAAAAACAGACAGGAGGTCTGCATTGCCGTGACGTGTTGTTACATTTCTGGGGATGTGCACATCAGGCTACAGCGTAGGTTACGAAGTGGGTACGGCGTTGATTCAACGCAGAATTATAAATCCCGCTTTAGTCAGTACTTTGGCGCGGTCTGAATCTGCAATGGGAGGCTGCCTAACGATGTGGAGAGATGGACTTCCTTTCAAGTCTGTTTTTGTTGTGTTCAGATAATAGACACATTTGGGTGATGCTGTAAATGAAATGTTAGATAAAAGTATAACAGGGAAATCGGAACCATGACATGTGACCGCAGACATGTGTTGCAGTTTTGGTCTCCTCGTCAGAACCATTACACCTCTAGAATAAAAGGAACTGAAATAAATAAAGGAAGAAATATAAAAATATCCTTGACGTTCTATCTGGGTTGGAAACCTGCTCACATGATGAAGCAGTCACAAAAACTCCCAGCCTGTGTCTGTTTGTGTGTGTATGTGTGTGTGTTTTACCTCTCTCTCTCTGCTGTTCCTGCCCTGTGGTTTTATGTAAGAGAAACAGAGGTCTGTCAGGCTGTTGTTGCTGCAGCAGTCCATCGTTCCATCCAAACGCTTGAAGGCTACAAGAAAAAAAAAGATAAATGGATGAGAGACAGACTGATTAGATTTGTGTGTCAGGCTGAAAACTAAAGATGGATGTCACTGAGTTTTTCTTTTTTTGTAGTCGGACTCTCGGTTGGTAAATCTACTCCCATGAGATGATTAGACAAGGACAGAGTATCACACACTTTATGACATAACTGAGATTATCACGCTGACTTCTCATATGTCACCAGGACCTCTGTGTACTCACACAAGCTGACTCGACTGTACAAATTAATAAGCATATTAATACATCGTGCAGCAAAATCAAAATGCACTGGGGAAACATGTTCTAGTAAGTAGGAGCAGGAAGACACTGTGCTGTGATGCTAATGTCACAAGTGTCAGGGCATCCTGAATCTTTAACATCACCAAAATAACAGAGTAGTACATTCAAAAAGCTGAAGATAGCCACAGAGGGGATATAAATTTAGCACATGGTGTGGTGGAGTTTGAAGTTTTATATGATGAATAGATGGAGGGAAGATGGGAAATTCTGTTTTTAACTCTACCCTTTGGTTAAAATGAAATCAGAACTGCAACTAATGCCAGCCTTACACCAAACAACTTTTAAAGTGATTTCACTGTCGCAGGCAAATTTCTAATGTCGGTATAAAATCATTAGAGTTTTAGCTCAGTTGCTGCGCACTCCTGTGATCTCAATCGTAAAAAAAATCAAACATGTTTAATATTATCATAAGATTTTAGTCTAGGCTCATGCAAGTAGGGAAGTTTATTGATATGAACACTGTCAACAACCATTAGCTGCAGCATCAAACAGGAAGCAGCAAACTGGGCAGACAGTAAACATGGAGGGGACAAAAAGGGGAGGCATACGAACATGAACAAGTCTCAGTTCTCTTGTACTGTGAAAAAGGAAGAGAAACCGACAGGGTTGGGGAGTGAAAAGGGTCCCTGATTAATGCTGCGTGTATCTGATCCACCGTCCACAGCTTATTTTAGTGAGAATGTTAATTTTTTTAATCGCATCGCCTCTCATTCCCACGGGCTTCTCCCGCTTAAATAGCACAGCTAACCAACGAAAGCTGGCAGTGAGTTTAGGCGACCAACTGACCCTTTGCTAAGTCCTGCCCCTAGATGCAGACTGGCCAATCATAACGTAGCATCGGGCCGGCTCAGACCAGGGTCCGACAACAACACAGCTGTGCTCCATTGACTCTAATGCAATCGTTTCAGATTTCCTTCATTTTCAGGCTGGCTTTGTGGATTTGGAGCACTCTGTGTGTTAATGATACTCATTACCTGGAGAGGTTGGAAAAAGATATACGTTTCTTCCCTGTTCCAAAACCAAAATCAAACCCTGAAAAGTGTAGGGTTAGCTAGCTAGCTACTGAGGATATGGCCTACTGAATGTAAAAACATGCTGCTTTTGCTTTGTGAAAAAAAGACCAACCCTGCTGTACAGGAACCAGTGAAGGGGAGCAGGGAAACTCTGCTGATATTCAACCAGCTTTGTGTCATCACAGTGTGCGCAGATGAGCATTGTTTGACTTCCACCAGAGATCACTGCCCGTCTGGCAGCAGAGGTCCAGGTGCTGGCAGTGGCACTGGGCGAAGCCAAACACTGTTCATCTGCACGCATTGCGATGCCACACAGCTGGTTCAATATTCCATTCATTGTCTTCTGTGGCACAGCAGTGATGTGGTGGTTGACTTTTACACTGTGATCTGTGGCCTATAGTTCGGCTTTAGCTTCTAACTATCTTTGCCTTTTTAACCTGTTGTTGCTGCCGCGTCAGTTTGACATCCTGGATATATCCTTCAAACACAGACTGTAGACCCCTCTGTCTGCTTCTCTTTGGAATCACCGTTTAATTTTTCCAAAAATATGATAATATTTCTTCAGGGAGTGCAGCTAGTTACAGTGTGGGCTCCATGCTTACTCCGACACCTTGACAGACCATCACAAACGGGTAGGGCTTAGTGAAAGGTAAATTCCAAAATGTTAAGTTTGTATACAAACACAATTTCTCTTTATGGATTATACTGATGCCAAATTGACAAGAATACTGTCTTGTGCTTCAAATAGTGAGCCTGCAAGATCCCCAGTCTTTGCAAAATCTTAGTCTGTAACTGAAAATTTTCAGTCTTTAGTTGTGAGATGGTGTCAGACTTTATGCTTTTAAGTTATTTTTTATTATTGATTAATTGTTTGCTGTATATAATATTAACAAGAGTAAAAAATGCCTTAGAGCCTCAAAATATTTGACATTTTTGTTAGAAAAATGACTGATATGATTAACAGATGATCAAAATATTTGCAGATAAATGTTCTAACCAATTAAACAAACTGACGTGATCGTAAAAAACAAAAACTTATACTTTAAAGCAGGAGACATAATATTTGGTTACATTTTTTTTTTACAGTAAATTTTTAATGAAGGAATCAATTTAATTGAGTCTTTAATGAATTAATGAACTGATCATAATTAAACATTAAATAAGTCTCTACTCCAGAGGCACACTGCTGACTCTTAATCAAGTTACACTAACAAAATGACAAATGGGCTACTTCCGTCAAACAGCCGTTTCATTTTACTATTACTTTGAAAGGACTCTCATTTATACTTGTTTACTATCTCCGTACACACAGTACACTCACCTCGCCCGTGAGCCCAGCTGGGCTGCAGGCTGGCGGTGGGGACACAGTATCCGGTCTGTGGGGTGTGAGAGAGGTGAGACAGGCAGCTGCTCCAGTCCTCCACTCCCCACACTGGACAGTCCTCCAGCCTCGTCACTATGTCCCCGACTGACAGACCCCGGGGACCGTCAGCTGCAGAGCCCTGGTCCAGAGACACAGGCAGGAATATAAAAACTGGTTCAAATGGCTAAAGGTCACAAAAGCATACTTTGATGGTTTGATGTCTGCAGTGGGAAAATCTGGGTGGGGACATGGATGACAAAACACTTTCCCCTGCCAACTGCTGCCAAAGAGACCGACAGACTTAACACCAAAGTACTTCAGCTGCCAGCTGTGGCTGTGTGAATTACTGACTGTGTGAATGTGCGGAGGGCAATAATGTGAAAAATAACTCATGCTCTGCCAACAAAAATAGAAGTTATTAATAACTGTGACACTGGAAAACATGCTATAGTGAAGCAGTAACTTTAGTTCTGACACACAAGTGAAAATGTTCCTCACAATATAGCTAGTGTATGTAATGTACTAGGATAGATATCTAAATCAAAATAAATAAAACACTGACACTTCTCTCCTGGCATTGATAAAGCCTTTAAAAACTCATCTCTGTTCATCAGAAGAACATATTTCAGGGTTCCCACACTATCCTAGACATCAAATTCAAGGACCTTTAAAGGACTTTGCAGGCCCATTTCCAAGACAGCATAGTTTGAGACATGGCTCAAGGTTAATTAAAGCTACAACACTGAGAATTTTTATAATGAGATGTAGCAGGCTTTACAGAAGCTCACAGACAACAATTAAAAAGAGAGAGAGGCTTAAATGTGTCGTCTTAGTTGTGCCATGTTACAGCGATGGCAGAAAATATCAAAACAACTTCAACTGTTGCATGAAATAAATAAATTCTAGCACGTTCAATAACCCTAAATCTGTGTTTTTTAAAAATGTTCTAAGCCTTGATTTTTTCCCCTCATATTCACAAACAAAACAATTTCAAGAACCCGTAGGTACCATCATATCTTCTTGCCTTAAAAAGGTTTAGGTGTTACTCTACACCTTTGCCTCTTTTATTATGTGAGGATCTATGAATAAGTCCCGCCCCTTGCCCCTTCCCTGCTGCTCGAGCATACCTGCTTAGCTTTGAACCCTGCTCATCAAATAAATACACCTCTGCCTGTCTTGTGTTTTCAGCACTTTAGAAAAATAGCAGATAACAGATAACGTGAGCCTTCAGCTTGACTACATGACCAAAAAGCTCAAACTATGTGTTTTATGTTAGAAAAATGTCAATTGTCAATTGTCTAATTCTGTGTTTTTGAGACTTTCATTGGCAAACCGCAGTTCCAAGGTTGAAATGCTCAGCTATGGTGTCGACTACTTATTTTGCTCATGATATGCCTCATAACATTAAAAAAATACCACCTGGACTCGTTAACAAGGTTAAAAACTTGATTTTCACTGCACTGACCTGGACGACCTCTGTGACCAACGCCCCGCCGCCGGTGGAGTACATGGGAAACAGGAGGAGAGGCAACAGGAAGAGAAAGGCTAATGCTGCCACGCAGAGAACAAAGTTGTGCCACACTCCTAAAGAAAGAAAACACAAACACTTATAATTTCACTTTTGAATTTCAATTATCAAAAGATTATTATTCCTAGAATGTAAAAAGGGCCATGCAAAGAATTTTAACTTTTAAAATATAACCTTGAAAATTGTAAAGATTATGAAGCTGAACCCTCCAATATGAAGCTACTGAAAAGCAAACAGTAACACTGGGATTGTATACGACAGTCTGGATACTACATGCTGTCACAAGCGTTTTGCATGTTCTCCACATATTTTCAGGCTGGAGGATGTCGTGGCAAACCTGTAAGCACTGCTCACCAAAAATAACTTAACTATACCATCTTAATTATGCAAGAAGACAGTCAGTCTCCCAAAACCACACAAGGAAACGTTTCATTGCTTGATGAGGTCAAGGCACAATGTTTAGATCTTATTTCCTGAAACATGCAAAGCCATTATTTAACACGGTGACGGCAGCATCAAGCACCGAGCTACACAAAGTCTCTGGAAAGGAGGAGATTAATAGCTGAAGACAGTTTGAGGAAATTTGTTTCTCTGGGGGGAAATTTTAATTTCAGGCCTAAAGGGTGCAATTATATTTCCCATATTGACTTTATACAGTAAACAATCTATTAAAGTTGCATCACCTATCGCTACAGGAATAAATAATAAACACGTTATGAGAGAGAACCCTCCTGCGTACAGAGAGATCTCCGCTGTGGAGTGAGAGGGAGAGACAGAAAAATAAACACAGCATGCCGTTATGTCACCACTCCCCTGATGGGAATTATGGCATCCTCCTCTCTCTGCCTTTCTGCTTTGTCATATGACTTGATTGGACATCTCAGTTTGGTGCCTGCAGTCACCACCCGAGTTATTTTCTTGTCACATTTAACAGAGGAAAAGCCTGGAGGAATTTGGATCTGGTTTAAGATACAGATGGTTTTACTGAAGCTCTTCGCTGCCCTCTAAAGGCTCCACACAGCACAGAGGAAGCAGCATTTAGTGATGTTTATTAAAGAGTCATGCTCTTACACACTGACTCACGGACTCATCTGCAGGGAGTTTAGAGTCACCTATGTGTTCCCATCACAGTGGGATCACAGTGGGATGGGAACAGATAAGAATTTACTGAAACCGATGCCCTTATCGATTCTGCTAATCCGTCAAATTGTTTATTGATTCCCTTGTTTACTCCTGGTCAATTTTCTGTGTGGAAAAAAGTAGGCTTTCAGAGGATTTCCAGCTTCAACACAACCGTTTTATTATCTCATCATCTGAAATGAATGAAATTAAAGACTATTTGCACAGAAATCGTTTTCATTTTAGTTTTCAAAGTTAAAGGAAAAATCTGCTAACCCTGCCAGCTTGGCACTAATGTTATTACATTTGGCTATTTACCCTCAGTAACAGACGTGCTGCTGAGTTCGGAACGGGATCCTCCTATTGTCTAATCACTCTTTTAAACAGGAGGAAGTTAGACTAGTTGACAAGCCTAAAAGTAAGAAAATACGAACTAAAAACTGTCAGAACATTTTATTTGATGGGGTAAAGTGTGATCTGAAAAACAATAATGTATATTATACGAGCCATTTGAAATGGTTAATCACATTTTTAATAACAAAATCCTATTCCAAATACTGCTGAAATATGTGGCACTTTGGACTGTTTCTTTCTCTCTGCCGTCACTCCTTCTTTCAAGTTTCCAGCAGAGTAGAAGCATGAGTTTAACGTCACTGTTAAAGTCAGAGCTGTCAGAAAAATATGCTGGCACTGATAGTAGAAAGTAGAAAGTAAAAAGCTTGAAGACATGTGGTTGTGACAGATTGGACAATTTGCAACCGGTTCTCAACTCAAACTGGTTCCCATCCCTACTGACCAAATCATCCTGACATGCATTCCCCTGTTTTTGCAGGAATACCACTGGGTTTCACTGATAAATAAACTATTGTGGAACATAAATATAAAACATTCATAAGGGCTAAAGTGATGATTATTCCTCTACTGTAGCAGGGATTTTAATTCCACACAGGACTTTGACTAGACTAAGGAATAACTAGAATTACTGCCTTGCAGTTGTATGCCTCTGTGAACCAGTCAAGTTGTAGTTACAGATTACAGCAATATCTGTCCAGTCTCATGTGTAGCCATGAGTAAAGACAATGCTTCAAATATGGATGTTGCTGTGAAGAAGCATATTCTAAAATGTGTGGATGCTCGACAGACATCTTCAACCCGGCAGCACAGAAGATCTATACAATCAGCTCAGCCTCAAGATGGGCACAAAAGATTAGTGTCACCAATTCAGTATCTGACCAAATGTCTCCCCTTCTGTTCCTGAGATATGACGCTGAATAATGGCCAGAAAAGTGTTTTTTTTTCTTTTGTCATAATTAGCTTATGAATTCTTGAGTTATGGCCAAAAACCTGTTTTGTGAGGTCACAGTGACCTTTCACATTTGACCACCAAATTCTAAGCAGTTCATCGTTGAGTCCTGGTGGACATTTGTGCCAAACTGGAGGAAACTCCATCAAAACCTTCTTGAGATGTTGCGTTCACAAGAATGAGACAGACACAAGGTCACAGTAACCTTGTCCAAAATCCAATCAGTTTGACATTTGTGCCAAATTTATATACAGTACAACAATAGCTAATTGCTAATATTAGCCTCAAGGGCTAGATTGTTTGACATTGCTTGGCAACACCGTCAGCCAGTCTGTACTGACGTAATCATAATCATCCAGATTTTAAATCCTAAATATCAAACATGCTTGAAATTATCGAGGGTGTCCGATCAGTCTACAATCAGTTATACAGGTTTAAGACAGGATCTGTAAACATTTCACATTGATATCAACCAAGGTCCCAGACCTGATTTCTCTTCCAATTGTCGGAAGGGTTAAATCAGGGATAGCTTTACAACATATGTTCATAATGAACAAAGATTATATAATATATTATCCAAAGTAAGACATTCACTTTTCATACAGGGCATCTTTTGCCTTTTGATTTGATTTTTTGCAGCACCTGTCGGGGTTAATTTTATGACACCAAACCTTAGCGAATAAATCCAAAATTTGAATCTCTGTAATCAGCATTTTTGCCGCTTAAAACTGCCCTCTTGAGTTCAAATTAAAACTGGTCACATTCTTCTGGACCAGGCTGCTCTGAAAATAATCAGTCTCTAACAGGCTCGTACGGTGGCCTGTAGAAGACATAAGTCACATTCATGCGTGAATAACCGCCTGCTCCGCCAATCAATTCATTAAAATCTAATTTCCTTAATTGCAGAGTGAAATGATTTGATGCGCAGCAGCTGTCTGGTGTTCAGAAATAAATGACCTCAGGACGACCTTCTCTGGCAAAACAGAAATGAGTATTTAATAAAATGCTTGTAATAATTGTGATTAATAGCTGTGATCACATTAGCTGGCAAAATGATCATCTGTGCCATAAGGAGGGATCAAAACATGTCTGGTTAAAAAGTCTTACCAGCACAGAAGATCCGGAGCTGCTGAGTGGGTGATATGATGTTGAGGTGTGTGGTGAAGAGGTCCACAAATGCTCCGGGATACACCACGAACACAAACATGCCAAAGCCATTTACTCGCACTTGCTCCCTAGAAAAATAATACACATTAAAAGAGGTCAAGAAGAGGAGGACAACACATTAAAGTCTCAGAAAATGTCTTACTAAAATTGATGGGATCCTGGATGAACACACTATTTTCTCTCAAATTTAGAGCAGAATTTCACAATCAGGGTTCTCAATATAGCCAAAATATTATATTGTGGTAACAGTAAACCATGATACAGTAAATCTTCTGTAAATTCAATAAAGATATAGCTTAAAAACTAGGGGTGGGTGACTAAATCAATACAAAACAGTACTGCAATATTTTTGTGTCATATTGTTACACTGCAACAAGTGTCATCGGATCCTCAAGCAAGAATCTATGGAAAAAGGGCGCTTATTTCCTGTCTATGCACCATACTATGGACCACAATTTAAGCCCAGGATGTCTTGTTTAAGTGGCTTGATAATGTCACATATGCTACAATGACTTCATTCACCAGAAGCTTAGCTTTTACTGTTTTTTTGCTGTTGCTGTTATTTTGTTTCTTGAAACAGCTACCGTCATAACCCATATACCCCAGTAAAATGTCAGGAGGGTATGATGGTATGAGAAAACAGATATCTTCCTAACCTAGTTGCCAACACATGTAACATAAATAATAATCATTTTAGTGTGTAACTTTGTTTCCTATTAAATCATAAATATATACATTTTTAGGCGCTTTAAGCACACAACTTCATCAGATGACGAAAGATGAAGGTCCAGGCAAATGCAGCAGCTGTATGCTCAGCGTCAGACACAGATATTTGTAAAAGGCAAGTGTGTAAAGCACTAACATAATGGAAAGTATGACACTGAACCAGGTTAAAAAAAAAAATCACAATAATTTATACATCTTCAATTAAATAGAAGATATCTAAGACTCTTTAACCCCCTTGTGCATTCACATAAACCTTCACTTGTCACCTCCCCTTTTTCTGTCTTTATAACCATTGGATGCTCTTCTCTCTGCCAGCTGACATGGTAACAGATTTGTGTTTTGGAAACGTGTGTGTTGTACCTCAATGCTGCCACAGCGTGGCCCAACTCATGTATGATTCCGCTGAGCAGCAGGGCGATGAAGAAGTAGGCCAGCTGACTGGTGGGCAGATTGACACCAGGGACCTGAAGACACGCCCGAAACCAAAAAAAGAAAGGCAACACACAACTGTGACTGATACAGAAATACATCATGAACTCCAACAGTCATCCTCAGGCTGACAAATCAACCTGTTTCAAGAATTTTGGGCCTCTTTGATCTTATTATATTGGCATTTTAATTCTTGTAGGAGGAAATGCAATTAAACTATGATACAATATATCTGGCACACACACACAACTCTTATATTACCGAGATATATTTAAATCTTCATCCCCACTTGTTTTTTGTTTTGCTGAAGCTGTGGTTTCCTGTGTGGTCTGCATTTTCCTCCTCCACTGGCTGTGTGGTGCATTTTCTGCCACTCCAGCCTGAATGCCTGTTTATAAATGGCCAGCTAACAGCTTCCCATTAATCACCTACGTACAGTGGTCCACTGGGAATAGCGCTCACATTAATGCAGGGCGATTTGACACCTCAATGAATAAGAGGTGAACAGGGGAAAAATGCAAAATAAGAGCCCTTCCTTTAAATGGGGGCATCGTTCTCCCCCTTATTTAAATATCGCAGGCTCTGTGTGAACTTAAAGGACATTTGTGCTCTGAACTCCAGTTACAGTCTGACCCTGTTCACTGACAAGACAGTCACAATATTTACAAGTCTAACCAGTTGGGTGTGTACGTACCACCACCTGCAGTGCCTGCTGACCTCCTATCCGAGGGTTGTCTGTGGTCATCTGAGCGAGCGTCTGCTGCAGCGTCTTTATCAGCAGCACCACAGAGCCCAGCATGGCGACTATACCAAACACCAAACCGCTGTTGAACCTGCCAGAGATCAAATTGATATGACAGAGCAATCATTTCAATTTGACCAGACCCTATAAATGTGACCATTTTATCTGAAAACAACCCAAAAGCTTGCAAATAAAACTGCACAGTACAAAAGATATATCAACATTTTGGAGGACCGGCCCACTTGTCCATTAAGTGCTGAGAAGAGACGAACAAAAATCATCACAGCAGCACTTCAGCATCATTTTGTTGAGAGGTAGTGATAGCTGGCCACTAACGATATGTCATCAGTGAGAAAATCAAAGTTTTCAGTTACCCTTCATGATACTTCAACAAGAGTTGTAGTTTTAACAGTGGTACTTCCTTTATGGCTAAATTACGTGCTCATCATATAGTGCCAACACAGATACTTTAGCACTCACATTGGTTTTGGAATGATATTTATATTATGCCCTTAATTTCAAAACAGAGAGCCTTTTTTTATTCTCTACATACACTAAAATAATTAAATAAAAATTATAGGTCAGTCACTAGCCACCTACAATCAATATGCTGTTTATTATCTCCTCAATGCATAAGCTTGAAAGGTATCATGCATTGGGTCGTGTGTGTGAGAGTGTGAGAAGTACTATTGGATCAATCAGCCTAATGTTTTGGGCGTACTTTTATGACTGTTTACTCATGGAGCTCTTGTAGCTGTGGTGATTCACAACAGTTGAAATGGTTGAAATTGTTGAAATTTATTGACTGTTTTATACTGCTATTGACTGCTGCCTCCTCGTAAGTGCCCAGTAGGGGCCATAAGTGTTCCAAAAAACCAGCTCAGCTAAAAACAAACCTCTCCTAGTCTGTTTCATGCCACATTTTGGTCTTTGTCGTGGCTCAAAAACTGACATCCACAGTAAAGTTTGGTCCTACTTTGAACTGGAGCAGATTAATTCCATATGATATATGTAATGACCCACTAAAGTTAGGAATGATAGATGATGAATAAAGTCCTGTTTTGTTTTCGTCATCGGCAAATTGACTGTACAGGAGCTGTGAGGGACAATTCCACTGGGTGCAGCTGCCCAGAGTGGCCGCAATCAGCTCCAACGACCACCTTGCAGAGATCTGCACCATACAGAGTGCACTCTTCTAGTTTTGTGTCAGGTTTTTTTTTTTTTCATTTTGTTTGTATTTAAGCGTTTTTTTAGTTCATTCATTTAAAATCAGTGTATTTAAATGTTTTTAATTTGAGAGGAAAACCACTGCATGAGCCGAGAGTTTCTTGATCTCTCACATCAGATTTGTTTCCTGTTCTATTTAAAGTCTTTTTGTGTGAGTGTGTAATAAAAAATAAAATGTGCATTAAACTACAGCATAAATAATCAATGAGTTTAAGTGGGCCAACTGGGAAGTCTTCCAAAAAATTGGAGTTAATGTTCAGGAGCTGGAACATGGACACCTGAACCAAGAAAGTACAGAGATGTTGCAGGAACAATTCAATTGTAGTTCATTGATTAAGTAGCAGTACTCACCACAAGTATTGGGCTCGGGGGTTGATGCGGGCACAGTACGCAAACAGCCGGTTGAACATGGTGGTTTGCCATCTCACATGGAAAGGAGACAACATCAACCCCCGACTCGCCAACCATGACTCGTAGCTGATCCGATGGGTCACTGACGACTGTGGGAGTCAATGGATAACAAGGGAAAGTTAACTACGAGTGCAATACCCAAATCAACGCAGTCTTGGAGTTGAGTGTGTGATAAGTTGTGTCATTAGAGTCTGGCCGATACTGGAGTTTGAACACCAATACCAATATTGATGTTTGAGAGTTAAAAAACATCTGTTAATGACATATTCATTTTTAAATTCAGAAACATATTTTTTTTCAAGATCCTGTAAATCGGTTTGCTCATTTGTGAACAATATATGTCATAACCATGACATAAGTCTTCATGACATGTGCTAGAGGCATGACAGAGGAGAGAAAAAAACACACAGCTTGACTTAATTGGGATTGAAATTGAATAATTTGCATGAATTAATAATTTAATTTTTTTTATGATTTGCTCATTCAAATTTCATTTTAGAAAAGTGAAATCTGGCTCAAATAATAAGCAAATTCATCATCAGAAATGAGCACTGTTGAAAATAAATAAATAATATTCTATAAATAAAACTCTCACCAAAATATGTTTTAACATCCAAATTAAAATTGGCCCAAAACCTGTCACAAATGCACACTGAGTAAACAGATGTTCAAGAGTTCCACCACATAATTACAGAAGGAGCATTAGTCCTCTATACCAAGAATATCAGGTAATATGTATCTACATCTATCAGCCACAACATTAAAACCACTGACAGACGAAGTGAATAACATTGATCATCTTGTTACAAAGCAATGTTCTGTTGGGAGGTCTTGGGTCCTGGTATTCAGGTGGATGACATGTTCCATCTGTCTAATTTCATCCGCTCCTTTGGGGCACGGTCGCCATTTGTATCCATGATCTCATTCTTTTGGTCACTACCCAGAGATCACGACCATAGGTGAGGCTCAGGACGTAGATGGACCAGTAAATGGACAGCTTTGCTTGCCGGCTCAGCTCCCTCTTGACCACAATGGTCCGACGCAGTGCCCACATCACTGCAGACGCTGCCCCAAACTGCCAATCCATTTCACACTCCATTCTACCCTCACTCGCGAACAAGACCCCAAGATACTTGAACTCCCTTGCTTGAGGCAGTAACTGTCTCCCAACCCAGAGGATTCAAGAACCTTGCCCTCTGCCCATAGGGACAGGAATCGGGATTAGGTGCTCTTTTATGACAGGCAGCTGATCCCTGGGGTCACAGGCTAGCTGACATGTTCCACCCATCCAAACACCATTACAGACCAAGTACACTCCCTCACAGCTGCTGGGGAAAGAACTCCCCGATGGCAGCTTCCTCCACAGCAGGACAATGCACTATTACACACTCCAAAAACTGCTCAGGAATAGCTCAAGGAACAAGCAGCGAGCTCAAGGCTTCGAACTGGCCATGGAATAGCCTTGATCCCAATCCGACTGAGCATCTGTAGGATGTACTAGTACCCCACCTCACAACTCACTGGACTCCAAGTACCTGTTGCCACCGCCTCAGTGCCAGACACCACAGGAGACGCCTAGAGGTCCTGTGTCCACGCCTCAACAAGTCAGAGCCCAGTTAAATTTGAGGAGGCCCAAACGTGGATCGGGGGTACCCCTGGGGTACTGGCACGTCCCCTTTCCCTATTCCTGAACAATTTTTGTGGTGTAGTGGTGCGGTGCATTGTCCTGCAGAGGGGGGACTGCCATCGGGTGGTGCCATTGCCATGAGGGGGTGTACCTAGACTGTAACAGTGTTTGGGTGGGTGGAGAGTGTCAAGATGCTTCCACATGAATACCAGGACCCAAGTTTTCCCATATATTTGGCATAACTTTTGTCAACTTATGTCATGTGTTGACCAATACTAACTGTAATTTCTTTAAAGGCTAAATCAAGTCTTCAACATTATTTGACATGTATTAACCTAGAAGATGGTAAGTTTTCTTATTGCATGCAAATCTGTCGCCTAGAGATAATAATGATGAACAGAAGTACAATAACAGCAGGAAACAGTTTCTCTGGGTGAGGAAAGAGTGGGAGTTACAGCCATAACGTGTCGTGAGGCTGCTAACGTCCACTGTGACTACTACTAGCTAATGAAACAGCCTTATATCTGCGCGTATGTTAGCTGACATCTTATTTAACACCTAAAACAAGACTATATATTCACCTTCAGCAGTGTGTCGGCGAGGTAGACCGCACACCAGGCTGCCATCACAAACACCAACAGAGGCACAGGGATCATGGTGCATCAGACGACTCTCCGCGGACACAATGAAGCAAACTGCGCTGTCTCCATCACTCCGTCCGCCCGCTCCTTGTCCCGCAGCTAGCCGCGGTTACACATGTTCAATATAACATAAAACATCTCACATTTTAGCTTAAATACGAACAAAATACGGGTTTGTATCAGGGATGCTCTGGATGCAAAGGTCCGTCAGCATAGCACTGTGCGACACACTTCCGGGTGACTCTTCTTCGTCTTCTTCTTTTTTGTAAACTCAACCAAACAGGGCACTACCGCCACCAAGTGTTGAACTGGAGAACTTCCCTTCGAAGAAAAAGGAAAATACTTCCTAGGCTGATTTTAATTTAGTTTTCTTTAACAGATAGATAAAATAAAAGCAAAGAGGTTACAATAGCATTGTTATTGTCAGCTCTTTGGTAAAAGTACAGATATCTTACCAGAAAATAACAGTGGTAAAAGTAAAAGTCAGCTATCAGAAAATAAAATGCTGTTCTTAAGTATCAAAATTAATTGTATGATAGTAAATGCCTCGGAATTTTGAGAATTGTGGGGATTTTTTTTGTACATGTACACCACCCTAAAAATGGAGCATACATTACACCAGAAACAATTAGGTCTTTTTCACAATTTAAGGCATTAAGAAGAAATCTAGTTTTTCTTCCCCTCTCTTTCCTGCATTTGTTCATCCATCCCTTCCTCTCTTCCTTCCTTGTTTAGTAAGTAACTAAGATGCTTGGGTGAAATGAATTGAAGTAAAAGTATACATTTTATAAGAAAGAAAGAAAGAATATCTTTGCAGCTTGACTTTACCAAGGGAACCTGAAGGCAGCACTAGCCCTTCAAATGGAGCGCAGAATAATTGATCAGGTTTGCAGAGCAGCTTTGGCAGAGTTGCAGCAGTAAAAAATGAAAGTGTGAGTCTAGATATTGGATTTCATCCTGCCCAAAGGCCAGGAGGGTAAAAGGACACCAATAAATGTTGATGGTCTGACTCAGATGCGACGAGGAAACAAGCTCCCAGTCTGACTCATTAAGCCATAAATGTGAGCCAGGGAACATAAAACCACTTGTGGATAAAGACTCATGTGTTAATGCATTTCACATCCATACTGGCACAGTTCAGCGTCACACAGAGCCTCAGCTTGTCAGTCCTGTTTCACTCACACAACAAGTGTTTGGAAGTCACTTTTTGGAGGGATTCTCTGTGAGGTTAAAGGTTAATTTCGTACAGTAACATGTATGCTATGAAAGTGTAGAGGAAGTACCAAAACCCAAACATGACAAGGAAACATTAGTGGCTTTTCTCCATTGTGGTGTAACAACATGAGCAGCTTGAGCAGACGAGCAGGACAGATGCCCTCATGTACATGTGGCCTCCGACTTCCCATTTCCTGCCAACTAAACAGCTGCCCGAGGACAAGAGGGACGAACTGTCAGACAGCGAAAACTATTATCCGAAAACTATCACACACTAGAGGGAGGGCACATCATTCATTGGACTCCCTACATTCATTTAGCCTGAAATGCCTCATTTTTAATACCTTACTTAAGTTCTAATGTCAATTTTAGCTCAAATTACAGTCAAATACAATGATTCAGTCAGTGCACTCTACATGTTACTGTAGGTGGGTACCAGACGGGAAAAGAAGAATAAATAAATACATGCAAAATAATAAATAACTATTATAATAACTGTATTAACCTGCCTCAGGACCAGCATGTGCCGCCACAAAATACGGTTTGTCTCCGTCCAAGCAGTGCTCAAACATCGATCCAAATTTAGTCTGAGTTTGAGGGAGAGACTGAATAAGTTATAAATATATAACCACTGTAACATTTTCACTAACCTTTATGCTACTCTCTACTGTTTACTAACCTGTTTCCAGTATGTCTGTGATGTTGATTGAGACACACCAGAAAAAAACACAGACACGGAGAGAAAGGCACACTCCTCTCCCACAGAGCCATGTACACAGCTCTGATCTACTGGCAAAGGGAAAACAGTCTATCACATATTTTTAGTTTCCCATGTTTAAAAAATCTTCATACACACTAATTTTGGTGGAAAAGGGGTATTGTATAAATAGAAAGTTTATTTTTCTTTAAGACTTTCTGTTAAAAATATTCTTTATTTAAGGCGCTTGCACATGACCAGCGTTAAAAATCCCGTGATGTTAGCTGTGCCATTGTTTTCCTATGGAAGCTGGCGTCAACGCTGGTGTCGGGGTACTTTTCGACTTTGCCATCGTGTTGTGGGCTTCACTGGCATTTTGATGTGACGCTGAAAGTTCAGTTTTGTTGAACTTTGACCCCGTTTGACGCTGACCTTTCCGTAAATAGCCAATGATTTTACAGTAGAACCCAGGCGGGGGGCGGAAAAATTTAAAGATCCAACTGCAAGATGGAGGTGAGATCTGCATTGGGTCAAGCCGACGGAGAGCGCTGCGGCATCGGCAAATCAGCAATCATGTGCAAGCCTTTATAGATAGGTGTAAAACTTATCATATTGATCATATAATAATTTGTAGTAGTTTATTTGGATCATTTGTTTATTTTGGTTCTGTTGCTAATCTCCCTCTCACTCTCTGAGGTTCTCCTCTGGTTTGGTGAGTGGCAGACTCACTCTCAATCACGTCACAACCTCTGGGCTAAAAAATTCAGGCAGTGCGGAAGTGCCAAAACTGCAGTACCTCTAATGGCCACTTGAGGCTGGCTCCAAAAGTGAGTCAATCCCCATAGAC
Organism: Epinephelus awoara; assembly: GCA_035609425.1. Lineage (NCBI taxonomy): Eukaryota > Metazoa > Chordata > Actinopteri > Perciformes > Serranidae > Epinephelus > Epinephelus awoara. The sequence continues at coordinate 24,129,677 of CM069314.1, read as the reverse complement.
CCCTATGTTAAATTTTCCAACTTTACAGCAGAAATAAACATGTTTACAGCCTGATTCAAGAAACAGTTTTGGTCTTTCATATGTATACAGTATATATATATATATAAAACTAACACATTTACATTTTCTTCAGTATTAAAATTCCATGTATTTAAAGGCCGTTTTGAGTGACGGGCTGTCACATCAGGATAGTGTTCTCGGCTTCCCAGTCAGATCCACCCCTTGCTCCTCCACAGCTCCACCCTCTCGCCCAAATGTTGTTACCTCTGGCTCCAAAGAACCAAGATGGTGACGGCCAAAATGCCGAACTTGATGCTTTAAAACAGGAGGTTTTTTTTAACAGTGTATGCTCTCAATTAACATTACTGGACTTGAGAAAAGGGGTGATCTTGAGTCAGCTACAGTGGATTTTGTTTTGTTGTTTTTGCTTATAAAATGTAGCGTCAGTATTTATATATCAACAAGTTTAATCTTAATGAAAATTTGCTGTTTTTAAATGTACTGTAGATAAATTTCACACCTGTTTTAGTAGAACGGGTTGGACCATACACTACTGTATTGTATGTTGAGAGAGTTTAGGGCATTGTTTTATTTTGTTGTTTTTGATGTTGTTGTTGTTGTTGTTGTTGTTGTTGTTGTTGTTGTATTTTATTGAGGGGGTGGGGCTAAGTGGAAGGTCTGGAGTTATGTTTGGCCTTATTCTACATGTCACCTCTCATTACCAAAACCTTTACAGCCCCCTGCCCCCCTGTTTCTCCCAGCCTCTGCACAGTGTACAGACACTCTGGAGCTCCATTACATTTTGCCTATGTCCTCGTCTCAGTGTGCTGTTTGCCTAAAGGCCAAAAGATGCAAAACATTGCAAAACATTTTAGCTCCTACCTTTACATGTTGTTACTTTATTAATGACGTTTGGTCCAGCTTACTGCAAAACATCAGCTTCCTAGAATCAATAGCAGGCCGTTCACCTGCAGCATGTTGTCAAATACAATAAACACATTCAGTGATGATGGTGTTTATCTGTAATAGGTCAGGGTTGTCCTTGCCAACAGGTGAGACCAATGTGTGTGTGTGTGTGTTGGGGTGGGTGCATTTGCATAGTCTAAAATATATAACAAGCCTACAGTTTGAGTCTGTTCATTTTACTACCTGAGTACACAGAAGATTATTTCACAGGATCAGTGTGGTTTGATGCCATGAAGGTGGACAACTCCATTTGAGGAAAAGTTGAGGAGAATTCTGAGAGAAAGGTACGTGGAAACTCGCTTCAAAAGACTTTAAATGTGTAGAAACAGGTGAGAAAACACATCTATAGACAGAAACACACACACACACACACACACACACAGAGGCTGAAAACTCATTCTACTTCTCTCATGATGGGTCGGATTCCTCTCAGGGAGGAGTTTTGTGTCTCCCTGAGCCAATCAGGGCAAGCGGAAACAGGTCAGGTAGCCGAAGAGGACCTCAGAGAGAGCGCAGGCAGGGCAGAGAAGCCACGCACGCCACGAGGTAAGAGAGCACACACACATATACACACTCACACACACACCTTTAACTCTGTGAGATCACAGTTCCCCTCTGAGCCTGTGGATGTACATCAGTGTATACATGTAGATATACCAGCATAACCACCTCTGTGTGTGTGTGTGAGGGTGTGTGTGTGTGTTCGAGAGAGTGTCAGAGCAGAAATAGGGCAGTGATATTTTAGTCACTAAGATTAGAAAGAGTGTTTTGAGGACTCATGTATCAGGGTTTAATGAAGACGCAGCAAAAATTACCATACTTGTCATACATATGTGAGCATCATATAAACAGACTGTTCTGTGTTTAAGGATTTAATGCTTTAATGTTTCATTTGAATGAATGAAGTTTGGTCTAGCAGTTAAATTATCTCCCTCACTGGTGCATATTACTTTAATTATAGCGTGCAAAGCCTAAAAAAGATGTTAAAATCAAGGATCATACTTGTCATAATATTTATTGTGAATCTCTGAGCAGACAGTTTCATGTTTTTCATTCTTAAATGTTCAAGTTTTTGAATGAAGTTTGGTGCAGCAGTTAAATTATTTCCCTTACTGGAACATTTGACTGTAATTAAAGCTTGAAAACCTATAAGGATATGTTGAGATCAGGGGCCAGGTCATTGTAAACATTTGTGAGTATCATGTTAACAGGCAGTTATGTCTTTGAGTGTTTCATACCTAAATGATCTATTTTCTGAATGAAGTTTGGTCTGGCAGTTCAATCATTTTTTCCTCACTGGAGCATCTTACACTAATCAAAGATTGAAAAGCTTTAAAATGTGTTCAGCTCAGGGATCACAGTTGTCATTGTAAACATTAGTGAGTACCATGTAAACAGACAGTTAACTCTTTAAGTGTTTCATACATTAATGTTGCTTTTTTTCAATGAAGTTTGTTTTGGCAGTTAAATTATTTCCCTTGCTGGAACAATTTTAGCTTTAAAAGCCTTAAAAAGATGTTCAAGTTAGGGACCATACTTTTCATTCTGGACATTTGTAAGTATCATATTAGCAGAGAGTTATCTTTTTGAGTGTTTCATACTTAAATGTTCCATTTTCTGAATGAAATTTGGTCTGAGTGTTGAATTATTCCCCTAACTGGAATATTTTACTGTAACTGGGTGGGAATGACACTCTATGCAAAAATTCTGCCCACTTTTATGTCATGCTACTGCCTCTACATTTTTCAATATAGAAGCTTCATTCAAACATCGGCATATTCAGCTCAATTAGTTATTTTTAAGCATTCATATCTTTCAAACTTTCCAAAATATTTGCAGTTTTCTAGTAAATTTTCCCCATTCAAATAAATGGAGGAACGTTCAAATTTAAATTCAAGGTTTTTTAAGCATTTTCAAGGCCTATTTATTTATTCATACATTCACATAGAAACTCCATTCAAACTTTAAACTGTTCCCCATGTCTGGTACAGTCTGACTTGTGTTCAACTTTCAAATCCCATTCAAACTTTTTTAAATATTCAGACTTGTTTGGAGCGTGGTAAAAAAAAAAAAAACCCTCCTCAAGTTTTTTAATGGGTTTCTATGGGGCGGAATTTTCAGAGCTATAGTGTGGGGGGTATCTCTCAGCATCTCTCTTCAACTCGCCGTCATGCCCACAATTTTCATACATTCATACATACCTTTTGGTCAAAATGGAGTAAAACTTGTGTTTTTTCAAACAATGTTGCTATGGAAGCAAACACACATGCACATTTGGCACGCTGAGCGTAAAAATTAGAGATATTCCATCAACTGATGCAGTTAACTGAGACCAGAAATCTCACAATATTCCACATCATTCATACATTAATGGTATGATTCAACGTTTAAAGCCAGCACTCCAGTGTAGCATCAGCTTTTCAACATGCAGCATTCACACCCGCAGTTTCTTCAGAAATTGCATTGTCTAGTTAAAGCTTGAAAACCTTTAAAAGATTTTAGAATGAAGGACCACACTTGTCCTTACCAACATTTGTGGACCTTAAGACAGACAGTAAGAAAGTTTGGTTTTTCATGCTTAAATGTTCACTTTTTTGAATGAAGTTTGGTCTAGCAGTTGAATTATTTCCCTCACCAGAGGAACTTACTGTCATTAAGGATTAAAGACCTTCAAAGAAGTGTTCCAATCAGCCACCATACTTTTATATAGTAAACATCAGTGAATCTCATATAAGCAGAAGGTTATCTGTTTGAGTGTTTCATGCTGAAATGTTCCATTTTTTAAACAAAGTCTGGTCTAGCAATTACCTTTTTCCCTAACTGAACCATTTTACTGACATTATAGCTTCAAAAGCCTAAAAAATATGTACAAATCAGGGACCATGCTTGTCATTATAAACATCTGTGAGTATCATATAAACAACCAGATTTGTCTTTAATGCTGAAATGTTCCATTTATGAGATAAAGTTTAAACTACTTTCCTCAGTGGAGCTTCTTACTGTAATTAAACCTTGAAAACCTTGAAAAATATGTTCAAATTAGGGACCATACCCACCATTAGAAACATTTGTGAAGCTTACGCAGACAGTTATCTGTTTCATGCTTAAATGTTGCCTTTTTTGAATGAAGTGTGGTCTTGTTGTCAAAGTATTTCCCTCACTAGAGCATTTTGCATAATTAAAACTGAAAAACCTTAAATATCTAATCAAGGAGCGGAGCATACTTGTCATTATTAACATTTGTGAAAATCATGTAAGCAGACTGTGTTTCATGCTTAAATGTTTCTTATTTTGAATGAAGTTTGGTCTTGCAGTTTAAGTATTTTAGTCATTGGAACATTTCACTTTGCTACATTTTAAAAACCGTTTAAAAGATGTTAAAAGTAAAAAGATCAAAGTGCTCGGTGCTCCTGTTTGACAATGTTTTGGTCCGTCACTCTGGGTGTCCATGTGTGGCTAAGAGAGTGTGTGTGGATATAAAGCAGGTCCCTCCTGTGTATCACTCTTCTATTTATAGTGAGAACAAATCCCAGATATGAGAGGAATCCTTCCACCACTTACGAGGCAGAGAGAGAGAGAGAAAGCGAGAGGGCGGAGAGAAGAAGAAAAGAGAAGGAAAGAGAAAAAGAAAGAGAGTAGAGGGGAAACAAGTGTGTGAAAAGGGATGGATAGAAAGTGTAAGTGAACGAGCAAGAGTAGTTTAAACTCAAGCATTGCCAGCATTAGACCATACAGTGTTGTGCCATCAACAGGTAAGTTAGATCTGCTTTGTTTATGTGCGCGTGTGTGCATGCATTTGTGTGTGTATAGGCCATTACTGTAATGGTAATTCAGCATTTTATAGTTTTTACAGGACAGTCTGGAAGTTTCCAATAACCTGCAGGAACACTCAGCGTTTCATGTGAACTCCTTTTGAATTCGGTTTTTATGAAACAAAGTATTGATTTTGTCGTATTCGTGCACAAAGTAACTGTCATTCTGAGAGGATAAGGCTGGCAATATTCTGCATTGTTGTTATTCTCAACAAATCAAATTAAAGGTCAAAACCAACAATGAATTAGCCCGTCCCTCAGCACTTTCCGACATCCCCTTCCCTGTTTGCGACACTCAACCACAACAATCATTGGTTCCCGCTCAAGAGTAAATCTTTAAAGGAATAGTTCAACATTTTTAGACAGACGCCTACGTTTCCCTGTAGACTTGTGAAAGAGATGTCTGTTAATCAGTTGATACATTTTTTTGAGCATCACAACCCCTGCAAAATGATTCATTTCACTATCCGGATTTGATCCATTTGGTGTGATAACATTCTAAAAGTCTAGAAGAGCTGCACGATTAAATCATTGTATCCCCATTCAAGTTAGCAAAGGGCCAAACCGAAAGTCTGTCATTCAGCCGGCAGAAGTTATCCGCTTTGCCTCACTCGGTCATGCTCACCTGTTGTAAATCTCTAGTGTGCTTGCTCTTGGAAGATTCGGGTAATTTCATACTGCAGAAATTGAGCTTTTTTGGCTTCAAGTAGCACTGAACAACTTTCAAAGGTATGAACAGAGGTTCACCTCCAATGCTATATCCAGTTTTCTTAATACATCCATGGGTCGGAGCTTCATTTTCAACATTTTGTACAGACAATAGAGTGGTATCAATCGTTTCATCCAACATCTAGGCAGGAAAGAGAATAGGCTTCATAAAATGTTAAACTTTTCTTTTTAAAATAGGTAACAAATATTTCCTTTTGTTTTTTTTTATAGTGCAACAGTGTGGCTCATTTGTGTTCTTTTGAACAACAATTGAGGTCTATGGCATAAAGAAAAAGTAGGCTAATACAGTAGCTTTGTACACAGGCCGTTCCACAGGTTCAATTCATTGTTGGTTTCGCTCTTTTCAAAGGATTTGTTGACATTAAGAAAACAAGAATAACAGTCTACAACCATGTTAGTAGCTCTGTGAAAATAGATGCTAACTTCAGGATGCTAACATGCTCACAATGATGTTAACATTTTGTTGTGTAACAGATTATATTAAGTTTAACCTGGTAGCATGTTAATTAGCACCAAAACCAAGTGTTTCGTGAGTTAAAAAACCAAAGTATTGGACACATTTTGATGTGATAATGCTGCTAGATAAAAAGTTAAGGGATGATCTAAGTAATTAGAATTTATCTTCAATGGACCATGAATATCTGTGGTGAATTCAATCTGTGTAATGGCTTTTAAGATATTTACACTCTGAACCAAAAATGTCAACCCCATAGTGGCTCCTGGATGACACAATGCATCACCAGCCTTATCAGTATTAAAGATAAACTATGCAGGATTGTCGTAACTGTTTGTTTACACACCCGCCAGCAAAAGCAAAAAGACAAGCCAACCCCAGATTCACTCATGTTTGGCTTTCCACCTTACAATATTTACATTTTTCAAGGCTGTGTCTCTTGGGCGGCTGCTGCTCATGTTCTAGCACTTGGTTGATAACTTATTAGCCCCAACCTCACCTGAGTGCTGTGGGGTACACGCTTGTAAATGTCCTGAACTCAGAAAATACGAAGAAAACAACATTTCTTTTATCATTTATTTGTGCTACGGTGTGTGCAACTGTTGCTCTCTAAAAATGCTCTATTGTTGATGCTCCAGAAATACAGGAATAACCCTGATGTATGCACACACACACACACACACACACACACACACACACACACACACACACACACACACACACACTGTTCCTCAAAGAGCCTTAATGTTAGACGTCTGCACAGAGGTTTTAATGTTTGGAGATTTGAATAATTAAAGCTATGAAGAATAATTATACCTGTGGTTATGCGCCTGTGTGTCAGATGGTAGGCCTGTGAGTGTGCACATACACTATGTGTGAAAGCGAAAGGACTTTGTGAGGCTTTGCAGCGTGGCGTCAGGGGGGCAGCTGCTACTCGTGGCCAACATAAATATCATCCCGTTGTGTAAGCATAAGCGTGTGTGTCTGTGGTTGTGTATTTTGGGGTGTCCAGGCTTTTGCTTTCATGTCAAGGACAGCAAAGCTCTTACTGTATGTTGTTGCCCAAACAGCACCCTGGTAACGGTATCTAAGGGCTGCCATCGAGCGCAGCGGCCGCAGCATGTAGCCGGAGGACCTGGGACTCACTCTGTTTCTTTGGTCCTCTGCTCTGCTCTGCTCTGCTCTGAGCCACTCGTCGTAGATAAGATAAATAGGCCATGGAAACTTCTACGATTAGGAACCACTTGGGTCAACGCTGATCTGTGAAACAGCAAAAGGGAGGGAGGAAGTAGAAAATAACAGAGCAGGCTGAGATGAAATGAGGAAGAGGGGGACAAAGTGAGGGATAAACAGGAAATTGATTTAGACCCATTTCTAACAGCTGATTCTAACAGATACTCTGTGCAGGATTGTTATATTTTACAATTTTAATGCTGAAGGCAAGGCAAGGCAAGGCAATTTTATTTATATAGCACCATTCATACACAAGGCAATTCAATGTGCTTTACAAGAGAAAACATTAAAGGAGCAATAGATCATTAAAAACAAAAGCTAAAAGCAAGACAATAAATAGTTAAAAACAGTGCAGAAAATGCATTTAAAAAGCAAACATAAAGCAACAGCAGACAAATATAAAAACAATAGCTACAGATTATCCTAACAATAAGTTACATATCTAGTTCACTGGTAAGCTGCAGTAAATAGTAATGTTTTAAGCCCTGATTTAAATGAGCTGACAGTTTCAGCCGACCTCAGATATTCTGGAAGTTTGTTCCACAGGCGGGGAGCATAGAAACTGAAGGCTGCCTCACCTTGTTTGGTTTTGATCCTGGGAACACTGAGTAAACCTGTTCCAGATGATCTGAGGGGTCTGGATGCTTCATAACGTACAAGTAAATCAGAGATGTATTTAGGCCCGAGACCATTTAGTGCTTTATAGACAAGTAACAAGATTTTAAAGTCTATCCTTTGACACACAGGAAGCCAGTGCAGTGACTTAAGCACTGGTGTAATGTGCTCCACTCTCTTGGTGTTGATAATCTAGATTTAATTATTTCATCAGGGAGGAGTAACCTCAGCAGAAACCTGCAGAACTGATACCATCAGGCAACATCAAAAACACTGAAGTTACTGTTTCACCAGTCAAGCCTCTGGTTTTGCATATGTATACATATGCACTTTACACAATGGCAGATGTACCTGCCAAAATTCCGAGTCATTTCTGAAACAATGGGCCGATACATTCAGACAGAGGTGAACAAAAATCAATCTTGTCATTTCTAGCTGGAACCCCTTGATTTTGCTGAAATGACAACTACTGCTGGCTGCGCTAGCTCCATTAGCTGATTTTTAATGTTTCCAGCTGACTCATTTAAAAATCTGACTTTTGTAAAAGGGTCTTACATATGCACTTTAGGTTTAGGCTACAGAAGCTCTTTGATTAACATTGGGGAGATTGTGGTTAAAGTTAGACATCTTCCTAAGCTTAAAGGGGACCTATTGTGCTAATCTTTAGGTTCATACTTGTAAACTGTAACGATCATAAACACTTTATTTTCCTCACACTGTGTGTGTTTACAATATCCATGTTCACCCTCTGATCTGTTTTCACACCTGTCTCTTTAAGACCTCCCACACAAAACCAGTTTGCTCTGACTGTCAAGTAGCTGCAGCCTGCCCACTAGCTACATGACTTACCCGCACTACCTAGTTGTAAGTCCATGATCAGACCCCCTTCACCCCTTGGTCCAGAGGTGTAAGCCCTTTCAAACATGCTAAGTTGGGGGTTAGCAAGCTATGACGTGTTAGGGTAAAAGAGAGATTATTAAGGTTATGGTTAGGGTAAAGGTAAGGGTTACATCTTGTTACTTATGAGATGGATCACGTCTTTATGTATGAATTTTAAAAAGGATTATTGTTATGTCTGGCCTTATGTTAATTCACTCTTATGTTACGTTGTAGTAAGGTTCAGATAACGATCACGATGGTGGGTTTGTCTTGTACTAGTGGCCGGCGCACTTTGAAAGCGGCATGCCGTGTAGGCTGCAAATGGATTATGTCTGCAGCTATACATGTCTCGTCATTGCAGCCAGGGAATGACAGGGAATAGCAGCAATTTCCTTCTCTGAAAAATAATAAATTAAAGCCTCTAAACACATGCAGACATGTTACAGCAGGAATATGCTGAAAGAAATTGACAACATCAGCAACCAAAATTACTGGTATCCCTGACGTTAGCATGAAGCTACATGTAGCAGTGTAATTGCAGTCGGTGGAATGACTGAAAAAGAGATTTTCTGCACTTTCTTTCATTAAAAACCACCAATAAAAGCTTCTTAACACAAGGGGACATGTTCCAGCGGCAATATGATTCGAAATTGAGGAGAAATGAACAACACTGGCAACCAAGATTAAATGTTTCCCTGATGTTAGCACGTAGCTATATGTAGCAGTGTATTGCCAACTGAATGAGTGTAATGGAGTATAGTGGCCCTTTCTACCAATAGCTTCTAAATCAAATCTTTACAACCGGACATGTTCCAGCAGGAATATGATTTGAAATGAGGGAGAAATTAACATCGGTACCATGTTTCCCTGATGTTAGCATGTAGCTACATGTAGCAGTGTAGGCTACGTAATGTTAACGCTTGCAGTAGTTTGCCTGCGGATGACCATATAGAGAAATTTGTCATCATCTAATGTCAGCTTGTCTCAAAAGCAGAAATAACATTAGGAAAAGCAGTATTCAGAACAGTGTCAAGCCTGAGGTTTTTTTGCTTTTACATATGTTTACCTAGTTATTTAAAACTTTGACCACTTGTAGTATAAACATCCGGCATTGTAACATTATATGACAAAACAAATAAGGACAACTTAACAGATTCCCTTTAAGCTATGATATGTGGGAGATGTGGTTTGTTGAGATTTGAATCTAAGCCACTGTGATCATAAACTCATTTAGAGCCTGTCACTGCCGTTCCTCAGGAAAAGAAGGTAGCACACATTTAGATTTCCTATTTATCCTGCCATGCAAACATCATTATACTCACTGAAAAGGTTTCTCTCTCATACACTTGCCGAAATTGAGGCACTGCTGCACTTTTATTTTGACATTCCCCTCTGTCTCCCTCTCATGAATGATTCAGAGAACAGTTCCTCTACCTGCTTCTCTCTGTAAGAGTCGCTAAGCAACTGAAATGCTATCCCAGCCCTTTAAAACCACAGAAACAGAGTCCCAATGCCCCCAACACACACAAACACACTCTCTCACACACACAGCTGAATGTCTGTGATCTGTGCTTCCTCCAGGTCAGTGGACTTACCGGGGGGATAATGTCCAAACCTTCGTCCAACGTTAAGGCCCTTCAGGTAAAATATTTTCATCTGTGTGCACATTAAAGTGTGGATGTGTGTAAAACTTTACTACTTTAAAAACATCATACATTTAGTTGACAACAAGAAAACAAGACTACTGCAAGAATGAAAGCGAAGAAGAGCTTCAATCAAATGGAATAAACTCCTCATCCTGGTAGAAATAAAGACTCCAGGTGCTTCCACATTAAAGTATTTATTGGTAAAGGCAAATACAGAGTTCAGACTGTGCATATACAGTATCAAGGCTTTGTTAGTGCAGAGTTGTAGCGAGGCAAAGGATGAAGGTCGTCTGTATCACTGTGTGTGTGTCTGTGCATGAGTCTGTATTTGTGTTGTAATGGCTTTGTGCGTGCATGTCAGAGAGGGTTTCTTCCATCGTCTCTCTCTTCTCATTGTGCTCATTTTCATGTCTAACCATGGGATAGGCATCTGGACAGAGGACATTTAAAACACCAGTACAGTTCAAGCATGAGGTTCCTCGTCTCGGTACTCCACCGTCAGCTTGAGTTGATCACAAACAAGAACAGCAGTACAGATTTACAATATAAATAAGAGACATCTTCATCAAAAGAAAAAACTGTCTTAAAAGTTTAATATCTAGTCTATTTTCTTTAAACATTTTCAAAAGCATACCGTATCCTCGTTACACTGATATTCCAGAAAGCTATTAGTCTCCATTTAATCAATACAGCATGAAAGTCAATTATTACTGTTTTAGGTTAATGCAGCTGCAAGCGGGAACTGATTTAAAAACCCTCTTCTGTTTGTGTGGTTAATGTAGCTGAAAAATCCACGATTTAAGAGCCTGTTAAATGCAAACAATATAAAAATTTACATCCATCGTATTTACAATGTCAATATTTGCCACTTGGTTTTATTGTGGGTTTGACTTTCTGTTAAAGTACCACAGGGCTGTGTCACAATTTGGCTGCAGATTCTCAAATATTGGATGTTGGAGTGTTTTCTTAAAGGGAAACTTGGGTATTTTTTAAAACTTGGACCCAAATGTGTGTGCATGACTATGAATGTGTATACATGTAAGATGGCTACTTGATGCAGCAAGGATTGTCCCTCAAAAACTGTGTCAGCAAAATTAACCAGCTACAATTGTGCCACCAAAACCAGGTATTTTTTATGAGACACTGCCGCCATTTCCATCCGTGATTGTGCCACCTATAGCTGGTATTTTAAGCCAAAACATGATCTGATTCTAACCATAGGCAAGTGATTTAAGTGCCTAAAAACTACGTTAACGACAGCATTGTTAAAACACAAAGTCTCAACACATCTGCTACATAATTTGGTAAAAATGTTACATATGCTTGGTTTGAAGAAACTTAACAATTCAAACATTTATTCTCATCATTCAAATCTCTCTCTGAGTGTATCGTTAGCAGTCCCACGAGCTGACCTCGACCTCTTATCACGTCAGGTCAGAGAGATTAATTGAATAAGCACAAACATCTTTTTTCATTTATTTTCTGACAGTCACATAATCAAACGCAGGTAAAAAATTAAAATAAATGTTAAGACCAGGAATTATTGTAAAATAGCCAGCTATTTACAGACTGTGTTGTTTCACCTCTTGTCAATAGGGGGTGCTGCAGCACCCTAAGCACCCACCTTTCCATGCCCTTGGCCGCAGTAGTGAAACAGGCTGCAACATAATCCCTCGGCAGTTACACACTATCAATTTACGTCCAAAAAAATGGTTGTTTTTGACACTGAAAGGCCCATATTGTTATTAAGACGTTCTAGCAACATCACAAATGGGGCTCTACAGCCCATCTGTGTACCTTTTACTGCTCTGTTTGCTAGTGTGTCACCAAATCTCACTCAAGAAGTCTTACTTTGAAATGTCACAGACTTTTCCACACTGCCAAATCAGCTAAATATTCAGCTAATCTTTTAGATAACACTAAGCTACACTCTCTGTACTCCAACACAACAAACTCGTCACTCCTCTGTCCAACTCTCACAAACTTTTCCAACATTGTTTTCCTTCGACAAGGCATCTCTTGTGAGATTATGGAACGAAACTTCTCCTTGAGGGGGACTTGGTCACCATGACAAACAGACCAGCGAGAGGTCGGGAAAAACATTTAATTTCTCTGTGGTGTCATTCCTGTAATGTTGTCAGACACTTGAAATAACAATCTGAGCCTGTCAGAGGCAAAAACAAACACTTTTAGTGGACTTAAATTGATGGTGCACAATTGCCTTTCAGGATTACATTGCAGCATGTTTCTCTACTGCAGCTGCAGTGATCTCCTTACAAGGGACCAATTTCAAAAGTATTATTACTCCATTTGTCACTTAGACACAAAACAATGAGACAATAGCGTCCAGGTTGAAAAAAAGAGTTTCCCTTTAAAGGCACCGAAACATTTTTCATTGTAAAGATAACCCAAAGAAAAACCTGTTGTTATGCTTTTGAAAATGTTTGGGAATAAAGTAAATTATTTCAGTTAAAGGGCTAAAACACAAACACCAGCAGGATCCTTTAACAACAAATGGCCTGTGCAGGACAATTAAACTTGGTTAATAGTTTCTATAGATCCCCTTTTATACTCGACACCTTGTGTTTTATACCCAACAACTATAAAATAGAAAACAACCACCAAACAGTGCTGGGCCGCTGCCATGATGGCTGTTAGAGACCTCAAATGTACCCCACCGAAAAGTAATATCAAAGTCTGTCTGAATTTTATTTGAGCTGAAGAAGAACTGATAATAATTGGGCAATTCTCTGATCAATAAAGGGAAATGATTAGCTTGCTTTAGTGTCTTGCTCAAGGACACTGCAGCAGACTGCTTTTGAACAAATCATGCATTGAGTGACTGATTAAAAGACTCACTGCCCTGCTGGCCCTGAAGTCTTTGGTCTTCCATCTCCATCTTACGCTCTTTGTTCACCTTCAAAATAAAGACTTTGTTCACCTTCAAAATAAATGGTTATTATTTCGTCGAACCCGTGTCATTCAAAACTCTCGTAAAGTTTGTCGTAGTGATCGACACGCAGCCAGTTACACTCTGCAGTTTCATCTCAGCCTCCACCCAGATTAACAGCCACCATCTTTTTATAGCTGCAAACAGCAAGCAATAAAAGGTCCATTAAATTTCCTCCAAACAGCTTGTGCAGCACAATTGGAGCATTTTGTGCCCAAATGTTTCCAGTGTGGATCCTAAAGTCCAGTATTCATTTCTCTAATACATATCCTATCCTTCAGCAACACTGCAAAGCAGATTTGAATCATTGGTGTGCATTATAAGTTAAAAGATGAAAAATAAGCAGTGGTGGCAAGTAACTAAGTACATTTAGTCAAGAACTATACTGAAGTGCAAAATTTGAGGTACTTTTGTTGCGTGTTTCCATTTCATGCACCTTCATACTTTGACTCCTCCACAATTCAGAGGGAAATATTGCACTTTTTACTCCAGTACATTTATTTGACAGCCATAGTTACTTTTCAGATACAAAACACATGATCAGCTTATAAAATATGAGTTGATCAACAGCAATGTTATGAGAACTAATTAATCATATAAGTTGTATGAAGAAAAAATGTAAACCGTTCTCTGGTTTCCTCTTAATTAATGTGAGATTTCACAGCTTTTCTCTTATTTTTTGTTTCATTGTAAACTGAATATTTGGGGGTTTTGGACTGTTGATTGGACAAAACAAGACAATTAAAAACCATGAAATTTATGAGGGGTATTTTTTTTTCTATTTTCTGTCATTTTATAGACTGCATGTTTAAAGCCACAGTGGGTAGCTTTTATAACTTTTTTGTCATAACTGCCACTATATCCTGACAGTATTACATCAGGTACAATAGTACAAAGAACAGGTTCTTCTGGCTTCTCCTAGTGCTGCTAATGGCATTTGCAAAAATCCACCACACCTGAACAAAAACAACCAATCAGAGCCAAGGAGTCTCTGACATGAGTCTGACAAGCTGTACAGCCAATAACAGCATACACAGCAAAGACCATGGATAAGTCCATCGTCCACCCTCTGTAAAAGCTTGTTTTTCATCATTTGTCTTCTTCTGTTTTCAAAGCTACTTTAGTTCAGGTGCGGTGGATTCTTGCAGATGCCATCAGGAGCACTAGGAGGAGAGAGAGGAACTTTTTTTACACTGATTATCTGTCTCATGCACTACTGTCAGGATATCGTGACAGTTCAAGCAAATATGATTAAAAAGTTGTTTTTCTTACCTTTACCTACTGAACCTTCAATCAGTTTTTCATTCGTTCAAAAATTAAATAATTGTTACAAGCAGCCCAAAATTAAACTAACCAACAGTATATGAAATACTTAAATTAGCTCCGTTGCTACAACAGTAACACTCAGGTAGCCCAATTTTTGAGTACTTTCATTTATAATTCACTCTGATGGACTGTCTGCAGAGACTGTTTGGAGAATACTTTGGAGAGTAGAAATCCCATTGACTTTACATAACAGACATGTGAATGTACATTTTCTACTGTTCCAGTCAGGCATCTATTTGTTTCCATTAATGTCACACTCTCACAGGTTGCCTAATGTGTTATTCAAGTGCACACATTTTGGATAAAAATACAATATTGTTATGACTTTTCAACTTCTCAACTCCAGTTGTATCATGTAAATTGTAAGATCCAGCATTTTTGGAGCTTATTGGAGACTAAATGCATGTCAGAATATCTCTGCCCCCACTCCATCAATTCTTACAATTCTTCCTTTACATCCTTTATAGTGCAATGCTGTATCTCTTGAGTGCCCCCTTTTAAAAAACTAAAACTTGCAAACACACTGGTATGGCCCTTTAGTAATGCAGGGAGGCTCAGGTGGAAATACATGAGTTTGAGTTCAACATTTTGTGAATTCCCTTTGTTGCCGGGGTTTAAAGATGAAGATCGATACCAGTCTCATACCTGTGTCTGTTGATCATGACCTGTGTTGGGCTCAACAAAACATGTTGCTATTCTTTTCAAAAGTAATATCGATACTTTACTTACTTAATTTTACTCCCTGCCAACAGTAATTTGTTACACTAGTCCTTAAATTACTTTTCCATTACATCCCACAATATTAAGACTTTGCATGTGTGCAAGATAGCCTGCAAGTGATTTTTACCTGGGGGTCTTCTCTTGCTTGTGATTGCATTTTAACAAGGCTCTGTCTAAAAGATGGAGAGTGAGTCATGGAGACCAGCAACATTTCATCCATTACACATCCAGACACAAGCACCATTAGCTCTTTTCTCTTGTAGCCTGCAGCTTTCAATTATTAAAATCCAGTTTTGCTTGTTTAGCCTTGTAGGACTACAGCCATCCTCCGCAGCCAAGGAGGGCTCAGCTTTGGTGGGGTGTATTTCCTGGAGCTCTGTGTCGTTAAGCTATCATAGTAGGTGTCTCAGGACATTTGAAGTCGTGTTGTTCACAGAGGAAAGAGTCTTGGTACCACTACCTAGAACAACAATGTTCTTATCATCTTTGGTCCCAAAAACATCAAAGAAATGTGAATATTTCCAGCCACCGAATGCTTCTATCTTCCAAGCTAGCTTCCTGCTTTGTGACATGCATGCATGATGATTGCAAAAATGAATCCAGGGATGTGATTGATATTTGGATTTTAAATCAGTAGGGGGGTGACAACAAAAGTAAGGCTGTAACAATCTATTTGTTTTGGGGGTAACTGTATTATTTATTGATTATATTCTATTAGTATGTGGTTACTGGGTAAAGTAGTATTACTGTTATGCTTTACTGCCCAACACTGATCATGAAACTACAGCCAGGAGACAATTAGCTTAGCTTAGCATAAAGCCCGGAAGCAAGCAGAAACAGGTAGCCTTAAACAGAAGAGTGGACGATCAAGCAAACAAGATAGATCATATTAGTGGGCTTTAAAAGGTGCTGGTAGAATTTTATAATGTATAATGTGTCATGTTCGATAGGGCAAGGCTTCCACCTGTTTCCAGCCTTTATGCTAAGCTAAGATAAGCTAATTCCAGCTCCAGCTTCACAGACATGAGATTGGATTCAGTCTTCCCATTTTACTCTTGGCAAGAAAGCAAATAAACTTATTCCATAAAATGTCAAACTATGATTGAATTTTAAATTTAGGGTGAAATATTGGTCTAACCTTTGGTTGGAATGTCAGAAGATGATTGCCAACAGCACGCTAAGCATAAGACAGTAAACAACCCCAGCCAAAGCAACATTACAGGGATACAAATCTGAGCAAACATGCCGCGAATGAGGCGATTTTCTTCCAGAACTTTAAACTTTAACCTCAGGAAAAAATAAAAACCCAGCGTCCTCTGTGACACACACCACACTCCCTCTCTGTACAGCTGTACAATATGAGCATATATACAATACAGTACAGTACAATGCAAAAAAAACACATCAAATCCAAGTGACAGGACGTCGGGGGCAGGCAGCAGGAACATCAAGTTAGCAGGCAGATCTCTGAGCTCTGTGTGTGTGTGTGTGTGTGTGTGTGTGTGTGTGCGTGTGTGTGTGTGTGTCCCAATTTTCATAAAGACACAATGCCCTTTTTAGGGACATGATTAAACCAGGAAGAAGTGGTCATAATCAAAACGAGGGTTTTTGAGGAAACAAGAGGTGTACACACACACATACGCACACAAACATATGCACACACACACACACACACATGCAGAGACGCAGAGACAGAAAATTTGTTTAAAGTGTTGAAAGTATCTCATTGGCTCTCCTCGCTGTCCGTCAGGCTAATTTGAACATCCCGATGGGAGCTCTGCGTCCAGGGGCGGGACATCCTGTCAAGAGGAGAGAGGAGACAGTAGACACAGAAGAGGTAAGACAACACACGAGACACACACACACACACACACACACACACACACATACAAGTGAAATCAAACATTTACCAGCAGCTTTCTGTAGCTTCATCTGATGTGTCAATAGTAGATTTTGTGTGCAAACAAGAAGCACATTTGCATCACTTTTCCTCAGTTGGTACATGCTGCATTTTGTTTTCCCGTCATACAGTATCACACATGCCTAATAGAACATACATAGATAATGTAATATATTTGCAATATGACTGAAAATATTTCATCTTGTATTTACCCACAAAACACTGGTTTTTAATGTGTGCCACCGTGTACTGCTCCTTTATTGTCATCACCATCACCACCTTCACTCACAGCACTCCTGTGTGTCTCTCGATAGCTGAGAGGGACAATAGAGTGCTGCAGGGATGACAGTTTTTTTGTAGGCAGGAACTTAGCCTTGCCTCAACAAAAAGCCAGTGGGATTTTTCTACTGGATTTTGCTAACAAACTAAAGTTCATGGTAGTCTGCAGTTTTCAGCAAAATAATCTTCACAATTGAAAAAAACTTAAAAATGTTAACATCAGGCTATAAACAAACTACACTACAGTTGCATGACTTCAACATCACCACAACAACAAGGCTGTAAAGCCGTGACAACGTTCTTTAGTCTCATTTAGCCATTTGTTAGCAACCACCTTTTTTAATACACGTAGCTAAAAGCTTAGACATTCATGAGTGGAGTATTTACTGACATATTTTATTTTGTAGAACAAAACTTTGAAGTCTCTTAAGCAGACATATTTTATGTTGTAAAACTAAAACTAAACTGAAAATATCCTATGCTTGTATTAACCACACACCTTATTTCAGGCGCCTCACCAAAAAAAACAAAACAAAAAAAAACAGTGAGTTTGAGGTGAGCAACTGGAAGTGCAAAAAAACACCAACTAGGGCTGCCCCCTAATAGTTGATGAAACCAGAAAGGTTTTTAGTCTGCGAGACTTTATTGGTTCCTTAGTTGCAGAAAAATTAATGAAAAAAAAGAAAACGTGAAACTCTATAAGGAGCCGCACCTCGTCAAAATAAATCAAAACCTATGAGTGGACCATGTGATAATTTAATTTGAAGGACAGACACAGGAAGAGGCCACGCTCAGCAGTCAGACAGGAGTCACGTTAAAAACCAATTACAATTGACAGATATCTTTCCCTTCTTCCGTAAATACCAGTCTGTGATAAATATGGAAAATCTTTTTAGTGCAGGGTTGCCCAGAGCTTTCCCATGGACAATAGGCCTGCACACTTACAAACAGCGCCTGAAAGAAGATCAGCTCCTATTTCAGAAAGTGAAATCAGTGAAAACTCTGAGTATGTTAAGCCTGAGATGAGGGAAACTTTTGACTTTTATGCTTCCGCTTTCCAGTTCGGTGTAACCCTGAGTTAGTAACTATGGCAACATACTCCGAGAAGCAAACCTGCTGGCTGGCTGATCACAACTGAGCGTGTAGTAGGAAGGGGAAACATGGCGTGTTGAATAAAGTCGTGGGCGATGAGGCGTAAATTTATCTTCACAATCTGTTCCACCCAGATATATCACATATTACACATTGTGGATTTGCATCATCATCGGAGCAAATTTTATGCAATGCTATTTGGCAATGGCAGTTTTCTTTATAACATCAGAGACACTGAACACATCAGCAGACATCAGCAATACCAACACACTGAAACTTGTATTTGTATTGAATAAAGGAGATTACGTGATCAGAAGTCATTCCACAGCAATTCAGCAGTTCAGTTAACTCCAGACGGTTAACGATGCGGCATGAGTATGGCCCCCTAATTAACACAGCTGGTACCTTCACATATCACACAGGCTACTTAATAACATGTCGGTGAGGAAATCCAAAGTGTGGGATCATTTTGAGAAGGTGAAGGACGAACCCAAGGTGATTCGTGGCCTGTCATTCGTGGACTAAAAACATGACGCATCATCTGAAACATGGAAGTAGCTACATGCCCATTAGCCACTTAGTACAATCATTACTGCTTTGCCAACAGTGTAATTAACAGGCGACTAAGAAAATTATTAGTGGGGGCGGCCTCTAATGCTAACTGCTAACTCATGCTAACTCATCTCCAGGTTTTAGGTTTCTGCACCCCGATACTGTCCTATACAGACACAGAGAGAAGTAAATAAAGGAAGGGTAACGTGTTTTTTTTTTTACTAATTTAACCAGGTTATTCCAAAATGATAATACTTCTGTTGTATAATTATTTCATCAGGCTCATTCACCAGACCCGCCCTGCGCCGCCGCCGAGACGCCAGAGGAGAAGAAGACGTTGCCTGGCGCGGTTAAACTGCCTGGTCCTGCCGTTAATCTATCAGAGCTGCAGAATGTCAAGAGCGAACTACGATGGGTTACCAAAGATTAACATGTAGGTGGTCAGAAAATCCTCCTTATTGTTTTGGGATGCCACACACCCTACTGCTAATGTGTACAGATAATAATTAAACACATCAAACAGTTTATACCTTTAGATATTATTTTTTCTCTCTTTCTGACCTAATCAAAACCTGATATGTAAAAACTATTGAAGTGGTAAGCCTTCGCTGACTATAAGCTGGGCTTTGGTGAAAGTAACAAAATGCAGAAATGACCATATTACATCAAATAAAAAAAATTGTTTCTTATTTTATAATTATTTATAAGTCATTCACAGATACATGTATGCTGTTCTACATAGTGACTTTACCTATGTATAGTGTAAAAAAAAAATCTAAATAGACTTATTAAAGATTTGCGAGTATAATACTTTGACAGTATAGATTGCAGCCCACAGGTTAGAATGTATTTTGTACACTGTAACTACTTTTTAAATTACCCAGTAGACTGTAGGTGTAGGTGCCAGTAGACTTTAGCCTTGTAGCCTGTATGTCTTTACAAAAGCTACATCATGAAAATGTGTTACTTCATAAAAGCCTTCTTAATAAGCATTATTATAAATGGGATGAACAAAAGACGGCTGTTACGGTTGTTACTCATCAGACTAAAAACATGAACCTATAAAACTAAAAAAACGTTTTAATGTTAATGATATTAATAATGTCTCACCAACACTTCTAAGCTAAAGTTTTGGTCAATGTTTTGCTCCTCAGCACCAACAATAATCAAAATGAATAAATAAATAAAACTAAATTATAAAAGATTAAACATATATTTAAAAAAAAATCCACAACTTTAAAATAACTTAGAATATAAATGATTTTATTTCAATATCAACACTGTTAACACATTGTTGCTGCCTTGTTGTTGATACTACTAGTGGACTTTGAAACATCCCATCAGCTCAAAATCATGTTAAAAGCAATACTCATGAAGTTATCTATTTTAATTATTAATTAAGTCATTAAGTATTAAAATAATAAAATGTTTTTTTTTCAGGTTTTTTTTTAGCTATATACAAGTTACCCCAAAATATGGGTCCAAAGATGAAGAATTTAAACCAAAAGTATAAATTTAATGATTTTTCAGTTGCTTATATACTTTTTAAAGTCTGAAAAGTTGTGTGTCGAAAACATGAATATTTGCACCTTCACAGAAGCAGGATTTCATCAGGAGCTGCTACAGGTGTGTCCAGTCAACAGGTCATTTGTGTATCTATTATCATCATTATTTGATTACATCGAATGTCCCACTGATGCCTCACGCTAACAGCCTGCTCGGAATTATTTGACGCAGCCCTTTTCAGTGTTGTGCAGTGCAGATGTGGTGGAGCCAAAGAGGAAAATGCAAATCTGAACCAAACCATGGTGTGGACGCACAAAGATGAGTTCACAAACTTTGTGAGTGATGCAAATCCAGTTCATGAAAACAGTAGATAACTATCTAATGCTACAACTACACGCTACACGCACAGATACTGAAATATTCTGAGCAATACCACACTGGCTGTCCTGCACTCAAATACGACTCAAGTCACTCGTTCTCAACCTGGGGGTCATGACCCCCACTCGGGGTCCCTTAAGCTTCACGCGGGTCCTGAAATATTCTAGATTTTAAGGGATGTGAGGAATCTTTTCCTAAAAATATACAGTAGCCCTTTATCTTTGCATTCATTTCTCTGAGGTAAACTAATCTGAATTATTATTTTTAAAGTTTAGATTATTTTTCAAGATATAAACTCACAGACACAGTGAAGACCTGAACACACTCTGAACAGCCTCCTCCTGCATTAGAAAAGTGCGCAGCCAGCTAATAGAACAGAAACAAGGCGTCAGAGAGAAGAAAACAGTTACTGCAGTTATTGCATTCACTATATAAGTTATTTGTACAGTTTATCAGTTGTTCTGTTCTCTTTTTGTTCTGCACTGAATATTATATGAAATATCAGTAAAATATTTCACTTAGTTAGGGTTGGTAAGTCAGTTTATTCAATTCTTGAAAAGGGGTCCCTTAAAGAAACATTTTTTCTAAGCAGAAATAATATTTATTTGGTGAGTTTAGCTTCTCAAATGTTTTTCTTTCTCATATATTACAGAAGACTGAATGAATTTGTGGTTTGGTCTGATAAAAGAATGAAACAAGCTATCACCTTGGGCTGTGGGTAACTGTATCAATTACTTTTTCTTTTTTTTTTTTACCATTTCCTGACAAAGACAACTAATCGATAATGAAAAGGATAATTAGTTACAGCCCCAGATTAATCTGCCAATAGTTACGTTGAATTCATAAATTGTTTGCTTTGTAAACATCAGAAACAACAGTGACAAATGTGGTCACATTTTATTGTTTCAGCTCAAACCATTAAAGTTTTGCTATTTTTCATTAAGAATAATCTTCTAATCATACTCAACTAATCAATTAATCGACTTATCAATTCAGATGTAATGCTCTATACTGCTGGGTAGTTTAATCTTTTACAATGTGTCCCCATTTAAAAGCTCTTTGTTTGTACATTCACCTGAAACAGGCAATTGGTAGTTTTAAACCCACCTGATCAGCATGTCATTGCAATGTGGGAGGAAACAAATCTGACACTGGGAGGACATGCAAACTGGGAAAACTAACCACTGAGCAAGTCAAATTAAATCTGTATTTGCTTGATAATAATGTCTCCACAAATTAGGCACTTGCAAAAAATCTTTTTCAGGGCTCAAGAAATCACAAGGCACACTATTAATTCCATAAAAGCTGGACAAATTAATCAAAACTGTCTGCTTGATAAGTGAGAAAATGATTTTTACTTACATAAATATGAAGAAATGTTTCACCTCTGCATATTAAGTGAATTTGAACAGATATTTGACACTTTATGGGAGATATCTAAAGCTTTTAGCAGTTTTTACATCCTAACCTAACAAGATTAGTCATCATGTCTCTGTAACAGTATAATAAATGCTGAGATTCAGCTCCTCAATGAACCTCGTCTCCACTATAAATACTTGCAGTGGCCAAAGCTCGCCACAGGGGGTCACTGTGGGCCGTGCAGTCTTTGTTTGGGTCAAGCAGCGTGTGTTGATGCCTCTGTGTGTGGGCAGGAAGGGTTGAGTCAGGCTCTATATTTATACTTTACAGGAGTGTGTGTGTGTGTTTTAGAAAAAGTGTGTGAGCACTGAGGGGCAGTCTGTGCTGCGACTTTCTCAGCGGGACACAGAAACCACAATATCCAAACACTGTGGCTGTTCTGCCCTGCCCAAAGCATGTGGGTGTGCTGTGTAGGAGATAAATGAGAAGCTGGTTCAAGTTTTAGTTCTAAACATGTTTCTGTGAGGCAGAAAAAAATAATGCTGCATGGTATTTGATAGCAGGTTCACAGTGTGCATTTACACTGGGAAAATGATAATATTACTGAAAATAACAGCAGCAGCGTACTGCATCTGCCTGATTTCTCAGCGTGCTTTTGATGGACACTATTTGTCCCACAATGCAATGCAAAAAGAAACTAGGGGAGCTACTCTCAGCTGCAAAAATCACTTGTAATATGAAAAGGAGAGCAGAAAATAAAGTGGTAGATATCAGAAAAAACATTGGCTTTGACTTTGGAAAGTTCGACTTTGGTGTCATTCCAAGGTTGCAGTTTGATTGACGTCTGTCAGATCATGTCTAGTGAGCTACATGGCCAAAAGTATGCGGACACCCTAACATTCTTGAGCATCTCATGCCAAAACCATGTGGGCATTACCTCAACTCAACTTAATTTGATTTACAAAGCACCTTCTGTACAAACATGCGACCAAAAATGCTTCACATAGCAAAACTGAAAGAACGCCAGACGCAATATAAAGGATAACACAAACATCTATACATAGAGTATGGCAAGACTAGAAAATTAAGGCAATAAAATGTTTTATAAAGAAAACAACAGAAAAAAAAGCGAAACAATTCTGTAGAATGTAAAAGTAAAATGAATAAACAAAACAGGGAGCAAATCCCTGCGAGCAAAGTTACAGGCTGCACAAGTTAATTTGAGCCATGTTTGGAGACTTAACATGCAGCTAAAGCAACCCACGCCACGTTGTGTGTGGGGATGGGTCTGCTGATAATAACCCGTCTGCCGGGGACCATGAGGGACTCGAGCAGTCGAGGATTAATTTGCTGCTACATCCTCCACACTTGTAGTTTCAGGCTTTCTGCTACATTTTGGATCCTGGCTGCCAGGAATCGCTCCAATTCAGCCACAAGAGCATTAGTGAGGTCCAACACTAATGTTGGGTTCATCCCAGTGGTGTGATGGGGTTGAGGTCAGGGCTCCCTGCAGGCCAGTTAATTTCTTCCACACCAAACTGGGAGAAAAAAAATCTTTTGTGGCCCTGGCTTTGTGCTCTGGGGCATCATCATTTTTTAAACAAGACAGGGTCAAACTCTAACTGTCTCTGCAAAATTAGAAGCAAAATATTGTCTGAAATATGACTGTATGTTGTAGCATTAAGACTTTCCTTCATTGGAACAAAGAGGTCCTACCCAAACTTTGAAAAATAGCCACAGACCAGAAGTACAGTACAAGAACAGGAGTGTCCGCTTAGTTTTAACCAAATAATATATCACTTTATGTGGGTACGAAATGAAAAAGTACATTGATTACTTGTACAGTAGCTGCAACAAGTGTATTCGTATGCACAGTTTGCTACCAGTATGCAGTACACAGCTGAAGTTTGAGCTAAAAATCTGATGTTGAACCCACTCTAATAAAACAAACAAAAAGAAAAAACAGATAGAAAGAAAGAGAGAGGAATGTCTTGTTTATTAGACAGCCTTAGTTACATAGCTGCAGGCCAGTATAACCACTTCAAATCTGAGGGGTCAGCTAAGCTAACACAAACATAATTTAGCAAGGGACTGCATCATTTTAAAGCTGACAAAGAGTCAAAGGCTTCATATTATTAGCTTTCCACTCAGTCAGCCTGTTTTCAACTTAACCAGCAGAGCTGTAGCTCTTTGGCTCCATTCACTGAACTTCAGGCCTGATGACCTGCACTGCCTCCTGAGAAATCTTTGTATTGCTGCATTTCCACTGCTTGGTACGGCACAATGATATTATTGTATATCCATCAGCAAAAACTGTGGGTAGTTCCTGGTACTCTGTCTGGTACCACCTCGGTCAACGTTTCAAGCGAGATGAGTGGATGCTAGAGGGTGGAGTTAAATCACTGCAGACCAGTAATGAGTCAGAGAGAGCTGTCACTCGAATTGTAATTTGCGCAACACAAGACATCATGCACAACCTGCCATTTTTAAATAGCGAAGTTAGTGGCAGCCACAATTTTTTATTCACTCATACACTAACATACACTATGTAGTAAACTAGGCTGTACCCTGTGCATACTATGCACTACACTATAGACTACGTACACTACGCTGTACACCACATACACTATGACATACACTACGTCGTACACTGTGTCGTACACTATGTCGTACACTACATAAACTGTGCCAAACACTTTCTTGTACACAACATTTTACAGTATTCTATACACAGCATAGTGTATGATATAATGCCATACACTATGCCGTACACTACGTAGTATACTACGTACACTATGCTATACACTGCTTACACTATGTCTTACACTACGTACACTATGTCCTAAACGACGTACACTATGTCCTACACTACATAGACTATGTCCTACACTACATAGACTATGTCCTACACTATGTACACTATGTCCTACACTACATAGACTATGTCCTACACTATGTACACTATGTCCTATACTACATAGACTATGTCCTACACTATGTACACTATGTCCTACACTACATAGACTATGTCCTACACTATGTACACTATGTCCTACACTACGTACACTATGTCCAACACTACGTACACTATGTCCTACACTACATAGACTATGTCCTACACTATGTACACTATGTCCTACACTACATACACTATGTCCTACACTACGTACACTATGTCCTACACTACATACACTATGTCCTACACTACGTACACTATGTCCTACACTACATAGACTATGTCCAACACTACGTACACTATGTCCTACACTACATACACTATGTCTTACACTATGTACACTATGCTATACACTACATACACTATGTCTTACACTACGTACACTATGTCCTACACTACGTACACTATGTCCTACACTACATACACTATGTCCTACACTACGTACACTATGTCCTACACTACGTACACTATGTCCTACACTACATACACTATGTCCTACACTACGTACACTATGTCCTACACTACATAGACTATGTCCAACACTACGTACACTATGTCCTACACTACATACACTATGTCCTACACTACGTACACTATGTCCTACACTACATAGACTATGTCCAACACTACGTACACTATGTCCTACACTACATACACTATGTCTTACACTACGTGGACAATATCCTACACTACATATGTATGTACACAGTGTCCTACACTACATAGACTATGTTCTACACTACATACACTATGTCCTACACTACGCAGACTATGTCCTACACTACATACACTATGTCCTACACTACGTAGACTATGTCCTACACTACGCAGACTATGTCCTACACTACATACACTATGTCCTACACTACGCAGACTATGTCCTACACTACATACACTATGTCCTACACTACATACACTATGTCCTACACTACGCAGACTATGTCCTACACTACATACACTATGTCCTACACTACGTAGACTATGTCCTACACTATGTATGTACACAATGTCCTACACTACGTAGACTATGTCCTACACTACATACACTATGTCCTACACTACGTATATAATGTCTTACACTACGTAAATTATGTCATACACTATGTATGTACACAATGTCCTACACTACGTACACTATTTCCTACACTACGTAGACTATGTCTTACACTACGTACACTATGTCCTATACTAAGTACACTATGTCCTACACTACGTACACTACGTTGTACGCTAAACCATACACTATGCTGTACACTACATACACTATGCCATACACTATGTACACTATGCCATACACTATGTACACTGTGCCCTGCACTACATGCACAATATCATACACTACAGCATACTGCGTTTGGTTGCTGGTGAAAGGATTCAGTTAGTGTCATGTTGAAAATGTCACGGCAGTTTCATGCAGGGCTGCTATGATTATCAGCGGAGAATCCCGACTACATTTACAGCGTTTTAACCACATAAGAAAACAAAGTAGAAAAAAGGACTGGGTAGCAAAAGGGAGTTAAGTCAAGTCGAGTCGAGCTGTACCATGCAGAGGAAGTCAGGCATGTGACTAAAACTTGAGTCTTCCAGATGGAAATAAACAGGCAGTGAGGGGAGATCAAGACAGACAGAAACAGAAATGGAAAAAGGTCAAGAGAAAGATAAGTGCTTGGAGAAAGCAGGTGATAGATCAACCAGATCTTATGTGGAAGCCTGCATCAGTGAATGCAGTGACCTGGCCTTCTCCTTGTCGTCCTGGCCCTTCCTGCTGTCTCTCAGGGGTTCCGCAGCTCTGAGACCTGCCGATAGCAGACAGTGAAAATCCCTCACAGTGTCTTTATCTGTCTCTTTCCTCCAGGATCCCCAGCCAGGCGAAGAGGAAGGCAGATAATCTTCATAGACACAGACTTGCCCACTGCCACCGAAGACTAAGCAAACTACAAACTAATCCCAACATGTTCAGAAACAATAAAAGCTTTGTGTGAAGCCAACGTCTGCAGAAAATGTTCAGCATTTAACCAAAACCACTAAGAAGCAGCCATCCACAAACTCTCTTTCTATCAGTGCGATGAGGTTAAAGCACTGCAAATATTTACATTTATCTTATCATGTCAGATTGTTTTGTCACTAAATCCAAACTCAAATCATAATTTGTACAAAAAGTTAATCACTGTTCATATAAAGCAAGATTTTCTGGCTTGTTTCTGCTGCAGATAAAACTCCAATTTACTTGGACTTTTAGGAGTAAGTGAGTTATAATGCAATAACAACTTATTCTTTGCTTTTTTTTAGTTTTTGGAGTATTTCAATGTCTGAGTTAGCTGGTTAAGAAGGAGATTTGTTGACGTACATTTAAGGAATTCACTTGACAAACACTCTGTGATGGCAATAATTTTACATACTGTCAAAACTCTAACTATACACCACTGATTTATACCGATGCTTTCTATTAAATTATTCATTTCTAAATGTTGTAACAATTTACAATGATGCAATGGGATTTAAGTTCAGTTGTACTACTTTGTGTGGGAGGGAAAATAACACTGTTTTTCTTGTTCTATTGTTGTGATTCCCAAAATCTTATCTTCAGGAAAATGTTGCAATAAATCAAGATGGTTCTAAAAAATCCAGTGTTTTATTTATTACTGGCTACATCTGCTATCACAGTGAAGGAGAATAGTGGTCAAATATTATTATACTCTTTCTTTTTTGTGTTTTCCTCAATCATTGTGGAAAACAGGCTTTCTGTTATCAGAATTTTGTAACATTTTTAGCAGCATTTTTGGACATCTCGGATGGTCCACCACCTGGTCAAGACTGAAATATCTCATCAACTATTTGATATATTGCCATGGAATTTTGGACAGATATTAAAGGTTCCAAAAGGATGAGTCTTACTAATTTTGGTGATCCCCAGGTTTTTGCTCTAGCGACACCAGCAGGTCAAATTCTTCACCTAATTGGTACAAAATTTTGTACAGATATTCATAGTTCCCAGATGATATATCCTCTAACTCAGTGGTTCCCAACTGGTCCAGCTACGTTGTCCAAATTTCTCCTTAGTCATTAGCTCAAGATCCACACAGTTTAATGTATTCAACGTCATACTTGTGTTTGGCCATGTTGTCGAGCTAGTCTGCTGTCTCCATCAAGTAGCTGTCTAATAGTCACGTGGTCTTTCGTTGAAATTCACAGCACTTTAAAAAAGTGGGGTTTTTTTTGTTTTCATGACCCACCACTTGGGAACTACTTTAACTTTTCATGCATAAGATCAAATTCTCAATTCGTGCTATAGAGTGCTGCAGAAATGAGTCCTAAAACCCGAAAATAAGTTAACATTTTTGTCATTTAAATCAATTTTTTTTTTTTTTTAATTGGGTTTTTGGTTAGATGTCTGAAATAAGGTCTGTGGTTAACGCAAGCTTAACAGACGTTCAAGAACAGGTCAGTAAATACCCCACTCTAAATTTTGAAGCTTTCATGTGTCTTAAAAAAGCCAGTTGCCAACAGGTGGCGAAATAAGACTACAGAGGTTGTAAGAGACATAAAACATCATCATGCCTAACACTGCCTTTACACTTGTGGTGTTGATGCTGAAGTCATGCGACCATGGTGTAGTTCATTTTGTAGCCCAACATTAGTTTTCAGGCTGTTGTCATGCACAGTTCATATGTTTTCCTACGTAGTAAAGGTAAGGCACCAAAGTTCATATATTCCATGTAATCATGAGCCAGCATATTGTGTATAACCCACATTTTTGGGAAGGCTACAATCCCATAACCAATGTTCTGACGGGAGCAAAGGAGGAAGCAGTCCCCCATAAGGATGCAGGTTGGGGTGGTGGATAGGTCACGAAACATAGGACTTCTCCCCAGGAGATTAGTGTTTGGAACTGTGTGAACTTTAAGTGAAGTCATTTTAAGGTATGCTGTCACCATGTTTCTTTTCCTAACCTAAACTATGTAACTTAACTTTAAGTATGTTACGTCATTCATGGGGTGCTAATTTGTAGGATATCATACAAACTGATGACGATACGTTGTAGCTTTTTGATGCTGGCAATTGCATTTACACCTAAAAAAACTTTTTTTTTGTTGGTTTATTAAGATTATCTTGCTGAACAAAACTTTTAAGTATCATAAACTTTGGTTTCCCACAGGTTTTATTTTCTGTAATAATCAAAATTCCAATGTAGAATCCCATTGTGTTTTTGTCAAGGGAACCAGGGGGACACTAACTTCTGGGTTGGCCAACAAAAATCTGTCATCCCTGCACCACTCTATACTCTGTTTCAGAACAAATACCTGCAAAATGAACAACATTCTACCTCAGCTTAACTTTTTTTGGTGCTTATTTGCAAGTCTTAGCATGCAAACATGCTAAAATAACTTGGTGAACATAGTAAAAAAAAACAGCAGCATGTTAGCATTATCATTTTGAGCATGTTTGCATGCTGACTCTTAGTCTTGTTTCCTCGTCATTAAAAAAGAAAATGTCTTGCTGATGAAGTTGACAGCTGTATCAGTTAACAAAGACACCCCGAACAAGGCGACAGGACGTGACAGTAAAGTTTTTAAGGTGACATATTTAAAGGGGATTATTTCATGGCGGAGATGTCCTTTTTTGCCTGTGGGTGTAAGGAGACTGACAGTAAACAGAGTGTGACATAATGCATGCACTGATTTTAAAAAAAAACATTCAGGCAAAATTAAATACCCTGAAAACTCTGACAAAAGCAAATTAAAACTCCGTGTTTACTGTGATGGAAGATGTGGCCTGGAGAGTCTTTCAGAGTCAGGTTTTCACATTAAAAAATAAGCCCTGATATTTCCAGCTGTAATATCTTTGTATTATGTGCATATGTAATGGGTATTACGTGGGAGTCAGGGGCGTCTTTGTGCGCAGATTCACTTTGATCCTCCAAATCCAACTGTTTCATGAAGGAATGCCGCATGGACGGAGCACACACACATGCCATCGAGCACATCACCAGCCCCCATTACAGCAGATATCCATCATCACATCACATGTTCACACAGACAAACACACACAGAGCAGCTGTAGCTAAGTTTAGCCTCCATCAGGTCACGGTGGAGTGAGAGACACTGCTGGTGTGCTAACAGCCATACGAGAGGATCTGACATTGTGTGGGAAAGATTAAAAACACTCTGCAGTTTCAAAAGGCGTGAATCTTGTTTTTTCTCTTTGCGAGCAGCCTGCGTGCTCAATTCTGAACCAACATTTCAATTAAACAAAAACATATGCAGTGGTGGAAGAAGTAATCAGATCTCACTGCGACAATACTCCACTACAAATAAGAGTTCGGCATTCAAAACCTTACTTTAGTAAAAGTATGTATCAGCAAACTGTATTTAAGTTTTACAGCTGTAGATGTTTCAGATTGTGCTAATTTCAACTCCTTTATATATTGGTGGCTATAATGCATTATAATCTATGAGACCATCATGTTTGTAGCGTGGCTGTCCTGTGAGGACCACATAAAAAGTCACCTTGTCAATGTGTCAGACAGCCATTTTCAGCTTTGTGACGATGCAGTTTATCTTTTGATCCATGAGGGGTTTTAAAGAATTTATTCAGCTAAAAGGTCCATTATGTAAGATTTATGGTTGATAATATAAGTTTATATATGGATTTTAGATTTAAAATATATTTTAAGAAGAGGTTCATATTAGTGTATAATCACCTGACAATAAAGCTCTGTGTCCACAGAGCAGTACAGTATGGCTCCCTTCAGTTCGGTACGCCTTTTTTCTGTTTCCACTGTGAGAAGTTGTGGATAGTACCAATGGAACTGTTCTGTACCATTACCATTTTTGGTCCCCCCTCTGTTGGGGTACCTAGCACACAGATCTGCTACTAAAAGGTGGAGCTGTGAACACTGCAGTCCGTTGATTGGTCAATGGCGGATGATCACTGCTCAGGGCTGAGCTGTGGCTGGTTTCAAGTTAGGAAGTGGGTCATTGTCTATGAAGTCTGCCATGTTGCACTGCCATGTTTCTGCAGTAGCCCAGAAGGGACAAACCAGCATTGGCTTAAGACAGGGCTATTTGTGGGTTTTTTTCCTTTGTCCACCAAAACACAGATTTATTCAGTGTTTTTACCGCTTTAAATTGTCGGGTCTGTGTTTTGAAGACAGAGAGACCAATCAGCTCCCAGTAAAAATCTCCTGAACATCTGGATCTTTAGTTATCTGGGAAAAGAAGGTCAGCACACATCGGCAGGTGCTGGGGTAGCAGCCTGTCTGCGACTAGCCTAACAGCATAGAGGAAATACTGATTTGTAACGTGAAACTGATTATTTGGTGTTGTTACTGCAAAGTAACTGCTGTCAAACAAATGTAGTGGAGCAAAAAATATAATATTTGCCTCCAGAATGTAGTGGAGTAGAAGTATGAAGTGGCAGAAAATGGAAATACTTGAGTAAAGTACCTCCAATTTGTACTTAAGTACAGCATTTGAGTAAATGTACTTTCAGATTCCACCACTGCACTTGCATACAAATACACACTCATCTCTGGGTGTGAGCCAGCATCTCTCCAGAGATCATAACTCACGACAGAATGTACGATGCAGAGAGAGCTGCAAGAACTTGTAAGTGTGCTATAAAGCTATGCTGTTTGCATACTGATGTATACATGTATACCAGACAAACAGTGGCTCAACATTAATCACACCACCGTAAACACGCTGGACAACTTGTAGCCTGATATTGAAAACAAATCTTCATCGCTCCCACCCCACCACAACCCCGCTGCCCCTATCTCTGCATAAAAATAATGGCATGACATCAACCTGTCTGATTTTGAAGCAGCACAGGTCACAATAAGGTTAAATGCCTCCCAGAAGGGCACAGCTCATTCTAATACCAAATGCTACACGCTACTTTTGACACTTCTAAAATCCTTTGACAGCTTGGCAAAACTTCCTCTGGTTTGATATGTACCTCCGAGCCGAGCCCTGACTGTGTTTCTATTCCTGTCACCATGGCGATGAGGGCACAGATAGGTGCCGTGGCAACCGTGCCCTGGAATCTTAGTTCTGCAGACTGTGGCAGCTGTATTTACCAATGAGTTCATCCGCCGGGATAGACACTAAAACCCTGCCAGGCTCCCAGTGTGTGTGTGTGTGTGTGTGTGCGCATGTGTTTATCCATGCATCTGCTCACTTGCCCCGTTGGTGGGTATGTTGGATGCATATATTCTGGTGATACTCCCTCCCGGACGCAGAGAAAAGGGCAGCGGACAGACACAAAGCCAACAGAGCTAGGACATCACAGAAGGAGACAGGAGGCTTTGGGAAGTTTGAGGTTCTAAAAGGAGGGGCGGTACGGACCGTGTGTGTGTGTGTGTGTAGGGGGGCAGTTGATCGCCTTTCTGTCATGGTGTCACATGCAGACAGAGCAGGACAAAAACACAGATGGAGAGACGTCGGCTGAGGACACGCACTTGACTCTTCTCCTCTCAACTCTCCTGTCGTCTCCTATCATTTCCTGCTCTTTGCTCTCAACAACCCATTATCCTGCTCTCCTACTAATGTCTGATTCTCTTTAGTCTGATGTTCTAGTGCAGCTTGTCAGCTACATCTTTTTTGACAACACTCATTACTGCTTTTTCTCTGCTTTTAATCTTTCTTCCTCTTACTTCCCTCTCACTGCTGCTGCTTCCTCCTACCTTCCTGACTAAGAATTTTCTTTGCAACTAATCCTTTTCTGTTTCTCAAAAAGCTTCCTCTCTCCAATATCTTCTCACCTCCTATCTTTTGGATGGATAGCTACTCCCTCCTCTACAGTTCCTCCCACAGAACCGGACTTCTTGCCGGCTTCCAGCGCCTGCGCTCTCAGGGAAACATGTGTGATGTCGTCCTGGAGGCCGGCGGTGTATCCTTCCCTTGTCATCGCGCCCTTTTGGCCAGCTCCAGCGAGTATTTTTGGGCTCTGTTTGGAGAGACTACCGCTGAGAGATTAGCGGGCTGCATTAGCCTCCCCGCGCTAACACCTGAGGGTTTAGACGCCATTCTGGACTTCCTGTACTCTGGCTGGCTCAGCGTATCGCCGTTAACACTTCCTGTCGTCCTTGAGGCAGCCAGGTACTTGCAGGTGGAAACGGCTGTGTCAATATGCGAGCGCTTCATGATTGATGGTTTAAGCGTTGAGAATTGCTGTTGCTATGCTAACCTGGCCGAACACCATGTTCTCTCAGATGCACTTGAAGCTGCCAATCAAACCATCGCTATGGAGATGGGGACGTTGCTGCAGGAAAGCAGGGATGACCTTCTCAAGCTGAATATGCAGTCATTGATGGCGGTGCTCGACGCTGATGAGATACCTGGTGTCAAGGAGGTGGAGCTCATAAAGCTGGCTCTGGATTGGCTGGATGACAACGGACCCATCCCTCTGCTGAAGTCAAATCTCCTGCTGAGTCGTCTGCGCTTTGGATTGGTTGCCCCCTCTGAGCTCCCCAATCTTAGCCACGCCCACAAAGCCATGGCCACACCTCTAATCAGAGGTCAGTTGACTCAGGCGTTGGAGTACCATAGACTGGGTCCAGCTCAGCCAATCAGACAGAGCAAACAGTCGACACTCAGAGCGTCGCCCAATCGTGTGCTGCTTGTGGGTGGAGGGTCCAGTCCTGACTGGCCCGAACAGAAAATGTTGATGTTTGATCCCAGAGGCAGGAAGTTCTCACCTCTGTGCTCCAGCATCCCGCTGCAGCTGAGAAATCACTGCGTGTGCTCAGTGGGAGGTTTCCTCTTCGTGATCGGAGGAGAGGAAGTGAAAGAGGGGGAGGAGGATGGCAAAAAGTCTGTCACCGTGGTGACATCCAACCAGGTGTGGCGCTACGATCCTCGCTTCGAATGCTGGGTAGCGGTAGAGTCCATGCTGGAGAGGCGGGCGCAGTTCACCTGCTGTGTAGTAGAGGATGCTATTTATGCCATCGGGGGACGACACACACAACCAGACGCCAACACACACACCTCCGTAGCTTCTGTTGAGTTTTACGACATGGCCACAGGAGCGTGGAGGAGAGGAGCAAACATGCCCCGCCCCCTTTACGGCCACGCTTCTGCTGTGCTTGACAACAACATCTACGTGTCAGGTGGCAACCAGGGCGGAAGTAACCATGGCGATAACCGGGATGACCACAGAGAGAGCAGCAAAGAAGTCCTGTTCTGGGACCTTAAAGGCAGAGCCTGGGAGAAGCGAGCGCCCATGTCAATCGCCAGGTTCAGTCACCGCCTGGCAGTCGCCCACGGCCACATCTACGCCTTGTTGGGAATGTATGAGCCTTTCTGCGATATTGAACGATACGATCCGCAGTCAGACGACTGGACCCGTCTTCGACCGCTCCTCACTGGCTCCTATAACTATGGAATGGTGTCAGCGCCGTCTGGGAATCTGCTGGTGTTCGGAGGGAGGAGATGGAGTGAAGGACAGGAGGTGATAGTGAAGAGTGTGTTGGAGTACGATACAAAGAAAGATCACTGGAGAGAGATCTGTCAGCTCCCCAGACCTCTTACTGGCACTGAGTGCACACTGCTGCCTTTACCAGACTAACGTGCACATAGTGCGAGAATAGTTTAACATGAAAGTGAGACAGTTTCTCTCAGAGGTGCAACAGAGTCTCAAAATGCTGAGAAAAGAGCACACACGCATTTTTGGAAACTAAAACTAGTGTGTTTCAGCCATCTAGGCCCATCTCATCATTGGAGAACAGGTGTGCATGACTCCAGGACATTTAGGAAAATATGTTAATTAAGACTTTCTTTACTTCCTCTATTACTACTGAAACAAACAGTTTAGAAATACACTAACACTTTTCTTGCTGAGAATTAGATAAGAACATTGATACCAATCTAATATAGGTCTGTTAAATATGAAGCTAATACCAGGAGGTGGTTAGCTTAGCATCATATTTACACTTTGGTTTTTGTATGATTATAGGAATTGCATATAATATGTTTATTAGTAAGCTTTACGGGTGCTTGTAGGCAGAACTATTGCCTCTGGAGACGGCTAGCTAGGCTAACCATTTCCCTTATTCCCTTATTCTTACCAGTCTTTATGCTAAGCTAACACTAATACCAATAGCGTACTGCCATATATAGAAGTGGTTATACATTTTGGGAAATATATTTTCTGCTGGATGAGAAGATTGTTGTGAGTCTCATATCTGTTTGCCAAATATGAAGCTAGAATGAGGAGACAGTACGTCCTTAGCATGTGGCGCAGTGTCCACCATAGCATTTTTTTCTGGGGGCTACCTTGTTCTTTTTAATACTTTGCAATGGCAGTGTATTTATGCTATGCTACAAATCAGCGTGAAAAGGTGCTTAGCGTCTATTCTGAGCTGAGTGCTGCATGATTGCCTTTTTTTGAGTGCCAAAGGTGAAAACTGTTCCACTTTGATTAAAACACTGTGCTCATTATTGTCACATTTTACCGCAATCACAGTAGAGGAGGGGCAAGACAAACAGCCTACCTCAATGACCGACCGTCACATCTTACATGCCCAAGTGCTGAGGAAGAACAGAAATGGAGGGGAAATATGTTGAAATACTGCAGACCGTAAAACTTCAATTAATAGCTATTATTTGCTTAAATCACTAATCACTTTGGATGGTGGCTAACCACTTGAGCTAACCTTAGTTAGCCATTTAGAAAAATATACAAATGTAAATGCTTAAACTTCTGTCAATATGGAGATGCTACACATTGTTAGCTCGGTTCATTTAAATGTACTGAAACTATGAGCACCAGAGAAGACCGGAATATTTGTCCAGTCCTGGATTACCCACCAAGTTATTTATAGTCCTTTAGTCCATAAGGGTCCACCAGTCAATAGAATAAAAGTGTTTTTCATCAAAATGAATCCAAGTTATGAATGTTGTTTTAACAGGATAAAGTGGTGTTGGTATGTTATTCGAAGCCAAATTTTTATTCAAGTATTATTCATACTGGTTTAAATAAACAATTTGGTTGAATTTCCCACAGTTTTGTGTAAAAAGAATTAAAGGTCTGTCCCATATAGACACCTGTCCCTACTATAGGCCCGCTGAGTTTGGTGATTTAAATAAATAATAGCAAGTTTTACTGTATACATTAATATGTGTTTCCTCTGATGAACCCACATATACCGACAAGTTTCAGCCTTCCCTTCATCCAGAGCAAGTGCTACCTTGTGCCGACATTTTTACTTCCACAGACATTCTGTATCACAGCAATGACACGCAGCCAAAGCGCCTCAGCTGAAAAACACTACACCTCTGAGGCACTCTCAAGCACTCCCAGCTGAGTGTTTCCTGAGGAGTGCATGACACTTTCAGCTGGGAAAAATGCTTTGATGGACACGAGCCTAAAACATGAGATCTAACAATAAAACCACATGCTGTCATATCTGCAGTTCATTTTTTGGTTTTGGATCAAATAAACAAGACATAACATGTTCTTCAGTGAGGTTAGGACACCCCTTCAGACAGAGCCGCACTAGCATGTTTCCCTTGTTTCCAGTTGTTAATGCTGAGCTAAGATAACTGTCTCCTGGTTTCAGCTAACAGAAATTGAATAAGTACAGTTCCCAAAATGTTTTATTTAAAAAATACATGTCAAGCATACAAAATAACACAAGTTACAAGGTGCATTTCATTGTAGCCTATTTTTGTTTTAGTTTTTTGAGTGCATTTCTGTGGCTGATTACTCACTGATGTGACAGATTGTTGGAAAAGACTGACAAAAAAAAGGGATGCAGTTTAACTCTGTCTTTTTATCATCTATAATTATATATTTCATCATCTATAATTTCATGTATTTAGTGGATCCAGTTATTAAGGGCTAATTACAAGCAACCACCACTGAGAAGTGATAAACATGGTGTTCTGTCAGTGATATCCCTGTGACCGGATGTGCCAATGTTCTAAGAGGAGAAATAAAACAAGAGCTAAGGAGGAAGATAAAGGGGATTTTGAGAACAATAGCGAGGAGGTAAAGAGATTTAGTGGGACGAAGGTAATTCCTGAACAAATGAGTTTTCAGGAAGAGGTTGAGCCAGGCTGCGGAGGCTATCGCACATAAGAGGGAATAGAGAAGATGTCAAAACAGGAGATAAGCTGGTGAAGGTGGAGGAGGACATCTTTGAAATATAACAGCAAAGCTAAGCTGAGTATTTTATGTAAGATGAAAGTGCGACGCATGTGACATTCCTGTTTATTTACTAGTGATACATAATTTAAGTTATCTGTGAGACAGATATAGAAATAAAAGCAAAGCGAGGATATCGAGTGACCTTTTTTCGGTCTTGTTTTCCATCTGCACTGGCAACCAAATGGACAAAGAAGCTTAAAGCTACAGAGCAGAAAAAGCATTAGCAGGAAATCATATGCATGATTTGTGGGTAATCGCTAGGTAACCTGCTGGAGTTCATTATTCATGGACTTCAGTTCTCATTTCCATTTAACCCTGGATGCTTACTGTCTGCATAAACATTATTTATTTAACATGTTTTATTATGTTTGAAGGTAATACTGGATTCAAAATTAATATGGTGTTCTCAGTATATACCCTAGTGATTACTTTCGATAAAATGTGTTTAAAAAAGGTTTGCTCAAATGTACGCTGGTACAAACTTCCAAAACATTTTAAATTATTTTAATAGGCAATTTAAATATGTTATACAAATCATGGTGTGTCGACTTTTTAGTCGCCTATTATTGTCAGACCATTGCTTGGATTTAATGTTTTGGTTTTTTTTGCACCATTGTGCAACTAAGTATTCCAATTGGTAATAAACATGAAGTTATGAATTTGTATTATGAAAACAGCCATTCATTTATTCAATAACTATTAAGAACCAATAAAACTGAATTGCAAAGGTGATCAGCCCTGGTGTGTCTGTTTATTTTATCTCTGTTTCATTAGTTCCAAGTAGCATCCTGTGCTATTATCTGTTCATTTCAAACCTAGATTATCATAGAAAACCAGCTGATGGAAATTTTTTGATTGTATCTGGACAACCAGCTGAGCTTGCAGCTGCAAATCTACCTAAATATGAGCTCAGTGACTTAAAGGAA
Organism: Epinephelus awoara; assembly: GCA_035609425.1. NCBI lineage: Eukaryota > Metazoa > Chordata > Actinopteri > Perciformes > Serranidae > Epinephelus > Epinephelus awoara. The sequence continues at coordinate 24,091,246 of CM069314.1, read as the reverse complement.
ACAGGAGGTTTGTGTTTTCATAATAACGTTGCCTTTTAATCTTCTAAATGGAATATAATATTCATGTTCAACTATGTTGTCTTTAGTATATAGTCACCTAAAATTAAGAATCATGTTTTCGATCCTTTAGGATGAGCTGTTTTCATCTCCAAACGGATCTGCCATGTTGTTTTTACAGCAGACCAAAGGACTTTGCAGAAGACATAAGTGAGCCAAACCGAATTACAAGTTAAAAGCTTAGTGGTGTAGTCAAGAAACCGTGGTGGAGTTCATTTATAGCCTTACATTGGCTTTATATTTCTGGTGATTGCATTTACACTTCAAAAATTGTAATAGTGGTGTTCAATTGTGAAGGTTTTCCTGCTGAACAAAATGTGTAAGCATCAAAAACTTTGGTCTGCCACAGAGTTTATTTTTTCCAAAATGCAGTGGAGAAATCCCATAGGCTTTTTGTCAAGGGAACCAGGGCAACGTTCAAGTTCTCACTCAGCTTTGAGAGTAGCATTGTGGGAAAGGTGGCGGGGATCTGGACTTGTCAACTGGAAGAAGGAGCAGAGCTGTGTCTAAACCAGAGGATCTCTTTTGGTTTGTCATCAACTCTCAGCCCAGTCGAACAGAATAAAATGTCGGCAGTGTACGTTTCTGCAAAGCATGGATATGTTACATTTGTAGGTTTCATATGTATCACATCAACATTTCTGCAGCAACATAGTTCAGATTACATGTTTTAAGTTTTCTATCATGAAGAGGAGGGGATGGTGGATGGCGTGAAACCAAGGCGAGATGGCTGCCACACAGCCGACCACTGCTCGTGACCAAGAAACAACAAAGGCTGGTATTTTTAACCACATCAAAACATGTTTAACCTTGTGTGTTGCAACAAAACCAGGTATTTTTATACCATATGTCTAGACATTTTCAACTGTGTTTGTTGCATCAAAAACTGGTATTTTTTAACCATATGTCGGGATATTTCCAACTGTGTTTGCTGTGACAAAACCGGGTATTTTATAAGCATATGTCGAGACATTTTCAACCATGTTTGTTGCAACAGAATAGTATTTTTTAAACCATATGTGAGGACATTTCCAACCGGGTTTGCTGCAACAAAGCCAGGTATTTTTTAACCATACAACTGGACATTTCCAGCTGTGTTTTATGCAAAACAAAAACAGGTATTTTTTTAACCATATGTCAGGACATTTCCATCTGTGTTTCCCTCAACAACTGTGTAGTTTTCAACAGCATGTCAGGAAATATCCAGCTATGTTCACTGCAATAAAACAGAGTATTTTTCAAGCATACACTGGGACAGTGTCTGCTGTTTGTGTTTTTATCCTAGCCACATAAATTAAACATACAAATGTAATATGTCCATGCTTAGCTGAAAAATGCAATATCAACATTTATTGGGATAATTGGGTTGGGACTCTTCCCTCCCTTATTGACAGTGACGATATAACAGCTTTTATTAGCGCTCATCACATCCTGTCAACCTCCTCTCCATCTCAATGTCCACTGAAGCGAAAACAAACCACAAATACACCATCACCCAAATGACCACACTTTATTGATCCACTCTTCTTCTTCCGACAGAACACGTAGAATGATAAATAAATACTGTTATTTTACCATAATTTATAGATTGAACATTAAACAATCTTTACTTAACTGTCCAAAAAAACCTGATAGAATTAGAGAACATTTTCCAAGACACTTAGTTTGCACTCTATAAAGAGAGAGATCTACTGTATCTAGAGATTTCAAACACAAAAACAGAAAAGGAATATTGTGTTTCTCTACAACAAAGACATGCTACTACAACCAACCACGGGCAGCAGCATAGAAAGAGCATTCAAACTGTGTTGTGTCATGTGCGTGTTATTGGCGTGTGTGCATGTCTTTGTGTATACCTGTGTATATGATTGCTTTCATAGTTTTGTGCAGTGTCTCTGAGTATTAAGTCATTTGGCAGCAGCGTACAAATAACAAACTAATATATTTTATTTAGATCCATATTTTAATTCCTATGCAAATATTTCCTCATACTCTCTATGTGGCATGCAGGACACAGAGAGAGACGAATGCTCTCTGAGGAAAAATCCACCCTTAGAAACTTTTACACCGTCATATAAAATATAATCAGTCTGTGATGTTCAGAAAGTTTCAGGAGTTATTTTGTGATAAAAGCTCTACTTTATTACTTTCCTTGCTTATTACTTAAATTATAGATTTTTGTGTTTCAGGATGCCTTTCTCTGGCGACCAGAGCAACATTGCACAAACTTAAGCACTTGTTGTTGACTCATATACTTGCAGTTGTCATGGTGACCATATTTCAAGTGATAAAGTCAGGCTGCCTGAAAAATCAAAGCCTCGAAAAATCAAAGGAATAAAAAATATGCATATCAAACAAACACCAGATTAAAATTTGAGAGTTCAAGAATTCTTAGAGTTAAAAAACTTAAAAACTTAAGTTTACCTCAATGGTAAAAGATAAGTTAGGCAGGATGTATTATCAGTAAATTACGCATTCATTTCTATGCAGTATAAGACCGCGATCAGACAGAGCAGTTTTAACAGCAGGGTGACTTTTTGTTATTGTTTTGTAATAAGAGTGAAGGGGTTTGTTTGCTGCTTTTGCATCGCTGAGTGCCTCACGTTTTGCAGGAGCGCCCTGAACGCCTGCAGTTGAAAAAAACTTCTGCTCAGACTAGAGGAACTCCCAGCTTCATTGGCCTTTTTGTCCTATTGGCCGATCAGATCAACTGAGTCTGTGGCTCAGAGGAAGATCAGCGGTTCAATCCCTGGCTCCTCCAGTCTGCATGTCCAAGAATCCTTGAGCAAGATACTGAACCCCAAATTGCTCCCGATGATATTGGTGTGTGAGTGTGTTAAAAACTGAGTAGCAGGTGGCACCTTGTATGGTAGCCTCGGCCACCAGTGTGTGAATGTGTGTGTGAATGGGTGACTCGTAGTGTAAAAAGTGCTTTGAGTGGTTGAAGGCGTGATACAAATGCAGTTCCATTAGCTCACCTGTGCCACAGCAGTACACAAAAGTCAAACCGGAGCAAACATTGCAGACCTCCTGCAAAATCCAGAACCAGAATGGAGGACTGCCGGCAAACATCTTGTAGCTGTAACAGACAACGCTTCTAACATAGGTGTTGCCATTCAGTTCGCCGGAAACCTGCATGTGAAGTGTTTCGCTTAGACGTTTAATCTGGCCTCGCAGAGGGCACTGAATCTACCAACAGTTCAGTTTCTCAGGTGTATGCCGCATTGAGTTTTATGAAGGTGTTGGCTCGTCTATCTGCTTGGCATCACATTTTGCTGCAATAAAAATGATTAAAGTCAGATAAACAGACTGAAAACTGATGCTGACAAAGTTTTCCTTTGGGGAAATGATTTGCAGTTGGAAATTAGGTAATGAATCGCAATATATCGCAATATATTGTATCACAATGCTCAGCGTATCGCAATAATATTGTATCTTGACCTAAGCATTGTGATAATATCATATTGTGGGTCCACCTCTAGTCCAGTCCCCAAGTGTCCTCCATGTGTCAATTTTTGTATTCAGATTTTAAAGTATGGATCTGTTTGTTTCACAACAAATTAGTGATAAAGCTAAGGACAGCTGATTTGGTGGCTGCCTAGCAACAATGAAGAAAAGACACTGCAAAACATGCTCTGTCTGATTGGGGCTTGTTGCTGCTGAAAAAGTCAGAAAGACTGATTGTTGTGATGTGCATTGTTTTTGGAGCCATGGCTCATGATATACAGTCTCTCTTTTCCCATAGTCTAGTGTTACAAAGTAAACAAAAATTGCAAAAAAGAATTTTGACATTGCATGACAATACACATGAAAGTAGGAGATAAGCATATTGTCACAGCCCCGGTAAATTTAAGGCTTCTGCATTCAGAGTTAGACAAGTCAAACAGGTATTTTTAGTCTGGTCAGCACAAAACAGAACAAGGACTGTTGACTTTTCCTTCTCTTTCAGTGGAATTACTTTAAAAATGTATTTCTTTATGGCCATTACAGACAATGTACACATGGGTATAACAGTATTGTTATTAGGCAGAATTGAAAAAATGGTTACTGTATGTAACATCATGGGATTGAGGAATGTAATCAAAGATATGACAGTATCTTTACACAGGTATTAAGAGGTCTTATTTCAACATAATGCTGTTTAAGGAAATGTGAACAATAATAATTAAAAAAAAAAAAAAAGAAGTGTCATGCCTTATAATATCGTACTGAAGATGAGTCATGTTTCCATTAAAGTGATGTGATTTAAAGGAAATTTTTCAGCCTAGAAATGAATTAATGAGAGGTAGCTGATGTCAAATGTCAAATTAAATTAACAGTATCAACGATAATACTGCAAGACAAGACTCGCTGGAGGTAAAATGATACTGACAGTGAAAATGAAGTGACAGCATGACAAGAGAACTGGCATCACATCAGTTTAGTGCAAAAAACAACAACAACAAAAATAGCACATGGCCTCTTAAACGGAAAAACACACTGTCACTAGCAGTGTTAAAAATGGTGTTAAAGTATTTTCAGGGTGGATTTTTCCTTTAAATGGTTCCTATTCCAGTTGGAGTGTGCATGCTTCAGGTCCAGCCCAGCACAGTACAGTACGTTATTCTACCAAACCAGCACAAACAAAAGTCTCTAAAACTAGAAACTGAGACTATTTGATTTAAAAAAGACTTGTGCTTAATTGTTCTCTGCTGTAACACTCACTGTACAGAAAATATCATCATAGATATCAAGTATAAGGCTTGATAGAATACAATGTATGTCACTCTGTGGCTATCAGACACTGTGCAGTCGGTATAAACATGGCACAACAAGCAGGATGAAATACTGTAAATGAAGGAACTACTCTGAGGCCTCTGTCCATGTCAGCGGGAACAAACTGATGAAAGTCGTCCAAAGTATTTATAGAGCGCAAAAGCTAACATGTAATACTTAAGATTCAGTTAGTCGTTCGCCCCCGAGCCAGCTGGAGTGGCATAACCAATCAGCTCGTAGACTGATGTGACATGAGGGCCACACGGGCGTCTCCTCAGAAAGCTGTCATGTTGCACTTGTACACCGCGGCTGCTGAAAGCGTATCTGGATGTGGAGCTGTCCCTACTCTGCTCTCTTGACAAAGTCCGTCACTGATTGCGACCCTGCATCAAAACATCCGCTGCTGTTTTGTTCGACTCTTCAGGAGCAACTCAAACATGTGTGTGTGTGTGTGTGTGTGTGTGTGTGTGTGTTTCACTCGTCAGACGTGGGTCTCGATGTAGGAGTGTGTGTGAGAGAGCGAGGGGGTGAGGGGCGGGCCGGGGTCTGATTCGGCGGTCGAGTCAGGCTCCTGAGAGAACAGCTCCTGATAGGCTCTTTTCCACTCCTGGAACTCTGCCGACGACAGCTGGGGATTGGCCAACAGCTTGTCAATCAGCGCTAGCTCCCCCTCCCTGTCCTAAGGGGAAACACAGGAGGGGTTGGGGGGATGGGGGGATGGGGGGGGTCACTCTTTTTAGTTGTATACTTTTAAACCACTAAGCTTTAAAACGCAGACACACGTGAAGCAAGACACACACTTAACGGGATACACTAAGTTTTGGGGAGATTTAGTATGTGTGACTTCAAGACCATCCATTTGTTCTTGGTAGATTATTTGTCTGTCGTTACATGTTGAAACTGTGCTTCGTTTACTATCATCATTTTTGTATTTTTAGATGCACTCCCATACATTTTGCACTTTGATTTTCTTTAAAGTTAAAAGTTTGTTTTTTTATTGGTATTCTATCTACCTTATACAAGGTCATCTCTAATATTTGCCTCTTTTTCCTACATTTGCATCTTTGATCTGCTTCATTAGAGCTTATTTCTCATATTCACATATTACTTATTAATAGATGAACCCGCAAATGACCATTTGTATATCAATTACTCCGCCATGTTACGCTGTATTCCTGAAGTAAAGCTGTTTTTCTCACATGCCTCCACAGTGAACAAAGAAACCAACAACTGAGAAAATTCCTTATGAATTGAAGTTCAAGGGGTCTGCATTTAACAACAGCAAAACTATATCAAAACATCAGTTTACAAACCTTCTCACAACTCGTGCAGTATAGTCCAAGTGTCATTTATCCAATCTTATGCTCCAAACTTCCCAAACAGACAGACCTTTCCGATGGGGAACTGAACAGACAGTGAAACTTATCTATGTTCTCTTCAAAGCCAAACTCCATTGACAAAATCAGTAATTTTACCTTGCTGATCACAGGAGCTGCCGGTCTACCCCTGCCTTGAAAAGTTTGTTTCTTTTTGTTATTGTGTAACTTTCGTGTTCAAAACGATTAGATCAGATTCACCGAAGTCACACAATAACACAAACAAACAAACTAATTGAGGCAGCGGCAGACTAACAGCTTCTGTGCTAAGCAAGGTAAAATTAGTGTTTTTGTCAATGAAGTCTGGCTTTGAAAAGAGGGTGGATAGGTTTTACTTTCAGTTCAGTTTTAAGGTCTGAGCGAAAATGCAGTCAGTACTGAGCATATGACTTGATAAATGACTTGGATTATACTGCACAAGTTTCATGAGAGTTTGTTAACAAATGTTTTGATATATCGTTGCTGCTGTTAAACGTGGACCCCAATGACTTGTATGATTCATGAAGAATTTTCTCCGTTTTTCGATTCTTCGATCACATGGAGGCATAAAAAAAAGTTTTCTTTGTGAATTACAAGTAACAGAGTAACTGATACACAAATTATCATTTAGGGCGTGAGGTGTTCCTTTAAGTGTTTGTGGGTTCAGGGAAATCTTAATTAATGGCTTATAACGGATCTGTAGAGCACTGAAACATTTCATTCGTAAGGATGTTAAAAAGGATGTCTTACAAAATATGTTCTGAAATTGGGTGATGTTTAGATGAAATATCTCCTTCTGCACTGAGGAGAACTTCCCTTATTTACATGAGAATTAAAGGTTTATGGGACATTGTGATCAAATTAAAAATCATTGTTCACTGATTTAATATCTCAAATATAATTAATTAATATAATTAATATCTAAGTAAACCTAGCTGTATTACTGAGTCATTAATATTTCAATGTTACATTTATTTAAAAAAAAAAAAATCAAAAGCCTTTGGTTAATAATAGATGTGTTTTCTTACTTTAAAAAGCTGGTCACTCTCACTGAACTGAGAATTAAAAAAAAAATTGAGATACTGTGTATTCAGATTGATATAAGAGATGTGACAGTTATGATAGTGATGATGACTTCAAACCAGTTTTTAATACTGTTGATGCCACATCTAGAGCACAGCTATCCAGCCATAATGACAAAGTTAAACACAGCATATAAGAGCCTCCTCTGTCGTTATTATTGTTCGCTGCAAGAGACACTCTGCATCGTTGTATCTATAAAGAGTTGGAGTGCACATCTCCACTTGTAATCTCGGCTGTAGCTTCTTGTTTCCGTTCAATTTTAATACATAAAAGATAGAAAGAAAATATGCGTGTACTGTTTCCACAGCAACCACTGCAGAGAAGTCGCTGCTGCCTGAGGACACAAACATGACCTGATAGATTGTAAACAGCAGTTTAATGTCTACCAGGGTCACATGGATGACTTTGCTTTTAATATTTGACACAAGTATGTTTCATCCAAACTCCCGCCACAAAGACTTGGTGTATTCCTTTAAGAGACGCCAGACAGGGAACAAACATGTAAGCTCCTCCAGCCAACCTGCACCAGCAGACACGTGCAGCCAAAGCCAGAGACCCTCGCTAAAAGCTACTGTAGCGACAAAGATCCCCGCGCCCTCGCCAACCATCCCCGCCCACGTACACCGAGGAAGCAACAAAGATAAAAACTCTATAGAGACAAAAAAAGAAAACAGCCACAGCAAAAGAGCCATTCACAGGCACCCAGCCCAGAAACATAACCACTGCTCATATAGCATAAAGCCACAGATGGCTGCTTGACAAAGCTCTCAAACCAAACCGAGGAGACAGACTGGGACAGATGACGGCACTGAAACTAACAAGACAGAGACAGTGTGTGTGTGTGTTTATGTGTGTGCGTGTGTGTGTGTGTGTGTGTGTGTGTGTGTGTGTGTACTTCAGGGTCAGGAAATCATGGTGTATTACAGCTAAAAATGCACATGAAAGTATCCCTCTGCAAAATAAAAGGAGTCCCGTTTTATCCATTTCACCCTGCTCACATTTAATGTGGTTAGGTGCAATCATATGTGAGTGTGGGCCAAAGAAAAAGACACTGTGACAAAGGTAATTCTTTCAGTTCACGCTGGATAAGAAAAAAAAAAATAGAGGATTTGGATGAGAAAATGGCGAGATCTCAGTCTGTGAGTTGTGTCAGAGAATGCCAACCTCATACAAACTAAAGCATTAAAAAAACTTGACAATAGAAGGGCTAAGAGAACGGCTTATGAACAAAGAACAGAGAGAATTGCATCATTTTCTTCTGTAAGAATTGCAACAGAAGAGTGTGATATCCACTATAAGTTAGATATGAGGTGTATTTAAAGTTAAAATCCTTAAGATTTTCATGAAATTGACTCCTGTTAAACCATTTAATCATTTTACACTCGGTAATTCCCTCTCTAGGTGGTAGTTTTCATTGTTAGTTAATGCACTACAGTCAGGGTGCAGCTTTTGATTCATTACATTTGTAATTTTTTCTCATTGATAACAGCTTCACTGTTTACTGCTCAGTCTCCTGCAGACGTATCAGCACATATTGTGTTGCTGCTAAAGCAAAGCAAACATTCCCTACTGTTAGGTACTGAACCATGGCTCCACAGTAACAGGTGCCAGCTTGCCACTGGCAAACATTTTGGTAACCCATTCTTGGCCTTTGGTTGCCACCAATTTTTAACGTATAAAGAACAGGGACAGAAAAATGAAAAACCGTGAACCCTTAAATAAATATTTGTTGCATTGGTGGCATTTAAATATACCTGTTACAGTCAGAACTGGCAGACAATGTTGCATGTGCATAAGTGCATTTACCTGTGCGTACACAGGCATCTGTTTTAGAGACAATGGAGAAGCAAAATAAGTTGTTTGATCATGGGGTGGAAAATTCAATCAGCCTATCAAAATCCCAAACAAATTGAATGAACTGAAAAAGAACCAGATGAACCTGAACAAATTACAAAGAACTGAGTTTAGATGAGGCAGGCTAGGGGTCTTTGCTGCTGCTCTCCCTGCCTTAGGCTTTCCTCGTATGCGCGTGGAAGGGCAGAGAGGTCCCAGAACAGAGCCAGACTCCCAAATATGAAATTGCAAGTGGAAATCAAGTTCTCTTTGACTAAAGTGTTCCTCGTATGAATTAAATTTGTCCCAGCATCTTAGAGCTGGAGGGGAAATTATACTGTATGTACAGCACACGCTTCAATAAGTGACACATCAAGCCATCAGTTGAAGGTAGTACATCATACAGCACCACGGTACTAGACAAGCACTGGAGGCGTCACATTTTATTTTATCCAGCTGAACCATAACTGTGTAGTACTCACAGAGACTGACGGCACGTATGCATCAATAAATCTTCTACAAATCAAGATAACGATCATTTTAAGCATTCTTTGACCACAGATATGTTTTAAATATTGCAGGAAGCACTGGGCAGCCACAGTGAGCTGTTAGATAAGGAGCTTCAGGGGCAACAGCAGATCAAAGTTGTAGTTATTTTTTGCTGAACTTAATTTGTTTGGCTGCACTGTAAACACACACCAGTTGCTCTTATGTTATATTTCTGACAGTGTTTGCTGTAGTTTTAAACCGCGCTTGCTGATACCACCAGCAGCAGGCACCGCAAAATCAATCAGGACAGAAATCTTAAGGATTATAACTTTCAGATCTTACTGGATTTTTTTAATTTTTAAATTGAAATAAAAATCAATAAAATCACCTCAAAAAAGGCCTGAAAATGTTTTTTATGTCTTACCTTGTACCAGCTTTTTTGTAGTGTGCATGATATCCATGTGTGTGTGTTCCTGTGTGTTTGTGTGCGCACATTTATGCCCATATATTCACAACGCATGTCTTTGCGCGTGATCATACCTTCAGCGTGGAGGTCAGTATGCGGAGGCGGTGCAGGCGGTCATTGAGCTGAGGGTCGGCGGCCCGTCGGAGAAAGGACTGCCTGCACTCTGATTGACCTTTGGTGTCTGACCCACGACCCAGTGGACATACCCCGCCCTGCTCACAAGCACGAAACAGGTCGCCCAGGGATGCACCCTCACTGCCGCCTTTAGAAAGAGAGGGACAGTGAGTCAGTCACTTAATGATGATTTAAACCCTCCTCCACTCCTCCATTCACATGATGTGAAGCTAAAGGCTAAAGACCTGTCAAAAATCTGATTAGATTGAGTTATATCTCCGAGTAACCACTGGAGGACAGCAGCACACACCTCAACACCTCTGCTTTACAGTGTAATGACTTGTATTATTAATGATGATAAAGTCGTGCTCTCTTCCCCTCCAGCCTCAGGGATGTCCTCTCCACTTTTTATTTCCTCTGCTTGACTGGCTAAATGAGAATTCACATGGTTATTATATTTCATTGTTTACTATTCTGGTTTGGCACTTTTCTTTCAGCATGCTGCTGGGTTCACCTTGGCAACCAGTGCACCATTGTCTCATTAGCCTCATTAGATCACTGTTATACTGGAGTGTGTGTTACTCCACTCGATACTGATGATGATTTAAATGGAAATGTGTCTGCCTGAGAGCGTTTTTTATTTCTGGCACATGTGCTGACGTCTTCACCTTAAAAAAAAAAAAAAAAAATCTCTTTTTTTTCCAGTCTCTTGTGGCTGTCACTCAATGTGAGACACATTTTTCCTGTTCTGCTCTTACTTGACGTCCACCCACACAATCACTCAGCACAGAGCTACATGTGTTCACTGCCTCCTCTTGTTTGTGTCCACGTGTTTCACAGTACACGTATGTCCCTGACTAAACTCACCGTTGTGTGTTTGCTGTTCTTCTTTCGCAGGGGCCGCGAGGAGTGTGTGTAGGTTGCTGTCTCGTGGCAGTGTGAAGCTGCGGGGTTTCCCTCCCTGGGTTGCCATAGGAATCAGCCTCTGCATCGCCATGGGCAACGGGACATTCCTCTGTGCAGGGAGAGTGTAAACTGCTCCGGCCATCATAGTCCCACTGCCCGGACCGGGCTCAGCGAAGACGGCGTCCTCTGTAACGTGAAGACAAGAAAATACAGTTCACATTTTCTTTGTTTTCTTCAATTAAAATAATCAACCACTGATTGTATCACTCATTTGTAAAAGAACATAAAGTTCACACATAAAACATAGGCACAAACAAAACAAATAAAAATAAAACAACAAGTAAACATGGAGCAATAATTAAAGATATATAATATCCAATCTAAACCTCCCCAGCTACTTGTTTACTGACAATCTGGCAACGTCTGTTTGTTTTATTTCTTGTTAATTTTGTGCAAATTATACTTTTGACAGAGATGTATGTGTGATGGATGTGTGTGTGTGTGTGTGTGTGTGTGTGTGTGTGCGCGCGCGCTGCTGTGGGAGAGTGAGCTCTTATGTATATTCTTGTTGATTTTTTTAATGGTTTGGATTGCTTGATTTATCATCTTTATTATTATTATTTATTTAATCATTTTTATATAATTAAGTGCCTGAGGATCTCCTTGAAAATAAGATCTTGTGGGGTTTATAGTCAAATTAAATTTGAAAGAAAAAAACAAATATTTTCTGCATTAAAAGTACTAACACAATGTTTTAAAACATTTAACTCTTTTTCTGTGTCAGTTAAATTCTCTATGGAGTGATGTGCTATTTGGAGGAAGACTATCAATCACACATACTGCAAATGTACGACAAGTTTGCACAATACATCAGTCCGTGTCAAATTTCCATGTCTTATTAATATGTGTAGCTTGCTGTGTTACCTTTCGCCCCCTGAGAGACATGGCAACTTGAGATATTACTTAAAAAAGTCTTTGAGGATTCTGGAAACACCTTCAGATTAGTGGTAGGAGTATGGTTTTCCTTATTTTCTGTCTTTAGTCATATTAAATGTGACCAAAGTTTCAGTAATGAGGTAAACAGATGTAAAAGTAATTAATATGAGCAAAAACCTCCCTGTTCTGAATACGGTTTTACAACATTTTTCCTACTTTCAAGACAAGCTGATGTCACATTATGACAGATTTCTTTACAAGGTCTTCTGCTTCAGGGACACTACTTCAAATGTTTGGCATGTAACTGAATGTAGTTACATGCTAACATCAGGGAATCCTCTATTCTGAGTTGGCAATGCTGTTCATTTCTCCCTGATTTCAGATAATATTCCTGCTGGACCAGGTTAGATTGTGTAAGATTTTGGTTTAGAAGCTTTTATTGGTGATTTTTCGCTGTAGGAAATGCGGCTATATTCTGTTACCGTCATTCCCCTGCTGCAAGGACATTGCTACATGTAGCTACATGCTAACATCAGGGAAACATGTAATCTCGGTTACTGTTGTTGTCAGTTTCTCTTTAATTTCATATTCTGCTGGAACATGTCCTGTTGGGATTGGATGCTTTTATTGGTGATTTTCCACAGGAGTAAGTGTCACTATACTCTGACAGTTACAGTCATTGCCCCAGCTACACTGGCGGTGCAGAGATGCCAAGATGTGGAAGACCAGAAAACACTGACCAGTCAGAGCAGACTGGGCTTTTGTGGGAGGGGGACTTAAAGAGACAGGTGCTAAAATGGAGCGTCCTGAGACAGAAGGTGTTCCAGCAAAGAGAGTATGAGGATAATAAAGTGTTTTTGAACATTAAGGCATGCAAACATATTCTAGAAGAAACCCAAAATACAAGTATGAAAAAGAAACTGAGCATAGTAGGTCCCCTTATGAGGGGTATTAATTAGCTTTAATTCTGTGACCTGAATGTAAAAGAACTCATGAGAAGCCCAAACTGGGGCTCTGTGACCCTGTAATAGTATTCAAGTGTTTTATAAAAATAAGTAAATAAAATAAAACAACAACCTTTGACCTTGTGGATATAAAATGTCATCACTTCATCATTCAATGCTATTAGACATTTGTGTGAAATGTTGTCATAATTAGCATGTGAATTCTTGAGGTATTGCCAGTTATCTTTTGTGAGGTTGAACAGTTCATCCTTGACTCAAAGTTGTGTTTGTTTTGTCAAATCTGAATAAAATCTCATAAGGCCTTTTTGAGGTAACATGCACATGTGAATGGAAGTAACTAAATTTTTATGCCGCTATTGTCATAAAAATTAGAATGTGCTAAACTAACTGGTTGTTTGTGTGTTACCTAATGGCCCAGTTTGTAGGTAGTGCAGTCCAGCTTCAGTCAACGGAGTCTCAATGAGGTCCTGCCACGAACGTCTCTGAGATGAGGAAGAGCGGCCTGGAGACCCTGTCTCACTGCTGCCCCCTGCGGGACTGGATCGGTACTACAAAAAAGAACGAAGACAGAACATCAAGTACTTTTCGTAAGAGCAATATCATCCATGTGTCCCCTGCTGATGGTAACTTGCTTGGTAACTATACTTATCCAATAATAACATTATTGTTCACTGTATGTAGTTTAAATGCAAACATTGTTGGTTGTATTTATGTTATTTGAATATAGACCCAGGAAGAGTAACTAATGGAGATACCAATAAAGAATCCAGAGGAAGAGCGCTCATATTTTATTCACTACAGCTCATTTGATTCTGATATGGCTGCTCCACTTCACTTCCCATGAAAAAACAAGTTAAAGTTAAGAGCTTGGTAACTTTAAACTGCATATTTTTGTATAATTTGTATGAATTTCAAAAAACTCATTTCCCAAACTCCTGGATTTGGTGAATTTAAAGAATCATGAATAAATGAAAGATTCATCATGCTCAACACTACAAATGTGCTGGATGTGCAAACAGCATACTGAGACTTCACCCCCAGAGCCTTGATAGCAGCAGGGCTTCGAAATGTACATTTTGTCTGGAACAAAAGCTATTATAATAATTTCTAAGGTAATTAAATCCAGAGTCCCTACTGGTAGGATGGATGTAATCAGCTAATTGTGTGCCAATTACATTGTGACGTGACGTGTGCAAGTTTGACATTTCAGCCTGAAAACTAACAGAGTGCAAAATAAAGAGGGGTGGGGGGTGAGGTGGTATGAGGGCGCACAAAATTTTACTATTAATTGTCTGTGGACCATGAATATTCACAGCAATGATGATAGAGCGGCTTACACAACACACCTTTAGTTGTCTCCTTAAGTATGACATTTAAGGCTTAACATCTCCTTAGCTGAGGGATTTACCCAAGTGTGTTGCACAGAATCCTTTTAAAGGTTTCCTCAGTAATGGAAAAATATTAAGGGCTTTACTGCACTGAAAGAGTTTTTACAGGACAAAATTCTACAGTTTCCATGGAGACTGTTTGCTTGCACTCGCGATACCTTTTATCATCTCACAAAGTTGGCCTTTAGATAGTAAGAATATGGCAGATGTAAAAGCCAAACTGGTCAGAGCAGGAAAAGATTATACTTCTGGAGGAATAATAAAAGCACATCCTGAAAAAAAGTTGAATCAGCAAATAACAGCAAACAGAACAACAAATGTGGGAAGTCAAATCTATAGTATAAAATCAGTTGCCAATCGTGAAGCGCATCTGTTGGTTTCCCCTGGTTGTGGAAAACTCTTCTCTGGATGTGTCAATTATCTTGAATTAATCACCATAATCGCCACATTGTGCTTAAGATAGAGTCAGATCTTAAGTTTTTTCCCCACTTTGGTTACTAAGGTCTTTTGTGTAACAGTTAAACTAACTTCAAGAGATTCCTTAAGTATAAGACCAAGAAAAGGAAAAACCATAGTCTATAAAATGAGTAATGTAGTACCAAAAAAAAAGCTGTAGAGACCGAAACTGTTTTTTGTACCAGACTGTAGAGATGTTTGTTTCTGCTGTAAAGTTGAGCATTTTAACATGTGTGTCTATGGGGACTGATTCGCTTTTGGAGCCAGCCTCAAGTGGCCATATGAGGAACTGCAATTTTTTTTAGCACTTCTGTGTTGGCTCTCTAGCAGGTTGCTGCTTGGAGAAAACCTTAACTACTTAAGTGAACATATTAAGAAAACATTAAGGAGAAGGCTTAAGGGTCTTTCGTGCAACCAGCTGGCCTTTAGTTGTTGAAATACTTAGCATCGGGATGGACTGACACACCTCTACAGGATCACATCTGTACTGCACGTCGCTGCTGCTGCTGCCTCCTGGTTTCCTCCCACTGTGTGTGTTGCCTCCCCCTAGAGGACCGGGATGGTACTGCGGCTCTGCAGCCACCGCTGGGGGCTCGCCACAGAGGAAGTCCTCCTGAGAGGAGCGTGATCGAGACGTCTCTGTGGAAGACAGTCGAGTGGTCCGGCCTTCCAAGTAGGCACTCATCTGACAGGCAGAGAGGAAAAAGTGAAGATGTGGCAGACGTCAATTGATCGCCGGGTCTCATTCAATTGTAATGAGACACTTGAAAAAAGGATTTCATCTGGCAAGGAGGCGGGGTAATGACTGAACAAGTGTGTGAGGGAGAGACAGAGACAAAGGAGAAGTAATGAGTGTTTGGACATGAGTGCAAATGTGTGTCTGTAGAAAAAAGGCAAACACTTAAGACTTCTTATTACAAAGATTTTTAAAGTGTTGTTGTTTTAGCTTTTCATTTAATCCTACGCTGAAAAATACAAGTCATCTAAAGTGGAGCAAAGCAATTATAGCATCAATTATACCAAATTTAGCCCCAGCACTCCCTGTAGGCTAAATTGGCAATAACTTTAACTGTTACAATGGATTGCGCAGGAGCACCGAGCTTGAGTTTCGCCTTCAAGTACAGCATGAACTTTATATGAGTGTGTGTGCGTGACTCACTGATGGAGGCCGTGGGTAGGTATCGTATGGAGGTGGGGGACTGTCCTGTTTGGGGCTGGAGGTGGTGTCATCCTCATGTTCACTCTCACTCCAGTAATCTGCAGGAAACCCACACACACACAGTCAGAAACAGCATCAATATACATCCATCCAAATCTATGTAGGAATATTATGAAAATATCATAAAATGTTGTACAAATACTGTACCATATGCACACTATATGTCTTTAAGACACCAAAATGAACCCTCACCCTGCTCCTGGCGTATCCTCTCTCGCTCGGCGTAGCCCACGGCAGCCTGGTTGAGACGACTCAGCCATCTAACAGAAGGGTTCAGGTTCAGATTTATGGATTTAACACATAACTGATAATAAAAGAAGGGTTAGAAGGAGGAGGAATACACAGTGAGACAAATGAACCACAAAAGCACATATTTTCCTCCAACTTTTAGTGTTATGTTTCAGTCTGTTTTGGTGTGAGGTGTCAAGTGTGGAGATGTCTGCCTTCCTTAAAAAAATAATGGGACTTGATTGCACTCGGTCTGTGGTGCTTAAGGCACCAGGAAAAAAAACACATTTGAAAAACTTCAACTGTATCAAGGGAAGAAGCGAGAATCCACTGCTAGCCCACCTAGCACCGCTGAGCTAGCTAGCTGAGGAAGACGGCATCAGTGTTTACATTTTGTGCTGGAACAAACACGAGCCTCTCGTCCATGAGTAGATGCACGCCTCCTTCTCCACAGTGATTTGTTTGGTGGGTGTAGTTCAATAGCAGAAAATAGTTCCTACATGAAACTCCTCACAACAACGGTCTGTGGATTATCTTGAGTCACTGGTCATGATTACTGTAAATAGACATTGCTGTTGAGTTTTTCAAATGTATTTTTTAGGTGTTTTGAGCACAACAAGCCGAGTGCCATTAAGTTCCATTATATTAGGAGGACGGGTGAGCTATCACTTTAGGACAACCCACAAGAAATGCACATCAACACTGTGAACAACCAAATGCATTCCCAGAGAAATACTTTAGATCAAAGAGTACTCCATTTGAAAATGCTAATAAATGTTTTTTAACCAAAGTAACCACCTTGCTGTTGTGTGCCTCCGCGCACCAGTCAAGTTGCACTTACACTTTACATCCATGTCTGTGACTAAAACTTGATTCAGCAGAACCAGATGTTGTATTTTTTATTCCAGGCATTCTCCTTCCTTGTCCAAACCTGGTGCCTACATTACCCACAGTGCAATGACACCACCATGAGCTGGGTCAAAGGTTTGTGTGTGTTATGTCAGTAGCCTCTAGCCGCTAGCCTCAAGCAAAGATGAGGAGCTGCAGAGGTCTGGTAACCTCACTTCTTTCTAACTCCACACCCCCAGATATTTTTATTTTCAAACCTAAGTCTTAAGCTCTAACCGACACTGACATCACTTGAGGCAATTTATCAGGCTTCATGCAGCTCCCTCTGGAGCCACAGAAGGTTTCATGCAACTTTTTTCATATATGCAGAGGTACAAAATGGGCCATTCTACATTTTCCTGTTTGGTGTACTGTTACTTTTCCTTGCACACCAGCACTTTTCACAAGATGCCATATCTGCCCTCTCTGTATCAGGTTCTTCCGGCGATTCCTGATGGCCCGACATGACCCGCACTATTTTTGGTCTTCCAGTGAAATCATATCCTCCACCAGTTACTGTCCATAACACCCTGATTGAACGAGTTTTCATCTATAAACATTTGGCCATCTATGTGGACACTTCTTTATCCTGGAGTGCACATATAGATTATATATCTAGGACGGTATAACACATATACTGTCTTAGGAGACTGAGGTCATTTGGTGTAAACAAACAGATCCTGATATTGTTTTTCCAATCTATAATACAGACTGCTGCACAGTCACTTCATGGTACAGTTGTCTCTCTTCAGCTTGAGGCTCAACTATACAAACTGCTACGTATCTCCTCCAAGACTGGGTCAAACGCTTCAGTCAAGTTTTCAAGATGCATACACTAAAAGAAATGTTGTCACTGAATGGAAATAAAACCAAACACAACCAATCCCTTTCACACTGCCATCACAGTACATAGAGTCTCACAGGATTGATTGAACAGGTTAAGGAGCTCTTTTGTTCCTCAGTCTGTCAGCCTAATAAATAAGGGTATGGCTTGTAAATAGCCTCAGTGTACCTGGTCAGACACTGAATGTAATAGGAATAATACATTTGTTGCATTGCATCTGCTTTTAATAATGCCTGATGTGGTTTGTAGAGTTTGTATTATGGTTTTGTTGCTCTGTTAAATGTTGTTTTATATTTAGGTGTATTAATGTGAAAAAGTTGAAGTCCCGGGATACAGGACAAATTTCAGATTTTTTTCTGATAATAATGACATTAAAATCAAATTACCCAGGGGGCACCGGGGACACTACGTGACGCTCACCTGTTCCTGTTCTCACCTGTCTGCGCCTAGTCTTGTAATGTTGCATTACAACAATGTTGGCCTGGCTCAAAAGTGCAACACAAAGAGAAAACAAATGTATTCGAGGATGACAAAACAGAGCCTCTTAAGTGAAATCCTACGTCACTAAATGCAGGCTGGGAGCAGCAAGCAGACTTTTTTTTTTTGTAAAATCCTGAATTATTTTCACTTTGAAACTGATTGGAAACAAGTGAAACTATCTATTTAGGATGTTTTATTAAAATCCTGTCTGAAGTGAAGAGATCATTATGTAAATGACAGCAGAGTCTGGAGAGCCTCTGCACAGGTCGAAACTGAAGCCTCTATGGAAATATATCTTGCAAATGATGTTTTTCATACCCAACACTGCCCGAATAAAAACAGGCCTTTCTTCTGACATCAAATGAAAAACATATTTGTCTTGTGCTTTGGGGATAGTAAACAGGAAGCTGCACTCTTGCCACCCTGCAGGGAGTTTGCCCTTCTGCATAACCTTCATCCGTGTTTAGCACATGCTGCTTTACCTGTTCATGTCATCCACTCCATCTGCTGCGAAGTAGAAACTCTTGACCTTGGGGTGACACGCTTTGAAAGCACTAGAGAGCCATGGGGGGAAATAGAGGGAGTTATTTTTGCAGGCAAACATTTATACATAAGAGCATGTGAACTGCATATGGAGTATAAACACATGAATATGCAACAGTGTTTTCACCGTGCACTTACTACTTCTTGCGACATTCACTGGCCCGGTCGATCTTAAATTCTGGAAGACTGACGAAACCCTCTGCCTTCTCATCCTGAGCCGCAGGAGAGATTAAACATATGAAGAGAAAGATGAATAGTAAGCTGATAGGAATAGAGAAGGCTAAAGGAAAAATGTTACAGGAAAATTCTGGTTCATTTCAATCTGGCGTATCTTCCCATAAATGTGGCTGTTGTGACTCTGTGAGTCGTGCTAATTTTGCACTCACTGTAGAGATTCAGGAAACAGAGGACTCACTCAGAACAATGTGTATTTGTCTCCTACCACTGTCCAAATAAACATCATTTTGACATTTCAAGACTTGTTCCGGAGTCTGACCAAGAAGTAGCCGCCTGGAACGGGCAGTATGGTAAACAGCAGAGGGCTCTATGTCTGGGTGTGAGCCTGCATGTCCATTTGTTTACATGTGTGAGGGTGGAGACACCATAGATAGCACTTATTTTGTGTTCGTGCTAGAGGAGGTACAAGGCCAGAGATATAATTACTTTTTAACCACGCGTTCGTGTAGACAACCGGCTGCGCCATGAACAAAACTGTTTACATGTGTACTTGCCCATATACTTTAAGTGTTACTAGAGGCACCAGACATCTCAGACCATATAGAACTTCAGGGTTTGCATGACGTAAACAACAAACATGGCAACACTTCAGGAGGTTACTATGCTGTAACTTCTATCCACACCACTGTGGATAGATGGTATGTAAGGCCCCTAATTCAAGCACGTTGTGACAGTTGTGAGTATGCTGTATTGCATCTTGCAGATGTGTAGCATCAATGTCTGAGGACGTGCGACGGTCCAAAGAGATGCAGGATATGCGAAGCAGCCATCAAGTGCACGTGAAGGTATAGTCACAAACAAGTCATGTCTGTCCTGAAATGTGTGTTTCTCTTCTATAATACACATTCTACATCTCGGAGGCGCTGTCTTTCCACATATGGGCTTCCTTCGCCTTTCAAACGGGGCAGAACTCCATGGGAAAGAGTAGGAGAGACACAGCCTGAGGGGGTACCGGGATCTGACACAACACCAGAGGGAGAAGCAAGTCCGTGGAGCTGTGATGAATAAACAATGCGCGCCGCTACGGCATCGCTTTGGGTTCTGGGTGCGTGTGATGTGCGTCTACATTGAAAGACGCTACATCTGAGCACCCCCAATACACACACACACACACACGTCAGGATGCGTCTGCAAAAAAAAAAAAAGAGCTGACAGTGGAGGCGGCCCAGGGACAGCGGTAGCAGCATACGTGATAACCAAACATCACTGGGAATTGTCGTCCCGATTAGCCACTCCAGGCCTGTGTTGTATTATTTGTTTTTACTTTCTTTTCTAAAAAAAAAAAAAATTGTTTGTTTGTTTTGTCTTATTTTATATGTTCTCACCTTGCTGTCTACTCCTACATATATATATATATTGTATCCCTGTTTTGTGTCCTAGCCCTCGCACCAATTAAAAAGAAAAAAAATGCATCTGCTGGTCAGATCGAGATCTTACGATGCGACGCGGTGGTGCTCAGGGGAACACTACCACTTCTGTCCACAGGGGCTGCCAAAATCAACACAAAATAAAAGTTTCCTGTAGTTACTAGTTGCTGTGACATAGAGTGCTCCAGGGATGATGTTTTTTTTTTAAGTCCGACACAAGTTAGCGCTGCCGTTGTTCCCTCGTTCACAAACCAATGGGATTTTTCCAATGAATCTTGGATAACTGCAGAAAATAACTTATGTGGCAAACAAACATTTATGATAGACGTTTTGTTCAGCAAGATAATCTTCACAAATGAACACCACTTTTATGATTTTTGAAGCCTAATGCAATCGTCAGACATTAAAAGCTAACATCAGACTATAACCTAACTACACTATGGTTACATGACTTAACGTCGCCACCACAGCAAGACTGTTAAGCTGTGTTCGCCATGATGACATTCTGTAGTCTCATTAAGCCACTTGTTCACAACTGCCTTTTTTAAAGCACACAAAAGCTTCAGAATTCACGAGTGGCTTATTTACCGACATATTTTTAGTCGTAGAAAAGAACGTGAAAGTCTCTCAAGCTAGTGTTAACCACAGACTTCATTTCAGGCATCTAACCATAAACCCATAACAAAAAAAAAAGACTTCAAGATGAGGGAACTGGGGGTGCTAAAATACAAACTCATTTCCGGATTTTAGGACTCATTCCTGGGGCACTATATTTTAGTTTCGACTAAAATGATCCCTAGACAATGAACCCTCGCTGCTATATGGCTAAAAACTACAAAATTTGACTTTGAAACATTTTTAAGACTTCAGCAAACTTAGACTTCATACAAATTTAATTTAAAATTAGTCTGAAATCTCTTTTGCCTGCCAAAGTGCTTCTCTGGGGCAAACTGTTCCTGTAGCTGTGATATCCTGGCGTAAAGCTTCAGGGTAACTTCTGCACCATGTTCTCTCCCTTTGTCACAGAGCACCAATATAAATGTTTCAAAAACTTCCATTGCTGCTATTAACTGACAGCAGGCACAGATTATGACACATTCCATCACCGCCTCTTTGTTTCAGGAAGCTTCTTCAACAAAATGAAATATGTTACACTTTTTGGAAAACTGACACTTATATTGTAGCATCAATAAAAAGAGGTTGGAAAAGGAGAGGACAATGAAATCAGACTTACCTCCTCATTGATGTACCAGTACAGGCAGTTATCCTTCAAAACAAACCAGTACTTCTTCCATTTCTGAGAAAAGTAACCCTTTGCATCTCTCTTTCTCCACAGCCAGCCCTCGCAGTCTCCTCTGCCCAGCGCCTTGCAGGAAACACGCCTCCGACTCAGGGAGGCCAAACTCCGTCCTGGAACAACACAGAGAAGACACACATGAAGACAGACAGAGGGACAGAGGGGATGTAAATGAGAAAACAAAGAATAAGCGTGAAACATTGTTAGTCAAAAAGGTGCTTGTAAGTGCTCACTCTGTCACAGAGGTGCGAATAAAATTGCCTTATCCCAATGTCGCAGTAATTCTTGGCAACAGTTCAGTTTTTGGATTTGACAAAACGCTGCTGCAGTGCAATAAGGTAAGAGGTGTTTAATAAAAATTGCCTTTTTCCTTCTGGCATGAAAGACCCGTAACATTTTTCACAACAGGCTCCTCATTAGAGATTACCGAGGAAACTTGGCTCCCAGTCGAGGGCCGCCGAGAAACTTTTATTGTGCTGTATCAAACGTCTTAAAGGGAACGCTATTCAATATTCCATTCATTTCTGCAGCAATGGAAAGTGCAGCGTACAGTATATCTCTAAAGGAAACAACTTTCTACACAAGGAAACTAAAGCTCAAATGTGCAGCATGAAAAGATTTGAAGTCTGGAGAGAATCTGAAGATAATTAATAAGTTATATACTGTGGTATAGAGGAAACTATACATCCAAGAAATGTACAAAAACGCCTTTTATTTCCAATTTCTGTGCAGCAGCTCAGCACTGCCAGCAAGATACCATCACCAATTTAATTTCTGGATCCAGCAGAGACTTGCTCTGTTTAAAAAAAAAAAAAAGATTGCCTCAGCCATGGACTAAAAGGAGTAACTAATATTTCATTACTTGTGTGATAAGAGTGCTACTCGCAAGCATTTAGAACAATCAATAAATCATTATTGTCAAATCCTATTTAAACTTCGGTTTAATTGCTGTAAACAAACAAAGCTGTCGCCCGAAAAAGTGCAGCTGGAGCTAAAGCTTTCGGAGCTTCTCACGATGGCAGATGGTGAAGCAAGTGAAAGAAAATCACTTCCAACGTGTTGATCCTCGTTAGTGTGGTGAAAGGAGAAAAAAAAAGCTTTGGTCAAAGAGGCAAAGAAACTGATAGCAGGGAGTTGGAGAGTGGACAAATAGGGCGGAAAATAATCTTCAAGAGGAAGCAGAAGGATTTAAGGGATTTATCATTTTTGATAAACACTGAAGATACCATCATCTGACGCAGGAGCTCACTTGTTTGAAGAAAGTAAACAAAAAAGGTCATGAAAGAATTGTATATGTACACATTCTCTATAGATATTGACTATATATATTAGACTTTTGGCCACAATAATCGTTTAGTTAAAATCTAACACTACATAATACACTAAAACACAAGTAGCTTCATCTTAACAGTGACATAGCGAGACGATGAATCACTGGATTTTCATCTGGACAGAGTGTACACTATGAAGCAAACAGATGGAAAGCTGTCTCGCGTGCAGTCCAGTCAGGACTCTTAAAAATCTGTAAGATGAATATGATGTGTTAAAATGCAAATACAGAGATGTCTGCACCAAAATGTGTTGTCCTGATGATGAAATGATTCTGTTGTAGAGAGCTGAACTCCAGCAGGATAAAGTCCCAATTTATGTGATAGAGATCGCTGCAGTCAGTGAACTTTTTAATCTATACCTCACCAGATTAATTGCATAAGAAGTTGTGATTGATTATTCAAGCAAACAGCATCTTTTCACTTGTGCGTTAACACTAATAAATGACCCCAAACAGCCTGTCCTATCAGCTCTAATATATCTGCAATGCTGACAAGTGCCGAAAGAATTAGTCAGTTTAAAGGTTAATTAATTAATCAACATTTTTAATAGCCAATTAAACATTTACAACATTTATCAAGCAAAAATTAAGAAAAAAGCAGGTTCCAGCTTAACAGATGAAAATTAACTACTTTCCTCTGTGTAGGTTTGTTTTTTATGTTTCTGACGGTTGGTTGGTCACCTTGAGCTTTGAAATTGTTATGGCCATTTATCACTTCTGTGCACCATTTGATAGATTAAAATGACTAATAAATCAATCAAAACATAACAGTTGGTTGGTCACCTTGAGCGTTTGGAAACTGTCATGGCTATTTATCACGTCTGTCGGCCATTTCATAGATTAAAACGACGAATCAATTAATCAAAAACAAAACAAAATATAGCTACAAGTAGTGATTCCTGGTTCAAGTCAACACGGATCATTAAATGTTGAAAGCTGCGAAGGATTGAGGTCATTCCCACACCTAAATTAAAGATGACTTGAAGATGAAGATTGGACAGACGCGCATTCAATTGCAACCAAATCTGTATCGGGCCACACCCCTCTTGACATCACCCTGTTTGGGTCAATTGCTAAAACATTTTGGGGACATGTTTCAACAACTTAATAAATTACATCTTCAGAGTTTGGTGATGCTTGGATGAAGTGTAATGACACTTTTTGTGCCAGGACAATGCACTTGTTCGGCACTGGTGGTGCCCCCATTAAGTGATTTCAAAATAATTCTACTCATGTGATCCAACATTGTTAAGGAACATGTACTTTTGCATTGATTTTTATTTTAATTTGTGTTTTGCCAGACACATTTTTTTTTAATGCACAGCGCCACCTTATGGTGATTTTAAATGAAAATTCCAGGGTATGCTTCAGGTGTATGTTTCTTTCTTAAGCTGCTGTCTTGGCCAGGTCTCCCTTGAAAAAGAGAATGTTGATCCCAACGGGACTTACCTGGTTAAATATAGGTTACATAAAATAAAAAAAATAAGGAGGTACTGATGTGAACATATTGTGCAAGTTTCATTATAATTGGCCCAACGGTTGTGGAGTTAGGTCTATTTATGACCTGAGTCATGCACCCTCTGAAGTTCATTGGTTAGAAACTTCAAAACGCAATGATATATAGACAAACTTTTGATATCTTTTGCTAAACCTTTTTATAATAATGATCCATAGAAAATTTGGTACAAATTGGACCTATGGTTTAGAAGATGTCAAATAATTCAAATGGTTCTTCAAAAAATTAAAATGGTTTTTCAAAAAATTAAAATGGCAGAAAAATCTTGTCAGGTGGACCTTAATGGTTCTTGAGGTCTGTACCAAGTTTTGTGTCAAGTTGACTCACAGTGTAGGATTAATAACTTCTCAAAGTCGACCTTTAATTATAGCGCCCCCATCAGGCAAGGTGGATGTAAAGTGCAGGGTGCTTCTAGTAGCAGGAAGGAACGTGCAACATCTGATTCGTCCTCGGTCAAAAGGAATACGCTGACAATCCAAGGACTAAGCTCAACAATGGTATTCATTTACCGAAACAAGGAAGGAACAGCAGTCTTTAGAATATTTAGGTTACACATGGCAGCCCACGTAAGATGAGTTGGGACACATCGGGACATATGCGTTTGTATGTGGCTTATTCATACAGATGCACACCAGTCTTCACAAACAGAACAGAGAAACTGAACTAGATTGAGCAGCAAACATGGCTCGCCACTTTGGAGGTTGGAACAGACTATCGCAACGGTGCTAAAAAGTGTCACGTGATCAAGCTACAGCTGCTGGGAAAAAGAGTTCTTAAAGGACAACAGGTCGTTTTCGACAGTGAAGTCATATTTCTTGGGCAGCATTTGCTCACAGCTTCCAATTATTGGTGAAAATTTCATGTGTCCACAACGTACCATCGCATGGGAATTTGAGCAAACAAAGAGTTTCAGTCCTTCAAGACCTGAGCCCCTTTTAATAGATAATAAAAATTAGTAGGAAACCCAATCTTGACAATAATAATACTTGCAAATATTAACTCTATTGCCAGCCCTATGTACCATGGTATAGACTGATACTATGAATAAAGGGTCGGTAGAATATGTTGTTATGTAATGAAACAATCACAATAGCCACGACAATAAAACATTAGCGAAAGACAAACCTGCACCGACAGAAAAATACCTGTCATTGTCTAGAAAAATGTGCAGGCCCACTTCTGAAGTTTCCTAGAAAGGCAATGTTATGTAACTGTAGATTCTACTAAATATGAGGAAAAACACTGTGATCAATGGCGCTTTTCTAAATTGTAATTTCCAATTAGTTACAACCACAGGAGTCTTTTAGTCAAGGCACAGCAGGTCAGCTGCTCATGGAAAACTATCAAAGTGGTTACATTTGAATTTTCATTGAAGTCGGAGAATTCTTGCATTCGATCATGGTGAAAGGAGCAATATTTGCATATTAATAGACTCTGGACTGACTGTATCAAACTCAAATTATTATGCAAGGCGGAATATTTTAATGTCTTAAAATCATGTCTGGATGGGAAATTTTCTACAGCCAAGCACACAATGGAGAATGTTTCCAATATGATAAAAGACTAATGAATGGGTATTTATTTGAGTTAATATGGAGCCTCTTATTTAATGGAAATCATTTTGGTTCTGCTTATAAAAAATATGAAATAAAACCAATAAAACCTCAGTACTTTAATCTGTAATTACAACCAAAATACATATTTTTGTTTTCTGTGAAACGTTCGAGGAAATTACACACCCATAAAATAAAGTGTTACTTGGATAATTGGTTCAACTGAAGCAGCAGCTGCTCTCACATTTTTATACAACGTCCATTAGCTTGTCGTCCCTGAAAGAGTGAAGTGTTGCACTGTGACGACAGCTCACACACAAAAAAAAGAGGAAACCAAACAGGTGGCTCTACTGCTTACCTTTATTCTTCTTCCTGTTCTTTGACTGCAGAGAGGAGGACTGTTGGTATGTCTGAGAGCGGGTTGGAAGGAAGAGAAGAAGAGGGAGGGTGAGATGGGCAGAGAGAGAGAGAGCAGGCTGTCAGGATGAATCAGTGGCCTTTGTTTACTGCAAAGAATCCTGGGATATAAAAGATGACAGATCTTAGCGAAAGAGGAGGAGAGGAGGCAGGAGACACTTGAACACAAAGGGACGCTCTCTTTCCCTCATTATCTCTTTCTCACACCGACATGCCCTCATGGCAGGGTGGAAGAGTCGACCTCATGGAGGACTTTAGCAACTCTCACACCTCTAAACATAGAACAAAGGGATGGGAAGGGAGGGGTGGCACAAGAGGACACTCAGGTGATGGAGGAAATAAGAGAAATAGAGCTCAGGGGCCTCAGGAGATTTAACAGAAAATTTTGGTAAGCAAAATGTGAAGGGCAAACATCCAAAAGAGTTTTCAAGGTCTGTAGGCA
This sequence comes from Epinephelus awoara, assembly GCA_035609425.1. Taxonomy (NCBI): domain Eukaryota; kingdom Metazoa; phylum Chordata; class Actinopteri; order Perciformes; family Serranidae; genus Epinephelus; species Epinephelus awoara. The sequence continues at coordinate 24,064,082 of CM069314.1, read as the reverse complement.
CTGTAGCTATGGGCTACAACTTGAGCCCCATTTTTAGCCTGTATTTGTTTACATTTCGGTTACTTCACACCATTTATATGGAGGACGCAAGCTGGCAACATTAAAAAAAAAAAAAAAGCTCAATAAATAAATATGCCATTAAATGTAGCAAAAATAACAATAGAAATAAATGCAGGTATGCAGTAATTGATAAAATGTCATATTATTTGAAATTTCATTTTTAATTTGCTTGTTTATCATTTAATTTTGTACAAATTCTCCTATTTATCTACTTTATTTAATTTGTTCTTTTATTTGTTATTTTCTATTAATTCTAAAGTTATTTATTTATTTATGCATTTACTTTTTAATTATTTTAAATTAATTTTAAATTGCATTCCTTAAATCTTTAATTTATATATTTATTTTTTCCCTTTGCATTTTCACCTATTTATTTCCCTAAAATTTTTTGTTTATGCATTATTATTTATTTTCGACGATTTCTTTCTTTTTACTTTATTACTTGTTTTTGTCAAACGTTTTACAATTACATATACTTTAAATATTATTTTTCCATTTTATGTACAAAAAACAGTCTCGAAAATAAATGGCAACAATAAATCACAATACAAAACTAAATAAATTTAGGGAAATAAATAGGGGAGGGGATGCAAAGGGTAAATTATACATACATATATAAATAACATTGAAAATTGATAAACGCATGTAAAAATAAATCTGAAATAACTGAAAAAAATGAATGCAAAAATGAATACATTTCAAAATTAATATAAGTAGAAATGAATTTAAAGGAAACATTAAAAAAGAAAGTAAATAAATAGAGAATAAACACAAAGGTGAATAGTAAAAGGAGTAAATTAAAACAGATATTTCATTTAATCTCACATAAAATAAAAAAAAATGTACAAATACAAAAATGTGATTCATGTCTTTCATGTGTGTTCAGATTTTACTGAGATCTGACTCCAAGGAGTTTTCATGCACCTGTCCCTTCAGCTCTTCTGCAAACCTCTGATGTATGTAAATAAACTTTGGCCAGCAGATCTGAGATGTGACCTCTCTCGACAGGTCAGATGAGGCACCAGATCAGCTCTGATGTCACGATATTACACATGTCAGAGCCTGGAGCTCGGCCATTCACAGCCCCACGCTCAGCAAGACAGATGACATGGGCCCGCCCACACCCACTGACACGCCATCTGCCATCGCAGCACCCGTGCACACCGTAAACACACACACACATGGTAATGCATTTAATTTCCAAAGAGATGCTGTCAAGATATATAAGGTCATCGCCAGCCAAACTGACTGTCTGGACCTGAGAGTGCCGAGCTCAGACGGACAGGCGAGGCGGACAGATGTCATGGAAGTGACAGGGGGGTAATAACCAGTCAGCATTCACTCAGATCACACTCCACTACAACACATTTTCATCAGGGCTAAAAGCTCAAATGTTTTTCCTTAAGTCTCTCGCTGCATGAAAACAAATCAGAGAGGAAGCAGAGTGTTACCTCATTTAACTAGTTTTCACTTTGAGGAGGCAACTGAGGGGGAAGTCAGAGGAGTTTCATAACCTTGTTTGATCCACATTATGCAACTACATAATGCAATCTTCAAGCTACTACCTGCAACCTAATGGAGAACAAGCTGTATTTTTCACCCTTCAGATGCTGATAGTACTGCTTCTTGGTGAATATCTGGCCATGTCTTTGATGTTTGGAGCTCACTGCTGTGCTGTTGACATTCTTTTAAAGGAATAGTCAGATGTATTGGGAAGTATGCCTATTTGCTTGGCAAGACATAAAAGAGAAGATTGATGGCACTCACATCTGCATAGTAAATATGTAGCTGGACAAATTGATTGACAGAAAATGAACTGGCAACAATAAGGGCTAGGTATCGTTTAAAAAATTATGATACCAGCACCAGTACCAGTTTCCCTAAAAGGATACCGATACAGATAGAGTTCTTCATTCAATACCTATTATGAATGGAGTGGTGTGTAGTACAAACATACTTTCAAGGTGGCATTTTGGCAAGCTAAACTGCCAACTCTGTCAATGTGTCATGCTTTACTTTACATCATCACAGACTGTAGGGTGTGTAGCTGCTGCTAAGGGGGAGTTGAACTCCACGCTGGGGACGATTGATGAGAGTCTGTCAGTGCAAAAAGTGACAGGACTAAATGTTAGCATCACACAGCTAACGTTACGTAACGGTTATCAATGGGTTTCACGACAGAGTCGGGCTGTTTTTGTTTCAGTGTGAGTTTGCTGAGATTGTCTAACAGCTTGGTGTTGGGTGTTAGCCACTGCTACTTGGTTAGCCTGTGCTAACCAGGCAGACATTGAATGGACAGTTCGCCGCAAGGAGATCAGCTCTGGAGATGGCAGTAAAAAAAGGTTTGCCAATCTGACTAAGAGTCAGCATGTTCCAGGATCAGACCCCCAGCACACGAGGGATCACATGCAGGTATTGTTTGACTGAAGATGCTCTAATATTACTTGGCACATATTTTGGTCCACTGGGAGTTTTCAGCCAGGTCTGTGTTACCACAGTGCAGAGAGTGTGTGCAGATGAACGGTGTTGTGACACCCACTGTGCTGCCAGCTCCCGGGGCTCCCTGCCCATCCATCAGTCAAAATCCACCAGTTGATGCAAAAGATGTCTTGACGTTTCATATCATCAAGTGGATTTTTGCTCACAGCATGGATGGGGAGTTCCCGAGGGTGCTGGCACGGGGGGGACATCTTATCACCATTCATCTACTCACACTGTGGTGACACAGACCTGGTTGAAAATCAGCAAAGTATCCCTTTAAAGGTACAGAGTATCAACACGCACCCAACAAAAATAATAATTAACTGCAGGCCTAGTTAGCTTAGCTTAGCTTAGCATAAAGACTGGAAACAGGACGAAACAGCCAGCCTGGTTCTGCCCAAGGGTCATAAATCTGCCTACCAGCACCTCTAAAGCTCAAGAATAAATATGTTAAATCAGGTTTGTTTAATCTGAAGTCCTTGACGTTGCTTCCTGGTGTAAATATAACATATATATTTTTAAAAAGACAAAGTGGGTGACTTACATGATAAATGGAGGCTGAATCTCTCGGAGGAGAATCTCTTTGATTTGTCTGGAGGACGTAGTGGGAGGGGCTTTGGCTGTGGTGGCTCCGCCTTTTGGCACGTTTGGTTGTGTCATTGCTCCGTTTGCCTGGACGAGCCGTGTGGCAGGGGTAGTCATCAGAGCTGGTCCTCTCGTCCATGCCGGACAATCCCACGTAACGCATCAGTGACGCTTCTGTAAATGCCATCAAATTTACATAAATATCATATACTGAATTTACCTGGAGCTGGAGTGCCCAAATTAGACTCTTATAATTCTGTCTGCAGTATCATGCGGTATTGATCTTCTGTTTCATATACTGTCATATGTTCTTCATCAGTGCTGCCTATTAGGAGTCTCAGTGGGTCAATTAGAGGAGACATTAAAAATATATAAATAAAACACAGTGCAAAAAGGTCACATCACTCAAAGATTCATTAAAATTAGACCAGTAGTGTTTAAGATTAAAAAAAATTCAGATTCTGACCTTTAATCATGACATAATTATGGAGCTAATCAGTGATTTAGAAAATATCAGAACACAGTGCAAATATCTGTAAAGCCTTCAGATACAATTGGAAATGCAGCACGCTTTTCTAAGCTTGATTTTTTTGCAGGTTCATAAGTGTTATTTAACACTGGATGTGGTGGCAAAATATGCAGCAGGTCTGTCCATTGTTACCACATTGGTACACATTGTCCATTGGTGCCACAAAAACTCCAATTTGTGCGTCTCATGTATTGGCATATGTTTGGGTCACAGAGGTAACCATCAGTTTCGCTAAAAGATAATTAACTGTCAACTTTTGAAAAACCCATAAAGTTGTTTAAAAAAACCTCTAAAAGTTAATATTCTGGGTTTTGAAATATCATCGGCCAATTATCCAAATGAGACCGTCTTCCAAAATACAACTACATTTTTACAAGCAGAAATTACAACCCGTATTTACGTTTATTGTTAGACAGCGACCTCTTGTACATCACGCTATGTGGCAACAAAGGTACTTATTTTAAACCTTAACCTAACCAGGTAGTTTTGGTGCAACTGTGACCGTTTCACAGCATTATCCACGTGATTACAGCTGCAGATATTGATGACCATATACAAGCTATTCTGCTGTCTACCAATAAGTGCGCTAATTTGGGAAAAATTCTTGTAGCTACCGTGATGTCACACATTGGGTCATACACTCCCATATTGAAGCCTCAAGCTTGGCATTTAGGGAGTCACCAAAAAACTATGCTGTAAACATGTTTATTTCTGCTGTAAAGTTGGGCACTTTAACAAGGGGGTCTATGGGGATTGACTCACTTCTGGAGCCAGCCTCAAGTGGCCATTTAAGGAACTGCAGTTTTTGGCATTTCTGCGTTGGCTTTATTACTTTTTAGCCACAGTGGCTGTCACTTTGTAGGAACATCTGACCTATTTGATTGTTTGAGTTGGAGGACTTTAAAAACAGGCCTTCCACCACATGTTGCTTGCCAGAAAATCATTGGCTGCTTTTCTGAATGACGAGTATTAAAATGTAGTTTTACCAAAGTCAGACCACTATTTCTTGAGATATGTTAGTGGACTGATGGATCCATGTTCCTATCATGTGTTACAGTGTCAGGGACAATAATGCTGCTGTGAGGGAACATGTTCATGCGTCTGTGAGTAAATCTGTACGACTCAGAGTGTTTATTGAATTTGTTCTGGTTCACTGTCTTTAAGTGTCTCCCATCTTTTTTTTTTCTCTTTTTCAACCAACTTCCTCTTCACTGCTCCCACCGGGGGAGGAAACTCAGGTCTTACTACCTCTTTCTCTCCTCACAGTTCCCACCCTGTCCTCCCCTGGTTGCTAGGCAGCGGCCAGAGGAAAGTGAGACACCGAGAAGAGCTGCTGTCAGCGTCTCCATGGCAACTGCGTGAGTGATTCAGGTGGAGGTCAGGGAGAATAGTCTTTTTTTTTTTTCCTGTTTCTGCCTCCTCTCATCCCTCCTTTCCTCCCGCCCTCCCTCCTCCTCCTATCTCTCTCTTTTATTCTTTCTCCCTTCATGGCTGCCTTTCATTTTCTCTGCCTTTGTACCGACTGCCTACCTTCCCCTTTTTTTCTCTCTCCGTCTCTTCTCATCCCCTCTTATTTCACTTCTCTGTGATGCTAATCACAGGGAGAATTAGAGAAAAGGGATGGAGGTGCATTGATCTCCCCACACACACACACACACACACACACACACACACACACACACACACACACACACACACACACACACACACTGATCTCTTCGTAATACAGAGAGACGGGAACATTTAACTGAATCTAACAGGCTCCTCAGGAGGTGCACACACACACATATGCACTCCACACGCCGGCACTCACCTCGGCGGCTTTCTCTGTTAAGCTTGGCTGGATCTTCATAGTCGCCCACCCAGTTACACTCCACAGGCATGGAGATGGGCCTCAGCCTGCCTACAAGTACACAATTAAAAAACTTAATATTCTCCTTGGAGTATTTATATTGTGATATGTGATATTTTGGTGTCTTGCAAAGTTTTCTCTCTATTTTACCCACAACATACAGAGCTCCATCACTTTCTAAACTTTTTATTAAGCGCCTCAGGCTGGCAGGTGGTTTTCAGCTTCATGATTGTTTTTTGAAGTGGTTCGATGCAGCAGAGTGAGATTGAACTCTCTCTTTCTCTCATCTCATACCATATGTAGGTGTGGTGCAGTACACGGACTCCTCCTCTTCTCGCCGGTGAGACTCTTGATCCAGGAAGGAGTTTGGTGACTCAGAGCGCTTAGCAACGCTGACGCCACCGTGGTTACGAGATGCCTCATCTCCAGACAAGGCTCCTGTCTCATCTCTATGGCAACAGCAGAGGCGGATTTACGGGCAAACAATTGTACATCAAAGTCAAAGCTCCTCTTTGCTGTCACCAGTTTTACTTTCTTATCAGTTTTTTTCTTTGAAAGAAGACAAACAAAGACACTGACACTGTACCTGGGTGTGTACGGCTCAGCAGGTGGAGGTGGGATGTAAAGGTCCTGGAGGGCAGAGCTCTTAGTGGGTGTGCCTGAGGGTGTGCCCGAACCACTGCCTGGGCTTCTGGTTGGCTGCAGAGAGAAAAAAGGTTAAGACAGATCTTTTCTTAAACTTTTGTTTGTTTGTTTTACAGGTGTCCGACATCTTTAAATTTTTGCTTTAACTTATCATTATCAAGTAAATGTTGATAGCACAATGTTATAGCTGTAGAATAATGACATCATTGGTGTTTAGAGTGGTTCCCTACAAGCCTCGCTTTCACTATGTAATTTTGTCTGGGTCAATCTCCAGGGAAAATGAAGGCTCGATTTACAGCACAAAAGAAGTGCATCTACCACTGTGCAACCAAAACAGGAAGAGGAGAGCACTTGTTTTTTCCCTGGTAGCTATGGGTAACTATCCCCAGTTACCAAAGAATATTAGCATGAGTTTGTTGCAGCTACTAGCTGCATTGGTGGAAATGGCAGGTGATGTAAAAACCGAAGTAAGTTGGAAAACAAAATGTAGTGTGTCTGCTAGTTTTTGAGACAGCGGTGCCAAGATAACACCACTTAGAAAAGCTGGGAATGGGTTAAAAAGTTGTCTGTTTCCACTTTAATGTCTTGAATCAATTGGATAATTTAAAGGAGCCTTTATGTGACAGCATATCAATCAGTATGTTTACATACACAGTTAAGTCAAGCTACGGTTATAGCTCAACTAGGCCATTTAATTGGACTACTGTCCAATTTTGTGCTTCGTATCTGGGCAGTTAAACTGACCAGTAGGGAGCAACAACATGCTCATTGAGGTGGTTCCCACTATAATTCAGTATATTTCACCTGTTTGAATGAGGGGGGCACAACATTTCAAGCAACTCCAACACAATTTCAAGATAAAGATGATCTGAAAAAGACCACACTGAAGTCATTTGCTTCAGGTTACTGTTTGCTATGTAAATAACAAACTAAAGCCATTAATTTACCATAGTGCCGGTTGGCTACCTCAGCCTCTAAACCTCTGGAGTGTTTGCTGGCAATTATGTACAGCAATAACATTTCTAATATTGTGGCAACATCATTAAAAAGAAGTCTGATGAGGCAAGAAACACCAGCAGGCAGGCAGTCATACAGGTTTGAAACTATGGTTAGATAAATTAGATGACCCAAATTGTCCCCTGTCCATTACCGTTTACAGACGAACTTCCTGTTTCAATTTTATTCAGATCTTGCTGTTCCAGATGTTTCAGGTGTGCTTACTTTCGGTTTCACCTCCTAACACAGCGGCCTTGTTTCCAACCTGACCACTTGCGCTCTTTGCCCTGTCAGACTTTGTTGTAAGGATGTCCTTGTGTCAATTTAGTGAGTACAACAACCCCGTCTCCCAGAAACTGTTCACGTACTACAAATTTGCAACAGCAAATGTGTTTAAGGCTGTGAATATGTCAAGTGGATAAGAAATTACAGATACAGAATGTATCTGCGAAATGTTGTCTGACACTGTGTTTCACATGTTTTCCTTACACTATGTTCTTGTAGCATGTGATACAGAGGTGTTGAGGTATACCAGTATTGACAATAACCACGATGTTTAAAAAATGATATCATATTAATGAGCCACTCAAGATAATACCTTTTCATTCTTGCTTTGTCTTCCTGTCCATTTACCTACACTTGTATTGTGAGTGTACCGGCACACAATAATGTTAAAGATGAATTTGATAGATACCACAATATTATTATTGCTAACTGTCTTGGCCAAGATAATCATATAGTGAAAATCTGATATGGTGCCAGCCCTAATGTAGAATGTAATGGACATGTTTATGGCGATGTTAATGCAGAGACGGGACGTGTCTACTTTGGCAGGATCCTGCATGATTATCCACCTCCTAACAAAAATCTGGTTGTTATTAGAAAATTACGAAAAAAACATATTTTACATTTTCTTCAAAATGTATTAAAATCAAATTAGCAGTATCTGCATGTAATTTCTAGGAGACAGCGTAGATAAAAAATGTAATAGACCAAAAATGATCTTTTAAAGGAGCCGTATGCAACAATCAGGACATATTTTAAGTCTGAGCTGGGACTGTCTGCACATGGCTCTCAACACGGAGTTGGCTGAGCTAGCAGCTGACAATGCTAATGACATGAACAGTGCTAACAACTGCCAACAGAGCTAACAGAGCCAACAGTGTTAACCAGAGCAGAACAGAGGATTGATGCGACACTTTTACACTAATGATGTTGCTGTTATCAGTGGTAACCGCCATATGATGGCAGTGCAAAGCAGCACTGATTGGCGAACCATGCACGTGTAGCCAGACCATCAACCATTCCAACAGAGAGGCTTGGTTTACAACATACACAGAAGGAGTGTAACTAAATTCTCTGCTCAGCACTTCATAACTCCACTATATCTTTACATAGCGAATGGCTGTTTGCTGCTATATTAAATATCTGTATGTCACATACTGAACCTTTAAGAGACATGACAGAGACAACCCAAACATTGATGGAGGGCAGATAAAAACTGTTTTCCTCTGAGTTTCCTCATGATTGTGGAGATAATCAGTGTTAATTAGGGAGATAAATTTCATAATTGCGGGTGCACTGGGATCGTGGGTGGAGGGTGCCATCAATTTTCCCTTCCCATTCATCCCAGTGTGTTTCAGCTGGCAAACAAAACCCTGCTGAGCCACAGTATCGTGACCTAATTACACGCTTTGGCTGCAGTTGTACAGGGAGTAGGAATGCTGTGGGGAGTTATGTGGGCCAGCGCAGTGCCTTAATAAAGTCTATAAAAGGTAGAGCTGGTCCCACCTGCAGAGCCAGGGGTTTCCAGCGCATGTTCTTCAGCAGAGCAGGGGCGGAGCTGAGCGTGCTCTGCGGACGCTTCTTCAGGGTCAGGGACACGACGCCTTTATCAGCCCTCAGCGAGCCGACCAGGTTACGTAACTGCCAGCCCACCTGTGGACGGGAGAGGGTCGCACAATCTAGTTGTCATCATCATCATCTGGGTAATGAACAATGAAATCACAGCAGCATATTTATATTCAGCCTGTAGTTTGAATTCTGTCCACGTCGTGATTGGACCTCGCTTGTTGAGCCTTCTGTGCAAGTGGGTGTGGAGGTGGTAAGTCTATCTATAGAGCTTTCATGTGATGTAACCTGCCCTCAATTTGAAAACAAATGCATCTTATCATACATTTATCTTCTTTTTTAGCCACTGTTTTCACAATACTATGCCAACACTGTTTATTTGTAGGATATTTGTGGAAAAAAACTGTACACAAAAATAAAAATGGCTGCCATGAAAGATCACCAGAACTTTATTTTTTTTCTATTTGTTTACAGCTGTTTCTTTTTTACCTTTAAGTCATTTATTCTTTATGTAGAGAGATACTTTCTAATTAAGGCAAATCTGGGATTAACCTGAGCTCTGATCATAATGCAAGAGGAGGTGCGGAGAGGGTTGAAGGATCTGATTACACTAATTGCAATGCAAGCTGCATGCATCTGCATCTTGTTAACGTAAGGATACAATCTGCAGTATAGATGTAAACAGACGAGGCGCCGGACCACAAAAACACAGAATTACAACCAGCTTTAACTCCCAATTTGATTGACAGGTCTTATAGTGCAAGGACTAGATAACAAGCAGAATAAACAAAATTTAAAGGGGTTTACGCTGATACATAATACATCAGAGCACAAGATAAAAACCTCATCTCACTGTTAAAATCTGCTGTTCAAATTAAGCTTTCTGGATGATATCAAACCTGTAATAACAGATATTTTTTTGTAGCAGAAACAAGCTGTCACACAACACTGCCATATTATCACTTTTTAATGTTGATGTGCCAAACTTGTTAGCCACCTGATGAATGGAAGTCCAATATTCACATTCTTTTAGCTCTGTTTTTGGTCTCCACCAGCTCCTGGAGGAAATAGCTGATTCTTGAGCTGTTTCATGCCCCTTTATGTCCATCAGCTAGTCTCTAACTGTGTGAGTCTGCTGTTTGGTACTGAGTTGAGGCTGAACCAAAGCAGTAAAGTTGTGGGGAATAACACCAAAACAATGAGCTAAAAGAAGCTAAAACAGGCAGAGACTGTGAAAGTTATCTTTGGATTTATCATTTTAAGTGACTCCTTTCACATTATTTGACCCATTATAAAAATGTTGATCACAGCACCTTTAATATTTGTTTACATCTGTAATGTCTGTAAATACAGGCATCCGATGCTAGGTTTTGCTAATAGTTTGTTTGGTGTTTTATGCTTAAGGTCACTCTCCTCATGTCACGTCTTGCCTGGTATACTCTGTGTGATGTTGGGCTGTCCCTGATGAGAGATGACTAACGTGGCGATATCTTTGGTTGTGGCTCTAAAACAGTGGTCCTTGTCGCACAGTAAGAGTGATTCAAGGATGGCCTGCTGTAACGACTTACATCTACTAACCAACCAATGGAAATGCAGCATGAAATTACACACTGGCGCTAAACCCAAACAAACAGACGGATATCAGCTTGCTCGGAGGCAAGATGCGCTAAAAGTAATGTGTGGGATTCCAGCAAAAACGAAAACCTTGTGGAGTTGTGGCAGCAGAAGCCTTGCCTGTATGCTGTGTCCTCCAGCTATTACCCATATCACATACAAAAGGACAAAGCATGGAAGGAAATAGCAGCAGAGTTGCAGCTGCCCACGAAACTTTAGGTTATTTAATAATGTGACCCTCTATGTTGTGCTCCACAGTGGGAAAAGTAATAATTCGTGCAGCATCCTTAGGCCTGGAATACACTGGGCAATTTTTGCATTCAGTATGCGAAGCTATTGCATTGTACATCTTAGCCTGTGATTCAGTAGGCACTGTCATTGTGTCATCGTCGTACCCAAATTTATTAGATCCATGTTGCACACTGTATGCACTAAACTTAAAGGATTGCTAAAGTCTCATCGTCTGTAGGAGGCTTTACTTCCTACCTTCGTCTGTTTCCTGCATGTGTTAATACACTCCTGCTTTGTATCAGTCTCGTTACCCTCTCCTTGCTCCAGAGTTTTCTCTGCACACCTGTCTCGTATTAGCCTTGTTTCCTCCACCCTAGTGTTCCCTACCACACCCTAGATGTCATCATTGTCATGCAGTCCCTGTATTTCCCTCCTGTCTCCCTCCTGCCCATCTACTCTAGTTGTGTCTTGTTCTTGTGATTGGATCTGTGTGTATATACACCTGTGTCTTTCCCTTTGTCCTTTGTCAGTTTATCTGTGTTTGTGTTATCATTCTCTGCTCCGTCTTCTTTGCCTGTGTTGGTCTCTACGTTCCGTGTTGGATTGCTTCCCCGAGTTTATCCCTGTATTCATTGTGACATTCTGGTTTGTTCTCAGTTTAGTTTGTGTGTTTCTTTCTTTTGTTCTTTGAGTCACGTCTGCCTGCATCTTCAGTTTTTGTTGCTCGTCTGATTTGGATGTATTTCACCAGCTGCATTAAAGCTCGCTTTTTGTTTAGTCCACCTGCCTGCCTGCTGTTCTGCATTTGTGTCCTCAATTGAACTGAAAACTTAACATCATTAGAATTGTGTTACTATGATTAAACATTTGAGAGACACACACACAGAAAGTGTTTTTTTTCTATCCATAGTCCAAATTCTTCTGGTGTCACCAACCTTTTTGAGCCAGACAGCTACCGGAGGGGTCGAGAGTAACGTGGAGGGCTGCTTGTTTGATATAATCTTCCTGAATAATACAGATTTGCTTGTATTAGTATCAGCTGATTTGACCACAGAGATGTGAGCGAGGGCCGGCTTGACCACAGTTATTTTTAGAACATGCCCTGCAGGCGATTCATTGGCTCCCTGTGGGCAACCAGGCGCTTGGGGCCACAGTGTTGGCTGCCCCCTAATATACAGGGTTAAAAAGGACAGAGTGGTCCCTTGTCATGCATTTAACCCTATCCAGTCAATAGCAACAGTCAGTGAATAAACACAAAATATATATTAACAACATATAGGAGCACACAAACACTCACACATACACAATAAGAAACCCACCACAGTCTGGTGATTGACTTGTATGACTTCATCTCCTGCATGGATCTTCTTACAGCGGTCAGCTGGAGACTACAGAGACAGAAGAGAAACAGGCGACTATGAATTGATCTGACTTTATTGATCGCTGCATGCCAGTGCTGGCTGACGAACTGTACTTCAACACGCTGTAATAGAACAGAGGGAAAGCCTTGCAGAGTCATCTCCGTGGAATCAGATATGCTGTAATGGATCTAAATGTTGTCAGTTTTCTAAAGTAAGAATTGGTTTTCTATGCACATCAACCCCCCGGGTGTGAAGGGGAATCTATTTCATCGGTGTTTGTGGGAATTAATTTGTTTATGTCACAGATGAAACTCACTGCTTGGCTGTAGTTCAGCATGTGAAGGTGTGAAAACAGGATTGTAAGCCTCTTACCCCTTCAGTAGTTCCTGTGATCACATGGAGGCCGTCGTAGGTTGACTTGATGTACATTCCCTGATGGACAGAGGGAGGAAAGAGGCTTTGTTTGGCTCAGTAGGTGAAGCACCAGACTTTTCTGAATCCCTTTGAATCCCTTATCAAATCTTATTAGCTTTACCTTTCAACAACAGCAAGTAACTGAAGGCTAAAAAGCTTCAAGTCAAACAGTCTTATCACAGTTTGTTGGCTGAGAGGAAAAAAAACCCAACAGTTTTTAGTGGCAGCGTATTTAAAGTAGTTACAATCTGAAAATGAGATGAGCAGCAGAATATATGAAATTTTAATTAAATGTATCTGATATATTAATTTAACAGCTGTAGCCTTCTGTGCTCATTGATCAGGTTCAAATGTAATGAGTCAAAATTTAACTAGGAGATTTTTAAATGGACAGTTCACCCCAATTCACAATTACATATTATTCCTCTTATCTGTAGTGCTATTTATAAACCTAGATTGTTTTGGTGTTTGTTTCCGGGTGTTGGAGATATCACCCGTACAGATGTCTGCCTACTCTCCAATATAATGGCACCAGATGGCACTCAGCTTGTGGTGGAAAACTCAACAGCAATGTCTCTTTCAAGAAATCATGACTCGGTTACTCAAGATAATCCACAGACTTTGTTGTGAGCAGTTTCATGTAGGAACTATTTTCTTTCTACTGAACGCAGAAGGAAGCGTGCATCTACTGCTAGCTCACCTAGCACCACTAAGCTAGCTTAAGTTGCAGTTCAGCAAAGGATGATATGGCATTAATTTTTACATCTCGTACTGTCACAAACACAAACGCGTCCACGCACACTTCCATCTGTGCAGTGATAAGGCTGGTGGGTGTAATATAGTAGAAAGAAAATAGTTCCTTCATGAAACTCTTGTTTCAAAACAAGGTCTTTGGATTATCTTGAGCAGTGGCTGCCAACTGGTCCAGCAATGGGGTCCGGATTGCTCCTTAGTCATTATTTCAAGGTCCACAAAATGTAATATATATGGCATCATACTTACAGTTTGCTGTCTCTGTTAAGCAGCTGTCTGTTCTGTCTGTTCTACAACAGGAAACCGCACTTCAGAATTAAAGCTTGTGCTGGAAATTCAACTTCAAAAATAAAGGTTTTTGTTATCATTGTTATTTTTTACAAACTTGTCATGTTTGCGAGTCATTTGCGTTCCATTTAGAAAGAACCTGCAACCCACTTTTGGACCGTGACCCACCAGTTGGGAACCACTGATCTTGAGTAACTGGGTCGTGATTTCTGGAAAGAGACATTGCTGTTGAGTTTTCCACCATGAGCTGATTGTCATCTAGTTCCATTACACTGGACAGAGTGGCCGATATTTCCAGCACTTTGCAGCTCAAATCGAAACACCTACAATGATGGTAAGAGGAAAATATGTTTTTTTGATTTTAGAGTGAACTGCCCTTTCAAATTGACACAAGGTCACAAATAATTATCGGCTAAATGCATGCAGGAGCAGCACATTAACCAGAGAACAGCCAAACTTTACTGAATAAGCTTTAGTCAGCTGCAGCTGATGTCTGTCATTTGAAGCAGCCACAGCTGGCTAAAAATGAAAAGCTGCCACCTACTTGTTTTCCATTACTCTTTTTAATAAAAAGAGTGAGGAGACATAAAAGATTTGATAAGAGATTTGTTAGCAGCGGAGCTTAACAGATCTAGATATTTTGCCAACCTGGAAAAGCATCCAAATTGGAAGCAGCTAATCTCTATCTGACACTGTTATAAGTCTCTCAATGTGTTGGAAATTTTTACTTGTAAAAGCAGGTTATGCAATTACAGTACACCACATTCCATCCAAAACCAAAAAACATGTTTTTTAATCATAATGATTTGACTATTTATCAAAAAATCCAGAACTTTTGTTGGTTGTTTTTGTTTGGTTCTATGTTTACAAAAGGAAATGTCCACCCTTTCTTGTTCATATGTATTCAATCAGTTGTGGAAATTATGTCTGCATGTAAACCAAACAGATTTTTAATTGTATTCCAGAGCCATCCATTCCAGAGGGTCATCTCATAATCAGGTTTATCTTAAATTCTGGCTGATACTGTATTCTATACCCTGCCAATAGGCATGTCAAAGCTGAAGAAACTAAATATGGGTTGTGGTATTGAACTTTTGCAGAAAACTACCTCTAAAGTTATAGGTCCCTTATTGTACAATGAACAAGGGATGTAAGAATAGCTTGATCCGTATCAATCCATCGATTGAATGATCAACGATCCAACATTAGTGATGTAAAGAGAAAACTTTGATACATAATGCCATCTTTAAGATATGCCTTTATTCGGAAATTCTCATAGCAGGCCTGTGTCACCATTTTCATCCAACAGAACTTTCTCACAGCAGACATTTTGACATGTCATGGTAGGAAAAGCACAGGTGATCCAATAACATTAATTATAGCTGCATTCCATTTAGCACTCCCTGATATTGTGCATGCTGGCTTACTTTACGTGGACACTTTATGGAACTGAGCTATCGTTCATGCTATCAGTTTCACCTGTGCTTTTCCTACTATGACAAGTCAAAATGTCGGCTGTGAAAAAGGTCCACCCCATCTCCTTTCTGAACACTCAAGCAGCGCCAGTGGCCTGGTGCTGGGCAGACAATGGTAAGCAGCCTAGAAAAAGACAACAAGGGTATGTACTGATATCATCATATCGATCGGCCTCTGAATTGAATAAAATCGAACTAGTATCATGGCAGACTTTATGATATCAGCTAATACTGTACTGTACAGCTAATACTGTATCGTCCAAGTAATCTAGTGATCATGTCATTACACACATCAAATGAATAAAAGACGGACAAATACTACCTGAATTACCCACAGACACTCATACTGAAAGTGATGCTAAAGCCGAGTACACACACACACACACACACACACAGTCATTACCAGGCCCTCAGAGGGTTTGATGTTGGTGAGGTGAACCAGCTCGAGGTGGGCTGACTGAGAAACCAGCGGATCCGATGACACACACACAATGTGCTCACACACCTCCGACAGAGTCTTGCACTACCAAAGAAGAAGAAAAGAGGGTCAGCAGTGGTGCTTAATTCAGAAAACACAGATGAAAACACAAGAAAAACGTGTATCTTCCTAATCTTGCAGCTTTTGTGTCTTTATTAAAGGTTTTCTCTTTTGCTTTACTGAGAAAGTAACATACCTTCCCTTCTAATCTAATACAATTAGAGGCTGCCACTATTAACACAGCTATGGTTTATGACTGGCACTTCCTGTAACACTTCAAAGGGTCAGCTGGCCTAAATTACAAAAAGAGAACATATTTTTTTCACTTGCCTCAAGTAGTATTTGGCTGTGCAGATAGTTTGAGTTTTCTGATATCTGTCTAAATTGAGGTGAATATAAATTGGTGGTGCCCACAGCATTAAAAGATTAAACAAACAGAAAGCAGACTCCACACAACATGGTGCCGCCGGTTTTAGGGACCATTTCCCTGCTATAAAGCAGTTAGAATAAAAATAGCTGACAACGTACTTTCTGGGTAATCCACAGCAGGCTCTCAAACTTTTTCAAGAAACATTTACAAAAGACAGAAAGCTTCCTGCAGTATTAGCAGTGAACTCAACACTGTACGTGACATTTTGCTGAATATATTTTACCTAGCGTGAATCTGGACAGCCTTTCTAGTGTCAGAGCACTTGTGTTGTTCCTAGAGGAACTGGAGTCACACACAACAGACATTTCACAGCAGACATTTCGACTTGTCATAGCAGGGAAAGCACAGGTGGAACTAATAACATCGACGATGGCTCCGTTCCAGTGATTACTGCAATGCAATGCAGTAATTAGTGAGTGTATTAGTAACACCAGTGTTTGACAAGTCAAAATGACTGCTGTGAAAATGGTCAATTAAACTTAAGCTGCCCCCCAGTTTGGGAACCACTGATCCACAATAACAGGGACATTTCTTTTTTCTGGAAAAAGATGCTGTTTTTAAATGTTTCGGTTGTATAGGTGTGGAAGCTAAAATCTGAGGAAAATCTCAAATATGTCCTGAACAAAGTAAATCAAATCTGGCTGCCTAGGAAATATCACTACAAGTACACTGAACCAACCCTTCAGAGGAATTAACATTTTGGGAAATGTGCTTCTTTGCTATCCTGCTAAGAGTTTGATGAGAAGATTGAGTCCACTCTCATGTCTGTTCCCTATGCCTCAGTTAGAACCTTTAAATCATAATTAAGAGCAAACAACTCGGAAAATTCGTTCACCTCAGTCCCCACGTTGTAATTCTAAGAGTGTACGACAGCGATGACGTGTCCCACTAAGGCCCTCTTTATACCTGGCATCAATGTGTCCTAGGTGATCGGATCACAAGTGGGCAGCTGGTGTGAATGAGTCTTGAGATGCCATTGCTCAGAACACATGTGGAGGGGGTCTGGCCACAAATGGCCAGCAGTATGAACAATAATGTGTCCTGGGTCACACTGAAGGACTGCCTACTCAGTTGACGTCCCCTGCACAGGTGGAAGTACACACTCATGCACACAACAATGGCACTGTTTAAAGTGCGAAACAAGTAAAAGAAGCTGCTTAGGTTTGCCTAGACCACACCAAGGAATAGACGCTGTCTGTATTATTTTGATTTTGCCTGCACAAACTCTTTGCAAACTTCTTCATCTGCAAACAACTTCTTTATGGGGAGTGCTCCTCTCCCTCCTCTTCTTCTTCTTCTTAAGCAGACTTCATCTTCTTTAGCAAACTTCTTCTTCAGCAAACTCCTCCTTCTTTGTCAAACTCCTTCTTCTGCAAGCTTCTTCTGCTTCTTCTTCTTAGTCAGACTCCTCCTTCTTCAGCAAACTCCTTCTTTGGCCAACCCCTTCGGCAAACTTCTTCTTCTTCTTCAGCAAACGTCTTCTTCTGCAAACTTCTTCTTCGGCAAACTTAGTTCTTTAGCAAACTCCTTCTTCCTCTGCAAGCTTCTTCTCCTTTTCCTTCGGCCAACTCCTTCTTCTTCTTCTTCTTTAGCAAACGTCTTCTTCTGCAAACTTCTTCGGCAAACTTCCTTCTTCAGAAAATTCCTTATTCTTTGGCAAACTTCTTTAAAAAAACCTCCTTTTTCTTCTGCAGCAAACCTCTTCTTCTTCTTCTTCTTCTTCTTCTTCAGCAAACTCCTTCTTCAACAAGCTTCCTCCTCATCTTTCCTCCTTGTTCTTCTTCTCCTCTTCCTCTTCTTCCTCTTTTTCTGGCAGACTAGGCATGGAAAGTGCGTTACTGCCTCCTGCCCATTACAACAACACATTTGGTCTTTGAACGGAGCATGAACGGAGGCTGGGTTTGTTGAAGGTGGCAGTGTTGTTTGGGCTGAGAAAGCCATGTGTATGTAAGGTAAAAGAGATTGTTGTGTTGGTGTGGAGAGCAGTGAGACCTGGCATTAGGGGAGTGTCTCTGGGATGCCAGAGATCACTGTCTAGCCTCCTGGAGGTGTCGTGGGACCAACTAGACGAAACACTGGTGAAAGGAGGTTCACACCTGATGACCCAAAAGATGACCCCAAGACAGCTATCACTGCTCGCTGGTCTGTATAGTTACGCCTTGCCATAATAGCTTACCATAGGGCTTAGGAGGTTATTCACTGAGTGCTGATCCTTTCTCTAGAGCACAAACTTCTTGTGTTTATTTGAATTGCAAACGGAAATTATAATGTGTTTATTTGCATATAGAGCGGGGTAGTGAGATCCTGTCACAAGTGGTCACTCAAGAAGCACATGGAGATGAATTCTAACACCACTTGTAAACAGATTGAATTAGAGCTGTCCACTTGTTGTGGTCGGATCAGCTAATTTAAGGGGGTTATACACTGTCTGCTTATATTAAATACATTACACTGGAAAAGTAGGTAATTTAAGCTATTTAAATCGTGACAACAATAGCAGTATGTCCATTTTCCTTTTCTTCCAATTCTGCCTATATTGGGTCAATGCAGCAAAGTACGGAGCCCAAGCTAGGAGGCAGTAAGCCTAGCTTAGCAAAAGATTTGAAGCAGGGGGAAACTGCTAACATAGCTCTTTTAAATATCAAAGCTATGCTTACCAGCACCTCTAAAGCTTACAAATTACCACGTTGACCAGTGCATGGATGAAAAAAAGTAAAAGCAATAAACTTTCATCACATACGACAACGTTCTTGATGAATAAAAGTTTATTCCTCTGTGAAGTTACCTTGCTGATCACCTAACAAGCTCAGGTTGGGAACAAGACTCCAGAAGTTACTTTTTCCTGCTTTCTATCCTCATGCTAAGCTAAGTTAATCTCATCTTGTTTGTTGCTTCATATTTTACAGAATTATACTGATTTTGTTCATAACTTTCTGCAAGAAAGCAATATCACATATTTCCTCAAAATGTCAAACTATTATTATAAAACACTACAAGATGTACCTTTGAGATTAACTCAAATACTAGATCCAGCTGGAGCCTGAATTTCTAGGTTTGTGGAGTATTGTGTGAGTGAGGGAATGTGATATCTTAAAATTTAAAAAAAACAAAAACAAAAAAAAAACAGGACACTTCGCATCAACATGGAGCAAATAAGTGACAGCTGGCTGAGGGAGAAGGACTCACCACATGAAGGATTTTGTTCTCTGTCTCAAACACCGTACAGTCCTGGGGGAAAAGCAGAATTTAATGTAGCGCGAGCAGAACATCCTGTCTTGCAACTCAAAAAAACACACACCATCTAACTGCTTTGTATAGTGTCTGGGCCTCACATTACTGAACCCTACACCTGCACACTCTATACCCTTGCAGATTAAGAAAAAATACACGCCCACGCAAACAGACACATTTATCTTTTATTTACACACACATCACTCATACAAAAGACAGACTGACTGTTAGGACGTAAATAGCAAAGAATCAAGTCTCGCTCGAGGATGCAGCGAGTCTGAGGCTGCTGCATCACACCCACACACACACCGTTCTTAGGGGGATATGACAACCATGGCAGAATAAGAGCTATCAGCCTTCAAAACACACACACACAAACAATTACACACACCTGCTGTACAATGGTGGTGAGCTCCAGGCAGAGCTGAATGACATTATTTCGGGTTACTGAGTAGTCTGCCACTGCAGCAAAGGGAGACCTGTGAGGAACAGATAACACAGCAGTATGTCTTATAATGTTTCTGCTGCATTAGATAATGTACAGAGGAGACGGACGGGAGCATTGTTAGAGGCACAGATACTGTGCGTGCACACGTACACAGGCACACGCGTTGAGAGGGAGCAGTTTTACAACTCATTCATGAGGGAAAAAAGTGTAAAGTACATGTTATAAATCAAACGAGTTGCATTTGTAGTTTAACAAACTACAACACAGAGAAAAGTGACAGAAAGACAATTATGTTTTTGTCATTTTAATTTAAAATGTATTTGTTTTTGCTGTAACCTTTAAAACAATATAAGAATTTATCATAATCGGGCATGAAATGATAAAAATTAACCAGCAAGTCCTCCACAAAATACGACTACACAGGCGTTCCCACCCTCTGAATACAACCTATAGAAGCATTTCTTAAACAGGGTTGCAGCAGTATATCCTGAAACTGTATACCAGGTTATTAAAATTGACAGTCACAGGGGCACCCACTAGCTCACCTGGTAGAGCAGGCGCCCCATGTACAAAGGTTGTGTCCCTGCTGCAGCAGCCGAGGGCTCAATTCCAACCCACTGCCCTTTGCTGTATGTCATTACCCCTCTTTATGCCCGTTTCCTGCTATATCTGTCCTATCAAATGGAGGCAAAAAGCATTAAAATAAAAAAAATCTCAAAATAACCTTACTGGCACGAGCCCATCTCCTTTTCTCTGTGACTGTGTTTCAGACTCTTTACACATACTTCCATTAAAAAAATGGTTTCAAGTTTTAATTTTAATAGCAAATATAAAAGTCTTTGTTAATCCCCCCGAAAAAAACCTTCTTTTGTCATTTGTCTAAGAGTAATTAAAGTAATCGTGTCTTAGTGTATACTGTGGTACTGTGACAATAAAGGTGATATTATCTGACAGTAATTGTGCAGCGAAAATCTCATACCCTTGCACCAAAACTACTTGGTTAAGTCAACAGAAAGATTTTGGTTTGGCTTATAAACATGTTTGTTACTAATACAAAGTAACAAGACATATCTCAGGTGACACACTTCACGTGACATGCTACATAACATTGTTAAAATAACTCAATGTTGACATTTGCTTTCCTGTAGGACACAAATTCCAGTCTCCTGGATGAAAGTCCTCTGTTTGATTGACCCATTTACCTCCCCTCACTGAGCAAAATGTATAGCTCTTTATTCTACATCACCTGACTTCCTCCTTTCCTCTCGTCATAATTAGTGCAGCCACTAGAGGTCGCCGCCTTAGAATAAACATACATATTGGTTGTAATTGCTGCTTGTGCAAACGACATTATCTACATATATTTATATGTTAATATAATTATTTTACTGTGATATAGGGTCACAACTTATGAGTACTTTCATTACTGGTTATTTTTTTAAATTACTGTAATCAATCACTTGTCAGGTCTGTTAGATGTCAGAAAATGGTGAAAAACACTCTAAGTGGCATCTTTATATTGCTCCTTGTCATGGTAGCAGGCTGTCTTTTGTCACTAGTTGGTTCCCAAACGTTTATAAGGCAGGTCTTAACTAATGGATGATACCTCTCTTCCCTTAAATATTTTGGTTTAGTTTCTATCTGCATCTGTTTGCTCACATAAATTAACTGAGACCAACGCCGATCCTTTGTTGTTGTTTGCAACCAAGACATCTAGTATTCATCGTGATCTGTGGTACAGCTGGGAGGCTTTGTGGTAATTAAACGCCTAAAACCATTTTTTTTTTACAAGCACTGGCTGCTCCATGACACCAAGAAACTCAATTTGCAATGTTAAAGAGAGAAAAGCAGCAAATCCTTGAGAAGCTAGAAGGAAATTATGAGTGGCATTTCTGCTTTTAGAATTACTTTTATGATTGAACTATCAAAACAGTTTCTTATTGTGTGACCTTGGTGTTTAGAAGGGTTAGTTCGGATTCATCAAAGTCACAAAATAACATCAAGAAACTGATGAAATTGAATATTGAAAAATCAATATCAGTTTACACGTACACTATATTTGCAATATTTTCACTGTTTTCCCAAGCCATCAGACACCGATTTCCAATGAGGAACTGAAGATGTTAACATCACTCTCTTCAAAGCCAGACTCCATTAATAAAAACTGTAATTTAACATTGTTGAACTCAGGAGCTGCTGGTCTATCGCTGCCTCAGTCAGTTAGTTAGCTTGTGTTTGTGTTTAACTTTGGCTTTTAAAAGGGTTACCTCAGATGCTCCAAAGTCACACAGTAACACAGACTAACCAATCGAAGCAGTGGTAGAACAGCAACTCCTGTGTTCAGCGAGGTAAAATTAATGTTTTTGTCAATGAAGTCTGGGGGCTTTGACGAGAGCATATACACATTCGGTTCAGTTCTCTGTCGGAAAGGGCTGTGTGTTTGGGAAGTACTCAGCAGACGACTGGATAAATGAGACTTGGATTGTACTGCACAAGTTGCATGTGAGTTTGTAAACAGATGATTTGATTTAATTTAACTGTTGTCAAAGGAACCCTCCATGACTTCAATGTTGTAGGATTCGTCATTTACCTTGAAGGCAGATGAGAAAAACAAAGTTTTCTCCCTGAATTCAATGTAACAGAGAGTGAAGAACTGATACACAAATGGCCATCTCGGGGGAGATTCAACAGTAATGTTCTTCCACAGAGAAAAAGGGGACACAGCTCCGGTAGATGGATGAATGAAGCTGCATTAGAGAACCAGGTAAATAGGCCACTCTGTTCAGAGTGCACCACTTTACACACCTCCTCTTTACTACTTGTCGTTTCATCCGGGCTTTGGAAACAAACAAACGAATAAAACAGCACAGTTTTGGGTGTTGACTTAAATAAACAGCGTGAGAGGGGTTATTAGACCTTTGTGGTGTTATTATGCTTCTTTGCCTATGGCACAATCAATTCCCAAAGTTGTGCACATTGTTTCCACTGAAGTGAGGAAAAAAGGGTTTTCATAAAAACAAACCTTATTCCTGAGAGAAGAGGGTCTTTAAAGTGCTTTTATGTGCCGACACAATGTTTATAAATGAGGCCCCGGGCGTATCCTAACATAATAGACTATTCAGGTGTGAACAAGGTGTTAATGATAAGCAACATGTTGCATTGCCTTGACTGCATACATACTACGATTGGATGTTTTTGCCAATAAGCACTTTGGTCATAGTTGACCTTTCTTATACCTTTGACGCTTCACCTTTGACCCAAAGAACCAGAGTTTCATACAGATTCAAATTATAGAGAAGCTTCAACTGTCAGTTGCCTGACATTGTCTGTTAGGGAAAATGAATGAATTTCTAGAACTGGGGTACATAGATTTATAATATTGTATGTATTTATAATATGTTACAATATGTATTTAACATAAAAAACAAGCAGTAGTATCAGTAGTACAGGCAACAACCACCAAGCTCTACAAGAGATAATTACAGTCTGCTACAGACAACTCAAGTCTGCGAAAGACATCTTGAGTCTGCTAGAGAAAACTCTTCGACAGACAACTACCGTCTGCTACAGACTGTGCCATGGGTAAAAGAAAGAACCCAAGAAAAGGCAGTCGGCAGGACTGTCGGCCACCTCCCAAAGATTCCCTCCATCTGCAAGCTGAACTTGATCGTGCTCACAAGCAGATCTACTAGATGAAAAAGAGATTCAAGACTTGGTGGATTTCAAGAAAGAATCCCCGAAGCAAAGGGAGAGCCTTTGTCACACCATCAACAACGGTCAGCAGAAAATAAGTAGATCGGAGGAGCTTCTGGAAATCAGGGAGAGAGTCTGCAGAAGAACACAAAAGGAGCCAGGGGACCATCAGAGAGCACGAGTTAGAGTTAGAAATCTCCAGACTCAAGACAATGCTCCGATTCCGGGAGGACAAAATGGATGCAGCTCAGCACCTGAACAAGCTGGAGCACGACGAGATAGTTACCGTAAGGCAGAGAAACAAAATGTCTCTGAGAAAAACAACCAGGTGTTGATGGTGATGTCTGCGTCTCAGAAGCTGCAGCTTGATTTCAAGAAAAAACTGAAACAAGTGGAGGAGCAGATCCACGAGAGGGACACCAGAATCCTGGACCTCATGAAGGAGAGGGACGATCTCTCTCTGAAGGCCACTGAGCTTCTGAGGGAGACGGAGGTATAACAGATGGAGGGAGAGAACAAGCAACTGGAGGAAGAGAAGAATGAACTGGAGGAGTTCTGTCTGGAAATGAAGAAGAAGAAAAGAGGTTTCTTGTTTCTCAAGAAGACCGAGGAAAGACAGGCCGATGAAAAGCAAAATGCAGCAGAAGACAGAAAAGCAGAAGGCACAGAAAGAAAAGGAGGAGAAGAAAAAGAAGAGGGGATTTTGGAGCTGCATGCACAAGAAGTAGAAGCGTGACGGTGACAGAAAGGTGAGGGATGCTGCAGGTTGTTCAACTCAGGTTGGACCACAGTAACCTTGGGCAAATTGGAAACTCTTAATTGGCCACCAAATTATATAAAAAATCTTCAAAAATCGAACACTCAGATAAAAGTTCAATGTGTTTGTCTCTCTGAACAAATGGTATAAAATACATTATTCCATGACATTATGGTGGTTATAAAGTAGAAGTACTGGTGTGTCATCAAATACTACCTTTTTAGAGGTCTTATTGAGAACAATTTTATGTAGATTAATAGTTTTAAAAAATCCACAAAGCTTTTACAAAAAATGAGTGAATTATTATGATAGGAAATTCATCATTTTCACAATTTTGATGAGTCCAAAATGAATGTTTTGTTCATCTCAGTGTAAGATATCTGACGTTTGGCTACCACTTCTCACAAGGCTATAGTATAGTACAAATAGTATAATTCCACTGGTGTCACGTAGTATCTCTGTGTGATAAACTAAATAAGTTAAGGTACTTAAGTACTTCAGTAAGTGTACAGAATGACATTCCACCACTGTGCATATGTATTTATACTGAGGTTTAAACTGAGAAATGCTTGACCCAAATCTTTAAGTACAAGTTCCTCAAATTTGTTCTTAAGTACAGTACTTGAGAAAATGCACTTCCATCACTGGTTGCACCAGAGTGACGAACAACAGAGGCACACACACACACACACACACACACACACACACACACACACATAAAGACACACACCATTATTTTACGTCATTGTTCTAAAGACCCAGATTAAAATTCGGACACAGCCTCTAGTGTATGCTGTATCTGTGGTGTGTGTGTGTGTGTGATTTGGGTCATCAGTATTGAGGCTGTGTGCTATATATATGCAGGACCTAAGGCTACACAGACTGTTTGCTAACCGTCAGGATCAAACTCTCACACAACCCTCAGAAAACACTCAGATGACGCTGAGGAATGAGAAACTTCTTAAGAGTTCTGCATAGTCAAATCTGACCACACAGACATGATACACATATTTTTAGATTCAGTGTGACTTTTGCTTTCTGAGCATATCATTCTATCTGATGTCCATCCCGAATAAGTGTCCATAAACCTTTAAGTTTCAGTTTAAGTTTCCGCTAAGATTCATCAAATCTTTTCGTTTTCTTCAGTATAAAAGTTGCCCAGTGATAGTAATCTGTGTTTCCACAATGCAAACGGGAATTGCTCATTGCTAATTCGGCATACTTATAATGATGTCAATTTGCCAAAATGTAAACAAATATAAGCTTAAAAAACAAAGCAAAACAGGACTCTTGTTGTTGCTCATAACTAACTAATTGACTCCACAGCAGCATTATGCCTCCTGACTACATCTCCCAAAACATTAAGGGAAGTGTAGTTAAATAGATGTAAATGTAGCAAATATTAGATCATAATTGTGTTTCAAATCTGCAAAAGTATAATGCATTTACTTGTGAAAAAAGTGCCCCATTGTTCTGAATTAACAAAAATTCTATCTCAGAAATAAGAGAAAAGTTTTTGCACTATAAATCTGACCGGCGGTCAATTTATGATTTGTCTCAAAGTCCAAAATTGGATCACTCAACTTTCCAAGGTTGCACTCTTCCAGCCCTGTAACAATGAAGGATTGCTCTGCGGTTTTACGCAGCTGGATTTTTCCAATCAGCTATTGCCGAGGCATTTCATGTACACAGGTCATCGGGTTTCAAATGCCCTCACCCGTCTATTGAACACCGTGGTGAAGTTCCTATCCCAGCAAGAGAAGGATGAGATAGCGATAACAGGCAGGCTATCACAAGCGCAAGTGCAAGAAAACAAATGGTCCAAATTCTCCATGAAAACAGTAGAAATTCACTGCTGTAAAATCTCTTTCAGCATACTTAATGCCTTAATGTCTTTTCTTGACTAAGAGTCTGTGCAAGAACCTTTAAGTAATTTCTTCAGCTAAGGAAAAACAAGGAACAAAGTTAAGGTGCTTTGTGCAACCGGCCCCTGTTCATATCTTTTTACTGACAAGATTATAATTCCAGAAATAAGAGTTCACTTTTCATGGAAAAAAATCTACTCATGTTTTTCTGAATCAATAAAATGATTACCGGAGAATTAAGAGAAAAACTAGAATTAGTTTACATCCATATCTGTGAAACATTTACGCCTCATACACCTCCTCCCCCCAGCAGCACAGAAGAGCTGTACAATCAGCACAATTACAAGGTAAGTAATGGTCAGAAAAATGTTTTTGCAGAACATTATGATGTCACAGTGAAGCTGACCTTTGACCTTTTGGATAAAAATTGTCATCACTTCATCATTATAGCCTGTCCTTGACACTTTTGTGAAATTTTGTCATAATTAGCACATGAATTCTTGAGTAATGGCCAAAAACATGCTTTGTGAGGTCACAGTCACCTTGACCTTCAACCAACAAATTCTAATCGGTTCGTTCTTGAGTCCGAAAGGACGTTGGTGCCAAATTTGAAGAAATTTCTTCAAGGTGTTCTTGAGATATCACATTCACTTGAATGGAAGGGACAGATGTACATATGTATGCAGGTATGTACAGACGACCCAAAAACATGATGCCTCTGGCCACGTCTATCATGGGAGCGGAGGCTTAAAAACAACAAGAGCTTTTTTCCCATGAAAACGTTTCTCATGATTCTGAGATAGTCATCTTGTTAATACTGGAAAACAAGAGCAGATTTTTTTTGTATTGTCAATGAATGCATTACACTTTCAAACAAATCTAAGTACTATAAAAAAAATAATAAGAGTTACAAAACCCATTTATATGAACTTGTGGAACCACTGGTTTAGTCTTTAACAATGCTTTGTATTTAATGTTTTTCATGCAATCTGAAAATTAACTAATATGTCTTGCTGTTAAAGAAATGGAGTGGAGTTTTTCTCTGAAATCTGAAATGTAATTGAGTATAAAAAAGCATAAAATGGAAACACTCAAGTAAAGTAGAGCTACCAAAAAACATGTACACATCCACATGCAGTATTTGAGTAAATGTACTTTAAATTTCGTCACATTAGTAATTTTGTGCTACTGCCCGCTGGCTAGTACTGATTCTCTCAGTGCCCTTCACCCCTTTCTCTCATGTTTTGATCCAAATTTAAAGTCTGTTCATTTACCACATTGGCCAGAAATACAAAAAAACCAACCACTATATTTTTACGCCATCAGCAAAATATCTCACAGATAAACTCTAGTAGTCTCTGTGGCCATGTTATTAATTCATAAGTAGGTGCTTTCAAATGTGCATATAAAAAGGAAGTGAAGAGTTCAAAGAAACAAGAAATGCTGCCCATTTCAGTCATCCTGGAATGATAACATCGCTTTTCTCCCCCAAAGCCTTCTGCACAGTGTGTCGATTTGATGTCAGTGCGGAGATGAAAATGGTGTTTGTCACCAGTGAGACAGGGAAAAGTAGATAATATAAGGACACATCAGGGAATAAAAGCCTGGGAAAAGGCGATCTGTGCTGTAGACATGCTGTTCTGAAAAGGTTGCAAAATGTCTTCGAGTCATTAGAGTGAAACTGGAATATGCTGTACATTTGCTGCCTGAGAGCTGAACTGATGTTGCACTTCTCCCGCATCCCTGAGAGGTCTAATAACCAGCAATCAGAGGGAGATGAAAGTTCAGTTTTAACATGCTTTATGCTAATTTGCTGCCAGTGTTAACCTTCGAAGAAGGAGTCCTCTTGTGGGTATAAATACAAGACAGATTGTAGCCCAACGTGCTTTGAAATCCTGACCTGTTTCCACATCGTTAGGGTCTATTAGTGAATTCAACACATCATCCAGCTCAAATTCGGCTTGCCTCACTCGCTCGTTTGCTATTTCTAGGCAGGAGAAATCAATTTTAAGCGATGAGATTTCATTGAAACAATAGCTTTGGCAGGATCATGTGCATGTTAAATGCACTGGTGCCCTCACACAGCTGAAGCATTGAAAGGAGTATCTGACAATGCCCGAACACGTAGATATGTCTCAGAAATGAAGAATAGAGAGCATGAAGCGTCGGCTCTGCTGAGTCTATCACTTTCTCAATGTCGCTTTGCCATTTACAGTTGCATCATCGTGTGTGGGCGAACGCGCGTGCACTTGCATAAGTGCGTGTCATGTGGGTGTGTGTCTGCAAATGTGTGTGTTTTGTACAAAGTGTGTGGGTGTTTCTATGGGTCTGAGCGCGCTTGCGGACGTGGCTCTATGGTTTTCTGTGTGTCTAGATGGCCTGAGGACAGATGTGGGTGCCCGGCATTTCAAGAAGCCGATGTCAAAGACCTTTAGTTCTGTATCTGACGTGTGCATCGTGTGCAGGAGATCGTGTCGAGTCATGAATAAATGAAGTGACAGAGAGGAGAGGAGAATGGAGGGAGAGACACTGAAACACGGTGAGAAAACTGTCTGACATTATTCCTGTGGAAGAAAACATATTTCTCAAAATATATCAACAAACAGCAGGTGCAGGAGAGTTTGTGTTCTGCAGACAGGAGCTTTAGTTGTACAAACAGAAAGAATAGAAAACTTTTACAGGCACTGGATCAACAGACATCAGCAGTGGAAAGATTTCTGACTCTACTTTCCATATTAAGCATTATAAACATTAGGACTGCAAAAGTGCCAGACTGCAGTTTTTTGAATGTGTGCTTGAGGTTGGCTCCAAAAGGCGAGTCAATCTCCATAAAATCCAGTGTTATAATGCCCAACTTAACAGCAGAAATAAACACGTTTACAGCCTGGTACGTAAGTTTTAGGACTCTATAGATAATTAATTATGCATAATTAAGGAATTGGCCACTTTGAGTGACAGGTGTGTGCTGTAGGTAACGTAAGCATGGCATAACCCCAGATTAAAAGAGTAGCCTATAGGCATAGCTGTAGCTGTCACTGTTTCAGCGTGTTTTCAGTACATAACAGCCAATCGTGACATTTTGGTCGACTAAAAAGTTTTGCTCAGTGTTTGGTTATACTAAAAGACCCTCTAATGTTGTCTTTTTCCAATATGTATACTTTATTTTAATAGTTTTATGCCTGATTTTTGCAAGCAAAAATTAGCATAAGCATTATCACAGTTAGCCATAGTTGCATATTGCTGTAAATGCACCATGGTAACCAAGCTAGCAACTAGCGCTACGACTATCTTCACACTTTCGTCCAAATATGGTCATCTCTGGCTCCAGTCAAACAGTCAAAATGCCAAACTCGAGGCTTTAAAATTG
The DNA here is from genome assembly GCA_035609425.1 of Epinephelus awoara. NCBI lineage: Eukaryota > Metazoa > Chordata > Actinopteri > Perciformes > Serranidae > Epinephelus > Epinephelus awoara. The sequence continues at coordinate 24,034,678 of CM069314.1, read as the reverse complement.
GAGTCCACAATCCAATGGGTGACTTCATGGGGGCTCCATCCATAATTCAATGCAGTTGATGACTTCAATTAATTATTATTTTACTTTTCTTATTTTTTGATTGATAGATTACTCATTTAGGCTATGAAATGTTAGAATGTGTTTTGTTCAACCAACAGTCAAAACACAAAGATATTCAGTTTACTGTAAGAGAATATTAAGAAAGTGGAAAATATTACATTCAAAAACATGGAACCAGTTAATTTTTGGCATTTTTGCATAAAAAAATTACATACAAATATTGCTTAATGTCACTTCCCTTAAGACAAAACTGAATGTGTACTGTTTGCTTGTAATTGTGAGGTTAATTGCTGTATAGTTTTTCTCCTTATTTTTATTTCATCTTATCTCAAACACTTAATATGTGATACATAACTTTTGCCTATAGAGTTATTAATTTCTGTCGATTTACTAACTGACAATTAGCTAATTATTTCAGATCTAAAATACATGTCTACAGTGGCTGACAGGGGCAAACAAGCTACGCTGGCCCCAAAACATTTCCATTAAGAGAAAGGTGCTACAGCTTCAGAAACGATGCCAATTCAAAAATCCAAAACAAACACAGCAATGTGCAGCAAATGAGAAACAAAAATACTGCAGAGTCGTAAAAAAATGAAGGCGGGAAATAAAGTCGAATCAAGAGGCGACATAAAAAGATACGTATTGTTAAATTTGAACTTGGTCATTTACAATACTATAAAAGAGCAACAGGTCTGATTTCTCAGTGACAGCTTACTAGCTCCGAACCGTAGTTAATAACACCCTGGCTTATTAACATTAAATCAGCTTGGCTCATTTTTAGCTGGTAGCTAGCTTCTAGAAGTTTGGATCATTCTGCAGACAGAAGGATGGTGAGGCGTTCGGATGCCGTTCACAACAATGGCTTTATTGCAGTATTCACCACAAAACAGCAGTTCTGCTGACTATCATCACTCTTTGTCGCCTGCCATCTTCACCACGACACCCTGAGAGAGCTGCTTCCCATTTACCATCAAGCACATGTCAGACCCTCACAGGTTACCCACAAGACCACCACCCTTAAAGGGGAAGAACGGTGAGCTGGTAACAGTACGGCCGATTATTAATAGAAAATTTGTACTTGTTTAGGTCGCCTCCTTACTCTTCTGCCGGCTTAAAAAACTTGCACAATCATCTGGTCCCTCTCTGGTCAAAAATCAAGTTGTTCCACTCAGGCCTTTGTTTCAGGGTAAGTGTGCTTTGATTTCTTACTTTTTGACTGCTAAAGCAGTTTTGTTTTTTTTTTAAATTTGCAGCTCATTTCTGTTGTTGTGTTTGTTTTTAATTTGTGTATGTTTTTTTAAATAAAAAAATTGAATTTTTTTTTCAAGTTTTTCTCTGAATGGAAATTTTTAGGGCTGTTGTAGCGCATGGGCTCTTGGCATCCACCATTCATACATGTAAATACAAAACTTATTGTAATTACTAAAAGGATCATATTTATTCTGAATCTAATCTAAAAAAAAAAAAGAAGTCTAAAAATACACACCAAACAAAACTATCACTGTCTCCTTCAACTTTTAAATCCAACTCAGAGATATCAGGAATTTCTGTAACTTAAATTACCTCCCACTTTGGTGAAAAGGACTACAGAGGTTTCAACACACTGCCGCCATCACCATAAAATACAATATCAACACTAATACAGTGAGCTGAGCTCATTTAAAAGGAGCCATACTCTGTTTGTTTGTGTCTATCTTCCCGTGTACATGATGAACCACTACAACTGAAAACACCTGCGTGGGTGTGAAGAGCCTTTTTCGTGGAAAACACTTTGACACGACACAGCTGGAAAAACACAGGTGTAAATAATTGATGCCTGACATCCAGATTCATTGTTAATGTCATTATTTATGAAAAGTAGTTATCCTGCTGACAGTAGTAAAGCCTCCATGTTAAATCATCATGTCTGTGTACAAGTGAAATGAAGAGTGTATCTCTGAGCCTGTAAATAGATTACCTGTCCAGCCAGGCTAGCAGGCTCTTGGCGGCGGTGATGAGGTCGACCACGGAGGTCAGCAGATCGTTGGGGAGCCGCCGCGAACTCCTGCTCTCCGATTGGCTGCTGCGGCGGCGGCCGGAAATAAAGTTCTGCAGGTTTTTGGCTGAGGCGCCCAGCTTGTGAGCCAGAGTCCTGACGCTCTCCGTCTCCAGACCTGAGTTCTACACACACACACACACATACACACACACACACACACACACACACACAGACATAAACAAAGATTAGCTGAACCTCCAGACACTGACCCACCATGAATACTAATTAGCATCTTATTTGTCAACATGTTTACCAGCTTTTCTTAAGGAGTCTGGTGCATATTAATGACTTATATTACATTTTTGGTACAGAGAAGGTCATCGCACCAACTGTTGTTATTTTAAAATACCTTAAGTGTTTTCTTTATTCATGTTTACATCCATTTGTAAACATAAAGATTCTGATTTTTATGAATTTTGTCCGATTATTGAACAACATACAATAATGACTAAACAATGGCACACAGAGGAAAGACAGTGCAATGCTAATTACTCTTTTACATGTCACTTTTGGTTTATCTGAGTCTAATAACACTTAAGTTTACTTGTTTAACCATTTAACTTGTACTAAGGGACGTACTTTTCCTATTTGTCAAGTTGCATTCTTACAGCCGAAATACATGGAGCCACACAACACATCATGTGAGCGAGGCAGAGCAGGGTTTTTACCTGCTACACAGGAAATGTTTTTTGGTGCCTGCTTACTGTGTGTATATTGAGTTTTACAAAGTGATAATGCAGCTGATTATGTAGGGTTTGGAGGCGTCGGCTACATGAAGTGGTACTGAACTTAATGATTGGATTGTTTTTACTATAGAATGCATCATGTACAATGTAAAAACACCCACAAGGTTGCTCTGCTGTGTCACATTGCCTCTGGTACTTTAAGGTATTTATTTTAATTATCTTTTACACAAATTGTTCTTGTTATTTGACACAGTTCTTTGTATGCCTATGTGCAGTTTCACATAGATTGACCACGTCAGTAAGTAGAAAAGGACAGAAAGAATGACACACTGACAGTTTCAGTGATTATGTACAATATACCATACCATGACTTAGTCATACTAAAAATTAGAAGAAAAAACCCAAAACATTCAGCCACAGGGGGAGCCACAGAGATCGGTTGCATTTTAGCCATTTTTAAGCATTTTTCTGTTGTTATAGCGCCACCCAGTTGCCAATTAGAGTTAAATTTCTCCAGTCACCTTGAGGCGTCCTGTTCTACATATCTACCAAGTTTAGTAAAAATCGATATGGCGGTTAGGCCTAGATAAGAAATTAGCTCTCTAGCGCCCCCATTTTGTTTGATGGGGTCAATAATGGAGGGGTCCCCTCAGATTATGTGTGGTCATATGCCTACAAAGTTGCGTGGTGATCGGTGAAACCCTTGAGATGTTATACACCTTTATGTGATGAGCCACGCCCTCTGCAATATTCATTGCCTTATAGAAGCTCAGTTTTAGTACGTTTTCCAACTTTTGCCAAGAGGGAACTTTAGATATTGGTCCCTAGATTATGTTCACCGAGTTTCATGCAGATCGGTCAAACTTTCAATCGGTTGCTATAGCGCCCCCCTTTGGCCAATTGATGTAATATTGCTTCATTCGCATCCTCCCATGACCCTCTACCACTGTGCCACATTTCACATGGATTGACCAAGTCAGTGAGGAGAAAAACATGGAACAGACAGATTTTTCTTCATTATATAGTAAGATATAGTAAGATTTCGATGCCAATACTTTTGTAGTTGAGTCAAATTCTGAATGCAGGACTTTTACTTGTTCTACACTACAGTTTTTCCTAATTTTACTGAAGTATAAGATCTGAGTGCTTCTTCCACCGCTGGTAATTCAGGATTTTCAGTTCTATCTTCTCCAGTGCTTCTGTTTTGGTAAACACAACACTTCACATTTCTCTCTGAGTTTGAATATTTTAAAACGTTCCTCTTAGTTTGTGATTGTAACAACTTGGAGATGCAAAGATTTGATGCAGCACAGTGACAGTTTACTTTGTGCAATCTATCACATTGTGCATTCAAGCAGAACACCAATACATTACCAGCTGCAGCAGTAAAGACGCTTAATGAGGGTTCAGCACTGCGTCGAAACCGAGAAACAAACACACAGAAACTCACCAGAGCACAGAGCAAGTCCACCGCCTCCAGAATGAGCTCCTGGTGTCCGATGCGAGAAACTCCCAGCTCCTCCAGCTCGGCGTGGCTAATCCTCAGCAGCCTCTCCCCGCACACACCTCCGCGCTCAAACACACACACGTATTGCTGCAAGCAGTCGTCCAGACCTGGAGCAAACACACACGTTATATGAGGGTTACTCACAATAAATTGACTCAGATTTGAGGCAAAATGAGATCACGACCACAAATAAAGGGACTGAGAACAAACCATGATGTTTTGTTGATGAAAATGTTTCGTCTATCAAACTCCTCTGTAGCTATTAACTAGAAAAATCCTGGGCTGGCTCCACATTTTCTGTATTTTACTGTATTTTATTTTCTGTTTTATCATCTGGTTTCTCTATATTAAATCAGCACTGTAAAAATATTCAACAGGTCACTGTCTCTAATTTAACTGTAAACGTTTCAGTTTAATCAGTTTCAATAAATTCAACACACAAATCTGGCTGCTGTTTTGAACTCAAAGTATTTTTGCATTGGAAAACACTTGAAATGATCTTAACAGGCAGATTTTTTTTAATGTGTTTCAAAAAAATACTTCAAACCAGCACAACATGTGTTTGTGGCAGAAACAAGCTGTGAACACTGACATATCCCATGTTTTAAGCTGATATGACCAACTCGTCAGCAAACAGGTGCTTGATTACACATCCAGCTGAGACAGAGCAACATTAGCATCATTCTGAGTCATGTTTCCAGCCACCTGATGATCATAAGTCCAATATTCACATGTTAATTCTGACAGAAATATGTGACTCTTTTGCTGCCAAATTTACCACTATAGCCTCATCCTGCTAGTTGCTAACTTTGCCTGCCCAGAGGAAAGGAAAATCTCTTTTTTTGTCCAGCCTATTTCTCCTAGACATAACTGAACTCAATATAACTTCAATATGGGATTTGACCATTTTCTCATACTTTTTAAATTCAGCTCCGGAGAAATAGCCTTCCTATTGTCTCAGCCTGATCCTAATTTAAGACCTTAAAATGCTCTTTTTCCTCTCTCACTGAAGTCATCTTTATTTGTCTGAAATATTCGGCTCTTCAGATGACAGTAAGATCAAAAAGAAAACTTAATTGGTGTATAAATGAGCCTGCATAATTCAGACATTTATCTCAGTGATCAAATACACGTCTTAACTGTGTATTTTATCTGTTTTTATAGTTGAGAAACATCTGAGAAGCCTATGAGCACAGCAAAAGAGCTACTTATTTCTCCTGGGAGTTAGGAGAAACAGATCAAAGTTTAGCAAGTTCCAAATAAGAAGCGTATTTTTTCAGATTAAACAAAGACAAGACTTGTGAGCAGCAACATTTTCCTCTGGGTGCCGTTTGGGTCCATTCAGGTAGCGCACAGTAGGTTTATCAGAGTTATTAGACTGAACCAGCAAATAACTGATAGTTAGTTGTAAAACTAAAACAATCAGCTTAAAGAAGCTGGAGAGCTTAATGGAGCTGACTTCACTGAAACAGAATTACAGTAGAATGAACATTCCCATTTAAACCTATCAGGATGGTTGGAGCAGCTGTGGCTTATTCAGATTCAGGTAATGAGAGATTTTGAATACCAGTTAGTTTTACAAGCAGGCAAAGCATAACAAAGCCCTGATGGCAACAGAGAAATTTCGCCTGCAAGAACTTGTCCAGAAGAAGCTGAAATACTTGTGGCTTTCTGGCGGATTTGTTTATCGCAAAAACCAGTCAAGTCCCATTGTGTCACTCCTGTGATCTCAGGGCACATTTTAACAATGCTATGTAAACTGCTTCTGTCCTTCAGTGTGAGGCTGTGAAACCAGCAGATAAATAGAAAACCTAGAAGGCTCTCAATAAAAAGACTGATAGAAAAGACAGAGGGTGATGGGACTGATGGAAAAGGAATACAGTTTACAGAGGAGGTCTTCACAACATCTGCAGTGTTAACATCAAATTTAAGATGTTCATCAAAAAAGGTATATGTCCAATGCAATATATCAAAAATACCAGGATGTTCTACTACATCCAGTCGCATTTGCAGTGTGCAAGCCAGCATGCTTTTCTGGCTATTCTGACCCACAATCCTCTGCACAGCAGAAGATTCGTCACATCGGCTGAGCCGCAGAGATGACTGCTTGATGGCTTGCTGACAGCTTTCAGAAGTCACAATGACGGATGACAGCACAACCGAGTGACTGATGATCAGTTGAATAGTAATAACAGGAATATTATTTGTTTAAGGGAACAAAATAAACATAAAGGTTCTGACAACAAAAGGACTTGACTATAAAATAATGATGACAGAGAAATGTAGATATAATTTTACTGTTGTAAACAACATACATTGCAAAAGTAACAGCAGCAGAGCTCTTTGGCAAGCTCGATGAATGGCATTTTCTTTGATCTCCAAAGTAACTGATATATGAGAAAAAGGGGTCAAAATTATGTCATGAGAAATTCGTATGTCCTGTTTGTGTGCACACTGCATGCAACAGTACGTACTTTAAAGGGCAGCTGTGGCACCTACTAAAAGTAAAAAGAAAAAGTATATGATTTGAAATGCACCCCCATGGTTGCATCAAGGCAAACAAGTGTAAGAATAGGCCAAACTGAATTGTCAGACTCCTGAGAGAGAAACTTTTCAGCCCCAATGATGTGTGCTAGCTGTCACCATAACAACTAACAAGAAGCTCCATTTTCTTTTGTACTTGTTAAATGACAGTGGTAAACAGTCCATTCTACCCCCATTCTATCTCTATGGGTAAGATGAACTGCAGTCAAGTGATTATTCTCTGTGGGTTCCTCACTTCAGAAACCCCCTTTACATTATACACAGTCATTTGAGTCATCGCTAATTAAAAAACTGATTGATTAGTGCAGCTTTAGGGACTCAAGTACAAACAGAAAAGACTTCGGAGGCAAACTTGCTGTAAACTGTAAAATGGCAAGAAAGAGGAAGATTGAAAAGCAAGTGAGGTCAAATAAGTTCAACTGAACTCTTTTATGGACTCGTCTTCTGAGACACTGTGATGCTGTTACATTATGGCCCCACTGTTTATTAAAGGTGTTTATATCTATCATACTGCCTGTAATCGTAAATGTTTTTATGGCGAATATAAGAATACACATAAGGTAGATAGAAATAATGGGCCCAACGCACAGGAGGGGAATCACATCCCTACGACATCGTCACTCTGCGTGACCCGTCCACAGCCGAGACACTCTTCAACACTCCCCGATCGATAATCGGTCGCATCCCTACTTTCATATTATAGATTTTGGGCTGCGCTCCAGAAGCACTAATCATCTTTCATTGCCATATTTTTCACCTGCGGTTTCCCTCTTCAAAGTCAGCCTATAGGGAGGATTTTTTTTTCACTGCTAGACACATTTTCACTGCTGTTTATGCCAGTTTGTCTCAGATAATACAACAGCAGCTGCGCCATGTTTTTGAGACATTTCAGCTTGTTTGCAGTTTTGTAGATTTCAGCCCGACGCTGTTTCAAAGCCACAGTAGGATTAGGTAAAAGTGTAAAATACAGTTTGTTCTGAGAGACACCTGAGTGCCACAAGAGGCATTTGTTTTCCCTTTTCTTTTTCTTTTTCTTTTTTTTGCACAAGGCAGAAAACATTCTGTTCCCATCCATTTGCGAGCTAAATGTGTGACTTTGAGACCGGTCTCACCATGAAATGAGGGTAAATGAAGAGAGTAAAGAAAGCCAGACACTCTCTGTGTCCTTCTCCCACAGCACTAAAGGGACTGATAAAGATGATCAACAGTATTTGGACTTGTATCATGGCCAGAAAGCCTTACTACCCATAATTGTACAGAAGCTCTCAACATTACCTTAGAGGACCATGGCAGTGTGTTTGCAATTTATTTGTTTGACAGTTCAGCTCCAGACACAAATTGGATTCCATTCAACTTGAGTCATGTAATCCGTCGCAGTGAACGTCTAGTCTGAATTAAATGTTGTCAATCATACACTGTCACTGCGCGGTAATTAAAAAGTCTGCTTTTCAATACATTACAACAATGTAACTTTGGAAAAAACAAACGTGATGTACTGGGGTGGATTACATAATGTGAGCAAGCTTCAAGAGTCTGCTAATTATTTTCATCCTGAATAGGCCTTTTTTCAGGGAAGACATTTTGACTTGCAACAGTAGGCAAGGCGCAGGTGTAAATACTGAAATTGATGATGGCCAAATTTCATTTAGCTGCTTTAATTTCAGGTTCCTGGTATCCTGCATGCTCACCCTCACTGGAAACTCTTAAATAGAACAGAGCACTCATTCGTGTTGTTATTATTACACCTGTGCTCTCCTACTGTGACAAGCCGAAACATTTGCTGTGAGAAAGGACTACAGAAACCAAGTCCTCTGAACTTGTCATTGCCTTCAAAAATGATCCATGGTAGTGTTTTCTGATCTGGTTCTGGACTTAAAGGAGCTAAATACAATATTCAGAGCACATCTATAACTCAGAGTATCACTCCTTCACAGCTCCACCCTCTCATCCTAATATGGTCACTTGTGGCTCAAAAAATCCAAGATGACAACAACCAAAATGCCAAACTTGAGTCTTCAAAACAGTAGTCCACAAACCAATGAGGTCACGGTCATGGGCGGATTATGAGACAATGGGCCCATGCAAAAAGCCCCACCACCTCCCCTATATAGGAACAAGACACACAGACTTTGTGCTGGTTTTGCCTCTTCTTGTCATTATTTTTTGCGTCTCATGGTAGTTTTCAGCATCTTTTTGTGGTTTTGTGTTTCTTTAAGGCCACTTTGTGCCTCTTAGGGCTATATTTATGTCTTTTTTGTTGTCTTGTGTCTCTTAGAGGTATATCTGTCTTTTGTGGTCGTTTTGTGTCTCTTTGTACTTGTCTTGTGTCTCTTTAAGGTATATTTGCGTCCTTTATGGTCGTATTGTGTCTCTTCCTGTTCAATACAGGCCAGGATGGCCCATGACACTTTGGGCCCATGGATCTGTGCCCCGTGACACGTTCAGTAATTTATCCACCGCTATGGCTACGTCCATTATTTTTAGTCTATGGCGACAATGCTGTTGTTCGGGATGCCGTTTTTATCCGTAACCACCATATGCGCCCATTGTAGCGAGACGGCAATTAGCTAGCCAGTGGGATACACACACAAACAACAAACAGAGAAGCTCAGATTACCACACACAGAGAGGTGATATGACTTCATTCTCTGCTCAGGACACCATTATATCTTCAAATCTGGTCTGGAATGGATTCAGAGTAAAATGGGAATGACAAAACTACACCTGTGCATGATCACCTTCAGTTTGTAGCAGTGCAGAGAACTGCTTGGAAAAGTGTCAAATTAAGATTGTTTTCTTCATCACCTCAACATGTCGAAGAGCGTTTGTGTGACTGGTTGAAAAACTAAAGGCACAGACACACCAAACTGACATGAAAGAACTACTAGTAACAAAGGAGACTGTTACATGACCTCATATCACCTGTGTCTTCACATAACTCTCCATAGCAGCAGGTGACAGTAGTCTGTACGAGCCATTAAAAAAATGGAAACTGGAAGACCGACTTGACTGATTCAAGACACAACTTCTCTTCTTGTGCACTGAGCTGATCTGCACACTGTCAAATCCACGCCGACGGACACACTGACGGCCAAAACTCTCAAGTCTCAAGGAATCACAAAGGAAAAAGTGGCTGGCAGCCATCGAGAGGGCTCGAGTAAACACTGACTGGAGTGTCAACCAAAACAGACTGTGGTCCCTCAAGTTAAATCACAATTCTGCCTGCTCTGCCCGTTTGATAACAGGTGGGAATAAGAAATCTCAAACTAATAAGTCATATAATAAAGGTATAACAATGATACTCCGAGCCTGGGTGTTTGGTCTTGTATTTTGGTGGTCATTACGTGCCCAGGCTTGGCTAGTTTCTAGGACTTTGCTTACACTTATTTAAAACTAGCGCAAAGGTAGTGGTATCATGGAAAATTACACATCTACAGCATCTATTGATACCAATCATGTCATGCTAGCAAGTGCAAGTTTTTCCATATCTTGCCTTAGAATCAACAGAGAGGGGTTCAAAATAATCAAACACCATGTTGGCCTCATTATTCTTCATCAAAATGTAACTCAAGGTTGTGACTGAAGATGAAAAACCGAAGCTTACGCAAGATTTTGCAGTGTACAGAATACACACACACTTTCCTCGAGACAAAAAATGGTGGCCATCTCATGAGGTCAAGTTTAGTTCAGTAACAGGTAAACTCCTGCTGCTAACTTGCTAACCGGTTCGGTCGTTTTAGCAATAGCTCCTGGAAATCCTCTTTATTTTGTCTTTACTGTCATGTATACCTCCCCTGACATTTAGCTCACCACTGTACACTATTTTGTTCAATTAAAAGTTACTAAAGAGAGAAAATAAAGCTCTATTAGCTTGTCACTAATAACTTCACACAGATTTTTCAAAAGATGCATTTGCACCATTTCTACTTAAACCATTGTTTTTTTGTGGAACTGGAAGCCATTTGGGGCTCTCCATCCCCGAAGAGGTCAGCACTGTCAAGACAGCTTGCTATTGGTCAACGGTTCACCACAGATGAACTCGACTTTATTCTGCAAAGAACCTAAAATAAACTCTTTACCTGATAAAAGAGTCAAGAGACTGGAACAAAAGAGGTAATGGATGGGCAATGAGGCAGCCACCCAGGTAAGACTGTACTCTCTGCTGGATTGTGTAACGTCTGTGTTGTGAGTGGGATGGTCTCTCTAGATCTGCAAGTGTGTGAGCGTATAAGTGGGTGGGTGCGTGCATTATTACTGTGTGTGTTCGTGCGCGCGCGCGCGCGTGTGTGTGTGTGTGTGTGTTCGTCTGGCCTGACCGGGTTTGCTGAGTCAAAGGAAAGCAGATCAAGACAGAGCGGCTCAGCTGCAGCCCCTGGCTCCCAAAACAATGAATGTATCCAGCTTCTAACCTCTTAACAAACAGCCAACTGGCAAACACACACACTCCAAACACACACCCATACACACACACGCACACACACACCTCTAAGGAATGAGCATTGATTTCCCCCGCTTCAAGTCCCTGCTTCATAATACACTCATCTATCATAACCACACTAACAAAGATGGGAGAGAAAAAAAACAAGATGGGAAGAAAAGGAGAGGGGAAAAAAGGAAGACGGGAAAGAGGAAAGCAAAACCTCATAAGCCAGCTGCTAAATTGCATGCAAACTATTTCACACAAACACACACACACACACACACATTCCATCTCTCATCAACGACGAGCAAACAGCATTTGTCGCTTTCCGCACCCTCCCATCGCTTCCTCCCCCTCCTCAGCCACCACATCTGAAGTCTAAATGAAGCATTCAGTTTTGAAATGCCATATATCGTTAGGAAAAAAACAAGTTGGAGCCTAAAATCCATCAAAATAAAAAAAGAAACGTCATTTTATCTTTTTAAAACATAAATAAACAAAGCTTTTATGATCTACCAGCAATCACTTTTGAATATACGGCACCGTCTTTCATTGTTATCTCAATTTGGAAGGGAACTAGACAAATTGATTCCACTATCTGGACCCCCAAACACTTCAAGTCGATGAGCGATATCTCAGCTCACAGCTCCCACTGACAAGCATGAAAGGACTTGATAAGAATAAAGACATCAAACTGCTCAAATGTGATTTGTGTGGCTTCCAGCTGTAATGTTAAGTGGAGGTCACTTGAGGTACAATTCAAGTTTAAAGAAGGACTAAAACTAAATTAGTACATTTATATTTAAGATACTTGCATGTACCATTTTATGCTATTTTTCACTTCTACACTACAATGTTTCAGAGTAAAATATTGTACTGTATTTTACAGCTTTACGTACTTATTACTATGAGTTTAATGCATACAAATGACATAATCATATTTAAGAAGATTGACACCTCTCTCATTTCTGTCAGCTAAGTTTTGAGCTGGTGGCAGGAGGCAGTTAGCATAGCTTAGCTCAAAGGCTGGAAGCGAGAGGGAAACAGCTAGCCTGGCTCCGACTAAAGTTCAGAAATCCAATATCTGCCTGCAGTGTCCTTAAAACTCAATTATTAAAGGGATAGTTTGGATCATATGAAGTGACGTGCTGTATGAAGCACTTATCCATGGTCAGTGTAAAGGCCCTTTTATGCTCAACGTTAAATACGGATCCAGATATGGACGGAGCCTTCTGCCCGTGCTCCGTGTTCATTTCGTATGTATTTCTGCACGTTTCCATAAAGCTTAGCGATACGGGCCAAACGGAGCAGTACCACCGGAAACCATGGGGGCAGTTTTGCTGTCACTACCCGATATGTAGCTCTAGTGAGACACAAAGAAGAAATGACAATTCAATTTCTCTCATTGGCAGTACTACAGAAAAGAATTCTCCGTCCTCCAGTCGCCTCCTACAACGCTGCCTCTGTTTTTGTCTTTTAGGCAAAAGGTACAATATCTCCTCCACAGTCGCCATGTTAGTTTTTGCATAAATGGACTTTAATACATACAGTAGATGTCAGTGGGCACCCCCAGTTTGGAGAAGCAGCAGGAAAATGTAATTTAGCCACCAACAAAACAAGAAAAATCAAAATTAGTTTTAATGTATGCTATATTTAGAATATTTTCACTGTTCAAAGCCAGACTCCATTGATAAAAAGTTATTTAACATCGCTGAACACAGGAGCTGCTGGTCTAACGCTGCCTCCATCAGTTAGTTAGTTTGTGTTAGTGTTTGATTTTGGCTTTTAGGGTTAGTTTGGATCCACCAAAGTCACACAGCAACACTAACAGACAACCAATCAAGACAGCAGTAGACCAGCCCCTGTGTTCAGCAAGCCAAAAGTATTTTTTTTCAATGAAGTCTGGTGGAATTGATAAGAGTACAGATTGGGAACTAAAGCTGTTAACAGCTTCCCCATTGGAAGGGGCTATCTGACGGAGAGGTAAAGCAACGAAATCAATCAATATAGCATACACTTAAAATATACAGACTTTTTTAGCTGGCTAAAATACGTTCTGCTGCTGCCCCTTCCCAGAGCAGTACACTGTGTGGCACCAGCCTGCCTCTCCAAACAAGGGCGTCTGACTGACATGTACTGTTATGTAGCTAATACACTGACTATCCCTTTAACAAACTGTGTTTCGTCAGTGTAAGTCTCTGTAAAATCACCGGCCACTTTATGAGTTACACCTCGCTAGTACTGGGTTGGACTCTTTTTGCCTTCAGAACTGCCTTAATTCTTGGTGGCACAGATTCAACAAGGTGCTGGAAATACTCAGAGATTTTGGTCCATATTAACATGATAGCATCACACAGTTGCTGCGGATTTGCCGGCTGCACATCCATGATGTGAATCTCCAGTTCGACTACATCCCAAAGGCGCTCTATTGGATTGCTTGATACTGGTTTCTTGAACATGACAATGAGATGATTTGAGCTTTGTGACATGGTGCTAACCTGCTGGAAGTAGCCATCAGACTATGGGTACGCTGTGGTCATAAAGGGATGGACACGGTCAGCGGCAATAATCAGGAAGGCTCAAACAATGCTCCATTGGTACTAAGGGGCCCAAAAAGTGCCAAGAACAACCAGCCTGAACCGTTGATACAAGGCAGGATGGATGTTTACGCTAAATTCTGACCCAACCATCTGAATGTGGCAGCAGAAATCCAGACTCATCAGACCAGGCAACGTTTTTCCAATCTTCTATTGTCCAGTTTTGGTGAAACTGTGTGAATAGTACAGTTTCCTGTTGTTAGCTGACAGGAGTGGCACCTGGTGTGGTCTTCTGCTGCTGTAGCCCAACTGCTTCAAGGTTCGACATGCTGTTGGTTCAGAGATGGTCTTCTGCAGACCTTGGTTGTAACAATCAACAGTTTCACAAATACTCAGACCAGTCCGTCTGGCACCAACAACCATGCCATGTACAAAGTCGCTTAAATCACCTTTCCTCCCCATTCTGATGCTCAGTTTGAACTTTAGCAGGTCGTCTTGCCCATTTCTAAATGCCTAAATGCATTTAGTTGCTGCCACATTATTGGCTGATTAGCTATTTGCATTAACAAGCAGTTGAACAGTGACCGGTGAGTGTAAGTGAGCTCGCAATATCAACTTCAAAAGTTAATGTGGTTAAAATGTCAGTGTTGTGTTCACAATATGTTCCCCGTGCCTCAAAAGTGGCCAAAAATGTGTTATTGCAGGTTTAATTACCTAACAGTATATTGAATAATTAATACTAGCTCCATCTTAATCAGCTACAATATTAAAATGCCACTTGCATGTTAATGAATCATTATGAATAATAAATAATCCAGTAACGTCACTTGAAATGGGCTATTCTGACTGAGTATTATACACCTTGCACCTCCATCTTTTATAGAGATGAGCTATGCCATTTTCCCATACTTTTGGTCATACAGTGTGTTTCTGCACTGAGGTTTTGCTATTTTTTTTTTTTTTTACTAAAGTAAGGCATCTGAGCACTTTTTTCCACTCACAGCGTGTGTTAATGAGTGTTAATGGTGGCTGGTTCCTAATAAACGTGAAGCTGATTAAAACAATGTTGGCTCTCGCAGGCAAAGTGTTACTATAGCTGAGAGAGGCAGAGAGAGGCAGAGAAGCAGAAGGGGAGATGTACACTGTGTAGCGAAAGTTCACTGATAATCAGCATCGCTTATCACTGGCAGTGAGGGAGAGCGTGAATGCTCTGAATACTGATGAGTCAAATTGTGAGCGACATCAGCGAGCACACACACGCCCACGCAGACCGAGACAGAAAGTAAAACAGTGCTATACAGTTAATATATACATACAGCATAATGACTACTGCATAAGGCTCACTCTTTCACTGCAGCTGTTCCCTACTCTCTTTGTCAAATAAACCCCTACAGCCCAGATGAACTCAATACCCCTCCATCAACGCTGCCATTTATTTTAACAAATTCTCCTTCTTTCACCAAAAGCTTTCAGCCTTTTATTCATTACTTTCAGCTTACTGTTCAACCATTTGTCTTCAGCCAGCTCCTCAACTTCTCTGCTCTTTACAGATTCTCACTCCCAGGGCATCGAAATACGCTGCTTGGTGCGTCCTTTGGCTTCTATATGTGACGCGCTGGGTTTTCAACAAGCTCGGTTGTAAATCCATCTGCATCAGTCTTATCTGTTCAGAGCAATGGACATAGTATAAAAAGCACGAAAGGTCTCTTAAGGCAGGTAAAAGGGGAGGTCAGTGGGCCCACACAGGACTTTGACCCATGAGATTGGTGTGTGTGTCTAAAAGAAGCTGAAAATGTTATTTGTGAGTCCCTGGTCAATTAGTAGTTGAGTAGTAGTAGTGAGTCATGACAAAACATCAATTTTCCTAATCCTAACCAATAGTTTTGTTGCCTAAACTGTCAACCCCTTCTAAGTCACGCGAGTAGACATGCATGATTTACCGTTGTGCATCAAGATACATGCCAAACGGCCCAGGGGTCACTGTAAAATGCCAGGAGCTTCTGCCCAGCGTCAAAATATGTCGAGTAGGGGTGAGATCACATTTGATTCTCAACAGTTGTCAGGGTGTTAATATTATGCTTATTAGGGCCGTTTTAGGTTTAAAAAAAAAAGATTTTAGGGGGTAAAAAAAAAGAGGAGGGTGAGGTCGGTAATAAACAAATTAAAACTCTGAAATTCTTTAAGATCAAAGTGACAAATTTATGAGAAAAAAAAACTTGGTGGGGTTGTTTTTTGTCAAGGAACCACATCATAGCGTTCAAGAAGTCTCATTATGGTTAAAAATAGTTGCATAATGAAAGTTGTGCCGACTTCTTGGATGCTATAGTCACCCGTCAGCTGGATGTCCTTCCTTTAGGTCGAAATAGCACTTTATCACTAATGGGCCTGATTAAATATTCTGTTGAAGGTTATGTACACAGAAGCTTTATACCTCCTAAAAACTGAAGATAATAAGTTGACTGAGTCTAAAAGTAATAAGCCAACATTAACTCACAGTCCTGTGCCATTCATCCACCACAACGTCCTACTTACGTGGTAAATGAGTTTTTTATCGCAAAATTCTGACTTTATAATATTCAAGTTTTTTCTCAGAAATGTATAATGTTTTTCTTTAACGTAAATGTATCATTTAAACAAAGAGACTATCGATGTGTTAATTTAAAACTTTAATCTTGGAAATTTTGAGTTTTATCTCAGAATATTACCCCATTCCTCTGCCTCCATTTTTTTGTTTTTGTTTTACCTACCATGGCTGTTATATACTGTTGTGTGTTACAGCTGACTTAATATGCGTTTTATATTCAAATTAATAATAATTCCTTTCTTTTTTATTAGCTGTTAGATGTATGAAGAGAAATGGATTCAGCGTAGGAGGCAGTTCATTCCTATGAATGTTGCTCAGTGATGCGTGAAGCCAAAAAAGTTTGACCTCTTCTTTGACTCCTTAACTTGAATGGGACTAAAATGACTGAATTTTTCTAGACTTTCAAAATATTATCAGACTAAGTGGCTCAAATCATGATAATGAAACGAATCATTTCATGGTGGTTGTGCCGCTCAAAAAAAAAAAAAGGTATCCACTGATTTATAGACATCTTTTTCCCGATGTAGGTCTATGGGGAAAAAGTCTTTTTGAGCCCATCTGCATCACATGACGGATTCCACGGTTTTGCCTCCATGTCAAACTGGCTTCAAAGCCCAGCCCTGTCCCTGGGGGCTTGGCTGTACCCCCTGCCAACTGCAGGACCACCACCTGGGGAGCAACACACCCCTGGTTATCACTGTTCTACTGAATATCCAGTAAAAATGCTAAAATGTACCCGCTCACGTTTTTCTATAAATTGACACTGGCAGCTCAGCGTCAGTGTGGGTTTGTTGTATAATAGTGTCTAATCTGTACAATCATGCACTCACATCTCTGTATGTACTGTACACGTGTGCATTTGTGTGTGAGAGAGAGCGTTCATATGCGTGCATGTATTTGACTGGTACAGAAAAAGTGTGATTCATAGCTGACTCACACACTTAACTCCCACAGAGGCACACTTTTCACAACAGCAGGCGAGCCAAACTCCCACAAACACCCTCTCTCTCTCTGTCACACACACACATACACACGTACGTCTAATAAAACTAGATTTTGCGGTGACTTCTGGGATGTTCAAGAGTCCAATAAAAGATCTGTCCCTCCCTGCCGGGTTATGTGTCATCTGTTCCAAGCATTCTCAAGCTTCGGTAACAATAAAAAGGTAGATGAGCGTTC
The DNA here is from genome assembly GCA_035609425.1 of Epinephelus awoara. Taxonomy (NCBI): domain Eukaryota; kingdom Metazoa; phylum Chordata; class Actinopteri; order Perciformes; family Serranidae; genus Epinephelus; species Epinephelus awoara. The sequence goes on along the minus strand of CM069314.1, from coordinate 24,017,120 downwards.
ACTGTGTCCCTGGGATTTGTAAATGCACAGTGTTAGAAGCCCTGCGGCTATTAGAAGTGCGTTTATGACCGGAAGGTTGCCAGTTTAAATCCCAGTGCCGTCTGGGGTGATTTTGCGTGAGGGTAATATACCAAGTAAATCTGATTCCTCCATTAATAACTTTTTTGGGCTTTTGTCTGTATTTTCCTCCAGTTCCTAAATCTAAACGCTGTTGTTTACTGTAAGTGTTGTTCTCCTTACTTTCCTGGTGGAGCTCAACATGGCCGCCTGTCACATCAGTCTTCTTCCAATATAATTAAGCAAGCAAGGCAAAAAAAAAAAAAAAGTCGGTGGAAGGACTCAGTCGAGGCAAGACGAATTCTCCAGGCAATGCTGAATCGAAGAAATGGTCACTTGAGTTTTTCTCCTTGGAAATTTGCATTAGTCAATAAACAGAACACCAATATGTGTCAGGCAGGATTATATCCAGGTGCACATAAATCTCTGTTAGCATCTGTTATTTACAACTGGAAAAATGTCCATTAAATTTTCGAGCAAAGTCATGAGTATTAAACGCTTGCAATGGGCAAAAATATTAAAATGCAGGTGATTTTTTGGGAGGTAAAACATATTAGTTTGTGAAACATTATAGCCCAGTTAAAATGGAGTGAACTTGTGGTTTATGAATACAAAGGAATGCATTTTTAGACAGCACAAACCAGATTGTTACAGCAAATGTTTTAACCCTGCAATGGCAAATATACAGTATATATATTTCATTGTATTTGTCAGTATTTGGGCGGGAAATAGCAACAACAAACAGATTATTTTCTTTTTTGCTGACCACACTTTTTAGGTTAAATAATTCTTTCAAATTTTTAAACTTTATTAATCCCCCTGAGGGGAAATTCAATTTTGTCACTCTGTTGTCATTAACACACAGGTCCGAAAGACACACACATGCACAAACAGAACCTATACATGCACAAAGTGGAGAGATGTCAGAGTGAGAGGGCTGCCATGGACATGTGGGCCTTTCTGAAGTGGCTAAAACCTAATCAGCTGAGGCAGCGTTAGCTCAGTGCCATTTGATTTTATGTAGGCCTACATGATGTGAGGTTTTTCTACCTAGAAGTTAAAGTTAGTCCATATAGTTATAGTTATATATCCATAGAGCATTTAATAAGCTATTATAATTAACCTTGTGTCCAGCTGCAGCAGGTAGATGTTCCAGAAAAAAACCCTTAATCTCACTGTGTGCTAGCTGCTTAACACCAAAAAGACACAGCGACCGTTAGCAACTAGAGAGAGGCAAGGTATCTCAAACTCAGGCCAATCTCTGACCAAACGATAAAACTAGGCAATGCTGATCAAACATAAACCAAGATACTGTTACTGTATTGCCAATTTCTCTACTAAAGTGTCTTTAGAATTGTCTTTAGTTTGCTTGCCCCCTAAGTGCGGTTAATTTGGGCAGGCGTGAACACGGCAATCGCTCAGGTGCGCACCAAAACAACTGGACCGAGACCTTCTTGAAGAGGTGGTCTCGGTCCGGTTACAGACGAACTCTGGTGCTGTTCGTTTGTGGTGAGAATGTGTTCCAACTGCAGTCACATTACGCATTGTTTGGGTTAAAGATGAGCATGTTACAGTCTCAGAGGATTATTAATGCGTGCCTTCGCCTGTACTGCCTTAATTTGTACATTTGGCACATCCAATGCGTCAAAACATTGTTTTCTAGTTGGAGCTGGCCTCGTTTTCAAACTGTATGGTTTCCCTAAAATGAACAATGACAGCAAATTAGTACACGATGAACAGCGCTAAGATCAGTAGGGATGTCCCGATCACATTTTTTTTTGCATCTGATCTGATACCGAGTCCTTTATTTTGAAACCGAGTCCGATACCGAGTCTGATCCGATACTTTGCAAAGCATTAAGAAAGAAAAAAAAAGATTGCATCCAAGTTGTCCCATAAGGTTTGTTTTTTATTCAAATAGTATCCAAAAAGCTTATCGGTGGTTCGGCGGCACAAAATGTAAACAAATTCTGAATTGTAAACAAATTGTCACTCCAGAGTTGCCGTAGGGCTGTGGTAGATGAGGTTCCGCCGTTAGGTGTGGCTGTGTTGCTCAGAATAAAGAGAGAAGCGGTGGCCGCTGAACCTGTTGTTTCAACTCCTTTTCTGTTTATTGCTCATTAGCTGCACTCAGTTAGGCGAACCCAGGACGCTCGGTTACAATATACTGGAAAGCGGAGGCAACAATGAACAACATGGATGAAAAACTTGGCCATTTTTGTTGTTTTGATTCCTCCAATCTTTTATTACCGATTCCGATTTTGTAAAAAAAATAACGTGATCGGTGGCGATACCCGATCCGAGGATCCCTATTAGAAAGTGTCGTATTTATCTTGCAAGTGTACTCTTCTTCGACATTCCTGCATTTTTCAGGCATGGAAATTCTGTCCAATCAAGAGCAGCTTTCTGCGCAAGGCACTTGATCTGGTTCGTTTGTAACTTTGAAACAAAATTAGTCCCTGATTCAGACTTCTCAGGAACAAGCTTGATTACGTCAGCCATCATCTGTAGCGTTTATTGGTCCGGTGTGGTGCAGTGGATTCTAGTAGTCAGAGGTTCTCTACCTCTTGAGCTTCCACAGCCTTTTTTCTATTTTCTTTGGTCATATAACACCAATTTCAAAAATATTTGTGTCACTCTAAAGCATAGACAGCTTAGATTTATGACAAGACTATCTTTCCAGCAGTGAAAAGTTTCGTGTTGTGGTAGTAACTAGTGAAGGGATTAAAATAAGAAAATCACTGAATGCAGCATTAATAGATGCATTTGCAAAAACTGAGCTCTATCACTGAGCCTGCTGCAGTATGTAAATGTCCTAACCCAGAGCTGTATCATGCTGGAGTGACTTTTACAGGCTTGCCTGGACTCATTGGCCTTCGGTCGGGATACCACTGCAGAAGAAGAGGGTAAAACATGATGACATAACAAAAAGAGCACCAGTCAAACCTGAAATGTAGGAAAACAATGGATATATATAATGATAAAGAGCTCACTGGACAATGGAAATAGAGAATTTTACAACTACTATTACAGTTATGTGCTCTTGCAAGAGTTCTGGTAACAGTCCTGTGTGCTTACATGAGCATGTTAAAAGCCATCCAAAGACAATGACATGATGAGAGCTTGCAGTGGCCTATGCAATGGCGGTAATTTTACGTTGTCATTTATTTAAGTGGATCTGGTTCCAATGTAATTATACACATTTACCTTTAAGTCATGCACCAACTTTTCCACTTCCCCTAAGCATTTCACTTCATTCAAGCTTTCATATGCACAAGTTGAAAATGTGCATTACAATGGATGGATGGCAATGCACCTGAAGTGGCCCAAACACTTCAAACCAAATTCCCTGTACGCACCACTTGTTTGCTCAGTGCACACAACTGGAGCGACAACCAGCAGAGTCTGACTTTTCTGATGCAAACTGCCGAATATTTCAAGTCTGCTAAATCCTCATAAGCCTCATCATGTCTCACCTCGAAAAAGGATCAAGCCCACAGACCTAAAACCGTCTGATCCTAAAGGCTGTGACTATCACTCTGGCAGCTTTCTCTTGTGGTGTCATCAGATGTGCTCGCATGCTGTCACGGTAATTTCACTGCTGGTTTTCGAGTCTGCCGATCACATTCATGCAAGGGAAATGAGGTAAAATTTTGTTCCTGTGTGAACAGATGATAACAGGACATGGGGCGAAATTCCCAGCGTTCCCTGCAAGTTCTCATATTACTATTGAAGTGTACCACTCCCATATTGTTTTAGCCCCAGACGTGCCAAAGCAGCACTGTTGCCAAATCAACAATGTGCAGACCTTTTGGCCCCAAATGCCTGTGTGCATATGTGATCTGTGCATGTTACTGTACACACATACACACACACATATAGTAGATCATGTTTCCCTCTGTCGCCAGAGACACACCCAAGAGACCCAGCACGAACGAATACCACACTAAAACATGCCACGTGTGTTATGTGTATATATGTATGTGTGTGTGTGTATGCTGGAGCAAATGTCCAAGGACCCTGGTGGAGCCTTCTGTTCAGAGCGGGTGTGTGTGTCTGTCAGCTGTTCTGCACAGACGGTCTGAGACGAACAACTCACCATCCACCCACACACTGACTGCACACACACACATAAACACACACACAGGGGCACACATAAACACACGCCATATGCACATGACCAACCGATAACCCTTCCAATGAAGAGGCTCCGAGAAACTGACACAGAACATCATGTAAATAAATCTCTGTCACGATTTGTTGAAGCGTGTGAGTCAATAAAATCCCTGACCTGCTTTTTATGCAACAAACAGAAATGATGAATAACAATTATTTCTAATATTAGTGATAATTATGAGTCATTTTTTTCTCGGTTCATGTGGAGGGTGGGACTTTGGATCTGGCTGTGTTTACTGGTAAGAGTGGTGATGCATCTTGGCACTCCGTTCTAATATGTGAAAGATGTCAGGGCTTGACCTGATGAGGCGGCTGTTAAAGGTCAAAAGGGCAAATTTAAAGCACAAAATTTTTGCTTTGAGTAATTATGAAGAAAATGTTGATTGCACAATGTAATGGCTGTAACCACACCATCTGCATTTAGATACATTCCCTATAAGCCTTGCTTTCACTATGCAATTCTGTCTGCCACAGGGTACAATATCCAGAGAAAATGACGGAACAATTTACGGCACAAAGGAAGTGCAACGAAAACAGGAAGACCACAGCGCTTCTGTTTTCCCCAGCAGCCATCAGTAAGTATTCCCAGTTACCAAAAAGTATAAGTTCTTTGCAGATACTGTCCCCAGGAGAGGAAGTTGCGGACGATGGAACAACCGAAGTAGCTGCAAAAAACAATACTGCCCTATTGACAAGCCAATTGCAGTAAATGACCAGCAACCATCACAAAGTTCACGTAATTCTTTATTTCTTTTTTTTTAGGGGGGCGCCACATACTTTCTGTAAACGCCAGCGGTGTGATCAGCAACTGAGAATCTATTCTGCGCTGAGCAACAATCAAGGAGAAACTAAAGCTAAACCAAAGACAGGTGAGTCTGTCCTCTCTCCCTACATGCTTCAGCCTTCCCTTCATCCAGATCAAGTTCTCCACCTTGTGATGATATTTTTACTTCCACGGACATTATGTATCATAGCAACCAGACACAACCGAAGTGTCGCAGCTGAAAAACGCTGTGCCGTTATTGCACCTCATTGCCCTTGTGTGTTCTGCATTTAACAACGAACGTAGTAGTATTAAATTTATTTTAAAACTGTGGCATCTTTGTCATTTAAAAAGCAACAATATACCTAATAATAGCCGAACAGTAAAACTCATTTACAAAGCACCAAAATCAGGATAATTAAAGGAATTTACAAAAATGACGGAAAACAAAATAATGGCAGTATACCCCATATCATGCTATTGAGCCACTTTCAATCACCACAGGGGAAATTCAAGCACTGCGACAGCCCTAAATGCTGTGTGTCCTGTGTTGCTGGTAGTTGCTTGGCTCTGAGAAAAACAGAAAGCCATTGGGTTGTCTTTGCAAAAGCAGCGCCAACGATAATGCCACTTGGAAAGGTCTTTACTGCTCAAACAACTTGTTGGAATCCCTCCTACAACAAATATATCTAAAAATTGTTACTTAAAGGTGTAGACATCATTTGAAACATTCTTAATTTCTGCACTATCTTGATACTTGAAATCATTGTGGTGTCCCAGTAAATTACAATTTATTGATAAATTCAACACTCAGAGAAATCACAGCCAACTGAAAAAGCAGTAATGTGATAGGAGCTGTGTTTCAAAATCTTATAGTTTATAATGACCCATATTATTTAAAATGTAATCAAAATCATCCTATGGTGATAGTACCCATATTCTGTCATGACATAATCACAAAGAAGAGAGATCTGTGAAGATGTGGGGTCCAAATTATTAGACAAAATACATTGGTGCAGTTGATAACATGCTTTAAGTATCAGCATCTCATCATAAAGTCATGAATATATAATGTTAAAAAGTAAAATAAGTAAAGAAAGTATTGCCAAATTTGTGTCAATAAAGAACAACCATTGACAACCATTAGCCAATTTAAAATTCCTTTCTGGCTTGTACATTTTGAGGTTACGAACACGTCACTATTGGAAACCCTACAACTGCTCTAACTTTTTACAACCACCTTTTAAGCTTGTCGGTGTCTGATACTAAAAAAAGACATTTTGGGTGGAGTAGAACTTTCCCTAATGTTGTTTTAGCACCCAATAACGCCCCCAAATCCTATAAATTTCCTTGAAACTGAACTGTGAACTGCGTTGAGTTTTAAAAACACCAGCAGCTGGGAAGTGGAAGGAAAATTCAGGACATGACGGCACTATCGTCTGCTACAAAAATCAAGTTCAAAATAATTTTTACAAACTGGACACTTCTCTTTGAAAGGTTCTGCATGACCTTCACGTAGTCCTTGTTCCTTTGCCAAACTGGACATATATTTCTTTTTTAATGAAACTTGTACTGATAGTGTTGGCATCACAGCTAAAACTTGGCTCTTAATTTAAACTAAATTAGGGTTGGGTAATAAATCTGATTAATGCTTTGGTCTTTATTGTGGCAGTTTCCTCTTGGCAGGTGGTTTTTGGGGAGGCCTGAGTGATACTGGCACTGCACGTTGAGCCAAAATGGGTTTTTGCCAACATACAGTATGTTACAAATATGTTGGCAACAACTCATGTGTTGTACTTAGAGATAAATGAAAAGACGAAGCATGTGTGATTGGTGCAAAACACGGTTTCCTGAGAGACTGACACCAAATCTCATTTTTATCCTTGATGTTTTAGAACATTATATGATATCAGACTCCAGTGTGCCTATGTGGTGAATGCAGGAAATGTTGAGTGCGTCACATTATTGGCCATTTATTCTCAGGAATAACAAAGACGCACTGCCAAACAGCAGCGAGGACGTTGGAAAGCACAATGTATCAGCAATAGCCATTTCTTTTTAATGTGTAAAAGAGTTTTTCAATGTTCACAAAGGCCCCTGGGTACAAACCTAATCAGCCTGGCTTTTGAATTATGAATGAGTATAATCTCTAGACTGATCACTGTAAGGTATTACAAGTATTCTTGTAAACAAAGCTCAATTATATTTTGGATAAATACTCATTTATTTTTGTGTGTTTTTAATCAATGTGTTTTTCTTTATTGTCACTGTTATAGTTTTCCTTATTCCCGAATCTCAGTTTGACAGCACTTAAGATGACATGGACTTAAATCTTTAAGACTATTGTCAGTCTAAAAGGATGAGGCAACTGAGCTCAATCCTGCTTTGTTAGTTCTCAAAAATCTCTTCTCTCAGCCAGAGGAATACAGTGTTTTCCCTCTAAATGTTTTAGTGCCAACAATAGCACCAAATATCCATTTGCCATTTGCGTTTGCGGGGGCCCTTTTGCGGCGCTGTCCGTAAGCATAATTTATATTCACTAATTTCATTTCAGGCAAGTGTGAGAGTCTTTAGTGAGTTTTGCTGTATTTTACAGACTTCTCTTTGTGTTTCACCAAGGATGGAGCTTCACCTGTCCACATCAATGACTGTACATAAAGATGGACAGCTCGTCTCCACTTCCTCCTGCCATATTGCTGCCATCTTGTGCGGGTGATGTCATTCGATATCTCCACGGTATCAAGTTCCCAACGCCCTACGTCTGAAAATCAAACCGGCGTATCCGTGTTATTTGAAAGTCACTGCCCAACCTGAATCAGTGGTGAGTATGCTAGCAACTCTGCAGCTGATGGGAGGGAAGCTAGTCCTGACCAGAGCAGGAGCAGCTCTCCTCTTGGTACAACTGTAACCCAAAAAGGCACAGAAAGATCGACTTTGATTGACTTCGAAACCTCTCCAGGTTACGAGTATCTTTATTACCCATGCCCCAGGCACAATGTTTAGCTTGAAATCCACAAACAGCCTGGAAATGAAGAACGTCTTAAATGTTTGCACGGGAGTCTATGGAGCACAGCTTTATAGATGGCAGACCATGGTCGAAGAGCTGGCCAATGCAACGCTACAATTGGCCGGTCTGTGTTCCAGGGGTGGGACTGAGCAAATTATCAATTGAGTTAGCATACACCTCCCATCTGAGGCCCCCCCCCCCCACAAAAAAAAAGAGACAGAAAATGGTGCAAAACTACTACAAAGAGGAGGAAAACAGCCACAAGGGTGCATCACACTAATGAGACACAGAATCGTTTTGTGTCCCTCTTAGCCTGGGTGTCTTAATCCTATGTGGGGGGGGGGGGGGCTCATTACATGTCTGTGTCCAGGGCTCATTGTTAATCTGGCCATGGCTGTATGCCACTTAGAGTTTAAATCTTAGGTTTAAATCTCAATACATTCTTATTCATTTCCCAAATGCGCACCCTCCCATCCCTCCCACCCCACCCCCATTCAAAACTTTATAAACCCACCCCTGCTCTGAGCAGTGAAGTTTGGCTGGCTTTCCTCCTGTCACTCACACATTACATCATCATCCGCTGATCATCAGGTGCCAGTATGGTGGTATGATGCATGGACACACACACACACACACACACACACACACACACACACACACACACACACACACCTCCCACGCAACATAACATCTTGCCAGCCTCTGTCTCCCCTGCATTACTGTTCATCAGTCATGATGAGTGTGTGTGTGTGTGTGTGTGTGTGTGTGTGTGTGTGTGGTGTGTGTGTGTGTGTGGCGTGTGTGTGGTGTGTGTGTGTGTCCTGATCTCCATCCAGGTGTGTCATTTATGAGGGCTTTTGACTATGAATTGGTCATTTGCATAGGATGTGTGTGTGTGTGTGTGTGTGTGTGTGTGTGTGTGTGTGTGTGTGTGTGTGTGTGTGTGTGTGTGTGTGTGTTGCCATTGCCTACCTTTCATCCAGTCCACCACCTGGCTCGTGCTCCATTTGCTCACCGGCTCCATCACCAGCGCCATCGAGGAAACTTTGCGCCGACTCTCCGTTGCGCGCGAGCGGTGTCGTTAACCCCCCCAAAACAAAGCTCTGTCAGCCGGGCACAGCTCCCCCCCTCCCCGACCCTCCCGCCCTCCCCTCCTCCCCTCCCTCCGCAGCCAGGTGACTCCTTCTCTTTACACTATCCCGGTCCGGTCCTGCCGCCCCTGGCTCAGCCCGGTGTCGTGTCCCGTTAACGCAGCGCAGCCCTCAGTGCGGGACAGTGTGTGCAGCGGAATCCGGTACATTCCCCTGTTCGATCCGGTCTGACATGTGGTTCTGTCCCCTCTCTTTCCTCCCTTCTTCCCAGTGCGCCAGTCCGGTCCTCCCGGTGTATGTATGTCTGTGTGTGTATGTGTGTGTGACAGAGATGGAGAGGAGTGTGTGTAGGTGTGTGCGCAGCCGCTCCGTTACCGACAGCAGCAGAGTAGGATAGATAAGTCACACCGGACTCAACACCCGACAGCATCTCTCTCTCTCCCTCTCTCTCTCTCTCTCTCTCTCTCTCTCCAGATATGATTAAACCGTGCACGCGCCCCGTGGGTGGCTCCGCGCGCACATATCAGTGTATTTCCCACTGGAGAGATAGGATCATGTAGATTTGATGGGGTAAAGATATTCTCACAAGATGTTTAGTCAGGCCCTGTGAGAGTGTGAAAGAGCTTCAGTGCGTGTGTGTGTGTGTGTGTGTGTGTGTGCACACGTCTGGGGACAGGAAGACAGGAAACACAGGGCACCTACACACTTTGCGCTTCCGCTGCTTTGTGAGGAAACTTAATGAATCTTCAGCCATCCTCTCCACCTCCATTCATAGGATCATTTCTCTGTACCCTCAAACCATTACTGTCTTTCTCTCTGTCTTAATGATAATTGGTTCATTTCAGTAACGCCCAGTTAGTGAGTTAATTTACACCTGTGTTCACACAGTACAACCTTCTCCTTAAAGCTGGTTACCTGAGTTTTCTTTTGGCTGCTCAGGGGCAGGACAAGGCTGTCCTATCATTAAGTTGATATGCAAACGGTTGCTCATTAAAAACTCTATTATGTTTCCCAAAAGACTGGGCTGACGCAGAATCATGACGAGGAATCGTGACGAGGAAATGTTTGGATCTTTTATACCCTGTGCAGCAAAGAAATGTTTGCCAGTGTTCTCCCAAAATGAAGAGGGCCGTGTATTGAAAAGTTATCAATTTAGAAATTGTCAGATGTGCACAACAGGTGAAAACCGGCCACATGAGACCCTAGCACTCTGCAAGTGCGGACCAAAAGTTTCTCACTCCAACCTCGTCACATATCAATGTTTTGTCATGGACTTTCTACTTCCACATACAATGTGCAAGGTACCCTGGGTGCCTTGGTTGTTGACATTCTGGGATACCATGTCAACTCCTGCCTGTTAAGCCTAGTTCCCATTACAGGATTTTCACCCCAATTTTCACATCGCAGAGGATCTTGAGAGCCACCTTGGGTCGGAGGTGAGCCGGCAGACGTCTGCCACGACGAGTCCTCATGTGTGAACAAGCCTACGAGCAAGTCGCCCCCTCGTCTGAGACTGGGACTGGATATCTGGCATGCCAGAAAACTGGAGCAGTCTGACACGACTGACAAAGAGCATCAGTCAATGAGAGGCGGGATATGTCCCACGTCAGCACGCGGGAGGATGGAAGAAAGGTGAGGAGGACAAGCAGGGTTGCCAGGTCCGCTTATTAGCTGCACGTTTCCCCCTGGCGCCGTTGAACTATTATGTCAACAAGTCACGTATCATGCTGCCATTTTTTCGTTGGTGTCTGATGCAGCAAGTCACTGCCCAAGCACCGGATTTCGACGACTTCGAGGTCAGGGTGGATTGGTCAAACAAACACAGGACTTTCCCCAGGAGACCACTGTTCACACGTGAAATGTGATTCCATCAGCTCTTTAACTTTTGCACTGTTATTTAGTCCTTTTATTGTGTCTTCATACATCCTTGGCTGCTGTTTCACAATCACCCATGTTTCCGGATGGTTCTGGTAATCCATAGTTTCTGGCTGTGGAGTTATTTAAATGTCACAACAAGTGCAGTGATCCACGGTAGGACCTTGACAGCACCTCATGTTCCTGTTGTCTCACCATAGTCCTCTGCTCTGTCAGATCAGCATATAGAAAAAGAGGCCCCTGGCTGGATGCCGCTGTCCAGGATTTAGCCAAGTTTTAGTGAATCAAAGGATATTACAGTTCCTGATATCCCAACCGATGTGGTGCAGAGGTTGTTCAGATGCTTGTTCAGCTGATGCCAATCCGTCTCCATCTTTCCTCGATGTTTACTAATGTTTACATCTGAAAACATCTACCTGGCTAGCTAGCAGTTAGCTAGCTGGAAGTCGGCAGAGTTTTAGAGACTGGTGAGTTGATTTCCTCATCCCACTGAGTGACCTGCAGCCACACACCACCACCATCCAAAGCCGACCACAAAAAGCACCACCAAGACTTGCAAAACAGACATGAGAGCCTAATTTAGCCTAAATTCAGCACACATTTAGTAGAGCTGACAGAGAGGCAACTGGAATCATCCGAGCCTTTATCTTTTATCTTTTATCTCTGTTTTGGTCTCCACCAACTCCTGAGGGAAATATTAGGCCCTTTAGCTGCTAAAGGCTCCACTATGTCCACCAGCTAGTCTCTATCTCTGCCTGTCTGCTGTTTGGTGCTAAGCAGGTAGTGTCCAGCTGCCGGCTGCATGTGAAAATTACGCTATTAGAGCAGAGAGTACACCAAAACAGGGAATAAATTATAGGCTGGACTTCTAAACAAAGAGCTGAAACTTGCTATAAAGCTCTAGAACAACGATGCCAGCTGCAGATTAAACTGATTAAAAATATCAATTACAGCCACTTAAAATTAAGTTTATTTACTGCATCAGACAGGAGTCAGTCAGGATTTTTGTGTATTCTCCAACTACACCTTCACCTGCATGTAAAATCCACATCTCATGGTGTACGTTGAAAATACCATCATTTACTTTATTAGCATTTTAAAGGGGATCTATTGTACTTTTCCTAATTTTCTATATGTTATGATAACGATGTTAAAATTTAACATGACTTAAGTTTCAAAAAAATAGGTAGTTGTATGTGAAAGTAATCTCTGTGAGCAAAAAACTTTTCTTTTTTTTTTTTTTTTAACTTATTTGGAACAAGATTACGTCAGCTCAGAATAGATTTCTTCATGTGGTCACCACATTTCTTTATAGGGTCATCTGCTCCAGACATGCTGCTCCAAGTGTTTACATTACACTGCTACATGTAGCTACATGCTAATGTCAGGGAACATGATCTTGGTTTCATGATGTTGTTGATTTCAACATGTGCTCCGAGAAACTCAAAAGCACATTCATAATAAACCCAAAAATGAGCACAATAGGTCCTCTTAAAACATCTGTATCACTCATTTGAGCATACCAACAGAGTTTCATGCCCCTCCGGGGCACAAGTCACAATATCTGAACAGAAAATTACTCTTTTGTTTCAAGACAAATTGCAGAAAAATCAGTCTGTCAAATACAACGCACAATCAATGCAACATTACTTTCTGACAGCTGAGATGTTGACTTGTCAAAATAGAAAAAGCACAGGTGTTCCCAGTAAGCAGAGACACCTGTGTTTTGTGTTTTTTTTTAACTGTGAAACATCAATGTCCTTCAAGGAGTTAAAGTCCGGGTAAAGCAAAATCAGTGATTATTTAATGAACACACTGTACATGTTAAAAAATACTAACACTAAAACTAAAACTAAAACTAGTCTGTGAAATGGGAACTGTGTTTTGCTGACTGTTTTCCACTGTTTCTGTGTCCAGGATGTTTTGGACAGGCCTAAAGTCATGGTGTGACGACGCACTGGAGCCATCCTTTACATAATCCCTCTTCTACCTTATACAGTAAATACTGTGTTACTACAAATGTTAACTTAGAGTGCAGTGCACCAGTATCGATTTGTTCACCTCGTGTGTGAGTGGCAAGTTTGCTACGTCCCACAAGCTCTCTTAGCTCTTTCAGTTTAATAAATACATGAATAAGCATCTGTTAAATGCCACAGTCACAAGATATATAGCCACCACTAACATACCTTTTAGCCTGTAGCCCAAATCGGCTATTCGGCCTGCTGACATTTACTGTGTGAGCTGCTGTTAGAGGCTTTCGCCACCGGAGACTGTTGATAACCCGAGACCACCCACTCTGGATTCATTTCCTGCATCTGTGTCACATGGGTTTTGCCACTGCCCCACGTCTTTAGGAGGCTATCGGTGGCCCAGAGTCTAGTCATTCCAACGGGAAAAGTGAACGTGAGTACAAATTATGACCATTTCCTTCGCCCGATAGTCGCTGAAATAAACATTGGACCCATTTTTCACAGGCCCTGACCCTTCGACACTGAAATGACATTTTTTCAGATGGATAAATCAGAAGAAAATTAACTTTGTTTGAGGCATGTCTCTGTTTTCACAACACACTCTCGTGACATCAGGCAACAAGTGATGTAACCTTTCACTCAGCTGGTATCAGACATTAAAAGAGATCAAATAAAGAACAAACATTAATTATTACATTATTGTACTGTATTTAGTGCTGCACTGTTTTGAATCTGATTCCGTCCATCCACAGATGAGGGTATGCAGGGGAGTGACAACCACGCCTACTTGGGGGAAGTGTATACCATTTCGTGCCATTGGCGTGGCTTGTAATGTAATGCTAGTTCTCTGGTTCAGAGGGCGTGTGCTGTGCATTCACAGACTGTGTGCGCTACTGGCTCAGATACTAACAAGAGTCTGTCACTTCGCAGCAACTCAATCTTGGTTTCAGCTTCTTCAGCAGACACGACCCCAGCACCTCTGAGCAAAGCAAAGTGCTCACTTTTTCAGAATTTTGAAATCTAATACTATATTATATCAATCAGTCGAATTGGGCTGGGTGGTTACACATTTTGAATGAACGAATGAACTTTCAGCTGAGGGTGAAGCCTCCTGGTCTTGCACATAAAATCTTGATGAGAAAATCGGTTGTAACAGGTAGAATACACCATTAAAGGGTTGGTCCACCTTATTCCACCTGTGGGAATTTAACTTCCAGTAAAATTTGCTTTACAAAAGACAGTAAAATCTTTTTATAAAAAAAGTGTCAATGTACCAAGGTACCAGCAAAAAAAGGAAGTCAGAGAATAAAGTTTTTTTTAACATGAAACCTTTGAGACATTTTCACTGACTAAACTCGAAAAAAAACTACTGTTTCCATCCTCTTTTTAATCTTACTTCCCTTTTAAACATTTACAAAATTACTGCACTGTTTAACTCATAAGGGGAATTCATGAGAACTCTCTCTTGAACGAACATGTTTCTTCTTTGCTGCAGTACGACACTGTAGTGTTTCCCGTATTAGTGAATAAAGCTGTTCTTGGTCACACTAATGAATTCTTATACATATTAATGTTTACCAGTGGGATGTTAAGCTAACACATTGTAGTAATTTGAGTCAGTGGGATCATATAATGAAAGTATGATTAGAACATTATTCAATTTAATCAAATCATTAAAGATTCATTGCCCTATATTAGCGTGTATGAGTGTGTGCGTACAATGCAATAAAGACAAGCCTGTGTGTGTGTCTGTGTGTTTGTGTGTGTGTGTTACAAAGAAGAACCAATTTCCCTTTCAAGCTTTTTACACACATATACACATATTACATAAGAGTGCACTGCACACACACAGTTTAGTTATGACAAAGGATAAAGATACAAGCACTGAGGATAAAATCAGATCTTTTGATTTGATTCACTGCAGCGTCATCTCCTCTGTAGGTGGATGTATGCACAGCCAGTATAAAGGCTGTGAAGCAGTGACCAAAGTGAAGACGACTACGGTTTCCTTTCCCGATAGAGACCTCTGCTGGTGACAAGTGCTGATCATGTTGGTCATATGGGGAGAAATAGCACTTTAAAATCTGTGACACATTGGAAGCCACTGCAGGGACCTGAGAACTGATGTCTTTTAGTATTTGTTTTATTTATTTATTTATTTTTGTATTCTAAGTTACCTGTGAGTTTTCTGGGGTGAGGAAAAAATCAGCTGGAAATAAAAGCATTGACAATTTTTTTTTTTTGCTACAGGCAGATCCACTCTTCTCTCCTCCACAGCTCAACCATCTTATCCAAATATGGTCACTTCTGTCTTGAGCTGCTGGCAGCTGCTAAAATGCTGAACTCAAGGTGAGTCTACAATGAGTGATGCCACAGTAGCTACATCCATTATTTTATACAGTCCACGCTCAAAGCACAGCCTAAGCCCCTAGGAATAGTGCTCTGAAACTGAAATGCATACAGTTAAGTGAAAAAATTATGTAATCAGTTCCTTTCTGTGGGGTGCTTGTATTGCTGTGTTTACAGTCACTGTTCATAGAGATGGTCTTAATAAACTGTGGATGGGAAGTGGAAAGGGGATTAGAGACTACGGGCCCCCTGTACTTACATTCTTAAAACATAATGTTCTCACACTGAGGTGACAGAGACTCTTCATAAATTGCAATTTATTTCTTCATAAACCTTTGGCTTGTCTTCTTCTGTGCATACAAAATGACCACTTATAACAACACATGTAAGTGCTGGACATTATTCATAGATACTACTATAAATTATTAGATACATATTAGATATTTACATTAATATGTGACCAAAATCACAGAGCAAAGAGAAAGTAATGAGGACATCTTAAAAAAAAACAGCACCAGATTCCAGCTAAACCAAAAAAATCTCTAATTGTGTAATGGATTGTATAATAATGTGTTTTCCAAACACCAAAAAAGCAGAATTAACTTTTTTTCTGAACCAAGATGTTAAGTCATTGTCGCGTGACATTGGTCGGTCATGCACAGAATGACACAACTTTTTTTTTTTTTTTGAATGAGTGAATTTTTGGACATGTTACATCAGGGTAGATTCTTTTTAGTTATTGCAATAACAGACCATAATACTGTGGCTTTTAAACCCTTTTAAGCTGTTGAAGTAAAAAAGAAAAAGAGTATTTAAGAAGGATCAAAGTTATAATAATAATAATAGAAATAATAATAATTAACAAACAAACAAAAAACAAGAAGCCAAAAAAGTGACTGGATATTTTACTTCACTACATTATAGCAGTGGGTGGTAGTCAAACCCTAAGTAAAGGTAGTAATACCACAGTGTGAAAATATTCTGTTTCAAAATGTTATTACATTAAGCGATAGAATTAAAATGTACTAAAAGGAACAAAAGTAAAAGTACTCATTATGCAGAATGACCAATTTTAGAATAAAATACATTTCATATTTATTAAGGATAAGGTAATATTTCTATTAGGAGAGACAGAAGAATAAAGCAAAGATAATATTTAATACAGAATATGAGTATACAGATTAACAGATGAATAATATTCTGAAATGCGACATTTTGCTACATAATGAATACTTTTTGCACTTCATATTGATACTTAACTTTTTGTACTTTTACTTGTACTTTTGAAAGCAGGTCTTGTAGCAGAGTTTGTTTCACATCATGTTTCAACCCAAAAGCTAGCAAAGCGGTGCACGCCATTTCCCAACTGAACATGCCTATGGAGGGGATCATGCACTTGGTTATGTGTGGGTGCATACGTGTATCTGTCTGTCTGCAGCTGATCTCGCATACTATTGGACCCATCAGCCTATTATGCTTTGTGCACATTTATGACTAAATGCCAGTTAACAGCTTTTGAACAACCTATTTTATTGACTGCTCTGTTTATATTGTCATCAGTCTCAGGACCCATCAGCTATTGGTCTGAATTCAATAAGCCTATAGGGGTAATGGCCAATATTTCGGAGGTTCTGATGTAGCCAGTCAATTTCTGGGCCAAGGCTTCCTCTTCCAAGCACCAGTCATTTCGGCTGCATATTAATGCAGATTTTAAAAAAGCTAATATAAAACTAAATTGCCCTAGACAACTTAGATTTGCCAACAATAGGTACAAAGCAAAATGCATTATTGACTTCAGAGATAACAGTCAAAGAGATTCAAGAAGCAATTAGTCGGGCAAAATCAGGGAAGTCACCAGGAGCTGATGGAATGGAAGCTTCCTTTTATAAAACATTCAAGGAAGAGTTAATCCCGCTACTACAGGACTCTACAGGTCTCTGCCTGACCTGAGACTAGTCTCAGGTCAGACTAGACTGATTATTTGCAGATGATATATTGATATTTTTAAAGCAACCCAATGAGAGCTTCCCAAAACTCATCAGGTTATTAGAGAATTATGGAAAATATTGCGGTTACAAAATTAATGTCACAAAAACACAGATCTTATCAATAAAATACTCCCAGTCCCAAGAGATAAAAGATACATATAAACTCAACTGCAATGCTAAATCAATAAAATACTTGGCAGTAAATATCACAAAAGGAATAGACAAGCTATATGACGCAAATTACACTAAAATAAATCAAGAAATTAGGAGAGACTTGGAGAGATGGTCAGCTATTATTTTGGACTTCAGTTCAAGGATAGAGATAATTAAGATAAATGTCCTACCGAGACTCTTATACTTGTTTCAGTCTCTGCCAGTAAAGATCCCACCAAAGCAGTTCATGGAGTGGGACAGGTGGATATCAAGGTTTATATGGGGAGGAAAGAAACCTAGGACCAGGTACAAAACTCTGCAGCTCCCTAAAGACGAAGTAGGATTGGCTTTGCCAAGCCTCGAGGAGTATTTCTATGCTGCACAAATCAGACCCTTGATATATTGGTGTAACAATGAGTATTTTTCAAGATGGAAAAGTATAGAAATAGAGCAGACGGATGCTGAAGTACGAAACTTGATAACATATAAAGATTTACTCAGAAAATTAAGTAACCAATTGGATGTAATAACCAAAACTACAATTGAAATATGGAATACTGCTGTTGAAAGGTATAAACTGGAGAAAGAGATAAAGATTCTGAGTTGGTTTGCGTTTGATGACAGGTTTATACCTGGAATAAATGATAAAGGGTTTAAACAATGGGCAAGAAAAGGGATCACAGCAATATGTACAATGGTTGAACAGGGTAAGCTGCAGAGTTTTGAGAAGTTGAGGGATAGATTTGGACTAGATAAACATGAACAATATCGCTACCTGCAAATAAAGGACTATTACGAGAAGAAGATAAAAACTGACACTGATAATGAAGTTGTTGAGGTATTCCAGAGAGCTTATGAAGGTAAAAAATGCAGAGTAATCTCAGACCTATATAGAAGTTTGATGTCATGTAGAAAGTCTTCCTCTCTTTATATCAAAGAAAAATGGGAAAAGGAATTGAAAGAACAAATAACTGAGAAGGAGTGGTTTAATATTTGTAAAACACAGTGCACATCCACTAGCTCCAGGATCTGGAGAGAATTCAACTGGAAGAATATGGTCAGATTTTTTATAACTCCAAAGATTAGGAGGAGAGTGGTGTCTATGCAGCAGCCATGCTGGAGAGCATGTGGTAACATGGATGCTGACCATACACACATATTCTGGTCCTGCCAAAAGGTAAAAGGATAGTGGGACAAAATATGGAGGGGTTTACAAAAAATAATAGGATATGAGATACCAAAAACGTGTAAGATACTCTACTTGGGGAACCTAACGCGAGACATAATACAAAAAGAGAATGAGTACCTTGTTAAAGTGCTGCTATCAGCCAGCAAAAAAACGATTACGAGAATGTGGTACAAAGTAGACCCACCGACTCAGGTGATTTTTGTGATGGAGAAAATCACACATAAACTGAGACTACAAGAGGCACAATTTGAGGATAAATGTGAAAAATGGACTGATTATAGAAGACAAGAAGAGGACACCACCATTGCCACTGGATAATAAGGACATTGATATAAGGATGACTGTTTAACTATGTATGTATGAAGCGCCCTGACATGTAATTGTTGAAAGAAAAATTAATAAAAAATAAGTGAGAAAAAAAACAAAACTAAATTGCCATCGGACTCGAGCTGGTGGTATTTTGGCCAGTGTGCTTCGCCTCTCCAAACGGACTGTATACCTGTCACTCAGACCTAATTTATCAATACTATTCAGACTACAAATTCAAACCAGTGCTTCTGACACCAAATCATTTCCCATTGCCAATGCCTACAGATTCAGCATTCATATTCAGATATCTGTTTGCAAAGATTATGCCATCACTGACTGCTGACTCCTCACTCCTCCTAACCGGCAGGTACGGACCACAAGTGATCAACAACTGCTTCAGTTTGGAATCTTGTTTCCCGTCATTCCACGACTGTCATGTATACACGCCGTACAGCCTGCCCTGCACTCCCTGTTCCCCGCCCACATTCCCTCAGACACACCTGGCAGAGATCTCTACTGAGTGCACTTTTCTAGTTATTATCAACGACACACAGTCCCCCTTTACACCTGTTTACTAATGCATCATGTTTCATTGTCATGTTGTTTTAATGTATTAGAGCAGTGAAATGTCTCAGCAGTCTTTACATCCTCTGGCTGATGAAGATAAATTTATCTACCAAGCATCAGACAAGAGGAAGTGTTGAGTTCTCTCTACCCTTTCAAACTTGTTTTGTATTACTAATTATTCGAGAGGAAGTGAGTTTTACCACAACACCCTGAATGACACACACAAAAAGAAGTTAAAGAGTGAATAGAGGGCAGTATACTGTATTTGCATAAATGGCATTAACTTTAGCCTTATTAAAGGTCTTTAAATGTTCTTTCAGGATTGTATTAATGTTTGTGTTTGTAAAACATAAGATATCTTATCATAATCTACACAGTGGGTGAAAGTGACTTCAGTATCTTGAAAAAAATAAACAAGATGAACAAGAAATAACAGCAAGCTCTGCCCTTTACTTTCACTTCCTCACTCAATATGTTCGAAAGAGGACAGAGCTTCCAGGCAGAGGAAAGAGACGACTTCTCATGTACATGAGACTGACACTGTATATAAGAAATGTCATTTAACCTCTTTTGATCTGGGAGAAACATTTTAATCGAACAAGGGAAGATAATTAAGACAAGTCTGTGCCGATATGACATCAGTGATTAATCAGCACTTCTTCTTGTGACACAGTGAGTATCAAAAATTATTATTTCTTGACCATTTAAGGCGAGGATTACGGCTTGCAACCAGCTGAAACTGGTTGGCCCTGGAGACCCAATTCCTATGTAGATATAAATGCCTCATTCAAAGGAAACAAAAACACAACAATTCTTATTTTCAGGTGATCATGCACTTGAGAAAATATATTTATTATATTATATTTCATTTCTGTAATATATCCCCTGAATCCTACACATGGACCTTTCAATTTGATGTTCATGTATGATAGTGTTTTAATTGAGCATTTTTTGTTTGTCAGTGTCCCTGATGGTCTTTGTTTATTGTATTTGATTTTCAGGATCGCCTTCTGCAGTTTCATTAACCAGGTGGACTATACGTTGAGGAAGTTCAATTCCATGTTGGTTGGACATCTCTTGTTCCTTTGTAACAAAGATTTTAAAATGGGTCCCGGCTTGAAAGAGGAACAAACAAAAAGAGGATCAAAATGTTTTAAACTAACTTTTGTTTTTTTCTTGCTATATATCAGCAGTTTTGTTGTTCCAGTCACAGGATATGTACTGAGGTCTTGCCATGTCAGTCACATAAATGCTATATGTGTAAAGAGGAGACTCACTGCTGTCCCTCAAGACATTCCCTCAACAGTGAAAAGTTTGGACTTGTTTGGAAACAAAATTTCAAAAATCCGAGTGTCCGATTTCAAAAAGCTGTCAAATTTGACAGAGTTAAAACTGAAATGGAATATAATCTCAGAGATAGATGCAGGCTCCTTTACCAATCTGAATTCCCTCAGGGAGTTAAATCTAAATGAGAACAAATTTACTGGACTTGGAGACAATATTTTTGAGGGTTTGGGCAGCCTCACACATCTCAGAATTAACAGAAATCAGATCAAAACAGTGGCATCCACCTCTTTTAAGTCCTTGACAAACTTGACATTTTTGGACATCTCCGGCAACAAACTGTACTGCATAACAAATGTTCATACTATATTACAGCACCTGCCAAATCTATTGGAGCTGTTAGTCGCAAACAACAACTTAACCTCTTTTCAGTCGTGGGAACTGACAAACAGCTCACTAAAACTTGCCTACCTTGATTTGTCTGAAAATCCCATTGGAGACTTTAGGATCACTGCAGATGTTTTTCCTAATCTCACCTGGTTAAACATTGGGGGCTCTTCTAAGAAGCATCACATAAAATGGGACGTTCGTAACAAGACTTTTCTTCGCCGAGTGTCTACTCTTGATATTAGTGGGCTTCAAATACCTTCAGAAGACATGAAAACAATACTAGAGACCTTCAACTCCTCACTGACGACAGTGAAGATGAATAATATGAAACGCACACACCTGACAGCTTTAATTAACATTTCCTGCAGCATCCCAACAGTGTCCTCACTTCAACTCAAAAGTAACAACCTCTTTTTTATCAGTTCAAATTTGTTACAGTTGTGTTTTAACGTAACAGAGTTAGATTTAGCAGATAACCCAGTGAAAAATATCAAAGACGATGCCTTCAAATATCTTCAAGGTATAACGGTCTTGGCTCTGAATCACAACAGGCTTTCATCTGTTCCAGCTGCCATAAGGAATCTACCAGCTCTTCAAGAGCTAGATCTCAGCAAAAATAATATCACCACACTTGGGTGTCATGATTTCGCCAATCTGACAAAGCTCAGACGGCTCAGCCTTCATCAGAATTCAATCTCAGCTCTACAGGGGTGTGCTTTCAAGGATTTAATACACTTGGAAGTTTTAAAGCTACAGAATAACAGCATCTCTAAACTGACTGATGCTTTCAAAAAATACTTGCCAAATCTGAGACAACTGCGTCTGAATTCAAATAAACTCACAGCAATTAAATCTGGGGAATTTAAGGGCTTGCGGTCCCTCCAGAACTTGTCATTACATGAAAATCAGATACAAATACTTGAAAAAGGGTGTTTTACTGGACTGACCAATCTTATGGATATCCAGCTGCGAAAGAATGATATTAAAAAACATAAAGATTACAAAGATAGTTTCAGAGATCTGATAAATTTAAAACAACTGGATTTGAGTGACAATAAGATTAAATATGATGAGAGCTCAGCTTTACCTGATCCACCATTTTCTCATCTATCCAATTTGGAGACACTGTCTTTTACTGGAAATCACCGCAAGGGGAAGTCCCATCTGCCTTGCAACTTCCTGCAGGGGTTAACTAATCTTTTACACTTCACTGGCAGGAATCTTCAACTTTTGTCCTTGCACAAAGACATATTTAATCACACGCCAAAACTGCAAAGGCTTGATATAAGCTCAAATGAACTTATGGATCTTTCTTCAGAATTGTTTAACCCAATTAGAAACCTCAAAAGCCTCTATATATCCAGAACAAATCTTGGGTCTCTAGACTTCCTTATAGGTGCCAACCTAACTCAGCTGGAGTTCCTGCAGGCAAAAAAGAATCAGTTTTCAGTTTTCAGTGAGGAAGCAGTGGAGTCCATGCCAGCTCTGACTTACTTGGATTTACAAGGCAATAGTTTCACCTGTGACTGCGATAACGCCTGGTTCCTCCAGTGGACAGAAAACAACCAGCAAACACAAGTTTCTGATGCCTACAACTTTGTGTGCAACTATCCTCCGCACCTTAAAGGCATGAAACTGTTGAAGCTCGACATCCGGTCCTGCACAGTGGACACTGAGTTCATCTGCTTTATCTCCACCACATGTACGATCCTCCTGTTTATGGTGGCGTCCTTCACCTACCATTTCCTGAGGTGGTACTTGGCCTATGCCTACTACATCTTCTTGGCTTTTCTCTTTGACACAAAGCATAAAAACAAGCAAGCTCCAAATCAGTATGACGCCTTCATCTCCTACAACACCCACGATGAGCCATGGGTCATCAATCAGCTGTTGCCAAAACTGGAAGGGGAGCAAGGCTGGAGATTGTGCCTGCACCATCGAGACTTCGAGCCAGGTAAGACCGCCCTTTACAACTGGCATTAAAAACATTTTTTAGCCATGCTAGTATAAATAATAGATTTTGGATCTCGGAAGATCAGTGATTCGATCCCCTGCTCTTCCAGTCTGCCTGTCAAGATACTGAACCCCAAATTGCTTCCAATGATGCTTCCATCGCTGTGAGAGTGAATTAAAAACTGAATAGCAGGTGGCAACTTGTATGATAGCCTCAGCCACCAGTGTGTGAATGTGTGTGTGAATGGGTGAATGTGACTCGTGGTGTAAAAAGTGTTTTGAGTGGTTGGATGACTAGAAAGACGCTATACAAATGCAGGTCCATTTACCAAAGAGGCATCTGTAAATCAGTGGATGTTACGGTTAGCTGCTCAGCCAGCAGAGTCTTAAGTGCACGCTCTGTAGAATGAACAATGAGGAAGATCCAGGCAGTTTTATACACAGGAAGTTGAACGTTTTTGGCTTCATGTTCCACTGAGCAACTTTCATAGGAATGAATGGAAGTATCTCAGCAACTATTAGCTTAATGGCAATTCATCAGAGAGCTGTGGATCTTGTTGATTTGATGCACACATTCATGGCACCCCTAATGATGAAATCTACTAACTTTGAACTTCCCTACATTTTCAGAAGGTGAAAGTTTTACTTTTTCCAAATACCTGCAAAAATAATGATATTTCCATCAGTCTCAGATGCACAAAGCAACACTGTGCCTCGCAGCCTTTAGCATGGCTGTAGACACTGGGTGTTGTTTATGTGTGCAGCTGTACGTTCCATATTTTCTATTGTGAATGCTGAGCAAGTTGAACACATTTATGATGGCACTGAATGTTTTATAGACATAGCAGGATACCTTGTCGTGTGTTGGCCAATACTTCTAATTTCAAATATCTGCAGTGCATTATGGGTTTTGAATCCAGTGTCAGGGAAAAAGGGGGAAATATTTACTTTCCTCTTGTTTCCATCTCATTTCACAGTGTGTACACTTGACATGTTGAGCTGTAATCTGGCAGTCGGTGTGCGAAATTGTGTATTACTTTAATACTGTACAGCTTAAGTCAGTTGTTTGTACTTTCTTCTGTACTCCAGAGGGTGTCGCCATTGTACTTTTTATACTGCACCATCAGAGGAACAACGTCCTTTTTATTTTTCCCTTGCTCAGGTAAACCTATCATAGAAAACATCACAGATGCCATCTATGGAAGCAGGAAGACCATCTGTGTGATCAGTTGCAGATACCTTGAGAGTGAGTGGTGCTCCAGAGAGATCCAGGTGGCCAGGTAACGTGTCAGTATAACAACTCACTATTTCTGTGTGAACCAAGTTTGTTATGATTAATCCATCGCTGGCTATGCTTATTCTGTATATTAGTGGGGTCTCTATAGTTATGAGAGCCGTGTGTTTAATCTGTTTAGTCTTTCAATTCAAGCCATTGGAAAAAAAGTAGGAAAAGGTCTAGCTGATCCCATAGTTGTTTCTAACTTTGGGAAAGGAAATGATGTTTGTGTTGAGTACTGCTCTCTTTTTTGTTTTCAACGTTCCCCTAAAAAACAAGGAAAAGTAAGGAGTCTCCAGATAACAGTAGCACAAATTTCAACTTTTGTCCCAGATAAAATGCTAAAGGAAATGCAAATTGTTGTGTATTTCCATTCACCAGTGCCATATGAATTTATTAGGATGGATGTTCATTAAGATAAACAGTTGGTGGCGCCAATTCTCCAGTCATTACAGCAAAAAAAGGGGCACAACAAGATGATGTAATTAACAGAGTATAACAAACCTCAAACAAAGAAAAAATGGAAAAATAGATGGAAATTTGTGTTTTTGCTTTTTTAAGATTTTTTTTTTTGATGCGCCAACTTTTACACCTCAGACAGACCTTTTTTTGAAATTATATTTCAGGTTTTTTTTGTTTGTTTTTCTGTAAGGTTCTGTAAGGTCTGAAACTTAAGGGAACTTAAGGTAGAAGCAAAAATAACTTCACATAGGTTTTTAAAAAAATAATGTCTTCTGTGTTCTCTGAAACAATTAGTTAATGAACCTGTTTTTAGAACCTTTTACGTCCAGATCATTTTTAAAGCAGAAAGTCAAACTGTCAATGGTTCCAGCTTTTAAGAACTGGGGATTTACTGCTTTTCTCTGCCTATCTACATACCTTAAAAGCAATTTGAACACATCACATTGGGATCTAGGGACCCAGAAACCTACGTCAATATTTTTCCATGATTTATTTTGACATTTTTGAGACATTTAATTGATAAATATTAAGAAAAAAAGACATGCTGAATGGTGCTGTACTCTCATCTGTCTTTTTCCTTCGTTCAGCTTCCGCCTGTTTGATGAGCAGAAGGACGTGCTCATCTTGGTGTTTCTGGAGGACATTCCCACCGCTCAACTGTCTCCTTACTACCGCATGAGGAAGCTTCTGAAGAGGCAGACCTATTTGAGCTGGCCTCGAGCCTCAGAGCACCCTGAACTATTCTGGGAGAAACTCCGCCAAGCTCTGAAGACCAGAGAGGATCTCGGGGACGACGAATTCAACCTGATTGTGACGGACAGACCGTGATGGAAAGGGAAATACAACCTTCTGTGAAAGGTTCAGTCCCAGTGTGGTCCATTGGTTTGAGGTTTCTCAAGCGACAGCTTCCAGGGCTGAAAAACGCAGCCAACATGCAAGTGCCAAAAACTGCAGTTCCTTGAATGTCCACTTGGGGCTGGCAACAGAGGCGACTTAATCTTCATCTACCCTCATGTTTAATTATACGATATGATATGGTGTGATACGATACGATACAATATGATATACTTTATTGTCCCATCGGGAAATTTATCTTGGACTCATATGCACTGCAAACAATAAAAACACAGATAAAAAGTACAGTAAACATAACAACAAATAACACATACCCCTCCCCAGGGAATTGCCCAACTTTACAGCAGAAATAAACATGTTTACAGGCTGGTTTGGGTCTCTATAGCTAATTTCAACATTCACAACAACTGTACA
Organism: Epinephelus awoara; assembly: GCA_035609425.1. Lineage (NCBI taxonomy): Eukaryota > Metazoa > Chordata > Actinopteri > Perciformes > Serranidae > Epinephelus > Epinephelus awoara. The sequence continues at coordinate 23,990,993 of CM069314.1, read as the reverse complement.
GGGGGCAAATTTTAATATAACTCACCTTTTCACATTTTATGAAGGCTTAAAGTTCTCCATATTATAGAGCGTTAACAAGTGCATTTTAGCAACATCACCATCTTGTGTTATATTATAAATATTTTTCCTCCTGCACAAACATTCTGCAGGGGTGTGAAAGCATTCATATGAACCCACGAAACCAGTTAATTGGTCTTTGTAAATTTCCATGAGGATTTTTGCGACAAAAATCATGCTTTAAGTACGAGTGACATACGTGAAGCATAGTGAGCATGTGAGCTGTGCTTTTGACAGACGTGGCAGAGAACTGATGACGATAGATAATAAATGGGTGATGGATTATATCAATGGATAAATAACTGAACAGAGCAAGATTTGATTTGATAAAAATCATAGATTACTTTCGGATTCATTTTTCACTAATACTACACAAACTATCCTAACTATACCTATCTTTTAACCTGCCACATTTTAACATCTGAACAGTATCACCTGACTCTTATGGACAGAATTCCTGTTTATAACTGTGGTAAAGCTCACAGCAGGAGTGTAGAAAACATGTTTCCACAATGTCGTGATGACTTATACTGTATATACAGTATGCACTTTTTTGGTATTTAGAAATAAAGTAACTGGAAACCAGTTACTAATGTCACTTGATATCCCATCTATAAGACTGTGTAAGTACTTATATTTTGAAACAATGATTATGTGTAAATGTTATATAGTCTGATATATAATCTTATATGATCTTAAAACCAATTTTATTCATTTCAAGCTTTGTACATATATTGTTAATGTTATACTTGGTCTTTGCTCAGCTGCTAAACCTAATTATAACTGTATAGCCAAGCTTTGTTCAAATCCATAGGGTTTTATTTTACATTGTAGTAAAGATGCGAAAGTTTTCAAAGTTTCTGAATCTGTCAAGTTAAATTTTGAGAAGATGTGTACTGAATGATGCAAAATACATTTAGAATATTGTTGATTTGATGTCTTGATCTGTTACTGCAAATTATTTTACATTTCAACTTTTAACTTTCACCTTGTTTTTTACCTTCTACCACTGAGAGGAGATGCACTGGAATTTTGTTGCACATTTGTGCAATGCCAAAGTATTCTATTCTAAACTTTATTACATTTTTCATTATCAGTCTGTTAACATTCTTTTCCTTTGGGGTAAAACATGACTAAAGCCCAATGTCCAATATCCTGTCTTCATAAAGTTACCATAAATATATTGCATCTACTGCATTTTCACCTGAACATTTGGGTGCATCATGAATGCAAACTCTGACCTTTGTGGCAAGATATGATGTATTAATGTGTGACAAAATCTTATATTACTTATTCTATGTATAAATGTGTATAGAATGACATGCTCTAGTATTCATTTCAAGTGTTTTTAATGTCATAAGTGAAAGAGTTGTGCTGAAGTCATGACTCGACCAGTGGGATATGGTGAATGTGGTGAAGCCAATATTGACAGACACATGTGTGATTAAATATCTCTTTTAATAAATTCTTTAACAAGATAAATTAAAATTCCACTTCTTTTGACAACACATTGTTTCATGCTCCATGTCTCTGCCTTCAAAATGTCAGCACGAACTTTACAAAAAATATAAATGCACTTCTCAAAAACTATGTTTTCATTATTTCCAGTACAGCGTACAGGTTACTATGTATCAAAAATACTACACTTCTCTGTTCATAAAACAGAACAAATAATAAGATATAATTTAAGAAAAATCACATAATAGTCCCTATCAGGGTTCTTGTGCGGGAATGCATAACAATTAGAGTCATATGTTGCAGATATGAACTGTTGTTTAGAGCTTATGCTGATGATGTGGTGTTGCCTGGAGTTCTGTTTGCGAGGATCTTGTTGTTCTTCTTCCTCCTTTCACTACAAAGAAAAATGAAAACCCAACATTAATTCGGTCCAGTATTTAGACATATACTACCAGATAAATATAATGTGCAGAAACAGTGACACTGAACATGCTAGAGATATACAAGTATACTCACTCAATGCACTTCAACCCTCTCTGAGTCCAGCTGCTTGAAGGATTGGCGCACACAAACCTCCGTGGGAGGTGGAATCTGTGGAAAAACAGGAAACAGTTAAGAAAAATGAGATGCACTCTCCCTCCCTGTGGTTTTGTTCCACCTTGTGTATTAACCTGCAGTGTCCTCTAGTAAATATTAACAACAGTAACCGAGTGACCCCCCTCCAAATTAGCAGCTCTCAGAAAGTCCCTAAAGCGCCTCCTGACTGAAACCTTTAATTACTTAAGTGCACTGCCACATTTCTTTTTCAGGTGTATTTCTTGGGTAATTTAGTTGTAAGTGACTGAATATTTTGGGTTTGTGAACTGTTATCGGACAAAACAATTTCATCCCATCACCTTGTGGTCTTGGATAATGTCATGGGCATTTTTCAGTGTTTAATTTGAGAAATTAGTCCACAGAATAATAGATGATGACAAAAAATTTTAATTGCAGCACTTGCAGACAGAAAAAAGATCAGATTGTTGACTCACATAACAGCACTGATGTCGCAGGAAGTGTAGATGTTCTGGATGGTGTAGCCAAGGAGATGATGGCATTTAATCGGACGATGGATATAGCTCATGCAGCAGCTCGCTATGAAGACACATATAATAAAAAATACAGCATGAACAACCTTTTCATTTTAGTTCAAAACATTTTGATAAGATATTTTTTTAATACTATGAGTTTAGTTTGCTGACTTAATCCTGAACCATACAATATTAATTCAATTTACTGAGAGTTTGTTAAAGCTTTAGAATGTGCAGATACTTCATATAAAGCAAAACATAAAACCAAATATAGAACTTTGTCTTCTCTTATCCTTTCTTAAATGTATGGCAGGAATGACAGAAAGGATAATGTGTGTTATCAGTTGCAGCTGAAGGACTCACCAGACTGTGTGCTGTCGATAAAAGTGCTGAGGATGATGAGGGAGCACAGGGCTGCCAGGAGACACACTTTGCCGCTTGCCATGGCTTAAAGTTGGAGTGCAGGCTCTGCCGTTCTCAGAGTGTTGCTGTAGTAGCTTAAGTGGTGTAAAGCGCCTGAAGCGATTCAGTGAGAGTGTGATAGAGAGTGACTGCACTCCTTCCTTAAGTAGGCCGTCGCTGGGATTTCCCCGTGTTTGGCAAGCTTGTGTAATGACAAGTGTGATTGTTAGAAATGTGGCAGTGAGCCAGGAGAAAGGAGTAAGAGTACACCTGCCGGCTCTAACCTCCACGTGGGAATGGGACGTGTGTTAGATAATTTACATGTGCAGCGTGTGCACACAAAAAATTACCGGTTATAACCACTTTCCTCAGTTTAGTTTCAGTAGACTTAACCAGAAAAGATGACAAATGACAATAAACAATAAATAAAAAGATCTTTGGACACCACAGCGTACAACAGGCATTATTATGTAGAGGTGAGACAAGGTGTTGGTTTGTAGGTCGCAAATAGGCTAAGTCCCAAGTTTTTGCAGTCAAGTCCCAAATAAAGACTGACAAGACCTACAGGGTCTCCAACTCATTTCTGTATTTGTAGCAGCCCGCCACAATTAAAACATCTGCCACCATGTTTTGTTTTTTTATTTTTTGAGCAGGACCGTTCAGTAGGAGCGCTGTTGCAACTTATATATACTATTCAGTTATTCATTGCTCCACACTCTCAAAGTGCAGGGCATAGACAGAGCAGCAGAATGTCAGATGCAGTGAAAATGAAACCTAATCATTCATTGAACTGGGTCTAAAAGTTGAAAGTGTAAAAGCAGCTGCTCCTCTCATCCATCTTTCTTATCTGCTCAGCTCAGCTCTGATCCTATCAACTGATCAATTACCCACCCCGCCACTCAAAACTCCACAAACTGCTGCTGAGGAGGAAAATGAACTCATGAAGAGTTCTGCCTGTGCTGCGTTCGTGGACTCGCAAAAACCTCTGAATTTCGAGAGGGCACATCTCTGACAAGGAGTAAAGTTAGCAGCCACCCTCCCCAGTCCCTGTGTAAGCTACAAAGTCCTAAACTTTGAGCCAATTGAGCCACAGAGTAATGATATGTTAAATTTACAAAAAATCATGAATGCCTTTTAAAATGTGCCTTCATTTCTGACCATTGAAAAATTTTTAATGTCAAGACAGTTTCTTTGGTATCATTTTTTCCAACTGGCACAAAGTAACATGTTGTAAGTCCTTCATAGTTCTCCCCTGCAACTTGACTGGATGCTGTCGGACTGGTTCAAGCTAAGTGAATCTATGGAGTCAGGAGTGGACTTGCCTGGTGTGAATAGTGTTAACATTAGCTGACTGAGGAAATGAGAGGACACGTACTGGTTTGTGTCACTTTTAAAATAACATACTTTTTGATCTTTGGGCTTTTTTGATTTTGTCAAGTGGAGTCTAAAGTCATCACATTTGTGGCTCGAGTCCTAGTCATATGACTTCAGTCCAAATCTCTGTGATTAAGATACATAAATTAAATAATCTGCCTCTTTTAAATGATAAAAATCACTAAGGCAGCACAAGCAATAGATAATATAAACTCAACAGCGGCTACAAGCCACAAACACACAGATAAAAATACTTACGTACAAGTAAAATGACAGACTCTTAAAATTACTCAAGTACAAGAACCCCCAAAAGGACTTTGTTACAGTAACCAGAGCTTAAAGTACAGTACATATTGGACTCAAGGCCCTGACACACCAAGCTGATGGTCGGCCATCCACCAAAGTTGGGCAGCCGGTGAGCGTCTGTTGGCCTAGTTTGTGTGGTGTGTCCCGCACCGTCTGCCCTTTGGCGCCGGCGGTGGCGGCTTTTCGGCCGATTGAGCATGTTGAATCAGCGGCGAAGCTCGTCGGTGAGAGAGATCACTCTGCTTGGCTGTTCAAGTTTTATTCCCTCGCCCCTGTAGCGAGTGAATCTGCCTGTACTGAAACCGGAGCTAACCAGTGCTTCTTCCTCAGGCTCCACTTCACTCAGCTGCCTGACAGACCTGCTGCTTCTTCACACTGTAACCTCAACAGTTGGCTTTCGTCGCTGCTAGTTCTTTGATGTCGAATTGTGGTGTGTCTGCACCTTAATATTATTGTTTGCTTCATGTCTGCTAGATTGGGTAGCAAGGATCTGTAAAATGTTAATTAATGCAGCTTTATTTTGTATTGCATGTTTTCTATGGATGTTTTCTATGTTCTTTGCTTTCAATAACAACTTTAACATTAAGTAATTCAAACATGTGTTGCTGTGTGCACACAGATTAAGCAGTCATGAAGTTAGGCTCTCACAGCAGGAGCACATTTTTTCCCCCTTTTACTTCCTGTTAGAAGTTATTCAATAACTGACTCCTCTGCAGCAACACGAAAGGAATTTAATCACTGTGTGTGTGGGTGAGTGTGTGTGGGGGTTAGTTGCTATGTGTATTTTCTTTCCGGGACAAAAAAAGAGACAAAATTGATATCTAAGGGTCAGATAATCTAAGCGTGACTGCAGTGATGACAACATGTTGCAAATCAAGGGAGTGTGGGACTGTAAAAGTTACCTTGACACACATGAATGGTATGAGAGGTGATAAGAGTGTTTAGAAAGTGAGTAAGTGTGACTAGTTTGCGACGGTGGAGTGGAGTTCGGAAAGACAAACAGAGGCCTTTTGTTTCGTAGAAAGTCCCTTGGATCCCTCATCAGATATAGCCGCTGCTTTTATTTTTGTTGGCTGACACGAAGATAATATTGCACCTATTGTAGTGCGTGTGAAGTTAAGCTGGCTTTTTAAATTGAAAAGCTGCTTCCTGAATGAGGTGTCTTCTCTGGAAACACAGCTGGTTATAGAAACAATCAGCTATCACCCTGCGATAAGAGTGGTATTTAGAGTGACAGATCTAAAGTGGTTGCAATTGACCATTGACTACTGGTATGTTGCTGCTGTGTGGCCCTAAATTATTTGTAAGCCTAAATCCTGTTCATCCATAAGTTGCAGTCTGGTATACTTTGCCCATAACGTTTAGTAGATTCACAAATATTGCGAGTGGAAAGTGAGTCTCAGCAGTCAACATTGGTTTCTATTGACCATGATTGCCCCCTGACCTTAACCACAGGGTTATTATTGTAACCACCAAAAGCACGCCCAACAGTGTCTCTCCAACCGCAGCCAACCCTTGATGACGCCATTCTCCCCCTGAAACATGCCTGTGTGTTGTGAGACTCTACTCACCTCTGTCTGTCCAAGAGACAAAAGAGAAAGGCACTTTTCAAAGTCTCTGTGTGTTCAGCTCTCCGTACTTGCGTAGCTTCCACCTGAATCTCTGTCATTTGGAGTTTGGTTTCTCTCCTACATCCTGTTTTTACTTTAGATATCTGCTTTGTGTAGCTGTTTCCTGTCCACTTTCAGCCGTACGGTACGTTACTGCTGATGACGCAAGTGTACTATGGAACAACATCGCTAATGTGAAAGCTGAGTGGCAGGTGAGGACGTAGCGGCTAATCATTCTCGGGTATGGTACAAATTAATCATACCTGATTAAAAAAAAACCCACCTTTAACCAAACCTTAATCAGCACAGTCTGCATTTGTTCTGTATGTGACCCGTTAAGTTGGTGATTGGCAGGTCACAAGACAACCAATAATATCCAGCAAAGTGAACTTTTTTAGACACCTGGATTACTTAAAACAACTTAAAAAGTCGCTTGTCGTCTTTGAGTATCTCGAAAAGCTCTATGAATCAAAATGATCAAACTTAGTGTAATTACAACTTTGACACTGGTCTTAACCATATATTAAATTGTAGAAGTGCATTAAGCCCTGAAGGCTCCAGGTTAAGTGTGTGGAAATTAGCCAGTTTGCAAGAAGAAAATGTTGGCTTTGTATGTTTCTGCAAATCACACGTGTATATTTAAAACATATATCAACATTTGTAAAGCGACCAAATATATAAGGTGGCTGTCAGTGGTAGATGGAGATGATGGTGGATGGTGTGTCACGTTGGTGAGACACTTTGCAAGCTGCAGATCACTGTTTGTGACTAAAGAAAAGAAAAGAAAAGTTGTGATTTTCTGTGTTCAGAACGGGTTTTTAGGCACCAAACATGGGTGTTTTGTAGCGACCTGACACCGTTTTTCCAGCAGCTATTTAGTAACAAAAAGTGAGACATCACTGCTTTCCCCCTGGGATAGTGACCTGAAAAGCATTTGTGGATTTAGTAAGACATCTCTACTTCTACTGCCAGGATTGTGGCTACTCAGACAGGGTATTTTAGGCTGAAACATGTCATTTTTTCCTAACCATCTTACTATATAATGACGAAAACTCTGTGTGGGGGTGTGTGTGTGTGTCTGTTCCATGTTTTTCTCCTCACTGACTTGGTCAATCCATGTGAAATTTGGCACAGTGGTAGAGGGTCATGGGAGGATGCAAATGAAGCAATGTTACATCAATTGACCAAAGGGGGGCGCTATAGCAACCAATTGAAATGGAAAACTTTGAATGGGCATATCTCATGCCCCATATGTTGTAGAGACATGAAACTTTGCACAGAGATGCCTCTCCTCATGAGGAACACATTTGCCTCAAGAACCCATAACTTCAGGTTATATAGATTTTCCACCATTTTGAATTTTTTGAAAAACACTTAAAATCGATCTCTTCCTAGGAAGTTTGACCGATCTGCATGAAACTCAGTGAACATAATCTAGGGACCAATATCTAAAGTTCCCTCTTGGCAAAAGTTGGAAAACTTACTAAAACTGAGCTTCTATAAGGCAATGAATATTGCGGAGGGCGTGGCTCATCACATAAAGGTGTATAACATCTCAAGGGTTTCACTGATCACCACGCAACTCTGTAGGCATATGACCACACATAATCTGAGGGGACCCCTCCATTATTGACCCCATCAAACTAAATGGGGGCGCTAGAGAGCTAATTTCTTATCTAGGCCTAACCGCCATATCGATTTTTACTAAACTTGGTAGATATGTAGAACAGGACGCCTCAAGGTGTCCCACGTTTTTCTACTTACTGACGTGGTCAATCTATGTGAAACTGCACATAGGCATTGAGCACTGGCATAGGTAGAAGGTGACTAAGCTACCAATGGGTATGGACTAGTAAGTATAACCACAGCATTATTGAGATGTGAAGTTTTAACGTAGCTACATAATATGCAAATTTAACGTATATGTGGTTTGCAGAAATGTTTAACGCAAACGTTTTTTTCTGGCGACTAGGTTGGAAAAAAATAGTTTTGTGTAAGTTGCTTGACCACACATTTGTTTGCTAACACTGTTAGCACCACAAAAACCATTCACAAACTTAAATGACACAGCATTTTTGTTGTTATCGAGTCTTAAGGCCTTTATAATTTCCATTTATTGTGTTTGTAAGGTGGATTTTACAAAATAACTTAACTTTGATGTTTAGTAAAGACCTACAGTGTCACTATGACTTTGACTGAATACAAATGTTAATTGCTATGTGCCCAAGCACAATTAAAATACCATCCATGTCATTCCAGGGTGGATGCTTTTACATTGTTGAAATACTAAATGTGACAGCACATAATGATTTTACTGCACGGAGATGGGCTTTGATACAGTCATGATAAAACAACTTTATTGATGATGGAGGACGAGATAGCAGTAGGAGTCACAGCCTCAGTTGACTTTATATCTCCTTGTCATCTGAATTCACTCTGAGACATCTTTAGCATTACTCATGCTTGATTTACAGTTTAACAGTGCTTATAATACAGTTTATGAGTTTATGAGATCAGGAAGTCACTACTTGAAATAGTTTTGATACCATTTCCTAAACAATATTGAGGAATGTAAACTTGTTTTTTGTAGTTTAAATTTCAATTCAAAGCAGAGTAAAAAAGGAAGTTAAGAACATTACAAATGTCACATTTTGATACCTGGTACTACTGACACATTTTGGACAGTATCACAAAGTGATCAGGTCACCATCGACCCCTGGTGTCAGTGCTATAATCCTATAAACCTTGACATGATATTGATTTTCTGATATGTTCAAAGAGTGCATGGTTTAGCACTGCACTACAATATTGTTTCACTCATGATGGACAATTTAAAAAAAAGGTTCAAATCGATGCAGAAGAACCAGTGATATCGTCATTTTTATTCAACACATTCCACTTCCTTGTCAAAACCCCATTACCCAAAATGCAATTGCAATGTATGTAACAGGCAGAATTTGACACGATGTCCTTAAACACTTCTTATCTAGACGTGGAAAGTCCATAACAAAATGTCAATATGTGACAAGGTTGGAGTGAGAATGTGTTGTTTAGTCCTGTGTTGTCTCCTTCCTCTGTGCCACCTGGACTATGAGAGCCACTTCAGTTTGAGAATAAGCAACATTTTTCCATGTAAATTGTTTTTCATGAATAACCTTAGATTTAAAATCTAAGACATGCAGGTTAACTGGTGACTCTAAATTGTCTGTAGGTGTGAATGTGAGCGTGAACGATTGTCTGTCTCTATGTGTCAGCCTTGTGATAGTCTGGCGACCTGTCCAGGGTGAACCCTGCCTCTCACCCAAAATTACTCAGTAAATTCTCCTGTCCTGTTTCTGTTCTGATCTAATCTAATCTGTTGTGTATTTTGAGCTACTAAGGCTACCGTAGTAGTGAGAGCCTCATGTTATTCTGGGTAATGTAGTAACCGTTATTGGGCTACTGGAAACAAGGAGCAGCAGCCGTGTACGATGGTGTAAGGAGGAATAAACAGTTAACAAGTCATCTGCTGAGTCCGCTTTATTATGTCAAAAGAATACTCAGACGATTTGGGAGTTATGCCCTCTGTCATTTTCATATTGAGACAGCGGTTAGCATGGCACTGTCAGTACATCTTGAGCGGAGGGATACACCGGTGAGCAACAGCTGCAGCTGGCTCTGGGACAGGTCGCTAGGTCACTCGGTAAATGGCAAACAAAGAGACGACACGGACGATATTACTCACCCGACTGAAAGCTGTCCATCAGCTCCTGCAGGCCTGGAGCGTTTTTTCCAGTTCATTTTAGCAACATGAAAAAAAAGTTTCAATCACGCCAGGATTAGCGATTGCTGCAAAGTTTTCATTCCTTGTGATGCACTCTCTGCTGCGGTTTTCCTCCTGATGATATATCTCCCCAACGATGGCAGCACATGATGTGCAGGAAATAGTAGCGGAGGATTCAGCCTCTCTCATCTCTGCTCAGCATCAAACATGGAGTTCCTCATCTGTGTGCTCCGGCTCAAACAGGTATGGCTCTGGATCTGTGTCCGCTACAAGAAACTCTTCAAAATCGCGTTCAAAGTCGTCCATTGCAGCTGCTAAAATCGGAGATATCGCTAGGCTAAATAAACAGCTGAGTTTTGTTTACAAGCTACGTCTGTGCCTGCTCACCAGTGTATCCCTCCGCCCATCACAGCGCAGGGCGTGGTCCAAGTAATTAGTGGAAACATGCTAACATGCTAACGTTACACACAAGTTAGTAGTAAAGTAAGACCTGTTCATAAATGTTCTGGTGTAGCTCTGAATTTCTTATAAACTGAGGACAACTGCCTGCTGTATATTTGTGTTCATGGTCACAGTCACAGATAATTTTACATGATGCTCCTTCGTTATCCGCCATGACATCAAAAGTACAACCAAGTCCTCATAGATACATCTCTGGTAAAACTGTTAGGTGTTATGTGTTCAGCAATGCCCGTTGTGTGCTGCACACTGTAAACACGGCTCCTTCTTCTTCTGTGGTTTAATCGCTGCGGGCTGCTGCAGGCGAGCAGAATCACTTCCGCCTCGGGTGCTGTATTCTGGTTTGCTGACTTCCGCTGTGTGTCCGACCCGAGCTAGGCTACGCTAAATAGCCATATGGAGAAAGGCTATGCGGATCTTCAAGAGGGGTGATACGAACTAGGGACAGTTTTATTAATCTTAAAAAGTTCCGCACAGCTGCTTTAACCACTCATACATAAAGCATTTAATGATATATTTAATGTTATCTTTTACTCCTGCAACAGACACTGTTGGTGTGAATAAGAATTAAAACATGTGTAACCTCCAGGGAACATTCTGACCTGGTGTTCTCATGTGAACTCTTCTTGCATAAGGTTACCAAGAGTTTGCAATCTATTTTCATACCACTGTCGTAGTGGAGCTAAAAATAGCAAGCATGCTTAAAATAGTAACAGATTATAGAAGTTGGACTGTCCAGGAATTTGACCCTGTGATAACGCTGAGGTGTGGCTGCCACTTCCTTGTTTCCATAATAGACAGTGATTACGGTGCTGTAATGCAACAGGTGTAAAACATGCCCTCAGCTCACCTCATGGGTCCAAAGTAAATGAGCTTTTGATGTAATTTTTTAGGTTAGCATGCACTTTTATGGGCTGAAGAAATGAACAACTTCCTTAAATGTGTCTATTGCGTCCACTCCTAACATGATCACACTTTGTAGACTCAAAGTTTTCATTCAGCAGTGGCTGTAACCTTATCTTTTGTAGTGACGTATAATCGCCATGAATGTTATCAGCTCAGGAAGTTTGCACATTGAGTGTGACATTATGTCGGTATTATATTGTACCTGTGCTGCAGGTCATATTACACATAGGACTACATTTAAGTAAGAACATATCAACAATACAATATCTAACAGTGAATTTGCCACTCTGTCTATTTCTTACGTGACAGCTGCACATTGTACAACTCTTAAACTTTGATGCAGCAGATTTAAATGTTATACTAAGAACTGCATTTCCGTACACTGACACTGTCCCATTATAAAGGAGACATGGAATTTAGTTTAGTTTTAGCTAAATCAAAGTGAAATGATTGATTGTTATCTGTGACAGACCAATCAATTTCAAAATGTGTTCTATTAGCTGAAACATACCAGCAGCGTAAAATGGACTTCGGCAAATCAGGACCAAACCAAATAACATAATCTAAAGTGGTATTGTTATAGTATGGTTTAAAGGAATTATAGCGATTCAATCTAAGGTTACACAGCTACATGACTGTACTGTAAATCACACCATGCTGGAAAAACTTACTTTGATCCTGATCACATATTTGCATGGCTGAATTAAGGTCAGCTAACAGTTGTTTGCAAGTGATGAAATGTAGTCTGCTGTGCAATCTTAGTCTGGGTTTTTCCTTTTCTTTTTCTTTTTTGTTTTGTTTTTTGCAAATGATCATTGTGATTGCATAAAAATGAAATTCAATCACACGGATCATGTGAAGGAAACATAACCTGCTTCATTCACACACATATTCACTCTGACCTTGTCACATATTGACTTTTGGTCATGGACTTTCCACATCCAGATATGATATGAAAGGTACCCTGGGTGTGTTGGTTGTTGATGTTCTGGGACACCGTGTCAAGTTCTGCCTGTTACATGCGTTGTCTTTTCTCAAAATACACTTCCATTTTCACAGGAAATTTACCATTTCTCTTTCCTCTCTTCAAAATGAACGCACTACGTTGCACTAATTGCTGTTTTTTTCCCTCCAACAACTAAGACACGTTTAGGTTTAGGAAAAAAGAACAGGGCTTGGCTTTATAATCTTGTGCTGTATGATGGAGATGTGTGTTTTCATCAAAGTGAAATGAATTTTATTGATTGAATGTTATCTGTGATATATACCAACAGACTAATCCATTTCTAATTATGTTCTAGCAGCTGTAACATACCAGCAGCATAAGACGGACTTCAGCAAGTCAGGAGCAAACATAATAACACAATCTAAAGTGGTAACGTTATGGTATGGTTTGAAGGAATTATACCACATTTCGTAGGCTAAATGTCATAGTGATTAATACAATATATCCTTATACAATGGTAATTATGGTGTCTAACAAATTAATCTCCATTATAGGCCCACAGATTAGGGTTAGGCAAGTAAAGTTACCTGGGTTAGGTTAAAAAATAAATATGGTGATGATGTACCTTAAACTTACTCTAGGTTCACTTGTTTTTACACAGTCTGTTTCCTGGGGGAAAGTCCTGTGTTGTTTGACCCATCCACCACCACAACCTGACTTCTTATACAGACTTTAGGTCTATATGCTACTTACATCTTCACTTCCCTCAGCCTATTGGTCACGTAACCGCAGCCTTTTTAGCAGCCATTTTTATTATGTAAGTTATCAATATAACAAGTACAAATTAAACTTTGGGCAGCCTACCAGAATAATATAATCAATTGCTTTTTCAGTCCACTAGATACATTTTGCTGCTGGAAAAATGGCCGAAGTGAGAAGAACAGACTGAAAACCTTATCTTATTAGACAGAACAGATATAATTTACAGTTGAAAAAAGGTACAAAATCGCAATATATTGCAATGTATTTTATTACAATACTCGGCATATTGCACCATATTTAAATTTCGAATAATATCATATCATGGATCCTCTGGTGATTCCCACCCCTAGCTTATACACAAATTGCTGGCCCATTTTTGTAGGTATACGGACAAATAGTGCATGTGAACAGGCTGATCAATAATATGGTGAACTATTATTGTAGGCTACCTGCGTTAATGAAGACTACTAGAGTCAGCATGGACAAATGGAAATAGAAAACATATTCAGTAGTTCAGTAAGAGCAAATAAAACAATATAATTCTTATTCAGATTTTAAGCATTATTGATACAGTGTGAGTTCCCCTGGGAAAACAACAACAACAACACGATGCACAGTTTGCACTACTGTTATTGCAATGCTTCATTTGGTGGCATAACTAATGTAATGTTAACGATACATCTCTCGCATTTATGAGGTATTACTTCATTTGAAAATTGACCTTACAGGCCATTGACAATTAGAGTGGCACTATTTCCATTTCCATATTTTCTATTTTAGTCAATTTCCAGCCAGAACTGTGAATAAAATCTAGTCCCGACCAGGTACGCACTCTGACATTTCTCCTTTATGGCTTATAAAGTTCTTTAAGATAGCATGAAGGAAGTAGAAACTTATTTTGGTTTGATCTCCAAAACTACCACCGTTTATGATCAGATAAAGGGAAGCTTTGACATAGGAGCTCCAATCTAAGGTTGCACGGCTGCATGACTGTAAATCACACCAGCTGCCAAGGCTGGAAAATTTTGACTTTGATCCTGATCCTATGTTTGCATGGCCGAATTAAGGTGAACTAAAGTTTAATGACAAGTAATAAAATGCAGTCTGGCGTGCAATGTTTGTCTAGGTTTTTCTTTTTTTGTGTTGTTTTTTTTGGCAATTTGAAATAATCACTGTGACTGCATAAAATTAAATTCAATCCAATCACATGGATCATGTAAAGGAAATATAACCTGCTTCATTCACACACAAACACAAAGAAGTCAACATTTCAGATGCAGGCGAATTTACGGAAAGCACCCGCCATGTAACCGAATACACACTCATTCACAAAAAAAAGCTCCATGTGGAACCTCCCTCCAAGATCTCTATTCCCGGCAGTGAATCTCATGGATATCCCAAACAATACACAGCCACTTCACCGTCATACCTGTTCCTGTACTCCTTCAGCAGATTCTCAACTTCTTGTCTCTGGTGAAATGAAGCTGCTCTCTATTCTTACGCTGGCTCTTCTTTGGGTGGCTCTTCAGGCAGCAGGTAGGCCTAATTGTTTGCAGAACAACTGAGATTACAGTCACTGAAGAATGATCACAGATAAAATGTTGTTTCATAAATGTTTTAAATTAAATTTATGCTCATGCAAAGGTAGTATTGTATTGTATTCGCTGAGTTCTTACTGGATGTTGTTTGAGGCTTGGATCTTCTTGGCAAAACTGAGCACACAAAATATGACTTTAATAAAAGCTGTTTAAGGTCTCACAGTATTTAATATCACGAAACCCACAAAAGTTGCTTGAGCCAACAACCCTCAAGATGTTATCTGCAGTATTAAAAGTGGGCTGCCAAAAACCTGTTTGATTCGAATATCAGATGACTTTACTGCCTGTGTGTGTGTGCTTGTGTTTGTGCAGGGCGTCATGGTTGCTGTACAGCTTTCTCCAAAGTCCATGCTGTGAACCACATCATAAAAAGAGGAGGGGCGGTGCAGTGCCGGCGGCAGGGCATCACCGAAGGGTGCACCATTAATGCTGTGTAATATTACATTTCCTGCTGTGTCTTTCCTGTCTTTGTATCTAAATGAGAGTCCTTGAACCTGTGGCTGTGTTTTCCCCCCGTCCTTTGCTTCCTTTTCAGGATGACCAACTTCCTAGTTTAAATGTTTTAAATTTCCCATCATCACCAGCTCCCAAATTTACCAGACTTTCTCACAATGATCTTTCCCAGATTCCAAAGCGAAACGTCTGAGACTGACTCACTTCCAACTTTTTGTTGTCTCTGTATCTCTTCCAAGTGTTCTGAAGTGGAAACGTCACCAAGTGTGTGTGGACTCAACACCTCACGAGATGCGAAAACTTCTTGCAACTTTGTGGTAACATACACATGGGCACAAACACATACACAACTGATTAACAATTAAAAAATGCATAGCAACAAATACTTTCTGCAGCTCTTAAATTGTCTCAGCTTTCCATTTCAGAAGTACCAACCCACAACCTTCCCACTGTTAAAAATAGCCTACTCACAGTCAATTTGACACAGTGGCCAAACAGCTTCATGGCGTCAAAAGGCCCCTATTTGGAGTGGCTGGGTACCCATCCCGCCCTTTTTGTGCCTAAACTTAACCAGACCTTAACCACGGGCATCATGATGATTTCGGAACGGACTTGAGTTTAATATGGTTGGAACAATGGGATGTCGAACCAATGGGCTGTCGAACCAATGAGCAGTTCCCGTCACTGCGTAGTGGCTTGTTCTTCTTGGGAGTCATGTATGTTACTGTGCGTCTGGCTTAGCTCCTATCAAGAGACAATGGCTTAGCAGTGGCCTGATCTTCAAATCAGCTCCCTCTGTGGACACACGTCCAGCATCTCAGAGCAGAAAACACTGCTCATTTTTTCCCCCAGATTTTGTCACCTTGTTTTATATACCTATAGCCATATATACCTACAGCAATTTTTTTAAATCATTTAAGTTTGGCGGGGTGGTTAATAACACATTTTTCTACAGAAGGTTTCCTAACTACAGAAAGTTTGTTAAGTAAAAACTCAAAACAGTTTCTGAATTTATCAAACATAGCCACAGTCTTGAGGTGTGGTTACCTGTGCAGATGAAATATCGTACAAGCAAATGCCAGGATATTCCGAATGGAAACAAGCTCACCAAAACAAAGCATATCTTCATTGTCTATTGTTTCTACTTTTAAACTGACACACACCTTTATCCCTTAAGCAACACAAAAAAATACCAAACCATGAACTTCACAATATGCTGCCAAAACATGCCAAGTAATGCAGGCTTACTGGTTTTGTGTTCCTATCCAGCAGCAACAGAAAAGCCCATAAGGGAAAGAGCAACAGACGCCTACGCAGGAGGAAGACCAAAATCTGAACATCCCGACCACAACTGCAGACAACCAGTCTGTCGCTTTTGTCTTCTGTCTATACAAACTGAAGAGTCATTCCCTTTCTGAAACTGTGTCTCAGTGACTGTCAAGAAACACGCTACAAAAGATATCTGCTACTAATGCAAGAAAGACAGAGTTGCTCGTAAGCCAACCACCACAGACACAAAGAATATAGAAGCAGATTGAGAGAGAGCCGACCCTTCGTCTCTCGCAAACTCAGCTCAAACTCTGATCAAACGGGCTGTATTACCTATTTCTTTCATAAATGTCTTTATAAACATATTTTAGTGCAGTGTTTGGCTGTAAAACAAGACTTTGTGAACAGGAAGTGAGCACCATTGTATTGTATTGTAAAAATGGAAGATGAAAATACCGAGATCAAACGGTAAAACTTAGCAGTGCTGATTAACTACGAACCAAGACTCTGTTACTGCATTGCCTATTTCTTGCCTAAAATGTTTCCTATGTCAAAACAAACAAACTCGCATTACGTTACCCACCAGCAAGAGTGCTTATTGACAGAGCATTCTGGTTGTTTTAAGCTTCCATTTTTAGGTTTTAGTTACCTCTGAGCAAAAGTGAATGTCACAGCCCATTTTCAGGTTTTTACTGGTAATGTAGCAACAATTTCAAAATTATTTGATCTACTATGCTACCAGGGCCCTATGTTCCCATTGTACTAAGTTCCCAAGGCCCTATGTTCCCAGGCTCCATGTTCCAAGGGTCCTAAGTTCCCAAGGCCCTATGTTCCCAGGCTCCATGTTCCAAGGGTCCTAAGTTCCCAAAGTCCTTTGTTCCAAGGGGCCTAAGTTTCTGAGATCCTATGTTCCAAGGGTCCTAATTTCCCAAGGTTCTTTGTCCCCAGAGTCTTTGTTACCAAGTTACAAACATTAACCCTTTTTAATGTTTTAGTTGAAATATTTTGTAAATAAAATAACCTCACCCTTAATCTCTCTCCTAATCTTAACCTGTTTGGAAATAGCAAGAGTCAGCTTCTATAGATTTCCTAACCCAAAAATATAATCATTATTTTTTCTTAATGTTTTATCTTTTACTTTTCTTCCTCTCTGTTAATTAATTAGTTGGTTGACTAATTGTTATAATTTGAAATTTAGGGCTTAAGTATGTTTGGGGGTTGTTTTCAAATAGGACCTTGAGAATGTGGGACCCTGAAAAAATAGGACCAAGGGAAAATCAGACCTTGAGAACATTGGGACTTAGGACCCTGGGAACATAGCATCCTGGGAACAACATAGGCCCCTGGGAACATAGGACATTGGAAATATAGGACTCCAAGAACATAGGACCCTTGGAGCAAAGGACCCTGGGAACATAGCACCCTGGCAGCATAGGTCCCTAGCAACATAGGACCCTGGCAACATAGCACCCTGAGAGCATAGGACATTGGGAACATAGGACCCTGGGAACATGGAACCCTGGGAGCATAGGACTTTGGTAACATAAGATCCTGGGAACATAGAACCTTTGAACCATAGGACCGTGGGAGGAATGTGCCAACACAGCTGACTCCCTCAATTATTATCACATGTCTACGTCTGTCCCCACTGTTTATTTTAACTCCTCTGTTTATGAGCTGAAAAAATGCAGTAATTATATTCTGCTGTCGTCATCGAGGTGAACATTGGCACTGTAACGATCACAGTCACTTCAGTCATTAACTGCAATCAGTCCATTGTGTCTGGATTAAGTATATACTGTAAGGACACCTGACGTACAAACCTAATTACATGCAGACGTGGTAACAAAGAAAACTCAACAGCATTCTCATAAATTTAAACACAATAATTAAAATTGATTTTAATAATTACATGTATTGGGAAATTTTGTAGGAGAACAATTATTGTCTTTGACACGAGGATGACAATCAAAGACATCCTGTTTTTGACCAGTAATTACAGTCCAGAGCAAGAATTGAATCGAATAGTTTCCGTATTGTTTATATGTTCTACAATCATGCATGCACATGACAAAGGCCTGGTGATGTTGAAATACACTCTGCTAACTGCAGAGAGCGGCAAGTTAAAGTTGGTAATGTGCAGCAAAATGCAGTAAAATGTGTTAACAAATTAAGAAAATTGCAAGTTGATTTAGATGAAATAGGCTGTGCAAATGCTTTAAAGACAGGAAACATTTAATTTGTTTGTTTAGCCTTAAATGAATAGCTCAACAAATAGTTCAACATTTTGGAAAACAAGGTTATAGGTTACCAAATAGAAAAAAGACAGACTATTTGTAGACTACTTTTTGCTACTGGCTAAGATTAGACTAATCTACAACATAAGTCCTGTAAAATGAAAACATGTCATTTTTACACATCAGTTTGAGAACATGTGAGTTTTAGAGGTTCAGTTACCCTTGGACAGAGCCAATCAAGCTGTTTACCTCTGCTTATGTTGAGCTAAGCTAGCAGGCTGCTAGCTAGATAAGATAAACCCTTGAGTTATGTGTTTAAAATCTGTGTTTTATTCTTGTTTAATTGCAGCATATAAATGTAAGAACAGTTTACATTTCTGTAAAGTATCTGTAGCCCTTATAAGCCCTTATAATCTTATAAGTAAAATATTATCTTTTCAATATTGTCTCCTTGAATGTTGTCTTATCTACTGTTTATCTCATTTCCTCAATGCTGCTAGTTTAGGGGATTTCAACTTGGTTTTACTGACTATGCACTTCCAGTGGAGCAACCATGCACACAAAAACACGGAAAAACAATTCTTGGATAGTTCAGCCAAGTGAACATAAAAAATGCACACAGAAAATGGAGGTTCTTTCCAGGCTCATAACACTGACACTTATGAAGTTATGAATGAGTATTTAAAGCTTAAGGAAAGAAATGCATGGTGTTCACTATAGCAGATGCATTCACTTAATTTCCTCAAATAAAATTTCAAAGCTTGGAAACTTATTTTCCATACAACAAGACATTTAAAAACAATCAAATGGAAACTGTCTGTGAACAGACAAAAAAAAAAAAAAAGCTCTGGCATATTTTATTTCCGCTTTCCTTGGTCCTTTGGTATGAATAAGTAGCCTGAACCTGTTGGGCTGGAAAAGAGAGCCACACCATGATGTAACTTTACTGCTCTGTATTATTCTCTGCTGTGATCTGTCGGCTATGCTAGTGCCAAAGTTTCCGGGTGGAGCATTAAAGCCACAGGATTACAGTTGGCACAGAATGTTAAGTTTGTAGAAACCTTCAAGAGCAACAGCTTTGCAGTTTCGGTTGATGATGATGATGATGATGATGATGGTCTAATGATGAAATCCAATGAGCTGTAGTAAGGGTTCATTGAGGATCACAAACTGGTGAAGCATGAAACTCTTGACTCTGGAATTAAAGCGTTGGTTCACCCGAATTCCCCAAAACATATTCTGTGTTTTATACAGAGAAGAATATAACACACACGTCTCTACTGATTAATGATGCAGTAATGATTTTGTTTTGAGGCCATGTTAGAGGCATGAATATATGAAAGACAGTCAGTTGGTTGGTCCATACACCACTTTGACCCACACTGAATTTGCTTAACAATTTTCAAATGGATCCCCATGACATTTGGTAGAGATATTTGTGGTGTCCAGAGGATGAATCCTAATGACTTGGATTATCCAGGGACTTTTCCTCTTGCACCACCATGGGCGTGAAAATTTCAGCTTTTGGTGAAATGTCTTGGCAGTTACTGGATGCAAGGCATAGGTTTCATTTCTCCATGGGGGACACATATATGAAACAAGGGTTTGGGGGTTCATCTGCCAGAGAAATAAAAGTTCTTTGCTTCTTTCATGTTTTTATTTGGGCAGACATGTCTTAAATATAGAGGGGGGCCTATGCCTTACGTCTAACCTGGAAATCCAGATGCCCCGCCCCTAGCAAATTCGAATTTGCACTGCACGTGAATCTGGCCCCGAAGAGCAGAGCCTGCTGAATCGAATCAGATTAGCCTATTTTACAGAGGCGGGCTCTGGGCTGGCGTAACATGATGAGGAGAGCGCTGCGCCGTAGGAGTCGAAAAGTAAACAGCCAAGATGGCAGCTGTCGAAGGACCGTGTCCATTCAGTTTAGCTTTGGAAGAAACACTAAGCTAACTACACTTATCTTTTTCCTTGAGAGAGGAACAGAAGACTGCCCTAGATTTGTTTCCAGGAAGGACGTTTTTGCTGTTTTGCCGACAGGATACCGCAAAAGCATAATATATTAGTTAGCCCCACTGGTTGGCAAACAAATGGTGCATCATCATCGGGTCAAAGTTTGTCCAATGCTTTGGTTTAGGACCTAATATCTGCAAAACTAATGACATTCCCATCTGCCTCTGCTGTACTTTGTGTTTAGCCAATGTTTGCATTCTGAAACTCTAAACTACAGTGGTTAATATGGTAAAGTTTAGCTCTCCATTAGTATGTTAGCGTTGTTTATGTGAGCATGTGAGCTAGCTTGGCTGTAGATTCTTGTATTTTTGGTGAACTGACCTATTAAAAAAAGAAAACAGTAGCTAGCAAAAAGTACCTTGAAAAGGTACTGTCCCTTCGCAGATAAATAAAATACCACAGTTTTATTGGAAAGGGCTCTTTAAAGGCCAACGGTCACAGACTAGGATAACAGGTAACAGGTCACTGGAGTCATTTGGCTAAACAAGTAGATCAAAAACAAGATTGCAGTATTCAAATTCAAAGAGCTAGGAGAGGAAATGAAAGGTACGTAGGAGGCAAACAGGTTTCGGGCAGGACTAACGAATAAATACATTCAGGCACATTTGGCCGGGACGGGTCCCGACGGGTTCAGTAAAAATCTATAAATTGTGTTCAGGTTTGGGTCGGATTCAGTCAGCTTTCAGTGAAAATGCAGTGTAAAAATAAATAAATCTTTAGAGTCCTAAAACAACACTGATATCATTAGAAAGCAAAGAATCCCCTCTTTCCAGTAATGTCTTAATTAACACGACATAAAAATGTGGAGGGTAAAGCAGGTTGGTGTCTCCTCAATATACTATTTAAAGGCCTCTGCATCGTCCTGAATACTATTTTAGAAGGCCAAAAAGTGAAAAAGATAAATGGCAGTAACTATGTTGGCAAATATTGGGAATATGCTGCAGGTGTATGTCACAGCATGACAAAATTATCTCAAAAGGTGACAAAGTTGTCATTTAATTTGATATGCTTTTATCTGACTAGAGTGGAAAACAAATCAAAATGGGCATGAACTTAATTATTTCCAGATTTATTGCAGTTGTAAAGCAATCAATGAAACAGACAGGCACATACATAACAGATGGAATAATAAACATTCAAGTACAGGTATGCAGAGAGGAGGAAACACTTCTTTAAGAATATAATGGAAATTTTAATAATGTGCAGACAAATGTGAAGGCAGTGATGTGGTGGCAGTCATGTGTTTGCAAGTTTAAATAAATTATCTAAATGTGGCTGCATTTTTTTCCCCAGCTTTGCCTATAACAGAGATCTGCTGCCATAAATGGAAAAATAGATAGCGTGCGCATAAGCTTGTACCTTTGTACCTTTGCACAGTTTTGGAATAATTTTCCAGGGAATTATGAAAGCAAAGAACCTAAAGCAGGAACAGTTTGAGGCATCTTTGTTTTTTATAATGAGTTTGCTGGAAAAACAAGGGGACTGACAAATAGTCTAAAGCAGGGGTCTTCAGCGGTTTTCAGGCTAAGGACCCCTTGGCCCAAAGACAGACAGCAGGGACCCCTACTACATATATTTTCATAAAAAGAGTATCTTTCGGGTCTTGGCACACAAAAATGTCTGTACACTTGACGTAGTAATAAAGCTAACTAGCTAATATGCAAAAATAATTACAGGTGCCGCACAGTGATGTAGCGTTAGCTAGCTCACATGATCGCATAACAATTCCTGGGTCACAAACGTAATCAAAAATGTTGTGTACTGTTAACTAATTTTATGGATTTATGGTTTTATGAATAGGCTGATTTATCTTGGCTAATAATATGTTAGATTCATGTTAATGTGAATTTTCAGACACATTTTACTTACTAAAACTTTCATTAACTAATTAGATTATTTAGAGGTCATTTGGTGGCCCCCCTATAGTAACTCTGAGGAAACCCTAGGGGCCACGGACCCCCTGTTGAAGACCCAGGGTCTAAAGGTTTTGGCTGAATAGCATTTGTACTCCTTTACAGAGAACAGGGACTGTGCTTGGATTCATTTGCAAAGCGTTCACGTAAACTTGTCAGTCCACTCCTGCAGCATAATTCAGCTGTCTGTCTGTCTACACAGTATGACGAGTGATAGTGATGAGTGCTTCTGACTGATGCAGGAACAAGAGGAGGAAAAGCAATGTACGTAGGTGATCATGAGTTCAGCAATCATGTGATGGGTATGACAGGAGCAAGTCATGTTGTTGTAATGAGAATTTGAACGAATACCACTGGACAGATGATGCTAAAGGGGCAGTCTGAAAGCTCTTTATGGACATTTTGATTCTCTGTGGAGAATCAGACTACCAACGCCAAGTCTACAGACAGGTGCAGGTCTCATACTAAAGTAAAGAGTGGAATATCACTGTTGGATTTTTCTTTCAAAATTCTTGAGCACTTAAACACATTGTGGCACAGATATACATTCAAATGCGCGTACATACAGTTGTGCCTGCGCTAAAGCGCTTTGGTCTGGTCCAGTCTGACACTGCGTGGAGACAAACAGTCAATCAAAGATTCAATTCACACGACGCGGAGACTACAACATGAAAAGGCACTGTGGAGAAGAGAGAAAGAGAGTAAGGGGACATCGCCATGCAGAGCTAGTAGTGTGCAGATGTGTGCGTGTTTTCCGCCAAACAGAGTCCTCCAGAGTTGTAGTCAGCGTATCTCATCACGCGTCTTTCGTGCGTTCACCGCCCCTCAGCCTCTCTCGCTCTCGGTGCCGCTGGATGGCCCGCCAGATGCGGCAGAGGACTCCACCACTGAGGAGAAGAAGGATTAATGTAGATTCGTGTATGATAGTGTCAAAATTCATCATTCAGAGAGGAAGATCTACTTCAGCTACTCTTGGAAGCTGATTTAGATTCATATTATCTGTCTTACTTTATTCTTATGGTGTTTTATTCTTTGTTTTGTGATTTAAGGCCCAGACACTCCAAACCTACATCAAAGGATTAGTGGCAAGAAAGGCCAACTGCTGCGTCACCTCATGTTACCTGTGTCTCTGCCAAAAAAGTTGCAGCTAAACATAATTACAGCCAACAGCCAACTAGCACGTACACTCTGTGCCTGTGTGGGAGGAAATGATAAAGGAAATAATAGTGGCAGTAGCCTGTATACACCACTCAAGAAGGTAAACCAGAAAACTGACAGGACAGGTTCCACACACTAGACTAGATAGTTAGTACAATGACAATTACAAGAGTTCAATGGCAAAAAAAAATCATCATAACAAGTTTGTTTGGAACTCACTCCCTTTTGACTTTAGTCATTTGTTTGCTTCCCACACTTCTGTTTTTCCTCTCATGCACTAAGTTGAACTGCCAATCAGAGTGATTTCATTCATTAAAAAAGCAACAAGGCTGTTTCTAATTTGGTTGCGTCACTTGTTTTCTCAGAGGCTGAAAATGAGTACAAGAAGAGATGAAAGGCTTTTTGATGTCACAGACAATACAGATCAACCCAAAAGTCTCATGAGGACACGAACAGATTGCCGGCAAAACACGTAGATGGCACAACAAATTTAATTTAAATCAACCCCCGTGCTTGTTGAGTTAGCATTTTGAGGTTTATTCCCTTGATGCTGTTAAAGTTTCTTTTGCAGAAATTCTGACAGACCTGCAGCCTTGCTAAAAATCTGCAAGGTGTGCTGCAGTAATGTCAGGTCCCTTGAGCACCTGCTGATTTTGCAGCAAGACAGCTCAGGCAAAACAGGTTAAATGTCAAAGAGGCAAAATGGAGATTCTGTACACATGTGCATGTCATTTTTGTTTTAAAGAAATGTGAGGATTAGTATTTCTTCCAATGATGTTTGTCAGCCTCCAAGAGAAGCTTGACTTGATGTTCCTTTCTGTTAAATTTGTGGCAGGGTTAACGACAGAGTAGATACCGTAGGCGTAGACAGTGGAGGTCGTCTTTGGTAACGTCATTGAGAATGTCGGTCAGAGTGTATTCCTCCAGCACAAACTACAACACAACACAACAGGCATTAGTCTGAAACTGCACTGATGTGCTGCTCATAGACAGATGTTTTAAAGCCAACAGACACTTAACCTTATCTATGGTGTCAGCATCTGCCCCCTGCTCTCTCAGCCAATCAGTGAGCTGCTTGTCTGGCTCGTGGTCAGCTGGGACTTGGAAGATGGAGGGAGGTGCAATATCTGTTAAAAAAAACAAAACAAAACGACACCGCCAGAGAGTTAGAGAGGAAGAGAAGCAGAAACTAGACAATACTCTATCAGTGTGTTTACCTGGTGGTTTGTGTCTGACTCTGACCAGCTCCAGGTCGTGTGTTCTCTGCTGCAGTGTGGCTTTCAGGACCTGCTGGTACTCCTTCTCCTTTTGCAGCAGCTCCTCCAGCAGCCTGCAGCAACATTGACATCTGTTATAGTAAGCACTAAATCTCACAGGCATTCAGCAGGGAGGGCTGCGATAGATAGCGCAGATGAGAGCTGTCAAATAGATAGAAATGTATGCAGTAATAAAACATTTATGGGTAACTGTAGGAGGAAGAAACTTGCTGAAGGAGCCTAAAGACTTTGTGTGGCCCTACATATAAAATTAGGTAATTAGTGAATCCAACTTCCTGTCAGAAAGTGGGCCTGAAGTGAAACACTGCAACAGAATTTATCGTATCCACACAAGCATAAAAAAAACACACAAATGCCCCCCTTACAGCTCCAGTACATAGGGAGAATATTTCAGCTTTTTAACGAGGTCGTGTTGAATGTCATTGCTCACAGTGGCAAAAGTAGCTCCGCGTCCCTGCTAACAGGATAACTAGAGCTACAAGCAGCATGATTTCAGTTTGAAAGAGCAGCTCAAAACTGGTGCGATCACGTAATATAAAGTGAACGTTTCACACAGGCTCGAAACTATCAGGTGTGTATGGAAGCCTATTTCTGCCAATGTAATGGAATAAAACAAAAGATCCTGAAACATTCTAATAAGATTTTTTTTCTCAAAATAATGACTTAGTGTCTCAGAATTATGATTTATCTCAAAACGGTGAGTCAGTATCTCAAAAATAATGAGTTAATACTGTGAAATAAGGAGAAGCTTTCTCCAAATAATGACTTAAAGTGACACTTACCTTTCTGGAAATTTTTACGCTTTTCTTTGTTTAGGTTAAAATGCTATTAATAAGCTGATGGCACACTAAAATGTAAGTGAATTACAATTCCTTTCTTCCCCACATGGAGGCCTCCAACTGATGTAACCGCTTGCGTAATATAGCCTAACGTTGCCTGAGCCTCTGTATTATCTTTGTTGTTTGTTGCCAGTCACCAGTACTAACTCATCAGTCATCACTGAGTCCGGTTGAGTTTTAAAACTCCGGGGTTGCGTTTGACTGTCTTGGTTGTAACGTTACACTCGCTCTCCTCTTCCGTGTATCTAACGTTACCTTGCCAACGCCTATGTCTATCATAGACATAATGAGGACGTAATGGAGGGCGGCAGGAGTTGTGGATGTTTAAATTTTTTCTAAGTGCTGTGTGAAATGCAAGAAAGGTAAGAGTATCTTTAATATACTTAATTATTTTGAAATTCCAGCGCGTTAATAACTCTGAGTTGGGAGAGAGTTACTGGCCCAAGCAAGGGAGTTACAGTATGTCTGGCTCACGAATGACCCTTTTCAAAAACAGGTATGTTCACCTTAAAGATAGAGATCTAGGTCAGTCTCCTTCTCACTGTCATCTCTTGTGGGGGTGTAGTTCAACATTGCATGACCACGCGATACTCCTCATTGCTGGCATATTTATGCTCTGCTTCTGTTATTCTCTGCTTTAGTATATATCTAGTCCTGCCAACATAAAAGTTACAGGGAAATTCCAGGAAGTAAATGACAAAAGGAGTATTGCAGTTAATTACTCCTTTAATCAGTTACATTGTAAATTTCAGCGAAGACTTTCTCCCAAGGCTGCCTCTCCCACATCATCCGGTTGTTTTGCTTGGGATCTGAAACTAAGTGTAACGGAAGTAAGTAACTTGTCTGGGCATGTTTCTAACTCATGATGGGCCACTTTGTGTATTAAACAGATCAGTCAAATGATTTTAAATCAGAATCTTTGTAACGTATTCTCAAATGTAAACATTGGCCTAATGTTCTCATCTGCTGTAAGTGTTGAAATTAGTCAGTTTTGCTTAAATATTTTAAGCTGTCTTTGCCAGATATTGCCTAAAAAAAACAAAAAGCGTGAAATTTATAATACAAAATACATTCAGTTAGTTCACTTTTTCATTATCAATAGTAACATATTAAATTGGTGGTAAATATGTTAAAGATCACATGAAGGCTTGCTGCTGAGGCTTTTCCACTTTTACTTCTCCTGCTCTGGCCCGTGCTGCGTGTCATCACCCTGCGGGATCTATTGACAAACATCTATCAGCCTTGCAGCTTTTGCATTCGTGACATGTTTGCATGTGTGTGTGTTTGCACATCATGGGTGTGTGTCTTTGCTTGAAGGCGCACATTCTCTCCATCTCCTCTGCTTCCTGTCACATGATCGATACAAGTGGAATTTCATGATCTTGCCCTCCATTCACACGATGTGCCCGCAGCACTTTTTCCATTTATATGTGTGGGTGTGTGTGTTTGTGTGTGAGCATGTGGATGCATGTGTGCCCTTAAGTACTGTTCATGTTGAAATCTCTGAATGGCACTCCCTCACCACACGTGAACCACATCAAAGGGAAAAAAGAGAACTATACCACTTAACTGACACTTTGTTTTTGATTGTTTCACACATCTTTAGCTTAATGTGTGGCTAAGTGTTTTTCCACAGTTTTGTTTATTGATATTTTTAGATTTTCAAGGCCAACTTCCGGACGAGTAAATAAACATACCCCTATACAGGGAGAGATAGAAAGATAATAATAGTTATAATAAAAATAAGTTTAAAAAGACCTAATAAATAGAATAGTAATAATGATAATAAATCGCAAAATAATATAAATACATACAAATAGAAAAAAACCCAATTAAAAATAAAAATAAACAAATGAAAAAAATAATTTAAAGCAACACAATGGAGTTTTTGAGCCCTCAAAATATATATCCAAGATATGTCCTTGTGATGGTACATCAACTCACAATAGGTTGGATGACACATCTGTCATTGCTTGAGTGCGTCCGTTTCACTTGCACTGGCACTATGCAGTTTCGGGGTTTGGGTAGGAACCCGGACACAAAATAAAGAGTACAAAATGTGGCTGCTTTACGGCATATGTCATATCCCCCTCCTCTCTTAGAGTAGCGTAGCCGAACCAAGGTGAATGAAGTTAGACGTGGTTGTCATAGCTGAAGCCACAAAGAAAAGGAAGAAGGTGAAGGTGTTGTCCGAGGAGATGAAGAAAAGAAAATGGGAGAGCGATAAAAAAAGAGCTCGAGCAAGGATTAATATTGGCCCGGCTTTCACATGCTGGCGAGAGCTGAAAGAGGAGCAGTGTTGTGCTAGTTACTCAAAAATAATAACTAGTTACCGTTACTAGTTACTTCATTAAAAAGTAACTCAGTTAGTAACTCAGTTACTTAAACCAGAAAGTAATGCGTTACTGAGATAAGTAACTTTTTAGTTCGGGATAACAATGGATATCACGTCACTGGATATAACGTTACTGGGACCAAAAGTCTACAAAAGCGCTACCGCTTAATGTACAGCACTGTGGTGAGGCCAGCAGGTCAAGAGTGACTTCAGAGATGGTGAGAGACGTGTTTCATTAAGATGCTCTGGCAAGAATTTTTCATATATCTCTAGCTGAGAAGCAGGCTAGCGGTTCTTAGAAGGGCAGAGCATCTTAGGAAAAAGAGGAGGAAGAAGGAATATGCTAGGACAGGTTTTTTTCAAGGACCCTTTTAAGTTTGTTAAAGGATTGTTCAGCCAGGAAAAGGGAGGGCAGCTTAAAGCAGAAAGGTTAGAGGTTGAAGAATATTTGAGAAACACATATTCAGATTTAGAGAAGAACAGGATAGTCGGTTTCCCACCCGATATCCCTCCATTAGGAGCAATAGAGCACGAGATGGACGTTAGGCCACCTAGGTGGAAGGAAGTTCAGGAGGTGCTCAGGCGTGCAAAGGCTTCCTCGGCCCCAGGGCCTAATGGAGTCCCCTACCGGGTTTACAAAAGTGCGCCTGATACACTTAAATTTTTGTGGAAACAGCTAAGAATAGTTTGGGAAAAACAAGTTATACCAAGAGCATGGTGTAGGGCAGGAGGTGTCCTCATTCCTAAGGAGAAGGAGTCTGTGGACATTAGCCAGTTCCGGATGATTTCCCTCTTGAATATGGAGGGGAAGATTTTCTTCAGTGTAGTTGCACAGAGATTAGCTAGCTACTTAGAAAGGAATAGATTAATTGATACCATGGTGCAGAAGGCAGGAATACCAGGTTTTTCAGGGTGTTCAGAGCATACCAGCATGATCTGGCACCAGGTTTAGGCAGCGAAGATTAACAAAAGGGACCTACATGTAGTATTCTTAGATCTGGCAAATGCATTTGGTTCAGTACCCCACAGCCTAATTTGGAGTGCGTTTGATTACTTCAGAGTGCCACAGGTAGTTGTTAACTTAGTGAAAGCATACTTTCAGGATATTAGGTTGTGTCTAAGTACGGCAGATTTCACAACAGGTTGGCAGAGGCTAGAAATAGGCATCATGGCAGGGTGTACAATTTCTCCATTAGCATTTACTATGGCGATGGAAGTAATCATCAGGGCTTCTAAGTGGGTGGTAGGTGGAGAGAGACGGCAGAACGGGTTGCATCTTCCACCAGTTAGGGCCTACATGGATGATATGACACTGGTGACCACAACAATGCCATGTACAAAGAGGCTAATAGAGAAGGTAAATAAGAACCTGAAGTGGGCCAGCATGAAGATCAAGCCTAGTAAATCTAGAAGCATCTCGATATGTAGAGGGAAGTTAAGTGATAAGAAGTTTGTCATAGATGATGAGGACATCCCAACAATTAGGGAAACGTCAGTAAAGAGCTTAGGTAGGTGGTACAATGTAGAGTTGAATGATAAGGAACAGGTGGTGAAATTTAGAAAAGATGTGGCTGAAGGATTGGCTAGAATAGATAAATCAGAGCTTCCAGGAAAATTGAAGTTGTGGTGTTTACAATTTGGACTATATCCTAGGTTAATGTGGCCATTATCAGTTTATGAAATCCCAGTATCTGCTGTGGAGAGGATTGAAAGGTCGGTTAGGTCCTATATTAGGAAGTGGTTGGGTGTTCCTAGGTGCCTAAGTAGTGTTGCATTGTATGGAAAAGGGATTCTTCAGCTGCCAGTATCTAGTTTTACAGAGGAATTTAAATGTACTAAGGTCAGGACAGAGCTCTTGTTATCTGGGAGTAAGGACGTAGTAGTTAGGAGTGTGGTTCCAAATCCAACCAAGGGGAGGAAGTGGAACCCAAGAACGGCAGTTCAGGAGGCAGAGGCAGCTCTAAGGCATGCGGAGATTGTAGGTAATGTTCAGTTTGGCCGGGGAGGCCTGGGGCTTGGCTCAGGCAAACCGGTTTGGAATACAGCAGGTCCCAAAGATAAAAGAAAGCTGGTTTTGGAACAGATACATAGACAGGAGGAGATAGTAAGGGGTGCAAAGGTAGTGGCCCAGGCTAAACAGGGACAGTGGTTGAATTGGGAAGGTGTAGAGAAGAGGAAGCTTAGTTGGAGGGACCTGTGGAGTATGGAGGAGAATAGTATCAGATTCCTGGTAGGGGCTACATATGATGTGCTACCTACTCCCCAGAACCTAAAACTGTGGGTAAATGAGGACCCATCATGCCCATTGTGTTCAGGTACAGCAACCTTAAAGCATATTTTGTCAGGCTGTAAGGTTAGTTTGTCACAAGGCCGATATACATGGCGAAATAACCAGGTGTTGAAATGTTTAGCTGCAGGAATCGAAGGGAAACGAAGAGAGGTCAATTCAGAAGGTTATAAAGATAGGAATATAGGAATTCAGTTTGTCCGTGAGGGAGAGAAATACAGAAGGGATAAGTTGGTAAGGAGACAAGGGTGTGGCCGCCTAGTAGGTGCTTGTGATTGGGAAATGCAGGTAGATTTAGGGGGAAAGCTTGTTGTTCCCAAGGAAATAGTTTGTACTAAGCAGAGGCCTGACATAGTGTTGTGGTCATTGAGTCAACGGATAGTTTATTTCATTGAGCTGACAGTTCCTTGGGAAGACTCAGTGGAAGGAGCCTATGAAAGAAAAAAGCTTAGATACGCAGATTTAGGAGCAGAAGTTGAGCAGCGAGGATGGAAAACTAGGATTTGTCCAGTGGAAGTGGGGTGTAGGGGATTTATAGCAAGATCAGCTATCTCGCTCCTGGGGGAACTCGGAGTGCGGGGACAGAGTTTGAAGAAGACAGTGAAGGAAATGTCAGATGAAGCCATGAGAACCAGCAAGTTCATTTACTACAGAAGAAATAATGTTAGTTGGGGGCCAGCAGGGGGAACTACTAAGCAGGGCACATAACTCCTGGAGATCTGGTGGAGAGATCCACTTCCTCTTAGGAGGAAATCCAGGAAGAGGAAGGCTATTTAAGTGTGGGAGTGGCCTATTTGAATCCCTTTTGCTTGAGACCATGCTGCAAGGTGAGTGTTTGCTGATCCTGTGAGTTCATTTATCTCCTTTAGCTGTAGTTTATATTGTAGTTATGTTATATAGTGTGTGAATTAGAGTGTGAATTAGGGCTGTGAAAGCCATGTGTAAATAAGGAGGAAGAGGAAGGTTATTTAAGTGTGGGAGCGGCCTAGTTGAATCCATTTTGTTTGAGGCCATGCAGCAGGTGGGGAGGTAGACTGTACGGCCTAACCCGGCGGGGGAGGGTGATAGCCTAGCAAGGCTTCCTTCCCTGGGTCTACCTCCTGTGTGGTAGTATAGGTAAGGTAAAGGAGGTTGTGTGGTCAGTGTGTGGAGCAGTGAGACCTGGCATTAGGGGAGTGTCTCTGGGACGCCAGAGATCACTGTCTAGCCTCCTGGAGGTGTCGTGGGACCAACTAGACGAAACACCGGTGAAAGGAGGTTCCCACCCGATGACCCCAAAGACATGTTAGTTATCACTGCTCATTGGTCTGTATAGGTAAGCCTTGCCATAATAGCCTATCATAGGGTTTAGGAGAGTATTCACTGAGTGTTGATCCTTTTCTAGAGCACAAACTTCTTGTGTTTATTTGAATTGAATCTGACTTGACTATTTTTTATTGTTTAGGGCTAAAATGTTTTAGTGAAAGGGAACTTCAGTTTCTGAAGGAATACTGCATGCTGCAAACCTGGCCAAAAATAAGAGTAGTAGTTACTGCCAAAATTAACGCCATTACTAATAACGCGTTACTGCCCAACACTGAAGAGAAGGAGGGATGCCCGACTGATGGTGACCTGGCGCTGTTACTGCTGTCCCTCCTCTACTGAGGAGACTCACTGTCTGCAGGTCGGCTGCCTCAGGTACATTTGAAGATAAAGTGTTAGCCTACATACAGACAGCTTTCATTTTAGTTTGTCTTTCACAGTTTGCTGTTAGCACCACAAGCGCAATGTGCTTGTGTTGTAAATCATAATAGTGGAGAATGAGAGACTGTGGACAAAGCAGATTGAAATATGGCTTTCTACATGCTGATCACATCCATTGATAAAGTATTGGCTTGGCTGGCAGAGGTTTTATCGCACTTACTTACAGTAACAAGCGTAGCTGTCGTCAACTAGAGTAATCTTGAAGTTATATTCCCTTCATCCCTTCATTTCGTCTGTAGGGGGACCCCGTGAGGTAAAAAGCACAATTCTCCATTGTGTTGCTTTAAAGTAAACTTGAACAATAAAGGATAAGACATAAAATAGCGTTTAAGTGTGTGTGTTTGCATGTACCTGTTGGTCTCCTGTTTGAGTCGCCCCAGCTGAGCACCCAGTTGATGATGCGAGCGCTGATGCTCCTGTGAGTGTCCAGAGTTTAGTGTGCTGACAGCAAGGTGGGCGGGGTCAGCTGTTGTCCCGGGGTCGTCTGTGTGAGGAGCTAAAACAGGACCAAACTCCTCTTCGTCCACTTCGTCTTCCTTCTCTGCTCCCTCACACTCTGACGCCGGGCCAAAGTGGGTCTGCAGCTCTGTCAGAGGCACATGTGGCACTGTAAACTAAGTTTTTGTGGAGTAATATGAATATTAAGTAGTAATGTTTATTGCAAACATGCAGATGACGGAAGGAAAGTCATGCATGTGTCCACTAGATGGCAGTAAAAACTCAGGCCAGGCTTCTGACCTGGTATGAGGATGGTGATGGCGGCCTGCACAGCTCGGCGGATGATGTTATCCATTGCAAACATCCAGTGGGGTTTAATGTGATGGTTCCTCAGGACTTTATTCACCTGAGAACATCACACACACACACACACACACACACACACACACACACACACACACACACACACACAAAGACAGATATTTAGACCAAAGATGATCTGTACTAACACACTCATTAGAGCTACATTGACATGTCTGGACAAATATTCCTGAAATATTGCATTATTACTGTGAAAAAAAACAATGTTTACCAATGTTGTTTTTAATTACATAAGCTCATATCAGCTATTTGTATCAGCCTACAATTGCTGGCATGTGTCATAACACATAACATTTTTATAGGGTCTTTTAACATTACGTCATGTGTGCCATTGCTGTGTCAAGCTGCTGCTTTGTAATGTGCCAACATAATTTTAAAAGGGTCAAATCCCTTGTATAACAGGTTGCATATACTAAATGAACTTGTATTTCCAGCTTTATGTGTGTGTGTGTGTATGTGCTGACCGAGTCCTGGAAGCCAAAGAGCACCAGTTGTATCTGGTTGATGGAGGTGGAGTCGAAGTCCAGGTCCAGCTTGAGCTTGGAGATGGTGGCGGCCATGACGCGCCTCTCTGGGGAATGGATGAAGTCTCGTAGTATACAGATGATCTGCTTGATGTGTTCCACAGACAGCTGAAGCTCCTCACTGCCCTATATAGTAAACAAAAATCATACAAAACATAAAGTCCATCAGTGATAAAGATTTATGGAACTGAATGGGTTTAATTTGGGGTTTGACAACAAAATGAAAGACACTGCACATCAAGCATAGAGTTCCACTAAGACTACAAATTTAAAGCCTCTTAAATGAAAAAGTGTCATCAGAGCTGTTATGTGTAGTATTTTAAAATATATGACATGGCGCCCCCGAGTGGTAGAAAAGAAGCTATGGCAGACAGCCTGAGACCTTTTTCCACAGCAGACATTTGACACACATTTGTCACAGCAGAAAAAGCACAGGTGTATTTAATACTATTAAATATAGCTGCATTTCACTGAGTGGAGACCCTGATGTTGTGCATGCTGCCCACTGAAAAGTTTGTATCATGATTATCTGTAACTGTAATTGATTTATGATATCTTCTTCTATGTGATTACAGATAATGTTTGGAATAAAGAAGTAAGAACAGAACAGTACAACAGTCTAACTAAATATTGACTGCGATTAGTTCTATGACATGTTTTTTTTGGTATATATCAAGACATCTGAGATTTCCTCAAGAAACAAATAGATGAGCAAATCTATACACATATTGCCACCTCACCATGGATGTATCTTCTTGCATCAAATGCATAATTGCAATGCACTGTGGTTGATATACACCTCGGGAGAGATCATCGTTGTTGACTTGCCCTTTTAGCCCTCCAAGCGTTAATCTCAACAAGTTAACTTAAGTTTGTCAGACAAATGGAGTGACACTTAAGATGGCAGCAGGGATTCCAGTGAGGACAAGTCAAAAAGGGCATGTTGAGCCACTAATGATACGCAGCCTGTTGTGAACAAGGTTTATGCAGACTCTTCTTACCTAAGATGTACATTAAAATGTCCTGTGATTGAAAGTT
Organism: Epinephelus awoara; assembly: GCA_035609425.1. Lineage (NCBI taxonomy): Eukaryota > Metazoa > Chordata > Actinopteri > Perciformes > Serranidae > Epinephelus > Epinephelus awoara. Next base: position 23,956,377 of record CM069314.1, on the reverse strand, counting down.
TTACACTTCACAATGCAAGAAGAGTGCACTGAATTCATGCCTTAATAGATGTGACCTTACAGGACCTGCATATGTGCTTGAACAAAGCCTTATGTTATTTTGTTTCTGCAAATTTTCTAATGTTTGATGCAATGGAGAAAAAATAGTTGCAGATTATAGCATCTCTCAAATAATTCCTATTGCGTACACTTTTGCTTGATTAAGACACAATTTGGGTGAAAACTGGTCTTGCTTTCATCTTTTTGCTGCACTTGCTCAGGTCAGATCTGTGTGGTACGGGCATGCCAGCCTTTTTTTTTTTTTGGTACCACCACTAGGAGTTAGCAATGTCAGAAATGCTCTACTCTTATGCATAGAAAAAAAGACTATTTACTGTTTTATCTACCGACTTGATAAAATGTATTAAAGGATTTGTTTTGTAATTCCTGCTCCTAGTGTGGATAAATCCATGTAAGCAGTTAACCTTTGTCACAAACACACCTGGATGTAGTTCTCCCTCAGGTTAGAAATGACCTTTGCCTGGTCCTCATTGAGGACCTTGAACAGAATGGCCCGTCTCTCGCTGTCCTTCTTCAGCAGGAACAGACCGCTATCCCTGTCGTCAGGGGAGGGGGGGGCACTGCGGTCCTCCGACACCGAACCCTCATCTGGAACACTGCAACACACACACACACACACACACACACACACAGTAATCTCACTGCAATATAAAATAACACATAAAGCACACAGCTGATTTACAACAGCGTGACACACCGTCCAGTTTATTTACAGATACAAGCCTCTCCTGGCTACTATGTGTGCCCAGGAAAGTGCAGAAGCAGCATGAGTCAGCGCTGCAGGTCGTGCACGTACGTACGCACACACGTGTGTCTGAGCCCGCGCAGATGTGCATGTGTGTGCTCAGCCACCAGCCACAGCTCATAAAATGATCAGACTTCATTATATCAGTGTTGTAAAAGGCAGCAGAGCACACTGTGGGCTCAATCAGGCCACCTGCCACTAAAACACACACTCACACACACACACACAAACACACACGCACGCACATTCATTCACATCTCGTCACATGATCTGCACCGTCCCAGCAGGATTTTGTCTGCAGTAACACATAGCTTTAACACGTTATTTTTGCATTCAGAAAAAGTATGACTGCTCAAAAGAGGCTTTTCAGATGCCAAGATGAATATGGGGTGCCGTTTGTAAAGTGGCTCACACTGAAAATAACATCAACATTTTGCCACATTTAGCTTCAAACAATGTTTAAAAAAGTGTGAATTTTTTAACGTCACCTTTTACCACATTTACAGCAATATTTGTAAACTTAGAAATATATTAAATAGTTCTAAATCTAAATATTAACTGTGGCACCTAAATGTTAAATGTTAAATCTAAATATTAAATCTCAATCTAAATGTTAAATCTAAATATAAAATCTAAATGTTAAATCTAAATCTAAATCTAAATCTAAATGTTAAATCTAAATGTTCTGGGTGAAACTAAATATTTAGCTAATATGCAAATTCACACTGTCGGTCACCGGAAGTACCAAAATAAAAGCTCGAGATGGTCAGACTGTGTTTATAGAATCAAATAACGAATTAAAACCAAGCAAAACAAACGTCCACACAGAAATAGTAATGTGTGTTCAATCACTGCGTTTATAGACTTTTCTGTGTGCACGTTTGTAATTAATAACATGATTATCGTAGATTAGCTGGGCTAACCATTAGCTGTTAGCCCCATTAGCAGTGTCTGTAATAACTCAATAAACGGTCCGTGAAAAAAATATTTTTTCCAGCGGATGTCTAAGTTACAACATGATTGAGCTAGCAAAGCAGTTTTGTGTTGCTATGTGTGGTATTTATTCAGTTTTGGGGAATCACGATGTCTAGAAAGCATCAGTGGCTGCAGCTGACAGGGACAGCTAACAGCAGCAGCAACGCTAACATCAAGACGTCATCTGTTAAAAGCCTCCCGTTGTCGGATACGACATGTAACTACTCCAGTTAGCTCAATCATGTTGTAACTAAGACATCCACTGGGAAAAAAAATATTTTTTTCACAGACCGTTCACTGAGTTAATGAGTCATTACAGACACCGCTAACGGGGCTAACAGCTAAAGGTTTTCTACCCGGAAGTATTTGAGAACAACCAGGCGATTCCCTCCGAAGGGACACTAACAACTCAAAGTACATGTCAAATAAACTTTCTCCAAACATTTTTTTGTTATTTTAGGTAGTTATTATCACGCTAATGTATGTTCAAGTGTTCATTTTCCCCGATAAGTTGGTTTTAATTCGTTTAAAATCTATAAACACAGTCTGACCATCTCAAGCTTTTATTTTGGTACTTCCGGTGACCGGTGGTGTGAATTTGCATATTAGCTAAATATTTAGTTTCACCCAGAACATTTAGATTTAACATTTAGATTTAGATTTAGATTTAACATTTAACATTTAGATTTCGATTTAGCATTTCGATTTAATATTTAGATTTAGATTTAGATTTAATATTTAGATTTAACATTTAGATTTAGATTTAGATTTAGCATTTAACATTTAGGTGCCACATTTAATATTTAGATTTAACTATTTAATATATTTCTAAGTTAACAAATATTGCTGTAAATGTGGTAAAAGGTGACGTTAAATAATTCACAACACTTTTTAAAACATTGTTTGAAGCTAAATGTGGCAAATGTTGATGTTATTTTCAGCGTGAGCCACTTTACAAACGGCACCCACCCCATAGATGAATGTGCCAGGATGACATCACGGTTGGTGTCAGCAAAGATCCTTTTATATGCAACTTCAGAAAAGCAGTAGCAGCTGAGACAAAGCAAATCCAAGATGTTTCAGAAATCTGAAACCCATCTTTGAATTTGGATCTCAAAATCCTGTAAAATCTATAAACTTGAAGAAACACACCTCAGGTAGTTGGAGTTGGGGGGTTTGAGCAGGTTCTCGGAGCCAGAGCTTTTCTTCTTCTGGAAGAAAACGTCGTGTTTGGAGTCGCAGTCTGGGCTCACAGAACCGTGTTCACTGCTGCTGCTTCCGGTGGCCTCGCATTGCAACTGCACCGGCAGCGAAACGTTGTGGATGTAGTCTGCAAAAAACATGAGATACGAGAGTAAGGAGGGAGCATATGTAAGTCTTGAGACAAGGATGACCTTTTTTCATGCACCAAGTCCATATTTTTCATACGAAATTATTGTACGTGTAAAACTAAATACGGCCTCAGGATATGTCAATCATGTTGACAAATCGACTAAAAACTTCTGTCCATCATTAAAGTTTTCCAAACAGGTTTGATTTCCTGTACTTCACATCCGTCAAAAGCCTTTGGAGAGCTGTGTGACCAATAAACAGTGAAGAAAATGTGGTGTAACCTACAGGACACATACATCCAGGACAAGAGACAGGAACGGGGCAGAAGTGGACAGCGGGCCAGCAAGTAAAAGTCCAAATATTTGGAAGCAATGTCCTTCTTTAATCTTCCACAACAAAGAGAAGGTAACGTTTGACTTTCTAGAAATGCCCACCAGCGATGATAATGCTTACAGAAGAGTGTTATTTCATAGTTGCACAGTATTGTTTTATAGCTATAGGTGGCCGTGGCATAGAACAATAAAACCTATCGCAGTAATATTGCAAGGCTTCTGTAAATAGCAATTTTTATCGGATGGTCATTTCTAACCTGAGGGAGAACTACATCCAGGTGTGTTTGTGTGTTTGTGACAAAGGTTAACTGCTTACATGGATTTATCCACACTAGGAGCAGGAATTACAAAACAAATCCTTTAATACATTTTATCAACAAAATAGGCGAATGAACTCCCAGCAAACAAGGTGACATGATGAACAACGCAGCGAGGAGCTAACGTTAGGCTAACTTTAGCTAACGTTAGCTAGAGATGTTAAAGATTACTTTATATGTCTTTCCAGCAAAGTGACAATATGTTGCCTCAAACACGATGTTGACTTACCTTAAAACAGATGTAGTGCAAATAATGCTCTTGCCTAAGAACATTTTACTTCAATTAACAACTTCTTACTGAGCTACATTTAGGGGAAAAGTGTCTTTCATGTGCGGCCTGTTGTGAGCTGTCTAACTTGTGTATCTTTTGTTATTAGTCAATGCTTGTTTGTGTGTGTGTGTGTGTGTGTGTGTGTGTGTGTTAACCTGATGGTTTGAAGGCGATCTTGCTCTTCTTGCCCTTGGTGTTGTGTCTGACGAAAGTATCTCTGAGGAGATCCGAGGTGATGGCTCTCTTGTGAGGGTCCGGCTCAAAGCAGCGCAAGATGAACGACTTGGCCTCCAACGACAAGGACTCAGGGATCTCTGGGTGGATCTTAAACATGCCCACCTGTAACAGAAAACCAAACGTACATAAAAATATCATGGCCTGGAAATTTGTTTATGGAATAATAAGAAATCAAAACCTTGATTCACTTTTCTCCAGTGTCTCCAGCTTCTATTGTTAATATGTCTTCAGTCAACATGTGCAAAACCTCATTTAAAGGCAAATACACAGATGGAAAATAAACCTTAAACATGGCCGCCTGCGGTTCTCCCAGCTCATGAAAGGGCGGTTTCCCAGTGGCCATTTCTATAATTGTGCATCCCAGGGACCAGATGTCAGCCGGGGCCCCGTACCCTCGAGGGCCCTTATCAATGATTTCTGGAGCCATGTATTGCAGGGTACCTGCAGACAGAGAGGCAGATGGTAACCTGGAACAATAATGTCTAAAAGATAAGGAGAGGTAATCAAGTCATTTAGCATTACCGTCAATAAAGTGACAAACTGAAGCTGAGAATTTGAAAAGAACGTTTCTGGACACATGGCAGGAGCTTTAATGAAAGTTGTTACAAACCCAGATTTAACCTCAAAGGAGGTCTTGTTACAAAAGATAAACAAACCAAAATTAGTGTGCTCATGGTTCGCATTTGAACACTGACGTACTTGTGATTTGCTTTTGAGATGCAGACATTTGGGCAAAGTGGCATTGCGTTCAGCTGAAAAGAAAAATTCAACATTATAGCTTATTTTAAGGACTGAAAGTGTGAAGTTATTTTAGTCCCTAAAACTGAGTTCAGATGAATTTGTTAATTATGTTTTGTTCTATCTCTGAGTATTTTGTCTGTCGTCAGTCATTCTGAGCAGATCTGGCATTTGCAGTCTGCTCTAAATGCTGATGTAAACACAGAGAGACCGAGAGAGCTATAAAAAGATGGAGTCAGAGGGAGAGACAGATAAGGACATATACACACACACATGCACACACGCACACACACACACATGTATACCTGCTAATGAAAGGTAAACACCCTTCTGCCTCTGCTTGATTAGCTAATCTAATTACTCACCTCGCTGGCTGCTGGAGGAGCCCAGATGGTCAATGAGTGTGTATGTTCGTACACATGCACGCACACGTGTGTCAGAGTGTTTCCATAGAGGCTGATAGTGGCTCTTGACATTTTGAGGGTCATTTGATATTTATACTCATAGACTGCAACATTTCTATGACTCCATTTATGCATTCCAGACTGAATGCTGTCCTGTCATGTGTGCAGTGTCTTTCTTTCTAAGTCATTACTGAAGCAGTTTGTTATTTTGCATTAGCTTTATGTGGTATACAGTGTTATTTTTGTAATTATTTAAAAAAGAGTAAATAGATTTCATAATTTGTCTGAAAACCACAGATTTATCAAAAATTCACACCTGGAAGTTCTTCAGGAGAAAATATTTCCACTGTAAACCTGTTGGAGCCCCATGATTCATGAACACTTTACACAAAAGAGCTCATTAAATCCAGATTAAAGGAACATCTTGCTAAAAGTCATTTACTTTTAAAGCTTTCCATGTTTCCATGAAACAACTAGCAGAGTGCTATTTGATTCTGCATACTTACATGTTTCCTGTAAAAACAAGTAGCTAGGGAGGGATTTGTCTCCATATTGACTGCCATTTACAGTTGTCAGTAGCGCTGAATAGTGCATTAAATCACCCCGCCAAATTTCAGAGTGACTAGCTCAACAAGGAGAACAGTCATGAGGACAGTCTGCTCTCTGTTGTCAAGAACTTCCCGCCACCACCATCAACTACACTGGCAGATTTTACTGATAAATCGGACAGGGATGAATTGGAGGAAAAAGATGACCACGATAATGTCGTTCCTGGAGTGAAGCCATACATGTTTGAGTTGAGATCTGAAGCTGGCAGTACTGCTTGTGAGGGAGACGCAGGCTCCTCCCCACAATGAAGATGATGCAACTTAATGTTAGGCTTGTGTTTAATTGGATGCAAAATTAGTATACACCCTGAGTACAGGATGAGTAAACATTTCTTTTTATTGATTTCCAGGATGTCATAAACTCTAAAATACCAATTGAAAATGCCTATAAAACATTGGTAGGCCAGATGTAGGCCTGTGCTTACAGGTGATGATCGGTGCATGGAACTTTAAAGTTACTATCTGGTTGCATCTTTGTATATATGGCAGTATACATTACATATATATTTATTTTACTACCTGTTAAGTTAAACCATCTTAACAGTATGTATATTTATGTCTACATCCTGTTCTTACATGTCCATAACTGGTTCTTATTACACATATATAGTTACTACATGACCGCACTAATGTACACCAGTCTACTACCACAGGACTATATTATGTTCTGTTTTATTCCTATATGTCATCTTCTGAACTGTCTTATTTTTGTGTCATTTTACACTTATTTTTTTTTATACATATGTATGATTATTGTTGGAAGTTGCTTGCCTGATATCAGGCAGAACTTGTTTTTTTACCCTGTTGCAATCTTCTACCAGTCAACTCGAACTTAATGGAGTGGGCGGATTGAAAGGTCTGGACCCAGGCAAGGAAAGAACCTGAGAACAAACCTCGTTACCATTGCTCTGCAAATGTAAAATTAAGAACTTGAACTTTTTAACTTTACCTTTCATTACCTTCGCAAAAGAGGTTAGCTGTTCAGTTTAATTTGTTTGTCTGCAGGATTTCGGAAAAACTACTGGCCTGATTTTCATGAAGCCAGAAGATCTGAATCCAGGGTGAATAACCAAACTGTTCATCACGTTCTAACATTTGTGAGATGGGGCATTTGGCCTTGGTGGAGTTGTGCGCTCATTGTGTGTCCCTCTAGTTTAAGAATATAATCTGGGGCTTTGGAGTCATGCCAATTACGAGACAAACAAATTTATATTTTTATATACCAAATATTAGCAGGATAGCAATATAATTTATTGTAGAAGAAGAAGAAGTTACCGGTGAATGTCTCTGTGCAGGGGTTGACTCCTGCCAACCGCTTAGAGGTACCAAAGTCTGAGATCTTCAAGACTCCACTGTAGGTGTTCACCAACACATTATCACCCTGAGGACAAACAGCAGCTGTTTACTATTAATCCACAGTGAAGTTACAGTTCACGGACGACTGTACGATGTTTGGAGTTCTCCCTTGTACCTTGATATCTCGGTGGACGATCTGGTTCTCGTGCAAGTATCGGAGCCCCTCCAGGATCTGTCTGGTGTAGAAGATGATTGTCGCCTCCTTCAGCGGGCCCCATTTAGACCGCAGCAAAGCAGACAGGCTTCCTGGAGAAAGGAAGAGAAGGAGTGTCCAAAACCTATCATGAAATGGGAAGATGACCAAGCAGTTAGAGAGACCGCTCAGTAACCGAGGTCACAAGCATCGATCTCTGAAACAGACTATTTATCCTACCTGCACAGGGCTAAATTATCAGTAAAGCACAAAGTAGACACAGTATTTTTCTCTTGTTCTGGTGCTTTTGTTCCTCTACTTCTAAGAACTGAAGGTTCTCAAACAAAAACAAGTCCTAGTTCACACAACTGTGTAATTTTTCAACCATTGTTCTTTCTCGAACAAACACACCTCCAGGGACTTGTTCCATGAAGATCTTGATGTATCCGTTCTCAGAAACAGAGCCCAGGTACTGAACAATGTTCCTGTGCTTCAGGTACTTGTGGAGGGCAATTTCCTCATGAAGAGGCTGGGAGTACCTAATTTACACAGAGAGAGAAACAACCACAGACAGATACTTTCTTTTTATTTATCCAGATAAAGTTTACTTACAATGCATATTCAGTTACACCATCAACTTGCCTCACAATCTTATATTTTTAAGATACTAACCAATCTAGTGTTGTCAGAATAAGATATTCATTAACACACAAGATGTAAAATTTACCATTATTTGTGCCATAATCCAGACATTGTGTTTAAGTCAATGTATGTGACATTCAGAGCATTAACATAGCGGCAAACCACTACTTCCTATGTACAGACAAAATGGAGTAATGGCATCCTGAGCAGACAATGAAGTCACGCTACCTCTGTGTGTTGTAATCCAAGTTCCTGTTCTTCGATTTGGTAGATGGTCCAACTGTGTATGCATGTTAGTGTATATGAGTCCCTGTAAGTGTGTCCCACTGACTAGCTAATCGCCACCGCTCTGCTTGTGATCATACAACTGTTACCGCTGATAACGCCATCCCAATCCACAGTGGCATGACAGTGTTGTTGCAGAAGCGTTGTGCCCACCCTCAGGTTCCCCACTGGGTTAACAATGTTATCTCTGTCAGCACTGGGGCCATTGTTAGCACCATTAGTTGTCAAACATGGTAAACTTTGATCAAGGTTACTACAGGTCATCATACCTGCTGTCTCTCTCAGGGATCTCTTTGATGGCGATTCGGACCTGGTTGCTGAGGTCTCTCCCGGCGTACACCACTCCATAGGTGCCCCGCCCCAACACCACCCTGTCTCCTGTCTCATTGGTGTCGTACTCATACTGTAACACATACACATTCCTAATCATCAACTGGAACTATAAACACAGATATTTACTGTAAAAAACATGGCTATATTTATGACCTCCAGTGTATCTCCATCTCCTTCCCCCTCTAGCTCGACAGCATTCCCCGTACCATCAGATATCATTTCTTTCACCATGGAGCAGAATCTGAAACACACATACACACAAGTGATAACATTATTATTTCCAGTTCATAGCCATCAGCTCATGTTGCGATACAATCATCGCACATACGTACTGTACCAACACAAACGCAGACAAACACACACACCTACACAGACACATCTAGAGGTGTGTGTCCTCACCGACCGCACTGTTCCTCAGTTGAGAAGTAGATCTGGAAGTCGTCTGAGTTATCATGGACGTAGAGGAAGCAGCAGCGCTCATCAAACTTACTGATGCTGCAGACAGAAGAGTTGGAGTAGATGAAAGCTTTGGTTCGTTTTTTCTCATCTGTCACTGTGTTGTTACATCTTATGTCAGGATGTTCAAACTCAATGTAATCTTCTTTGTGGAATAATAAGTTTTCATATTTACATGTACGACTTTTCAACCCTTAAATCATCATTGTTATGAACTCAACTAAACCATGACAAATGTTGTGTTTTAGCTGCATAATGTCAAACAGTTTGGGACCTTCTGCATTTTATTCAGTTCCAACTTCACATTCATACCTAATGCCTTTGATGGACATGGCAGTGAAGTTCCACTCATGGATCCCTTTCTGTAATGAAAGTGAATGAAGTTTTAAATTTTCACATTGCTCACTTTTGCACAGAATGGTCACATATTTAACCAGAGCTCACTCAGAAGCCCTATTTGCATGCAGCCCTTTGCCGCATGTCATCCCAGCTCCCTCTCCTATGTTTCCTGTCTATCTGAGCTGTGCTATCAACAAAGGAAAAAATTGGCAAAAAAAATAGTCTTAAAAGAAAATTACAGACATAGCAGATCTGTATGGAATTAAGATCACAGATGACCTCAGCAATTATTACAAATTATTAGACATCCCCAGGTCATACTAGTCCCGTGCGAACAGGGCTAAAGTCTAACTTTAAAAATGGCTACAAAGTTACATAACTTTGTAATGGGTTCCAAGTAACCATTCAAATGTAGCAAAAAATTTAACCAATCTTTCAAAAAATTTTCAAAAAAAAAAAAAAGACAGTAATGGGAATTTCCATTGGGTGCCATTTAAAGATTGATGGAAAAACAGCATTTGTTTTTGTTTTGTGTATTATTTAAGGAGCATTACCAGCTTCACCACCTCAGTGAGACATAAAATTTCTTTTCGAGATACTCTGAGCTTCTTTTTAAATTTCAGTGACATTTTCCACTCAGACCATTTATGTACAAAACAGGTGGAGAGAAACGCCTTTACTAAGTTTATTTTCATTGTTGCAGTGCAATGAAATGCTGCAGTGAAGAGTATGAGGGTCATATGGTTAAAGGTGATATTCTTACTGTTTCTGCAGGAGAGACATGCCAGATAGAGACGTTCTTCTCTTCAGCCTCGTTGTTAATGGACACATAGGAAGGCTGATAAATCTTTGTTGGCTCCAGAATCAACACCTGTAACACAAAGAAAAAAGCAAGTGTTAGCGTGAGTCTCTGAATATCTGACTGAGCATGTCTGAATGTTTGTGCGTATTTGTGTTTACTGGAAAGCGCAGTCGATTGGTGGTGCCCTGCGTGGCCTCGACGATGATGTCCATCCAGAAGTTGAGTCTGTCCCGCTGAGGAGAATGTTCTATCGTCTGTTTCTTAAACCTCTGGATGAGCTGCAGGTTCTGCACCACCGACCGCAAATACCTGGAAAAAAAATATACGACAAGTCATAATTACAGGCAACAAGAATTGAATTATAAATGGACAAAAGTCAAGGAGCATGTCTAGTACCCTGTAATGGCACAACATTTCCCCATATTGTTGATTATTATTTCTATTTTTAGGTCATCTTTATGGTCACTGAGAGGAAATGGCCACTGTTTTTATATTCAAAACAACATCACACACATAAGAGTCAAACTTATGGATGTTTTGTAGGGGGTCAACTTTTAGTCCTCTTCTGTCACTGTTTTTTTTGTTTTAATGCTGAGTATAAAACAGGCTAAAACACAATTACTTTGTTTAATAACATGTATTTCATTGATTAACCAAGTGTACTTCCTCAGTAAATACACAATCATACTGTAAAACAGAGCAGCTTAAAACATGAAAAGTACTTTTTACTGATAACAAACACGCACAGATACTGCACCACAACAACACAGAATAAAGCCTTTTTTTGTGAATGTCTTTACCAGAGTGGCGGCTTGAGTTTGAAGAGCTTCTCGGCAGCCTGTGTAGCTTTGGGGATGTCGTTAGCTAGCATGCTAACAGTGAAGAACTGGCCCACGTCCCAGTAATTATTCATTTTCTCCAGGGAGCCTTTGCGCCCCAGCAGACTGTTCAGCCTCACACCTAAAGACATCATATTATCAGTGTGAAACAACTGTAAAATAAAACTTTTTTAAAACCACTGAACTTAATTTTGACGGCAAAAGACAAATGAACAAGATGTTTTTAGTGATTCTGTATTATCAATTCTTCATTTTGAACATTCTGTGTTTAAGCATACTGACATTCAATTCAAATGCAGCAGGCTTTGTGGCCTAGCTACCTTGTTTTGTTCACATTTGGGCTGTTTTGAATGCTGCTTCCATGCAGTTAGCTACAGTATCAGTTAATTATTTACCCCTTAAATTAGGCACGACACAATTTCACAATTTTCATTTGTTTGTACTCTAAAACTGAACTGACTTTGGCACAGTGGATACAGTAAACCACTGGTCCCAGACGTGGGATTGTAAGAAAACTCTTTAACAAAAAAAAAAGGCCTATCTCAGCATTTCAACCATTTATGTTGCTAAAACTAACTTAAATTGTTATAATCACTCATTTTACACAAATGTCTTGTATTTGTTTGCAATGCATTGACTATAATACGAAATATTCATATGCTATATAACTTAGTCAGGGGGTCGTCAGTTTACTCATTGATAGAAAAGGTGTCCCCAAGGGCAAAAGATTGGGAACCAGTGCAGTAAACAATACGTCATTCAAAGCAACTGAAACATTTGATAATGTTTGTATCAGATGGCTCCAGCTTGACTTAAGCACTGTGTGCTGGCGTGATAAAACAATCAAAGTGGGGGTCAGGTTCTTACCTATTTTCCTCAGTTCAATGGAGCTCTCAAACTGTTGGCCAGCAACTATGAGGAGGACAGCCAGGTTGATCCCAGAGTAGAGAGTTGGCTGTAGCTCAAAACCCTTTCTGTACCTGCACCGATGCAAATAATTGAGAGTGTAGAAAATTATGGTTTCTCGGCATTTACACATTAGAGTTCATAAAAGAGTGTGTATGTGTTCTCACCACTGTATAGCATTGTCCCTGTTCTTGGTGTCTTTGCAGTCTGAGTCCAGGAAGATGTCCTTGTATATCCGTCCACAGAGGCAGAACATGTCCGGTGCTGGATGTTCACATGACTGTAACACCTGCAGCATCACTCTGAGAGCCTGCTCCCTGTCACCAGGGCTGTTCCTCCTGCACATGGACACATTCATGAATCAATGTTAGGCTGATAAGTTGCACTGAACTACATGGTGAATTCAGATGTTGTTGCTACAGTTTTACATATTGTTTAATAGAAATTATACATTTCTTTGGTATAATAAGTCAGATTCTGGTCTTAACTCAATGGAATACATAGCTACTGACTGTGTTTTGACTTTCTAGGGCAAAATAAAACTAGGGATTATCACATTTGGCTTAAATGTAAAAGGAAAATCCATTTCCTTCGGTTGTAGGGTTGATAAAATGTATCTAAATCCCATCTTAAATTACTTTCTGCACCCATCCAAAGCCTTGTGCCCAAAGTAAAGCCACTAATTCAAACAAACAAGTGAAAAGTAAGTGAAAAGGGAATGAAAGCTTTGAATGTTCACAATGAATATGATGGGTGAAAATATTAAAAGAGGAGTTACGACTACTTCTCTGTACCTGTTGAGGGCGAAGGCGTAGTGGAACTGGATCATTGGCTGGGTGGCCAGATCACAAGTCGGCAGCATCTCCAGAGTCTGTACCAGCTTCACCATGGCATCGTAGTCCTGGCGGTCAGGTTATGTGTATTTATATATACTTAGTTGTTGTAACTGTCACTCCAAATTAAGACCATGTTGAGTGTTTGTACCTGTATGTCTCTGTAGGAAAACAGCAGGTTCATGACGATGTCCTGGGTAAGGACCTCTGTGTTGTCGATTCGGAGCTTGATGCGGGAAAGCTCCTTGGCCAGCTCCTCTCCCTGGTACTTCTCTCTGGCCTTCCTGATGTCATTTAGCAGGGTGTCCTTAAAGGAAGCACTGAAGAAGACACACAGTAAAAGATGAGACAATGAAACGAGAGAAAATTGGGTAATTTGTAGATACGGAGGAGGAGGAGAGATCCTCAAATTTTGGGGGAAAGGTAAGAACAACGTGCAACAAGGATGAGTCAAGAGTTGTTGGGGCCATGTAAGCTCCCCACCTACAGACAAGATGACTTGTGTGAGATGATGTTTATGCTTTAAATGTGTCTCACCAGGATGTGACGTGGATGTCCTTCAGCAGGCTGGTGAAGCGGTCGAACAGGGGGACACAGAGCGGCCCCAGCAGGTTGTCCCAGCTGGGCTGCATGTACTCACTGGCCCTGCGCTGAGCGTCACTCTCACAGCACATGTACTCATGGTTAGGAGTCACTATGTAGGGGATGAAGTAGTAGTTACCACTGGATGCCTGGAGGGAGAGAAATAGGGAAACATAGTTTGTCAAAGGAAAAAGAGGACTGAAATTTGAGTGTGAGCACTGGAGGTGCTCTTAAATATAATACAGCTCTATATGGGATAAATACACACGTGCTGGATGCCAGGTGTAAAAGGAGTCCAGGAAGGAAGGAAGAGAAGAGATGGAGAGATTGGGGATTATGGAGTGATTAATAAGGGCGAATCAGTATGAGCAGAGGATCAGCACGCTACTGAGATTTTTGGTAGCATCATGACAACATCAGCAAAGGTTAAATGAAGTAATCAAGCTCACATGGCTGTTAAAGATCCACACAAATACACACGGCAACACCATGTCTCTTTATCTCTATATGTAGAGGCCGATAAACATTGACTATAGGGCACTACTTACTCATATTTATTTCCACCCATTCATGCAGCACTGCTTTAAACTACCAGCAATTCTCAAACCAAGTGATGGAGTTGCCAGGTCTCAATAGTTAGACTTGGCGTTGTGCTAACTACACGCCTGCTGTTTATTTTTATAAGCTGAAACCCATTTCCCTCAGTGGACACAAGTCTTATATTTACTTCTAATTCACAGATAATAAATAATAAATTGTGAAGACAATGAAGTCCCCTAGCTACTAGGCTAATTTATATAATGTAAAATGTCACTGGCTTATGCTAATATTGTTAGCATGCAGTATTTGTGAAGAAAACATGTAGTTTTGGGTAATGATGTTGCTGTTAAGCCCCATTTTATGTGTGTTTTAGGTGTTAGTTGATCACAACCAAACATTACAGCACTTCACAGAAACTCAACACAGCAGAACACCCTCAGTCTCAGAAACTACTCAGACAAAGACAAACCACTGCTGGAGTGTAAATGCTCACAACAGTGTAGGTTACTTACATAGGCTATGATGTGGCTCACAACTATAAATCAGATTTTATTTCTAAAGTTTACGTCATCATATCAATATTAAAAAGCATCAACTGTCTAAATAACTGCTGGATCTCATGTAATGTAACCTGCCGTTTGGTCCTGAGCTAATCATCTCTTCTAAGAACAGACAGTGGCTTTTTATCCGTCTTTGGTTTTGTGAGTGACACACTTTTGTTAGGGCATTTAATTTGTTATTCACACAACATCCCATGGGGAGGTCAGTGTTTTGGCTCCTCCTCCATGTTTGTTATTATTATTAGCCTTTGAGGAAATCTCCCAGCATGCCCTGGTGCAGCATGGTACCTACTTTATTGCGCAATCCAGAGCCTCTGTACTCTGGAGGCAACTGAACCCAGGGAAAACCTAATGCTGGAGGACGAGAGACCTTCTCCACACACACAGATAGACAAACAATACACACAATACATTAAACAATATAATGTGTGTGTGTGTGTGTGTGTGAGAGAGAGAGAGAGAGAGAGAGAGAGAGAGAGAGAGAGAGAGAGAGAGAGAGAGAGAGAGAAAGAGCAAGACAGAGAGAGACAGAGAGACAGAGTGAAAGCATGTAGATATGCATTCCTGCATGCAGTTGTGCATGAGAGGACGAACGGCACTTGTCACGAATACAACTCCACAAATAGCACAGGACAGTGTGTGCACATAAATAACACACAGACACAGACACAGACAGACACACACACACACACACACACACACAGAAACTTACTGTGTTTTTCTGTGCCACCATGTCCTGTAAAGAGATATAAAAAGAGAAGTGAGAATGGATTTAAAGTGTGTACTATTGTGTTCTCTTTAGTGGTGCTGCCACATTACTACTTCAAACAGCTGTTTCCCCCTGGCAGCACAGTGCATGCGCTTGACTGTAGTGGATCACTTTGTTCTGAGGAACTGCCAAGGAATGGCATCCATGAACTCTAAATACACCCACAGAAGAATCAAAGAGGTGTGTGTATTTGTGTGTGTGTGTGTGTGTGAGTGTGTGTGTGTGTGTGTGTGTGTGTGTGTGTGTGTGTGTGTGTGTGTGTGTGTGTGTGTGTGTGTGTGTGTGTGTGTGCGTGTGTGTGTGTGTGTGTGTGGGGCAGCACCTTCAGTGACTGGGCAGTGTCAGGGTCAGTGTCGTGGTACAGGATGACGTTGTTGGCCATGTCGAAGCTCTCCCTCACACCCAGGTGGTAAAACAAGGAGGGCTGCCGAAACACATCGCTCATGTCCACAACTGCGATGTCTGGAAGGAGGAATGAGAAGCGGCAACCATGTTGACAACCACGAGGAAGCACATAAAGGCGGCAAAAACATTCTCGAAGCTCATGTTAAAATCTATCAGCCCTTGTGTAAGACACACTAAGATCTACAACCTTTAGGAGAACATCTGACCTCTGACTTTATACGAGGTGGGAATGTTTTTAGCAGTAAACATCAGGAAGAAGTACTCTGACCTTTTACTTCAGTAGATATAGCAATATTATAGTGTAGATATACTACTATAAGTGAAAGTGCTGCATTCTTAACTTTACTTCCATAAAAGTATAAAGTATTTGCATTGAAATATACTTAAAGTACCAAAAGTTAAAATACATTATGCAGAATGGCCCATTTCAGTATAATTGATATTATATTATTGCATTATAATTATTAATGTGTTGCAGCTGGTAAAGGTGGAGTTAATATCAGCTACTACATAAACTGCTGGATTGATTTATATTTTGTACAAATCCGCTAGGTAACTAGTAATTGACACTGATCGTACCTATGTTTACAAAATCCAACCAATGTTATCATGAGCCAGGAGGCTGTGATCACATGACCTATGTGCTGCAGGGTGACAGGAGCAAAGGAAGAGGTCACGTGACCTAGTATAAAGTGCGAGGTATGCATAGGGATGTGGTTGAGGTGATGGTTGGGTCAG
This sequence comes from Epinephelus awoara, assembly GCA_035609425.1. NCBI lineage: Eukaryota > Metazoa > Chordata > Actinopteri > Perciformes > Serranidae > Epinephelus > Epinephelus awoara. The sequence goes on along the minus strand of CM069314.1, from coordinate 23,939,841 downwards.
AAAAACACAGGACTTTGACCCAGGAGACCAGGGTTTGGGTTCCGTGTCAAACCAGAAGTCAGTGTTGAGTTATTTGAAGTTACATACAATGTAACATCACAGTATCAGTTTATCAAGCTACATAAATTATGTATGTATAACGTTAGCGTAACGACGCCCAACCACAATGCTTTTCCCAAACCTAACCTAACCAATTGCTGCACTAATTTATGAGATATCATACAAACAGTTGTATGAGGTGATACATTGGATAAATGTAGTAAAGTAAAAAGTACAATATTTGCCTCCAAAATGTCACGGAGTTGAGATATAAAGTAGCATAAAACGTAAACACTCAAGTAAAGTGCAAGAACTTGCATTTAAGTACAAGTCTTCTTTGAGACAGGTTAAAACAACAAGCCAGTTAGAAGCTCCTTTTCAAGCTTGCAAACTGTGTTATTAATGATTTCTGATACAAGAACAAAAACACACACAGCAAAAGTGGCTTACAAAATATCAAGACATCAAGACATCAAGAATAGCAGGGAGTCTTTGTTTTTTGTTCCCCCTGAAGTAGTGTGGAAGCCCTTTTCACCTCCGCTGCATTGTACATGGATTAAAAACAGAGCTGAATGTAATCCTTCCCCGGAGCTGGTAGTTTTCATGAGCGTCACTCAGCATACTGTAGATGCCTCAAGCACACCATATTTATTTAATGGGGCAGCTTTCATCTTGAGGCAGTAATTATATATACCTACAGTACAAGTACTGTTCTTACAGTGTGCATGAATGAAATTTCAGTTGGTCAAAAGGTGAGGCAAATAAAGAAAATTTTGATTTTTTAGAAATAAACGGATTATCTTAATCATATACACAGGCCTGCATCCTACATGTCTACAGACATGTAAGATGCAGGCCTACTTATGCACAGGGGTGTTTTTAGCTAAATGCTAAAGTCACCATGCTAGCATACTCACAATATGCTGATGATTAGCAGGTATGAGTTTACTATGTTCAGCATCTTAGTTTAGCGTGTTAGCATGCTGTATTGAGCACTAAACATAAAGTGCAGCTGAGGCTGATGGGAATGTCATTAGTTTTGTACTTGGTCATAAATTTTGACCTGGAGATGGTGCTAGATGAAAGGTTAATGCGCTGGAGATCAGTTCATCTAATAGTTGTTGAGATGTTTTTACTCTGATCAGTGTTAGATTAACCAACTGACATATTGAGATTGCAATCTCTAAAACCACACAGATTAGCAACCAGATCTTGTCAGATGTTAGATCAACATCTGGGCACATGTTGTACTGCACCATTTTTTACATAGTTTACTCTCACATGAGAATCTCATACATGGCTGGAACACAAAAGGTTAACCAGACCTGCATCGTGTATGCTGGCGTTGTGGTTTCACTCTTTCCCCCAAATCAGCTTTTTCTTTTCCTTAAACTGATCACATGCTTCTTGTGTGCCCATTATGACACACAGCAACCACAACATGTCCTATCTTAAACACAAATGAAAGAGATTTTGGCTCCATCCATTGAGCGTTAAATTTAACCAATGAGATGCTTTCAGCTGAGTTCTTGTTGTAATAGCAAACTAAATAATAAACAATGTCTGAAAAGTCAGACATCTTCAGAGGTCTTGACCAGTGCCCAGATCTCTCTGCTGGGGCTGTTGCTCTAAATACAGATTGTACCAAAAATATGTGTGTGTGTGTGTGTGTGTGTGTGTGTGTGTGTGTGTGTGTGTGTGTGTAATTTCATAAAGCAAGAACCTGTCACTTAATTGCCTATTTCTCACCAACAATGTCTTTCGAAACATATTTTATCGCACTGTTTGCCTGTTACATGAAAATTTGTGAGCAAGAATACTATTCCCTGTATAAAGTGCTCCAAGGATGAAGTTTTTCTGGAAACCGATGTGGAAATTAGCATCGCCCTGGTTCCCTCTAGAAAAAGCCAATGGGATTTTTCCACTGGATTTTGAATTATTGCAGAAAATAAGCTCTGTGGCAACAGTATGTCTATAATACTTACACGTTTTGTTCAGCAAGATAATCTTTTTTGAAGCCTAAATGCAATCACTAGAAATAAAAAGCTAATGTTAGGCTATGAACGAACTACTTCACTGTTGCATGTCTTAACATTGCTCACAACATTGCGTGGTGGGGTTCCCCTCCATAGAGGGTCCTCTCTCTCTCTCTCTCTCTCTGTCTCAAACTCAGACCAAACCCTGACCAACTGGTAAAACTAGGCAGCATTGATAAAAACTTAAACCAAGATTCTGATACTGTATTATCTAATTCTCACCTAAAAAATCTCCAAAATGCCATATTTTAGTGCACTGTTTGCCTGTAATATGAGAATTTGTCAACAAGTGGGCACCATACTGTTTCCTACATGGTAAAAACTGAGGCTGAAAATACTGAGAACAAACAGTAAAACTAAGCAGTGCTGATAAAATTTAAACCTCTGTTATTGAGTTTCCGTTTTTTCGCCTAAAATGTTCTCGGAAACATATTTTATTTTACCATTTAACTGTAACGTTAATTCAAGATTGTTTGTTAACAGCTGGCTTCCATATTAAAAAACGCACACTGGCATTACCTCACCCACCAGCAAAGAGTTTGGTGTGTGGTGCAGTGCAGTAGGTTTTCTATCTTTTGAGTATAAACAAGAAAAAGCAAGCAACACTCGGTGTCCTTCCTCACTGGTACAGGCGATCAAACACGCAGACCGGTTTCGACAAGTGTCTTCCTCAGTGTGTGAAAAGACAGACCTGTGGCATATTTTTTACTGTACCATTTGCTGCTAAGCAGTATTTTGTACATATATATATATATATATATATATATTGGGTGTACTCAGTAAGTACCTACTGATACATGTTTTGCACTTTTTCTCTTCTATGAGATGTTTTTCTATGATTACCAGGATTCTGCTTGGTGCTCTGGTGATTGCCTAATGCCATACAGCTGTGTGATTGGGAATGGAGGTTATTTCTGCACGTTTCATCCTGCCTTTCTGTCTTTTCACACACTGAAAAGCACTAGAGGTCATTAAGTCCTTTAACTGTGTGATAGTGTATCCCAATCATAATCATAGTCATAATCTATACACTTGAAAAGCTGCACATTTCCCTGCCTGCTGATACATGATGTATATATTTTGCCTCCAACGGACGTGCATTGTTCACAAACGTGCCATGACCTGACTTGAGAGAGTCTTGTAGCCAAACATCTAATTAAACATTGGCAGCAGACACAGAGCAAATAAAGGCTTCGTGCTTTTCCAGTTTTCAACAGAAGCTGTGAGTCAACGAGGAACTGAGATTTCAAAACCTTCTCTTCCTTCTCAATCATAAGGCATATCTTCCTTTTAAATAAGTGAATGTAAGGGTTGTAATTTCTCGCTTTGAAATAACTCTGAAATGGTCGCTCAAACACTCCAGAATGTATCTATATTTAATAATAATATTCTATATAAGCAAAAATGGTGAAAGGTGGTGCGTGAGTCATTATCTGGGAGAGTAATCAGAAAACTTGCTACACATATTTGTACTTTCTCTTTGCCTTTCATGCATTAAGCCACGCAAATAACTTTTGTGCAACTTCTGCGGATGAAACTTTTTTTTTTTTTTAAAGTAAATAACCTCAGTTTTAACCTGCACGACTCTTATATAACCTGCAAACACCATGCTGTTGCACTGACACACACCTGCATCGTAGAAACTGTCCAGCACTGATGTCTCTCCAAAGTCCAGCCGTCCGAAGGTGACGGTGGTGAGCAGCGCGCTCTCCGAGTCGCAGGCTCTCTGCAGACACTGCAGCGCTCCGGACTCCGGGCTGCTGGCCATCACCGACTTCAGCCCGTCGTTCAGGACGTACACCACCCGCAGGGAGCGCTGCTTGGCCGGCGGGCAGGGGCTGGACACCTCGCCCCTCTCCCGGTCCCGGTCCCGCTCCAGTACGCACGTTCCGGCGGAGTGCTCTCCTCCCATGTCTGCGACCTGCGCGCTCTGCCCCGTATCCATGGCGAGAACCAGGGAAGTGTTTCTGCTTTATCTCCTTCCTTCTCCCTCCCGTGACTTCCTATGTTCTGTCTGTCTCCTCCGACTCGTCCTCCTCTCGCTCACTTGTTGCGCACCTGTCCTGGCCGCAGAGGAGCGCGTCTGAGTTTGTCCCTCCGCATCTCCGCCTCATTAACTCACATCATCTGCCGATTATCTCGCACCAAGAAGTCCGCTTCACCCAGACTGGATCCGACTAGATCCGAGAGGCAGAGAGAGGAGGAGATGTGGAGAGACAAAAATGCATCCAGAGGTGAAATTACACCACTTTGGCTCTTCAGTGTGATTTCAAGTCTGACATAGGGGAGACTGTTTAACTGCAGGATACAATCAGGACCGTGTTGTCCACACTGTGAAATGTTATCACCATCTCCCTGGTTGTCTAAATATAAAACGGTATGTCCTTCTGGACCCCTCCTCTACCCCCAGCAAAGTTATTCTCACTCATGTTCACCATATAAAATCAGCACAGAGCTCATATGATTGAAGTACTTCCTCATCAGTGAGCCTATTTGTCTATGTGAATCAAATGTGATATTGATTTCCACAGTCTTTCCTAGCACAAAGTCTGGATCCTTTACGCCCTGGTGGCACGTGTTAATGCCGGACAGTACTGACAGCCAGGAGCCGTCTATCACACTCTGTTGGCAGAGGGGACACGAGGTTCATGTGTATTTCCAAAATGGGGTCAGTGCCACTGCTCTTCCCTCAATACCTGGAAATGTTTGACTGCTTTCTAGAAGAACCACAAATGCAGTTGTTTTCATTTTAGGCTGGTGTTCCAGTTTTGTAAGAGAAATGAGTAGCATACAATAATAGTAGTACGTCTAGTGATCTCATTTTTATTCAGTGTAAATAGGATACTTAATTACTTTTCATGTTTGCATGGTATTTCTGATATTTTGCATGTAAATAGACAGGACTATGAACAACAACAGCAGCTCCTATAGCTTTTATGATGTGCAAATGCAGCAAATGGGGACGAGGTATTCCTGAGTAAGGAGAGACTAACGCTGTGTCTGAAATCGCATACTTCCATTAGTACACTTCCATGTGGTATACTATGTGCACTATGTACTTATTGGCATGGTGCGTGAATTTGTGCACTTACCAGAAATGGTGATGGCAAATTAGCTACTTAGCAAACTAGCATGAGCATTCGCGTTATCGTTTGCTGTTTTTCTATACTTCTCAGTGTGAACGCACTTATGCACTCAAAATATTAAGTGTAAGTACAGAAGTACGTGATTTGAGACACAGCACAAGTCCAGCTGCCTCAACATAAATCAGGATTTCTCATGAAACCCCAACCAGCTAATGTAATGTTGACAGTTTTGAAGGTCTCATGTTACCATCTCTTTAAACGCAACTGATTTTTTGGCCACTTGGGGGCAGCAGAAACAAGTTGTGAACACAATGCTGACATATCATCACATTAAAAGTTGACATGGCAAACTTGTTGATAAACAGTTGCTAGTTTCCAGTTATGGAGTAACACATATACATATGTCGTTTATTAAGAGTCATGTTTGTGTCCACCTGGTGAATGTCCAGCATTTCACTTTCAGCTCCTCAAGGAACAAATCTGCCTTGACTGCTAAATGCTCCATTGTGTTCACAAGCTAGTCGCTAACTGTGTCTACTGTCTGGTGCTGAGCATGTAGTGTACTCTGGGCTTTAAAGAAGACCTAATATGCTAATTTTCAGGTTTATACTTGTATTTTGGGTTTCTACAAGAACATGTTTACACTGGGTTATCACTGTAAGCAGAGGATAGCGGCACTTTCTTCTTTCTAAACACAACTGGACATGTTCCAGCAGGAATATTATCCAAAATTGGAGATAAATAAACAACATTGGCATCCAAGATTACACTTCCCCCTGATGTTAGCATGTAGCTTTACCGAGCAGTGTGGGCTAGGTAATGTAAACACTTGCAGTGGTGTCTGGAGTAGATGTCTATAAAAAGAAATCATCAGCTGATGTCAGCTTATCTTGAAAGTAGAAACAGAGTATTCCAAACAGTCCGGAGCCTGAGGTTTTTGTTCACAGGGATTAGTTTTATATACATTTATCTCATTATTTGAAAATATCTACAGTATATGGCGGCATGGTGGAGCAATGGTTAGCATTGTGGAGTGTCAGTGCGGAGTCAGTGTGGGTTTTCTACCTACAGTGTTCAGGCTGATGATTTAACCACCTTTTTCTCAGTCCTGGTTTGACTTTTGTTCATTACTACAACATGCTATGCTATATGCTTTAATGTTAACTTTAAACTCGTGTTTTGTGGCATTTCATTTCACATTTAAACACCCCAAAAACTACTACTACTACTACTACTACTACTGTATTCGGCAATACTGAAGTTCACTGACATGATGTCTTTTTTCACAGTTTCAGTGATTTTATACAGTATGTATTTATCTTCCCTTTTTCTAAGTTACATCTAAATAATGCTGTTGCAGAAATTCTTTGGTGGTTTCAGTGCCCATTAAGGCTGAATCAGGACTTTTACTTCTGTTTTTGGTCACGCAGATGTCCAGTTTTCATCTGTCGCAAACACACTTGCCAGGCTCTCTAACAGTTGCCTATAAAGGAGCACCAATTGTTTAAATAAACAATGTAAAGAGCAACAGATATGACTTCTCCTTCATACGGCACTGTATATGACACATTTTACCAACAGACAATTCAAACATTTTAGGTAATTTGTAAGAAACACAATATGCACACGTACAGTACATAATAGCATCTTTATTACACTGAAATATAAAAGTATATATTTATCACTATCCTGGAGAGGAAGGACCAAGTCAAGAAAACAACCTGTAGACTCAGTTGTAGCAGTTTTCTTGTTGTCATACGAAAGACAGAAAGAAAGAGAGAAAGAAAGAAAGAAAGAAAGAGAGAGAAAAAGAAAGATTTGGAGTCAAAAACAGGAAGGCCACAGTGACGGGTTGCCATAGATTCTGTGCACATGTAAGGAAGGGAGGCAAACAGCCGTACATGCTACCACACATACACACAGACATGCACACACACATTGTTATCTGTGAGGTCCTTTCACTGACTACATTCTTACAACCCTGTCCTTAACGTTACCCTTCACCTGCTGCCTAAAGAGCACCAGAAACATCAGATGCACATGGATCTCACTTTTTATTGTTTTTAGGGGGGGTGATGCGACCAGCACAGCTGTTTCTTGAGGTTTCTGGAGTCATGGTGCAAAAGTGCTAAAGCAAAAAAGAAAAGGTAAAAGAAAATGTTTTGGTCCAGAAGGCTTGATAAACATCATAGGCGTGTTCATACAGTGACAAGTGCTTTTCTTTGCATATACCTTTCATTTGCAGACAAATATCACAGGACAGTTTCGGAATTTGCCAAAGAAATTGTTGACTTTTTGGGAAACATGGTTCTGTGCTTGCCTGCCACGAGTTGGATGAGAAGATTGATACCACTCTTGCAACTGAATGTTAAGTATGAAGGAGACACTTAGCTTAGCTTAGCATTAATACAGGAAACAGGAGGAACAGATAGCTTGGCTCTGCCCAAGGGTAACAATATCAACCTATCAGCACCTCTAAAGCTCACTTATTACCCTCACAGGTATCTATCGGCTCCAGCTCTGATCGGCAGTGACTGCTTGGACATGCTAATTTTCGCCCCTTTTCCGGCAGTGACCAGTCCACATCTTCCTCCTCGTCATCATCGCCCATCTGAATATTACTATCTGACCTGCTGAAGTTATGAAATGACACTGTGCAACTCATTCATTGTCTTGTCGCGGACGTGCCCTGCTCCCACATTTCGTCACTGATTCTTGGTCAAACAACTTTCTAATGGCTTTTATTGCATGCAGAAAATTGAACGTGTTCCAAAAACTTTAATGACGGACAAAAGTTTCAGACTGCGTGTGCAAACGTGAGTGACACAACATGAGGTTGTGTTTATCTTTAGAGTATGTTTTTTAGAATATTTCCCAAAGTGTCCACTATTCCTTTAAATAGCACCTATAGTATCAGTACTTCACATGTTGGTTAGATTTAGGGGAAGAATCATGATGTGCTTATTAGCCTCCAAACAGTTGGAATATTTGACTGCAAATTAAAAAATCGTGGTATCAAGAGGAAAAATGGGTCAGGGAAATATGTCCAAATGCCAGTGCTGTTAATGGCTGATGCTTCAAAACCACCCGCCTGCAGTGTACCATAGAAACATCAAGCTCAGTGTGTCAAACAAAGTAAACCTAATGCTAACAATGTGCCTCAATGTAAAGGCTTTGATCAACCAAAATCCTAACATTAATCTTGCCAGTTGGAGAAGTCATGATTCGGCCAAAAACAACCTCACTTTACAAAAATGTCCCTATTTCAAAGGCCTAAAACTGCAGTCCTCACAAGGATGGAAAACAAAACACTCATACACACACACACACACACTCACAGGCGAAGGCCGCAGAGTGGACACAGACCAGCACAGAGGTCGTCTGTACCAACCGGGCTACAAAGGTCAAGTTCCAAGTTTCCTTCACACTTAGAAAACAAAAAGTACCAGCGTGATTGCCACGGCAGTCAGCCTCTGTGTCATCGTTGCGTAACCGTGGCAACACACTGCAACAGGCCGCGGTCAGTCAGTACCGGTGGCACAGCAAGCATTCGACAAGATAGCAGTAAACTTAACAAGAGAAGCCTCTTTGAAAGAAAAATAAAGAAGTAAACGCAGGATAAGGCGGCGTCAGAGGGGGGAGGTGGCTGATTCCATGGTACTGTATTGTTGCTGATTTTGATGGTGATGATCATTTGGCACAAACTTTGTTTTGGCGGAAGTGTTTCAGGCCAACAGTGACAATGTTTTCAAATGTTGGCCTCCGATGTGATGATAAGAGGATGCTTTAGTCTTCATTTTGACATGCTCTTCTTTATGTGCTCTACTTCCATCTGTAAAACAAAGATGGACATGTGATTTAATTTCTTGTACACTGAAAGACATTTAGCTGCTGCTCTTTAAATCCTTTCTTGATATTAGAGACACATGACAAGGGAATGAAGCTCAGCGTTCAGCTCAGCGCAGAGTGGCTAATAAGTAGCCAACATGAAAATGTGAATGGCCGTATCTAGTCCATATGGTTCATTTATTCTCCTGTTACCATTATTAATGAACCTGCTTTGTTTCCATTGATAAACTCTCTTCATGAGTCTCACCTGTAAACTAATGCGAATCTTCCTCTCGTCATCTAGCGCATTGGTCAGCTGTTTCATCTCCTGCCTGAAATGCACACAAACACACCATGACTCTGATACACCCACTTATGTATACTCTCACACACACATGTAGGCTTATACTGTGCATGTGATGTACCTGTGCTGGCTCTTCAAAAGTTCTACTGAGGCCCTCAGGTCTCTCAGCTGGTTCCTGAGTTCCTCCAGTGTTGGGGGTGTCAGAGGTGAGTGCCGGAGCTCGGGGGAGGGGCTCAGACCCGAGGAGGAAGACGGAGATGCAGGGCGATGGCTGGCATTTGGCGGGGCTAGGACAGAGGGTTTGGCGGGCAGTGGTGCTTTACCGTCAGGGGCCTGAGGGCAGATGGAACAAAGATCAGTGATTTTAAAGGAATTCAAGAATTGTTGCGTGTTCCTCAAACATCTAAAAATCTAACCTGGTAGTTCTGCTTTAGTTTCATGCATTTGAAGAGCTTCCAGAAAATTAGGAATACAAATTACAGCAAAAATATTTAACTTTGGGGTTTTCTAAGCACTTCATGAATTAAAATAATTTAGTCATCTAACAACAAACTGTAACGTCTAACATTGAACAGACAATCAAGTCATGTTTGAACAAGGCTCAAAATCAGTGGCATGGTGCCCTCTGCTGGATGTAATAAATAGAGAACAGTGAAAGTGGTCGTACAGCGATGATGGGAAGTCCTTTTCTCAGGAAAACCTCTACAGGTCTGGAGGGAACAGGCTCCGGCTCCTCTTTCCCTCTATCCTTATCCTTCCTGTCCGCCACTGCAGGGGCATCCAGATCGATACTAGACAGGGAAGACTGCAAGAGAGACAGTGACAGTCTTGTTTATTCAAGTCTGTGGCTCTATGAAGGCCTCTGCAGACATAGACTTATGAGAAATATAAAATTGCAGTACAGTCATGATATATTAAAAACAGCTCCCTCCACCTCTTGGAGTTTTGCACTGAAGCACCACACAAGTGTAATATCACTTAGTACGATACCTTTTACACAAATGCCTAATATGCATTGTCAATATACTCACTGTTAAAACGTTAACATAGACACCAGACAGTTATGTAACTGAGATTAAGTTGCGTAACAGTACAGTATACAGTTTGTACTATATATTCATTTTCATAGTGTGCTGTTTTTACTGAGAACAAAACAAGAAATTAATGAACCGTACTGTTTTGTACTAAAAGGAAAGGATCAATCCAAACTGTGACTTTAAAATGACAATAAAATATAATCCAATATTTATCTATAATTTTGTTTTGGTCGATGAGTTTTGCAGAAAATTTAATTTGAAGATGTCATCTTGGGCTCTGGGGCATTTTAAAGTCTGAACGATTATTCAAATAATTGAAAAAATGATTAGATGAATCACTAACTAGTTGCAGCCTTCATTTGTTTTTATGTTTTGCAGATGTAAGCAGCTCCTCCATTTACTATGTGCAGTACACTGTGACCAACAGTGGAAAGGGGTTAGTATGTATGTATGCATGTACAATTTTGAGGTACTTGTGCCTGAGAATTCCACAAAATATAATCAACAAATACATCATGATGTATTTCTATAGATAGAACTAAAAACTTAATTCATCCCTTGGTGGAATTCAAAAGCTACCCAGCTGCAACATTTAAGTGAAGTGATAATATATATTACTCTGAAATATTCTGCAGAAGGAGTACATTTGCTTTTATACTTTAAGTATATATTGATGCCAATACTTTTCTACTATGACTACTTTTACTAAAGTAAAAGATTTGAGTACTAGTGATTGGTGAAGATGTTTTTGAATGAGTCTTTTTAGTTTTCTAGGTACCAGATCAGCTTGTCGACTGTCCGGATGAATCTATGATGTGTCATAATGTAGTGCAGCAACAACACTGAATGAACCCATTAATTTCAAACAGTTAGAAGTTTAGTCAAGTGAGTCAGGACCGGTTAAATCAGACTTGAGTTGAGACCTCCGCCAGCCAAGGCCAATGGTGAGTTCATGTGCTCCTTGTATGGTCGTTCTTTTGACTGTGCTTACACAGCACATTGATAAAGAAGAGCAAAGGCAACTGATCGGGTGGAAATATGACCTAGAACTCTTTTTAAGATTATTCTGGCACCACATGAATGCAGCACAAAGCTGCAGAGGTAACTGGTACCTCTGCTACTTGCCCCTCAAAGAACAACAGATTGTTGGTCTATGACATTTCTGTAACATCACCAACATATAAGTGGGATGCTGAATCATGGCCTTGAAATGAATGTTTTGCCATTATTGATGAAACTTTAAATGCATTGAAAAGAAGTTTTGTGAGGCAGGCAGCACTAGCTGTTGAGTATCAGAACTCAAAAGGTTGGAAAGGTTTGATATATTTATGTGTATCAACTCCAAAAACTGTGATAAGAGTGGGTCCACCAATCACTACTGAGTACTTCCTCCACCACGGGTTGTGACGCAATAGTGAACATCAACAGCATACCCAAAACTCTAGTAATTAAGTATGTTCTTTATGACAGACTACAAACACACTCACAGTTGTGATGATCTGTGAGCGAGGTCGGCGGTCTGTGACTCTTGGCCGTGACGCCGTCGGATGACTCAGCTTCTCTGTTGTCGCTACCACTGCGTCAAGGTCCACATCTGCACAAGCACACATCAGAAACACACACACCTGATTATCATCATCAGCAGGTAAAGTTTCACTCAGCGCTCTCACAGTCACTGAGGCACCATATCTCGATCTCACTGGCCGACGCTCCTGTCAGTCAAACTCACCGGTGTCATGTGACCTGTCAGGGGCAGAATCTGGTGTCGAAGCCCCGCCCTCAGGTTTAGGGCTTTCACACCTGAGCAGGTAAACCATACAACAATATTAGGCTGGATATGCTCAGGAGTATATGGGGTTTTTATTTTTTGTAAGAATGTGAGAGTGTGTGTGTACTGACGCTAGAGTCGGTGGTCTTTCGGGACGCCGCGGGGGTTGGGAGGAAGGGGAGGGGCTTGTCTTTGGGGGGAGGGGTTTCTTGGGGAGGATGGTTGGGAGGGAAGGCTTAGAGATTTCTCCAATCTTCACCTCTTCACCTACACACACACAAAGTCATACAATACACACAGATGTTCAAACAGAAAAATAAGAAACAAAAAAATCACTGTAAAACATAAATAAGCACATGTAGAGATGAACGTGTGACTCAAGCACTCACACACAGACATGCCTTATAAGGTGAAGGAAAGGTTGGTGAGCAATTGATGAAGTGAATCCGAGCCAAGAGGGATAAAACAAAGCTAAAGAAGGTTGTTACAAAATAAAAGCAGAAGAAGAAAGGTCTGGAGTCGCCCAAGGCTGCAAGAAGGGAAAGGAGGGAAAAACAAAACAAGAAGCAAAGAACAAAAACGGAAGGCGACAAAGACCAAAGAGGATCAGGGTGGTCAGGTCAAAGTGGTAGCAGCAGTATATGTAAGTATTTTTATGTTGCTTGCCTTTGGTTTTATGAGTATACAAGAGATTAAATCTTATTGAGTCGTGATTTATTTGATTAAAAAAACCCAATCTCATTAATAATTTGATGATCACTTGATGATCACTAAAATTAGGTAAAGAATGAAGTGAATATATCGATATATCGTATCAGTTATCAGTCAAATGAGTTGTCACATATCAGCATATTGGATATCGGCAAAAATCCAATATCATGCATCCCTATGTGTGACTTATCAGGTCAATCAGAGAGAGAGGTCCCCATTTTTTTGTCTTTCCTCTCCTACTAATCATTGCATGAGCCCTCAGACCTATCCCATGAACCATTAGAGGAGGCATGACCCTTAGTTTGAGAACCACTGGACTAAACTTCTAACTGTTTGAAATTATCAGGCAGCCCAGACAAGCCTTTGAGTAGGTTGGGAGGGTTAAGACAGAATCTGTAAACCTCAAACATTAGCAGGTAATCTGGGCTGAACATCAGTACCGACTAAGGTCCCAGACCTGATTTCTCCTCCAATTGTCATGAGCGGTGACCTGGGGTTAAATCAGCCCTGGACTTCTGTCGTCAGAGGCCGGCTTTAAATAGTACGATTTCTGTGAAAATAAATGTGTTTGAAAAGTACTGATGGGATACATGGGACTTAGATTAATCTGCACAAGTTGTGTGAGAGTTTGTAAATAGATGTTTTCTCTGTTTTTGGATTTTTCGTTCACTGGAGGCATGTGAGCAAAACAATGTTTTCCTCATGAATTTGTAACACATGATGAGTCCTTCTTCCAACACTGTTGACTAAAACCCTGACAAGCAAGCAACGTCTGACTGACTGGGGTCAAATATCGTGTGTGCACCATTTGTCAGGTCTAGCTTGTGTTTTGCACCAGTGAGTGCCAGCGTTTGTCAAGATCAAAACCACAGTTCCCAAAGCTTCCTCTTGCACAACGAATGTTGCTGACAGTGTTTCTTCAATCACAATGTTGCTCCTTTGTTTTATAACAAAAGACAAACATGCTGCAGGTGATTTTTTCTACAGCTCTTATTTCAGCAAATGTTCATGTTTACAGCTAGAAAACATCCCCTTCATCCTTTTTCACGCTGAAACTGCATCTCCTTTTTTTCAGCTGTAAAGCCATCCTGCAAATCAATGCTGGATTAGTGATATTAATAAGCATGTTAGTTTAGTGATCCGTCCATTGCTGGCTGAACAGATCAGTGGAAAGTTGCAGGCTGAAGGTGAGCTGAGCGGGGCCAAAGCGGTCTCGACTGTACCTCGATCCTGGTCCCTCTGTGGCAGATGTTCAGGTCGCTCAGGAGGAACCTTCTTGACCTCCGACTTTCTCTCTACAGGTCAGAGTTTACAGGTTTCTGTTTCTCTCTCAGAACATAAACATACAGGGGAGGAAAGAAATACGATGGTACTGTACCTGTGGTGTGTTTGGCTGAAGGAGCACTCGGAGGAGGCGGTTTCTTTGGTCTCTGGAAACACACACAGACACATCACAAAAATACTTCAAGAATCTCTCGCGTCTTTGCGACTGTCTGGGTCTCTAATGTCACGGTAAACATACGACTTTTTGCAAGCCAAGATTACCTCTTTCTCCACTTCTATTAGCTTCACAAAGTTATCTGGGAAGACACCTTGCCGTCCTCCGATCTCCCCCATCCACCAGCCTGCATCAGCACACTCCTGGTCAACAGAAAGCAAAGTGTTCGGTCTCAACTACACTTTAAATGCTCGCTGTGTATTTAATGAGCACCTGGATGCAAATTGTTCTTACACAAACAAATCAAACTAACCAAATGATGCAAAAATCAAAGCAGACACACCCACGTAGAGGCAGAGTTATACACACACGTGTTACCTTACCTTGGTGATGATGGTGATGATTTCGCCCTCTTTGAGTTGCAGCTCATCTTCATTTTGTGCTTCATATGGAAAAAGGACTTTGCACAGCTCCCGCCCTGCCAATCAAATTCAAAACAAATTTAAGAAAAGGAAAACAGCCGAGAAACAAGAGAGTAGAGGAGGTTTTCACCAAGAAATGAAGGTTTGATGTTTACAATGTGCATAGGTGTAGATCTCAGGGGGGGACGCCATATCCTCCCATATTTAGAACATGTGCATCTGCCCGCCCCCCAAAGTAGCAAAGAACTTCTATTGTGACAAAATTAAAGATATTTACACGATAAATTTATGCTGAAAAGGGTTGAATTGGTGCATAATAAATCACAAAAATCAAAATGAAAGGAATTAAGTTTTGAAAATTATATGGTTAAGGACCTCCAAACCCCTAGTGTCATAAACCCAACCCACTGTTCAAACAGGAGGTGAGAATCGGGGTGATATGTGACCTGTGGTTGAAGCCAAACTACTGAGGATTTACTGAGGCATGTAAACAATGTATTACAGTAGACGCATGGATAAGCTTTTCAAGGTCAGGTACAGACACAGCTGACTAAATTTTGGTAATATTTTGTAGGTGGAAGCAGCAGGATTTAATGAGATTACTGACATGTACTGTAGCTCAAAGTGAAATTGAGATTTGAATTGATGCCTAAATTTCTCGCTATAGATTTAATATACGTTGCTACCGGTTGCTATATTACTATCACAGGGCTGACACATAGAGAAAGACAAACATTCACGCACACATTTACACCTACAGGCAATTTAGAGTCACCAATAAACCTAACGTGCATGTCTTTGGACTGTGGGAGGAAGCCGGAGTACCCTGAGGAAACCCACACTGGCACGGGGAGAACATGCAAAGTCCATATAGAAGGGCCCCGGCCACTAGCGGATGGGGACCTGCAATCCTCTTGCTCTGAAGCAACAGTGCTAACCACTGCACCACCGTGCACCGTTTGTGTGATTCAACACTTTCTACATCACATTGTGGAATGTCCTTTATGTTAGGACAACTTTTGCACAATTGTTAACAATTTGTATGTACAATAAATACAAAAAGGAACTTGAGAAGGCCACTAAATTATTTCATACAATCATGTTGTATGATAGAGCACATCTTGCTGTAAAAGATGTTAAACTCATTAACTAAAAATACCTTTAAAAAGAAATACCTTTTAAAAGTCATAATACCCTTCAAAACCTGGGTGTCAGAACTTTCCACAAGCATCTGAACAAACTGTTTCAGCAAGGAAGTGTTTTCAAGCCTGGTGCAACTACATTACAATACTGTGACAATACTGTGACAAAAGAAAGGAAAGCTTTTGCATGAAAGGAAGTGATCTCAAAACTCCGGTATGCTTTAAAAGGTGGTAGACTGTTTATAAGTTTCTTTAGATAATCACTGCTGCTGCTTAACTATAAATTTGTGTCATTTATATTGACGTTTTTAATCACAATTTATCACTGTATGTTCAACAGAAAAGCTGCAACTTCTCACCTTTAGCTTTGCCATCAGGTTCAGTCTTCATGGTTTCCGTGGCAACACTCGCTGCTTTCCCCTCGATGGCCTGAGTGAAGGGCAGATGGAAGAAAACCTTCAGTTTCTCACACAAATCTCATCCTCAGATGCGCTCACATCTATGGCAGATGTCATTGTGTAACCAGCGGTACAGTGTGTTTGGTGTAACCACTCTGAGTTTGAGACTTCCTGTGCTCACGATGGTGAGTTTCACCAATGTCTCTTGAGAATAACGAGACCTGGTTTGGTGCAGCTGTGGTTAGTGAGATGGTGACAGGGAAGTTTACTCACTAGTGTTGGTAAAAAGACACTGAACATCTGTCTCTCTCCTCCCTGATTTTTGATTTTCATGTATTACTTTTTTAATTCAAGCTAAATTAATTAAACATACTGTTGACATATTTCAGTCTGGACCAAAGTCGTAAGACGAAAGACCATCCAACATTGCCATCCCTACAGTAGTGCTGCTAGTGTGACTTGACATTACATGTCACAAACAAAAACAAACAGAACTAGAAAAACAGAATTAAGTGTCCTGCGTATCTTAAAAAATTATGATGACAATACTAATACCAGTACCTTCAAAATCATACCGATACCAATAGAGTACTTAATTCGATACCCATAGGAGGAAAATGTTTTGGTGGCATCTCGGTATGCTTAAACTCCAACAAACACATCATGCTCAACTTCACCAGCTCACAGACTGTATGTATGGGTTGTAGCTGCAGCTGCAGGAGTGTGAGCTTTGCACCGGGGACAGTTGTGAGAGTCTGCCCGACCACACACACACACACACACACACACACACACAGTGACAAGGATACCAGTTAGCATCACAGGCTGACATTACCAAATGTATTTAATGAATTTAAGGACAGAGTTGAGCCGTTTCATTGTTGGTGTGAGTTTCTTGGGACCGTTTAATGGCTCGGTGTTGGATGATCGTCGGTGCTGGGTTAGCTTGTGCTAACTGGGCAGATGTTGAACTGACTTTTTGCCAAGGAGAGTGGCTCCAAAGATGGCAGCAACAGAAAGTATGCTGAGAATCAAGACTTAAATGCAGGTATTGTTTCACTGGGGATGTTTCACTACTTGGTAGTTAAAGGTATTAAATATACCTAGCCCTATTTCACAAATTAAAGGGTGAACTAGCATTACCGCTTTGCAGTTGTATGCTATAGCGAACCAGTCATGTTGCACTTACAGTATACATCCATGTCTGTAAAAACATGGCTGCTTTACATGCATTTCCCCCCAGCAACACAGAACATCTATACAATCAGCACAGATTCAAGGTGGGCACCAAGTTAGTGTCACCAAGTCAGTGTCTGACCAAATGTTTTCCCTTCTGTTCCTGAGCTGATGCGAATAACGGCCAGAAAAGTGTTTCTGCAGACTATCATGATGTCACAGTGAAGTTGTCATCACTTTATAATTTTTTATTTTGTTAGACATTTGTGTGAACATTTTGTCATAATTAGTGCCAAATTTGAGGAAACTCCCTTATGCCTTTTGAGACTTTCAAGAGAATAAGATGGACACAAAGTCACAGTGACCTTGACACTGACATTTGACCTACGACTTTCAAAATCTAATCAGTTTATCATTGTGTCCAAGTAGACTTTTTTTCCACATACGGATGGATGGACGGACAGATAAACAGATGGGCGGACAACCTGAAAACATAATGAACGAACATAATGAATACAGACGGCACAGAAGCATAACAATAAAACTCGTCCACTGGGAGACAAAACTAAACAACAATTAAACTGAAGTAATCACTTTCCTCCAGTGAACATCTTTGTCCCACTGCTCCAGTCTAACTAGCTAATTAGAGAGGATGAGATCAGATTTAGCACAGAAACCACCGAGCTGACTGCATGATGAAGTGTGTGTGTGTGTGTGTGTGTGTGTGTGTGTGTGTGTGTGTGTGTGTGTGTGTGTGTGTGTGTGTGTGTGTGTGTGTGTGTGTGTGTGAGTGTGTGTGTGTGTACTCACCAACATATATAACAGTGGACTTGAGCGTCGTTACACAGTCACTAACAGTGGACTTGACGGCCAACAGGGGACATTTTTTAAGTCCCCTATTGGTTATGCTTTAAATCGTGATAAAATCATGTCTAAACTCCTCTGGTAATTTTTTTTTAACTTTTGCCAAGTGGGGACCTGAAGGTGTGTGAGTGTTTAAGTGCATACTCAGCAGTGCCTCTGCTGGCTGGAGCCAGGATTTTAATGCCTCAGTCACACACATCGCTTTTTAACACTCCCCATAGTGTGAATGGCTTGCAGCCACAGAAAGTCTATTGGTATGTAAATGTTCTATTAAACTGCCAACTTGGTGAAGCAACTAGTCCCCTGACACATGATTTTTTTACATTATGTTTTTGTAACAAAATATGAAGGCTAAGCTTTGATGGAATTTTTATGCTCAACACTACAAAAATAAAGGGCTGCCCAAAAGGCAGCACAGTATTTATGAATCTAATAAGGATGAAAAATAGAAAAAACTAAACAGAACAAAAAAAACAAAAACAATTATGTAATCATTTCCTTTCACTTTTAATGAATAACTAAAAACTAATTTGATATCACACTTTGACTAAACCTGTGAAGTTAAGTCCAAAAATACTCACCTGACCGTATTTTCACAGGCACTCAATGTCAATAATATTTTCAATACACTTGTACACCACTTTACATTACTTTCAATAATTACTAACTATTCAGTGGTAGAAAACTAAAAACTTAAAAAGAATATAATGTAATTTTGTGCTCACTCTACACACATAGGATTATACTTTATGAAACAACACAAGTCCACTGTTTGCTGGCACAGAATGACACAAGTTCCCTCTTGGATAGCATAGAGCGATAATCACACTCCAGCATGGATGAATTAAAGAAATTAGTCAAATTAGCAATACTTATGAGAAAGATATAAAAATCTCTACATTATAGCCTCTTGAACCATGATATGTTTTGTTTTTGTGACAAATCATGAAGGCCCAACTTTGAATTTGTTTACCAACTACTCAATGTCAATAATATTTTCAATACACTTGTACACCACTTTACATTACTTTCAATAATTACAAACTATTCAGTGGTAGAAAACTAAAAACTAAAAAAGAATGTAATGTAATTTTGTGCTCACTCTACACACATAGGATCATACATTATGAAACAACACAAGTCCACTGTTTGCTGGCACAGAATGACACAAGTTCCCTCTTGGATAGCATAGAGCGATAATCACACTCCAGCATGGATGAATTAAAGAAATTAGTCAAATTAGCAATACTTATGAGAAAGATATAAAAATCTCTACATTATAGCCTCTTGAACCATGATATTTTTTGTTTTTGTGACAAATCATGAAGGCCCAACTTTGAATTTGTTTACCAACTACTCAATGTCAATAATATTTTCAATACACTTGTACACCACTTTACATTACTTTCAATAATTACAAACTATTCAGTGGTAGAAAACTAAAAACTAAAAAAGAATGTAATGTAATTTTGTGCTCACTCTACACACATAGGATCATACATTATGAAACAACACAAGTCCACTGTTTGCTGGCAAAGAATGACACAAGTCCACTCTTGGATAGCATAGAGCGATAATCACACTCCAGCATGGATGAATTAAAGAAATTAGTCAAATTAGCAATACTTATGAGAAAGATATAAAAACCTCTACATTATATGATGTGTTTTATTTTTGTAACAAATCGTGAAGGCCCAACTTTGGTGAATATCCTTTACTAGCTAATTTCAAGATTTAGACTAAGGGCCATCCAGAGAGCAGCAGAATAATAAACAGAATAAAGAAAACAACTAGTATAACTTTTATCAGACTTTAAGTGGACATCAGAGTGGACCTAAAAAACTTGTTAGTCAAAAAGGAAAACCTTCCTCTTCCTACTTTTCACAAGCACTGGATGTCAATTAAGTAACTTTTTGAAAGTGACTTTGTGCTTAACCCAAACCTATAGGATAACAGAATGAGTACTTAAAAATCTGAAGGAAGGAAGACTTTAAAAAAGCTGTATTTATAGGAATACACTTTGTTTTGTATTTGTATGAATTGTGTATAAATTAAAATTTCTGGAAAATACACATTATGTAGAAATTTCACATTGCATGAATCTATCTTGAAGAGAAAAAACAATCTATTTGGATATGAATCAGATACCATATTGTAGTCAAAAATGTGATATTTACACTAACTGCTAATGCCTCTCTTAGATCCATCATAAAAAAGACCTCATAGGGTGCTGAAATATTCAGTGTCTCGATGGAGTTAACCTTAATCCTCTCTCAGAATCAAACAACAGGATGCAGACCTTTAAAGAAGACTTCATGTATGGAGTCTTGTTTTGAAGTTTGACTCTATAACAAAAAAGATAGATTTTATATATTGACTCAAGTCCCCTTTTTGCTGGTCCCCGCTTGAATATGATGCAGCGACATACACACTCCTTCATGGGTGTGAATAAAGTGTCTGGCTCCTGTGAACAATACTGAAGTTAAAATGAATGATTCAAGATTTAAGATTTGCAGGAAATGTCACCCAAGCCTGCATGACTATGCAAATTCAAGTAGACCAGACACTACACCAAGTATCAACCTGGAAAACTTAGGTCTCTCATTTTGATAAAAGTCAACTCTTAAGCTCGAAATGACACTGACTTACAAAAATTACTGCTTAAAAGTTTTTATCTTACAATGTATCTAATACTAAGGATGGAAAAATATTATTGCAGCACGTCAGTACAATGTGATGCACTCACATCTTACACATTAAAGTCTGATGCATGAGTGAATCTTTACACTCTATTGACTTTGACTTACAGCAGTTATTTCTGATATCTTAGCGTATCTACTACCAAGGACAAGGAAATATTGTTGCTGTCTGTCATCATAAGAAACTCAGTTTTCTAAATTCAGGCACTGTGTAATTTAACTTGTCTTCTGTTATGGTAATGAGCATTGAAAGGTTCAGTGTCTGTCATGATGGAGTTAACCATTGTGTGTATGTGTGTGTGTGTGTATGTATGTAGATGTATATAAATATATATATATATATATATATATATATATATATATATATATATATATTTATATACGCCGCTGTTGATTACTATCGAGCGATATTCACACTCCCTAAGAACATGCTCCAAATTATCAGATATTTAAGTATATGTGTTTAATACCTAGCTGTCTACAGGTTTGATAGGCTACATTATGCTGTCAGAGAAAATGATATATGTTGCCATGGGAATATGGAAAATGTTTGGTCTTGTTTGCTACAAGCAAAATTTGCTAAAGTTTTTTTTCGTAATTAATCAATTAATTGATCATCAATGTTACCAGTGATCAATTGAGGAAAGTGCTTAAAATTGTCAACCCTAGTCAATACCCTGCTACAGTGCATCTATGCATGTAGATTCTTTATTATATATTTACATTTATGATTACACATTACTCGTCCAGTAACATTCACACACTGCTTTTTAGGAAGTTACGCATGTTTAATTTCAGTTGATGATGTGAACATAAAACTGCCTCTGATGAGTGAGTGGACTGAGGGGTGCCAGTCTGTGATACTGAATATCTGAATATCTGACAGTCAGTATCAGACCTGGATTGTCTGCGGTGTGGGGGATGGTCTCCTGTTGTGAACGATGGTCGTTAGGGTCTTTTCCCCTTCAGGTTTGCTAGCCTCTCATAGACAAGATGATGTTTCTGATTCAGAGTGACAGAGGCATAGGTGATCAGGTGAATAATGTGTCTTAGTTTAAGATATTTTCTAGGTGCTGTGGAAATTGAAGTCTCCAAACTTTTAAGACTGGGTTGGCTTTGAAATGGTACAACTCATGTATGGAGCGGAAAAGAAACAACTAAAACAATCAAACAAACAAAAACCAATCACAGTTATTACATGGAAGCTTCAGGCCAAATCTAAAGTGTCTGTCCAAAAAAATTTTATACACAGAAGGTTTCTAATGCATATCCATATTAAATTCATCATTATATATTTGGTCCTCACCACTGAGATGAGAAAATATCCCTACTTCACACTTGTCTGTCCTATACATTAAAGGCTAAAAAGCCCCAAAAAATATCTTTAACAAAATATAAGAACAAGCTGCATAAATATGACAATAGATAATCAGAGAGGAACATTGGCATAGTGAGGGAAAGGCTACAGGAACTGCCAGGATGTATAGTGTTTTTTGTTTGTCATAGTTTTCAGTCACGTGACATGCATGGTGACCTGGAGGGCAAAACGATGGGCCAACATGGCGGCTCAAACTGTAGTCTCCATAGGCACGCAGCTCAAGCCAGTACAATTTCCTTATGTTTCAAGCCACAGATATTTGAAGAAGGGCTGTGGCATATCATACCATCCACTATAACCCTGGTATACATTTTTACGTCATAGAAAAGTGTCCAATATCACTGATGTAGCAATTGTTCCGTCGTGCGCACAGCAAAAACAGAAGTCCAAACATGTTTTAAGGCCAAAGCGCCTTGAAGTATACCCATTGTTGAGCATCAAATGAAGACCAGAGCTGTTTTTCTGTACCCACATATGTGTTTGTGGAGAGCTAAATGGAATTTTAAAAAAGGCATGGACGTTGGGACAAAAAAAATCCCTCACCTTACACTGCTGCCAGGATGAAAGCGTACAAAAGTATGGACAGTCATATGTATTTTCCTGGATGGATCAATTGTGCTGCTGTTTGGGAGACAAAGGGCAAGAAATTCTTCAGTGTTAAAGCAGAGTACTAATTACTTAATGTTAGCTATCTAACATTAATCCATGAATTATACTAAATTTCAGAGACAGCTGCCACTGTTTGCCCTCCAGAGACAACATGGTTTGTTTAATGGCACATATCCACAATATAGTCTTTCCTGAGTTTTCTTTGTCAGCCAGGATTCTGTAGAAACACTTTGAGACAGTTTCATAAGCAAATGAAAACTCCTTGTAGTTGTAAAATACCCATAAAGGTAGAAGTTTGCAAAATCAGTACTCAAGCTAGTTTTTAAAGCTTACATGCTCCCATAAATGCATTTAGTGATTTTTATGATACGTCAATATATATTATTACTATGTTTTAATTTTGCAGATCATTCAAGTTACACATATTTTAATTTCAGTTGATGATGCGAATATAAAACTGCCTCTGATGAGGGAATGGACTGGAGGGGTGCCATTCTGTGACACTGAAACTCTGACAGTCAGTATCAGACCTGGATTGTCTGTGGTGTGGGGGATGGTCTCCTGTTGTGAACGATGGTCGTTAGGGTCTTTTCACCTTCAGGTTTGCTAGCCTCTCATAGACAAGATGATGTTTCTGATTCAGAGTGACAGAGGCATAGGTGATCAGGTGAATAATGTGTCTTAGTTTAAGATATTTTCTAGGTGCTGTGGAAATTGAAGTCTCCAAACTTTTAAGACTGGGTTGGCTTTGAAATGGTACAACTCATGTATGGAGCAGAAAAGAAAAAACTAAAACAATCAAACAAACAAAAACCAATCACAGTTATTACATGGAAGCTTCAGGCCAAATCTAAAGTGTCTGTCCAAAAAATTTTTATACACAGAAGGTTTCTAATGCATATCCATATTAAATTCATCATTATATATTTGGTCCTCACCACTGAGATGAGAAAATATCCCTACTTCACACTTGTCTGTCCTATACATTAAAGGCTAAAAAGCCCCAAAAAATATCTTTAACAAAATATAAGAACAAGCTGCATAAATATGACAATAGATAATCAGAGAGGAACATTGGCATAGTGAGGGAAAGGCTACAGGAACTGCCAGGATGTATAGTGTCTTTTGTTTGTCATAGTTTTCAGTCACGTGACATGCATGGTGACCTGGAGGGCAAAACGATGGGCCAACATGGCGGCTCAAACTGTAGTCTCCATAGGCACGCAGCTCAAGCCAGTACAATTTCCTTATGTTTCAAGCCACAGATATTTGAAGAAGGGCTGTGGCATATCATACCATCCACTATAACCCTGGTATACATTTTTACGTCATAGAAAAGTGTCCAATATCACTGATGTAGCAATTGTTCCGTCGTGCGCACAGCAAAAACAGAAGTCCAAACATGTTTTAAGGCCAAAGCGCCTTGAAGTATACCCATTGTTGAGCATTAAATGAAGACCAGAGCTGTTTTTCTGTACCCACATATGTGTTTGTGGAGAGCTAAATGGAATTTTAAAAAAGGCATGGACGTTGGGACAAAAAAAATCCCTCACCTTACACTGCTGCCAGGATGAAAGCGTACAAAAGTATGGACAGTCATATGTATTTTCCTGGATGGATCAATTGTGCTGCTGTTTGGGAGACAAAGGGCAAGAAATTCTTCAGTGTTAAAGCAGAGTACTAATTACTTAATGTTAGCTATCTAACATTAATCCATGAATTATACTAAATTTTAGAGACAGCTGCCACTGTTTGCCCTCCAGAGACAACATGGTATGTTTAATGGCACATATCCACAAACTAGTCTTTCCTGAGTTTTCTTTGTCAGCCAGGATTCTGTAGAAACACTTTGAGACAGTTTCATAAGCAAATGAAAACTCCTTGTAGTTGTAAAATACCCATAAAGGTAGAAGTTTGCAAAATCAGTACTCAAGCTAGTTTTTAAAGCTTACATGCTCCCATAAATGCATTTAGTGATTTTTATGATATGTCAATATATATTATTACTATGTTTTAATTTTGCCGATCATTCAAGTTACACATATTTTAATTTCAGTTGATGATGTGAATATAAAACTGCCTCTGATGAGGGAATGGACTGGAGGGGTGCCATTCTGTGACACTGAAACTCTGACAGTCAGTATCAGACCTGGATTGTCTGTGGTGTGGGGGATGGTCTCCTGTTGTGAACGATGGTCGTTAGGGTCTTTTCACCTTCAGGTTTGCTAGCCTCTCATCGACAAGATGATGTTTCTGATTCAGAGTGACAGAGGCATAGGTGATCAGGTGAATAATGTGTCTTAGTTTAAGATATTTTCTAGGTGCTGTGGAAATTGAAGTCTCCAAACTTTTAAGACTGGGTTGGCTTTGAAATGGTACAACTCATGTATGGAGCAGAAAAGAAAAAACTAAAACAATCAAACAAACAAAAACCAATCACAGTTATTACATGGAAGCTTCAGGCCAAATCTAAAGTGTCTGTCCAAAAAATTTTTATACACAGAGGGTTTCTAATGCATATCCATATTAAATTCATCATTATATATTTGGTCCTCACCACTGAGATGAGAAAATATATATATACTTAAACTTTAAAACACCATTGTTGTGAGGAATTGAAAATATGAAGAACATTACATTTGTTTAAACAAAGGTTTAAAACTAACATTATGCAAAAATATGACAATAGATAATCAGAGAGGAACATTGGCATAGTGAGGGAAAGGCTACAGGAACTGCCAGGATGTATAGTGTCTTTTGTTTGTCATAGTTTTCAGTCACGTGACATGCATGGTGACCTGGAGGGCAAAACGATGGGCCAACATGGCGGCTCAAACTGTAGTCTCCGTAGGCACACAGCTCAAGCCAGTACAATTTCCTTATGTTTCAAGCCACAGATATTTGAAGAAGGGCTGTGGCATATCATACCATCCACTATAACCCTGGTATAAATTTTTACATCATAGAAAAGTGTCCAATATCACTGATGTAGCAATTGTTCTGTCGTGCGCACAGCAAAAACACAAGTCCAAACATGTTTTAAGGCCAAAGCGCCTTGAAGTATACCCATTGTTGAGCATCAAATGAAGACCAGAGCTGTTTTTCTGTACCCACATATGTGTTTGTGGAGAGCTAAATGGAATTTTAAAAAAGGCATGGACGTTGGGACAAAAAAATCCCTCACCTTACACTGCTGCCAGGATGAAAGCGTATAAAAGTATGGACAGTCATATGTATTTTCCTGGATGGATCAATTGTGCTGCTGTTTGGGAGACAAAGGGCAAGAAATTCTTCAGTGTTAAAGCAAAGGAGAGTACTAATTACTTAATGTTAGCTATCTAACATTAATCCATGAATTATACTAAATTTCAGAGACAGCTGCCACTGTTTGCCCTCCAGAGACAACATGGTTTGTTTAATGGCACATATCCACAAACTAGTCTTTCCTGAGTTTTCTTTGTCAGCCAGGATTCTGTAGAAACACTTTGAGACAGTTTCATAAGCGAATGAAAACTCCTTGTAGTTGTAAAATACCCATAAAGGTAGAAGTTTGCAAAATCAGTACTCAAGCTAGTTTTTAAAGCTTACATGCTCCCATAAATGCATTTAGTGATTTTTATGATACGTCAATATATATTATTACTATGTTTTCATTTTGCCGATCATTCAAGTTACACATATTTAATTTCAGTTGATGATGTGAATATAAAACTGCCTCTGATGAGTGAGTGGACTGGAGGGGTGCCATTCTGTGACACTGAAACTCTGACAGTCAGTATCAGACCTGGATTGTCTGTGGTGTGGGGGATGGTCTCCTGTTGTGAACGATGGTCGTTAGGGTCTTTTCACCTTGGGCTTCAGGTTTGTTAGCTAAAATATTATTTATTCTCAATTCTCAAGTCATCATGTAAGAGTGTGAATATTATCCCTAAGACCCTAACGACCATCGTTCACAACAGGAGACCATCCCCCACACCGCAGACAATCCAGGTCTGATACTGACTGTCAGATATTCAGATATTCAGTATCACAGACTGGCACCCCTCAGTCCATTCACTCATCAGAGGCAGTTTTATGTTCACATCATCAACTGAAATTAAACATGTGTAACTTCCTAAAAAGCAGTGTGTGAATGTAAATATATAATAAAGAATCTACATGCATAGATGCACTGTAGCAGGGTATTGACTAGGGTTGACAATTTTAAGCACTTTCCTCAATTGATCACTGGTAACATTGATGATCAATTAATTGATTAATTACGAAAAAACTTTAGCAAATTTTGCTTTTAGCAAACAAGACCAAACATTTTCCATATTCCCATGGCAACACATATCATTTTCTCTGACAGCATAATGTAGCCTATCAAACCTGTAGACAGCTAGGTATTAAACACATATACTTAAATATCTGATAATTTGGAGCACGTTCTTAAAATTATCTCCGTTATATTTCAGATCTACATCCATGAGGGAGTGTGAATATCGCTCGATAGTAATCAGCAGCGGACCTGTGTCGTATTGTTCAAACAAAGATTATACATATATATATATATATATATATATATATATATATATATATATATATATATATATATATATATATATATATAATCTACATACATACACACACACACACATACACACAATGGTTAACTCCATCATGACAGACACTGAGCCTTTCAATGCTCATTACCATAACACAAGACAAGTTAAATTACACAGTGCCTGAATTTAGAAAATTGAGTTTGAGTTTCTTATGATGACAGACAGCAACAATATTTCCTTGTCCTTGGTAGTAGATACGCTAAGATATCAGAAATAACTGTTGTAAGTCAATGTCAATAGAGTGTTCTTTAATTCATCCGTGCTGGAGTGTGATTATCGCTCTATGCTATCCAAGAGGGGACTTGTGTCATTCTTTGCCAGCAAACAGTGGACTTGTGTTGTTTCATAAAGTATAATCCTATGTGTGTAGAGTGAGCACAAAATTACATTACATTCTTTTTTAGTTTTTAGTTTTCTACCACTGAATAGTTTGTAATTATTGAAAGTAATGTAAAGTGGTGTACAAGTGTATTGAAAAAATTATTGACATTGGGTAGTTGGTAAACAAATTCACCAAAGTTGGGACTTCATGATTTGTTACAAAAATAAAACACATCATACAATGTAGAGATTTTTATATCTTTCTTATAAGTATTGCTAATTTGACTAATTTCTTTAATTCATCCATGCTGGAGTGTGATTATCGCTCTATGCTATCCAAGAGGGAACTTGTGTCATTCTGTGCCAGCGAACAGTGGACTTGTGTTGTTTCATAAAGTATAATCCTATGTATGTAGAGTGAGCACAAAATTGCATTACATTCTTTTTTAGTTTTTAGTTTTCTACCACTGAACAGTTAGTAATTATTGAAAATAATGTAAAGTGGTGTACAAGTGTATTGAAAATATTATTGACATTGAGTAGCTGGTAAATAAATTCACCAAAGTTGGGCCTTCATGATTTGTTACAAAAATAAAACATATCATGGTTCAAGAGGCTATAATGTAGAGATTTTTATGTCTTTCTTATAAGTATTGCTAATTTGACTAATTTCTTTAATTCATCCATGCTGGAGTGTGATTATCGCTCTATGCTATCCAAGAGGGGACTTGTGTCATTCTGTGCCAGCGAACAGTGGACTTGTGTTGTTTCATAAAGTATAATCCTATGTGTGTAGAGTGAGCACAAAATTACATTACATTCTTTTTTAGTTTTTAGTTTTCTACCACTGAATAGTTTGTAATTATTGAAGGTAATGTAAAGTGGTGTACAAGTGTATTGAAAAAATTATTGACATTGGGTAGTTGGTAAACAAATTCACCAAAGTTGGGACTTCATGATTTGTTACAAAAATAAAACACATCATACAATGTAGAGATTTTTATATCTTTCTTATAAGTATTGCTAATTTGACTAATTTCTTTAATTCATCCATGCTGGAGTGTGATTATCGCTCTATGCTATCCAAGAGGGAACTTGTGTCATTCTGTGCCAGCGAACAGTGGACTTGTGTTGTTTCATAAAGTATAATCCTATGTATGTAGAGTGAGCACAAAATTGCATTACATTCTTTTTTAGTTTTTAGTTTTCTACCACTGAACAGTTAGTAATTATTGAAAATAATGTAAAGTGGTGTACAAGTGTATTGAAAATATTATTGACATTGAGTAGCTGGTAAATAAATTCACCAAAGTTGGGCCTTCATGATTTGTTACAAAAATAAAACATATCATGGTTCAAGAGGCTATAATGTAGAGATTTTTATATCTTTCTTATAAGTATTGCTAATTTGACTAATTTCTTTAATTCATCCATGCTGGAGTGTGATTATCGCTCTATGCTATCCAAGAGGGGACTTGTGTCATTCTGTGCCAGCGAACAGTGGACTTGTGTTGTTTCATAAAGTATAATCCTATGTGTGTAGAGTGAGCACAAAATTGCATTACATTCTTTTTTAGTTTTTAGTTTTCTATCACTGAATAGTTAGTAATTATTGAAAATAATGTAAAGTGGTGTACAAGTGTATTGAAAATATTATTGACATTGAGTAGCTGGTAAATAAATTCACCAAAGTTGGGCCTTCATGAGTTGTTAAAAAAATAAAACATATCATATAATGTAGAGATTTTTATATCTTTCTTATAAGTATGGCTAATTTGACTAATTTCTTTAATTCATCCATGCTGGAGTGTGATTATCACTCTATGCTATCCAAGAGGGAACTTGTGTTGTTTCATAAAGTATAATCCTATGTGTGTAGAGTGAGCACAAAATTACATTACATTCTAATAAAAATAAAATAAAAATAGAATTTCATCCAACCTCATGAATGAGTCTAAAATGAATGCGTTGAAGATGCCTGAACAGCCACAGTAAAGTGCAGTAGATGCATGCTTCAAAACCTGTCTTAGATTGACAAATGTTTTTTCTCCACTTACATTATTAAAAGGATATACAAATAAGATATAAACCAACCATCTCTGTAATGCATACATCAGCATCACACACAGGTCATAAAAATGACCAGCAACACAGAAGAATATGAATTCCCCCAAGAAACGTTTAGAAATTGAAATTAAAAAATGTCTTCATGATTGTTTTAATATGTGTATCACAGAGAAATGTGTAAATATTGATATCATTAAAGTTAAATCTGCTTTTGAAAGAAACAAACAAAGTCTTTGCAGTAAACAAACACTGTGAAAGACTGAGTACAGACAGTTACAGTGAAGCATATGGAGGTCCCCTCTTTGATAGGTAGACATCGTTCAAGGTTCCAAGTCCCCTCTTGGCAATTTCTTTAAAAAAAATTTAAAAAGCACATTTGCAGTAATATTATGGTAAAAGAGCTTAAAAGTTAATGTTCTATTCTATTTTTGTATTTTTAAAATGCCCAGAAACTGAAGTCCACTGTTGGCTAATGTAACCCGATAGTGCACTGTTGGTCAGGTATGCTTGTCTGTGTGTGTGTGTGTGTGGTGTAGGTTGTTAAAGGAGCCGTTGTTTTCCGGCTGGAGTGGATCCCTCGACAGTGTTTGTGGAACCAGGGTGGCTCTTCCACAGGAAAACACATGCACACATTCACAAGACCCGGTCTGTCCCAAACACACACACAGCTCTGTTCTGTTCGGCCAGAGAGAAAAAAAAAAACCCACACCACCACCACCTCCCCCACCAGCTTCTCTCCTCTCTCTCCTTACCCTTCTCCCTCTATAATGAGACCCATGTGGTGCCACAAGCATTGACACATCATTACAACATCACAGAGACGTTTCCATGTTCAAGTATCACATGTTTCCGGCCTCTTATAGGCAGCACTAATGGACGAAGGAAGAAGGAAGATTCTTTACTTAATAGGACATTGTGTAACATTTTCAGTTGTTTATTGGCAAAAACGATGTCTGCATTCATACATATGTCATCATTGGTGTACTATTACCTCCACCAATAATCTGACTTATTCTTGTAAAAAGAGAAATTCGATTTGTTTGTACATTGTGCGGGTAAGTCGTCTGCGGGTTTCAAAATGTTTCGCCATTTTGAGATTACATCCACCAGCAAGGGACATACATCAACGCCTTCGGCTTTAATCAAAATCAATTAATTGATTAAGTGACTACTTGTTTAGGCTTTCTATACAGTGTTGGGTAGTTAATTTTTTTTTGACATTGTGTTATGTTTTTCCATATGTTTGTATGTAAATCTTGATTTGTAAAGAAAATAAATATAATGGGGTAAAAAGCACACTATTGTCCTCCGAACTATAGTGGAATACAAGTATAAAGCGCCATGAAATGGAAATACTCAAGTACAAATACCTAAAATTTGCAGTTAAGTACTTGAGTAAATGTGCCGAGTTACATTCCACCATGTGCTCTTAAGCAATAGGGATTAACCAGTAAGTAGCAGTAGTAGTAGCAAGTTGTGGTAATAAAACGACTATTTTTGTAGGGACTCAGACAGTTAGACATTTTTAATTTCCCCGGTTTTGGTTTCAAAATGAAAAGGGAACTATTTCCCTCTTGAGGGAGAAACCTCACATGGCCGTGCAGCTGCATTCACTATACTGTACATCTGTTTCAGAGCTGCATCATTTTAAAACAAAGTGTGACCAGAGGCAGGAAATTCAACCATGGTGTCAATTTTCTAAAGTTGCTCAACTGCAGGTTTCACAAGGAAAGTGTGAAACAAACACGACCTACCTTGATGTAAGTGCTGCACAGCACTGTGTGGTGACTTTGC
Organism: Epinephelus awoara; assembly: GCA_035609425.1. NCBI lineage: Eukaryota > Metazoa > Chordata > Actinopteri > Perciformes > Serranidae > Epinephelus > Epinephelus awoara. Next base: position 23,908,117 of record CM069314.1, on the reverse strand, counting down.
AAGTGAAAGTTTTCTCATAACATACACTGTTTTTCAAAAGTATCACACCTATGGAGGCGGCTTTCCATCACCTCAATCAAGAGATTTTTTTTTTTGCTCACATGGCGAAAGCTTAACAAAATCGACACTGGCATAGTATACTGGAACATCTGCACTGAGTATGGGCTGAAAGTCCCAAGGTTAAAATGGAAGACAAATTCTAAGGTGGTTGAGAATGACCGAGCTAAGATCCTGTGGGACTTCCAGATCTATTAGAGGCTCATGCTTGTGACAGCGTAGGATGTAAACATCAATGGCGTAGTTCTCGGCTGACCTATAATGTCTGCTAGCTCAGCGGTGTTGGATGAGCTAGCAGTGGGTTCACACTTCCTTCTGCAAAGTGATACAGTTGGTGGGTATAGTTCAGTAGGAAGAAAATAGTTCCTACATGACACTACTCACAACAAGGTCTGTGGATTATCTTGAGCAACCGGGTCATGATTTCTGGAAAGAGACATTGCCGTGCCATCTACAGTAGTTCAATTATATTCAAGAGAAGGCAGACATCTCTACAGCTGATATCTCCAACACCTTGCAACTCACACCAAAACAACCTAGGTTGATTTGCAGCTCTACAAGTAAGAGGAGGAACATGTATTTTTGATTTTGAATTGGACTGTCACTAAAAGCAACCCCATTCACATTTTACACAGTCAGTTCATCCACTGATAATATAAAACTTTACTATACATACTTTAAGCTTTACGTTTCTGCCCCTTTCTTGTCTTCAGTATGACATTAAATCGCATTCTGTTAGTCATCTCCTCACAGTATAAAGTACAGACAGTAAATATACTGTAAGACAGACGTCATGTACCATCACCTTGTTCTCAATTATTATCATTATCAAAATATCTACCTAAAGACGCCAATCATTTCTGTACGCACTAAGCTAGTGTCTTCTTCTGACTGAGTGATGATTAATTTGGTGCAGCCCTCCATTGTTCTGCTGACTGCGAGGAAATAATCACTTTTTTTTGGCTGAGTGAAATAAATCCACAACAGATTTCTTGGTCCATTGCATATAAATATTTTGAATTGCCCAATAACGCAAACCAGAGGGAGCTTTGATGAGGCTTGGAAAGTGATGATACACACAGGGCTAAGAGGAGATTAAATATAAACTACCCATCAGTGAAGACAACAATGTCAAGTATGTCTATATGGAGAGTCTAAATTTGGTCCTGCCACAGCCTGGAGGATGATCCTGCCTTAGAGATCGACTACCCCTCCCAAACTTTGCACTGTAGACGTTTGTTTCTCACAGACGATCACAAGGCTGAGTGACTCTGACTCATCGCGGAGGGAAAAAAATCTGGAGGAAACACTGACAACTTCCTCTTTTGCCAGATTAAGATCTGAAACATGCTGAATCCAAATTCATCAACCAGCAAAGAAGCACTTGAAATACACTTCAACATTTAGTCACTGTGTTCAGTACTGGTGTAGCTGCATCCAGTTCACAAGCAGCTAACCTTCCAGTTCAATTATAAAGTTGACGTGGCTTGGCATGACTCAGTGTCCCCCTCATCCCGGATGGAGAGGCGCTACTGTCACCTCCTCCAGAGCCTCATTAGAGAGCAGAGAGACTCGTCTCACCATAAAGCAACATAACAGCCTCCCGCTCAGCAGGACAGGCTGACAAACATCCTTTGGAACAAACACACAGACTCTCTTATATGTCTGCAGGAGCGACAGGATGGCCAATAAGCGTTGTCTATGTTGTTTCAATCCTGTGTTTCTTACCTTCTTTTTCTATTAGCCACAGTGCCATTTAGTTCCTCAAAAGGTAACATGAGAGTTTCAGGTTTGGTGTACTCTGTGAGGTTAGACTTTAGGTTGACTGATCATGCAGAAAGCAGGTTTGTGAGAAGGTTTCTTATTTAGATTACAAATGAAGAGGAAAAATAAGTTTGGGTTTTCATAAAGAGATTTATGTCTCCTGATAATCAAAATGTGCTCTTAAAAGCTGCCAGGACTTTTGATGTATTCATTTTCAGCTTCACACATGTATTTTGGGTTTAAACATATTTGCATGCTTTAATGTTAAAAGAAATACTTAATTTTTCTCATACTGTCTATCTGAAACACTCCATTTGAGCACCTGTCTCTTTAAACCTCCCTTCCAAAATAGCCCGGTCTCCTCTATTTGGTTGGCCTTTCTGGGCATGCCATTTCTCGGCGTCTCTGCACCATAACTGCAGCTGAGGAACGACAGTAACAGAGAATAGTGGCACTTTGTACAGTGAAAAATCACCAATAAAAGCTTCTAAACACAACTGCACATGTTCCAGCAGTAAATCAAGGAGAAATTAACAACACTGGCAACCAAAATTACATGTTTCCCTGACGTTAGCATGCAGCTACATGTAGCAGTGTACTTGTAGTCGAAGAATGACTAAGCTTTCTCTTGTTAAAACTCATCAATAAAAGCTTCTACACACATATGGACATGTTCCCAAAGGAATATGATTCAAAATCAGGGGGAAATTAGTAACATCAGCAACCAAGATCACACATTTTCCTGATATAAGCATGCAGCTACAAGTAGCAGTGTACTTGTACTTGAGGAATGACTGTGTATAGCTTTGCTTTCTCGTTTTAAAACTCATCAGTAAAAGCTTCTAAACACAACCGGACATTTTCCAGCAGGAATAAGATTCAGAATCAGAGGGAAATTAACAACACTGGCAAACACGATTACAAGTTTTCCTGATGTTAGCATGTAGCTACATGTAGCAGTGTAGGCTATGTAGTGTAAATGCTTGCAGTAGTATGCCTGGAGCTGATGACCATAAAGAAATCCATCACGAGCTGACATCAGCTTGTCTTGAAAGTAGTACAAATGTTGGAAACAGTATTCAACATGGTCTAAAGCCTGAGGTTTTTACTAATAGGGATTACTTTTACATACGTTTACCTCATTATTTGAAACTTTGGCCACATTTAATGTGAACACCTGACATTGTAACATAATATATACCACAGAGAATAAGTGAAGCATAATTGTTCCCCTTAAAAATAGCCCAGTTTATGGATATGGCATTAAAAGGACAGTACGCCACAAGTACAAAACCTGAAACCCACATTTTTCTTCCTCGTGGTGGTTTCTGACCACGTAGATACTTTTGGTTTTATTTGCAGAAGTTTTCACATATCTGAATTTTTAAACTTCTTTAAAAAATTGGGTAGGCTGACCTTTTGAAAAGGTCTGAGAATACAACCAAAAGTATCACATCGGCAGAAACAACTGGAAGGAAGAAACTTTGGGTTTTTTTTCCTCTGTAATTTTGGTGAACTGATCCTTTAATTCCCTATACATAAACTTGGATGGTTTCATGAGAAATGTATCAAAACATATTTAGTGTTTACCTCCCCAGGATGTACTTTCAGCAGGGCGAGACAGCCTTTGAAGTGGCATTTTGACCATCAACAGGCACAAATCTTTTTACAAAAACCTCTTATCTCTAGCACTGAGGCTTAAGCACAATACTTGAAACATTGCTTAATTTCACATGAAACGTTGCACATTTGACAGAAAATCTAAGGATAAGAGGAGAATGTGAGGAACAGAAACAGAAAACTTGACCCTACCGTCCTCTCCTCTGGTTCCAGTTAAACACACACAGACAGACAGACGGAGCTTTGCTACATCAGCGCCGGCAGCAGCAGCAGCAGGAGACAGTGTGTGTGAATATGTAAACGTCAGTGAAAACCAACTGTATTACCTCCCCTCCTCTCTCTCTCTTTCTCTCTCTCTCTCTCTGTGCCCTGTGAAGCTCTCACTTCTGCTTGGCTTGTCAAATCCCTGCAGGATGTGTGTGCGTGTGTGTCTGTGAACATGTGTGTGTCAACATAAAACCACTTCCTGTGCTGTTAAACTGAGACAGAGGATGGGGAGGAGCCAAGACTGGGACTTCCTTCCCTTACATCTCACAATGCAATGATCACAGTATCAAAAAATGTAAGAAGTAAGTGTGTGTGTGTGTGTGTGTGTGCGTGTGCGTGTGTGTGTGTGTGTGTGTGTGTCTTACCTTGTCCACCTCTGAGTCCACTTCCATAGAGCGTGGTCTGAGCTTGATGGGCTGATCTTTGAAGATGTCACCAAAGCCAAACCCTCTGACCTACAGGTGACACAGAGAGGTGAGATGACACACAATGAAACGCTGATATTTAAAGGAACACTTCACCAAAGAATCTGTGGTTTGAGTTTCAAACACTGACCCCTGGTGGTCCTGAGAGTGTGTAGCATGCTCCATGGGTGGCAGCAGCAGTAGTCAGCTTGAATTCACAACAATTTCAATGGATTTCAAGTCACCACTGATGCAGCATAATCCACCCCTCCACTGACTTTCTGTATGGTCAGACTGTTCCTAAAATAAGGCTTCCATTTGTTCCTCGCGCTGTCAGCAGTTAGCTGCACTTTTGAACAACACAAGCTGTGAGTTTAGCCACATTTTTAGTCAGACAGTCACAATGAATTACCATTTTGTTACACTTCTGTTATCTACCCAAACACTGACGTTGTGTTTGTGTTAGCTGATTTGTTGATGAGTGAGCTGTTGTTTTGTTTGTTTTGTCCCAACCAATCAGGAGCAAGAGACATAGTGATCAAAAAAATATGCCTGTTAAAGAGTTATTATTTCTGTCAGTCAGCTCGCAACAACATGTGCTGCTGGGAAAAAAAAAGAAAAGCCAACATAAAGTGTGCTAGTCAGATGTTGGGCCACCACATGCCTGCAAAACATCTTAAGCATGCCTTGATATTGATTCTACAAGTCTCTGAACTCTACTGGAGGTGCTTCCTGTGTTTTGATGATGGTGGTGGAGAACGCTTTCTAAAGGCCCAGACACATCAAACCAGGAAACTAGCGGTGATGAGGGCCTTCTGCAGTGTCGCCTTACATCACCATGTCACAGCCAAAAAAGTTACACATGAACACACTGAAAGACTACAGCTGACAGCCAACCAACATGTATGTTCTACGCCTGCCTGAGAGGAAATAATTCTCCACACCAGCAAACGGTAGTAGTCTGTACATATTATTCAAAAAGAGAAACCAGAAGACCATTGTGACGCTAGTTAGCCAGTTAGTACGACAACAACAAAATCCAGTGTTGACAGAACAGAGCATATTTACTGTGCGCCAGTGAACAACAACACAAACCATTAGGAAATGTTTCTGCTAAAGAGTTTAATGGCTAAAGAAAAATAATGTTACCTTGTAAGTGTAACAAGTTTTGGTCTCACTCGCTCTTGACTTTAGCTCTTTGTTTACTTTCCTCAGTTCTGTTTCTGTTCTTGTGGGCTGCACTGAACTGCCAATCAAAGTGATTTTATTAACCAGTGGGCTTTTTCGTCACCGATTCAACATGCTGAACTGGCCAAAAAAAAAAAGCCGTCAGGGGCCAATTAGGGGCAATGGTGCGGGACACACTGCACTGACTACTAGAATGACAGATGTTCACCAGCTAGCCGTCGGGTTGGTGTGTCAGGGCCTTCATACATTGGTCCAAAATCTTGAACAGGCATTCTGCTGAGTTGACATGTGGTGACAGCGAGGGCCATAGCATATGATCCACAAAATTTTTATACCCATCAAACCATTCAGTGACCCTTCATGCCCTATGGATTGGGGCATTGGTCATCCTGTCACCCAGCTCACTTTTTTTCAGGTTTTTGATGTAATCTGTCGCCTGTCTGTTGCTAATGTAGCTATGTAGGAGGATGACATCTCCATTCATAACACTGCCCGCTAAGCTCTGACTGGACAACAATTTCTCCAACCGGGAGAAATAGCAGTCAGTGAACAAATCTGAGATATGGGCAGCAATACTAGGTTTGTCCAACCCACTCCATGTCAACAAACCTCTGTTTACTCAGTATTTTCTAAACACTTATAATTTTGCCAATATAAAGCAGCTTTTATTGTCGCTGCCACAGTTAGCTGTTTACCTACCTCACAAGCAGCTATATTTACTTATGTTAAAGTTGCAAATGAAAAATGTAAATTGCCTTAAAAATAAACAACAAGATGCAAAGTAGTTGTGTACATTGTGCACATTCTAGCAAATGTGTGTAAGTGGTAAAATTCTGAGCATATGGATGGAAAGTGGAGAAAACTGCATTCAGTCTGAACCCATCAGCTATCAGTCTGACGAAGACAACACTGCCAGGTGACTGCTAATGGGTGGCTACGCGACAATTAACAAATCAAAGCACAACCCGGCGTAAGCCTCTGGGGGCAACAGCCAATATTTTTGGGGTTCTGGTGCAGGTAGCAGATATCCAGGTAAAAACTTCCTCTTTCATGTGCTGGCCATTATAGCTAATCTCTATAAATGGATATCTGCATATGAATGCAGGTAGATGAAAAACTAGAATTACTGCCTCATGGTTGTATGCCTCCATCAACCAGTGAAGTTGCAGTTTACATCCATGTCTGTCAAGGCTCAAAATTTAATACATTAAGTATTTTTGGGCAAAACGTGAAAACTTTACACACATCCTCAACCAAGCAGCACAGAAGATCTCACAGTTTCAAGATGGACACCCAAGATTAGTGTCACAAAATTCAGTATCTGACCAAATGTCTCTTCTGTTTCTGAGTTATGGCGTTATAATAATAATGACCTGAAGACATTATGATGTCACAGTAAAGTTGACCTTTGCCCTTTTGTAAATAAATGTCATCACAGACATTTGTGCGAAACTTTGTCATAACTAGTGTATGAATTCTTGAGTTATGGTCAATAATGCTTTATGTGAGGTCACAGTGACCTTTGAGATATCACATTCACATGAATGAGAAGACAGATGGACAGATGTACCCACATATGCCTCCTGCCAATGTTGTCACCAGCACAGAGGCAAAGAAAAGCTATTAAAAAGCTAAATAATTTTGGCCAACACGAGCCGTCTCTTTTGCTCGACACAGACTTTTAAACTGCCTTTCAAACATGATTAGTCAAAACTACAAGCAAAAACCAGAACACTTCTGATACCAGTATCTTGCATCATTGCCTACAGATTCTGTATTCATATGCAGATATCTGTTTACAGAGATTAGACTGCATTATGCTGCACAGCTGCAGGAGTGGGTTGAGTTTCTATGGACATTTCAATATTTCTATTTATACTGTAAAACTAGGACGCTGTTGTAACTGCTTTCAATCCAAGCTGACTACATCTGCTGTCCTCCAACGTTCAAGCCCACAAGTGCTTGATACTCAAGACAGATTTTAACTGTATTCTTTCAAAACAGAGTCATCTAATTGTAAAGCTGTTTGCAGCCTTAAAATCAATTGTGAAACTTGGATATTATGATGTACATGGTGAAGTTGATTATCCAACACTAGTGTAATGCCAGGAAGGGGTTTTGTTTTTCAGTGTTGTGCTGGAAAAACTAAGTCATCTTCCTGTTTGGTGTCATTAAGGAACTAAATCTGACCTTGTGTGACCGATTCACAAAATGCAATGCACAAGAGTGCTACAGAGGACAGTCTCTGATGTCTCTACATCACTGATTACCTTCTTGGGCTGGATTTCTCCTGACCCCGTTTCTGACCGACTGTCGCCTCCATCACTTTCACTGCCCGGACTGTCCTTACCTACAAACACACACACAGACCACACAATCAATATTAGTTTGCTACAGCACTCCTTTATTTTTAGTACAATCCCTTATTTATAAGAACATGTCATGAAGCGTCAAACATCACAAGTCATTAATACTGCAACCGGAGCCAGTTGCTTATGTTTTTTTAATATGTGGGTGCCTTCCGACCATCTGATTGGCTGAGACTCACTGGTGCGGTTGCTGCGCAGCTCCTCTTGCGATGTGTCTAACGAGGGCGTCTCTGAATCATTCAGGATCAATTTGGTGAAATTGGAGGGAAACATTCCAGTCTTCCCATTTAGAAAGCCCTCCCACCAGCCCTCCTCTACCTGAACGACACACACAAATATAAACATCTACACATACAAAACACACCCTAACAGCAATGATCTGCAACGACTGTCCTGTCTAAAGTACACATCAGAGTGGCAACTGAGCTAACCAGGAGAGCACTAGACCTTTTTAACAATTTAAATTTTGACTTGTCACAGTGGGGAAAAGCACAGGTGAAACTGATTTAGTTAGTTCCATCAAATGTCCGAGTAAAGACTGGCCATACTAAAGATTTTTCAAATCTTCACGGATGTTGAAAGTGTGAGAAACCCCACACATAACGACATGTAACGATACATTTAACAGATTTATCCCTTAAGTGTGTGGAGAGCAACGATTTGCCCACAACAGCACACAACAATCGGGCTCTCAAAAATGGAAATCTCGCAGATTTCCCGCAATAGCAGGTGACTTTAGTGTAAGCAGACATGGTGGACGGACAGGAAGGACTAGCTGTACCGTATATGTTACAGTGTGAGCTGTTATCATTCTATCGCACGAGACTGCGTCCTCGTGGTTTCCCGTGAACTAGGGCTGTAAATAACGATTATTTTTATTACTGATTAATTTGCTGGTTATATTTTCATGATAAGCAATTATTTGTTTAGTCAATAAAATATATTTTTAAAAAAAGCCCAAAGTGACGTCTTCAGATTGCCTCTTTTATCCAACCAACACTGCAAAATGCAAACACTTTTCATTTACTATCATAAATCAAGAAAAAAAACTAGAAGTTTTGCATGAAAAATTACTGAAAAAATTGATAATCAAAGAAGTTGGTGATTGATTTCCTTTCAATCGACTAATTGTTGCAGCTCCACAATTGAATCTGAATATTTGAAACTGTTTTTATACTCAATTTCCGCAATATGGATACACTGGTACTCGCTGTTGTTGTTGCTGTCATGTTATAGCTTTTTTCTTTAAGACAGACTTTCCTTCCCTCTGTGTTTTTCCCATGGTGGGCAATGGCATCAAAGGCTAAATAGGTATTGTATTGAAGTTAGAAATTTGAGTATTGTGACAATGCTAATAATAATACAAATAGGCCAGCATTTGTTTGACTATTGACTATTTTTATTACGGATTAATCTGCCATTAATTTACTTGATTGAGTGATTGTAGTTTTGTCTTAAAAATATAAGAAAATAGTAAAATACTCACAATTGAGAAGCTGCAACAGTGAATGTTTTGGCATTTTGCTTCAAAAATTACTGGAATTATGAATCTGTTGTTTTAATGGTTTCAGATTAATTTTCTGTTAAACACTTATTGATTAATGGATCTATCAATTCAAGTCACTTATATTTGGTGAATTACAAATTTGTCAGTGCTCTCCGGTGGACAAACTCTGTTTCTAAACTACTACAAACACAACTTTTTCATCTCTTATTTTACATCCGTGCCATCATTTTTCTATTACTTACATATCTCATTGTAAAACAAGTGATAAATGTGCTAAGAGACATCTGCTCGTGTGTTTTGGAGGCTGATGGTTCATAATGAACAGCTTCATTAGAAGTGCAGTAAAATGTGATCAGCCTTACCTCTGCTATAATCTCAATGACGTCTCCTATTTTCAGCTCTAGCTCGTCTTCATGCTGAGGCACGTAGCTGAACGCCGCTTTACACCTCCGCTTACGGATTTGCTCGACTACAAACACACACAGACAAACAGGAGCACACACAGACATATTTTAGGCTCACATGTGACATGATTGGCTCCTGCACTTATCCATAATCCATGACTTAGGAGTGAACGAGCAGGTGTTCACTGACTTATTAAAAGCTCTCATGGCTGAAGACTGAAGCGCCGACCTTTGACCTTTCAATTAGGGGGCAGTCTTACTAACCAGCTCAGACACCAAGCACTTCCCACTGGCCTTGCAGTTGTTTGTCTTACACTCATTAGCCTGCTCATTACTCTTGACTCATTCCACACCAGCTGGGGCATTAAAACGCAGCGCTGTGATTCCTCTTTTGTCCACAGGGTGTCGCTCCTCCTCATGTTAAATGTAAGGGTGCTAAGCATGCATATGAAGTATTCAGTTATGTCAGTATGATCAGAAAAATGTCCTTTAAGTATCCAAAGTAAAAGTAATCAATACAGAAAAATGTCCCCTGTGGTTATTATACTATTATATATGATCTCATTATATGATCATTATTCATGCATTAATGTAAAAGCAGCATTTTACTGGATCTAATTTTCTAAAAAAAATTTCTGAGACTGCAACTAATGATTACTGTCATTTTGGATCAATCTGCTCATTATTTTCTCAATGAAAAGATTGATAATAGTGATAAATGCTGTCACAAAACCCCCAGGGTTCCCACACAGTTTACACGTCGAAATTCCAACTTTTCCATACCTAAATTTCCAGACTTCTCAGTAGATTCTTTTGGATTATATTTGACAATGAGTTAAGAAGCCAGTCCTCAGAAAACTTGCATTTATCCATCCATTTACTCCACACTCCCACACAGAAAGTTGGACGATGTCCCACCGTCGAACATCTCTGCCCACAGAGGAAGTAAACTAACCAGTGCTACCTATACTCCTATAATTTTCCTTAGCATACATAACATTATATTATTGTTACCCCCATATTTTTAGCCTCTCTTGTGAATAAGAACTGAAAATTAGTTGAAAGAAATCAAATTTCACAGTGCCTGTGCAGCATCGTTAATTCACTGTGTCCATAGAAATGAGGATGAATGCAGCCTTAAAGGTTTCCTGATGCACGAAATGTTTACTTTTCTGATAACCACATTTCAGCTGTGCTGGCTGCCTGCCTCAAATGCTACGAAGCACACTCTGCTGGAATGATCAATTTATTTTAAAAAATTCTGAATTCTATATTTTATTAAATATTATTCAATACCTATTTATCCATACCTAGAAATGACTAAAATCAAATTCTATGAAATGTATTGATAAAATATTTAAAAAGGGGGCAGGATTCTTTAAGTATACACTTCTTTCTGCTCCTTTTCTGAGATGAAATCCTTGCATTGTTACTGAATATGTTTGCTCTGTCTTCTTGTTTTGTTTTCTTATATATGTTTTTTTTATCTTTATGTTTAATTTTTCAATATATTTTCACATGTTCCACATTTTCTAATCTATATTTTTCAATGATGCGTAGGAACCGTGAAACTCAGAATCCTAAGTGACACCTAACCAAGTCCAAAACTCAAAATCATTAACTTGTGCTTCTACACAGAATATGGGTGGCTCGTACATAACCATACATTTACGTGTCAGTCACTTAATTGCATAATTGCTTAACAACCCACAGATATGCAGTTACACGTATCTCAATATATCTATATTACATCAATATTGTGATATGAGATGAGATATCATCTCAGATTTTTTGTCATACACTAAGTGTTGTCTTTTCCTGGATTTAAAGTGGTGTCATTTTCTAAACTATTATTTGGGTTTACCAATTTACTGATGATTGTTGATCAAAAATGTCATTGCGTACAAAAATATGTGAAAGCACCAAAAGTCAACCCTTCATTATCATCACAATATTAATATCAAGGTATTTGGTCAAAAATATCTTGATACTTGATTTTCTACATATTATATAACAAAAATATGAAAAACAGCAGAGAAAAGATGCAAAGCCTCACATTAGAGAAGCTGCTACCATGAAATGTTTGGCATTTTTACACAAAAATGATAAAACCATTATCAAAATAATGATTTTGTGTCTATTGACTAATCATTTCATCTGTACTTGTACATTTTCATTACGAAAATACTCAGGTAAAGGTACCTCAGATTGTTACATTGTACTCTAGCACTGTACTTGCGTTACATTTGAACACTGTGCATGTGTATGTGTGTGTGTGTGTGTGTGTGTGTGTATTGAGTGTGTATATGAGGAAGGCTTGACCCAAATCCTCCCTCACACTAATAGGATCTATGTTTCAGAATGAAGACTTAAACCTGTCTAATGAGTAACATGTATGAATGTGTGTGACCTTTGTTTGTGTGTGTGTGTGTGTGTGTGTGTGTGTGTGTGTGTGTGTGTGTGTGTGTGTGTGTGTGTGTGTGTGTGTGTGTGTGTGTGTGTTTGAGTTGAGCACCTTTTCTGCCCGGCCGTGCGCTGGAGTCGGACACGGGGCTGGCTCTTCCGTTGGAAAGGTCTGACCTGATCATGCTCGCCTGTCCTCCATCCCTCTTTCCCTCTTTCTTTATCTCCTATTAAAAGAGAGGGGCAGGAGATGGTTAGCGGAGGAGGAAGATGTGGAAGGATGGAGAAAAAGCACATTTTTGCTGTCTTGCAACATTAAGACGACAGTGATGAGAAACGAATGCAGTGATCATCAGAAAACTTTAAAAATATGATAAATTTTACTATATTAAAATTATGAAACCAAAAACCCTCAAGAACAATAAATAACAACAAAAAAATATATAAGAAGAAAATTCATCTTGTAGACAAACTCAGTTTTGGTCCAGTCGAAGTATGATGGCCCACCAGATTACCCCTCAGTAGATGCATGTTTCCATCTGTACAGTGATACAGTTGGCGGGTGTTGTTCAGTAGAAAGAAAATAGTTTCTACATGAAACTGCTTAGAACAAGGTCTGTGGATTATCTTGAGTAACCAGGTCATGATTTCTGGGAAGAGACATTGCTGTTGAGTTTTCCAAATGTGCGTTTGAGCACCACAAGCCGAGTGCCATCTAGTTCCATTACATTGGAGAGATGTCACCCATCTCTACGGCCGATATCTCCAACACTCTGCAACTCACACCAAAACAATCTAGATTGATAAATAGCACTATAGGTAAGAGGAAAAATATGTATTTTGAATTTTGGGGCGAACTGTCCCTTTAAGTATGTCTTACTGAATATAATCTCTGCAAATGAGCACTGTTGCACACAAACCTGAAGGTCAGGGGGTTATTTCTTATGCATTAAACTTGCAGTATTAGATGTCAGTAACCCAGGTGACCCTCACTGTTCACCTGCAGATGACTGGCCTGAGCACAAACACACAGTCCCACCCTCTCCTTCACTGCAGCAACCTTTCCCTCTCTGTCCACATGACTTTCACTTGCGCAAAGAATCACAAGACAGCATGTGAAACTGATCAAAAGCACCGGAGAGGCAGGCAAACACACCGAGCAACAGAAGAATCAACAAGCGGGCAGATGGGGAGACAACAAACACAGAGACGTTTACACACAGGGACCCAGAAAAACTCGACATGACGGTTCACATCTCCCCACCACATTCATCATGACACTGTTTCATAAGCCCTGGCCCTGTGGCGAACGCAGCTCAGTGAAGCATACTGGTCCGGCTATACTGACTCACAGAATCTAACCCCTCACACACACACACACACACACACACACACACACTGTGGATGTGTATGGCCTAGTGTGGCGTGAAAGCCTTAATGAGCCTCTGAGATATCCAAAAATATCAACAAGGGAAGACGTTTCCTAGACAACAGCCGAAGCTCATATCTCAGGCTAAGAGCCATTTTAGGAGCCACAGAGGTTATAAACTGGACACGACGCTGAAGGAAGTATCATTTGTGTGTAAAAAGGCAAACACATTTGGCACTCTGCAGAGAGGAGGTCAACGTACATTACTGGAGGGGCCAATTAAAATCTGACATGTGGTGTGTGCACTCCTCTCCGAACAGGAAGAGATGAATTAAAACTTAATGATAGAAATCATCCTCTAAACCACAACATGCCAACACTTAACACAGAAAACTAGACTCACCAACTCTTGTCTCTGTAAACATATACACATGTATTTATATTATAAGGCATAGGTGGCGTTTATAGGCCGAGCCAGGCTGTCATCTTAAGTGCTATATCGTATGCAACTGGACTTGCTTGAGCTGCAGTTCCTGTTGCCTACGATATAGCACTTTAGATTACCATGATGTGTATGACTGAGAATCTTTACCGACATCCTGCTTTGAGTTGCTAAACTAAACTAATCTACAGACATGAAGGGCTGTGAATAGTTCAAAGCTTCGAGTCTTCATTTAGAAAGCTGACATTCTAAATCGAAATCAACACTCAAAGGCTTTGCAGCTTTTTTTGCTTTTTTTTTTTTTTTTTGCATGTGTATTTATTCTGTTTAATGCTGGTGTTCGGCACAGTTGCAGATAAAGATTAGGACACGCTTACGTTATTAGTGTCATACTATTTGTAGAATTAAATTAAATTCAACAAAATATTCTGCTTCAATCCATATTTGTTGGCGTTCAGCCTTTCAAAAGCAACATTTCACTGTGGTCAAAGAACCGTTGGCTCTCCCGCTTGCCAAACACAAATTAACAGGGTGGTGTAGTGTAACAGAGTTTGTATTGTTTGTAATTCCACTTGCTTTTACTACTATAATGTGATAGTCATGCACTTCTGTAGTTCTGTGGTTATACCTGGATTATTGGCTCAAGGGCCCTCTCTGAGAGGTAGTCGGTAAATGCCACTGCAGGAGTTAAAACATCGCCAGTTCATGAGAGACGTGCCCAAGGCGAGTTGTCGAGCACAACGATTTCAAGGGTTACAGTGAAGCCTAAATGATTTCACTTATACTAGCAGCAATGTAACAACACCATAAATAACATTTAGCCTTTTCATTAAAAAAAAATAAAATAAAGGTCCAGTGTGTAGGAGTCAGGGACATCTAAGAAATGGAATACTGTGTAGCGTTTGTGTAGCAATGCTGTATCATCACACCAAGTGAAGAGTAAAGACTTTTTTTATATATTTGATAAATATGACAAACTAGCCTACTAGAATAATGTAATCAGTTGCTTTTCTGGATACAGTTTGCTGCAAAAAACTGGCTGAAGTGAGATGAACGGATCTTATTAAATAAAATAGGTGTTGACAAAGTTTTCCTTTGGGGACATAATTTATAGTTGAAAAAAGGTAATAAATCGCAATATATTTTATCGCAATACTCAGCATATAAAATCGCGATGATATTGTGACTTAAGTATCGTGATAATATCTTATCGTGGTTGTCATTTTTAAGAATCACCTGAAAATAAGAATCCTCTTGTTTTCCTGAACTTAGACTGAGCCGTTTATAGCTACATACAGAGCAGGTCCCGCTCCACGGAGTCCGCTATGTTGTTTCTACAGTAGCCCAGAGGCAGTGTTAGGAAGGTTACTTTTGAAATGTATTAGGTTACAGATTACTATTTACCCTGTTAAAATGTAATAACTAATGCAACTATTGCAAACTCACTGATAGTTGTAGATGTCACTAAATCCTACACATTGGACCTTTAAATAAAAAAGTAATCTACTGAATCGCTTAATTCAAATTGAGAACTTATTATGCGGACTTTATTTTTAGGGTGATGACATCATAAAATATGATGAGACACATTCAAAGCTTCATCCGAAAAACCTCAATAGAACCTTTGAATGTGACCAAAAGAGTTCACACTGATGATATTACTGAGATATCTACAGAAGATTTTGGGTGAAAAAATGCCATCAGTCAAATATATCTTTACATTTGTTTATTATTGGTTTGTCTCTTTGTCTCAGAATACAAGTAAAGGGAAGTGGACTGAGAGTCTGTAGCCATTAAAAGTGTACATTATGGAACAAAAAGAGAAATAACACTTCATGGATAGTGAAGAGGCAGCCAGGCGGTGTTGGGGGAGGGAGACAATGCCAGAACGAAAAGACACAGAAATAATGTAGGAGGTGCTGGATTATTCACACCCTATGATCATATGTGTGCTATTAACATGATATCAATAATTCATTTTTAAATATTTCAGTTTTTGTCATCTGAAATATTGCAAAACCCTTACTTTGAATGATAAAAAGGACATTCGGTACAGCCCCACAGACAAAGAGTGGTATCTTCAATAACTCTTGGCAAGGAAAATATCAGTGCAGTTAGTGTGTGGTTGGTTTATTTCACTGAAACAATGAGAGCTGTGAGACTGAGCTAAAAACAGAGAGGTGGTAGAACCTGGCAGATTCCTTCCTTTTGCTTTCTTTTTAACTGTTAATGTTTACTTATCTCTGTTTACTGAGCTCAGGTCAGTCACACAGTTATTTTCCCATGACATTTGGTGTTTGCACTTTGTTAAGTAGGCTAATGCAGTGTTAATGCAGAACCAGGAAAGATACACATTGATTCTGCAGTTAGAGTGCAGATGGATTGGCTCTAACTCTGCATGCCTTCATGCGCTGCAAAAACAGATAGAGAGACACACACACATTCATTCAGAATCTCACATGCACAGACACAAACCCACAGACTGACTGGGGGAAAAAAAAACACTTTTAACTTGGAGACACAAGCCAACCTACGCGAAAACCCACAGCAGCCATTTGTTAGCCTGCAGCTTCCCCTGTTTTATGAGCGGCGAAGGAGAGGCGGCGGTGTTTACTAGCTGTTTGGCTTTCTGCTTCATGAAAAGCAACGGAACATGAATCCTAAAATCCATCTGTTTTCTCTTAAGGCTGCTGGTTTGAAATAATTAATATATTTGAGTTTGCAATCTGAGACTAATGAGGGCCTGGTTTTGCAGAAGAAATCAAGGGCAAAGCTATGTGAGCTGTTCTTGGAGGCCTTTGTTACTACTTGGACTGCAATCATGCTCTACTGTAATTTCTCCTGTGGGGATATGGAGGTAACCCAGAGTTAAAGGAAACCCAGCTGAAAAGAGGAGAGGAAGACAACGTGATTCATCACATCTGAACAGGAAACACCTGCATAATGTACTCCGCAGTGTTGGTTGTGTTTGTCTGCATAATGTGTAAAAGCCTGAAAGCGAGTATGTAGTTTACACTGCACTGCTTTAATGCAAAACACTGCTTTGTGCATCCCCTCTCAGCAGACCTCTGACCCTTTTCCTCCCAGTTACAGATAATGCAAAACAATGCAGTGTAGCAGCTATCATCCACTGTGTTAGCACTACAGAGGAATCTGTAGCCCAGAGACACAGAGAGAGAAACAAGAGTATGGGGAAACAGCCTCGCTTGTTAAAATCATTGTGAAATGCAGAGGAACCATGATGCAAAATATTATTTCCCCTCTTTTCATAAACCTTATCCTTATTGTGCAACTCTATTCACTGGTCATACTGGCACAGGAAGAAAGCTTTTATATGAGCCATAAAGATATGTTAACATACACAGTGAGTCCAAATGAGACCTGAAACAATCAATAGATTAAAAAACAGAATTAATCTGCAACCATTTGGGTAAATGATTAACCGCAGGGCTGTAAATTAACTATTTTTTGCACATTGAACTGGTACTACAAAGGCTGACAATTTTCTAGCACAGGCCAGAAAATGGTAGCACAAGAAGCAAAGTGTCAAATAAGTCCACTGTTGTTTGAGAAAATTCTGTGTTAAGGAGAGTTTAAAAGGTCGTTTTCCATGGCCTTTGAAATATGGTACTGAAAAAGACATTGTTTGAAATATCCTCACTTATTTAGCCTGTTAGTTTTATTTATTCACATAACATGGACAGAGAGAGAGAGCCTGTTTATAGCTGGTATTAACATGTGTTTTGGTTATGCAAACACATCACCGTTCACGTCTGTGCCTGTGAACACTTGTGTTCAGACTTCTATACTGCTTCCTTCACTTACTCGAGAGGGTCAAAGGGCCCCACACACAGTTATTACGTCTACGCTCTCGCTAGCTGCTAACTAGCATGCTCGCTAGTCAGGTTAGCGTTTTTGTTGGTACCGCTGGAGATATAGCATTCAGTAGAATTCAACATTTCTTTTAGAGCAAAACCATGGACGGTCACGTAACACTTCAACTTGCCGTAAAATGGGCAGCGTGCTATCACAAAAACAACCATCACATCCCACACTGATGACGTTCTTGCTGGTGACGCATCTACAAAAGATACTGCGTCCAAGACCACCATGGCGAGTGGTTTAAAGCGACACTTACCTTTCTGGAAATTTTACGCTTTTCTTTGTTTAGGTTAAAATGCTATTTATAAGTTGATGGCACACAAAAACTCATAATTGTACCATTCTCATATGGTTCTAAGAAAACTCCGACCAATCATTGCATCTGGACCGAATGCAATGATTGCTCACGTGGAGGCCTCCGACCGACGTAACCGCTCACGTAACATCTCATACATGACAACACAGCATCCAGTTGCTAATGGCTAATGTTAGCCTACTGTAGCGTAGCCTCTGAAACATTAACGTTATCTTCCTTGTGCGTTTCCACTTAATAGTAACGTCAACACTACTATCTAACGTTAGCACTGTAACCTTATTCTAAAACTCATCACTCATCATTACTGACTCCAGTTGAGTTTTAAAACTCCAGGGTTGCGTTTGACTGTCTTGGTTGTAACGTTACACTTGCTCTCCTCTTCCGTGTATCTAACGTTACCTTGCCAACGCCTATGTCTATCATAGACATAATGAGGACGTAATGGAGGAGAGGGCAGTAGGCCTTTGGTAGGAGGTAGAGTTGCAGGAGGAGCGGGATGGGACTTTGGAGGGACAAAGCAAGACATTTGAAAACATTACCTTGGACTATATACTTTTGTATTTTCTGACATTTTATAGCTTATTAGTCAATGAAATTAAAGACATTTAAATCTATGGTTAAGGTCAACTAGGAGCCACCTAGTTCCAATGTGACAGCACTTAAGTTGCCCTATCAAATGAGAAGAATGTCAACTTCAGCATGCTTTCTGCTATACCTTGCACATTTTCACACATGTGCAGCGATCTCACCTCTTGAAAGCGGCTGACAGTTGCTCTTCTGCACCATGAAGGACAATGTTTATCTTTAAATGCCAAATCAGAGCATGTGATTCTGATTTGCAACACTTGCTCATCGAGTTGTGGATGTTCAAATTTTTAGTACGGTGTGAAATGCAAGAAAGGTAAGAGTAGCATCTTGGTGGTTGTCTACATTTCTATTTAACTCTGTCCACTTATGATTAGATCACCAAAGATGCATGTTAATGCTAGGTATAAACAGGGCCTTGGAGATAGAGAGAGACTTTGTCAGTGTTATCTTGTGTATGACATGTCTGTATCTTCACCACGCTGTGCTTTAACAAACACATCTGTTGCCTGCATCCAGCTGCAATCTCATCATTGCATGATAGAGTACAACTTCCAGGTACCTCACAAACAAACAAGCACACAAACCCTCACCTCAAACAAGCAAGTGGCTGTGTCTCAGCACACATAGCAAAGCGGTGTCGCACAGGTGCACATGTGGTAATTTCTTTCAATGAAAGTGAGCAATTTCTGG
The DNA here is from genome assembly GCA_035609425.1 of Epinephelus awoara. Taxonomy (NCBI): domain Eukaryota; kingdom Metazoa; phylum Chordata; class Actinopteri; order Perciformes; family Serranidae; genus Epinephelus; species Epinephelus awoara. The sequence goes on along the minus strand of CM069314.1, from coordinate 23,888,847 downwards.
GTAACACTTATGACATACACCGATCAGCGAAAAACACGGAAACCACTGACGGTAGAAGTAAACAACTTTGATCATTTTGTTACAATGCAATGTTCTGCTGGGAAACTTGGGGTCCTAGCATTCATGTGAATGCCACTTGACACGCACCACCCACCCAAACACCTCATGGCAACAACACTCCCCAATGGCACTGACCCCCAGCAAAAACCACACCGCAAAAACTGCTCAGGAATGACCTGAGGAACAGGGCAAAGAGCTTAAGGCCTTGACCTGGCCTCCAAACTCCCCAGATCCAAATCCAATCGAGTATCCTTTGGACATGCAGGTACGTCATCTCGCAACCCACAGGACTCAAAGGATCTGCCGTGAAGACCCTGGTGGATGGGCAGTGTGTCTGGGGTGTTGGCACGTCCCACAGATGCTCAGCTGAAATGGGAACTGGGGAATTTGGATGCAAGGTCAATGCCTTGAGCTCTTTGTCACGTTCCTTGGGCCATTCCTGAGCAGTTTTTGCAATGTGGCATGGTGCATTGTCTTGCTGAGCGGGCTTCTGCCATTGGGTGTTGTTGCCATGAGGGGGTTTGCTTGGTCTGCAACAGTGTCTGGGTGAGTGGAGCGTAGCATCCACATATACTGTATTTAAGTGTGTTTTATGTGTAACTAAATATAACTGGGTTGTTGTTGGACAAAGCAAGACATTTGAAAACATTACCTTGGACTATATACTTTTGTATTTTCTGACATTTTATAGCTTATTAGTCAATGAAATTAAAGACATTTAAATCTATGGTTAAGGTCAACTAGGAGCCACCTATTTCCAATGTGACAGCACTTAAGTTGCCCTATCAAATAAGAAGAATGTCAACTTCAGCATGCTTTCTGCTATACCTTGCACATTTTCACACATGTGCAGCGATCTCACCTCTTGAAAGCGGCTGACAGTTGCTCTTCTGCACCATGAAGGACAATGTTTATCTTTAAATGCCAAATCAGAGCATGTGATTCTGATTTGCAACACTTGCTCATCTGATCCAGAGGTCTGATGATTACAACAGTTACCAAACACACACCACAGGTTACTTTTAGATGAACTGATTAGCTGATAAAACATTCAGCAGGTTAATCAAAGAGGGGAATAATAGTTGGTTGCAGCCTCTCTATTGTCAAGAGTCTTTTAAAGTGTTGTAAGGCAGCAATATTGTTCCTGTTCTTGAGAAACAGCAGTTGAGAGCTGGAGATAGTGTTTCTAAATGTACTATCTTGACAGATTTTAAAAGATATGGTTAATGACTGTGCAGGTTTTGACAAAGCACTGAGCGTTTTCCCAGTGAGCAATTTGGTTTTAGATAACAATCAGTTTAGCTAGTTGGACAGCTAACAACAGCTCGAGGCATTGACAAATACACGTACTGTATTTGCACACTAGCTAATGCAGCCTGCAGTCTCATGATGTCTGTTACATCGGTTGCTTTGCTCAATTAACTGTCTTTTTCACACTCAACGGTTTGTCAACCTGAGCTGACCTAAATATTACAGCTCCGAGTGGTTTAAAGTTTGGAAACGAAAACACCTTTCAAACTGTCTTTTAGTGAAAAACTTAATTCAGTGACCTTCACCTTAATAATCTCAGTCACGCCAGTTGTCAGCCATGACGGCACCAGAGGGGGGTTGCTTGCATACCATCACTTCCTGTCCCCTTTTCAACCTGCCTGTCCACATCCCCCACTTCCCCCCCACACACACACACACACACACACACGCACACACATTCATCAGCATTGCAAAGCTTAATGTCACTGATTCCCATAACTGCAGTCTTGTGACAGACCAGTCTGGTATTACTGCATTACTCACAGCCTCTCTCTCTGTCTCTCTCACACACACACACGCACACATGAACACAAATCCACTCCAGCACCGTCAGTGGGTCTTCACGGGCCCATTGTCCGAATCCCTGACAGTGAATGAGAGCTGTGACATTCAGTCAGCACAAATAAAGCCCGGCTGCACGGCGGACCACCTGACAATAGACTCATTTCTTCAGCGCTGTCCAAATGTGAAGGCTGCTCTCTGTCCCTGGCTCGCAGAACTTTTCTACTTCCTCTCATGGTACAGTGAACAAGATACTTCCCTCTTCTCATTACCACAAGCACACTGTTTTACTACACATACCACAAGCTGAAGCTTTACTCTGACATCTACGTGTCTAATTAGGGCTGCTGGATTGTAGCAAAAGTCCTCATTTCGGTCCACACTGACATCGCTACTACTTAAAACTTATTGGGTTTGGAAACATCTTGTATTAATTGAACTTTGGAAAAAACTTGAGGTGAACTACACAAGCTGTCTCTTCTGGCTGAGACTGAGTTTAGGCTTTTAGGAAGGGATGAAATCGGACCACTGTAAAGGATTTACAACACAAGTTAAAATGAGAGCATCATTGCAAAACATAACTCGGTACAATAATCTCAATTATCTTGTTTCCATAATTGTTGGAGGTTGGACGCTCTGACTGTCTCACAGATAACAAATAAATCGAAGCGGCAACTCAGTTTATCAATGGTCATTTTAATTGTCAGGTCTGTGAATCAGCTATCACCTCTGGAACCTCCCGTCTACAACGGGCTTGAGTCCTTGTTGACTTGGCTCAGATTCTGGAATTACTCTCTTATCCTGAACCCTCCTTAAGGAGTTTGAGCCCCTTTGATTCGGCGGTGGGAGCCTCTTGCAACCGCAAAATACCCATGTTCACCTTCAGTGTTTACCGTTTGGTTGCTGCAAATTGAAACCATGGCTGTATTGTATAAGTGTGATGCAGTGACAGTTTTATCAAAACACAATCACCTTGATATGTACGTAAGAAAGAAAATCAAAGAAGGACATATGAAGAAGAGAGAAAGAGGAAGTGACAAGACATGCTGAGCTAACAAGTCTAGCACCCATTTTTAGTGTGCTTTCTAAAAAATGCTTCTAAGTCTTCCTGGACACTGCTAACGCTACCATATAATCAGGCCCAGAAAGGGCCAGACCTTACAAAAACCTGCACAGTTATAGTCCAAGCCTGACCTGAGCCTGAACCACAGCAGGAGTCTTGGGCCTGGGCTTGATTAATAACCAAAGAGTCCACTATATCTACTTGACTGTAGAACATTTGTTACAAGCTCAAGTCAACTAAAGTCTTTTCAGTACAGTAACAGACATCTGACAAAACAGACAAAATCAAAGACTAGCTCTCGATATGGCAACTCGCATTTTTGCGTCAGTGTTTAACTTGAAACTGCTTTAGCCCTTCTGTGTGGAGGGCTCCCTCACAGTCCAAAGGCATGCAGATTAGGCTAATTGTTGACTCTAAATCGCCTGTATCTGGCGACCTGTCCACGGTGTATCCCCGGGTACATCCTTGACAGCTGGGATAGGCTTCAGCACCGCCGCAACCCCTAACAGGATAAGTGGTTATGGAAAATGAATGAATGAAAGAATGCTTTGTACAGTGTTTTTACCGGTTTAAATCACCAGGTTCGGGACGCCCAGTAGCTCACTTGGCATCCTATTTACAAAGGCTATGTCCTTGTCGCAATGGAGGCATGTTCGATTCCAACCTGCCGCCCTTTTCTGCATGCCAACCCTTCTCTCTCCCCCTTTCACACTAAAAAACTGTCCTATCAAATAAAGGCAAAAGCCCCCCACAAAATCTTTTGAAAATCACCAGGTCTGTTTGTTTTGGAGAGGAGGAGACCTCTGTGGATAATTCTGCTCCCTATAAAAACCTCTTGAACAATGAAGAGTGAAGGAATTCTTACTAGGAGAAGTTTCAGCTGGTTGCAATCTGCAATCCTCACTGCTAGATCCCCCCCGAATCTTACACACACAGCTCCTTTAAGCCCAGGGAAATTTTGAGAAATTACACCCCAGCCCGAACGCATATAGTCCCATCAGATTTAAGCCGAGAATCAGAGCTCTAGATACTGCCAGCTAAGCATCTGATAACCAGTGGAGCCTCTGAATGTACAGTCCTCAAGGAGCCAGTATACGTCATCAAAAGTTCTTGTCGGATGGTCAAACAGCTTCAGAAACCCCCTCCCCACAGACCTTTCCAACACTGTGGGGGCTGCATTCAACAATTTCCCACTTCATGCAGATGTCAAAGTCAGACTACAATCTCAACCTTAACATACCTTCATCTCTTTGTCTCTTTGTCTTTGTCTGTCAAAACTCTGATCCTAAATTTAACCCTAACCTCTCAGGCCTTACAAAGAAAAAGGTGTTAAGACATCACCTCGAGGTGAGAGTTTCAAATCGCACACAAACACCCAAAGCAAACCATACTGCAGTGACACACTAGAAACTGCATGTTTACTCTGCTGCTATTTACGGAGGGCCTCTTGTGGGTTTATGGAGCGTGTAAGAGACTGAGAATGAGGAGAGAAAATGAAGTGGGGGGTTTGATATTGTGATTACTCACCCTGACAAAGTTATCCGGGAACAGGCCCCTACGTCCGGCCAGCTCGCCCTCCCACCAGCCTCCATCGTCCCGCCGTATGTTCACGATGATGTCGCCCACCGTCAGGCTCAACTCATCGTCCTGCTGAGCCTCATAGTCAAACTCCACCACTGCCTCCACTGGGGACAGAGAGGAGAGGGAGATGAGGAGAAAAAAAGAGAGTGAGTGTGTTGACAATAAACTGCAATAAAAAGGTCAAACACTGCAGAGGTGTCACATTGATCTGTATTTACTCTCTGGCACAGCGCTTTTGAATTTGATGATTCTGCTGGTTTTATTTATTGGTTCAAAACTGTAAGTGACAGATAAACAATAACACATATACAATGTATAAACGCACACACAGCTAAGCACACACAATCCCTCTAAAATGATGGAATTTTGCATTAAAATGCCGTTAACTCTGGCCCGCTACACTGCAGAGATAAAGTATTTAATTCCTCTTTGGTGCAGCTCCAATTCTGATGTTTCTTTTCCAAAAAAAAACATCCGACTCTCAAGCACACACACAAACAAATACAGGCCAGAATCCTTAAAAGGGGAAGTGGGATTACCTGTGCTGTCCTAACTCGGGTGATTAAGTCAGCATCATGTACTTTTCTGCTACACTAATTCCATCAGTACAGTGATTAAGACTCAGTACTTGGCTGCACAGAGTTTTGCTTTCAAACAGGAAAACTGTTCTCACTCCCTAATTAAAATGTGTCCTGTGCAGTGAAAGTTATGTTTACTTTCAGTGTCATTTCCACATTCATAAAAACAGACTATCAAGAAGAATGACAGCATCAGTGGCTTCAGCCAGTCACACAAAACAACATCTGTTTACATTTAAGTGACAAATGCCTCTGGTGGATAAACTCAGCAGTTATAAGGGGAGCAACCAATGAAATCATGTGACGTTACAGTACAACAAAGTCTGGATACTGCTGTTTGTTCCACGTTTCTAATTGGCACTCAACAGGAGTTTATTTGACCACCATGACCATCCCGTAACCTTAACCAAGTGTTATTATTGTAATCATGATGCCAAAGCCTTAACCTTAATGAAGTAATCATTTAAACCCAAACCACCATGTTTCCTACCCTGGAAATCCAGAGTTCTCGCTAGAGCACAATTTGATATATCAGATATCTGATATAGAGCTAAACAGATGACAACAGCGCTGTGACGACGAAGTCCGGAATCAGTCAGTAAACATTGCAAGATGGCTACAGCTGAACACCACTCGTTTGAAACGGCTTTGCCGCTACAATGAACGAGTTAGACTTGGCTTTTTCTCTAAAAGAGGTACAGAAGACGGCGCTCAAACCTTTCCTTTGCAAGAAGGACGTTTTTGATTTGGGTCTGGATTTCCAGGCTACATGTTTCCCTTCACCCTAACAAACATTAACCATAGTTCAACGGTGATTTGTAGCGCATATGGAAGTAACAGATAAATGATGATGTCCTGATGATAGGGAATCAGATCAGAAACTATTCTATGTTTCGTTCTGCACGATGACGTATTTTGTCGTTTGTCATTTGTGAGGACCTGTTGCAAACCAGATTTTGTAAAGTATAAAATTCTGCACTGTTTGCATCCACGTTTGTTAACCTACAGTCTCGTTTTTCCTTGCTTTTGTGAGCAAATAGCTACCACCACAAAGTGTCGATTTGTGTGAAACTTCAATCCAGCCTCATGACTGTAAATCTTGTGTGTATCACGTGCAAGTTCGTCCTTGAGAGCATGCACAATACAAAAGCAAATGTGCACAAAGCTACATTGTGCTACAAGTGGTCAAAAGCTCTTTAAGAATACCTTTCATTACAGTTACTTTTGCTTTGCTGTTCTTTCAACCTACTGTCAATCAAACATTTCTTTCAGATGACTTGCATACAAGGTCATGGTTTTTTTTCTTGTTACACGTTTCAGTGCAATGAAATGATGAAACTCTTAAGCTTCAGAAAGGCTTCAGAGTCATATACAGTAGACAATGAAGAGAAAAATAGTGATAAAGTGTATATAACTGTATGTGGTTGCTGCACAAGGCTGTACACAAGTTGAACCATCTCAGTTAAAAGTAACATAGACCCCTTACTGTGATCAGACTGCAATCAGATAGTGCTTGACCACATGACTATAAAGGTGTTAATGCACCCAAAACGCAGCTTTGGACGGCTTGTGATCGGATCGGCCCAACCACCTGTGGAGGTGGCCAGGGATGCATTGTGATCAAATTGAACACAACTGTAAATGCACTTGCATTTTTAATTCAAATACAACAACTACATGGGCGGAAATAACTAAACACATACAGTCTGTTCCAAACCAGCGAGGTAGCAGCCAGACCGAAAGAATGAGGTCACGGACACGGGCGGCAAAATGAGTTTCCTCCAAGGGGTAGCCTGGCCTCAGCCTTTGAGACTGGGTAAGGAGTTCGGACATCTGAAATAGAGTCGCTGCTCCTTGGCTTCGAAAGGGGTCAGTTGAGGTGATTCGGGCCTCCCGTTGGAGGTGTTCTGGGCAAGTCCTACTAGTACGAGGCCTCGGGGCAGACCCAGAACACACTGGAGGGATTACATAGCTCATCTGGCCTAGGAACACCTTGGGGTCACCCAGGAGGGGCTGACAGTGTTGCTGGGGAGAGGGATGTCTGGGGTGCTTTGCTTGGCCTGCTGTCCTCAAGATCCGATCCCCGATAAGTGGATGAGAATGGATGGATGGATGGATGGATGGATGGATGGATGGATGGATGGATGGATGGACGGTTGGATGGTTAGCAAGCTAAGCTACAAGCAAGATAGCGGCAAGACAGCTTATGGATATGGACAGGCATGAATGGAGTCAAGACGAGACCAGGTGTCTGCTCTAATTTTGGTCCGACAAAAGTATACAAGCAAAATCTTGGCATGAATTAGGTAAAGGCCTAGCAAATGGTAGAGAAAGGCTACAACCAGTCCTAACGATAGGAGTAAGGTTGGGTTCCTTTAGCTGGACAGAGAGATCAGATCTCAACTGGATCTCAATGTGCATACTGGATCTACCAGAAAATACAGGAATCAAGTCCTTTGAGCAGGAAGGAAGACTTTAATGTAAAATATATGTGCAGGAAATGTTGACTTTCATTAACAATAGCTCAACACTGTTTAACAATTTTATGATGTGGGATTAAGTGATTGATTAAAAAAAACAGTGTTCTCTGTTGTGAAAATGTACATTATGCTGAGTTTATAAAGACGACAGCTAAACACAAAGCGGGTATATGCGTGAAATTTGGTAAAATATAAAAACTATCTCAAAATGTCATAAACAACAACTCATACACTCACACACACACACATGAAAGCATCTTGTGACTACTTGTGCAGCTGCCAATACTTGTAAAAATGTACTGAATGTGTCATATCACATATAGCTTTCTTAATTCTAACACTAACCCTTCTCACACACACACACACACACACACGCACACACACACACACACACATGGGCCCACACACACATGGGCTGCTAAAGGGGGGGGTGAGGCGAGGGAGTTTCAGGGGTGGGGTAACCATGGGAACAACAGTATAAAGGGGTAGCTATGACTCAGACACACTGGCTTCCTCCCCAAAATGATCTCTCCCTTACACACATATATGTATAGCGTAACATGCACATACAGTCATGTTTTAAAACACTAATGCACCAACAGGAAAACACCCAAAATGATGACACTGACCACAACCAACAACATACTTGCGTAAGTCATTGTGTTAAAGTGGAAGGTCAGGGCGTCACTGTACATTTACAACAGGAGGAGAACTTCTGCAAGACATCAGTAGTGAGCAGACAAAGCAGACGACTGTAGTCCAAGTCGGTCTGGTGCTCAGATGGGAAGGAGGATATGATTCTGGCTTGAGATAACTACGAGAGATTAGCCGCAGATGAGACAGCGACGTGGCACAAATGCCATTTTCTTTCTTTTTTTTTTTAGCTCTCAGTTATGATGTTTCTGAGGAAGTGTCACATTTCACCAGAGTGGAAGTGGCAGGTTCTTCAGTAAGGAGAAGTATGTACAGTGAATTGATAGTTTGTGGCAGTTGTCTTGCAAACCGCATTACAGTACATCTGAGTGGCAGAACAGGACAACACACTGCAGTCCACCCACCCATCCACGTCAGTCAGAAGCACATACACTACTGAAGGAGCCGACAGCTTGTGGCTCTGCACAGAACGCACATCACCGAGTGCAAAGACGGGTGCAAGTTTAAAGTGACACAAAGTTAACGCCAAACAGGCTCTGCAGAGGAGATAAGTCTGGTGTGAGGCAATGCAGAAAGAGTGGAAACTGAGCCGTGCAATGCATGCTCACTGGATATGATTTTACAAAGCTAACAGCCTTTATTTACTGATATGATGTGCAACACAACATGATGGAATAGCTGCAAACCCACAAATGCACCAAGGACGTTTTGAGGTAACGTAAAGCTCTGCAAAGCAATATGACAGCCACAGCAAAGCAAAGTCATCCCAACAAAAAACAGAAATGTTTCATAAATTAAATGATAATCGAGCAATTAATATCCAACGATAAAAGAGGTGAATTCTATATTTTCATTATTGTCGATAAATCCCATGAAAACAGTGTTTCCAAACCCTGACACCTCCATTATTGTCCAAAAACTATTAAAGAAAACACTTACATGAGCCACTTTGTCCTGTTGCACTGGGTGACATGCTCCTTCATTATCATGAACACACAAACACACACACACACTCACACACACACATGCACTGTAGTTTATTTTGACTCAATCCCATATGCACTGTCCTGCTGCTTTAAATACACACTCGAGCATCACACACGCAGCTGAAATTAGCCTCCAACAACATACATTATTAACTCCTGTGTGAGTAACGTTTTCCAAAAAAGCGGGTCACTCATAGACCTCATTTGCACCTGGTGTAAACATGCGTCTTTAGCAAAGGATACTTAGTAGAGCCCATACAGTAGCAGTGTTGTCCTTGGATGATCAAGCACTACACTGCATGCAGAATAAAGACAACAGGGCCATGATCAGAGAGCATGTCCACATACAGGCTGCATGATATGAGTAGGGATGGGCACGAGTACTCGATTTGGACGTCAGTATTCATTCAATGCATAGAGCAATCGCTTTTTTTCTTTTGCTTCGTGAAAGAAAACATCCATCCATTATCTGTCGCCGCCTATCCTTTTCAGGGTCACAGAGGAGCTGAAGCCTATCCCAGCTGACATTGGGTGAGAGGCGGGGTTCACCCTGAACCGGTCGCCAGACTGTCACAGGGCTGACACATATGTACAGGAAACCATTCACGCTCCTCCGCACATAGGTCTTTGGACTGTTGGAGGAAGCTAGAGAACCCAAAGAAAACACACACTGACATGGGGAAAACATGTCAACTCCACACAGCAGGGCCCTGGCCAGCTGGTGGGTTCAAACCCAGAACCCTCTGCTAACCACTGAACCACCATGTCAACCCAAAATAAAACACATCAAAACATAAACAGACCCATCTCCACACTAAAGTTTCCTTTTTTTTGGGGGGGGGGGGGGGGGATGTAACTGCTGTCTATGAATATCTGCACTGAAGCATGTAGAAAGAATTATAAATCTGCACAGCTACAGATAACGGGCCCGAGGAACTGAGGAGGTGGTGGTCAAGCCCCTCTGAGGTGTCATTGGCCAATTGACGAAACACCGGTGAGGGGGAGGGGTGCCCACTTGGAAACCCCATTAAGCTGCAAAGGACTGAGTCACAAAGCTCTGCCCCCAGACAATGGAGGGGTGATAGAAGGGAGCGACTCAAGCCAACCACCTCACATAACAATAAAAGGAAAACAATAAAAGTATGAAGACATGAATACTCTGTTTCCAACTAACTCTGGCTCGTGACGGATTTCATTTATATGGTCATCTGCTCCAGGCACTCTACTCCACAGTGCTACATGTAGCCACATCAGGAAAACACAAATTCTTGTCCGCCGATGTTGTTCATTTCTCTCTGATTTCAGATCATATTCCTGCTGGAGCATGTCCAGCTGTGGAGATTTTGGTTCGCGATTCTTCATGTTAGAAAGTGCTGCTATGCTCCTTTACAGTCATTCCCCCCACTGCAAGTACACTGCTACATGTAGCTACATGCTAACACCAGGGAAGCATGTGGTCTTGGTTGCCGATGGTGCAGACACAATGACATAAGGAAGGCCCGGAAATACTGACCAATCAGAGCAGACTGGGCTTTTTCAGGGAGGGGCTTAAAGAGACAGGCACTATTACTGAGTGTTTTGAACATTAAAGTATGTAAATATGTTCTATTAGAAACCCAAACTACCTATGAACGTGAGCATAATAGCCCGCCTTTAGAGCACATTACTTTGGATTTTGGGCAGGTGTTATTCGCATTTTTTCACTACTTAATGTCTTTTTATTGACTAAATGATTAATAGGGAAAATGATTTAATTGCAGTGCCACTTGCACACATTGCATCGCTTGTGTGTGAAAGGCTAAAAATGACAGAGAGGAGGCCCTGAGAGGACATGAGACCGAATTTCTGAAAGCCAGCAGACAAAACAAAACTCCCACTCAAGTGGTCAAGCAACGCACTCACATTCAGGAACCGAGATAGGCCTGTGGCGTCCTCTGAACAGCTGCAGTCAGTTTAGATAAGAGGAAACTGCACATACAAACACACCAAACTCTGCAAAGCCATGCTGACATTTCACTGGTTCACAGCAGACCTGTGTTTAGTTGTGGGTATGTTTCACTGCTGACGCTGATGATGTCAAGAGCAGCTGCGTGTTTTCAGTCTGTAAAACATTCACGCTGGACTGAGGCCCACTGGGAGTCAAAGCCACCCACTCCAACTGTGGATCAGATCACAGACTTCAGCAAATTCTCCCACATTAAAAGGAAAATTCCAACTATTCTCTGCTAAACTCATCATTCTGTTGCATTGCAGGAAGCTGTGCTGTGACAAAGTGTTTGCACTCCGTTAACCTGCATTGAATATTTCTAATCCCCAGCACTCCCGTTTCCCAGAATGCCTTTTGACAACCCCCAGATAAGACCTCTGTGCACTCATCTTTGTGTTTTGAATGTAGGTGGAGGGAGACACAGCGACAGCAAAAGCAAGAAAGACAGTAAGAGTTTTTTCAGTTCTGGCTGAGGAAACTGAAACTCGTCTTTTGGTGACAGTGTATTCCTTTCTATTACGACTAATTACAGTAGCGAGAACAAGCTCCTTCAACTCTTCAACTCTGAATAACTCAAGGTCACAGTTATAGACAAAGCTGACACTTCTTTCTCCTTGAAAACTGCAGCAACAGTAGGATTACAGTAAGCTATCCACTGTAGATATGATGTTTTGTCTTCATTTTGTATGTTATTTACAGGAACAGGCAAAGAAATAACCAAAATAACAAAAAGGCACCCAAGAATGCGAGATGCATCTCCACAAGCTGCTTATAATAATGACTTTTTGGGCCGGTGTGATGTAAAAAAGCATTAAAAAAGGGCATCTTTAAATTTACTGTCTTGCACAACATCTAAACACACTCAGGGGCCACTTTATTAGGTATACCAATACAATCTAATGCAATCCAATACAACTGTTTCGTAGTAAAGTCTACTTTTATGATGCCTGTAATGGTTTTTATGTTAATTCAATTGTCTGTTTAAGCGCTGAGGTCATAGTTAGTGGTGTTGTTGTACTGGACTGCATTGCATTAAGAGGTGTTTCAAAACAAAACATAATCTAGTCCAGTACAAGATCTTGAATAATACAGTAGGTTAAAGGGACAGTTCACCCTGAAATCAAAAACACACATTATTCCTATCTGTAGTGCTTTTAATGAATCTAGATTGTTTTGGTGTGAGTTGCCGAGTGTTGGAGACATCAGCCATAGAGATGTCTGCTTTCTCTCCAATATATTGGAAGTACTGTATATGGCACTCAGCTTCTGATGCTCAAAGTGCCAAAAATACACATTTGAAAAACTCCACAGTGATGTCTCTGTCATGAGCACGAGACTCTCGTCCATGAGTAGATGCACACTTCCTTCTGCACAGTGATACTGTTGGTGGGTGTTTGATTATCTTGAGTAACCAAGTCATGATTTCTGGAAAGAGACATTGCTGCTGAGAGTTTTTGAGAAATTTGTTTGAGTAACATCTAGTTGCATTACACTGGAGAGAAGGCAGACATTTCTTCGGCTGATATCTCCATCACTCAGTACCTCACACCAAAACAATCAATATTGACAGACAGCACTACAGGTAAGAGAAAAAATATATATTTCTGATTTGGAGGTGAACTATCCCTTTAAAAAAAGGACAGTAGTAGGACACTTGGCAACTTATCCCTCTTGTACAAATGTCATGGACAGATTAACCCACTTGGGGGCCCCCATGGACACCCCCACAAACACCACCACCATCCTTCTGGGCACTGTGCATGCATCCTGTAACCTTTAGGATTCATACGGGGATATGCACCATGGCATATGAAGATATAAAAACTACTTTTAGGTTCAGCTAATATGCAGGAAGTGTTTGAAGGCCCTTGTAATTTCCATTTTGGCTGATACTGTAATTAGCGGCGCATATTACAGCCAATTTTGCAATTAATTAAACGACCACAGCGCACACACACACACACTCACACACAGTGAATATGGTCTCAGCCCTTAGGGGAATTGCCCACATTTCCCAGTTGGTCATCCAGCCTTGACGGTTGAATCTCAGTGTGTCTGTGAGTGTTTCCCTTGGGGATAGCTGTGCATTGTTTGTTTACATGCAGCAGAGACGGAGGCTCATTAGAAAGCATGCATGCAAGCAGAATAGAGAGGAAGTATTTTTGGACATGGGCTGCAACTAATGACTATCTTCAACGTTCACTTGATCAATCAGGCTTTTCTTTACAAAGTGCCAAGTGCTCCTTTGCAGCACAGTGCCAGGTTAACCACAGGAATGTCTTGTAGATGCAGCACATACACTGAAAAGTAGCATGAAAAGAAAAAGGAAGTGCCACTTCCAACCCTGCACGACTCCTCTATATGCTCGTAACTGCCAACTCCTCCACCAAATCTGCTGCAATCGATTAATTTCCATGCATTGTGTGCAACAGCGCAGTGCTGTGGGAAATGATGGCGATGATGAGAGGAATGTCACAGCCAGGCCTGTTTCATGCACGGAGACGGGGAGCCGGAGAGTCAAACACTGTGCAACACAATGGGCAGACAGACAGAGAGTGAATGTAAACGTGTCAACATCTGCAACTCATCAATGTGACCCGCTGCTTTTCCTGAAAACGCACCCGCGCGGCCGCGCTGCCGCACACCCACGCGTCGCAGCTTTCTAATCATGAATAAAGCAACGGAGACGCTGAGAAACGCCAGAGCCCGAGCGGTCACTTACAAACAGCTCGGCTATGTATGAAGCGACGTCAGTGGAGGTGAGGTGGGGAGGAGAGGAGAGGAGAGGAGAGGGGGAGGAAGGAGAGAAGGAGAGAGGCTGAACCCTGCGCGCATCTGGACCGGGCGTTTATTCCTGCCCATCCAGATGCGCAGAGGCGCTGGAGGCTATTTTTGGGCATTCTCTAAATTAGAAGCAGAAAAAGGCGTTGCATCTCACCCATTTATGTGTCCCGGTGTGCTGGTAGTGCTCCTGTAGGTTAGTTGGTAACGGGAAAGGTGGCTGTGTGAGGTTTGTGCCCGACCGAGCCCCAGCCTCCTGCTCGTACTATAGATCCGCTACCGCCGCGCTGAAACGGGAGGAGCGTCTGATGAAACCATATTCCTTCCTCTTTTTTCTCTCCGGTGACACGGCAGAGGAGGCAGAGCGAGGACCCAGAAAACGGAAAAGCGCTGATGAACAAATCTCTCTCTCTCCCTCTCTCTCTTGCTGCCTTCAAGTGCACCGCGTAAATTCCGATTTCCCAATTTGCGTTTTGCATCACAGCTTGATAACGGGAGCATCGTGACGCAATTTGTTGCACCATGCATGATGCACGCGGAACAGATGGTGGTGACACAAGTCCTCGCAGAGCTGTTTACTCACAATGAGCTGTTTTATAAGAAAAACTCAACATCCTATTACATGATCATATAATTAGATTACTTTTAAGATTTCTATATTTGATTTCCAAACATATCCATCCTGTATAAACTCCACTTTTTTTTGTAAATTCTGTCATGTAGACTCAAATCACTTTTGAGGGGGTGGGGACAGCCCACATATTAAAAAAAAACCTCTTTGGTTTTGTTTGTTTTTTACGCCTTATCAACACCTTCATTACTCACACACATCCTCACCAATGTTACTCACTGCTACAACTCACAAACTAATTTAACACTTATTTTGCTTCCTTGATTATATAAATATAATAAACAAATTATTTGATGGTTTTTGCATGTCCATTTCACTTCTTGTCTTGGGCTCACAAGGCTAGGTTAAGACAAATGACAGTGCCTGGTAATATGTCAACCTAATCAACAGAATAAATGTTGGCATTGTACGTTTCTGCAAACTACATCTATGTTACATCTGTATGTTATAATGTAGTAGATACATGATTCTTTAAAGGATATTTTTACGGCTTGTTTGCCTTTATTAGATAGGACAGGTTGAAGGTGAAAGGGGGAAAGAGAAGGGACGACTACAGCAAAGGGCCACAGGTCAAATCAAACCCACAGCTGCTGCGGAAAGGTCAAAGCCTTTGTACAGGGGGCGCCCCGTGTTTTTTTTTTATGTTTAAACAACGCTGTGATTAAAGGTCCAGCGTGTAGGATTCAGGAGGACTTATTGTCAGAAATTAAATGTTAGTGTACACACATCTGAAACGAACAAAGAATCATTGTGTTTTCATTGGCTTAAAATGAGTTTATGTCTGCACGCTGAGCAGGTCTTCTTCTAAGGAGTCTGCCATTTTGTTTTTAAAGTAGTCCAGTCCAGACAAACCAAGCACTGGCTCTAGATAAGGCCATTTGCATGTTCACGTTTCAGTGAACTTCAGCAAGTTTCAGCTGGTTGCAGTCCGCATCTCACCGCTTGACACCACAAAATCCTACACACTAGACCTTTAACGTGTGGTTAGGTTTAAGCACACACACATTGTGGTTATGGTTGGGAAAAGATCATGTTTTGGCTTAAAATACCTGCTTTTCATAGTACAGTTCCAGCTGGAAATACAGTGATGTCTCTATGAAAACCAACTGCTTTTTGTGGCACTATCCCACAGCATGTAAACATAGCGGTAGGTTGCTCGAAAATACCCATGGTTGTTGGCTAACAAGTCGGTGGAAACACGGTGATTAAAAAACTGGTGTTGTGGTCTGCACTTTGGCAGGCGTCATACCTAAGTGATACACTATCCACCATCCCCTGCCGCTCATGATCATAAAGTCAGGTCATATGTAAACATACAATGCCAACAATTTCTTCAGTTGACTCAGCTGAATATGTTGAACATCTGTAGTGCAAGTAAAAACTGTGTATTAATCTTTTGTATTAGTGTGGCAACATGTTAAATTGGAATACAGCTGCATCTAATGATAGATCAGCTGATAATTTTCCAGATTAATCCATTCATTGTTTTGTATATAAAATGTTAGAAAATATTGAATACAAATGTCAAATACAAACCCAAAATATTCAGTTTACTTTAATGTTTGATAAAAAAAAACCAAAAAAAAACAACCATCAAATCTATCTTAAAGTTGAAGCAGCTGAAACCAGCTTTATTTTTCCTTGGAAACAAAAACAAGCCGTTATAATGATTGATAATTAAAAAAAGTTGTATATTAATTTTCTGTCAGTTGAGTTATTGATAAATTGACTGATCATAACACACAAGAATTAATCTATACACATGTACAGGTATGCATCACATAGGTGCAGATATGTATACTAATACTGTATGTATATGATATGTGTATATGTGTGTACACTATACCTACATGTATGTCCAGAAAAATTAGGTCTTACACAACCATAAAGATCATTATATCAGACAAGATATCAGATTATTATAGTAATACCAGACAATAATAATACACACTTTACAAAAATACAAAGCACTGGATGCAAAATAAGTCATGAACACTCTGAGCTGTCAGAAATAATGACAACATATGTTGCCAAAAATCACGCTATACTTTATAAATCATGACAAGACCTGTAATTTATGTTTCATTTTATCAAAAGGTTTAAAAAATTTCTCCTCATGGATTGTAAGAATTCCACTGGCTCTGACAGATAAATCTTTTCAGTTAGTGTAAAGCATACCTATATATTGGTTTCTATGGTTGAAATAAACAAGTAAATTCAGTGTCAGTAACTTCTGTTACTTTTTCAGGCTTGTTCATGCGCGTTTCAGTATGAATGTCAGTATTTCCAACAGCCTTTGAAGGTAGCACCATTCTAAGCTCAAAGCCTCGCACCTGTGTAGCCCAAATCTCGCGATAATTGCGCACTAACCTCCACCCCACTGTGCAGGGACTCCAGCTCAGATGGTGAACTCAAATTGGCTATCAGACGTTTTATTGTCAGAGTAATTTAATTATTTCATGTTGAACTCATTAAAAGTTTTACTAAACAGACACCTTATCAAACATAGAGTACTGATACACACTCTCACACACACTCACACACACCATACTAAGCTCTGCAGTGTTATTGTCCTCGGATCTGACTACATGCAGGGGGGAGAATGTGCTGGCAGCAGCAGAAACAGTGCGATGAAATAATGCAGCGAGAGTAGAGAGAGAAAGAGATGAGGAATTTAGATTATTTTTCACAATCACATGTCATTTGGGTGGAGTGCAGTGACAGAACACGCTGCTGTACAGACAACAAAGGAGATCTGATATGATAAAACACAGCACACTTCAGAAACGGCTCTCAAATGACTGCAGATAGTCTATTTTAGTGAATGTATCTCAGGTATCTGTGACGCAAGACAGATGATACTTGGCTGACCTTGATTTTGTGGACAGTGCTGCAAGATAAAGTCAACTGCATCTACCAGTATTCATGTATTATGTAAGTAGAAACTAGCTCTGCTGTGGGTGTCAAAGTGTGTGAAAGCCTTCAAATTTACCATCATTTTCAGTGCCATATATAACAGCATCTCAAACATGAGCTGTCATGTCCCCAAAGTGAAGTTTCAATATGCTTCACACATGCTTCCTGGTTTGTACGCACTGTCAGTTTGGATAGCTAACTTATATATCCCCAGCTTGGTACACCGAGTTGTCCTGCTGCTGTCATGTTTGGTAATCCTCTCAGACAGATGCTTACAATACATAAAGTCTCATCTTGACCAAGTACAATCATCAATAACACACACCGAAAGCAAAAAAAAAGTGTATTCTCTGACTACCTAGCACTAGCAGTTAGCCTTTTTTTTCTCTTTGTGGTACTTAACAGGCCCTAGTGCTCTTCAAAGACAGACTTTTAAATGTGTGCTGTAGAAATAATCCGCGTTGTTCTTGGCAACAGGTTACTATGCTAACATCCAACAATTACCACAGGGGTCAGTAACCTTTACTATCAAAAGAGACACTTTTGGCCATTAAGAAATGCACTAGCCACTGGCCATATTTTAAAGAGCAAGAAAGTCCTTATAGGGCTGGTGGGAGGGGAGGTGGATGGGTCAGACAAAGTCTGGACTTTCACCCACGAGCCCGCTGTTTGTTTCCCATGTGAAACCAAAAGTCAGTGAATTAGTTTTAATAACAACAGAGTGTGTGAAGACGCATCTCCACTTACCTCCACTGTACAGAAGTGAGGCAAAAATATCCCGGATAAGACCATCTTGCTCTGGTGACGCAATTCAGAGCCAAAGTCTGCACGGCCCTAACCGTGCGACCAATTGCAAGCAGCCACTGAATGTGAGTCCACTGATTGGCTCACACAGTTGTCAACCATGATGTAAATACCCAATTTATGGCATTTGATAACCAATTAAAACCAAAATCTGTAAAAGGAACACTTGAACATACAGCAGAGTGATAACAAGTTGTTAATTTGGCTCATGTCCCATCGGCTAACATAGAGAGGGCAGGCTTTATGACCTGTACTGCAGCCAGCCACCAGGGGGTGAACAAGATGTTTCAGCTTTACTTTTTGGGAGCTGCCATGTTGTCCATCTTTATAATCAATCTAGGGTTGTACGGTAGTGACGAACGTCGTGTGACGTTACATGAAGTCAGTAACAAGTGTCCTTATTTGAAGCCAAATCATTATGTTTTTTTCTAAATCTAACAAAGGGCTTTTGTTGCCCAAACCTAAGCAAATAAACATAGAACAGAGGTGTTTTACATACATTGTAAGTTCAAACCCCAAATAACCTCAACCACAGTGTTGTGACATTATAAATCACCAAAACATGAATATTTTGAAGCAGCTCACGATAGTTTTGCAATTCTGTGGTTGCCATCTCGTCTTGACATTGTTCAGTTCTATAAACTCACTGTAGTCTTTACTCAATCTGGTATATGACCTGTGGGCGTATTTTATGGTGACTAATGTTAGCAAACTTGACGTGAATTTCCTGTGCTGTGTATTATATATTACTGCGGTCGCTGATTCTTTGTTTCTTCTCCACTTGTGCAACTGTTGTACTGTGGTAGGTTTAAGCAGCTGAGAATTATCATAAAAGATATTACTGTTCGCTACTTGTGTAGCTCAGGTTGTTTGTCTTTTATTGTTGCACCATTTGGTGAAAGTGACAACTTGGTGAGAGACCTGATCTGTGTATCCAAAACGTCACAGGTTTGATCCTACAACAGTCAGATCTATTTACCAGCCAGGCTCCTCAGTATAATAAACCACCTATTCAGTCAGAAGAACCTACTGTGAAATGTTAAAAGAATATCTAAAATGCAAAAGATGTGGCGTGATGGTATCCGGTGTGACAAATATTCTAGATGCCATCTGTGCTGCTGTGTGAGCAGCTTGCCTTCAGAGAGCCTAATTGTTTCCTCATCCAGAGATGGAGGTTAATGTCTCCAGAGACAGGAGGTAATTTTAACACAAAGCACTAAGGTGACACCATCTGGGACAGTGCTGTTATTGCATGATGTGCTGAGGCCCCAATTAATTCTCGCCACCTACTGTATATGTGGAGACACAGGACCACACACTCTCAGCAGTGTTGACACCATTTCTAGCACCTCCATCCCTCCCTTGGACATAGTTGTTGTTTGACAGCATCTGAAATGCTGCATTTTAGTAATTTTAGGGACTGTATGACTCTCACCCTCACCATGAATATATGTTGAAGACTTGTGGGAGGAGCTGTTGATGACGCTTCATGTGTGACCCTCTGACCCAATGATGAAAGAAAACTGATTGGGCTTTCCTGCAAATTTGCACAATTCCTATTTAAAAAGGGCTATTGATTCCAAAAAAAATAAATAAATAAAATTTAAAAAAAACAGAAAATGTCTCACAAGAAAATAGAGAATGCTCATTTGATCCATTCAGAATGTTTTAAGGCTAATTTAGATGAAATAGTCTGCGTCACTGTACGGCAAAAATAGGTATTGCAGCTCCAGACAGACATTACTTTGCTTTAAAGTGGCTCTTTTGATAATAAAGGTTGCTGACACCTGGTCTAGTGTGTAGGATTTAGTGTCATCTAGTGGTGAGGTTGCAGATTGCAAGCATATGAAACTTCTCCCATGTGCCAAGCGTGTTGAAGAACTATGGTGGCCAAAGCGAAAATGCAAATGACCCCATCTAGAGCCAGAGTTTGGTTTGTCCCTTGTGGATTACTGGAGAGACAACATGGCAGATTCTGTAGAAGAGGACCCAATCTGTATGTATGTATATATGTAGATATAAACAGCTCATTCTAAGGTAATGAAAATACAACAATTCTTACCCTCAGGTGGTTATACACTGATGACAACATAG
Organism: Epinephelus awoara; assembly: GCA_035609425.1. Taxonomy (NCBI): domain Eukaryota; kingdom Metazoa; phylum Chordata; class Actinopteri; order Perciformes; family Serranidae; genus Epinephelus; species Epinephelus awoara. The sequence goes on along the minus strand of CM069314.1, from coordinate 23,868,420 downwards.
TTATGAATGTATTTCCATTTCTGACAACATGTCCCTCTAAATCCTGAACACTGGACCTTTAAGACTGGTCATGACCTGAACTGACTCTGGATTCACTGCTACTCAAAACTGTCACATTTGTTGACAGATTGTTGTTTTGCACATGCATATGCACCTGTATGATCCATAACACAAACATCAAAGGCATGTGGTAATGATGCAACATTTTTTTTAAACACCTGGCTCTCCCTCAGTACAGAAAAAATACATAATCCCAGACTGATAATTTCCATACGGTCCCTTAGTTACAGTGACTGGCTCAAATGCCCTCATTTCTCACATTTTAAAGTGTTGCATTGAAGTCATGCTCTGCTCAACAGATGCCTGGTAATGAACCATCTGTGATGACACTGCAGAGTGAGATCATGTTACTGTAAGTCTCTTCCTCTGCAGTTACAGGGGTATCATTTCCCATCTGTGGGGATTATTGATATATTCAGGCTGTGGTTGTGCTGTAGCAAAGTCACACACATTCTACTTGAATGAATGTAACTATTGATGGGACTGATGTCAGCAGTTTGTTCTTGCTTGTTTGTCAAAGAGGAGTGGACTATAATCAATCGCCAGGATAAATGTTGGCATTGTAAGCTCCTGCAAACCTTGGATATATTGCATTTGAACATTTCATATATAGCTGTCTTGATTGCATTTCTTTATGTTTGCTAGGTTTGAGCACAAAAACCACTTGGTAAGGCTCAGGAAAAGATCATGTTTTGGCTTAAAATACCAGATTTGTTGCTACAAACACAGCTGGAAATGTGTCACCAATAAATACCCAGTTTTGTTGCAAATAAAAACAACAACAAAAAAAGTCTGGAAATCTCCAAAAATGTTGTTAAAATACCTGCTTTTGTTGGTCTTGAATAGTGGTCACCTAGGCAGGGGCATTGCAGTGGCGGAGAGGTGGGACTGATAACCCAGGGCCCCAGTGGGATTGGGGCCCTTGAAAAGCTTGGAATGAAAACTTTGGTTTTAGTTTGCACTTTCTTTTTTTAATTTCTAAGCAAATAAAACGACACACCTTTCTGGAAACGCCTTTCTTTGTTTAGGTTAAAATAAAAGAGAGATGAAAACTCATAAATATACCTTTCTCATATGGTTCTCAGAAAACTCCAACCAATCATTGTATTTGGACCAAAAATTGCGAGCGATGGCGAAGACTGATGCAGCTTCATCCTGAGCTAAAAAGGGACGAGATGGTCGCAGAGTTTCTGCTGGACAGGTATTTTTAGTTTGCCTCATTGTTAACGGTTAGCCTACTGTAGCCTAACGTTGCCTGAGCCTCTGTATTATCTTCCTTGTTTGTTGCCAGTCTCCAGTACTATCTAACATTATATATCATAAAACTCATCAGTAATCACTGACCCCGGATAAGTTTCAAAACTCCAGGTTTGTGTTTGACTGTGTAGGACAGGTAACGTTATGTTTAGTTTGCTTCTAATAAAACATTGACACTGACACTCCTCTATCTGTCTAACATTACCTTGCCAACGCCTGCGTCTATCATAGATGTAATGAGGACATAATGGAGGAGGGGGGAGTAGGCCTTTGGAAGGAGGTGGAGTTGCAGGAGGAGGAGGATGGGACTTTGGAGGGTGGCTGGAATTGAAGAGTAGCTTTAAAGCTATAACTACATTAAAAGTGGTTAAATATATCAGTTGAATGACTGGACTTTGTATAAAAAACTGTGGAAGCTCTCTGAGGCACTTCACACCCACGAAAGACGCAAAATAATTTAGCTGGCCCCTGCACTCAGACTTTCCTCTAAACACAGCTAAAGGGGAGTGAGTGCGTACGTTGCTGGTTAACCATGGCATGATTCAAAAATGAATCAGTAATCTGAGTAATCTGTGTGCAGCGGTGGTGCCACTGAAGTGTCTTTGTTGTGTCATTCATATGCGTTGGTTTACAGGAGTAATCCATGTATTTCCCTCACCACATGAAAGCAGCGAGAAGAAACACATCTTGTACTATTACATTTTACATAGCAAGTAAATAATAAAACATATAGTACAACACTGAAAAATACTTGGCAATGAAACACAGATTCTCAGGCTGGTTTTAAGTTGCTCTTAAAAAACACCATTTAAATAAATGTATGTGACTTTCCAGCACTGCTGGTCCAGTCAATAAGGAATAAGCAGTGGTGGAGGAGTATTCAGAACAAGTAAATGCAGTAATATCACAAGACTTCATTGCAAGTAAAAGTCCTGCATTTAAAATCTGAAAGTATCAGGAAAATATATTTACAGTTTCAAAGTAAAACTATTTAAATTTTGATTTTTATTTAATTTTTTTTTCTTTGAGTATCCTGAAAAGCACTATATAAATCCAATGCATTATTATCAATATTATTATTATTGTGTATTTGATGCTGTTTTATATTATATACATGAGCCTAATTTTCTATTTTTTGTTGTTATATCCAGCAGTTGCAAATGCTCTAGGAAGGAATGTATGTGTAGTAATACCACATTATAAAAACTTTATTATAAGTAAAAGTCCTGCATTTAAAATCCTACTTATGGGAAAATATACTTCAAATATTGAAGTAAAAGGAGGCTTACTAAAAAGAAAGAAAAGAAAAGAAAAGAAAAAGCAAGGCGTATTTGATGGTGTTTCACAGGCTTTTATATACACGAGTCTACTTCTCTAAAAGAAAAGCTATAAGGATGTTTTGTTTTTTGTTTAAATCAAGTAGTGAAAAATGGAAATACGCATCTGTCTTCCAAGTTGTTGCACTAAAATGATGGAAAATTAAACTTAATTAAAAAACATTCTGGAATATTCGTACATGCACCAGCAAACATTTGGAGCAAAAAATAGACTTTATGGGCAAGGCTGTGAGCAGGTTTGTGCACTGGACAACACTTCATATTTAATAAAATACCATAACATTTAAATGTAAGATCTTATTCTGCAAATAATTTTCAGGTGTCAAATGAATGTAGTGAAGTGAAAAGCACAACATTTATCTCTGAATCCTGTAGAGTGGACTTAAGAAGTGTCATTAAATGCAGGTAATGTACAAGAGCATCAGTACTGAAGTGCTTGAGTCACTGTTCTTTCACCTTTAAGGATGTGTACGTGACTGTTTGCGAGATGACGTAACGCGGAAGTGGCACGACCCTATAAGGACACGGCCGAGCTGCGCTCCGGGAAGAAGACGCGGTTCGTCTCAGCGGTGACAAGGTGAGATTATTGACATTAACAGACATTTTATCCATTTATTACACATAAACTCAGCTAGCTGTTGACCTGCATTGCCTTTAACGCGACGCTTCCCCTCGAGTGAAAAGGTAGGGAGGACACGAAACATGCAGCTAACTAGCTTACTCACAAATGATGCTACAAATGTCACCTGTGCTCTCCTTTGTAAATTCATGTCAGGCTACAGTTAATAATCCAGAAAAATGTATTGTCTTTAATACGAAAGCATTGCTTTTGTTTTTCTTTGTTATGCAAGCGTGACAAGGAAGTATGGAGGAGTATTCTTGCAACACCAAAATACACTAAATTATCTCTTGTAAGTTACAAATAAAAATTAAGATGCGGTGAGACATGGAAAAATGTTTAAATGTGTCCAGATGAAAAGGTTCCTTATAGAGGAAGAGTTGACATGTGGAGACATGGCATGATGCAACCTCATGTGGCCACTCCTCAACGGTTTCTGTACAGTGTATTTGCACTAGTACACTGGACCTTCATTTGATTTGAATACTAGTCGGTGATGTTCATAAGCAAATGAGTGAGTAGGTGTTCACTAGGTATAATTGAGAGTTGTAGTATTGATAATATATGTTTAAAAACCATGCAATATGAATGTTCTAATGCGGATTTCTCAAATATGCTTATTGAAGTGATGTGTCCAGAGCTGACAGGATGAGCTGATTAATCGGCAGATATTTAATTAACAATCAAGGACATATTTGCTGCATCTGAAATGTGATGTTTTGCTGATTTTCTTTTTCTTATATGACAGTTAACTTTTTTTTTTCTCCAGTTTTTGATCTATTGCCATATTTGGCTATATTAATCTATTACAGGTATTTTCCACCATGTTCTGTTTTAGTCAAAGAAATGACTGACCAATTTATCTGGAAAAAGATTAATCAGATACGAAAACTTTTATTTTAGTTGTGTTTAAGACATGCACAGAGTGGGACATTCCACAGTTGAAAGGGAAACTTGAACACGGCTTTAACAAAATGACCATTAAATAATTAGACAAAAAAAATAACAGGTTTTGATTCATGATCAAGTGAGCAATTATCAGTCAAACTCACTTCTCAGAATCTGATAATTTGCTGCTTTTTTGTATCTTATATCATTCTGAAGAGAACATACTCAGGACAGGACAAAATTAGATGTTTGAAGATGTCTCTTTGGGCTCTTGGAAATTGTTACGGACATTTTAAACTATTTCCTGACATTTTTTTGAGGATATGATCAATTGAATACATTTGTAGGCTGCCGTAGAGATAACATCGACAAGGAAGTGCTCAGATCCTGTGGAGCAGGCCGCCCAAAAACATTCCCTTGAGTCTTGATAAAGCCATTACTGACCTTACGTGACTATGGTGATGTCCTTTCAGTTGTGTTTTTCGTGTCTGTGTCAACATGGACACAAGCCCATGAAGGGCTGCACGTACACAAAAATAAATAATTGCAATTATTTTGACAGATATTGTGACATGAGTTGCGTTTTAAGTGAGAGCTGTAATTTTTGAAAATTATTTACTCTGAGGGAAAAAAAAATGATGCTAATAATACCTCCCTTCCCTTACATCTGAAATATGATTTACAGGCAGGGACACCTCTATAGCAGCACAATGCTTTATCAGTGGTATGTTTTGAGACATTTTACCTTTTATTAAAAAATTGCAGCTCCTGCAATTTGGATTTGGACTTGGTCATACGTGCAGCCCCAGCCCCCTCTGCCATTTTTATGTTTCCATCAGGAAATGATTACATGCAATATGCATACCCTGAATGTTATCTTCACAATATCAGTAGCCATTTCCTGCTTCAACTCAGTAATGAGGATGTAGTGTGATTTAACCGGTAAGCTTGGTTCATGTTGCAACAGTTCCCTCGTGTAAGGAAGGAAGAAGACCTACCTGAAAGCACAGGAGGAAGTGTCAGTTGGAGTAACACTTAAGCGCTGACTGACGCCTCGGTGTAGTCTGTGTCTGACATGTTTGTAAGAGAAACAAAGGTATCGCTGTAGTGATGTGGAAACAATGCTCGGAGGGCCGTTTTCTGTGTAGTATCTGTCTCGTGTTTTGCAAGTATGTGTGTAAAGTGAAGGTCAAACCAGTTCTCGGATGTCGTGACATTAACAATTTTGCTTTGAGACAGAATGGACAATCAATACAGCATTAATCTGATTCCCCAACTATTCATTAGACAAATGACAAAGATCCAGATCAATTAACAAGAGCCTGAAATGATGTTGACCTGCAGCAACAAAATATATCTTATATAGCTGTGACAGAAAATAATAGGCAAGAAACAAACTTAAAACTGTGTATAAAATCATATTTGTGATGCTGTGTGTCCTCGGGATGTGTCTGTGAACAACAGCCAGCCTGTTTACAGGGAAAACACTGTCCATGACCTGCTGTAACCTTCAATGTTCATCTGACTTGGAATCTGCCTCACCTCACGTCCCCTTCTTTCCCCGCCCCTCCCTCCCTGTTTCCTTTTGTCTCTGCATTTGCGTTCCTAATTTGCCACTCACACACTCAGCTTCTCCCACTGTCTGTCTTTGGAACAACAGCAACAATGGATCGAGTGAGGGCTGCGTTTAACAGTGTGGTGAGTGTGTGTTACTCATATTAAGGTTTTTTTTTTTTGTTGAATGTTTTTATTATTTTTGTATCTAAAGTAAACCGGTTACATAGACGATAATATAATGATAATGATAACAATTAATGTTGTTTTTTTATATAGCACCTTAAACAGACACAAAATTCACAAAGTGCTCCACAAAATACAATAAAATAATCAATCGATAAAACATGTAAATCAGTAAAAACAAAGGCAATATAACAATTAAAACAAAGCATAAAAAGAAAAGAAAAGACCATAAAACACAGAGTATATACAGGCTACTGTGGACCCAAAATGCAATGCAGTGTCCATAACACAGCAATTGTCAACCAGTTTTTAATAATTAGACCTTTGTTACCACTTGGCCAGCCGTCCTCCTGTGCAGCTGCGGGATCAGGAACACATTGCGCTCATAGTTTTCTCTTTTATCTTATCTCCCTCTCTAGACTAAAAGTGAGCGCTACAGCAGGTTTACTCTGCAGCCGGCGGAGGATGGAGAAAGACACGTTGAAGTCAAACTGTCAGATGACGCCACAGAGGTGGAGGACCAGGCGGGGGGATCCCCCAGCTTCAGGCCAGCACCTCCGCGTAACAGCTGGAGGATAGTTTGTTACCTGGCCATGGGGACCGTGCTGATATTTGTCACCGGTAGGCCACCCGTGTCCCATCCACAGATCCTTGAAATCCTGCAAAGTTTCTGAATTTGAGTTTTTGAAAGTAGACATAAGTAGAAATGTGTCATGAAAATGCTTGACTTTGTATATTTTGTGCAAGAATAGAAAGTCTATTTGATGTTTTTTTTTAGCTTAACATTAATACATAGGGTCTTTTTAATTGGCAGTGAGCTTGTGTAAAGCCTGCTTGTTGTCATTTTAAAGGACTCTGAGTGTTTCCACAGTAAATAACCATGACCCATGCTGTGCAGGTCCTTGAAAAGTCACTGAATTTGTTATTTACCAAGGTGTGGGAACCCTGTATCTCTGAAGTTGTTTTTATGTCAACATGCTTATCTTTTTTTGTCTGTTTCCTAAATGCTTCAATATTTGAGCTGAAACTAAGGATCATCTCTTTTGACTAATCTGCCATTTTATATTTTGGATGCGTTAAATCTATGAACTATCAGAATATAGCTGAAAATGCCTTTAACAGTTTTTCTGATTCCAGGTTGCTGTCTACAATTGTCTTGTTTCCCCCGACCATCCAAACCCAAAAATATTTAGTTTACTATTATAGAAGACTATAGAAAAACCCCCAAAACTATTTATCACAATGACTACAGGTTTTACCAAACAAATGAGAAACCTTGGAGGAATTAATGCAAACAAATCATCATTTAAAACCAGTCTTGGTAAGTGGACTCCATTTTAGACCAATAATGCTCATAAAAGATTTTTTCCATGAACATGACAAAGAGGAAGTTGCACCTTATTTAGCTGTAAATTTAGAGACAAAGTGTAATATAATTTAAATGCCTGTGTCTATAGCCCTTTTTAGATAGGAATTGTGCAAATTTGCAGGAAAGCCCAATTATTCTTTTTTCAGCATTGGCAGTATAAAGCCAAAATCGGGGATTGTGGCAAAATGCGTCCTACCTACCTTTTTTTTTTTTGTATATTTTTCGGGGCAATGGGGGGCGTGAGCAAGTAAAAAAATGTGTAGCTCAGCGTGTGACGTAAGCAGTGACGTGGGAGGGACGCTGTGGCTAGTCAGTCCTTTGGTGATTCTCTCATAAGTCGGCCTGTTATTCATTCCCCGTTATTTGACGGTTAATGGCCTCTTCGTTTGCGAGGACAAGTAGGGCGCGCAATTCTTTGTCTCCTCAGTTGCTCATCTTTACTGTAGTGTCTGTCAGGTTTGCGTTTCCCTCTTGCTACTAGGTGCTCGCTAATTCCTGCTATCAGCTATTTACAGTTTATCCACCTCCAGTGGCTCACACGTGCGGCGTCATCAACATCTCCTCCTGTTGCAGAAGGCTGCCTCGGTCTGTTTAAACTAAAAGGGTTCTGCCAATATGACTACCCTACAAGGCGGAAAATTGGGTGCCTCGGATCAACTCGCCATTCCGCCTCTGTGTCTTAATGCTCGCAGCTGTTTGGGTCTGTCTCAGCTGTCCATCAGCAGAGTGATGACACTAACAATGGCAACTTGTATTTAGTTTCATATAGGGATGCAGTTCATTTCATATCCACTGGGGTTGCACACCTTGCAGGCTCACAAATTGACAAAGGTTTAAGACCTTGGGTGAGATCTCAGTCTTAATGTATTTACCAGTACAGTTAGCACGCTGCTCGACAACTTATTTTATACTTTTTTTTTTTTTTTTTTTTTACCAATTTTTGTGTCTTTGTGTCGTTTGTCCTCCAGGCTACGTGCTCGGTTACCTCAGCCACCGTGAGACTCAGGTGGAGCAGGTAACAGAAGAACCGCAGGACACAATGTCAGCTGTTGTTGCACCAGCTCCAGATGCACAGATGGACTGGAAGGATGTCACCCAGCTCCTCGCGCAGAAACTCACCAGCAAGGCCTTCAAAAAAACTCTGAGGTACACTGTTCATGTGCACACCTTTTAAACCGCACTCAATTTTACATTGTCATACAGAAGGTAAAGCCATAAGGGAACACACCTTACCATACAAACACCCAGCAACCAAATAAACCTCCTGCGAGTCCATTAATGTGTAAATAATCCCAGTGTGAAAGAATAAGAATAGTCCTCCCAAAGTAAATCTAATGTTCTCCGAATGAACTGGGTGAGAGGGATCAGAGAACATTTTATCTTTAGAGTACTACGCTGCAGACAGCCAGAGAATACAAATGAGACAGAGGAAGGTTACAAAGAGTGTGATTATGTAAGGATAATGTTCACCAAATTTTATGACTAATGGATGACGCAGATTCTGACCCAAAGAAGCACCCACAGCCAAGTGAGAGGTCTCTCAAATGTCAGACATGTTTGAAATTAAATTGCATGGTTCAGACTTACAGTAGCAGATATTTATCTCTCTATAATTTCAGTTTTAAGCCAGAGCTTGGCAATATGGTCAAGAGTAAAATCGTAGGCTTGGAGGCTTCAAGACGATTTATGATGTGAATATTTCTCTCTGCAAAATGCAGCAAAGCTCGTACATGAGTGAAACATCTTAAACTAGGTCACCGTGTTTAAAGGTTAGCAAGAGGACACCACCATTGTGTCACATTTACTAAAAAAACCCCGAAACTGTCAGTACAGGATGTTCTGGCTGAGGAGAGCACTCAAACCCACTTTAATAATCAGTTTCAGCACAGAGAGGAGAAATGTCTGCTCAGTAAAGGTAACGTTCCACTGATTGTCACACACCTGAGTGTGTGAAATTTGTTCTCCGCATTTGACCCATCCCCTGAGATGGTGGTGGTTATCTCAGCCCCCAGTTCCAACCCCTGATGCTGAGTGCCAAGCAGGGAGGCAATGGGTCCTATTTTTTACAGTCTCTGGTATGACCCGGCTGGGGATCGAACCCGGCCGAGACCCCCTTCCAGTCTCAGGGCGGATACTCTACCACTAGGCCACTGAGCTGGTCACGAGTAATTTATCTCTTCTGGGTGTTTGTGTTTTTATGACATTTAATTGGTCTCTTTATTTATACCATAGGTTTAGGTGACAGTAAGTTCCCCTACAGACAATATTGCTTTAGAGAGACACACTTAAATTTAAGTATCTGTGGACTGGAGACACAGGCGCCATTTTGTCTACTTTTCTTTTTAATGTATACATGCAGGACTTGTCACAACAGTTAAATGCATGCAATGCAGGGTGTGTGGTCTGCAATATTTGAATAAATCATCTTATGTATGCAGATAATTTGGCCCACAACAGCTTTTTAAGATTTGCTTAAACTACGGTGCTGATTTTGACATCACATATAATGCCAATAAGAGCAATATCATGATTGTCAGAAGTAAAGAAGTGTCAATGATTTATCTGATGTTAATGATGTTCACAACCAGTGTTACAAGTTGTACGTGCAAATTCTGCATGTGTTCAGTTGATGTGAAGATTGCTCTTTTTAGCGCAACATGCAGAGACTTAATGAGGCCTATACTGATGGCATGCGACTGTTTCTTAAACTTGCAGGGTGGTGTAGCGCCAACCAAATGTCTGTAAATGTTGGTGTGCCTACCCACCCTGCCTTAATACAGAGTTAAATATATATCAAAATAAGTACAGGCTCCTTGTCTTGGAAAATAGTACCATCCAGGTCTTTGCCAGCCTTGAGCTGAGCTCAGATAGGTTTTCAATAACAAGCATAAATACCCTCGTACAGTCTTGCCACTGTGACTGTTATGTTTATGTTTTGTTGCCTTTGCAGAAGCCCTCTTGATTAAGGGTTGATTAGAAGTAATTAGCCAGGTCCTGATAGTGGCTGGAGTTGGTGGCAGACTTGTGTATTTTGTTGGATGGTGAGTTTTAAGATGGGAGTGGAGATTTGTGGTGTTTCCATCCTTAGTCCTGACTTGTTAATTGCATAGCATACAAATTACATTGTTCATTGTTGACTCTCCAAATACACGCACTTGTATTCTTTTTTGCCAAAGAGAACAGGCGTTTGTCCTGCTAGGGCTACGTGGGTAATTTCCCAGTCCGAAAGAGTTTTTCTGATTATGCCGACGACACTTTCACATTCAGGTCTCATAGTGGGAGCGAGGCATTGCCGTGCTGACAAAATTATATATGTTATCGGGGCTATTCGTCATGATATCGTACTTATTGGAATGATGTAATAATTTCCAGTTATCGGCCCGATAGTTATCGTGCATCCCTAATAATCTTGCACTATTGCCCGAGCCTTGTGTGCCACCACAAATGGAAAGTCACACACTATCACTGTTTGATAGAAAAAACAATTAGAAGTGTGTTTCCTCTCAGGCTCATAAGACTTTTTAAAACATGCTTTGCCACCAAGCAGTCTGCAGATGGATCACAGGAAAGGTTGTCTGTGGTTCTGCACATTCAAGTTGGAAAGTAACAATAGACAATTTTGTACAGCAGGAACAACAAGAACTAAGAACACTCACAGCTCTGCAAGGGCTGTTTTCAGGGACTTTTCAGCTCCTTTCATTTACTTTTTATTTTAGAATACATGTAGGTATTCTCCCAGCAAAACAGGAAACTTGAGTGATTTGATGGCCAATAATTGGTCAAACACACGATCCAGTGGAGCACCAGCTACCACCATTTTTACAAAGCTGTTAGCTGTGTAAACAACGGACAACACAAAACACAAACAACAGCTCGTAATGATGAAAAAAATGAATGAAATAAAACGGACTAAAGGCCCAACAGTGAAGTCCAGGCTTTACTGAGCACATATAAGACTGGGAAAATACACTGCAATTTTGCTGGTGGTGCAAAAGCAAATGATAAAAAAGCCATTGAAGGAAGGACCGTATGTTGTTTTTGGAGGAGCTCTCCAGTGAGAAGTTTGTCTCAGGAAGTCCCCAGAACGGTTTGCTCCTGTTGTGGAAATTCTCTGCTGCTGGTGAATAATGAAATAGAGACTTCTGCCGGCTGACAAGGTTTTTATTTTCTTTGCAAAGAAAAGGTCAATCAGCACACGAGCGGTCAGAATGAAGAAAGACCCCAAGCATGGGGAAAGCTTAAAGATTTATACCTGAGGACCGCCTCTAACGGTGTGTTTCACACCCTTCTGTCTGCTGCAAGTATTGGCTCCGACCCCCTAGGGTGTGTTTTCACACCTGGCGTATCGTGCAGGATTTTTGTATCTAGGTGGGAGGTTAAGAGGTCTAGACATTTGTGTATTTGAAAACGCAAAGAATACACAAAGAAAATGAAATTACAATTACAGTCCAAAAACACCTAAAGTTTACTGGAAATTAGTTCAGCAGTGTGGGTGTGTGTCATTTTGAAATGGAGTTTCTCATAATGTGCATAAACATAAACATACTGACCTTTAAAATGAAGCCCTGCATGCGTTATGATTCTGCTGTGTTTTTCCTCAGAAGTGTTGTGTGTGCATGAGTGAGTCATTTCAGAAGACTAAATGAACATTTTGTTTCTTCCTGCAGTGACTTTGATCGTCCCAGCCGTTTTGCAGGAAGTGATGGAGATACGAGTCTGGGAAACTGCATCTTTGACGAATTCCAGAAACTGGAGATGGATCCCTGGACTGACATCCACTACGTTCAGCTGCAGACACCAGACAGGTTGATGCAACACATTATCTCTACTGCTATGATATATTAACTAGGCTTGATTATTTTATTTGAGGAATACATCTTTAAAACTGTCAAGATTTGGCATTTGGATATGAAATATAAATCCCCATCTTAAGTTTTAAGATTAATTGTTTTTTTGTTTTTTTTGGCCTGTTGGAGGCGCTATAATTCAGAGTCAATGGGAGTTTATGCATATTCATGATTTGCTGATTAGGTGGTTTATTTGTTCATCGGTGGAATTTTTTTATTTATTTTTTTCAGTTTCACTTTCCTCACATCTCGTTTACTTATCGCCCAGTCACGTGAGTTTTGTCACACTGTTTCCAGGAGGTTTTGGCCCTGAGTTTATTAGTCCATATGACTGTTCTTGATGGTGCTGTCCTGTTATCCTCTGATTGTAAAAGACAGGATCTACAATGAGTTATTTTACAAGTCTCTCAATTTCCAACAATTTCCTCGGACATTTTCTATAAAATTACTATTTAATTTGCTATTGATTGCAAGAATAGGCATAACTATAGACCCAAGGATAGGCATAACTATAGACACAGAGACATTAGTGTAGAATATAAATAACAAATGAGAATAAACCAATCAATCAACATCAAGAAACCAGAATAAAGTTTCCACTAAATGGTAAACAAATATTGACCTGACTGTAAGTGAACCAGATAATTCTTTCCAGGATATTTACTAGGAAATAATTAGAAGAATATTGGGAATTTATGGACCAGGACCTCGTTTACCAAAAGCATTTGAAGGCTAACATGATCTTAAAATCCATCTTGGCAAATTTTTCTTTTTTCGTGAGCTTTTATTCATTTATTTATTTATTTATTTATTTTTTCGGATTGTAGAGGCCTAAAATGTCTGATTTCACAGCAGCTTTTTTAAAAAACTGCTATACACGTTGCAGTATTTTTAGGTGTCTTTTACAAAGAAATTACAAAAAATAGCTGGCACTTTTTTTTTATTTATTCAAAATCAAAGGCAGTTTGCTCCAGTGAGAATAAAACTACACTGTTTGGTTCATGATTTATGCTAAACTTATGTTACCACTTACCAATATTTAATATAACTCACCATGGCTCTTTCAGCATGTGCATTAGATCTTCATGCAAAATCCTCTGTCATGGTGATTTGTCTTGTTTGTTGTCCACATGTTTTAGGCATTCCCTGGGTGCGTCTTGCGGTAGAAAAGAGTTTATCAGCTTGTGTCGTTGGTGCTCCACCACAAGGCTGAACATGGTGCAAAAGCAGTTTAGACCCTTTTTTTTCAGGGCATTGTCTTTGCTTTGTATGATCTTTAGCAGTGATTTTTTTTTTGTAAATAAGAGATGTTCATATCGTACATGTCTGCATCGTCATGACCAGATACAAATAAGTGAGTTTAGTGTTGTTGTGCAGGGGACTGCTCATGCAGAATTTATGGGGAAAGGTTGAATTAGTATTAATTGCTGCCATCGCAACATCCTGGAGGGGTTGATGTATGACAGGTGTTTCTTAAAAGCATCATAACTCAAGATGCTTTTAGAATAGATGGTTGATTAATGAGTATCTTCTGCCCGCATGTAGGAGGCTAAGAGCATCTTAAGCTCTTGAACCTACAGTTGTTTGGGGGATTTTGTGCAATTTTAAGTTTAATTTTGTAATTGATTTCCTGATTTTTTTATTTTTAGGCTCTGTATTTTCTTTTCTTTTTATTTATGTTGTTTTTCTCGACTGCAGCTAAATTAATTACCTTTTTAGTCTTGCTTAAACCCAGGAACATGAAATATCAAAGGCTTCCTTCTACACATGAACCTTCATTTATGTGTAAAACATTTTTTGTCATAACACATTGATGCTTTGTGATGCATGTATTTAATATATAATCTAAAGCACAGCTTACAGACGCTTTAATATGTAAACTGAATTAATTTAAGTTGCGCTTGTACTTGCTCTGAAGTTATGCTTCAGGAAATGTATGTCAGAGCTTTCATAGCAACTATCTCAGAAAACTTTTAAGATCGATGATTATCAAAGAACAGAGCCCTGCAAAATAAAGTGTTGCAAAAAACCCCAAAAACAAATGAAACTAACAAGTTTTTGTCTTTACCTGCAGCAAGCGTCCAAACCGGGTCGTTTTTGGTTCAGATAGCTTCATGCCTCAAGGGTATCTGGCCTATAGTGCTACTAGGAAAGTTGAGGTGAGTTGATACAGTCACACTTTCATGACTAAAAAGTTTGTTTAAATTTACTTTAATTCAAAGTCTTTAAAGCCCAGTAAACTGAGATTTGTTGCTTCCAGCTGTTTAATGTAGCGGCCTGTCTGACTTATGTTCGTAGGGTAAGCTGGTGTATGGTAACTACGGCCGTCAGGAGGATCTGGATGTTCTGCAGAAGACCAACATTGAGCTGAAAGACAGTGTGTTGCTGCTCCGAGCTGGAAACATCACTTTTGCAGAGCAGGTGACGACTGATTCGACACCTTCATGTGACTGATATGCAGCACTTGAGTTTTTTTAGGAATTTCCTTAAAAGCTTCTCTTGTGTTTTTGGTTGTGTCTCTCAAGGTGGATAATGCTGCCAAGAAGGGTGCTGCTGCTGTTATAATCTACCCTGACCTTCAAGATTTCAACTATGTTGCAGACACAGCACTCTACGGGCATGTAAGTTTGCACATACTACTTTTGAAGCGTGTTGTTTATCGCTGATGAATCAAGTAGCTGGTGAAGTCTTGCTTTGAAACTACTTATTACAGCATCATAATGTGTCTTTATTTCGTGTGTGTCCACATTCAGGTCCATCTGGGTTCAGGCGACCCCTACACCCCTGGATTCCCCTCCTTCAACCACACCCAGTTCCCTCCAACGAAATCGTCCGGACTCCCAAAAATCCCAGCACAGACTGTCACTGCCAACATGGCTTCAGCTCTTCTAAAGTAAGGACACAAATACACAGACACACTAATGTCTACCATAAACTAGAGGAAACTGGGGATTTTGCAGGGTCATTATTTGCAAGAGTACATTTTGATTTTTTGGAGAGTATTTCCCATCCTGCTCCTGGTGGAAAATCTTGTGCCAAACTCCCTTATAAAAAAGAAATATATGCATATTAACAATTCCCTACATATTTGTGTGCAAACTTGACATTCGGATTTTGTCCCCTTACTTGGCCACCACTGTCCATTGGTTAGCTGTGTTATTTACGTGGGAGGAGACTATGAGAATGAGAGGTGAACCATTTCAAAAATTAAGACTTCTCACTAAAATGATTGCTGGTCGGTCCACAATTCCACCAGTTTCTCGTTTTCTTCCTAGAGGATGTTGAACCTGTTGACGTTCTTACTCATCCCCAGAGTCCCTTCCATGTTTACTCTTTACCCAGCTGCTTCCTGTTTGATGCTAGAGGAGGCTCACCTATTGATTGTTGACAATTCATGTCATTGATCTTCAGTGTTTGGATGAGCCAGGACTAAAAGTTAACAACAAAGTGAATCCTGTTTGATTTTATTGAAACATCAAGACGAGAAAAAGACTGCTCGGACCGAGCTCGGGTCATCTTTCACCAAATTATTGAGATCATGGGAGCGTGCACCAACTGTAGCAAAACTCTTGTGATTTCGTTTCGACATAATTTCTCAACCAGAGTGAAATCACTTTAAAAGTTGTTTGGTGTAAGTTGGAACAGCATTTCACAAGTTGGTTAAGCATAGGACATATATCACCAACAATGCCACCTCTTCTTTATCAGTCATTGTGCTTTATGGCACTTTGGACAGGAGTATCAACCCCAGGTATCACTAAGTAGTTTAGTAGAATTTGCTGGACAAACATGGCTGTGTCTGACATTATGCTTAACATATATTCTCACTGAACCTGTCTGACAACAAAGACTGTCGGTTATACTCACGTTCTTAGTTTTATGGTGAAGCCTACTATGTAATATTTTGGTTTTTTGTATATATTAATCTGGAGATTGGTTGAAGTGGTACTGTAGTCAGTGTATTTGAAAAGAAATGTTAGAATATCTGTTGAAATCTCTTTAAAGAACAGCGTGTGAGATTTAGGGGGATTTATTGCCATCTAGTGGTGAGGATTGCAACCTGCTAAAACTTTTCCTAGTTAGAATTCCTTCAGTGTTCATTGTTCAGGAGATTTTAACCCAGAGCCGAATTATTCACAGAGGGTCCTTTTCAAAATAAATGGACCAGGTGATTAAACTGGTAAAAAATACTCCCTATTTAGACATAAACGGCTCATTCTACGGTGATGAAAACATGAGGATTCTAATTTCCATGTGATTATAGGCATTCATTTTGGTGAAGTTTTCCTTTTGTAATATTTTTCACTCCAAAGACTCAACTGTGGGCACAGCAATGTCTGTTTTTCTGGTGGTTTTCCTTTCCCGTCTTAAATAAATTTCTATAAATAAAGTTGCTAAATGATGGTTGAAACTGCATTGAACTCTCTATCTTCTCTAGGAACATTGGCGGTCCTGTAGCTGGTGACAAATTTAAAGGCGCCCTCCCGTCAGTGGATTACAGACTGGGAGGCAGCATGAACATCTCTGTTGAGGTGAACAACGTGCTGGTCAACAGGGAGATCCACAATGTGTTCGGAGTCATCAAAGGATTCACTGATCCTGGTACCTTTCTCTCTTCTTTAATCATCTACAGCGGGATTAATTGTTTAATATCACTGTACATGTAAGGTAATGTTTTGTGTCTATTTGTGAATCTGCAGATCGCTACATTGTACTGGGAGCTCAGAGAGACGCCTGGGGTAAAGGTTACGCCAAAGCCACTGTTGGGACCTCCGTGCTGATTGAGCTGGCCAGGGCTTTTCACGAGATGGTGGAGAAAGGTGACAAGTACAACACATTGTTTACAAGACACAATACAAAAAAGATAAGCAATGAAGTGATTAACAGGAACGTGACTCCATTTTTACTTAGTTAAGAGCAAAAACCAAAGACATTGTGTGTTCTTCACCATTGTAGTTTGTAGCAACTGTCCAGGGATAAGCTTTAATAATGATTTATTTCTTTTCTCCAATTGAATTCTTGTACTATTTATGAGAGGCTTGTATTTGATTTATGACTGATTTAAGTCTTTAGCAGTCTGAGTCAGTCAGATCAAGTTCATATCTTTCAAATGATTGCCTTTTTAGTACAAAACTTCCTCTCTCTGTTACTATCCCCCATCGCAGTGCTGAAACTCTGTCTAGGAAAACAAAAGAGGGAGTTTTATAACGAGCTGACTAACCTTGGATAGGTATTTTTAATACCATCACTTACACTTGAAGCATGATAGAAAAGGATTGTAGGATTTTAATAGCCTGTATTCAAAGGAATATTTAATCTTAATATGTTCACCTGACCTTGAAATATTGTAAATACTTGCAAGTTTTTTTTCACTCAACAATCTCCACTGATATCAGAAACTTGCAGGAGAAAAAAACCCAAAACAGTAAATGCTGACCAGTGACAGTTCTGGTGGTATCTTAGTAGCTGCCGTAGCTCTGACGAGTAGTAACGTTTTGAAAGAGGAACACATCAGCTACAGTTTAACCTCAGAGCCATGTTGTAACCCCTCAATGCGGAAGTATATGAAGCTTCATCATCACAATGTTCTCATTTGTGTGTTTTCTCTTTCCTCAGATGGGTTCAGGCCCAGGAGAAGCCTGGTGTTTGCAAGCTGGAGCGCTGGAGAGTATGGAAGTGTTGGCGCCACCGAGTGGTTGGAGGCAAGAACTAAATTACTTTGATGTGGACGTATTAAAAAGACAACTGTACTACAAATGTTCTTCAGTAAGTCTGTATTTGTTTTTAGGGTTATATGTCTAATATTGACAAACGTGTTGTCACCTACATAAACCTGGATGGACTGGTCCTGGGTAAGTACAGCACACACCTGCAGTACGTCTTCAATTTTAAAGTTTTTCTTAGTGATTTTAAGCTGACTGAGTGTATCTCCTCACAAGGTCGTGGAAGCTTTATGGCTTCAGCAAGTCCGCTGCTCTACAGTCTCATTGAGAACACGATGAAAGAGGTAACAACATCCCACCCAATGCTGATCCAGTTCTATACAAACCAGTCGTGTCTGTATTAACTAAGCTTTGTCCATGCAGGTGAAGAGTCCAGTTGGTACTGGCACTGTGTACGATATGGTGGGAAAAACCAGCTGGACCAAAACGTAAGTATATAATCTTATGTAAGGACAGGTTTTCAGTCAGCCAGCCAGCCAGAAGACAAAGTAGACTACTGTAACTATTAGGCTTGGGCTGTTTCTTTTTGCATGCCTTCCTGATATTTCACCAGAGTATATGGCATATAATGGTATTTCCCCAGTGGTTTTAACTGGGAGATGTGCTCAAGCGGCAAGTTTGCTTTGCTCTACAAGCTATCTGAGCATTTTTGGTCTGAGAAATGAAAAAATTCACTCATAAAATCATACTTCATACTTAGTTCTTCATACTTAAATCATACTTCATTCACCAAGAGCGTCTTGTTTAGTCACTGTGTCAACAATCATCAGCTCTGGTTTGGTTGAAATAACCCTAAAGTTGCTACGTTAGATGTGACAATATGCTGGCTTTACATGTTTTTCTCATCTGTCTCTCTTTGCCATTGCTGGCAGTCTTTTACTAGTTCTTTACTTATCCCCACCAGTCACAATCATCAGGTCTGTTGGCTCTGCGACATAAATTTGAAAGCCACAGAAATGTATGGATATTGTTTGAAAATACTAATACAGATGCCTTTTAATCTGAGAAATTTAAATACTTATTTTTTTTTAAAATACTCTATTTTTTTTTCAATATGTAAAAGCCTTTGTTCTTTTTAACAGAAAAAAGCCAAAACTCTCAAATGTTAATTTGACAAAGACAAGAGCTTTGCTTAAATAAAATGAAATCTAAAATTGGCACATTGATTTAAATCAGAACAATCTGATATAAGAGAAAGTAAACAGGGTCACACATTTTACCTGGCATTCTCTGCTAGTTTGCCACACTCAGTTCAACAGTCACATTTAGGTAGAAAGAAAAAAAAATATTGAGGTTTTATCCCCAGCACTACAGCCTACAATCTTTTGCTGTAGAAATGAGCAGCTGCTAGACCTTTTGTTGATAGTACAGTAACTTAACATTATGGTGTTTGCAGACTGAGGCCAATGTCAATAGACGACCCTGCCTATCCCTTCCTGGCCTTCTCTGGAATTCCCTCCATCTCTTTCCACTTCATCTCTCCCAACGTGAGTCTTGATATTAAATAAACAAAGCAGATATTTACTGTTAAGAATGATCTCTGTTCACATTTACCCACAACAAATATTAATGGGAATGTTTACATGTACACAATCCTTCTGTTAGTAGAGATAATCACATGGTAGGTGTAGTAGAGATTTTAAATGGCGGTCATTTTTAAACATAATGCCACTGTTTCTGTTATTCAGCTTAAATTGCCAACTAATTTCATATATTTTTTTAATATTAATTTTGATTCCAGCTTCTTCAATTTGAATATAATCTGGTTTCTGTACTCCTCTGTAGCAATAAAGTGAATACCTGTGGGTTCTGGACAAAACAAGATATTTGAAGGCGTCATCTTGGATTTTAGAAATCTGATCGACGTTTTTTTTTTTTTTTTTTTCTGGCAATGTTTAGACAAGACAAATTGATTAATGGAGAAAATAATTAACCGATCAATTGACTGAAAATAATCATTAGCTGAAACCCTTCTGATCACAGAAAAGCTGGCTAATAAACAAAACTGTGTGGTATGTTTGCAGTTCACTGACATTTGCGATTTTTTTTTTTTTAATGTTAATTGTGTCTGTGTATGTGTCCAAAGGATTTGACCTATGATTACTTTGGCACCAACCTGGACAACATGGATCACCTCAATTACAACACAAACCAGTACACCAGTGAAATGGTGGCCGTGGCGGCACAGTTTGCCGGCCAGATGGCTATGCGACTCGTCCACGACCACCTGCTCAACCTGGATATAGGCCGATACAGCGGCATCCTCACCAAGGCTGTGTTCCAGGTCTACAAACACGTCAAGCAGCTCTCACAGGTCGGTCTCTCTGACTGTCTCACAACTTTTTATGCTGTTGTTTGGTTCCTTTGTTGAAGGAGGCTATGAATTATATTGAAATCTAGCTGTAAAGACCAGAATGTTTGTTCATAGTAACGTCTTTATGTTGATGTTAATTTGTCTTTTTGTATTGCAGTCTGGTCAGCTGAAGGAAGTCGATCCCAACTGGCTGAACCGTGCACGCGGCTCCTTCCAACGTGCTGCAAGCGGCATCAAGAATGACATCATCAACACCGACTTGAATGACAAGGAGGCCTGTCGGATCCTCAATGACAGGATCATGAGTGTAAGACACACACTGAGACACCTCTACTGTATCTAAAATGTTAATTGAATTCAATCTTTAAAGGCAGAATGTATTAGCATATAATAAAATTGGCAACATTTGCAATTTAAAGCAGAAGTCAGGTCAATGAACAAGTAAAAATTATAAATCTGTGCAAGCATTCAATGCCACCTTTCAGACCACTGCTACCAGTTTTTACGCCTCGGTGCCGACAGTAGCCATGTCCTGAGGCATTTTGTATTTTGGTGGTCCGTCTGTTAGTCAGTCCCATTCTCTTGAACACGATAAATCAAGAGTTTCCTCAAATTTTGGCACAAACGTCCACTTTGAATTAATGATAAACTAATAAAAATTGGTGGTCAGAGCTCGCTGTGACCTCACAAAACATGTTTTTTTGCCAGAACTCAAGAATTCATACATTAATTATGACAAATTTTCCACAAATGATGAAGTGATGACATTGTTTATCCAAAAGGTCAACTTCATTGTGACAGCATATAATGTTCTGCAAAAACACAAGTAGACACAAACAAAAGTAGATAGAACATTTGAAACGGTGTTCAGAACAGTCTGAAGCCTGAGGTTTTTGCTCACAGGGATTGTTTTTTACATACATTTACCTCATTGTTTAAAAATGTTTGATATGAACATCTGACATTTTAACATTGTATATATGACAGAATACTAGGAAAGGCATAATAGGTGCCCTTTAAAGAATGCTGGTTTAGCATGATCAAAGTCCGCCCTCAGTGATTCTGATTGGTTTATGAAATTAAAACATCCTAAAACATTTCTGTTTGTGTCATATATGATCCTCAGCTCAGTCAGACATGAGTAAAAATGGAAGTTCAAGGTGTATTATAGTCGTTTTTATGTTGTTTCAGGTTGAGCACGGCCTCCTCTCTCCATACGTGTCCCCCGTTGAGACTCCCTTCCGTCACCTCCTGCTGGGTCGGGGCTCCCACACTTTGGCATCCATCGCCACAGCCACCGATCCGGATCATCTCCACACTCAGCTGGCCCTGGCCACCTGGAACCTGCAGGGCTGTGCCCACGCCATGGTGGGAAACATCTGGGACATCGATGAAGCGATCTAAAGAAGGAGGGCCGAGAGTTGTGAGGTGTTGAGTGTGTGTGTGTGTTGTTCAAGATGAAATCTGAGGTAGAGCAGAGGGAGGAGCTCTAATGTCAGCACTTAAGCACAAGCTGTCAATCAGAGGTTTAAGCCTCACCCTTTAAAAACAGGATCCTTATCAGTTTTATGGGGGGGTTCAGAGTCTTACAAACATCACAAATGCCCAGGAGGACACAGAAAAGTATAGAACACATTCTTAAAAGCTGTGAACCATCATCAGATACTTGAAGAAATATTAAAGCTACTGACAGACCTGCCTCCTCTCCTCCTGGCTCCACATAGAACCAGTCAAAATCTTTGCTGTTACCTCTCGCCATCAAAACACTGAGAAACCTTATTTGTACTTAAGTTTTTTTATCAGTGGCAGTGCCCACTATAAATATATTGTTTGTCTTTTTATACGACGTTATCGGAAGCAGTGCCTTCCATAATTATGACGGTTATACTGTCGAATCCTCCGGCAGCATCTGCTACACAAATGTCTCCTCAACTGTTGCTGACAAAATGGAGCCCCTGATAAAGTTACATTTGGTTATTATGACCTTCATTTCTTTGTCTGTGGAGATTTTTCTAAAATGATTTCATGAGAAAGTGGTGTACATTAGTGGTTATTCATATAGCCATAAAAATGGTTATTTAAAACGCATTTAAAAGGAGAAATGAAGGATAGAAAAGAGTTTTTCCTGATACAGCGTCAGATGTATTTGACTTTATCTGGTTAAAGACGGAGAAAATGAAACACTGGATTAGGGCTGCAATCAACAATTATTTTCATCATAAATTAATCAGCAGATTATTTTCTTGATTAATCCAGGGTTCCCATGGTCATTGAATTCCAGGAGAAGATATGAAAATAGAAAAACTGTTTTTGAAAAAGTCTGAATACACATTGTTTTGTATTGTTATTAATATGCTCATAAAAATCCCAAAACATGTCCGTCATGCCAAATACTTTCCTTGCGTTACTAATTTAATATCTAGTTCTGCACTGTGTGACCACTGACACGTCACTCGTATCAAATGATAGACATAGGTCAGACCAGCGCTACTTCATCACTAAGGCCAAAGAAACAGGAAAAGAAACATCACATCAGGAGAGAAAGAGGAAAATGTCGGAAGGCTGTTGTGTAGTCCAAAGCTTTCACACTGAGATCTGAAGCACCTGTAAATATTCACTCTCAGTGTTGTTAATCTCTAAATGATGCTGGTGACAGTTACTGCTGATGGATAGCTAACATTAGCCTGAGAGGGAGGCTGCTGCAGTACAGCGGCATCAGCATGTCATCTCCAACTAACTGTCTGGTGAGGTGATACAGTTGGCTATTAACAAGTTATTTACAGACCGCAGTTGGCCCAAAGATACCTGTTGAGTCAGTCAGATGTCATAGGTATCGTGTCACACTGTGTTAGGTCATTGATCCACTTTGACTTCCAACTTCAATGTTAAGGTACCCCGGGCGCTCAGGTTCAGGCAACATTGTAAAATAATTATTGGAGATGTCCATAAAACATTGCTTTAACGATAATAAAAGCATATAGTCATGTCAAAAGTATATCCAAACACACATTAAATTTCTTAATCATCAGAGTCTTCAGTTTTCTATCCCCCAAAAAGCAGCACAGCCTTGATGTTTGCGAAGAACCCGTAAGTGCTGGTCTGGTCTAATGGGAACGTCTAATGAGCAAGTTAAGTTTGTTAGCGCTGGCTGTTGCGCACCTGCAAATGCCCGGGAAATGCATGTTTGATAATGTATGGCTGTATGGCAGGCTATAGGCCTGCCCATTTAAACTACTGAAATAAAGTCATGGAAATGGGGTAAAATATTATTAAAAAGTATTGATAAAGTGTGGGAACCCTGTTAATCAATGAATCGTTTGGTCTATAAAATGTCAAAATATTGTTTTAAAAAAACACATCCATCCCAGTTGCTCAAAGTCCAATGTGATGTCTTTAAATGTTTTGTTCAGTCAGTCCAAAACCCAGAGATATTCAGTTTAATATGATTAAAACAGCAAAAGAATCCCCATATTTTAAAGGCTTAAAACAGCATTTCCTGCTATTCTTGCATGAAAATTTACTTAAACGATCAATTCGTTATCAAAATAGGTGTTGATTGACTATTCGACTAATTGTTTGCAGCTCTACTCTGGATTATTTTGATATCATTATTATTATTATTATTTATGTATCAACAAGCCCAGTGATAAATTAAGACTGTATTTATTCTTGTTGATTAATGCTAAATTTAAAAAAAAAAAAAAAAAGATTGCACGAAAGCCAAAACATTATCAACCTCCCCCCTTTTTTTTTTTACTGCAAGAACTGAGCTGATTGGTTCCATAATTTGCAAGAAAGCCATTTATGTTGCACAGTCAACTTCGGAGCACTTATTAATACGATAGTTATCGGGAGCAGTGCCTTCCATACTTAAAACCCATTATCGGGAGCAGTGTCTCCCATAATGAAAAACAGTGACGGTAGATTTTGCCTACCAGCGTGTGTGATCGTGTGTGAGTTTTACATGTGTATTTATCGAGAGCAGTGTCTCTCATATTTCACTGAAGGGTGGAACAACTTATCGGGGACAGTGTTTCCCAGAGTTTTATACTTGATGTATTTATTTATGTTGTCTTTTATTTTTGGATTATGTGCGAGTGTGCTTTTTTTTTGGGTTCATTTTTGCTTACAGTTCTGCGTCAAGTTACGACCGTCCTGCAGCAGAGTTGTGTTAGATGTTTGATTTGCTTTGCAACCAAACAAGCAGGTCAATACACAAACACTGAATATTGAAATGCACTGTATTCTTTATAGTTAGTAACAAACCTGGTCTGTCGGCCTGGAAACGTCATGTGTTTCTTTGTGCTAGTGACCTAAAAGCTGCAACAGATGCTGCACCTTTTGTATGATTCCACTCCACAAGCCACAGCTCTCTCTTTGCATGTGTATCAGTGACATATATCATATATCAGTGACATATTTCCTCTTAACTGCACCGTACTGTATTGCTTTCATGAGGTGTAGCTCAGCAGACATGGATCATACTACAAACTTTTCATATTATTAGGGTTCAGCCAATATGTTCTGTTTTATTTTAGATTCAAAACCAGATTTTTTTTGTTGTCAGAGCTGCTGATAGATATTAAGTTTGCTGTTTTCTTCCCATAAAAGTATGTCAGTGGGTTTCCAAGAATATTGTCAGGCCTCTGTAACGGTAATAAGAGGAATTTCACAGAAGCAGCTGGAACGTGTTGAATCTGAATACACTTATTAGTGACCACAAACATGTTAAAAGAACATTATCAGCCACTCAAACACATTTATAAGTACAACTACATTGAAATCTTTCATTTATCTTAATGTGCACTGGAGCAGTAGTTCAGATTATTACATGTTTGAATCATTTTATGTTTCTTGGTGTCATTTCTGTTGAGCTTTAAACTGTTGTAGCCCATTCTTCTTTTCCCACAAGCAGTTACGAGAATTAAAAGAACAGTTACTCCTTCCTGAGGGGGGAAGCTTGGTGGTTAGGAAACGGCTTTTCCGCTCACACTGTTTAACCTTCACTGTAGTGTTTCAAAAACCTGTTACTGAAATCATATTTCTGTGATCTTCATGTTCAGCAGAAACGTGTAATAAACCCTTTTGGCTTAGCATCCAGTAAATCTGTGTGATGGTAGTTTCTGTCATGGTGAATTACAGACACTGCAGAGGATTCTCAGCATTGTTGTGTGTGAGTTCTATTGTTTTTTTTACTTCTGTCTTACAGCACATCTCAAAGGCAAAATCAACAGCTGCATCCTTCCTCTTTTAAATGCTCGGAAAATTAGGAAACTCACGAGAAACTGATTCAGCCGGAACCTTTAAGCAGATGTTTCAACGGTGCCAAATCATGAGCATGCCATTATTCAATTAAGCAACATATTTTATGCTTCTGGTGCTGTGCTTTTCAAAATAAAAGCACAATTTGCACTCATCAATTCCAGATACAGAAATTTCTAGATTTCCAGTGGAACAGTTGTAGCTCTGCTTTGGTCCACAAGGTCTTGGTCCTGGGCTTAATCACCTGCTGCACTAAATGTAGAATATCAAAAACCCTGTGTATTTAACATTGTAAAGTACAAAACAAAACAGTAGGCTACACGTGAGAACCAACCCTGAAAAGAATGTGACAAACATCGCCAACTGATTTACTTCTTTTGTTTTATGATAGTGACTACGCTAACAATCACATGTAACTTAGTGAAGAAAAAAAATCTTCAATCATTTCAACGGTTATAACTATTGTATCATAAACTCATCATATAAAAGTCCAGATGAGAAACACAGAAGAGCAGGGTGTTTACATTTTGACATGGAAAAGCTAAAACTCCTCTGCTCAATGTCAAGTGTCTTCCTTCTGTAATCACCCAGTATGTGACCTCTGACCCCAGTGCTGGAAATTTCATCGCCTACATTTTTTAACAGCACCATCTCAGGAGCGAGACATAAGGAATGTGACAACCAACCCTGTTCTCCCCTACTAGTTTT
Organism: Epinephelus awoara; assembly: GCA_035609425.1. Lineage (NCBI taxonomy): Eukaryota > Metazoa > Chordata > Actinopteri > Perciformes > Serranidae > Epinephelus > Epinephelus awoara. Next base: position 23,842,296 of record CM069314.1, on the reverse strand, counting down.
TAATATTTTGAGGTCCTATCATTACATGTTTTAGAAGCAACTAAAGACTAATTGTCTGTTAGTTTAATTTAATTCCCTGTGTATTGCATGGAACCGTTTTGCAGTGTAATGTGTTAGGGTTTGGATCTGTATTAAATATGAAACAGTACAGTACTTTTAACTGTATTATATTAAGTATAATTTTATTTATTATTTATATTATTAAATTAATACATGTAAAATAAAACAATGTTTAATTATAGTAGGCTATTTTTATTAAAACCTGAATAATTGAAATTTAAAATGATACTTTTTCTCACTGTTAATCCGCGCTTTTATTTTGAAGCCTGATTCGCCAAACAGGAAGTGAAATTATTTTGGTGAATCCGGGCCAGGAATCATCATCTGTGCGTTGATGTTACGCACGGTGACGCTCACAAATCTCCACAGGCGCATTGGGAAGCGTCCCGGAATTACCGGAGGAGAGAAAGGAGAGCGATAACGGACCCGTTGTGTTTAACCGTCTCCCCGGTAAAACAGCTCCGGATTCCCGCCGGGCTGCGGCGGCTGAGAGCGGCGGACGGAGCGAGCACTGACCGGAGATAGAGCACTGGTCTCCCGCAGAGCCCGTCTTCACAGGTCGGTACTCCGGGGGTTGTTTTCCTTCCAGCAGCTTGTTACTCTATGTGTGCGAGATGCGACATGTTGCACCAAAACAATATACAATACATTAATAAATAAATGAAATAAAGTTCTTGTTGTCAGTAACGGTGAGATGTTTACAGACAGACAGGCAGGCAGACAGACAGGTAGACACTTAACGTGACTGAGGCTAATCAGCTTTGGAGGACAGACTGACTGTGAAGCAGCCTGAGCAATTAAAATAGAGATGATTAAATATCCAAATCCCAGCAGATGCATACTATACATACATTAGTTTTATTGCTATACACTGATATTGACTTTTTAAAAATATTAAATCATGTATTATGTTTGTGTCTCTAATATAAATATATTGTCAGTACCCAGAACTGACCTGGAGTCAGATTTATGTCCTAATATTTATGATTTTATATCAGATTACAGCCAATTTCAGTCATTTTAGAGTCCTTGCTTCACCCCCAGAAGATTTAACCAACACAAACACACAAAATAAAGTTTATCTTGAAGCTGCCATATTTTATTCATCCAGTTAACTTTTAAATTAAATCATTATACACAGTTTTAATGTTCAAGCATGAAGATCTGAAGCATTTAGATGTGTTTCAGGTCAAAGCCCCTGGTATTCTGAGGGATATATTTTTATCTTGCAAGCAAATCATAAAAAGATGCGTGCAAGAGATAAAAATGGCTTCAAGGTCTCTGTTGAATGCTTCATTTGTTGTATATTTTTTGGCCCTAAAAACAGTCCACTTTAGATATCTTGATGAAAGGTTGGTGAGAAAAAAAAGGGGTGGTCTGTGCATTTTCCAGTAAAGTGCAGCGGGATCGGGTTCTTCTGACGTAACAAGTAACAAACAAACAAACTTAAAAAACTGCAGAATAAATTCCTTGGAAAGAAACGGAAGACATGACCTCACTGCCCACAGTTGTAGCTGCAGACGCTGATTGAGACTTAACTTGGACCTGACTCACATAGCTCAGGCTTTTGTCTTGACTTCAGCTGTATAAGCAGAAACATTCAAACAAAAAATCTAAAATAAAACAGACATCTTGCAGGCCTTGCAGCGCCACACTTTTAAGACTCACTCAAAAGTGAAATATTTAGATACTGTGTCATTTTCATGGTCGACATTCAGACCTGCAGTTGGTTATGAGGACTTGTCTCGTTTGTCATAATTTACTCTGCTGTTTACAGACAGATGGAGCTCGAGTTTTCTTTCTTGTCTTCATGTCAGTTTATATAATTTGACTATTTTTATATATTTTTTTTTTTGGTATGTTTTTAGAAATAACTTTCTTTATATGTTCGTGCAGATGTGGGGTCTCTCCATCCATGGCCTCCTCCAGGTGACCTCCAGCGACCTCAGTCACTCCTGACTGCAGCGTTAAACTCCCGATCCACCAGAGGACTTCTGCAGGGTGAGACCGGTTAAACACACATCCTGTATGAGATTATTGCTGTAACAAAAAAAAGGAAATGTTTTACCAGCCCCAGAGGTGTACTCCAAGGTGTCGACCTGGCCTCCAAATACCCCAGATCCCAACCTGATTGAACATTTGAAGGACGTGCTGGTACCCCTGAGGTGGGCATGGGCACAGGACCTCTGGAGGATTTCCTATAGTGTCTGGCACCAACACGTTGGCTTCAGATCTTGTTTGATCAGACTGGAATTTGGGGATTTTGCAGGCCAGGTCAATGCCTTGAGGTCCCGGTCATGTTCCTTGAGCCACTCCTGAGCAATTTTTGTGGTGTGGCACGGTGCATTGTCCTGCTGCGGGGTGTGCCACTGCCATAAGGAGGGGTACCTGGTCTGCTTTTCTTGATGTGTATTTTCTATGTTCATGATATACTTTTAGTGAATGATACATTGGGGGAACATTAGAGCTGCAACAAAGAAAATTAACTGACCACTTTTTCCATAATCGCTAAATGTTTTTTGTCATTTTTTCAAGCAAAAACGTCAAACCTTCTCTGGTTAAATCTTCTCAAATGGCTGTATTTCCCCGTCATACATGACAGCAAAATGAATATTTAATAGCTTTACACTTTTATTTTTATTTGCACATGTATATTAAAAGACAGCAAAAATTTAAAAAGTTTGAATGTTGTGCAGGAGAGGTTAAAAGCCAGAAATAGCCTCAGTAAATGTAATAACTCCATATTTTAACAAGCTCCTCCTTTTCTATTCCTCTGAATGTTCCCTCTCTGCATTATGTTTTGTCTCTCATTCCACTATAAATGTACAAAATTACAGGAAAGCTGAATCCTGGTGTCTGTAATTACTCAGTGGTCAAAACATGTGGACAGTGAATCGAGAAAACCGGGAATGCACATGCACAATAAGTCATCTCCCTCACCAGGGAAACATCAGCGTGTCTATCTGACTGAGTCTCAGGTATCTGATGCTGAGAGTAAAATAAAGCAGCCGTGCTCCACTCTCCAAGCCACTGAATGTAAGCTAAATTTAGCTTTCCTATATTTAGAGCATCGCCCTCGATAAAAACTCATGCAGGCAGAGAGATGAAAGCTCTGATTTTGTGCTCATTTAGGCCACAGATGCACCCATACAGAAACACGCATGTGAAATGCACAGGCGACAGTTCATCTGTCTTTGCCATCGCGTGTTGCCCATGGTGATGGCTCAGGATCTCACTTTTGTCATTTTTTCCTTCTCCCGCTAAATCTACTGAATTGAATTCTTTCTTTTATTCTCTTTTGCCTTTCACTATTGTCTAAATGCTCAGCGGAAGCTAAACATTAACGCCTCACATCTTTAATTTCCATGAAAGCCACATTCATATTACTTCCAACTCTAAGCTCATTGAGCCAGTTATATTTTGAATGAGGCTCACAGGATCATTTTTGTGTGTGTTTTAGTCTTTGTCAAGAGCTCCGTGCAAGCAGTGAATAAGCTTTTATCAAACACTCTGACAAGAACTGAATTAATACTGGAATCTGTTTGTGAAATGGCATCTATGTGTTAAAGGGACAGTTCACCCCAAAATTAAAAATACATATTTTTCCTCTTACCTGTAGTGCTATTTACCCGTCTGGATTGTTTTGGTGTGAGTTGCTGAGTGTTGGAGATTTCTGCTGTATGATGTGTCTTCTCGAGGATATACAGTAATGATATTAGATGGTGCTTGGCTTGTGGTGCTCAAAGTGTCAAAGAAGTACATTTGAAAAACTCAACAGCAATGTGTCTTTCCAGAAATCATGACCTGGTAACTCAAGATAATCCACAGACCTTGTTGTGAGCGGTTTCATGTAGGAACTATTTTCTTTCTACTGAACTACACCTGCCTTTTTGCTTATTGTTTTATGTGTATAGGATGTACAAAGCTCAGAATGCACACTGCGTGTACTTAAGCAGAACAGCTGAACAGGCCAATTCCTCTTAACGTCATATTGGGATGTTGCCAGGACGCTGGCTAATAGCCAGGTAATGATCAGGAAGTCAGCACAACTTTTATTCTGTAACTCTTTTTAACCACCATGGGACGTCTTGATTTGACAATCAAACAAAGTTCATTCAACATCTCAGTGATTGCTGGGATTTCCTTTTTTCCTGGTGGCATCTGTGGTTTGATAAGATTGATCCAAGCTTGCAAAGTGAAGTGATGTGTTTCCTTGACAGAAAAAAAAGAATCATTTTTGCTAACTTTTTTTGTGTGTGATTTGTATTTATTTCAGGTAATTTACAAGTTTCCTTCTCGTAAATGTACAACTTAAAAGTTAGAAAATCAGAGTTTTATTGGGAATACTGCCAGTCATAATTTTCTTCAGCCCAAAACCCTAATAATAATAATAATAATAATAATAACAACAACAACAATAATAATAACAATAATAATAATAATAGTATTAATAATCATATTGATAATAATAATAAACTTTACTTATAAAGCACCTTTCCTACAAGAAATGCAGCAAAAAAGACTTAAGATCATACAAAAGAAATCACAAGATGAAATAAATCATTAAAAAGTCATAGATCATGACATCATAAAATCAAAGGTAAAACCATAAATCATGAAAGCAAGTGAGATACAAGATTTTAAAAGAATTGCAGCAGCATAAAAAGAAACAATTACAGACCTGTATCAGGAAAGTCAGAGCTAGTTAAAGGCTAAAGTGAGGAGATATGTTTTTAGCTCTTTTTAAAAAAAATATTTAGCGAGCTAGCTTCCCTGATATCCATAGGTAGTGTGTTCCATAGCTTTGGTGCGTAATTGACAAAAGCTACATCCCTGATCTTCTTCAGGCTGTTGCTGGGAATCTCCAATAAGCCAGCAGCAGATGATGGCAGTGTTCTTGGAGGCAAACACTTAACAAGGGAGTTAGCGATGTAGCTCGGTCTTAGGCCATTTTTAGGATTTTGGGAGGAGGAGGAGCTTAAAATCTATGTAAATGCAACAGGAAACCAACCTCTTGGTTGAGCTGCAGAGTTCAACCAAGAGGTTGAGCTGAATGAGCTGAAGTCTTGCTTTGGTGTTTGACAGTACTCAGTTTACAATGATATAAAACCACACTGGAACCGCTGCTGCTTGATAAATGACCTCAGTAGATAAACAATCAATGTATTTTCAATGCAACCATTTTTCCAAAAAATGCTCCTGAAATCAGCTCACAGCTTCCAAAGCTAATTTCTCAGATTCAAAAAAACATCTTTCCATCTATCTAGAAATGCTCTTCTACTTTGGATTGGTGTCAAGCTTAGCTGTTGTACCATCTGCATGTCTGCATCTATCAGATGCATGCTGGGAACTGTCTCCCTGTTATTTCTCTTTGGTCTGACCATTCATCCATTTACCCATCCATCTGTCTGCCTTTTTCTTTCTGCATTTTCTCCCCTCCTCTCCTGCGCGATCTCCCTCTCCCTCATCCTCATGTTAGAGCTGCTGAATTATTTATCATCAGACAGACAGTGGGCTCGGCTGCAGAGCCGGGAGGAGATGGAGAGCTAGAGCGAGGAAGAGATGGAGAGAGAAAGGGAAGTATGGAGGTGTCCGACGCTGCAGGAAGCCGTGAGTCAGCAGAGAGAGAAAGACCCAGTGGGAGGCAAGACAGAGAGACTTTATAGATAGCTTTGGGCAATACGACTGGAGAGACTGGCGTCAAATGCCTCCCGGTGTGTTCGTGAACGTGCGTGTGCACGTGCCTATCGATTGAGCAGAGAAGGTCATGGAGCTGAGAGGAGATTAGCAAACTAGACTCGGAGCACAGCGGCAGAGCTAACGCCTCCTCTGAATAGCAGCGAGACATAAAGAGAAGAGCCAAAAGAAAATAGAGACAGGGAGAGACAGAGAAGGCAAAGGACAAGAGGAGCTGCTTCAGCATGGGGGAGAGCTATATGTACCGGCGACTCCCCTACACCAGAGGAGGGGAGGAGGGGGAGGAGGAGGACGAAGAGGAGAGAGACGGGAGGATCAGAGAAGGTGCCGGGGCACAAATGGTAATATGTGAAGTTGTGTGTGGAAATCAAATGATTCTTCTTCTCTCACTGTAACTGCAATATGTGAGTGTGTTTATGAGGTGAAGAGTGTGTGTGTGTGTGTGTGTGTGTGTGTGTGTGTGTGTGTGTGTGTGTGTGGATGTAAGTGTGTTTGTGGTAGTGTGTGCATTGATAATGATTGCAGCACTGCCAGTACAGACTACCATCCATTTGATTTTAAGTTAATGGTGTAGTCCAGTTGTTCCAAACCTGCTGGGTCCCGTTCTTTAAATGTGGCGTCACCTGCACATCCATGACGCAAATCTCCCTTTCCACCACATCCCAAAGGTGCTCTGTTATAATGAGATCTGGAGACTGTGGAGGCCACTGGAGAACAGTGAACTCATTGTCATGTTCAATAAACCAGTCTGAGATATTATGAGCTTTGTGACATGGTGCGTTATCCTGCTGGAAGTAGCCATCAGAAGATGGGTACACTGTGGTCATAAAGGGATGGACACGCTCAGCAACAACACTCAGGCAGGCTGTGGTGTTTAAACCATGCTCAGTTGGTACTAAGGGGCCCAAAGTGTGCCAAGAAAATATCCCCCACACCATTACACCACCAGCAGTAGCCTGAACCGTTGATACAAGGCAGGATGGATCCATGCTTTCATGTTGTTTACACCAAATTCTGACCCTACCATCTGAATGTGGCAGCAGAAATCCAGACTCATCAGACCAGGCAACGTTTTTCCAATCTTCTATTGTCCAGTTTTGGTGAGCCTGTGTGAACTGTAGCCTCAGTTTCCTGTTGTTAGCTGACTAGAGTGGCACCTGGTGTGGTCTTCTGCTGCTGTAGCCCATCTGCTTCAAGGTTCGACATGCTGTTGGTTCAGAGATGGTCTTCTACAGACCTTGGTTGTAACCAGTGGTTATTTGAGTTACTGTTGCCTTTCTATCATCTTGAACCAGTCTGGCCATTCTCCTCTGACCTCTGGCACCAGATAACTGCTGCTCACTGGATATTTTCTCTTTCTCAGACCATCCTCTGTAAACCCTAGAGATGGTTGTGTGTGAATATCCCAGTAGATCAACAGTTTCTGAAATACTCAGACCAGCCAGTCTGGCACCAACGACCATGCAATGTTCGAAGTCACTTCAATCACTTCTTTTCCTATTCTGATGCTCGGTTTGAACTTCAGCAGGTCGTCTTGACCATGTCTACGTGCCTAAATGCATTGAGTTGCTGCCACTTGATTGGCCAATTTGCATTAATGAGCAGTTGAACAGGTGTACCTAATAAAGTGGTCAGTGAGTGTAAGACATATTTTATGTTGCAAAGTCCAAATGTCCGGACTTCCTGTGCTTTCTGCAGACTTCACAATAGTCCGCTTGGGGTGCAGATTCACAAGATGTCACTGATTTAATTTGCATGAGGAGCATGACAGCAGTGGACATGTGTAGCAGTGTACATTGTAGCTGTTGCCAGAGTGTTTCCATGGCAACAAGTGAAACAGACTTGAGGCCCGTGTATCAGCGGCTTGCAGTCTTGCGCCCTCTCAGACTTAACGTGATGACGTGAAGTCCTCGAGGGCTCAGCGCGCAGGGTCGGAGGGTGGACTTTTGGATCCAGTCTGGGTGTTGCTACATTGTTACGTGTTTCATTTTGTTCTGTGTTGTCTCAGTGACATTGTTTGTCCACCAGAGAGCACAGACAAGTTTGTTTCTATTGTAAAATGTCACATTATGTACATACCTTTATTTGACAAAAAAACATTAAGAGACCCTTAATAACTGTGTATGTTATGTACCTTTATGTACTCTTAAAGTGATACTAACACCATTGAGTAGCTAATTTGACACTTCTTTTTCTGCTTCATTCGATGCCCATCATGAAAATGGAAGCGTTCAGTTAACTACTGTAGTTATTTTATTTATATACAAATATACTCAGACTGTATGGGCTGTAGCTGCTGTGGTAGTAGGCCAATCACAACGTCACTTAAATTAAAGAATGCTTGCAGCTATTGGGTGCATGCAAAACCATACAAATAGCCGTTTTTTTTTCCTACATCTGGGTACAACAACAACAACAACATTAATAATAATAATAATGATAATAATGCATTTTATTTATAGGCACCTTTCAAAGCACTCAAGGACACCTTACAAGAAACAGTTAAAAACAAGCAGCAATGTATCCATAGATCATAAAACCAAATGATTCCGGAATATACAATGAAAGTTACGAAAATGACTAGACAAAAAGCGTAATTATAAATATTAGGTATCAAATCATCATCATAAAAAAATCATCAGTGCAGGTCACCTTGTGTTACCATTAAGAACAGCTGAATGCTCTAGAACCCATGGTGGTCAAGCGGGCAGATGGTGATGTTAGTTGGATTGCAGAAGAGGATCTAAGAGTACGGGAGGGTGTGTTGATATGAAGGAGTTCAGAGAGGTAGGAAGGGGCCTGATTATGAAGGGCCTGGAAGGTGACAAGCAGAATCTTGAAATCGACGTGATATCTGACATAAAGCCGGTCAAGTTGCTGGAGAACAGGAGTGATATGTTCTATGGAGGGGGTTCTGATAATGATAGGGGCGGCTGAATTCTGGACCAATTGGAGTTTATGAAGACACTTGAGAGGAAGACCAAAGAGGATAAGATTGCAATAATCAGTACGAGATGTAACCAAAGACTGAACAAGGACAGCAGCACTCTGAGGTGTGAGTCATGCCCGAAGAGGATTAATATTTTGTAGATGAGAGTGTGCAGACAGAGTAACATTACTGATCTGGGCCTCAAAGGACAGTGTACTGTCCAGGAGGACACCCAGACTCTTAACCTGAGAGGATGGACAGACTTTGGAATTGTCAGTGGTTAGAGAGAAACAAAAGGATCAAACATGGGTATCGTTTGACTGTAGAAGTTTCAATTCTACTTGGTACTGGCCGGGTTATTTCTGTCAATACTTTAAAGGAACTGAGTACTGATACCCAGCCCTGTTAATGTTATGTGGTCATGTAAAAAAAAGACTGTTTACAGCAGTATTTGTCTAAAATAAATATGTTACATGTCTTTGCAGAGACAGAGGGACAAGCAAAATCCTCAAAAGTGAGAATACTCTCTCCAATAAATAACATTTACAGCTTTAAATAATGTGAATTTCTTTGCATTTTGTTGTTTCCTGGTAGATTCGTCTTATTCCAACTCAAAACTGGCTTAAAATATATGATGTGACATCATGTAGAGATTCAGTCGGGTGGAAAAGTTAAGAAGAATCCAACTTAAAGCAGTAGTTTGACATGATAGAAAAAATGCTAATTTGCTTCTTTTTTTCAGTTGGTTAGCGTAGCTTAGCATAAAGTAAACAGGGAAACAGCTAGCCTAGCTCTGTTGAAATATGAAATATGAAATATCTGCCTATCAGCACCTCTAAACCTCACACATTAACATCTTATGTCTGTCTTTATGTGGGTTATAGAGAGTAAAAAGGATTTTTTAAAATATTGATTTTGTAGTTGAGAGTAGCTCTTCCATTTCCACTGCACATTACAGTGTGTCCATTAAGAGTCCATTAACATCACACTCAATAACTGAACACAGTTTTTAAGCCTGCTTGTTTTCATAATTCCTTCAGCACGAACACACCACACACTTACTAACACCTAGTTAGAGTTATAACATGCACCGTTGTCAATGATGTTGTCGTGTCAATGTGTGTGTCTTCACATGTATACTAACAGGAGGTAAATGTGTGTGTGCAGATGCAGTGTGAGGAGGGGACAGAGTGGCTGCTGGAGCTGCTGACAGATGTGCAGCTGCAGCAGTACTTCCTGCGGATCCGTGATGATCTCAACGTCACGCGGCTCTCCCACTTCGACTACGTCAAGAATGAAGACCTGGAGAAGATCGGCATGGGACGCCCGGGTACGTCCGGTTACTACCTCTGTTCCCATTTACAAATAATACCTTCAAGTCTGTTTGTGCTTTGGTGTGAAAAAAAAAGTTTACATATAAAATGTTTTAAGTGTTTGTGATTGTGTTGCCTCAGGTCAGAGGAGGCTTTGGGAGGCCGTCAAGAGGAGGAGAGCCCTTTATAAACGCAAGTCCTGGATGAGCAAGGTGCAGTAACACTGTCCTGCGCGCGCACACACACACACGCACAGATATTTTGCTCTATGTTGCAAAGACAGTTTTCCACACATTTCCTCAAAGTGATCAGTAAAGAATGTGGGGGTTTCATACTTTAATGAAACAAAAACCTGGCTGCTCTCCCAGGTAGGGTCTCAAACAATAAACTAGTCATCCCCTGTGGCAGGTTGTTAATGAAATCTACACACCATTTTGGACTGGTGTAGATCCCCAAAAAATCAAATCAAAAATCCTGCAGCTTAGAATAGAAGATTTAAAAATACATTAATTGTGTAGTTTTTGCTTGCAGCAGGGGGAAATTGGTCTTTTCATGTGCAGAATCTTCTATTATAAAGGCTGCATGAAAACCTGTCACTGGTTTCTGCTTCTGGGCCCTGTAGGTGTTCCCGGTTAAACGACCCGATGCCGACTCCCAGCAGCCTCTCCCTCAGGGGGCGTCGTCCAGCTCGGCACCAGCCAACAGCGAGCCGGGAGCCTCGCTCACCTGCCTTATCAGAGAGACGGAGCTACAGCTGTTTGAGCGTCTGGGAGATGGCACATTCGGGGTGGTGCGGAGAGGAGAGTGGACCGGACCTAACGGCAGAGTGGTGAGATGCAGAGACACAGTAGAGGGTAGTAGCTAACAAGGAAATGTATAAAACGCTGTACTCAGGTTGGATCTCAGAGGCACTGTTTTGAATTACAGCAGTTTATTCTGTTGGTGGTTAAGCTTATATCATCTTTCCCTCTCATTCCTTAGCTGTCAGTGGCAGTGAAATGTCTGAAGGCTGCCGTGTTGGAATCAGACGGTCTGGATGATTTTATCAGAGAGGTGAACGCCATGCACTCACTGAGCCACCAGAACCTCATCCGGCTGTACGGCGTCGTCCTCACACAGCCCATGAAGATGGTAAACACACTCAGTCATTCTCAAATATGTTGAAGCAAAAGTACACACCCAAGTCACATGTTAGATATGTAAATAATAATGAGTGGAGTGTGTTTGTGTGTAGGTGACTGAGTTGGCACCTCTGGGCTCCCTGTTGGATCGTCTGAGAAAGCGTCAGGGTCACATCCTCATCTCGTTTCTGTGTAACTACGCTGTGCAGGTCAGTGCAACACCAACGAGTGCCCTCAGATGCATGGCTGGTCCAGTCCCAACAATCAGAGGAGTTTTTCACACTGTGGATCTTTATCATTTCTGTAAACTAATAATAATAAGTATAAAGTTACATAAAAAGGAAATGCTCAAGTGCAAGTACCTAAAATTTATACTCAAGTACATTTGTTAATTAAATGTACTTGGTTCTGTCTCTGTGTGACTCTGTGGGTGTGTAGGTGGCGTGTGGCATGGCCTACCTGGAGCAGAGACGTTTCCTCCACAGGGACCTGGCCGCCCGCAACGTTCTGCTGTCCACCAATGACACGGTGAAGATTGGAGACTTTGGCCTCATGAGGGCGCTGCCAACGCACACCGACCAATACATCATGGAGGAGGGACATAAAATCCCTTTCCCATGGTGAGAACAACGTCCTGGTCGCACTAAATCATGTGTCATTTTGTTGTTTTGTTGCCAGGGTCCAGTGATTCAAAAGTTCTAGTGTTGCTCTGCGAAGTTTTTCTTTCCATCTCGTTGCTCTCCAGGTGTGCTCCGGAGTCTCTGAAGTCTCGTACTTTCTCTCATGCGTCCGATACCTGGATGTTTGGGGTCACTCTGTGGGAGATGTTCACCCACGGACAGGAGCCGTGGCTGGGCCTTAATGGGAGCCAGGTGCCTGCATATGCACACTCACATCTTTTTTGGATAAAACTCTATTATTGCATATAATGTTTTCTGAAAAAGCTCAACACACAAAATGACTGCAGCTTCGTGCAGTTTTAAAAATTCACCAGATAATAATGATTCTTCAACATTCTATTATATATTGTCTGTTTGCAGATCCTGCACAAGGTGGACGTGGAGGCTGAGAGGCTGTGTAAACCAGACGACTGTCCTCAGGATATTTACAACGTCATGCTGCAGTGCTGGAGCCCTAAACCTGAGGACAGACCCACCTTCATCGCCCTTAGAGACTTCCTGCTCGAGGTAGCACTATAGTCAAAATGAGATTCATAAACCTTTTGCAATAATAGATCATATCAATTACACATGATCAGATTATTATTACTATAACATCACTATTAATGTTGTACTCAGTCAATATGGTGCTGATATTAATCAACCTACTTTATGTATGCTATTTCCTGGCAAATTGTTGCTTAATGATTTATAATTTTAGAAATGTGTAAGTTTTCTCGGAAAAGTTTTAAAGGAATACTTCACCCACAAAATTACCATTTGTATAATAATGTCTCATCCAGTGTTATGATTAATTCATGAAGAATTGTTTTGCTTGCATCCCTCTGCAGTGAACGAAGAATCCAAAAACGGAGAAAATCCTTGATGAATTGAAGTCATTGAGGTCCTCGTTTAACAACAACACTATAACAAAACATCTGTTCACAAACTCTCACACAGCTTGTGTAGCATAATCCAAGTGTCATGTGTCCAGTCATAGTCAGGGAGCTAAACTAAAAGTGAAATTTATCTATGCTCTCTTCAAAGCCAAACTCCATTACCAGAAACAATAATTTTACCTCTCTGAACACCGGAGCTGCTGGTCTATGACTGTCACGATCAGTTAGTTAGTGTATGTAATAGTATGACTTTGGTGTTTTTAAAGGGTTAGTTTGAGTTAAGCAAAGTCACACAATAACACAAACTACAAACTACAGATAGAGGCAGCTGTAGACCAGCAGCTCCTGTGCTCAGCAAGTTAAAATTGCTGTTTTGTTAATGGAGTTTGAAATGGTAAGGTTTCGGCAAAGATGCACATGTTTACTAAATACTGAGCAAATGACTGAATAAATGACACTTTGTGTGAGAGTTTGGAAGTGGGTGTTTTGATATAGTTTTGCTGTTGTTAAACCTGGACCCCTATGACTTCAATTCATTAAGAATTTTTTCCATTTTTGGATTCTTCTTTTACCATAGGCATGCTGGAAAAACAAAGTTTTCTTCACGAATTCAGTGTAACACAGGTTGAGTAACTGACATACAAACAGTCATTTGGGGGATGAAGTATTCCTTTAATGTGGTCATACTAACTTTGCACTTGCAACTCCATTGTGGGGATTTAAAAACCCCTGCAGAACAACTTTGAAAGGGGCAAGCAGTATGGGCCTCCAAATAAACATATATTTTTAAATAAAGAGGCAAGAACTTGTCTCTTTAAGTGTAAATGAAAGCAAATTTAGAAAGTAGCCCCTTGGATGAGCGATTGTAGCTAATAGGGAGCTAGCTCCAGGACAACGTGCTGATTATCTTAAAAAATGCAGGGTGAGAAACTGATATACAAATGGCCATTTGGGGGGTGAAGTGTTCCTACTTTAGTACATCACAAATTTGCAAAAGATGCACTTAAGTATAATGCTTTTAAACTCAATTTTATGTAAATCATTTCAAATATCTGGGTAGCCAGAAAGTTGCCCTGGAAGTAGTTAGCTAGCTATAATGGCTAATATCAGGAGCTAATTTCTGTGTTTACTTTTGATTGGACTGAGAGATGTGTATGAAACCCTATGAAATTGTGAATGTAGATACAATAACAAAATGTTAAGTATTCCATATTACTAGTTACCTGCATTTAAAAGTAATAAGTTACTTTACGAAATTACTCTCTGCGATGAGTAATAACTTACTAATTATATTAATTTTGTGTTACTTTCACCAAAATGAGCTCACAAAATGAGCATACAGTGGTTACCTCTTTGTATTAAAATCCCCCGCTTAAATTAATGATAGCCTGATGATATAGAACAATCAAATAGCCTAGACCCTTCAAAATAAATGGCCGTGGACACAGGTAGGGTCAGACAGAGGGATAATTATGAGGAATAGATAAATATTTGTGGGCCTATGAGATGAAACACAGTTGCAGGTGTGTCTTTCAGCTACAGCAGCACCAGACAGAGAGTTATGCGTAAGAACAGGATTGTTTAAGCTCTGCAGTCGTAGGAGATGTGAATGGAAACATCCAACATACTAACATCATCCTTACATGTTGGTCACCGGGACGAGGAACAAACTAAACGGAGGCCAGCTCCTTATCCCCGCTACTTTCAGACAGCCTTAGGACGCAGAGGCAGAATGGGATAGGTTGTAGGTATATGAACGGAAACACACTGGACATTATAACCCACATCACCTTTTTATATGGTAGCGTATAATGAATTACATGACAACACACGACAAACTTTAGGAGATGATATTTTTTCTGGTGACGCACTGGTGGAAGCTGAGGGGTGTGTGTCATTATTTAAACACAAATGTGTTGTAGTAGCTCCAAAAGTAGTTAGTCACCAGGGTGATGCAACAGGAAAATAAAGGACAATAATGGAAATAAATACGTCACTATTACACAAAATGACCTGAAGTGTTTGCCTCTATGATCCCACTGTTCACAGCGATAAGTCATTGTGGCTTTTCGCTCCAGCTCTCAAGTGTGTATGTGTTCTGCAGACCATGCCGACAGACATGAGAGCGCTGCAGGACTTTGAGGAGGAAGACAAGCTGCAGATTAAAATGAATGACGTCATCACCATCATAGAGGGAAGGTCAGTTTGTCAAATGCAGGTTCCCTTGAAAAATGGTGTTTAATCACAAAGCAGTATCTTAACAGGATTACTAGCGTGACAGTCATGCCTGTGTGTGTCAGAGCAGAATGACGGTCGCTCCTACGAGACAACAAATGAATCTTTTGTTGAGGCTGGATTCCTTGCATTAGGGGAAATTACTGCAATTACTGTCCTGTTACTGGCTCATTACATAAATACTGTGGCATCTGGTGATTTTAACAATTTAACGCAATATAATTTGATTTATATAAGTATATTAATGTGACAGAAACAGTTACTTGCACTCAGGAAAGTCCCATTATTGTTTAGTTATGTCGAATTTCAGGACACAGATAATTCAATTCAGAAGAACATGTCACGTGATAAACAGAGTAGAGGGTAGTTCCTTTGTGTTTGTGAATCTCTGTACGTGTGTTTTCAGGGCAGAGCACTACTGGTGGCGAGGTCAGAACAGGGGGACGCTGCGTGTCGGTCAGTTTCCTCGTCACGTGGTGACGTCTGTCGCAGGGCTGTCTGCCCAGGACATCAGCCGGCCCCTCAAACACTCTTTCATCCACACTGGACACGGAGACACAGACCCTCACAGGAGCTGGGGACACGCAGACCGCATAGACAGGTCAATAAGTCTCACCAATTCAGTTTAGCTTTATTTATACAATGTGAAATTAATGGAAAGTATTACTCTGGGATTCATTTTGAGATAAGGTCAACTTTTGTTCGTCTCCAGAGGGGAGTTTCAGGTGTTGTGTCAGCATAAGGACAGAAATAAATACATAAATAAGGATATAAAGTATATAAAATAGAAATAAAAACTATACAAGAGAAATTAAACATAAAATTAGAATGACCAAAACCAACATTAAGTGATGCTTATACACATTTATATTCCACTGATTCTGCATAATGAGGTCTTTACTGTATATTTTGGAGCCAGTACTTTTGTATTTTATACTGAAGAGCTTGAAAACTTGTATGGCTACCTGTACTTCCATCCCTGTCAACTAGAGTGCAGCAGTGCATCAGTTCACAGATGTACTTGTTGAGCTGGTAAAGAAATGATACATTCAGCTGTTACTTGGCCCATTTTGTAGACTTTATCTAAACATATTCTTCATACAAACTAATGCTAAACGACTTAATAGCTACAACTTCTTGTCACTAAATCTGACTGACTTGTCTGCGTTCTTTCAGTCTGTATTTGGGGAACCCCATGGACCCTCCTGATGTCCTTGGGATGGACTCGGGCACTGCAAGACCGACCAAACTCCCCAACCGTTCCAAGAGTAAGTTTTCCCAAACATTTAAACACATACACTCAGTGGTTGAAGTACACTTACTCAAGTATTATAGTTAAAGGGATAGTTTGGAGTTTTTGAAGTGGGGTTGTATGAGGTACTTATCCATAATCAGAAAATTATGTACAGTTGATGATGGAAAACATATTTTAGCCATCTAAATAAATCAGTATGAGTTTAAGTGTACACTGTATTAAGAATATTTTACCAGATTAACCTTGCTGCCGACACGGAAGCTGATAATAGCTTCAGTTTCCCACCTATGCTCTTTTCAAAGCCACCAGACTCCATTGAGAAAAACAGTAATTTTAGCTTGCTGAACACAGGAGCTGCTGGTCTCCTGCTTCCTCGATCTCTTGGTTTATTTGTGTTATTGCATGAATTTGGTCAATCTGAACTAGCTCTTTGAAATGCCGAAGTCACACAAAAACACAAACTAACCAATTGGTCAAGGCAGGATTAGATCAGCAGCTCCTCTATTCAGTGATGTTAAATCACTGTTTTTCTCACTGGAGTCTGGCTTTGAAGAGAGCGACGTAATGGCTTCACTTACCCATCAGAAATCGCTGTCTGTGGCAAAGAAGTAAAAATGTTCTTAATATAGTATATTCTTAAACTGATGTTGATTTTTTTAGATGGGACCTTAAGTACCTCATACAGCCCCACATTTAAAGATCTGAACTATCCCTATCAGTACTAATTAGAGCTACTTGTACTTTACCAGAGTATTTCCATGTTATGTAACTTTACACTTAAACTCCACTACACCTTAAAGTAAAATGTACTTCTTACTCCACTACCTGTCTAGTGACATATAAAGTAACATTTTGAACGCAGGACTTTTACGTCACTTGTAGTGGAGTATTTTCACTGTGTGGTATTTGTACTTTTATTTAAGTAAAGGATTTGAAAACTTCTTCCACCACTGCATACAGTATACCCCACATATGGCTTTTTGTTCACTTTGATAAATGTCTAAAACTCTCTTCATCAGAGCAGCCACCGCCTCGTCCACCCCAACCTGCCGTTCTGCTGAAGAGTAAGTGCTTCTTTTCTTCCCCTGTTCTGTCTATACTGCATCTGTCCTTAGAATACACACCTATGTTGCTTTCTCACTGTGGTGTTTGCCTGTGTGTGTCCAGAGCCGTTCTACGACTCTGTGATGGATGATTACGACGACGATGACGACACCAGTGCCTCGTCAGGGCTGAAGAGGCTGGGAGTGTCGCTGGGGCTGAAGCTGCGACCGTGGGAGGGGTCCGGCGTGCGCTCGGCCAAAAGCGAGGTGTCGCTTATTGACTTCACTGATGACAGCTTCAGCTCAACCACACCGTCGCCGCTCACTGAGACGCGGCAGCTGGATGAGGACACACTGAAGGTAGAGTTAGAGAGTGAGAGTGGTTGGATGTATGACATACTTTGCCATACCATTTAAAACTAAAGAAGAGTAAAAGCTACTTATGTGATGATGATGATAGATGGGCATATGTAAGCAATTAAAACAACTTCCTCACGTGTGCCTATGCAAGTGCCGGACACACACACACACACACACACACACACACACACACACATTCTCACTGACTAACTAATTGGCGCTGCTTACTTATATTATGGTGGTGTATTTATTGTGAATACAGTCCATCTGATGCTCGTTTAGCTTATGTTTTCCACTGTTTCATCCCCACTACAAATGCACATGTAGCCAGTATCTCACTATCACTATCCTCAGCATATGTATAGAAGCTACTAATTATATTCAGCCACAAAATAAGCCTGAAAAGCTGCAAACAGAGCGGAGGTGATACAACATCTCATCTAGTTGCATTGGTGTGAACCGTCAGGTTTTAAGAACATTGCAGAACTGCACATTGCAAGTAGTTGCATGTTTCAACTCGTCTCGTTGCGAATCTTTGGTCTGAACTGGGCTTAAGTGACTAATGGACGGCTACTTAACAGAGGCAGCAAACTAGCTTGAGGACATGGTCAAACACAAGTATGACGCTGAGTGTATTAAACTGTGTAGACCTTGAACGAATGACTAAAGAGACATCTGGACCCTGTGGCTGGACCAGTTGGGAACTTCTGAGGTGGAATATGCTATGATGTATAGAGTACCAACAGTATTAATATGTGCAGTGGGCACAATATGCTGTGTAGTGCAGGTATAAGAACAGTAATAGCAAAAATTAGATTATAAATACAGAATAAGCAGCTGGATGTATCAAAATAACTTCATACATCCATTTCATTTGTGTAAAAACTTGAGTGCATACACAAAACAAGAGTAGCATTCAAGTGCAATTTAAGATGTATCCACTAGTGGGGTTCAGTGTTCTTAAAAATGTCCATAAATAGACAATAAATGGGGTTAAAGGGATAGTGCACCCAAAAATGAAAATTCAGCCATTATCTACTCACCCATATGCTGATGGAGGCCCTGGTGAAGTTTTAGAGTCCTCACATCCCTTGCGGAGATCGGCGGGGGGGAGCGGCTAGTACACCTAATGGCTGACGGCGCCCCAGACTAACGTCCAAGAACACAAAATTGAATCCACGAAGTATCTCCATACTGCTCATCCGTAGTGATCCAAGTGTGCTGCAGCCCCGACATAAAAAGTTGTTTCGAAAAACGTCATCTGAACTCTGTTTTTAGCCTCACTGTAGCCTGTAGCTCTGACTGCTTCTCTTCTCTTTAAGCACCCAAGTTAATGTAGGCATTAAAAGGAGAGTACGGAATTTTTTAAATAGGGGGTGAACAAGAGACTTATCCATTGTCAGTGTATTACACACAGTAGATGTCAGTTGGTATACTCCCAGTGTGGAGAAATGGCAGGAGTACCGCCATGGAAACTAACCAGTATACTGCTGTGGACAGGGGCAAAAGCAAAACCCATTTCAGCCACCTAAAAAAAGAAATATCAGTTTAAATGTACACTATATTTAGAATATTTTCCGATGGGAAACTGAATTGAAACTTATCGATGCTCTCTTCAAAGCCAAACTCCATTAACAAAAACAGTCATTTTACCTCGCAGAACACAGGAGCTGCTGGTCTAACGCTGCCCTGATCGGTGAGTTAGTGTTTGTTAATATGTGACTTTGGCGTTTTAAAGGGTTAGTTTGGATTCACCCAAGTCACACAATAACACAAACAAACTAACTGATTGAGGCAGTGGTAGACCAGCAGCTCCTGTTTTCAGTGAGGTAAAATGAGTTTTTTCAATGGAGTCTGGTGGCTTTGAAAATCACAATGTAATGGCTGCAGTCCCCCATCAGAAAGGGCTGTACGAAAGTAAATGTGGTGAAAATATTCTTAATGTAGAGTACATTTAAAATAAAAAATACGTTTTGCTGCTGCCTGTTCACAGCAGTACATTGCTTAGCTTCCTTGTCTGTACTCCTGCCTGCTTCGCCAAATTGGGGGCATGCTGACTACCACCTACTGTAGGTAATACACTGACAGTGGATAAGTACCTCATATAACCCCACTTAAAAAAAAATCCATACTATTCCTTTAATTTGTCTGCTGGAAGAAGGCACAAAGCCTGACTTGGCCCACTGGGTCTTGAATAGGAGTGACCTGTGGGTGACCTGAAGGTAAGTGGCTGCAGTGGTTGTGTAGTGTGTGTGTGTGTGTGTGTGTGTGTGTGTGTGTGTGTGTGTGTGTGTGTGGTGCCTGAGGCTATTTGTAGTCCTTTCATTTCAGCTGTAGATGCTACTCAGTGGTCCTTGTGCAGTCCAATGATTTTGCTGCTCATTCTGATGCTGTTGTTGGGAGGATTGAGGTGGAAGTTGCTCAAGGCACCAAAGCAGGCTGTTGAAGGAGATTATGGATTCAATGAGGGGTCATTCCTATGTATAAGGTTTTAGAGTATATATAGCTTTCATTTTATTTCATTTGCATTTTCTCTTGTTTTTTTTTCTTGGTCCATATCTCTCTCCCTTTCCCATGATGGATCAATCATGTTTTTTATCCCTAACTTTTCTGTCAGGGATGTCCAGATCCAATCTCAGAGATCGGCATCAGGGCTTATTAGAGAATCGGGTTTGGCTATATTGAGCTATATAGAGTCCGATCTGATGGAAGGGTGATGAAGAGGGGGTTTACGGGGTGTGAGGGGTCCAACCTGATGTTTGTGGCCCGTGTGAGAAGACGGCCTGATTGGATGTCACAAAGATGTGGTAGGGGGAAGCCGATGATCCTCTCAGCCGGGTCAACAACCAGCTCCAGGTCTTTCTTTTCAGCTGTGGTGCAGCCGGAGCACCACACAGTACAGCAGTATGTTATTATGCTCTCAATTGTGCAGTGGTCAAAGCATATCAGAAGTTCCTGAGGAGTCTGTTTTGCGTCAGGGTCCTTTGCTGGGCTCTTTTGATAATGTGGGAGGTGTTCAGGCTCCAGTTCAGGTCCTCACCTATGTGCACCCCCAGGAACTTAAAGTTTGCAGTCGTCCTTTCCACCTCTTGTATGTAATGTGCAGTCCACTGTTTTCTTTTTGTTTTTCTTGAAGTCTATTATCATTTATTTTGTTTCCTTTGTATTGAGGATGAGGTCGTTGTCCTTGCCCCATGCGCACAGGGTCTGGACTCCTTTCCTGTAAGCTGTTTCATTATTGTTTGATATGAGTCCCACTACAGTTGTGTCATTTGCGAATTTGATAAGGCAGTTGGTTTTGTGCAAGTACAGGGCTTGACTGAGGGTGCAGCCTTGGGGTATGCTGGTGTAGAGAATGATGGTGTAGGAGATGTGGTGGCTGATCTTGATGTGTTGGGGTATGTTGGTAAGAAAGTCTTTTAATCCACTGACAGAGAAGGGCTCCCAGGTCGAGTGTTTGCAGTTTGCTGATCAGTTTATTTGGATCAATGGAGTTGAATGCCGAGCTGTAGTCAATGAACAGTATCCGGACATAACTGTTGGGGTTTTCCAAGTGTGTGAGGGTGATGGAGATGGCGTCATCAATGCATCTATTGGTCCTGTGTGCAATCAGTCTTGGTCGAGGTCAGGGGGGGGTTAAGGAACAGTTTGGATGCAGGGGATATTTTTCTCAATGCATTGCAGAGCAATTAAATTGTCAAGCAAAGGCTATACATTGAATTGATTTCAGCCATTTTAAAGCACTTAAAGTGTGCACTGTGCAGCTGTGATAAAGAGGAAAATTGGCATCTGGCTCGGTATCGGCAGATATTCAGTAGTAAATGACTCGGATCGGGATCTGGGGCGAAAAATTTGATTGAAAAATTCCAACTTATTGTTTTCTGTATGCACAGACTTCTTTCTTAGATTATTAAATGTGTTGGTCTGTGGCCAAGAAAAACACCCCCACTATCAGATAATGCCAAAGTATTAGCTTGATGCTAATGTGCGTAAAAGACAGACAGAACTTTTTTTCTTTTTCTAATACATATTCCTACTTCCACATAAAACAACATTGTGTGTACTATAGCAGACATGCTAGCAGATTGGTATGCTAGCTGTAGTGTTAGCTTGGTCATCCCTGTTGGTCACTTGATTCTTTTTTTTCACAGCTGTTCTCCGTTTTGAATCATTTATCCAGCTGAGGTTAATAGGAAGGATGACGTGTATGTTCTGCAGCAGGACACGCTTTTGCAAAAGTATTTATTTTTAAAAGTTTCTTCAAATGAGCCGCAGTCATAGGACAGCGGGTGGTTTTAAATTTTCACACATGATTTTCTATCTCATCTGGTGCATTTAGCTACCTTTCTCCTGTCCCACACCAGCAAACACAGAAAGCAATTGTGCACCAGCATTACACATTATTCAAGTCCTGTCAAAGACCAAACACCATCTCAGATTGTCTTATCACACGTCCATGTCCTCAGAAGAAGCTGTCCAGCCTTTGGCTAAGAAGTGCCCTGAATCATCTTTTGTCCCTGGATGAACCCGAGGCGGGCGCAGTGTGATGGATCTGTGCTCATTGATTGATCATGTGAACATTAATGCTTACAGGTTTACTTTCCACAGTAGTGCCTCCTCTTGTCTTCCTTTTGATCATCTCCACTAAGCTGAAGCTAAATGCTTTGAAGTTTTCAAATGTTGTTTACACATGTTTACAACATAAAAATATGGAGATGCATTCTATATCTTAGTGGCACTGTATTATGATTGTGTATAATAGTAGAGGACAGATATTTTGGTAGAGTACTTTTGCTGTTATGGATGGCAAGGTTGGTGCAGCACCTCAGCGCAGACTGATGCGACCTGTGCATTGTAATCTTGTCTATTTTATTTTGCCTCTTCTTAAAATGTTAGCTGCTACTTTATAATTGTCGATGTTTCCAGATAGTTCTGGTGCTTAATGGTTTTTGGTTGTAGAATGATTGCACTGTAACAGACTGTGAATTCACTGATGTCACTGGTGATGTTGGCGGTGGTGTCCTGGAATGTTCTCAGTTGTCTAAAAACATCTACAGCGTTCTCTCCTCTCTGTTCCACTGTTATTACAGACATGAACTGGACCAACCCGATCCCTCAACTCTTATAAAAAAGTACAAACAGTTAGTCATGCCAGATCAACTGGCAAGAAAGAAAGAAAAATAACTGAAAGAATAAAATGAAAATCATTTATGTGACCAAACATCTGTGAATAGACTTTAGCTACTGACATGGATCTCTTACATCCAGTTTGGGTTGAATTAAAGTTACAATGTGTAATTTACGTGGTTGTTCATTAGCAAATATCAACTATTGCTTTCATAAATATATATTTACTAAAGTGTGATGCAATTCACATACAAATGGAAGCTTTCTCATAGGCTTAGAATGATTTCTCTATATATACACAGGCAGAGCGCGGTATACTGGAGGCTGCCTTCTTGCGTCGCCATATTTGAATACAGTGGCCGAAAGTCGCACTTTAAATGGAGGACCACACATATGTTTTGCCCCGTAAGAGGGAAACCACGCCACCAAATAAAAGAAAAAGATCAGATAAGCGAGGACGGGACAAAACGCGAGTGAATATCGGCGTTGCTTATTCCAGGTGGAAAAAACTCCTGTGGAAGAACACTCTGGAGACGCATATATTATAATCGTACCAACCTATATTTGCCGCACTGTGCCCTGACTATCACATAAAATGTGTTATTTTAGCATTACTGTGCTAATGTTTGCTCGTGCTACCAAAACAATTAGAAATAAAACACTCCTAACATAACGTTATATCTCACAGATAACCTATATGTCACTGGTAAGCTATAATATATTGTAGCGCCCGCAGGACGTGTGGAAAGGATGACGCAGTTATTCGGCAAACCACAGTTTATTACTGAACAGTACAGGTTAGCCGTAACTACGCCAAAACAACCAACAAACAAGAACTTAGCTGTAACTCCAACTGTGCACTCCTGCTCTCTCCTCCAGCTCGTTCAAACACACACACCAGCACCCGCACTCACGTAGCCCTCATCCCCGTCACATTCGCACCCCGCCCACCTACCTATACTCATTCAATCCCAAACATGCCATTAACTCACAGAACATTGACATTATAACAGAATATTTACTGCATGGTTTAGATTCCTAAATAAATACTCACCTCATCTCTAGATAGGCCTACTCCTGAAAAACTTGAAAAACTCGTGGATGATGCCATCTCTGTCTGCGCAAGCCTTTGTGTCCTACGAGGCCACCGTCACTTACCTGACAGGAGGGGTGAGCGAGTGAGCGCGAGCAAGCCCTGCAATCTAGAATTTGACCGCTGATGTCACTGTTACTCACCATTTTTACACACTGAGGCTTTCATCTTTATAAATATGAAATGTTCCAAGCAAGATTTCTTTTAAAGTTATTAGTGCATAAATTGCCATCATCATATTCAAAATAAGCCTTCGACTCACTCACATATTTTGTTTAGCTGCAAAAGGTCTAGGGCTTATGTTATGTAAGAAAACTGTGTTGTTATTTTAGCATATGAATCAAGTTATTATGATGACAAAGCCTGATTTATATAACTCCGCACCAGCGACAGCCATGGCTGGAGGCATTATGGTTTTGAGTTGTTCATGTTTGTTTCTGTTCATACGTACATATATATCTTCAAAATACCCTGCGGGAATTTCCTCAGTTCTTGCACAACTATCTTTTGTTGGCCAGGAATTCATACACGAATTGTGACAAAATTTCACACAAATGGACAAAGTAATGACAAGTAAGCTCAAGGGTTACGTAATGTTCTGAAAGACAATTTACTGGCCAATATTCATCGCCATAACCTAGACGGAAAATTTCAGATAATGAATTAATGGCATTAATCTGTGGTTATTTTAGATCTTATGTGCTGTCGGATTGACGATAAGTGTGAAGTATCCATGTTTTAGAATTTGCGGTATCATCCATAAGCGACTCAGTGATGCAGTGGTAAGCATTGTCACCTCACAGCAAGAGGTTTCCAGGTTCAAACCAGGGTGGGGGGTACAAACCCGGGGTGGGGGAGCCCCTCTGTGCGGAGCCTGTATGTTCTCCCCGTGTCCGCATGAGTTTTCTCCAGGTACTCCGGCTTCCTCCCACAATCCAAAGACATGCAGGTCAATTGGTGACTCTACCTTGCCTGTAAGTGTGAATGTGAGCTGTAGTCTGTAGGTGTGAATGGTTGTCTGGCGACCTGTCTAAGGTGTACCCCGCCTCTTGCCCAATGTCAGTTGGAAAAGGGTCCAGCCCCCCCATAGCCCCCAACAGGGTTTGTAGGGGCTTCTCAAACTTCCATCATTCTCCCCCACAGGACACCCCATCGATCCTGGACTGGCCTCTCCCTCAGCCATCTTACGACGAGGTTGCACCGGAGCTCGAGGACCAATCAGAGGACCTGGAGGTGCGATCTATCAACAAGGGATTCACTGAAGAGGCTGTAACCACGCCCAGCAGCGCTATGGCTGGCAGGAGCGAGTCGCAGTCAGCTGACCTCTTCCAAGAACTACAGAGAGAGGTAAAGAAAGTGATGAAAGTGTAGTTTCAGTTTATCAGATTTTTCTCCCTTCTCACAAACAGACACATATTGATATTTCTGTCTGTCTTTGTGGATGCAGGTGATGGTGAAGCTGCAGGTTCCCATGGCAACAGGCCGCTCCCTCCCATCCTCCCCGCTCCCTATACCCCTAGCTCCGCTGGGCCCCCACAGACAGATCCTCCTGCCTCCCCCCTCCCCCTCCTCCACCTCTACCTCCTCTTTCCCCTGCTGCTTTGAGGACCGGCCGGTGCTGCCTCCACGCAGCCCCGTCCCCCCGCTGCGTCCCTCCAAGCGCAACCTCTCCACCCGCACCACCCACCCACAGGCCCGCTCCAGCTCCATCTCCCTGGGCCATGAGGACGACACACCTCCTCAGATCCCACCCAGAGACCACGCCTTCTCTCAGCCGGGCTCCCGCTCCTCCTCTCCCCTTCCACTGGTGCCGCCACTATCCTCCTACCCTGTTGTCCTGCCTCCTCCTCCGCTCTCTGTCTCCCCACGCCGAGCGTCTGGACTTCTGGGCCCCCTTCTGTCCTCCAACTCGACATCTTTGTCCTCCCCGGCTCAAGCCACATCACAATCCTCCCAGCTCTCAGCTCGTGGTTCATCCTACGCATCCAGCTCCTTACTGGATCCTCTCGCCTTTCGTGAGGGGCGTACCCTTTCCTCACTGATTGACAGCTCCCCAAGCTCCGCTCCCGCACCGCTGCCAGAGCGACCAGCTTTTCTAGAAAGGTGTGTTTCTGATATCAAACACTGTGCTTGCTTAAATCACTAATATCAACAGGCCTATATTTGGGACAGGCCTTTCATTTCTTTCACACAAAACTATCAAATCAAAATATTTATTTAAACAAGTATAAATATCACTTGTTTAAAAATTTGGTTTTAGATATATGTGAAAAAATGAATCATTCATTTGATCTAGCTCCGACAGACAGTGCATCAGAGAGAGAGGATTAGGGCACTTGTCATATTGACACAACACCACTTTATCCTGTTAAAGCAATACTCACAACGTGGATTGATTTTAATGAAAAACACTTTTGATTCTTTGAGGACCCTTACAGACTTAAGGAATATGGACAACTTAGAGGGTTATCAAGGAATGGTGACATATTTAAGGTAGCCAACAACCCACTTTTATACATCATAAGAACTTTTATAAAAACATGAACTGCTTGGCAACCAGACCAGGCATCTAATTGAGACAGGCCAGGCTAGTAAAAGGGACTGGGTGTTTAATATGGACTAGCCTTTTAATTAAAGTTTTACAGTATTTTAAACTGAACAGAAAGTAAAACCTATCTATGCCTTCTTCAAAGCCAGACTCCATTTAGAAAAACAGTAATTTTACCTCACTGAACACAGGAGCTGCTGTTCTAACGCTGCCTCTATTTGCAGTTTGTTTGTGTTATTGTGCAACTTTGCTTAAGACAAGCTAACACTTTAAAACACCAAAGTCACACAATAACACAAACAAACTAACTGATTGAGGCAGTCTTAGACCAGCAGCGCCTGTGTTCAGAGAGGTAAAATTACTGTTTTTGTTAATGGAGTCTGGCTAAGATGAGAGCATGGAGATGTTTCAAATGTTTCCATTCAGTTTCCTGTTGGAAAGGGCTGTCTGTTTGAGAAGTACTGAGCATACGACTGGATAAAAGAGACTGTATTATACTGCATGAGTTGTGTGAGAGTTTGTAAATGGATATTTTGATATAATTTGTGGATTCTTTTTTCACTGGAGGACACTAAAACAAAGTTTTTGTCACGATTCAGTGTGAAACAGGATGTGTAATCTTATCTTCTTATAGATCTTATAGTGACATAATTGGTCATGTGGGGGGTGAATTGTCCTTTAATGATATTAAGTCTCATAAAGACAGTGATTACAGGCCTCGAAACAGAGACAGCCTTGAAGTACTCGCCACATTAGAATACGTCCACTGGCATCAATCAGTCTAAGTCAAGATGAAACATTGTTTTGTTAGCAGTTTCTTGCATGTCATACAATAAAACAGCTTTTCCAGCTCATTCATATTGTTCCTAAAATACTGACAACAGTAAACAATGTTGACGTAATACCACAGTTTTGAAATGAAAGCTCATGTAACACCCAGAGAGAGCAGCCGACACTCGATACAGAGTGAGAAAGTGCTGTGTGACTGACAGCCTGACTGAGCTGGGTTTGCCTCTTTGTGAAGTGTTGTTCACTCAGGCAAAAAAAGAAGGTTCAATCCAGATCCATTATTTAATTTGCTTTGCAGACAGTGACGTCGCCTCTTTAAGATGTTTTTGGTGCATTAGTTTTCTGTCTTCAGTCTGCGGGGGAGATAGTTATGTGGTTTATTCTGATTCCAACAGGTCCGACTCTCCTTTTGATCCTCACAATGAAATTACACAACTCACAACAGGTTTTTGCACATTAAAGAGAAAAATAGATGAAAAACAAAAATAATAAAACAGAAATGCAACAGTGAGGGAAAACAAACCACAAATCCATTCATTCATTCATCAAAACCTTTATTTAAGACTCGGGAAATGTAATGAGGGTGAGAACGAAGAGAACAAATTTTAATAGTTTTAAAGGTCAACAAAACAATCACTGTCTAAGGCAGTGGTTCCCAACTGGTGGGTCGTGGTCCAAAAGTGGGTTGCTGGTCCATTCTGAAGTGACTCCCAAAGGTGTCAAGTTTGTAAAAAACACACTACAATTTAAAGTACTGGCACTGATCTAATGACTAATGACAAGAAATCTGGACCCTGTTGTTGGACCAGTTTGGAACCACTGCTTTAAGGTGCATTTAAGTAGATGTTGTCTTTACTAGCAGATTAATTTTGCCAGTAAATGAATATGTCGGAATATGTGTAATAGTTGTGGATATATTTGGATATTTGTCAGACTCATTGTTATCATGTCATACACGCTTCGATTCAGAGTATTAATTAAAGTGCAGCCACACATTGTTATCTATTTATTCATACCTCATTATGAACACTGTCACCATATTTTGAATCAGATACGGAGCAGCCAATATGGCGGCAGTCAAACCCATGATTCAGCATCCCGGCGGAGCCAAACCAAACTCCTCCTACAACAACAACAACGGAGGACCTGCAGCTCCCATCATGCAACAGGACCAGAGCGTCACACAGGTAAGAGAAAGAGAAATAAAATGCACAGTATCCCCCCCCTCAACTGAGTCAGATGGATCTGGATTTTTCAAATTTTTCTGTGAATGTGTCAATCCATAGATTACAATTTATCCAGAGCTGCACGAGTCCTTACCAGGACAAAAAAATCAGGCTGTATGACTCCAGTGCTCCGAAACCTTCACTGGGAACCCTGTTTTCAGAATACAATTCAAACCATCCTTTCGGCTACAGAGCACATGCTGCTCTGTCTCTACAGTACATCTCAGACATGCTGTCAGTGTATAACCCCTGCACATCTCTCCAGTCACATGGTGAAAATCTCCTCCATGTGCCTTCGAGCACTTTCAAAGTCTGACAAGATGGCATTCAGTATTTATGCACCTAAAGGATTGAACAGTTTGCCTGCTGGTCTTACTGGGAATTCCCACTGGAAGTGCTGTCATCCAATCCACACTCTTGTCTTCATCTCTGTAGTCAAAAGGAGTGCCTAAAGAACTGACTGGACAGCGACAGGCTAGTCTGCCTTCACCAGGCTCACAGCGGAAATTTACTAAACCAAATTTTTTTTTATGTTGGCGCCAAAGGAAGAAATCAACAGTGTTATTATGTATTGAGCCATGATTTTATTTCCTTGACCACCATAGCAAGTGATAGCCGAGACACACTGGATCCATTGACGTATCTGAACTTGACGGATCCTATTTATTTTTTATGTAGGGCAGGAAATTTGCCCATGCGTCGCATGATGGATACAGCACGGCAGGCTGATTGACCATTTGATGTATCGAAATTTGCATAATCTTGACTCATACAAATGAGGGCCATCCATAGTAACGTGAAACTCTGATCAAACTCTTAAACTAGGCCGCGCTGATCAAATACAAATCAAGATTCTGTCAGTGCACTGGCTGTTTCTTACCGTTAATGTTTTCAGAAACATATTTTAGCTGTAAGACGAGAAAGTTTGCGACTCGGCTGCCATATTGAAAACTGCGGAGCCAAAACCAAACAACCCTGCAAGCGTATCTATATCCCCAAGGTTGTTCCCACGATCTTATACTCCTCAGTTACAACAATCCCCTTGAGTTCATGCCACTGTCTTTTCACCCTCTGTTAAATAGCTTTGGTTTACTCTGCGCATCACTATAATAAAGACATCAGATGAAGAGCAATACATAGATTAAAATGTCAGATTAAGGGGCACCTGGTGGCTTAGTGGGTAGAGCGGGTGTCCCATATACAGTACAAAGGCAATGTTCTTGCCACAGCAACCTTTTCTAACCCTTAGTGAGCTCCTTTTTCATGCCTGAACTGTTAATTGTTCATTTATTCCTTCTTATCCGTGGGCTGCAATTAACACAAACAGCAGCTATATTTAGACAAAGACCTGTGCCAGTACAATTTCTTCACTCTCAGTCATGATTTTCGTCCCCTAACCAACTGTCATATTAAGCAAATACAGAGCTGTTTCAGGTTCCCATTATGTGCCATATAGAGCTGAGGAACATTGAACTGTGGGAATATAGGAGTGACCCCTCACTGCCCACCAGCCAGAGTGTTTGGGACTCGGGCACTTCTTTCTGTTTGTTTACCGGATACATAGACATGAGAGCCTAGTTGTGTGATTTAAACAGCTGTCTATGCAGATTACACTTTTTGACAACATTTAAAATCCCTGATTGGCCTTTTCAATTAAATCCCAGTGCTCTTAACTTTCATTTGTAGATACAGCGACGAGTTGCGTTTACAGGCAATGGTTTCCAAAGTGTTCCTGAGACCATGTCAGTTTTTCATTCAGTCTGAGAGGTTAAAAGTCACAGCCATTCGTGTTTTTACACAACGTCACATTTTTTGGGGATTTGAGGTTGTACTTTTTAAAAATGATTTTCTTTATATACCATTTTTAAAGATACAAAAAAACCCCTCCCGTCCAGTCGTGTTTCTTTAAAGTTTAAACCTCCATTTTTATAAGTTTATGACATTATTGACAGGTCCAGGGAGCAGTACACGGTGTCACGCTGGAAGAGTGTCAGGCCGCTCTGCAGAGTCACAACTGGAGTATCCCTCAGGCCATTAATCATTTGAAGGTACATTTACATCTTCTCATTGAATATGACTTTGTTTGCCTTGAAAGCTCGACTCTGTCTGTTGTGCCCTTGAGTAGGTGTTACCACCAGGTAGTAAAATAACATTTCCTACAAAGTTAACAGATAAAAGTGAGCAGAAGTTTCTCCTGTGGTTTTTATTTTCCAGCACTGCTTCACTGGGAAAGCTGTGATAACCATAAATATTTTTTAAATACATGACTATGGATGATTAGTCATGAAATCGTGTTTATTATGAGTTTTTCTTTTACACAAACAGATGCACATGAGAACCCACAAATTCTGGGATCTTGCACGTTTTGTTTTTTCTCAGAAAAGGAGTAGATTTTGGCAATAATTCCCAGAAAAGACTGAGATCTCAATTCTTTAAACTCACAATGCCCATGCCTCAGTGGCCCCAAAAGCAGATCAAACTGGATGATACAAGAAAATAGAGGGAGTGGTGCAAGGAATGGCAATGATAATCATTAATTGCATTACTATGCATTTAGTTTTGGTGGTGTGGCCCTGATCATGTGCTGGTCTGGACAAATCAGAGGAAGCTTGACACACAGACTGTTCCTGAGCTCACAGCCCCACCTGACAACGGCTGAGAAACACAAACCCGCCTTTAAGAATTACTCTCCCCCAAAGATCATTTGTATATCAGTTACTCACACCATTGTATTTTGGAAGAAAACTCTGTTTGTTTGTTTTTGTTTTTTTTTGGCATGTCTCAACAGTGAACAAAGAATACAAAAATGGAAAACAATTTAATGAATTGACTTTATAATCATCTGCATTTAACAACAGCAAAACTATGAAAACATCCATTTACAAACCCTCACACAACTGTTGCAGTATAATCCAAGTCTCATTTATCCAGTCGTATGCTCAGTACTTCCCAAACAGACATTCCTGTCTGATGGGGAGCTGAACTGAAAGTGAAATTTATCTTTGCTCTCTTCAGAGCCAGACTCCATTGACAAAAACAGTAATTTTACCTCGCTGAAAATGAGCGCTGCTGATCTACCACTGCCTCAGTAGGTAGTTTGTGTGTTAATGTGTGACTTTGGTGAATCTAAACTAACCTATTAAGACACCGAAGTCACACAATAACACAAACAAACTGCCGTTTGAGGCAGAGTTAGATGAGCAGCAGTTCCTCTGGTCAGTTAGGTAAAATTACTGTTTTTGTCAGTGGAGTCTGGCTTTGAACAGGGCATAGATAAGTTTTACTTTAAGGTCAGTTCTCCATTGGAAAGGGCCCATTTGGAAGTATTACGACTGGATAAATGAGACTTAGATTATACCGCACAAGTTGTATGGGAGTTTGTAGACAGGTGTTTTAGTATAGTTTTGCTATAAACATGGACCCCTATGACTTCAATTTAGCAAGAATGGATTTTTAGGTTCTTCGTTTACTGTGGTATGCAAGAAAAAAAACTTTTCCTTCCCGAATTCGATGTATCATGGGGTGAGTAGTTGATATACAAATGGTCATGTATACTTAAACTATGATGAAGCTGAATTTTTGAAGTCCTGTCACTTCTCAGATGTTAAAAGTGCACACTGAAGTGGAATTATATCAAGACAATAAACACATGTAACTCATGCAGGTGAGAGAATCATTCATTAATAAAACATGTAGCAGTCTACACTGAACAACTTGCCTACCTCCCTGCCTAACATGCTTCTTCTTTCTGTCTGTGTTGTAGGTGGAGCAGCTGTTTCGTCTGGGCCTGCGATCTAGAGCCGAGTGTGAAGAGCTTCTGCAGCGCTGCCAGATGAACCTGGAACAGGCCAGCACGCTCATGCTGGACACATATGGACCACATCGAAAAAGGTAATGGTTCCAAAAACCTTCCCCAGTTTCTCTGACAACACAAGCACATATGAATGATAATGTCACTCCATCTGCTCTTTGTAGCATCGTCTGTTTGGTGCTCTTGCCACTGATAAGACAACTCAGTCTGAGCGCACACATGCTGTCAACGCTTCTCTGAGGAGTTTTATTCTTTTAATTCTAAAACGTCTTTGTCAGTTTTAGTGGTTGTCAAATTATAGAGTCTGGAGGTTGGTAGAAACAGTGAGTAGAACAGATGGGATAAAACTGGTATGGTGTGCCTCAGGGGTCAATTTTGGTACCACTTTTAATCCCTTTTACAGGCACTTCCTGTCATATAATCTGTGAAAATGGCATCTCTTACCACTGTTGTGCCAATGACAAGTCACCATTGCTCACTCAATTTTATTTTTGATATAATTTAACTTTAAATTAGTTTTCATTTTATTTATTTCAACTTTTGTTTTCCCTTAGTCTATTTACGTCTGCTTAACTTTGTAGAAATCATTTAACAGTTGAAAAATGCCCTCATTTGCTGAGCACAAATATTTAGCTGTGGTTTTTGTATAGTCATGAGAATCATATTAATTTTCTCATTAAAATCTTGACAAGAGAGTAGATAATAGTATTTCCAAAAATATACCAGTTTCTGATAGCCCTTTTTTTCATGTCTGCTTGTGAAGATTTTGGTTTACAAGACTTTAATGGTGATTTTTCACGGTAGAAAGTGCCGCTATTCTCTGCTACAGTCATTCCCCTGCCTTAAAAGATGGTGCATTAAAAGATGCTATGATATGGAGGACCCAGAAACGCTGACTGGGCTCTTTAGGAGGGGAGCTTAAAGAAACAGCTGCTGTCTCAGACAGGGTGAATACAGGTGTTTTAGCACAGACAGTATGAGGAAAATTAATATTTTTTAACACTAAAGTATGTAAACATGTTCTGGTAGTAACACAAAATAGAAGTATGAACCTAAAAATGTAGTCGGTCCTCTTTAATGTAGCGTCGCCACACAGGTGCTAATGGTCAGATGATGTCTGGGGATGAATGTGCTACATGCAGTCCACGAGTAAACCTATAAAGTTACATGTATCATGCCTTGATGGATTCAGCTGCCTGCTGGGTTTCCTGAAGTTGGTGGCATAATTAAAGAACCACTGAGCTGAGTAAAGTTTTTCACCACCCACCAACACGTACATCAAATGGTAATCTTGGCGTTCAGAAAGTAAAGTTATTTTTATGCAGTCACTTCATGACTTGTATTATATACACCTTGGAGAAAATACCGAGGACTGGACCTCAGTGGTGCCAGTGGTGGCTACAGCCATAATTACATCACAGATTTTCCTGTTCTCCACATATGATGCCATCTCTCTCTTTGTATGTCTCACAGGAAGTGACAGAAGGAAGACAAACTGAGCGGTAATCAACCACTTACGAGCTCCTGATGTGAGTCGGATCAACACGCCAATACTGACCCACTCGGATGACTCACCGTTCCGAGCAGTCAAGACACACTGATGCTTTTTGATGAAAGGAAGAACATAAAGCAGTACATGTGCCTCGCTTAATGTACTGTGAACACCTACTTTACCTGTCATACACATGCATGCTCATTATTACCTAACAGAACAGAACAGAGCAGCTTGTTGAATGAGTCACACTTTTTACTTGAAAAGTTGCTATTTATTTCATTTTACTACATGAATTATGACAAGTTTCTGCTGGTAGCTATAATGCAAACTTGTACTGTGTTTGTGTCTGCTATGAATGTGCGCATGTTCAGGTGTGTGTGTGTGTGTGTGTGTGTGTGTGTGTGTGTGTGTGCGTGCATGCGTGTGTGTGTGTGTACACGCAAAAGCTTACATACATGTACAAACACTGTAAATGCTCATGCCTTTTTGCTGTTAATGAAGCATTATAAATCAGGGAAATGTCAGCTAATGATATAGTTGTATGTTTTTATGAACTGCTCAGATGCTGTATTGTATATAGCACTTTACTGAGTGTGTGGACACACACATGGATATTTTTGAGGACACATTAACTGCTGGTCAGAATCAGATTTATCTAGTTAGTGAAGTGAATAAGATGCTGATGTGTAATGATAGCATGTCAGGTACTATTAATGCATTATTTGTGTTGTAAACAAAGCTTTTTAGGCGTTATAAAAGCAGGAATTTTAGATCTTATTGTAGGCAATAAGACGCCAGAACAGAAATGTGAAGATATCTACCATCTCCTTATGAATACAGGGTATGAGGCACCAAGTCGAACATCCACAAGTTACATATTTAAAGAACCTAAAGTGGATGTTTCTTATCTCTTCTTATCAAACTGACTGCTGCATGATAATCAAACACATGCGGGAGAGCTTAACTGTCAAAGGCAACTGCTGTGTGTGAGTGTGTGCAAGTGTGCTTAGCGCTGCAGGTTGTGATAGCAGCTGATGTCCAACTTCATAATGTGTGTGCGCAGCTATTGATCATAATATGTGATCTAATAATGAGCAGCTAAACAAGATAGGAATGGATAACAAGTTGCCCATTCTTGCAGCTAATTTGCATTTAAGAGAACATTAGTTCTGTTTCACACAGGCAGAGCCCCCTACTGGACTCTATGAGTAATACTTTCCTCCAATCACAGGTATGCATTTGTCCACTGTAATTTGCATAAATGTAGTCAACCAAACAGGACATGCCTACCCAAATACTTCAGGAGCCCACAGAATATGTGGCAGCTGTATTATGGCAACAACATCCTTTTTCTCTTCGGGGTAGCGATTGCACACTGATCAGCTTTTGACGCCTGTAAAGTTCGACCATGGCCCCACACAGCTCTGTGGCATACTACCTGGGTTGGCTGGAGCCCCTGCGTCCACTGCGCCAGTTTCGGTTATAAAGAAGTAGGAGGGCTACGGCGACTAACCTTTAACCGGTTAGGATCGGTGTGGCTGGGTTGATGTTACTGGGCATTCAATCATTGGGTTCCACCAACTGTACCCAAACAGTCCAGTAGGGGGTGGAGCCTTTGCTAGGGAGAATGCAGGTTACGATATTGAAACCCTAGTTCTGTTAGCACAGGCAGAGCCGTCTATCTAGGGGCCCTATCACTCCTGTGCTGCTTGGCGAAGATGTAGAATGCTGATGCCTTCATACATCTTCTATATACTTCGTGTCTCTCATGTATGCAGGTTGGCATGTCCTGCTTGGTAGGCTATGTTTATGCAAATTTCAGTTGTGGAGGACTGGAGGAAAGTATTACCATAGAGTCCAGTAGAGGGCTCCGCCCGTGCTAATAGAACTAGGGTTACAATATTGTAACCCGCAATTCATACAACTGAATTAGAAAAGTCAGACATAGTTGTGGCAAAAATGTTACACTTGTTTTTGTATGTCTGTGTGTGTATGTGTGAGGTATCGTTCCCTCTATGCTCAGTTGTAAGCTCTTGTAGTCACTCTGCTGTATGTGATGCTGACTGCATTATACTGTAATATTATAGCCGCTTATTAATGAAAAATGCAAATATGGCCTATAAGGTTTTTTAATAAAGATTAAAATGTGAGTCTCTCTTTTAAAAAGCCTTTTTGTTCTTTGTTTATTTCATAAAGGTCTTGAACAAAGCCAACGTTAAAGTCTCCTCTCAAGCCCGCTCCGTACATGAGCATGTGGATGATGCAATGCGGTTGAGGTCTTTGAAAAGTCACAACAAAAAGGAAAAGTTGAGGTCTTTGAACGACTCACCACAGGGTGATGGAAGACCAAAGCTGACTTATGATAAACAGGGTAAATAATGAATAAATACTATGGTCAAATAAACTGGAAAAAAAGGTTTAATACACTGTAGCTGGTGACATCAATTAATGCTTTCCCTCCAACAGCAAAATTAATTCTGCTGAGGGGATATAAATCCAACCACAAAAAAATAAATAAATAAAATAAGATAACCTGCTCTGAATGTTATCGGTCTATTAAATGGCTATCTCTTGTCATGGGGAGCATAGATTTGAGGTAATAGTAACCTACTGAACTTCCTAAATTTACGTTCTTTGTTATTAAGCGACCTCTAGCGGTTGTAGTAATTATGACGGGAACAAAAGAGGAAGTCTGGTGATGTATAAAGATTATATATAGGCCATGAAATAATATAACATTATACTTTAATATATTCTTAAATTTTAGTAACATTTGTATTGCCTAAACATTTTTGGGTTTTACATTTATTTGAATTAATTGCTATTTGTGTTTCAGTTGCTGCAGTTATTACTGTCATTCTTGTAATAAGTCAATTTTTGACCTCTGTAAGGAAAAGGAAACCCAAATATTCATATCTGCATTTTGTTTTTATCGCTGTGACCAATAAACACATCTATTCTTGATTGCTCTCCTCTAATGTCACTTCATTTTCACTGGTATTTAATGTTTTACACAGGACATAAGTCCCAGAGTTCAAGTCTTAGCATGTTTACTAAAACTTGCTGTCAGTCACCAAACATCCTCCAAACCGCGTGTGAGCACAGTGATGGGTTCAAACAGTGCAGGAGTCCTTTCTCTAATGGAAGACATGTCTCTGCTTCCTCAGGGATCAAACCTGTGACCTTTCCATTATGGGACCTTCTGGCCGCCACCCCCCTGTCTCCCTCACTCACTCACACACTCTCTTGCTTCCTAAATTGATCGCAGCTGCAGTGCATTGTGGTTCAATTGCTCAGTGTGATCCCTGGACTCCCCCGGACGCTCGCTCTGCACTTATTTGCTACAGCAGTAAGCACTCTGTCACATTCACTGATGGTGCATGGGACAAACACACACACGCACACACGCACACACACACAACTGTATACTGTGCACTCATACATAGGCACCTTTGTGTCTCACACACACACACACACACATACAAATGTAACCACAAGGTGTCACCACGTCCTTGCTTCCAAAAATCACTTCATCTATTGGGTGTGCAAAGTGGTTTCTTGTGTGTAAATGTGTCATTAAGTATGTTTTTGTGATGTTGATCGGGGAAAAAAGTTATATTTTGCATATGTTTCTAAAGCTTATGGGTATCAACAGTCGTTTGTTGAAAATTAGTCATAAGTGCTGTGTTTATGTTTGAAGTCTTTTCTCGCAAAATACTGTACTCTACTAAGTATAGCCAACTGAGACGCTCTGGCCTTTATTTTTATTTTTACTATTAAAATAGCCTCACAATGCTCTGTGTGTATACACTGATCAGCCATAACACGAAAACGATTGACCGAAGAACATTGATCATCTTATTACAGTGCAATGTCCTGCTAGGAAATCTTTAGCCCTGGCACTCATATGGATGCCACTTGACACGCTCCACCCACCCAAATATTGTTGCAGAACAAGTACACAACCTCATGGCAACGGCACTCCCCAATGGCAGTGCCCCCCACCCAGCAGGACAATGCACCATGCCACACTGCAAAAACTGGTCAGCAGTGACCCGAGGAACGTGAGAAAGAGCTCAAGGTGTCGACCTGGCCTCAAAACTTCCTTGATCCAGATCTGATCCAGAATTCGCTGGATGTCCTGGTACCCCAGCGGTACCTCCTATCCACGGTGGAGCCTCCTTGGATTGACCTTGGCTCTTTAAGGCAGATTCTTTAAGTTATGTGGGTTGTGAGGTGGGGTACTGGCACATCCCAGATGCTTACTCAGACCAGATCGACACCTTAAGCTCATGTTCATAATTATGATTACACATTTTAAGTGTGTGCTGCCTACGCAGAAGTTTTGTGGTGTGTGTTTTCTTGTGTCAGTTTGTTTTCTTGCTGTTTCAGTTTCACTGGGGTTTGAATGAGAAACGGGAGCCTCAAGGCGCAAATCTGACTGCTAAACCACTTTTGTGTACACCAAACAGCCAACGTACCAGCTTAGTTAACTGTAAGCCATCTCGCAATGGAGCATGCCTGTGTGTTTGTGCTCGGTTTGTGCTTCTAGTCTCTCTACTGTTCCCTCATATCTCTGAACGTTTAAGAAGCAGATTATTTAAGTCCCAGGTTACGCACAAAGTTGAAACGTTTTCAACTTGTGCATCGAGTCCTTGTTTCAATTCCCGCCAACCTATCCAAATGTACCTGTTCTGTCTGTCCAAACTTTGCTTGATGCGTCTCCCCATTGACCTTTCTTGTAGTCAAAACACTTAATCAATATCTGGCACTTTACAAGCAGCCCAAGAATGGAACGTTCAACAGGCGTATCAACAACAACAGTTTTTTTAATTCCTTAAGTTTACCTAGAATCAAATGTGTTATATGAATAACATTGCCTTGCCTTTGCTTTGACTTATGGGATTTCTATCTGACTCAAGCACAATAAAATGAAATGCTCAGGAACATGAATGTCTGCCCTTTCAATATACATATATAATATAAATCTTTATTTCAGACCCGTAGGTCCATAAAAAGGAAAACAACATACAATATTAGACAGCAGTTATACATACACCAGATGCCCACTCAATCGCACCCAACCCTCCCCTCACACACACAGACACACACACACACACACACACACACACAGTACACTGGCACTATGCTATCTGGGAATGTGAAGCAACAGCCTCAAAGCATCATTGTATGCCACTCTGAGCCTCTGCCTTCTCCTCACACTGTACGAATGCCAGAGATAAGCTGTATACAGAGGTGTGACATAAGCTCTGAACAGTGAACACTTAACATCAACAGTTTTCCTCCTCTCTCGCCTGGCTGAAGTTTTAGCCAAGTGAGGTTTGTATTAAATAGAAGATGCATCAAAATATTTGTGTGTGCATTGATTACTTCGGCCTTTCAGACCTGCAGCACATACTCGTGCAGCCTGTAGACAATCAGACACAAAGTGTCCAATGGAGATTGCACCTGTGTTTGTTGGAGATTGATTACTCAGGACTCGCCAATGATCAGAAGGGATGGTGAATCAATAAGTTAATCAATACTATTGACTAACTGGACAATTGACCCACTGATAACGCTCATTGTCTCCGTACAAGCCTCCTGGACTGCAATCACACCTGACAAAAGAGCTGATTTCAGGGATAAGTCTTTTCATCGCTGTCTTTGTGGTCCGCTTCATAAATGTTATTTTTCCTCTCCATTTCGACTGCTTTGCATGTGACCTTGACTCATACAAAAGAACTTCATCATCATTCAAGACATTATTGGCAAGTCTGCCAGTATAAAGATGTTCTTATATCCTCGACCAGTGAGAAACACCTTGGGAAAATCACTTTCAATTTGTGCTGCCAGTCATGTTCAAAGAATATGTGTGTGATCATGAAAGAAACATTTATCAGGGGGAGCAAATATCATTTTATAAATAACAACTAGTCTTTGCTCCTGCTACAACTAAATGGCAGAACCTTTTCATATCTTCTAACCTCTGTGGTTGCTTGTTGACAGAATCAGAATAAGATTTGCAGATTGGAGCCAATCACCTTCTCAGTGGAGCAAATAATATGCTGCACTCTGCCCTTGTCTTTGGCAGGGACAGCAGCATACCAGATGGTGATAGAGGAGGTGAGGATGGACTCCATGCACCATGACTTTCTTTGGCAGATTGAAACTTCTTCGGTTGCTGCAGGAAGTACATCCCCTGTTGAACTGCCAATATATTGACTCAAGGTTGAAATTACAGAACAATTATAATAGATTTCCAATAGGCAACCTTTGAAACGTATGAGATATAATTCAGTATCCTCCAGGCTTTGTGTTGAAGATGTGTGTGACTGTGTGTATATACACATGATAAAGCCGGGGTAGGCAGGTTCATTTTGGCGCCATTTGGAAAAAAAAATCCCACAGTAACCTCTGAGTATATTGTAATGCGGTAATGTGGTCTGAGAGAAAACTAGACTTCTGCACCTCCTTTTGGCTTCGTTTTCAGGCTTTATAAAATCTAGCCCATGATGGGAGACTTTGGCCAATCACAGGTCATTTCAGAGAGAGGGTGTTCCTATTGGCTGTTCCACAAACACAGATGTGCATGCACATTGCTTCAAACCTCATTCAATGGCAGAGAATCCTGTAGAGAAAGTTACTGTTTTAGTATTGGCAAGAAGTGCTTACACTGCAAAGTAACCTGTAAAAGGAAGACGGACTCATTAATAAGAGAGTCTAACAATAAACAAAATCAAATGTGTCAGTATCGGTTAAGTATTTCAGAGATGGAGAGAAAATGTTGATCATAGTTTAGCCTTCTGCTAACTGGAACCAAAGAGTCACGGCTGTGGCATTAATTCAAGTTCATGTTTATGAAGCTAGCTTGAGCCTCAAAACACAGCATGTCCTCCATCTCGCTCCCTGCTGCTACACACTACCTTGATGGGAGGAAAGTGGGCAGCAGTTCTGGAGACAGACCCCAAGTAAGCGGCAGTAGCAACCAAAATACAGTCAGCGCAACCCTGGACAGCCCTGACTCCCCACCAGATAAGTAAACTTTCTGTTGCTGTTGTTACACAGGTTAGACTTGGCACTATCATTGGCCACCGGCCCGCTGTGATCGCTGACTTTAAGCTCCTGGACCTCACTGACATTTAAGGACTCTGCTGTTCTCCTTTGAGTTAACTGCGAACTGCTACCATCTACTATTAAAAGCTCCCGTGATGGGTTGCACACATAACATCACACCCGTGACACACATGATAACACTCTGTCCCCCCATTTTGCTATTGTGCTTTTTATACAGAATGGTGAGGCGAAATAACAGCGTGAAGTTCCTGCCTCTATGAAGCAATGTAAAAGGGGCTCTTGTCTCATTTGTGGTTGGATAAACAGAGAAAGAGCTCTACAATAAAATAGGATTACATAAGTAAGTTTATGAGGAACACTGTGTTACTCTATAAAGCAGGTGCATATGCCTGGCAGGAGGGGGTTAGGATAAAGAGCCAAGAGCTGCAGGACAATGGTGCATTTTCAAATTCTGCCACTTTTTTTGGAAAACTGCCAACCCCAGCTTGAAGCATAGCTGCTGGTGTGCAGTTCAAAAGACAATGTAACGGACCTATATTTGGTTGGAAGGTTTTTTTTTTAGATGATTACATTGTTTAAACAACATTTCACTTACTTCATATATACTTTCCCTTTTCAACAAACATACCCCAATTTTTAACCTATTAAATTTAACTTATTAAATCTGGACGACCTTGTGCAGTTTCAACAAATAGGTTTTCACAATCAATTTCTTTCCTTAAGTCTGACTTCAGCCAGAGCTGCAGAGC
The DNA here is from genome assembly GCA_035609425.1 of Epinephelus awoara. NCBI lineage: Eukaryota > Metazoa > Chordata > Actinopteri > Perciformes > Serranidae > Epinephelus > Epinephelus awoara. The sequence continues at coordinate 23,800,810 of CM069314.1, read as the reverse complement.
TTCCAAAAATCTACCGGTATGTGCTGTTTCAGTGCTTTCAAACACTGCAGGGGGGGATTTGCCCCAGCTGCAGAAAATGTTCACATTATTTGACTAACAAAATATATGCATTTTAACATCAGTTTGGACCACTCTAGTAGCTACTTTATAGTAGGCTGTACATAATCCTATACAGTGAGGTTTTCTATGGCACGCTATTTTGTACTAGTAGGTTTCGTACAACAATAATGGTCTTTTGAGAGAGAGAGGAGGGAGAGAGATTTTCTATTGTAAGGACTCTAGAAGCCCATTTTCACTGAGACATATTGAGGTGAGAGGTGGTGAGACCCCTTTAACCAATTCTAGCAAAATTCATACCAAAATGATACCTACAAACACAAGTACACTACCCAACTCGACTCAAGAAGGTTGATTAGACCTTATTGATTACATTACATTATAATGCTTGAAGATAATTTGGAATGAAGGGTTTGAATTATTGCATGTGATCATTAGCAAATTCTAGGCTAGCAAGAGTAATGCAACAACAACAAATAAATAGTAGATGACACAAACATGTGAGCGCTGCATAATGTAACAACATTATTTGATGTGGTTGAAGGCTTCAAGCCACTGAATAGTGTTTTTTAAGTTGTAAGTTTTTAAGTTCATTTACTTTATTAATCCCCCTGAGGGGAAATTCAATGTTTTCACTCTTGCTTGTCAATTACACACAGGTCCGAAAGACACACACATGCACAAACAGGACCTATACATGCACAAAGTGGAGAGATGATGAGAACTTAACTATTTCTTACTTTTTTCTCATGCTAAAATAATAATAAAAAAACTCATTCACTCACCTCGTCTGTCAGCTAGCAGTATCTTCGTCTCCCTATCAATGGAATTCAAGTTTTTCCGGGTTCCGCCGATACATCAGATAATTTCCTGCGTGTTGTTTCAAGATAAAAGCTGTCCAGTGTGTTAATATGTTTACCATGCTGTTTGGGGCTTCTTCTATTTTTTTCTCTTTGAAATTTTTACTGAGGTCCGGACCTTGGCGACCCCTAGCTGGCTACAGCCATGGAGGCCACATGAATGATTCGCTGTGTTAGTAGTCATAACTTGGTCAGTTAAAATGCTCTAGTGATCACTAATGCTATAAAATAGGGAAGGCTTGAAACTTAAACACATTTATTGTCTATTTTCAATTTCTTCAGCTTTGAAATGAACAACACACAAACTTACCGATGTTGCTTGAATTGCCTTTGTCCTCAGAACATGCATTGCTAGGAAATACTTTGGATAAGTCTCATGCAGAGGACAAATTTCCGCAAGGGGACCAATAAAGTGTAACTTAACTTGATAGATCTTTGGAGTGAATTGTTTGGTTTTTAGTTCTTTCAAAGTCCCGTTCATGTGTTCCCATGTGAACACCCTGTCTGCCGTCTGTTATATGCTCTTGGGTCTCGTCCATGTGAGAGTTTGAGTGAAACAAACCAAACTCATTATGCCAAAATCACAAGCTTCAGTGACGCAGATCTGGGCCTGAAACCATGTCATCCCTCTCTTTTGTTGTTGTTTTTGAGCTGTGACTTAGAGGGCAGACAACTTAGAGACAAACAGTGCTGCCAGTCTGTTTGTGCTCCTGCCAAAGCTGACCAAAACACAGCCTGGCAACCATGCCTGACTAGGGCTCTAATGAGTGTTCTTGAAAGGGTCAACATCTTAGAGAGAATGAGTGAGCCAGACACAAACACACACACACCCTCATAACTTCAATTACAAACTCACTAATTGCACATTTTTAGGAAGTGACACAGACTACACCAGAGTGCATACTCAACAAGTACTCCCAAGTGATCAGCCTTTGAGTTTGAGGTACCCTCTGCAGGCCTGACAGGTGGCTTTATTCGCCCGGTCAAGGTGAGCACAGGCAAAGACAATAATCTACGTAAAAAGTTTTTTAAAGCCTCAGTCAGTACGTTTATATGGACAGTTTAATTCCACTTTTAATCGGAATGAAAGTCCATTCCGATGAAACTGCACTCACCCGTTTCCATTTGCCACAGCACAGTCTTCTGTCTCCCTTCTTTGACCTTCTACCTCCCTTCTCCTCCTCAACAGACGAAGCATTAGCAGAACAAGGTTGTTGTCGTACTGCTGCTTCAAGAATATAAGAAAAACAAGCCCGAAAAAGGCACTAAGAACAGCGTCGTCAAGCATCTTGTTATCCGGTGCAAGGACTACAGTGTTTTCTTCCGGTAAACGTAAACACGTAACATCCGCCCCGCCCCCTATCCAATCAGAAACCTTCCCTGCCCCAAACCTTGCGCAGACCTGAATAAAGGCGATTAAACTGATCTCCTGTGTAAACCCTCATTCGGAATGAATATTTCCCAAGTAAACTACCTGGAAAAACTTTAATTCTGAATGATTTCATTCAGATTTATTTTATTCCGAATGAGAAGCCATCATGTAACCGTAGCCAGTGTGTAAAAATGGTGAGTAACAGTGACATCAGCAGTCAAATTATAGATTGCAGCGCTCCTACTATGCCTACTATGAGAAAGCTTCCATTTGTATGTGAATTGCATTACAGTTTAGTAAATGTATATTTATGAAAGCAATAGTTGATATTTGCTAATAAACAACCATGTAAATTACACATTGTAACTTTAACAACCTCATGTATCCTTGGCAGAATTCTATATTGTAAAATACTACAAAAATGCACTCCTTCCATTTATTGCTCTGCAAAGATGCATGTAAACATCCTCGTAAAAAGGGTTCAGAGAAAGGTGCTATGGGCGACTGTAGGTTTTACAAATCACCATTAAAACAAAATGGTTAGTTGATCCAGTGAAAGTCTAATGACAATTTTTCATGGTGGCCACAGGTGGAATTACAACTTGCTGTGTGGCTCAAAAAGACCTTTTCTTATAGACTTACATTGTGAAAGAGACGTCTGTATATCAGTGGGTACAATTTTTGAGTGAATGACCCACTTCACTATCAGGATCTGATCAATTCAGTCTGCTAACATTTTGAAAGTCTAGAGGAGCCGCATGATTAAACCCTTTACATCCCTGTTCAGGTTAGTGGAGGTTAGCCGTTTGGAAATCTTTAGTGCACCTACTTTATGGGCCCCACGGAAGTCAAGCTTTTTTGGCTTCATGAACCACTGAACAACTTTTAAAGGAATGAACGGGTTGCCACCTTCAACACTGTATCCAGTTTTCTTTATAAATCCATGGGAGACGCTTGTGTGTGTGTGTGTGTGTGTGTGTGTGTGTGTGTGTGTGTGTGTGTGTGTTACACTCTTCAGAGCACCCACAACCTGCTTTCCCCTTATTTTAACATTACGTACTTACGTACTTTATATAATTGCTCAAAGTTACATGACATAGTCGTGACGTTACGTGCTGTAGTTACACCACGACATTACTTACATCCCATAGGTTATCTTAAGTGCTATATTGTAGGCAACTGGACTTGCTCGAGTTTCTTGAAGACGTTTCACCTCTCATCCAACAAGAGGCTTCATTAGTTCTAATAGACTGGTGTGGAGTCGCAGGCTTTAAACCCTGTGTGGGTGTGAATCCTTGCAGAGTCATTGAGGTCACATGTGAGTTGTTGACCCGGCAGGCTTTTGTGTATGTTGTTAGGGTTAGATGGGCTCAGGTGTGAATGGGTGTTAAGTCGTCTGGGGAGGGATCCCAAGACTGCAATGGGTGGGTGATAAGTGGTGTCATAGACCATCTCTTCTATTCAGTGCTGGCTGTTCCAGTTTGATACAGATGAAACAACTGTCTTGTCTGGCCAAGATGTGAACATTCCTGTCCTCAAAAGAATGTCCCTTTTCCTTTTGATGTAAATGGACAGCTGAGTCTTAACCTGAGGAGAAGTCTTCAAGAAACTCAAGCAAGTCCAGCTGCCTATGTAAGTATTTTTTTGCTAAACCTAACCCAACTGCAACCATTTCACAATGTTAACCACATATTTAAAACTATGAAAAATATAGTGCAGCATCAGGTGAGCCATTGAGTGCAGTACATTGTGCAGGGATAGTAGGTAATTGGATTTGTAAAATGTTTTACAAAGTATTTTTATTTGATTCCCCCATAGTGACAGCTTTTCACCACTTAAGTCCAGTGTAACTCATTTCCATGTTCACACGGTCACCATGCTGTGTGAAGAAGATAAATATAGCAATTTTTCTGGCACTTTTCAACGTAACATGGGGTGACTGACACCTCGTATCCTTGCCTTGATCAAAACACACGAACATTTCCCACTAAAAGCCAGAGTGATTTCAAGCAATCACCATATGGAGAGGCCTCTCAGAGCACAATGGATTATTAGGAGTGTACACAGGGAAGCATCTGTACTGGTATAAAAAGGAACTTTTGTCTGAGGATCACAAATGTTTAACAAAACTCTGCTGTTGAATTAATGAGCTCAAATATAGTAACAGGGTTTTTTTTAGAGCATGCATCCTTGAAATTACAGGAATATCTGCATTTGATTGGTCTTGATCTACATGTCAGGGATGACATCTGATGGCAGCCTCGTCTCAAACAGAAGGTAAAACTTTTGTTCCCAGAGGAGATATCTCTGTCACTCTTTCTGAGGTCTGAAGCCCAGAAGCTGTCAGGCGCCCATGGGATGATTTTTTTTGGTGCTTTACTATTATAGGTGGGCAGGCCCTCTATTGCACCTGCTACTGTGATACCTCTAAAATTACTTAGAATTGTGAAAGCTTTGTAAACCACCCTCCCACCTTGTGTATGGCACTTGTGGTTTTGAGTCATAGCTTTTTTATGTTTTGTTGTAATGACTCTGCTGAGAGCAAAGCTTGTAGGATGAACATCTAATGGGTGAGTACAGGTTTCTTGTTGTTATGGAGATGATCAAGGATTTAAATCAATACATAAAGCAATGCCATTATTACCTCTCATATGTTGGAAAATGCGCACACACAGTAATCTGTGTTTGTGATAACATTTTGGGGCTGGGCCACTGATGATGAATGATAAATTCTATTAACGCTTTTTATAAATGATGTGATCATCCATTTATTCATACTGTGTAGGCCTGTAATGAGTTGCTGTGCTTTTCTTGATGGTTACTCTTTCTATGGTTATTAACAGAGATGAAAGTAAGTCATACATGTGCATGTCTTAAGTCCTAAGGCCATGACACACCACGCTGACGGTTGGCCATCAGTTAGTGTTGGGCTCTCTGTTGCCCTAGACTGTGTGTTGTGCCATGCACTGTTGGCCCTCGTCAGCCCTTGTTGGTTGTTTTCAGGTGATTCAGCATGTTGAATTGATGTTAGAGACTGCAGAGCTCAGTGCATGAAGAGAAACAGAAGTGAGGAAAGTAAACAAATGACTAAAGTCAAAAGAGAGTGAGACTGAAACAAACTTGTTACATGAGGTAAGATTATTTTTTTTATCCACTGAGCTCTTCAGTAAAAATGCCTCTGATGGTTTGTGTTATAGTTCAGTGGCGTACGGTAAATGTGCTCTGTTCTTTTACCTCCGTATTGTGCTGTTAGTGTGCTATCTGGCTAACTAGTGACATGATGGTCTTCCCGTTTCCCTTTTCAAATGACGATTACTAACCACTGTCATCTGCCACTGTGGAGAGCTATATTCCTCTCAAGTAGGCACAGAACGTATATGCTTGTTGGCCATTGCTGTAGTCTTTGTGGTGTGTTCATGTGAAACCTTTTGGCCAAGACACAGGTGACGTAAGGCGGTGAAACAGTTGGCTTTCTCTGACATCGGTTTGGTGCATCTGGGCCTTTAGCCTTCAAGTCTATAGGCAAGGCAAGGCAAGGCAATTTTATTTATATAGCACCATTCATACACAAGGCAATTCAATGTGCTTTACAAGAGAAAACATTAAAGGAACAATAGATCATTAAAAACAAAAGCTAAAAGCAAGACAATAAATAGTTAAAAACAGTGCAGAAAATGCATTTAAAAAGCAAACATAAAGCCAAAGCAACAGCAGACAAATATAAAAACAATAGCTACAGATTATCCTAACAATAAGTTACATATCTAGTTCACTGGTAAGCTGCAGTAAATAGTAATGTTTTAAGCCCTGATTTAAATGAGCTGACAGTTTCAGCCGACCTCAGATATTCTGGAAGTTTGTTCCACAGGCGGGGAGCATAGAAACTGAAGGCTGCTTCACCGTGTTTGGTTTTGATCCTGGGAACACTGAGTAAACCTGTTCCAGATGATCTGAGGGGTCTGGATGCTTCATAACGTACAAGTAAATCAGATATGTATTTAGGCCCGAGACCATTTAGTGCTTTATAGGCAAGTAACAAGATTTTAAAGTCTATCCTTTGACACACAGGAAGCCAGTGCAGTGACTTAAGCACTGGTGTAATGTGCTCCACTCTCTTGGTGTTGGTGAGGACTCTGGCAGCAGCGTTCTGGACGAGCTGCAGTTGTCTGATTGATTTTTTACTCAGGCCTGTGAAGACACCATTACAATTGTCCAGCCTGCTGAAAATGAAAGCATGAACAAGTTTTTCTGTATCTGGTTTAGACAGAAATTCTTTTATTCTTGCTATGTTTTTAAGGTGGTAGTAGGCTGATTTAGTAATTATTAATTAGTAAATTTAGGTCTGAGTCCAGAACTACACCAAGATTTCTGGCTTGATTTGTAGGTTTTAGTGTCAAGGCGTCAAGGTGAGCACTGACTATTGATCTTTGTTCTTTGGGGCCAAAAACAACTATTTCAGTTTTGTCTGTGTTTAGTTGTAGAAAATTCTGGCACATCCACATATTGATTTCGTCAATGCACTTATTTAGCAGATGTAGGGGACTGTAGTCATCTGGTGACACTGTTATGTAAAGTTGTGTGTCATCTGCATAAGTATGGTAGGAGATGTTATGATATTCCATAATCTGAGCAAGAGGGAGCATATAGATGTTGAACAGAAGAGGCCCAAGAATGGACCCTTGAGGAACTCCACATGTAATTTTTGTTCGCACAGATTCATAATTGCAAGATTTAAACCAACTTAGCACAGTGCCAGGAAGTCCCACAAACTTTTCTAGTCTGTCGAGCAGTATCTTATGGTCAACTGTGTCGAATGCAGCACTGAGGTCCAGTAATACCAGAACCGAAATCTTTGGCGCATCACTGCTCAGATGAATGTCATTTAAAACTTTTACAAGTGCAGTCTCAGTGCTGTGATGTGCTCGAAATCCAGACTGAAAGGCATCAAAGGAATTGTTTTGCTCCAAGAAGGTGTTAAGTTGCTGAAAAACAACCTTTTCAATGATCTTTCCTAAAAATGGTAGGTTTGATATGGGCCTGTAGTTATTTATTACTGAGGCATCCAGATTAGGCTTTTTTAAGAGAGGTTTAATGACTGCAGTCTTCAGGGCCGTTGGGAAAAGGCCTGACTGAAGAGAACAATTGACTATCTGTAGTATATCTGATGCTATGCAGTTAAAAACATCTTTAAAAAAGCTTGTTGGCAGAGTGTCAAGGCAGCAGGTAGTGGACCTAAGGTTTCTAACTATGTCTGTCAAAGTAGCATAATTTAATGGGTGAAAAAGTGCCAAATTAACTGGAGTAGTCTTATGTGGCACAGGTGAAATAGCCACTGTGCTGGAGTTACAGACTGTCTGTCTTATCTTTAAAACCTTGCCTGTGAAAAAAGAAGCAAAGTCATTGCATGCCTTGGTGGATAGCAGTTCAGGAGGGACTGACGCTGATGGGTTTGTCAGTCTGTCAACAACAGTAAATAAAGTCCGTGCATTGTTGTTATTTTTGTTGATATTCTCAGAGAAAAAGGACTGCCGCGCCTTTTTTAGCTCCAAGTTATAGATGTGCAGACTTTCCTTATAGATGTCATAATGAACCTGGAGTTTGGTTTTTTGCCACCTGCGTTCTGCTTTTCTACATTCTCTTTTTTGAGCTTTTACCTGTGTGGCGTTCCTCCATGGTGGTTTTTTCTTACCAGAGACAACTTTGACCTTCATGGGGGCAATATTGTCCATAATATTCAAAGCTTTGGAGCTGTAAACTATGAACCAGATCATTGACAGAGACTGAGGGCAGAGCTGGTGTGGGTGTAAAATCCTTTTTTATTTTTGGACTAGCCGCATTACATCACCAAATCATATTTTGAAAAACAAAATAGAACTTCTCAATATCTAGAAAATGCAAACATTCAATGAAAAAAGTCCTTTTGAGTCATCTGGCCCAAGTCTAAGTCAAGTCTGAAGTCATGAATGCCAAGTCAAAGTCAAGTCTTTTATCAGTGTTAGTTACGAAAGTCTCAAGTCCTTAAATTTACAACTCAAGTCTGACTTGAGTCAAACATTTGACTTTAGTCCCCTTCCTCTGCTTATTGACATATTGTGTAAGCAGCCTTTGGGTTGATTTGTTTGTGTAGGCTGGCTAAACCTGTATTGGATGTTGAAGTTGTGGTTGAAGAAATCAAGCTGTGGTGGTTTGAGTCCAGGGGCCTGTTGTTCGAAACCTAGATAAGGGATTAAGCAGGGATATGTTGGTTATCCTGTCTTAACTTAGTGTTGATTCGGCTGTTCGAAAGCAGAGGCACATATGTTGCCATATTTATTCTGTGTACTTAGCCTGGTCCTTATCTGTCCATTCAGCTGTCACTGCGATCGGAAATCAATGTGTTTTATCGTCATTTCATGTTCTTATGTACGTCTTTGCCTCATTTTTGAACAAAATACATTAAGCCTACAAAAAAAACAACCATTTAAAACATTATTTTTGTCATAGCCCAAACATACTTTGACATGCACATATCTTTACCAATAAAAGGATTAATTGTTGGAATAAACATACAAGTAGGTGTATTTGGCATTAACACAGTTAGTGGTTATTAGATTTCATAACTGCATGACCAGTGTACTTTACATCAATGAATGAAAACATGAAGATGAAACCACAATATTCTTTGACCTCATTTTATTTAAATGAAAAATACTAAAATCAGCTACTGTCTGCTTTGAGCTGTGGAGAGAAAGAGATAAATAATATTGATTAATACATTGCATCACAGTCATGCTTACAATGTACAATTAAAGTCACTTACTTCTTTCTCTTGTTTCTTAATTTCCAAGTCCAGTTTCCTTTCTTTTGTCTGTCAAGCTCCACGTCCTGCAGCTTTCTCTTTTCACACTGGAGCTTGACATCTGCCACTGCTATCTGCTCCCTCAGATGACTTGCTTTTATCTTAAGCGATTTATACTTTTTATAAAAATAAAACATGAATACAATCCTGATATAAGCAGCTATTTAATGAAACTGCAAAAAGCAGCTATTTTCAACAACCCTGCTTACAATGTGCATTAAAATCACTTCTTTCTCTAGTTTCTTAATTTCTAAGTCCAATTTCCTTAAGGTTTTTGTTTTAATTTGTCAATTTGTCTTACACTGCATGACAATCCAAAGTCAGACAGTCCACATAACACCACTGGTTGATTAATGAATGAATAAAATGATTGATTCCATGTACAGTATACTGGAATAATGTACCTTGTATGAAGAGGGCAGCTTCTGTGGTTGGGACAGAGTCTGTTGCTTACTTACGCATTCAGTCGGTCAGCAATTGTTTGCCACACTCTCTCTCTCTCTCTGCTTTATTATCGCTGCAGTGTTTCCTTTCTTCGTGATTATATGTTTTACCTCTTCATGAGTGTCCATGATGAGACGCTGCTCACTGGGTGAGAAGTATGCGGCACGTGTCCTCTCCATTGCTGCATCGGTGAATCTGTGATCGATCTCGGGGTCTATTTAAGAAAGCCGTGGACGCGCACTCACCTGAATAAGTTACACCTGGCTTGACAAAGCCGCACCTCCTCAGCCTGGCTTGGTGTTCGAACAACCAATTAAGCCAGGATGGACTTAGGGGAATTTGTCCAGCCTCGCTTTTCCACTTATCCTGAATTGGTTAATTCTACTTTTGAACAATGGGCCCCAGGGCAAGCTGTTAGACTGGTGTTGATAAATGTAATGGTTTCGCTGCAGTGTGTGGCGCCGATCAGAGGCTGGTTCTAAGGATGGGAGTTGCATAGTGATCCTCTCCATGGTCTTCTTTGCAATTTTCTGGAGTGGTTGTATGTGTCCATGCATGTGTATGTGACAAAAATATTTGCACCAGGCCAATCACGATTATGTTACACTGCTGGTCTGAGGACAGCAAGTGTTGTTGTAAAGATCCTAAAACCCTCTGAGGCAAATGTATGGTTCTTGGCTTTATAAATTAAAATTAGCTGAGAAATAGAGGATGTTGTTATATTAGTGTGAGAAAACAGACAACTCGCAGGGAAGAAGAGCTACAGCGTCTAAGATTTTCTGCCACCTGCTCCGCTTTAATCTTATCAGCAACATGATGTTAGCAGCGTCAGTCCTGCCATTTTAATTTGTCTCATGATGTGCATGTCTCCTTCTCTTCAGTGCTGACGGTGACTGTGTGTAGGACACCAGTACGGTGCACTGAAATTTGATTTCATTTGATCTGATTGGATTGACCAAAGGAAGGAAGTAATTGGATACTTCTATAAATATTTACAGAGAAAGAGAAAGGAGAGGCCAACGGAGACGGGGTGAAAATGACTCATCCTTGAACTGGGTTGAAATCGATTGTGTCAAACCGAGAGGAAAATGTGTTCTCCCTGAGGAGAGTAAGACAGAGGAAGAGGAAAGAGGTGCAAGAAGAAGAAAATAGATTAAGAGTTCTCCCAAAAACAAAACAAAAACACACACAGGTGCAGAAACACCCTGGTATGAAGCATGTATGTGCATGCGATTAATTTACTGTGAGCGATGGGGTAACCTTCATGGTACCTACCGGTGCAAAACGCTAAGACATGACTTTACATTTGTCTTTTAGGGACCAGCCAGGCAGGGTAAAAACAACTAAACTATTTGTCTTTTAGCTTTGGTTCCTATTGTCTTAGCCAAGCTCAGGGACTGTATTCACAAAGCTTCTTAGTGCTAAGAGTTGCTCCTAGTGATGAAAATCTAAGAAAATACTTAGAATTGTGACGTTTTTCTTAGAATTTTCCCTTAAAGTTAAGGCTAGGTCCTTGTAAAGAAAAACATATTCACAAAGCATCTTAGTAGGAAGGGGAGAAAATGGTGGAAACACAAAGAGGTTGGAGAATTATTCTCCAAACGCTGGATGACAGTGAGTAAATGAAATGCAGCTGATTAGATCATGCAGAGGGATAATATGTCTGATTAATTCCATTAGGGACACACACACATATCACACCCAACGCAATAATGCTATAACATCAGAATAAAATTATCACAACACTAAGATATTTGAAAAACTGGGAAAGTGCAGCAGTGATGACTTGAGTCTGTCTCAGCCTCCCATCAGCAGAGTGATCACATTAACAATGACACCACTTTCACAGTCAGCAGTTCATTTCATGTCCACTGGGTGTCCACACCCTGCAGGCTCACAAAAGGGCATGTCTCTGACAACCAATCACATCTGTTAAAAAAAATACATCATGCCTAGCAACCACACCTCCTCACTAAGGTAAAAGGTTCTGTCCTTTCCTGCTCATAGTTGCTCTGACAGTTTCCCTAAATCACTTCTAAGCTCAGACTCCTCACTAAAAAAATTTAGGCTACGTTAGGAGCTCTGTTTGTTAATACAGCCCCTGATGTTTTCCTCTAGAAAACCTTAAGAAAACAAGATGCTCCCATTGTGAAATCACAAACAACACGAGCTCTCTCACGCATTTAATGAGCCCTTTTTGCACACTTTCTGTTCAATTGCAATAATGCCAACTTTGCTGTGTCACAATTTGCAGCACTCTAACGTTAAAAATCTGGAGCCCTATTCAGAAACATTCTGAGAATACTCTCAGAGAGCTCCTAACTTAGCCTAAAAACTTTTTGTGAGAAGTCCTAGCTTAGAAATGATTTAGGAACGTTCTCAAACCAACTCTGAGCAAGGAAAGGACAGAAACTTTTTTCTTAGTGAGGAGGTGTGGTTGACCCCGTTGCTAGGTATGATGCATTCTTTTAGCAGATGTGATTGGTTGTCAGAAACATGCCCCTTTGTGAGCCTGCAGGATGTGGACACCCAGTGGAAATGAAATGAACTGCTGACTGTGAAAATGTTGTCACTGTTAGTGTGATCACTCTGCTGATGGAAGGTTGAGACAGACCCAACTCATCACTGCTGCACTGTTGGGTTTTTACAGTTTTTTAAATATCTCAGTGCTGTGATCATTTTATTTCTGGTGTTATAGCATTAGGTGGGAAATGTGTGCGTATATCTAATGAGATCGAGATCTAATCTGAAGCATTTCATTTACTCACTCTCCAGCAGCGTTTGGAGAATATTTCTCTCTGTCTTTCCACCATTTTCTCCTCTGCTTACGAAACTCTTAGAAGTCCTCCTCTCTACTCCTCACAGTTTTTTTTTTACCTTAGGAGCTCTTTAGATGCTCTGTGAATAACTTTATCTTTCCAATGACCTAGTCTTAAATTTTCATCACTAGGAGCAACTAGGAAGCTTTCTGAATACAGCCCTAGGGATAAATGAGGATGTTTGAAATAAAAAAAAAATGTATTTAAAGAGCTGACCAGTGCAATATGAGCACTGACATTTCAACACATACCAGAAATGTCTTTTTCCTCTGATCTTATCTAATCCCTCTCATCTGTCCCCTATCTGCCACTGATGAGTGTCCCACTCCTGAATGACCTGCCTGCTCAGCTGCTCGCTATTAGCTCCAGTACACATATAGTTCGATGCTGACTCTGAATCTTTTTCAGCTTGTCATCAAACAGTAGCAGGTTGCAAAGATGCTGTTGTAAAATTCAAATTAAGTTTTTAAGTGTTGACAGTGCAGGACCATTTGGATACAGTCACTAAAAAAAAAAAAAAGTCAAAAAATAATGAAAAATCAAAGATGATGTCTTTGTTTGTTGTTGTCTTGCCTTGTTTTGTAAAGAATCAACAGGTATTCAAAAACAAAGGAAAGCAGCATACATTCACATTGAGGAAGCTGGAACCGGAGAAGTTTTCTCAACTCAAAATGCTAAAACATAACTTTAAAACACAAATCAAAACAGGTTCAACTTCATTTTATGTTGATTGATTAAACAGAATGCAAACGGTCCAAACAACACAAAATGTCATCTTGTTAGTCTGATTTTTGAGTCTGTGTTTCCTCAGATTTCCAGACATATTCGTATTTTGCTCGCCTATTTTGATGATGTCTGCTTTCTGACATTTGCTTCTAATTTTAACCTCCAACTTTGTTATCTTCACATTGCTTCTGGCAAACCCAGTGGCCAGAATAAATGTTGGCATTGTGCATTTCTGCAGACCCCGAGTATGTAACATTAATCATTATTTAGCTGACATGATAGAACTTTATATTTCTTTATGTGTTAACAACACTGTGGCAATGTTTAGACAGAAATACCCCCACTTGGTTATGGTTTGGGAAAAAAATTAATGTTTTGGCTAAGAATACTAGTTTTGGTGGCAATCACAGCTGGAAATGCCCTGATGTCTTGCTAAAAAATATTTGGTTTGGAAATGCTGCTCATACAGTATACATGTAATCTGAACTACATCACTGTGGTTTACAGAAACGTTCAATACCAACATATTCTTCTGGCAACTGGGCTGCTCTTCTCAACAAATAAAAACTGCTTTACCACACCACAGCCTCCTGAGCTGAGCACATCTGTTCAGGTTTCTGTTTTAGCAACTGTTATTTCTTGTGTCGTGTTCACAGGTTGCCCACTTTAGTTTTCTCCTGTGACGACTTAGATGCAATTTAACTCAGTTAAAGGACTAAAAACACTCTTTGTTAACTCAAGGTGAAACCAACCGGCACAACACAAATAATAATGGATGCCCTTTGGGATTTGCAGAGGTCAAACCTGTGACCTTTCACGTATGGAGCATTGTCTCTTGACACTTCTCCCTGCTGCAATAACCTCAGAGTGCAGTGGTTGAGTTATAGAGAGAAATAAGTTTAGGCTTGGTGTTATTGATTGGCAGAGTGAGCATCTGGCTAATGCTGTTTGCCAGGTTCTGTTCTTTCCTTCAGGTGGAAGAAGAGAGTGAAATCGTCTGCCTACTCGACATCCTCAGGGAGCTCTCAAGCTTTATTCATCCCCCTGTTAAGCCTTTATCATCAAGTGGAAAAAATTGAGGATAAATCAATGTTAGGCTGCTGTTAACATAACTATGTAGGACAGGGGGATAAAAGATGGCAGATGATTTATTCTACAATTAGCAGCTGGAGTGCAGTGGACTCTCAGAGTGAAAAACAAACAAACAAACTTGTGCATGAATTAGTAATTAAGCCAAATTAATAACCCATAAGCATGAATAAACAGGCAGTAATACACAACACAATATTGTTTTCATTTTAACACACTTTTAAGTGATGTGAAAGACAATGGGTTTTTTAAAAAGATATTTTTGGGGCTTTTTAGCCTTTCATGGATAGGACAGACAAGCATGAAGGGGGGTGAGAGGGGGGGAGTGACATGCAGCAGAGGGCCACAGGCTGGAGTTGAACCCGGGCGAAAAAAGCCGTCCTTTCCTGTCAGCATAATACACGGCCGGTCGCCGTCATTGTTTAATGATGGAGAAAGACAGCCACACAACAATGTAAGTTAAGGGAGCGAAAAGTCACAGCAGGGTTGGTGGGAGGGGTGGCGGATGGCTCCAACAACCACCGACTTTCACCTGGAAGGCCGGTGTCTGCTCTCCGTTTGAATCGCCGTCTGCCCGGAAGTCAGACGCTGAACACAGTCGATGGGTTCCGAGAATGTATGTTGATGTGGAAAGTCCATGACCAAGTGTCGATATGTGGCAAGGTCCGAGTGAGAATGTCTTGCTCTTCACATTGCACATTGTTTTTGGACATTGTACTGTGAACCCCTGCTCAGTTCATTTTTCTACATTTTCTACAACTACCATCTATAAGAATGGCATGGCTCTTTCATTTTTATTCAGATATATTCTACATATCTACTAATTATAGCAGCATTATGTTCAGGGCTGCCACAAGTGGCTGGAAACTATAGTGTAATGATGTGGACACAAGAGCACATACTGTCAGTTTCTCTTAATAAATCGCAAAGAAGAGAGTTGCTATTGGAAAGGTCATATTTACTTCCTGTTACAGATTTCAAGAATCCTGGACTAATTTAAATATTCTGTGTTTTGATATCCATCCATGAAGGGGGTACCGGAGGTTCAACTAAGATGTTTTGGATCCTGCTGTGCCTCCATCAGCGAAATGTCCTATTATTATGTAAATCTTTGCATCACATCAGGCATATATAAAGACTTCAATTCAGCTGATGTGCAAATAGGTTGTAAGCACAAGGTTGCCCATGCCTCTGTTGGCTGTCAACATTGTTCGATATTAGGCCGTTGATTTTTAGAATGTCAACCTTGAATCCATTCATTGTCAATACCTGCTTATTCAACAAGGTCTAATGTGGGTAAAGAGCATATACAGGGTAACAATACGTTATTTTGCATGTCTTTTGGAATGGAAACTATATGGTCGGTCACACAAGGTCCTCACAGACACTTGCAACCTTGTACACTAACATGCCATCTATAGAGTCCTTTGATTGAGTCACAGCAGTGGTTGGGTGATACGATGTCTATGAACGTAACATGTTTTTTGAGTTATAGTTTTGTGATTTTTTTTTAATTGTTGAAGCATCTAGTAATCTGTTTTCTCTTTTGTTTTCCGTTAAAACATACACCCATAAAGAATGGGGAAAGAATCACAAACTCCCTATGGATCACCTTTGAAGGCCCGCAAGGTAAAAACGGTCATATTCATGCATGAATATATGACAACTCCTCAGAAGGAAATAAAACTGAGAAGGGAGAAATTGGATAAAAAAAAAACAAGGGGCCCAAATGTATTTCCCCAGCTCATTATTAATTTCAGGGCCTGGGGCAAAAAACGCCCCAAGCCCTTATTAATTTTTGACCCTGATGTTAACCCCTACTAAAATTTAATTTGCTGTGAGATGAAGAGCCTGCAGATTCTGCTCGGAAAAGTGGACGTGATTTTTAACTTTTTCCATATATACCACATCATAACTATAGTTTAAACTTTCTGAAATAGGGTTGTATGAGGTATTTATCCATAGTCAGTGTATTAACTATAATAGAAGGCAATCTGTGCGCCCTCAGTTTGGAGAAGCAGGCAGGAGCGCTGCCATGACAGCCCCCTTACAAAAAAACTATATAAGTTGAAGTGTGCGCTATATTTGGAATATTTTTACTGCTTTACCCTGCTGTCAGAAAGCCCTTTCCGACCGGAAACTGAAGCCATTATCTGCACTCTCTTCAAAGTCACCAGGAGTTTCTGGTCTACCGCTGCCTTGATCACTTAGTTATATTGTGTTATTTATTGATTTTGGTGAATCCAAACTAACCTTTTAAAACATGATAGTCACACAATAATCAATCACGGATTGAGGCAGCAGTAGTTCTCCTCACACTCCTGTGTTCTGCAAGGTAAAATGACTGTTTTTGTCAATGGAGCCTGGTGCTTTCAGAGCATAGATAATGACTTCAGATCTCTGTCAGAAAGGGCTGTCTGATTGTAAAGTAAAGCGATGAAAATATTCTAAACACAGCATACACTTAAACTGATAGTGATATTTTTTAGGTGGCCAGAATACATTTTGCTGCTGCTCCCCTCCACAGCAGAGCATTGCTTAATGTCTGTGGCAGTACTCCTGTCTGCTTCTTGTGAAAGAACGATGTGTGTATGAGCAACAGTTTCTTGTGGAAGTCCTTAACAAAGTCTCTTGTTGCGACACCTGCTGTTCTTCCTCCTTGCAACAAGGGGGAAGAACAGCATATAGCATGTAGACCGAGGGTGAAGCAGGACAGGCCAGTGGTCAGAGAGATCAGAACGTGGCCACCGGAAGCAACAGCAGCACTGCAAGACATCTGAAATCACACAGTGGGACATTTTCAGAGAGGCAGCAACACATGACAATGTCACTGACCTACTGGAATACACAGAATCTGTCAATGGCTACATAAATAAATGCATAGATGATGTGACAGTGATTAGAACCATCAAGAGGCATGTTAACCAGAAACCGTGGCTTACCGGGGAAGTCTGTTCACTGATGAGGGCCCGCAGTCTTGCCCTGTCCCAAAGAAGTCAAACTCAGCCTGCCTAAATGACTATTGACCCGTGGCCCTCACACCAATACTAATGAAATGTCTTGAGCGGCTGGTCATGCAGCACATTAAGGACTGTCTTCCTGCAAACCTGGACCCCCTACAATTCGCATACAGAACCAACCGATCCACAGAGGAGAGGAGAGACACAGCACCAACCACATCATAAAGTACGCTGACGACACAACAGTGGTGAGGTCTTGTCAGTGATGCTTACAGGAGGGAGGTGGAGCAGCGCACTGCATGGTGCGAGTCCCACAACCTCGTCGTGGATAAAACGAGGGAGATGGTGATTGACTTCTGGAGGGCGGGCAAACATCACGCACCAATAAACATCCATGGTGCTGCTGTGGAGAGGGTCAGCAACATCAAGTTCCTGGCAGTCCATCTTGCTGACGACCTGACTTTCTCCATCAACACCACAGCAGCCATCAAAAAAGCCCAGGGGCGTCTTCACCCCCTCCGGAGGCTCAGAAAGGCAGGTCTTCCCACTCCTCACCTCATCACCTTCTACAGGGACACCATCGAAAGCATTCTTACATACAGCTTCACTTCCAGGTTCGGGAGCTACAGGGCTTACGAACAACAGCAGCTCAACAAGATAGTGAAAACAGCCAGCAGGATCACTGGTGCCCCTCTGCCCTTCCTGATGGAGATCTACAAGCAGCGCTGCATCCACAGACCCACTGCCATCATCAGGGATCTTCATCATCCCTCTCACGGACTGTTCCCCCTCCTGCCTTCTGGGAAGAGTTACAGGAGCATCTGCTGCAGATCCACCAGGATGTTGAACAGCTTCCTCTCACAAGCTGTGAGGCTGGTGAATGGACTGCCCCCCCCCCTTATAAATAAAACTGGCTGATTGATTGATTGATTGATTGATTGATTGATTGATTGATTGAAGTATAAAGCCATCAGTATTTATAGGTTATGATGCCCTTGGTAACAACTCTACTTCTAATTTGACCTTTGAACTGTGTGAAGTCAGATTTCCTTGATTTTGTTGAATTACTACGTTGGACATAAACACATAAAATAATACATAAAAAATGCTGCATTGCAACCATGTTTGATCCATGTTGAAGTTAATTTAAATTTGAAAGCAGATTTAAATGGCAAGAATTCATAACTGTAATTTTTGGGATTTTCATAAGTTGTTCTGATGGCGGCCTGAATAATGATACAAATTTGTTTTACTTAGCTTAGTATTCTTCTTCCTCTACTTCTTCTTTTGGCTGTTCCCTTTAGGGGTCGCCACAACGAATCATCTGCCTCCATCTAACTCTATCCTCTGCATCCTCTTCTCTCACACCAACTGGCTTCATGTCCTCTTTCACTACATCCATAAATCTCCTGTTTGGTCTTCCTCTAGGCCTCTTGCCTGGCAGTTCCAACCTCAGCATCCTTCTACTGATATATTCACTATCCCTCCTCTGAACATGTCCAAACCATCTCAGTCTGGCCTCTCTGACCTTATCTCTAAAACATCTAACATGAGCTGTCCCTCTGATGTACTCGTTCCTGATCCTATCCGTCCTTGTCACTCCCAAAGAGAACCCCAGCATCCTCATCTCTGCTACCTCCAGCTCTGCCCCCTCAGTGCCACTGTCTCTAAACCAAACAACATCACTGGTCTCACCTCCGTCGTATACACCTTTCCTTTTAATCTTGCTGGTACTCCTCTATCACACATCACACCTGACACTTTTCTCCCCCTGTTCCAACTTGCTTGCACACATTTCTTCACCTCTTTTCCACACTCTCCATTGCTCTGGGCTGTTGACCCTAAGTACTTAAAATCCTCCACCTTCTTTATTTCTACTCCCTGTAACCTCACCGTTCCACTTGGGTCCTTCTAATTTACACACATGTATTCTCTCTTGCTACGACTAACCTTCATTGCTTTCCTTTCCAGGGCATACCTCCACCTATTTTTAAAACCGAACTTTTTTGGCCTCCAGTTTTTAAAAAATCTGCGTCCATACGAGCGGTGTAATAAAAATACCTCCGTCCACATGACACCGCAAATTCCACTATCAAGCAATGTCATACATGCCAAAGCAGTAGGTGGTGATATAACTCCTAACTGTAAGGCCATTGTAGCCAATCAGAAGGCAGTAAAACGTCATTACCAGAAAAACAACAACAAGCGTACTATTATGCAGCAGGATCTGCTCTCACTACAGATCACAATGTCATCTGCAAACACCATAGTCCTTGGAGATTCCTGTCTAACCTCATCTGTCAACCTGTCCATCACCATAGCAAACAAGAAGGGACTCATGGCTGATCCTTGATGCAGTCCCACTTCCACCTTAAAGTCCTCTGTCACACCTACAGCACACCTCAACACTGTCCGACAGCTCTCGTAAATGTCCTGCACCACTCTAACATACTTCTACCACAGCTCCTCTCTCGGCACCCTGTCATATGCTTTCTCTAGATCTACAAATACACAATGCAGTTCCCTCTGACCTTCTCTGTACTTCTCCATCAGCATCCTCAAAGCAAATACTGCATCTGTAGTACTTTTTCTTGGCATGAAACCATACTGCTGCTCACAGATGCTCACTCTTGCTCTTAGTCTAGCGTCCATTACTCTTTCCCATAGCTTCATTGTATGGCTCATCAACTTTATCCCTCTGTAGTTGCCACAACTCTGCACGTCTCTCTTGTTCTTAAAAATCAGCACCAGCACACTCCAGTCCTCAGGCAGCCTCTCACTCTCTAAGACCTTGTTGAAAAACCGAGTCAAAAACTCTACTGCCTCTACCTCTCCTAGACACTTCCATACCTCCAAGTATGTCATCAGGACTAACTGCCTTTCCACTCTTCATCCTCTTCAATGCCCTCCTCACTTCATCCTTACTAATCTCTGCTACTTCCTGCTCCACAATGGTCACCTCTTCTACTCTTTTTTTCTCTCTCATTCATCAACTCTTCAAAGTACTCTTTCCATCTTCCCATCACACTTGTGGCACCTGTCAATACATTTCCATTTATATCCTCAATCACCCTAACCTCCTGCATGTCCTTCCCATCTCTATCTCTCTGCCTCGCCAACCTGTATAAATCAGTCTCTCCCTCCTTACTGTCCAACCCATCATACAAGTCGTCGTGCGCCCTTTGTTTGGCCTTTGCCACCTCTACCTTCACCTTAAGTTGAATCTCCCTGTACTCCTGTCTACTCTCTTCCGTCCTCTCAGTGTCTCACTTCTTTTTAGCTAACCTCTTTTCTCTGTATACACTCCTGTAATTCCACCACCAGGTGTCCTTATCTCCTTTCCTTCCAGATGCCATGCCAAGTACTCTCCTACCTGTCTCTCTGATCGCTTCGCTTGGAAACTGAAGTATCCATCACTGTTTGTCCTTGTCACCAGCCCAGTCGCATTTGTACATTTCATGCAACATTTGTAAATTTCATACCTATCAAATCAATGTTTCCAAAGTGATGTTGTTCTCATTTTCAGTTCTCACTTAATGACTTTTTCATCTGAAGGGGATGGTGACGACTGTCAAGACCATCCATCTTCTAACCACTTATCCTCTTGAGGGTCGCGGGGGGCTGGAGCCTATCTCAGCTGACATTGGGTGAGAGGCAGGGTACACCCTGGACAGGTATAGTCAGGTCACCAGACTATCACAGGGCTGACACAGAGACAGACAACCATTCACAAACAATTTAGAGTCACCAATCAACCTATCTGCATGTCTTTGGACTGTGGGAGGAAGCCGGAGTATGCAAACTCCGTACAGAGGGGCTCCCACACCCGGGATCGAATCAGGAACCCTCTTGCTGTGAGGTGACAGTGCTAACCACCACACCACCATGCCGCCTGTTCAAGACCAAAACTGGTTGTGTTTTAGCAAGTCATCAGCACTATTGCCAGCCATGATTATGGTTCCAAAATTGGGCTCTTGAAGACAAAAAATATCTTTTCCTTCCTTTTTTGTGTCTGAACATAGCCACATATTAACAGCAGTGTTGATGAAACATAATGTTTCAACATATGTTGCTAATGTACAAATGTTACATGTCTTTGATTTGCAGAAACATAAAATGCCAGCTTTCATTCTAGTAACTGGGTTAAAGCCACCCCACCCCAACAACATTGGATTGCAGCTCTTCCTGTTTCCTCTTCTGGTCTCCTGTAATCACAGCACTTGCCAGAGGTCAAAGTGTCATTTTGTGGACTGGAGATTGGAGAGCGAACTCTGTGTGCTAGTGGGTGATGTGTGTAATGGTGTGGATAAATGGATACTGATGCTTTTCCCAACTCAGCCACTCACTCTCGGCCAAGCAAGTCCCCTGGCAGAGTGAGCGAACGAACCAGAGACAGAGCAAAAGAAAGCACAAATAAACACAACCGCCTTTTTTCTCCCTCTGTTAATTTCACTCGTCTTCTTCAAGGAGAATTAGTTTTTTAAAAAAACCTTTTGATTGAAGGTTATTTACTCTCGTCTCTGTCTTACTCTCTTTTCTCCTCTATACCCTTCCTTTGCTTTCCTGTTCAATCATCAATTCATTGGCTTGACAGCAAGAAAATCATTCAGATGGAAAACCAAGAGCGTTTCATCTCTGATGAAAAATGTCTTTAGTCATCCTCAGTTTGATGCTGGGAGCGTGTGAGTGAGATGATACGATCCAAACCCTAAGGAAGTACCTTGCATATATTTTGATTGTTAAATTTTCCATTATTTATCTAAATGTGTTTTAATATGGAAACAAACATGAAAGCCAAGCAGCTGCACTTTGGTTCCATTTAGTTTGATTGGTCCAATAGCACATAATAAATGGAGATAATATGACTTTAACTGCTTGGTAATGTGCTAAAGTCAGAGGCTCTGTCAGAGCTGTGAGTTTGGTCATTTGCCATCACAAGACAGCTAGTGCAAGCTGTACCCTCTCCTGTCTGTGACACAACACAGCATTTAGTGTGCAGGAGTGTAACTGATTACATTTACTCAAGTAGGCTATTACAAATTCGAAGTGCTTGTACTTTACTTGAGTTTTCTTTTTTATACAAATATACTCTTGCTTTGGTGCCTGACATCTTGAGTAACTTTTCAGATTACAGTTGTTGATCCCTTCCCCTGATAACCATGTATGAAGATGTGGTTAATTTAACTGTTTGTGGATGCCTTTATAGATAGTGTTTGAGGAGAATGTAATGCTGAGCAAATTACATCTTCTATCAACATATAGAGGAATTGTTGCAATTTAACCTATGTGGCAACTCACAACAATATTGATACTGAACATATCAGACAAGTGTTCACTGATGACGAATTTCGCTTATCAGTAAAATATTCACTAACATTGTATTTCAGTTGTTTTCTACCAAAATAGGGCATTTAGCAATACAGTACCCACTCATAGACCCTTTTAGGGCTGACGTCAAAATTACGTCATTGTATTCACAGGAGGCAAAACATAATTTGCCACCACAGGGCTGTAGGCTACATAGGAGTGTTAAAATATTGCCTTGTAGTTTTATCGGGAGCCAGAATAGAAGGAGTTAGGGCTCAAAACGTAAATTTTATCTCATACCAGCTGGCATTGCCTGTCAACAAAAACAAAGACAACTATGGTTAAATGCGATAAGACGAAAGGACTGGACGGAGGCAGTCATTAAAATGCTCACAGGTGCAGCGCATATCAGGTTAGGGAAAAAGTACTGACTGTTGTAGGGATGAATAACGTTATGTGTATTAAGGGTTATCATGTCCACCTAATCAGAAACTGGGGTGGTATTAAGAGGAATATTGGATTTCTCTGTGACGCTAACTTTTTAGTGCCAAAGCTAATATTAGCTTTGATAGCAAAACAAACTGGAGGAAACTGTTCAAGTGTCATTCTTTGTAAGATTGGCGGAGTAATCAACCGCAAGCCGACCATCCCACCTTCATCAGTCCTGTCAGCTCATCCATCCACTGAGTGAGAGCATACGGGTCGGACAGTCTGGTCCCGCTGGTTAGTGTTCACTTTTTCGCAGCCATGGAGAATGAGTAACCTGACATGGTGCGTTCGTAAATTCAATCTGATACTCTATGCATTTCTATATGAATTTGCAAGACGCTTGTCTTTTGCTGGACACATTTTCCTCACTAATACAACATGCTAACATTATTAGCACAAGCCATTGGCATTTTACATTGTACAAATTAGCTTAGCAGCTAGCAGACTTCTCCTCTACTCATATGAAGCCTGCTAGCGGCTAGCAGACTTTTTCTCTACTGTGTACAAGTGCTGTAGCTAACTTCTTTGATTTAGTTTCATTCACAGGTCTGTGTCTGTGTGTTCGCTCACTCCAAAATAATGCTTTGCTGGCTTTGGCGATGCAGTTGCCCTCTGACATCAGTTTGATCAGCGGCACCTGTATGCTCAGCTGAGGTGGTAGCTCAAACTCAAAGTAGGCCTACTTTGGGGATAGTTTAATTCTGTTTGACACAATATGCATATAACGTTTGACTTGTCAACTGAGCCATCTGGGAGTTGTTTAAAGGTTGTTAAAGGTGCCATTTAAAAGTGCAGTATTTTTTTATTTTCCATCACTGCAGCAGCAGGAAGCCACTGCGGCCACTTGACTACAAGTAAAGGTGCTTTGAAGAGACAAAATAGCAGCGATTAATGCAATTTTTATATATAAAACACGTGATGTGTAAGTTAACGCTAGCAACCATGCATAATTACATAAATAAAAAAATACAGTGCAAAAATACAACTATAGGCTACTCCTTGCTGCTGCTAGACTGTTAACTAGGTCCAACAGGTCAACCCACATCACTCTCATTTTAGTGTCTTTACCCTGGCTTCCCATCAAGTTTAGGATTCACTTCAAGATACTTATTCTCACGTATTGAGCCCTCCATGGTCAGTCCTTACCTCCATCCATATATTATCAGCAGGTCCCTTAGATCTTCAGGACCTACTCACTGTCCCCCACCCCAGGCTCAAGACAAAAGGTGATGGTGCCCTTGAAGTCGTGGCTCCAACACAAAGGAACTCTCTTCCATTAGGTTGACGGTCTGCGATCTCCTCACAACTGAAGACCCTTCCTTTCAAATTGTCTTGTGCTTGTTCCCTGGTGTGTGTGTGTGTGTGTGTGTGTGTGTGTGTTTTGTGTGTGTGTGTGTAGGTGTGTGTGTGTGTGTGTGTGTGTGTGTGTGTGTGTGTGTGTGTGTGTGTGTGTGTGTGTGTGTGTGTGTGTGTGCGGCTGGATGGGGATAGTGGTGGTGAGGATGGTGGTGGGGGTGAGGGACAGTAATTCATACTTGTCCGAAACAGCATGTCATTTTGTGTTGCTGCTGTTGGCATATAATTTGCTCCATTTCTCAAATTGGTCTCTAACTGCAGAAGTTAATTTCTCCATTTCTCCATTCTCTGTTCTATTGTTGTTATCAATGCATTAAGTTAGGGCATGATTGAATTTTTTCATGTCCTCCACACTTGCTTCATGGCAGACACACACAGTATGTTAAAAAGGTTCACTACGTACTGTTGTGTCTGTTCACATAATTTAATTTAAAGTAGGTTTTCTTTCTGTAAGGGCTCTTTTAAATCAAATAAGAATTGGATTGTTGTCTGACCCTCTGGGACCCTCTGGGTCTGTCTGACACTGGACAGAGGAAAAAGGTGTGAGTATAATTAGCTGTTAGCAAGAAGACATTTGTGTATTTTAAAGAATAAACAATGGATAAACAATGGAAACCAAAACTATTATACTATAATATAGCTGTTCTTATATACTCCACTGTATGCTAGGACTGGGACATTCAGTTTTTTTAGTTAGGACAATAATTGATGAGGATGAAAGACGTGCATGCATTTGTAAATAAGTAAATTAATGGTTTTAATTAGCATTTTTTTATGCTATGCATTTATTTAAAAGGTGTGTGTTAACATTTTCAATGAGAGCCGGGACTTCATCATTTGTGTCTACGCATGGTTTGAGGCATTTCTAAATTTGTTTGCAGAGTATAAAAAAACTTCAGGTCAGAAAATACTGATGATGAATTTCTATTAAACCTTTTCTATGCACGACAGATTTGTGCGTACGGGCTGTTTGTGAATGAGGCCCTATACCTGTTGGCAGTACAGAGCCATGCTGTGCCTCTGTCACCACAGAAGTTCACAGAGGATTTTGTAGTGATGCCGGTCCTCAGATGTTACTTTACCGCAACCGTGGAGAATGCCCACCCGAGGCTAAAAGCTTAGAAACTTCCTTCCACCAAAATAAAAAATAGATGTTTATTTTGCCCAGAACATTAGTGAGGAGAATCCTGATTTCTGTTGAACCTCAAAATGCTTTTATTTTTACCAAGAGGGTTGAAATACACTGAACAAAAATATAAACAGCAACAGTGCCTAAGGCACACCTGTGCAATAATAATGCCGTCTAATCAGCATCTTGATATGCCACACCTGTGAGGTGGGATGGATTATCTCGGCAAAGGAGAAGTGCTCACTAACACAGGTTTAGACAGATTTGTGAACAATATTTGTGAGAAATGGTCTTTTGTGTGTATAGAAAATGTTTTAGATCTTTGAGTTCAGCTCATGAAAAATGGGAGCAAAAACAAAAGTGTTGCGTTTATATTTTTGTTCAGTGTATATTACATAATCCCCCCAAATATAACAGAAAAACATCTACACTGCTTAGTTGTTAGTAGATTGATGCAGCATCTGAGGATCCTTTAATTATATAAAAATAAATAAATCAGTTGAGTGTTATCTTAAGGATTGTCTTCGGCTTTTACTCATAAAATATAACCAAATAAGAAATTAAAATTACACTGATTTCATCACTGCAGCTCAAAAATAATGAGACGCCTACATAACGAGAACAAAGATAAAACCTAATATTTTATTAGTAAAATAATCCACACACTGAGAATCTGTGTTACAAATGCCACATTTCGGTCAGATAGACCTCATTAGTCATTAACTACTTTTCCACCCTTTACTTCTGCAGCAGAAACAGTGTGGTGTCACGTTAAAGTGTTTTTTTGTGACATATTCAGAGAAGTATTATCACAATCCAACTAAACAGCAAAAAATACTTGATACTAATGTCACATAGGCCCATAGCTCAGCGATACCTGCATGAAATGTAAGTCTCGGATGATGGTGAATTTTTCAATAGTGTTTTCAGTGTTTCTGTATTTTCCGTTTCAAGATTACAGATTGTCTTATACATCTCACATTTGCAGACCCTTTTGCTACCGCATCATCACATATCATATGAAGCAGCCTACTTCATTCATGGTTCTGATGACGTTGCTCACAATTAACACCCCCACCTCAACCAAAGAGTTGACTGAACTGGTTGATAACCAGCTCCGTAGTACTGTTATCCAGGTGGACAATGTTAGGGTTAGTCAAACCAGATAACGAGAAGATATCCTGGGCAAGTTGATCTGGCTTCGTAGTACAAGCCTCTGGTTAATGGGAGAAATCAGGTTAGGACAGGGAGTGTGTTTACATGCACCAAATGAATCTGATTACTTTGAAAACATGTATTGACATGCAGCAGAGTTGGGATCAGATTTCTTCTCTCACCAGTCTTTGAGGTTTCTTGTTGTTGTTTTTTAAATTTGGGTTACTACAGACAGCTGGGGATAACCAATGCATGTAAACACACCCTTGTATTGATGTAATGTAAGGATGTCACAATGCATGGCTGCACTGTCTTTACGTGGCCGCGGTGTCGACAGGATCACCCCTCATGTTTGGTGTCATTGACCAAATCAGTAAAGTGTAAGAGAAAGTTTATTCAGATTGGTGGAGGTTTGGTAAACACATTAAAGTGCCAATGAAATCATTTTGTTTGATAATTATCTATATTTGAGCACTAGGGATTAATAAGTGATATTGGATATGCAAATAATAAAGGGCATTTTTTCAGCCATCACACAAACAACTACCTCCCCACCAACATTTGTAAGTGGGGCCAATGTGGGCACAAAATGGGCTGCAAAATGGGCCCAATATGGTATTGTTCACGAATCCATACTGACCCTGTGCCAATTGCTCACATTGGGTTCCACATTGGTTATGCTAGGGCCACCTGGGCACCTTACCTGGGGCTCACTTGGGTAAACCCACCCATGTCGGCAACTGGCATGGGATCAATATGGAACCCGTGAACAATCCCATATATGAGACATTTTTCAGTCCATTTACTACCCATATGAGCCCCACATGCAAATGTTAGCTAGGTCTGTTTTTCAAAATATGAAAATAAGGTCTTAACACAGTGTAGATACGGAATACATGTGGAAATATTTTTAATTGGATTATATTTGCAGGAAATAAAGTTGTTTGCCCCCTGCCCATATTTCCTGACGGCTGTCCTGTCCTCAAATCCCCTCGATTTCACTTGGGCAGCTTATGACACCCCCTGCTGCCAACAATATACCCTTTTTTTCTCCCCCCTCCCCCCATTAGTATGTATTTGCACATGATTCACATGGCTCACATTTTCAGGTCAGAAAATTGGGAAATCAAGATTAGTCAGGAAAAATCATATCCCTGCAGCATACAACCCCATGAGACTGATAAATGGTTTTGGTCATTTTGTGGCAAGAACATCTGACTCAACACAGCTTTGGGGTTAAATAAGAAAATAAGTAATAAAGTAAAGATTGGTCATAGTCAGTTATGTTTTCCACCCATGTCCACTGATTGATCAAAGCAACCTATTTCGCCTCGAGGCAGGAAGTATTGTTAATTCCGCCTTCCTGCTGCAACACTTGTCAATCATCTTGAATAGCTCAAGATGACATCTTGCCCGAGGCTGAGGTGATCAGCATCCATGAAGACATGCAGCAGCAGCAACAGCAGAAGCAGAAGCAGGAGGAGCAGATGGTGAAAAATAATACAACATCTGCAGTACAAACACTGTATGATTCGAATTAGGTGTGTGGCAAATTCAGTTAAGGTTTTTTGGATCTTCCTGCTGTCCGCCATTAATGTAACTATAACTAACACACTGTATTCCATTCACTTACACATTATCTCTTGGTACCAGGCAGTGGTGGAATGTGATTAAGTGAATCTACTCATAAACTGTACTTAAAGGAATACTTCACTCTATGAATTACATTTATATATCAGTTACTCCATGTTTTGTTGAGGGTAAAAAAAAACATTGTTTTTCTCACATGCCCTTGGTGAATCCAAAAACGGAGAAAATGTTTCATGAATTGACAACCCGTTTTCATTTCCAACTCGTTAAATACCGTCACTTTGTCAAGACTTTCGGTGTCAGACACTGATGCAAAAGGGCACCTTTCACATAGATTTGACACACTGCTGGGTGGACAGCCTCAATTTGAAACACTGCCAGTAACAACGTGATATAAGGAGCTGGAAAGTCCCTATAAAGTGGGTGGGAGGGGAGGCAGATGGGTCCAACAAGCCCCGGACTTTCACCCTGTAGCCCACTATTTGCTTCCAGTGTGAATGTTGAGCTAAACCATCATCTTTTTTTCTAAACATGCTTTTGTTGCTCGAGGAAATAAACATAAATACAAGGTGTTGTAGGTTTACTTATAGGATGGCACATGCTCTGCTGCCACAGCTCAGACTGTACTGTAGCAACACAACACAACAACCTAATAACTGTCTCTCTGTGCACCGTGCTCTGTTTGTGCTGCTCACCCTGTTGATTTGAAGTGAAGTGTAGATCTGTTACTGTAGCAACTCCACCTCGTCGTCCGTCCAGACACAGTTATCTGTGCATGCTTTCGCCATTGTGTCTTCTTTGTTTTGGTTTGTAATCACGGCGTTGGAGAGGAAGGTGCTTCAGCGCAGGCGCAAGGCATCATGCCGTGGTGTTGCTTTGCAAATTTACACTGCCACCCAATGGCCTGGCGTGCATACTACAGCGTTTCCAGGAGATTTTGCGGCTCCATGTGAACGGAGATCGTTTCAATAACGCCGTCATATAAATGCAGAAGTTTTTTAAAACGCAAAGGACAGACTTTTTCATTTTTACTGAAATCGTTGTCATATAAACGGCCCCTAAAAGTTCACCTGAGCCTCCCTCTGCATATGGGTGAGTTAATAATGGCTGAATTTTCATTTTTGGGTGCACTATTCCTTTAATGATTCTATGTTGCCCCTCATCTCCTCCTATTGTTGTACCTGAACATCATTCAGCCCGTCCTGCTGTAATGTTCCACCTGCTTTTTTAACATGTTATTGGTTGCTAACAGAGCCAAACTCACACACATAACTAACAGTGCTGCCAGGATAATTGGTCTCCCAACACCTAACCTCACAGAGTTTAACATCGGGAACATTGCACGCATTGCGACCTCAACAGGACAGGACATCACACACCCACTCAATCACCATCTCACCCCCCTGCCCTACCAAGCACTGAGGTGCAGAGGGGCCCTCTTTGGGAAGACTGAACCTTGCAGCCATAGCTGCCTTAAATAATTGGCCTCACTAAACAGACCTGAGTGTGCTCTCCTGTCCGTGTTGCTACTGTGAATCTGTTTTCTATGTTACTGTGTGTCATTGTCCATGTTGTTACTGTGTGTTGTGGATTTGCTGTTTGTACAGTGCTGTGGAAAAAAATAATCCTAAGGGACAATAAATATCAATATCACTTTAGAGTCTTTTGAAAAAGACCCTAACAAGCAGTAACTGTACATGTCCTGTAAAAATAGAAGTGTATTTTGAAAAATCACTAAGTATGTAACAAGCATAAATCGATGCGGCTTCCCGCAACGTCAACAGCAGGCTCAAGAGGATACCTGGCACATCCTAAGTAGATGTGAAAGTTCACTAACAAAATGGTGATATATGACAAGTTGGGATGAAACTGCGTTGGAACTGAGGTCATAAGGGTCCATGTTTAGTAACAGCAAAACTATATCAAAACATCTGTTTACAAACTCGCACACAACCCGTGCAGTATAACCCAAGTCTCATTCATCCAGTTGTATGAACAGCACTTCCCAAAAAGACAGACCATTCCGATGGGGAACTTAACAGACAGTGAAACTTTTCTACACTTACTTCAAAGACAGTCGATGGTTAGACCAGCAGATCTGAACTCCTAGTCCACCAGTGGTGCCAGTGACATCAAAGAAATATGTATTTATTTATGTACATGCAGCTTTAATCCAGTCACGCCTGTGAAATTGATCATAGGTGTGGCAAGATGGGGCCACCCCTGTGGCACATCGAAAATGAAAGCCATAATTGAATTTCAGGAAATCTGCTATGCTGTATTAATATACGTATAGGCTAGTTGAAAACTTCACTGGTTGGAGAAGTGAAGCCAAAACATCTCAGTTGCCCCTGGTGTCTGGCTGCACTATAGGTCACAAACCCTGCCCCCTCCATGTTAGCAGGTGGGACATGAGCAATCTAAAAATTCAAAGTACACATTAATTTTTTTTCCAAAATTGGTTTCTGTCATTTTAGGTAGTGTTTGTCATGCTACTATATATTCAAGTGTTCATTTTTCCTACAAGTTTAGTTTTCAGTTATTATTTGATGCCGTAAAAAGGAGATTTTACATATGACTGACAGCTGTGCGTGGTTATCGGTTTGCTTGCAGTCAATGGTGTTGCTCATGATCAGTTTAGCAGGCGTATGGGCGGGTACTCGACACCTGCGGAGATCACTACTGCACAGACTTTGCCTCCAAATGACATCCATCTTTATATACAGTTTGAGACACAACAGGCACCAGCAGTTTTGATGCTCTTAGCAACTACTGTAGTATAAAGAGAACCCTGGACTGTCACCCTTGGGCTTGCTGTTTGTTTCACGTGTACAACCAAAAGTCAAATTTAATTATTCAAACAACAGTGTAGTGTGGTAGTACGTGTAGCATGCTATGCTAGGGAAGTACATGTCACGTGTTGTATGTCATATGATGTATATTATTTGACGTTAGTAGTAAACCATAAACCAACCATTTTATTGCATAAACCTAAGAAAGTAAAAGTTTTAACTATGTTTGATCTGAAGTTTGATTTGAAAGAGACTGTTTGCATTTAACAAGCAGAAACTGTACATTTCCTGTGAAAACAAAACTGTAATCTCATAAAGACACAATGTGTTTGACCAGTGTTGGGCAGTAGCATCACTACAAGTAGCAACGTTACTGGTCTAACTACATTTCTCAATGTGGTGGTAACGTGATTATTCAGATAGGCTTGTTGTCCTTTTCCTTAATAAGACAAATACACAGCTTGAAGGGGTACATATATTGTAAGGAACAAAACATTTATTGAGAACAGGCCTTCTCAAATTTAGAAACACCACACAGAGGCCTTATTTTAGTGTGGGTGGGGGCACCTATTGTATCAGGGTGGCCTTAGCCCCCTCTGCCCCCCCTTTGTTGGCACCACTACTACAGTCAAATAACAAAGTCTACATATGGATATTATTATTGTGAAAAGGTTGCATATTAAGGTGATTTGAAAGTTATTAACACTACAGTAAATCAACATAACTTTCTTTTCTCACATCTCACTCTTTTTGCGTCTCCTCCACACACACATTTATTAAACATGCCATTTTTAGCTCTGTGAAATAAAGCAGCTCTTTTACACTGTAACTTATGCCAAAGGGCAAATGCACGGCTCCCACATTCCATAGAAAATGACAAGCTGCCAACACCTTTTCAGTAGGCTAGTGCAGCCCACTCATTATGGCACATGGCCATCTTCGCCTTTCACCTCCATTAACACTTTGCAAAGACAAAGATTATATGCCTTTACAATAGACGCTAACACCCGGGGTGAACGGACAAATACTGTCAAGGCCAGCCTCCCATGTTGCCATGTTGGCCTCTCTTCAGTCTCCATGGGGAATCCTGCAACCTGTGTTCTCGTACTTGTTGCTCGCTCGCCTCTTTCCTGTCTCACTCCGTCTCTTAGCTGAGGTCAATACACCTTAATGGCACGGCTCCTACTGCTAATGACCATTATTGGCAAAATGTCTAAATGTCACTGGAATTAATCGGAACTATTAACTGACAAATTTGTGTCACACTAAATAGCAAAATAAAAACATTACCATCACTCTGCACCACATTGTGTGCACTTCAACATGATTCAGAATGTGTAGAACCTTAGAAAAATGCAATATCTCCATTATACATCCAAATATATACTGTATTGTAAGCAATTTGCTCACATCTGTCAGAAAGTTGCAGAGGTTTGAATCCATTTCACAACCTTCAGCCATCAGAACTACTTTGACGTGCTCGACCACATGTTGAGGTAAAATATGATAAGTGATTCAGGAGATCAGATTTAATGAATTCACATCATTTTGTGTCCCCAATTCACCTAGAAATGTCAGATGAGCCCCCCGTGGCTGCAGTCCCATTTTATTTCCATCTAGGCTGTTTGCATTACATCTCCTGTGAGCTCCACGGCACTGAAAACAGACCAAGTCCATTTCTGGTTTAAAATAAATTTAAAAAAATCAATAAATCAATTTTGTTGTGTTTTTGTCTTTGTTTGAGGCCTGAGGCCAAAAGAGCAGAAAGTAAACATCAAAGCCCCTCTCAGGAAGTAAATGAATTGGTATGTTTGTACAAAGTAATACACACTTGTTAATAGAAAATTGGCTCAGAAGATGGGAAAGTTATGTTTCATTTCAGTGTCATAGGTAAAAAGTACCTTATGGATTTTTTTGACTCACCAAAACATACAGTTTGTACCCTTGAGGCCTAAAGGCATGAGTTTATTACTGAGCGGGCCTACTAGATCCGGGCCCAGGGGCCCATTGGCTTATGGGGCCTCTTAGCCAGAGCCTTTTGAGAAGTCCCACAGATTCTTGCACCCCATTTACACATACACAGTGATTTTGATAAACGGAGACATCTTCCTTTGTTTGTGCCCTTCATTTACACGCAACCAGAGATTTCTGCTCTGAAAACAAGTCTTTCTAAAAACTCCAGCCAGAGTGGAGGTTTTGGAAAACTCTGGTTGCACGTTTGCATGTAAACTGAGATAAACGGAGTTATAGGCAGGATGACGTCGGAACTAGGGATGGGGGGGGGGGGGGCGGCCCCCCTCCCATCCACCCCCCCGCACCCCATCAGCCTCCCTACCCACTGCATTACACTTAAAAAAAAAAAAAAAAAGAATCTGAATTTAAACTCAGTTTGTCTGACTTACGTTTATCTCTTTCATATCATGAGTGCATATATCTGTAGTTTTGATGTGATATGCAGCATGCCTGACTACATACAGAGGCCTTGGTCCTGCTGCGCTCAGAGGTGGAGCGGCGTCTTGGTCAGGAGGGACTCCATGTAGCTGCAGGGTGAGAGCAGGCAGTTCTTGAGGCGGCTCAGGGGAAACAAGTGGATGTGGGTTCCCCGGAACTGACCCCCTGTCCACAAGAGTGGCTAGTGGAGTGAATTAACTGAAATTACGGGCCCGAGCCTGATTTAAACCCGACATTTTTCAATAAATTGGCTGTTATAATTAAGAGTATTAAACTGCAATTCTTGTTATATCAATGACAGAAATATAGGATCTTAATGAATGGCGCAACACGGAAGCATGATTATGTAATAAAACAGGTGTTTATTTCAGGATCCAGGTGGTGAAGGGCTGTGCGCACACAATGTCCCAACAGGGGACAGCCCTCCATTCCGAAACCCCCCCAACTTGATTTTCAAGTCCATATCGAGTTTCCTGCATCAAACACTGCCGCCCGCTCTCCGCCCGCACTGCCACAATTCTGAAACTCGTTGTACTACAAAAGCTTGAAATGAACGTTCAACTCATTGTTTTTTATTGAAAATATGTCACTGTCTTCATTTATTATGTATAATTTCGCTAGCAGCAAACACATTTACAGGAGACACTTGTCAAGTCTTTTTATGTGCGCTGTCCGTGGACAGACATTTCTTTGCTTTGTGCTTTCAGAAGATAGTCCCACTGTGTTTGCAGGGCATATCAGGCAGTGTGATTATGCACAAAGATTGGTTAACGCTTTGGAGCAATTTCATACAATTTCGGACATTTAACATGATAAACTAATTTCAATTCAACATGGTCATTTGGTTAGAGGTTTCAGCTGAAGCATAATGAGTGTTATATGTCATTAAGATGAAGTATTTGCTTGTTTTGTGGTTAATTATGCACATGATCCGTTTGACCCCATCATGCGTCCCTGCAGACAGGGGCAAAAGGATCAATGCGCAGCCTCCGTTTCCTTTCTGATTGCGTCCGTCTCATTCATTCAAACTTTGTAAACACGGTTGGGATTTGAAGGGACATATGTATGCTGCTCACTATAAAATGTGTTTACTATAAATAAATGTATCTCTGTGCAGAGAGAGCTTAAAATCTTCATCAGGAGGTCAACATGAGAGAAGGTCCACTTTTGGAAATGCTTGTTGTTGTTGCTATTTTATGGATTCTAATTGGCTAACGTGGGTTGGAGCTTCTCATTACACTGCTACCTACAGGTTTGGCATGCTCTTGACAGCATATATACACGGGTTAGTGTAAACGAAGATTTTTTTGAAAATGGACAGGTGTGCACGATGTTATTTTTGAAAACGGAGACGGTGAAATGTCCGTTTATGAAAATAGCTGGCCACGTGTAAACAGGCTCTTGTCACAGTGTGTACTTCTGACCTGCCACACATGCCACTCAGGAAATTTCCACTCATCCCGCCTCTCCACCACACCTACTTGCCAGTCTATCACCTACACATCGCCTGCTCCTGCAGGTCCACCACACCCACCTCATCAAGCCAACTGCTCTCACCTATGGATCATTATCTCCTGCAAGTATAAAGACTGTGTGACTCGTATATACCCCTCTGGATGCAGATCCAACTTTCAGATTTGGACAAGAAATTAAAGATACATTCAAACGTCACTTACGTGAGGGTGGAATTTCAGACAATGAATACAAATTCATGATTAAAGTGCATCCAATCAGATCTGTGATATATACCTTGCCGAAGATCCACAAGAATTTGAAAAATCCACCTGGACATCCTATAGTAGCCAGTATCGGTTCACTCGCTGAACCTATCTCGCAATTCATTGACTCTCACATTAAACCTTTGGTACAGACATTGCCCTCACATGTGAAAGACACTACTGATTTTTTTGAAGAAACTGAATAACTGTAACATTACCTCCACTGATACACTATGCACTATGGATGTATCAAGTTTATACCCCAGTATACCACATGAGGATGGCTTGAATGCTTTGAGTTATTTTTTGAATCAGTGGTCTGAGTTACATCCACCCACTGAGATATTGTTGTCTTTGACTAAAATGGTCCTAACTAAAAACTACTTCAAATTTCAAGATCGTTATTATTTACAGTGCAGAGGCACAGCAATAGGTTCTCCTGTAGCACCAAACTTTGCAAATTTATTTATGGGCAAGTTTGAGGAAGATTTTATTTACAACAACAATCCTTTTTCAGCATTCATAAAACATATTGGAGATGTGATGATTTATTTTTGGTATGGAGTGGTAATGCAGAGGATCTGAAGAAATTTCATAAATACTTGAACAGCAAAAAAGAATCTATAAAGTTTACACTTAATTTTGATTTGGAGAAGTTTTCATTTCTGGATGTTTTGGTTAAGAAAAATGTCAATATTTTGCATATAAAGGTGTATAAAAAAGAGACAGATAGGAACACTTTTCTTCACTACAGCAGTTATCACCCACCCTCGCTTAAGAGGATTTTGCCATACAGCCAAATTCTAAAGTATAAACATATTTGTGATTCGGATGAAATCTTTGAGACACAAGCCAAGGAGCTCTGTAATAATTTTGTCTCTAGAGGTTATAACAACACTCTGGTTGAAAACACCATGGATAAAGTTTGTCAGATGTTTTGTTTGAACCGAAAGAAAAAGTTCTTTCTAACTCAGTTTCAATGGTGTGCACATATAGCCCTATTTCCAAGGGACTCGAAAAGGTTGTAAATAATTATTGGTATATTCTGAACACAGATCCCGAAATTGGAAGAGCTTTTCAACCATCACCAAGACTCTTCCTTAAAAGGCAGCCCAATTTGAGCAACTATTTGGTAAAATCCATTTAACCAAAAAAAACCTTCTCATCATTATTTGTCCAGTGTGCCTAATGGCAATCTTCCTTGTTTCAATTGTGTTCAATGCCCAAATCTGATCAGAGAAAATTATTTCCCACATCCTAAAACTGGTAAGATTGTGAAAGTCAACGGTAGAATAAAATGCAACTCTAAATTTGTTGTATATTTATCGAAGTGTCCTTGCAATCTGTACTATGTTGGTAAAACAAAACGGGAACTAAAAACTAGAATCTGTGAACATAAATGTTCTGTCCGCAATCATGATTCTAAATCGGTAGTAGCCAGACATTTTAATAGCTACTACCATACCACAGCTGGTTTAGCAGTAAATCAGTCAGCCATTTAATTTGTCAGTCAGTTAACCATTTATTGAGTTAGTAAATTAACAATTTAACCAGTAAGTTCTGGAGTGAATCCTCTCCCTCCTTACAGTCAGGTACCTTGATTGCTGATTTACCTGTTTTCAACAACAATCCCCAGTTGACGACGTTTTCCTACGTGGTGCTGCCCCTTTCTGCAGCTCCCTCCAGTGGTTTGACCAGAGAGAGCACCAGAAATAGCTTTGGATAAAAGCGTCAGCTATAGGAGTGTAATGCAATGTCATCATAGTCTGTGTAAAAATAATAGCCACCGTGACATCACCCATGGGTTTGTGGACTCCTGTTTTGGCCATCGCCATCTTGGCAGCATTAAGTGAAGTTCTTGCAGAAATACGGTCAATTGGAAGAAGAAGAAGAAGAAGAAGAAGAACTTTATTAATCCCAGGAGGAGAATTCAATTTTTTTTACTCTGTTGTCATATACACACAGACCCTGAATACACACACATGCACAAACAGGACCTATACATGTATTAAATGGGGAGACACCAAAGCAAGGGGGCTGTCTTGGACTGGCACCTCAGGCAGGGGGTTCAGTGCCTTGATCAAAAGGCAGCCTGCCACCTCTTCAGCTACCAGTCCATACTCCATATTTGGTCTGGATGGGGGCTTGAGCTAGTGACCCTACAGTTCCAACCCAAGTCCCTATGCACTAAGCTACTGCTGCCCCACAATTAACAACAATTAAACAAGAGCAAGAGTTTGCAGTCACAAGTTTCTCAGAAGAACTGCACTTTCTCAGACTGGATTTGGCAGAAGCTTGATTTATCAGCTGACTTCATTGGTGAAGGAGTTTGCCTGTCCACTTCCACCCACTGAAAGTATTTTGGTCGGCAGCAGGGCCAGACTGTTACAGAGAGCGAAACAGAATGATAAGCTTACGTCATCAGGATGGTTGTACCACGCTACAGTTTGTCTGGCCAATGAGCAAATGCTGCACACAGAGTGTCAGGATCCCAGCTTTGCCATATGTTCCTGCTGATGCCTCACAACTAATTGCTGAAAAGGTCAGTGTTTCAGTTCTACAGCCTGTAAAAACGTAGTTGTGGATTCTTTACCACGTCAGGTAGTGTATCCAACAAAGCAGCCTTTAAGCATTTTTGTGTTGTTTACTAGCAGACATAAATGACAAGGAGGCATCTTCCCACAATACATAGTCAGTGGAAAGCAATAAATTGTTCTTCCGTGGCGGGAGTTGAATGTGCTTTGTCCATATTGGATTCATTTTTTAGCCCCAGAGGTTGAATGTCTTTCAATTAACCTTTTAGTCAGCCAATCAGTCAAACCCTCAGTCTGTCAACAAATCAATCGGTCATCCAATCAGCCTGTAAGTCAGTTAATCAGTCATCCAGTGCGCAAATCAAGCAGTCAGTCAACCAATGCATGAAATGTACCCTTCATTTATCTCATCCTTTGACATTACACATAACATTGTGCAACAAAATGCAACAAGTCTTCCTCAGTAACTGATGCACTTTCCCTTTCACCAACCAGTAACATGGTGCATCATCTCTGCAGCTTCCAGTAAAATGACACCTGTCTGATGACTGAGGGCTTGATGGCTGCATCAGTTTGATTCCAACTGTGTTGTGATGAAGTTCAGTGCAGCTTCAATCAGGCAGACTCTCTTTATGCTTCATTCATTCACAATGCTTCTCACCCCTGCCGCTTCATCCAGCCGGCTGATTTTGGGCGTTCACTTTTCCAGGTAACCAATCAAACTTTGCCACAATCTCTATCAGCCAATAGTATTGCTCCTGTTAAACTTAAAATCTGGTCTCCTCTCTGCTGCAGTCAGCTGTCATTATCGGCAAATTGCTGTGCCTTCCCCCACCCAATTCACCTCCAGGGCACAGTATCCAGAGCCCAGAACAAGCCAATCAAAAGCCCACTCCTCTTCAGATCCAGATCCTTAAGATCCTCTATATCTCATCACTACCACTACCGTCACCAGTGTATAGACTCCACAGGGGGTTCCCTATTCTACTATGGCTTTATCATCGTCCTTTAAGGAGAAATTCAACACATTTTAAGTTAAAATCCAATCACTGTTGATTAACTGGTGAAAGTAGTCAATTTTGCTCTGTGCGTGCTGCATTGACAGAGAGGCTGAGTTTTTCTGAGTTGTCTTTCTTGCACAGCTTTTATTGAAGTGCCTCTGTACATTAGGATGCATTGCACCCGACCCACATGATGCTTAACCCCCAAATAGTCTTCAAACCTGCCCTGCAGGTGCAGGTGAGCATCTCAAAAGCGGATTTGTTT
This sequence comes from Epinephelus awoara, assembly GCA_035609425.1. NCBI lineage: Eukaryota > Metazoa > Chordata > Actinopteri > Perciformes > Serranidae > Epinephelus > Epinephelus awoara. The sequence continues at coordinate 23,761,858 of CM069314.1, read as the reverse complement.
ACCAAAAATAAAGGACAGTTCAACTAGAACACCACACAAACAACATAAATACAATAGTTGTAATGACTTGACTTCACAAAACAAAAAACTACAAGCCACTGAGGGGCTGCTATACCGGTACTTAACTATTTGACGCGTCTCCTTTGTGCAGCAGGTCGATTAATTCAGACTCACAAAGCGTCCGTGCAGCAATAATCCAGGGTGTTTATTTACACATCCTCTGATCATCCCAATCAGCGTCCGTTCTTCTACATGTACTTATATCCATTAATAATTTACATGCAAAACAGACAAAGGCTCCATTGTCGGCCACGCTACACCTGATGGTCAAAAAACTGTTTGCTTCACCGGAAAGCAACACCTGCCGAAGTGATCACTTCCTCCTATACATATACATTTACCACACTCCACATACCACCTACTGTGCACCTGAAAGAACTGCAAGTGAACAAATCTTTTCAAACACACACATACACATGAACATAACCCATAAATGGCTCTAACAATAGTGTTATCAACAACATACATGCCTTATTGTGTTGTGCCGGAAAACTTTGCATCACCGTCCTCGCCAAAAGCTATTACTTGTTGGCTAAAACATAGTATTAGGTGACAAAAATACTCACCAACTGATCATCTGCCCTCTCAGCCCTGCTATTTTTGTTTTAGTTTATCTTGGCAGTCCTAAAAAATGCTAAACACTGGCTCTACACACAGTTTTTCCCACCGTCTTTCAGCAGATGATGGTTTGTAGTTGATGACAGCATCCAACAACTCACGGTTTGCTCTCAGCAGCTTAGATTCTGGATGGTCCCCCACTGGCCGTTCCCTCTTGTACGGCTCAGCTGCAGCCTCGGACGCTTTCTGCTCCATTTCTTCAGGTGGGGTCGCTGTAAATAACATCCTCGTCCATAACATCCTCTTTTTTAAGATTTGTTCTTTTGTTTTTTTTGCCTTTTATTAACAAAACAGTTGAAATAACAGAGAGGAGGAAATGCAGCAAAGGGCTGTGGGGTGGAATCAACCCTGCAGCTGCTGCAGCATGGAAATCGCCTTTGTTCATGGGATGTCTGCTCTACTCGCTGAGCTACTGGGTGCCCTGTACATAAAATCCTCTACACTCAGAATAAATGATGCCTTTTTGGTGACCGCACAACTAGTTTGCAATGTGAGACAAGAAATGAATACTCAAAGGTGAAAAGTACAAGCCGGAATAGATTGAAGCTCTTCCGAGCAGCGCTGACATCACCGATTTGAGGCAGAACGGCAGATTTTTAAGTAGCCCACAGAGACACAGAGAGCCCTATAAAAACATGTTGTTTTATGTCACACTATAAACCAAATTCTGATATGTGAAGTTAACGTTGAAAAACAGCAGTTATCCTTTAAATATTAGTCCATACCCATTGGTAGCTTTGTCACCTTCTACCTATGCCAATCCTCAATGCCTGTGTGCAGTTTCACACAGATTGACCACGTCAGTGAGTAGAAAAACGTGGGACAGACAGAATGACTGACAGTTTCTGTGATTATGTACATCATACCATACCATGACATGAATTTCTCCAGTCACCTTGAGGCGTCCTGTTCTACATATCTACCAAGTTTAGTAAAAATCGATATGGCGGTTAGTCCTAGATAAGAAATTAGCTCTCTAGCGCCCCCATTTTGTTTGATGGGGTCAATAATGGAGGGGTCCCCTCAGATTATATGTGGTCATATGCCTACAGAGTTGCGTGGTGATCAGTGAAACCCTTGAGATGTTATACACCTTTATGTGATGAGCCACGCCCTCCACAATATTCATTGCCTTATAGAAGCTCAGTTTTAGTACGTTTTCCAACTTTTGCCAAGAGGAGCGATTTTAAGTGTTTTTCAAATAATTCAAAATGGCGGAAAATCTATATAACCAGAAGTTATGGGTTCTTGGGGCAAATGTGTTCCTCATGAGGAGAGGCATCTCTGTGCAAAGTTTCATGTCTCTACGACATATGGGGCATGAGATATGCCCATTCAAAGTTTGCGATTTCAATCCCTTCGGCCAATTGATGTAATACTGCTTCATTCCCATCCTCCCATGACCCTCTACCACTGTGCCAGATTTCACATGGATTGACCAAGTCAGTGAGGAGAAAAACATGGAACAGACACACCTACACACACACAGACAGAGTTTTTGTCATTATACAGTAAGATGACATCACAATGGTGTCTAATCGCCTAAATACTATTACATTTGTCAAACTTATGCGCACATGTAAATTCTCATTTCATTCATAATGAGTCTCTCCTGATTGAAATAGCTTCACCAACACTGACAGTGTCAAGCTTCAATATGGCACCAAGCTGGCTGCAGCTTATCATAAAATATTTGCTTGTTTCACTTCATGTTTTCCTGCATGATTTGTCTGTGTGTGTGTCCATGAATCCATATTTGAGTTTCAAAGAAAGGAAATGGTGAGATTCAGTTTATTTGTGAATTGTCAGGGTTTAGTTTTGTGGAAGGAGCTTTAAAAAAAAAGTGAAGTTTAGAGGTGAAATGAGGTTGGGTGTCACACTGTGAGGTTGGAGCTTTGATGATTTGCTTTGAATGTCAACAAACGTCATGCTGACGGGTTTCCTCATCACACGCAGTCTTTTTTTCACATGAACAGAGGGTTTTCTACTTGATATATGTATCGTGTCACAAAGCTATTAAATGTTTTCTAAATTCTGGATTACTTTTGTTGCTCTGGTGCTTTCAGTGATGCACTGTGTCCTGAGATACCTTAGCCACCACGAATCAGTAATTTGATTTGATTAGACCTCCATTATATATTCTTTTCCCTCAGGCTGACTTTTGACTCAAGCTCAAAACAAAACGTCATCAAAGTTCAAAAATAAAATATTTTGGTCATTTTTGTTGAAGAACATCAGAACAACCAGCCTTTTGTTGGATTACTAACATTATGTCAGAACTTCTTAAATGTTCCAGACTCTAGAAAGTGTGAAACATCCATGTAGAACCCTGGTTGCACAGCTATATGTCAAATACGTAAATGAAATAATGAGAGGATAGTCCCTTGAGAGACAAAAGTTCAGGGAGATGTGCCCTGCACTCAAGTTTTTATGAACACTGCTACATTTTTTATAAAGCAAATTTCATTAAATTAACTCATTTTGTTTAATTAATAATTAATGTCTCACTGAGGTGCAAGAGTGCATCCGTTGGCAAGGTTACATTTGAAATCAAAGGAAAGGAAATGGAGACATGAGAGAGCAGGGGAGAAACATTGTGTGAGTGTGTACAATACGTGTATGCGTTTCACTGCATCACCTGCATAATAAGTACGACATGGCCTATTATTTTATCTGGCTGCCCCTCGCCAGAAAAACGTCATAATTGGTCCTTTTATTTGAACTCATGGTAATGCTTTCCTGATAAGTGACAGCGAACAGTGCAGCCCGCTATCTTTACATCCATAATGGACGGTTTCGCAGAACATCTCATTTCACACCTCACGATTAACACGCGTCACATCACAGACCTTTTCATAATTAAAAAACCATCTGTCCCAAACTTTAAGCATATAGTTGCCACATGCAGGTATTGTAGAGAGAAGGAGTTCACCATTGATTCTTGTTTGGCAGCTAGGTTGTAATATTAATGTCTTTTTCACTACTAATGACTGGGGTGGAAATGATTAGTCACTCAACAGAAATACAATCTGCAACTGTTTTGATGATCAATTAATTTCACATTTTATGGCTCTTAAAGGTGCAGTGTGTAGGACTGAGGGGGATATATTAGCAGAAATGGAACATAACATAGTAAGTATGTTTTCTTTAGTGTATAATCACATTAAAATAATAATTGTTGTGTTTTTGTTACCTTAGAATGAGATGTTTACACCTACAAAGGGAGCAGATGGAGTCCACCATATTCACTGCCATGTTTCTACAGTAGCCCAGAAAAGACAAACCAAACACTGGCTTCAGATAGGGCCATTTGTATCTTTGCGTTTTTGCATCGGCCGCCATAGTTAAAAACCTATCTTCAGTGAGGAGCACAGGAGAAACTCTGATTTGTGTTGTGTGACTGCTTTATTCAGCGTTTTATCCAGTTTTAATGACCTGTCCGTTTGTTTTGGAGAAGAGGAGACCTCTGCAGACAATTCGGCTTCCGGGCAAAACCACCTGAACATTTGGATTTTAAGTTATCAGAGAAAAAAGGTGAGCACACTATACTGTAGCATATGGTGGGCAAGCTGCCGCACAGCATAGGAGGAACATTGATTTGTGATGTGAAACTGCTTTCTTCAGTGTTCTTAGTGGTTTTACTCACCTGGTCATTAAAAAATGATCATTAAGTTAATCAATAGTAACATTAAGCATGAGTTGGAACCAATAAGGTCAACATTGGTGTCTTTGAACCATGACTTGCCATGAGGAGTGTTTTTGTAAAAAACCCAAAAGTGTTTGTTTGCAAAAACAGATATCTCCATTTTCATTATTTTCCTCAATCATGTTTTGTGCATGCCAAAGAAAATCAGTTAAACTGGTTTTCATTGTCTTGGCAAGAGATGTCAGACTTTTGAAATGTTCATAAATCATGGTTAGTTTATCAAAGGGGTATTAACAAGTTATTTGGACTAAGTATCTTGGGGGTCTAACAAATGTCTTGAATTTATTATGTTCCTCATAAATCATTAGCAAAGTCTATTTTATTATATTCTAAACCCTGCATTGTTTACATCCACATTTACTTTCTACATGTTACCACTAACAACTATGGATGAAGGAAGCAGCAGATGCATGCATCTTAATGCATGATCTTCTTGTAAAAACATCCATAGCATCAGTAGCGGTCAGAAACTCGACCTAGTCGCCAGTAAAAATGTTGGCATTGTAAATTTCTGCAAACCACAGATACATTACATTTCCATGTTATTAGAAGATATAGAATTTCATAATTAGAGGTTTTTGTTATATATTGCTGGAAAGTACTGAGAAAACATGAAGTAATAATGAATTATTATGGGCCACATTGTCCCTGTTGATTTTCTAATTGAACTTTTGCTTTGAAGGCTATTAAATTGAATTATGTGGTACAACAAAGGATTTAAGAAGTTGTGTATTTGTCTTCAGACCAGTCACCAGAATAATTGCTTGCATTGTATCTTTCTTCAGACAACAGTATTGAATGTGTTAAAACTTTGCATTTTTTATGTTTCAGCATCTCTGTGGTAAACATGGTTAGGTTTAGGCACAAAACCCACTTGGTAATGGTTAGGAAAAGATCATGTTTTGGCACAGAATATCCAGCTTTTTTGCTAGAATACCGGCTGGAAACACAAAAATATCCTCCACTTTTTGTGGCACTATCCCCACAAGGATAAACAGCGATGGGTCAGTAAAAAACACCAACATTTGGTGCCTAAAAAGCCTCTGGAAACACCTTGATGGTTCAATAAAAAACACCCACGTTTGGGGGGAAAAAGTTACAGGAAAACGCTGACAGGTCCTTAAAAACACAGACATTTGAGGATGAAAAGCTGAAACAAGTACAGACACAGGTCCCTTAAAAAACACCCAAGTTTGGTACCTAAAAAGCTGCTGGAAACACAACGACTCAAAAAACAACCAGTTTCATTGTTTGTCGGTCTCTTACAGTGGTCTAGAGCTTGCCAGGGGCCTGTATCATGAAGCAGGATTAATGTCTTAGCGAGGTAACTTTTTTTTCAGTCTCTTCGGTCTCTCTGTCACACACTGCCAATCACATTTCTAAACTCCAAAGGCTGTTGTGCAATTAGCAATCAGCAATTTGTTATACTTTCTCAACTGCTAAAACAGTAAACCCTATTGTCTGAACCAAATGCTCAGTTGCCTGAACCCACTGATTGAATCAGTCACTCTTTTGGCAAAACCATAAGCACTTTTCACCTGTTTAGACACAACTTGCCAACACATTTTCATTGTGATGCACCTGTGCTGCATAATGGTGAGCACAGGTGGCAAAAGTCAAACACAATTAAAGCACAGGTGTCACCGGCTGAACACAACAACTCAAAATTGATCACACTTGTGGCTAATGATGTGAGGGAACATATATAAGCCAGTTCAGAGAGCACTGGTTTGTGAGGCACTACAATGGATAGAAATCTGAGAGGAGGAGTTCGTGTTGGAGATGGTTGAGGTGGTCGAGGCGGTCGAGGCGGTCGAGGTGGTCAGCGAAGACAAAGAATAGTAATATCTGATGAAATCAGAGCTACTGTGACTGACCATGTTCTTGTCCATGGTATGAGCATGAGGGAGGCCGGACAAAGGGTACAACCAAACATCAGTAGATTCACTGTGTCCACCATAATCCGAAGATTTAGAGAAGAGAACAGGTAATTACCTTTTTTTGAACGCAACTCAGACAGAGTCAAAGAGCAAAGATTCCAGTATGTACAGGTTGGTATATATCCAGACACATCCAATGTTGATTACTGTAGGTAGTGATTTATTGTAGTGGCCTAAATCACTTTTTCTGTATCACTTACAAAACTATGTCTATTTCTGCAGAGAGTTTTTCAACTGGATGCAATGGAAAGACCCCATGAATACATCTACATGGATGAAGCTGGGTTTAATCTCACCATCTCACATGTGAGATGCTCTGTTAGGGGAGCAGGATGAGCATCCCATCTATGTTTGGGACAATGTGAGTTTTCACAGAGCCCTCCAGGTTAGAGAGTGGTTCAATATGAACCAAGGTTTTATCAATCTTTACCTTCCACTGTACTCCCCTGCCTGTGGTGACATAGGTGTGGAGGCATACCAAGCCTGGATACGGCATGCCAGGGGTTTTTCCCCCGTTGCCTGGCCAGACAAATTGTGGCCTGTGATGTGGATGAAGTCCCGTGGCCTGACCCAGTACGGAGAAACGATGCTGTGGCTGAGTAATGCACTTCTCATTTGTATATTTTTGTACTTTATTTTTACGTAGGTTTACTGTATACAAGTGCTAAATGCATAAGATTTCTGTTTGTTTTTGTACTGTACAAGTGCTACGTGTAAATGTGCACAGGTTTTTTGTTTTGCAACATGCATTTAGCCTACAGTGAACAATAAACATTTATTTCTACAGCTTCATGTCCTGAGCATTATGTTTTCTATTTTTCTATGTAGTGTTTAGTGACTGCTCAGTAGTGTTTTTAATTTTGATTGACTCCGGGCGCGATTTGACAACATAGTTCAGTTTTGGGCACAGATTAAACTGTTTTGAGGTGAAAGTTTGGTTTTGCAAGAAGAGTCTGAGGTTTTGTGAATGTAGCTTGAAAATTGGGTTTTGTGTTCAGTTTAGAGAAAAGGAGAGCAGCTTTTGAGAAATGTATCTTAGCAATTAAGAAACTGTAAAAGGGTCACAGATGGGCTCCTGGTTTGTTTGGAGAACAATGGATGGTGGCAACATTGAAGAGAGAGGTGAGCAGCAAGGCAGAGGAGTGAGAGTAAGAGGAGGAGGTGGAGAAAGAGGACAAGGAGGAGGTGGAGGAGGACGACGACAAGGAGGAAGAGGACAAGGAGGAGGAGGAGAAAGGAGAACCATAATCTCTGAGATTAGGGCCACTATCATTGATCATGTGGTCAGCCATGGTTTGCCCATGAGGGAGGCTGGCCAGAGAGTCCAACCCAAGTTGAGTCGCTTCTCGGTTGCCTCAATAATTCGGACTTTCAGAAATGAGCATAGGTAAGAAACCTACTCGCCTTGCTGTAGTACTGCATATCAATACAGTATTCAATGAGTGTTGCAAGGACCTTGCTGTATTTGTATCTATTTGAATCTTTTGCAGAACTGCAAGATTACCACACCGTGGTGGGAGAGGAAGACTCCTCACAGATGAGCAGGAGACTGCAGTAGTCAACATGGTGCTGGCAAACGATGTCATAACCCTCCGACAAATCCGAGATGCAATCATTGCAGACCAACACATATTCCAGAATATAGCAACAGTGAGTTTAACCACAGTGGGCCGTGTTCTCCAACGCAACTCCATGAGGATGAAGCAGGTATACAGGGTTCCTTTTGAGAGGAACACTGCCAGAATCAAGGATATTTGCTGTGACTATGTGCAAGTAAGTCCTATACATTCCACAACTGTGTCCTATCAGCACTGACACACTACTGTATTGTACTCCAATGTTGTCCTTTTTTTTTATTATTATTATTTTTTTTTACAATGTTTCACAATAGCCTATACTCTATTGAACACTCTTGGTGTACGGTATATACTGTAATATTGTCCTGTTGTCTGTTTCAGGCATATCTTGACCTAGATGCAGCAGCAGACCTGCATGAATTTATACTGACACAGAGGTAATCAGGCTTGTTGTTGTCTGGGACAACGTCTGTTATTTGTTATCTCTTTCATTTCAGCCAGTTTGCATCCACAGTTTGCTGTGATTTACAGTAGACTGAACATTTTGAGTACAAATAAAATATTATTTGTTGTACAAGTATTGTGTTGTCTTCGATTTGAATATACGCAAAAACATGATATGGTAATACAGTATTTTACATCCAACAGGTGAATGTAACACTGAACATGCAAAGGCATGATTCTACTGATAAAGCATCCATATAGTGTTTTCCATTCATACTATAGTGTTTTCCATTCTGCACATCAGTGTTCAATAAGACATGTCTACTCATATGCTGTATGTGTTTGTCATTTGAAAAGAAAATGCCATTTAGTGAGGAGGTAATACTGTTTTGAGGGCAAAGTGTGCTTTTGCAAGAGAAGTGTAGGATTCTGCATTTTGTGTGTAAGTTTTGTGATTTGTGTTTAGGGTTGTGAGAAAGCGAGGTTGTCAATCAGGAAATGTGTTTAAGCAATCGTGATGTAATAGCACCATTACGTAATTAGTGCCAACATTATTTTTTTGTTGGAGGAAATGATCCCTGTTAAAGATAATGGGCCTAATTGACAGCTTTGCTGCTGGAAATGTGGAAAGTAGCCTATCATGTCTACACTTCATGGTGTTTGAGGGATTTTCCTTTTTGTTTTGTAAAGAGGGAGACTAGGTATATTTTTGTGCAGCTTTTAATTTCTAACACAGCTCAACATCAGGATGATTTTATTCAGACTATCAGTTTGGTGTTGATATGATTTAATTGTGATGTCAGCTTTAAGCTTTATTGTAGCATATATAACATTAAGACAAAGAAGAACAGTTTATCAGACGCAATGATATTAGATGATAATTGTAATACACGCAATTCATCTGCTCAGCATTGATTTCATGGGATTCAAGGGTGTGATCAGTGTCAGATGTACAGGTACAGGTGCTGTAGCTACTTGAACCAGTGATGAGTAATTTAACCTACACATAATTGTATTTGCTACCTTGTTTTGTCTTGATTTTCCCCTCTCTCCTCCTCTATTTCTTCTTTCCTGACCCATTTTTTCTCTCTTGTAAATCTTGTAAATTTTATTTATTTATTTTTTAACATTATGTACAAATAAACTAATCTAAACTAGAACTTAACATTATTCATCCATCCATTCATTCATTATGCGTTGCCCCGCATGTTTCCTCCTCCTGCAGCTGCCACGGTGTTGGCCTTTTCTGTAATGTTGCTTTTCTCCTCCTCATATTTTAGCAGAATTAATGTCTGATCCTCACTAGAAATAGTTTTTTCCCCTCACATACAGCGCTCTGTGAGGACGCTCAGTGAGGACGCTCAGTGACACTCAGTGATGCTGCGCTTCTCTTGAGTGATTGGTCCGCTGCGTGCATGTTCATGGCTCTTGATAAAGCAACCCTGGGTTGATACTGATTATCCTGATTGCCATTGTTGGGGTCAGTCAACCCAGGATAGGTCTGGGTAACCCAGGAAAGGTTGATCTTTATACAGGCCCTGGGGGCCTCACCTTGGTGTCATGACATCCACCACCCCCTCAACCTCCCAATGAGTATCAGCTTATATATTATGGAATTGATGTGTATGAAACATACAAATGTAATGTGTTCATGGTTTACAGAAGTGTACACCACCAACATTTTCTTCTGGTGCTGCAAAATCTCCACAGGGACGTTGACATGTATTGGTGAAAACACAGAAAAGCAGATATTGACAGTGATTGATTGTCAAAAACAATCAATAAAAGCATTTTGTCACAGGGAGCACTTGTCTGAGAGCTTTTGAGTCTTTCAAAATTCAACTCATAGATTAAATCTGACCAGCGGTCGAATCCAAACCCATGAGGCTCCCTTTGACACAGATCCCTGCTGACTTTAAGATGATTGGATGTTTTTAATCTCAGAGGCCTCATACATATGGTAACACCCTATTGAATACAGACCTATCTAGTATCTGTTGTCTTGATTTACCTGGTTTGAAATAATGATTGGCCTGACACTGTTTGAAATGAGCTCAAAAGAAATCGGTCCTTGTCCCTCAGGCTGTTAAGGGCTGATCTCTTCCCAGGCAATTTATAGATTCTTTCCTTCACTTCGATCATCATGCATGAGGAATCAGTGATGTCTCTTAATCAAATTAATGTACAAGAATGCAGCAGGAAATCGATAATGAAGGTTTACATTGGTTTATGTGAAGGAAAGTGGAGTCCTGCTCTGTACATGCACCTGCCACACAGCTTTTCAGCCAGATTCCCTTATTATCCCCCCAAATATCTTAATCCAATGCTATCATTGACGGTTTGATGATGGTTTGAGACTACTGCACACATACACGCACACACACACATGCTACACGCCCCCCCTCCCCGCGCCACATGTTGAGGGTTTTTGTCCCCAACGCGTTAAAAGGCGCTGTGAGTGATAAAAGCCCGGGCGCACTTAGAGCCGGACGGGTGGCCGCGCAAGAAGAGGAGCGCACCTCTCCGGACTCGAGCGCACGGCGGAGGGGCGGATCCAACATGACACCGGCATCTGCTCTCTGAATCCTCACTCGCCCCCCACTCTCTTGGACTGGATAGTCCAGCCTTTACAACTCTCTTTTGTCTTTATTGAAAGCTGCCACATGCGCGCACGGTGCAACAGAGGACTCCCCCGCGCGCCTTCGCTGCTGCTCCGGATGGGCTGACAGCGGCAACATTGGATGGTTCCGTCCCGCGGTGCAAACTTCGGGCTGGTGCAAACTTCGCGGCTCAGCCCGGTATGATCGTTTGCAACGTGAGCCTGAGCTGTGCGCACTGTCCCGGGGGAGGAGCCGGCGGCACGGCGGCGACGGACACCTACGAGGAGGTGTCCGGTTCTCTCCCTCCTCCGTCCCTGAGTCCGAGGGGGCACCTGGTGGTGGCGGTGTGCCTCGGCTTCATCGGCACCTTCGGGTTCCTCAGTAACTTCCTGGTGCTCGCGCTGTTCTGCCGGTACCGGACTCTGCGCACGCCCATGAACCTCCTGCTGGTGAGCATCTCTGCGAGCGACCTGCTGGTCAGCGTGCTGGGCACCCCGTTCAGCTTCGCAGCCAGCACCCAGGGGCGGTGGCTGATCGGACGCGCTGGGTGCGTTTGGTATGGGTTCATTAACGCATGTTTAGGTGAGCAGCTGTTAACATTTTCTTTGGCACGTGTCACAGTGAGCACATTTCAGGCTGTAGTAACGAATTAAATCTTTAAATCTAAATCTGGTCATCCGCTCATTTTCACTTCTGAGAGGAGAAAAAGATTTGATTTTGCATCTTTACTCTGCCGCCAGTTAGTTCGTTTCTCAATATAACTTCTAATTAACTCCAGATGTCGCTGAAAGTGTGAAAATCTGGTCCCCAAAATGTCCTTTTTCAGTTTAACCCCTTGGCACGTCATGCCCTTTATCCAAAACAATTCCACAAGCACCAAAAGTCACAGCACTTCTCAGTTCTTCGTCGTTCAGGGTTTGCAGCTTTAGAAACAGCAGTATAATAATCTAGATTTGCTCTGCAAGATTTTTTTTCTCTTGCAGCTTGCAAGAAAATGAAGAAAACATGCTTTCATGGCTGGCAGCAAAATCCTGTTAGCCAGTTTCATTCTGCAGTTAATTTTGATCACAATCCTTTTAATTTGTGAAGGTAATGTGCTGTTCACTGCTGATTATGTTCAATCTAGCAAACTGAATTTCCCACAGGGACATAGGTACTGTAATGTGATATGGTAATGTGTCATAATTCATATTTAGTCCCAGACATTTTTTTTATGGAGGATGATAGATGCAGAGGAGATGAATACTAAAATAATCATAAAGCATGGAAAAAGCATTTCTGACCGCATTACATAATAAATCCGCTCTTGTTAGGCTCTTCAGATCCTGAGAGGTTGTGTCTGGTGTTCATGTGTGCACACAGGACAGTTGACAGAGCTCTTCACCGGTGCTGGGATCAAATCTGTGACCTCGCACTTTCAGGACAATCACACTAATTGCTGCCCTTGGCTTAATTAATGTCACCCCTCTGCTGAGAAACTACTCACAAACCTATTTTTCTAGCTGTCGTTCTTGTTCTCACTGAATTTAGATGTTTTTCTCTTTAGATTTTAGTGACTGTGAGTGCACGTGTGTGAAGAATCGATATTTCAGTGAACTAAAAGTGCAGACCTCTTTTCTCCTTCACTCACCTTCTCGTCATCGATCTCCGTTAGTTTTATTGCTCTCTGGAGTGGTGTTGATGCTCTAAAATCTCTTGTTTTCTCAACGGAGCATGGACCTGAAGCACTGTGAGGTTCAGTACATGTTGTTGCTCTTAAATTGTCTGTTTCCTCTCTGGAGCCTGGACTTGCAGTAAGGTGTTGTTGCTCTTAAATGTGTTGTTTTTTTTCTGATATGTCCGGACTGGCAGTGAGGTGGTGTTGCACTCAATAGTTTTCCCCTGGGAGTCTGGACTATAGCAGTAAGATGTTATCATTGCTCTTAAATTAGTTTTCTTAATGGAGTCTGGGCTCGTAGTAAAGCACATGTTTTCTTGTTCCTAAATTAGTTGTTTTCTCTATGGGGTCTGGACTTGCAGTAAGGTGTTGCTCTCAAAAGTTGTTCTGGACTTTGAGTCAGGTGTTGTTCCCCCCAAAATCTGTTGCTTCCTCTTCGGAGTCTAGACTTGCAGTGAGGTGTTGTGGCTCTTAGTTAGTTTTCTGGGGCAACCTCGAGCTCAACAGGTGGAGTGTTTTCCCACATATAGGCCGAGTCCTGTGTAGCAGCCTGGGTTCGATTCCAACCTGCAGGCCATTTCTGTGTGTCCTTCCCATTTTCTCTGCCCCTTTCCTGTCTCTCTCCAACTGTAGGCAAAAATTCCCCAAAACAAATCAATCAAAAAATGTATTTTGTTGCAGTTGAGTCCGGACTCACAGTGAGATATCGCTGCTCTTCGATAAGTTGTTTCCTCTGTGGATTCTAAACTTGCTGTAAGGTGTTGTTGCTCTTAAATGTGTTGTGTTTTTTTCTGAGGTGTCTGGACTAGCACTGAGGTGTTCTTGCACTTAAAAATCTATTTTTAGTGTGCCTTAACTCACAGTGAGGTACAGTTATGTTTTTTTCCCTTTTAAATCAGTTGTTTCCTTTATGGCGTCTGGACTTGAAGTAAGGTGTTGTGACTCTCAAATCAGTTGTCTCTGTGGAGTGTGCACTAGCAGTAAGGTGTTGTTGTCACTTAAAATGTGCTGTTTCCTTAATGGAGTCTGAACTCGCATTAAAGTATGTGTTTTGTTGCTCCTAAATTTCTCCATGGAGTCTGGGTGTAAAGTAAGGCACAGCAATGTGTTGTAGCTCCTAAATCTATTGTTTTTTCTTCAGAGTCTGGATTTGAAGTAAGGTGCAGGAAAGCGGTGTCGTCGCTCTTAAATCTGATCTTTTCTTTGTGGAGTCCGGACCTGCAGTGAAGCGTCCCTGGAGTGCCTGCTAACATGAAGGTGTTGGTGCTCTAAAACCAGCAGTAAGGTGTTATCGTTGCTCTAGATTAGTTGATTTCTTAAGGAAGTCTGATTAATGTCTAATCACAAGAGCGTGAGTGTCCATGCGCCATCCAATAACGGTGCGCGCTGTCCACCTGGCACTCGATATGCTGCTGCAGTGGTTTGTATCCAGTGACATTTCAGGTATGAACTGAGCTATTGAGTATCTTTAAGCAGTGAAAGTTATTATTAATTTATTTTTACTTGTAGGTTCAGTTTGTTTATATATGGTACAGTGATTTGTTTTCCACTACAGAGCTCTATGGGGCCAGCATTTTACTCGTGTTTGCGACTATAAATAGTTTTGTGCGTGCAAAATAAGAGTTCAGATTTCAACCAGCAGCAGAAACTAAAGGCAAATCCTGCCGGTTGTGGGTTGAACAGACACAGATGGGAATGTATTCCTGTCAAATACGGCGGAGGCTCATAGTGCTGCGCAGCACATGAACGGCTTACTGGCGATGGATAAGTCCGGCTCCAGGTCCAATAATGTCCTCTTCTTGGCGTCTTGACTGCCCAAAAGTACCTGAACAGCCGAACTGTGGCGGCACACAGGTATGTGGCGTGTCAGAGAAGAAAAGAGCCGTTCACATTTCTCTCTTGTGGCAGGTAATGGCCCACAAACCTCACCGCACTATAGGGACTGTTCACTACTTATGAAGGGACTCTCAGGGGAGGAGGGTGGCTGATTGATTTTTATTTTATTTATTTATTTATTTTATTTCAATCCCCCCTATGTTAATCACTTATTGATGCTGTTTTTGAAGTATGAATAAGTCAATAAGTAATTCATTCCTTTGAAATATCATTGATGTATTATAGAAAAGTGATTTATCTTTTTATAAATGACAAAAGGCACATCTGCCTCATTTTCCCTGTCATGATACTACTCAGAACCATGATACTTTCACTGGTGTCGTACCGTGGGTCCCAATTTACCGTGACAACACTACTACATAGTAGTGTCTACTTGATTTGTATCTGTGCTGTTCAGATTAATATGACAGGTACTTTTTGTTTGTTGATAGTGTATATTGCACTAGTAGTTTAACACTGTCTTGGAATTTAATAAATATTGACAATCAATTTGAAACCCTTACAGCTGCATATTTGTTTTCAGAATGGGATTTTTCCTGTGAACAGGATTTCCTGCTTTTCTGACCTTATACTTACCTCAAGTTGCCTTTTGGGACATACATGCATACATACGTACATATCATACTTGCCTGTAGAGAGGAGTTTATTACAGCCTAAAGGCTAAAGGCACATTAAGGTGTTGCAGCTCCTAAATCTCCTGTTTTTTCCTCAGAGTATGAATTTGAAGTAAAACGTAAGGTGCTGTTACTCTAAAATAAGGAGTCTGAACTTCCAGTTAGGTATTGGTGCTCCTAAATGTGTTGCTTCCTCTATAGTCTTGACTTGAAGTAAGGCAGAGCAGGGAGTTGTACCGACTAAATGTCTTGTTTTCCCTTTAGTTTGGACTTGAAGTAAGGTGCAGTGAGGTGTTGCTGTTGCTCCTAAATCAGTTGTTCTCTCCTCAAACCATTTTTGACCCAGACTCTGTTTTCTGTGTTTCTGTATTGAACAATTGCCAACTCAATTTCTCAATAACTCCACTATACAGCTACTGACGGGGTCAACAGCTTCCCAATACAATCCTGAAAGCTTCATGCACATCTCTCAACAAACTGACATCTACTCTGTAGTGAGACATTCACAATTTATATACCTGATTTGCAGTTTATCCATGACCTGGGATCTTTCACGATTAATTCTGCACAGCGTGTCTCTGTGGTGTACGTTCAGAAGCATTTGTAGGATATACAAGCAATAACCAAAAACATCAAAACTGTATATGAGAGGATCACAGGCTCATATTGAAAAAGACCAGAATGAGATGCTTTGGAGATTGAATTCTGGACTGGGATGCTTATTGGCTCTGAGGAGTGGTGAGATGGAGACAGGCGCCCTGACATCAAAGATTTATGTGAGTAGTTTGGTCAGAATTGATCAGATTGTGGAAAAACAAGATGAAATGCATCTTACTTTGAAAATACCCTGAAATAACCTGAAGGTTCGAGGTATTCCACACTGTACTCTGGCTGATGGAACGCTTGGAGGCAACAGTAAAAATAGTGTACAGGTGTAACTGTTACCCAAAAAGACGTATAGTACCTGACAGGATCAGCTGCTTTTGTCTGTTTTATTTAAACTAAATATATTCAGGCTTATCTGTTAATAAAGTAATTGGCAGATTAATCAATAATGAATATAAACTGCTTAAGTGAATGAATGAAGCATCATCTTTTGTGGAAGAGAGTTACTTTTTGGAGGAGAGCTCTTAAATCAGACCAACCGGCTAAACCGGAAATCGGCACAAGCCTACTGGTTAGCTCATGCAAATGCTTTATTTTTGGGTAAAAATGCCTTGTTGATGCCAGAGGTCAGAGCAGAATGGCCAGACTGGTTCAAGATGATAGAAAGGCAACAGAAACTCAAATAACCACTGGTTACAACTAAGGTCTGCAGAAGACCATCTCTGCACCAACAGCATGTCGAACCTTGAAGCAAATAGGCCACAGCAGCAGAAGACCACACCAGGTGCCACTCCTGTCAGCTAACAACAGGAAACTGAGGCTACAGTTCACACAGGCTCACCAAAACTGGACAACAGAAGATTGGAAAAACATTGCCTGGTCTGATGAGTCTGGATTTCTGCTGCCACATTCAGATGGTAGGGTCAGAATTTGGTGTAAACAACATGAAAGCATGGATCCATCCTGCCTTGTATCAACAGTTCAGGTTCAGGCGGTGTAATGGTGTGGGGATATTTTCTTGGCACACTTTGGGCCCCTTAGTACCAACTGAGCATGGTTTAAACACCACAGCCTACCTGAGTATTGTTGCTGACCATGTCCATCCCTTTATGACCACAGTGTACCATCTTCTGATGGCTACTTCCAGCAGGATAACGCACCATGTCACAAAGCTCAAGTAATACAGTAATACATTGTGTTTTTTTCAGTACTTTCCAGCAATATGTAACAATAACCTCTGATGATGCTCTTCTTAAGGTGACCTGGATAAGCAGCATAAAATAGATGGATGACTGAAACGCCAAAGCGCACACAATTCACTGATGAAACAATCCCACTTTTAATTTATAGTGTATAATGTCTTCCAATCGCCCACAATCAGATACAGAAACATTTGATAACTAACTTCCACCACTTACTCATTAGTATCTCCCCAGGTATACACATTCAGTCTGAGCAGCGATAATGGACCACTTTCAGGCTCCACAAAACAGAAATGGATCTACTCAGATTGGCAGGACTGAAGTAAAAACAGAGCCGCGACTTTTCATTTCACCTTTTTTCTGCCGGTTCATTTGCTCATTTACTTATTGAGACACTGTCCGTTCTGTCCTGCTGCGGTTACCCAGACAACATCAGAGCTACTGTACCGTGCAGCCGGGCACTGTTAAGCCTGTAATCAAGTCTCATCAGGTCAGTGCTGCCGGAATAAGGTCTTCATCATGAGCTCACAGATGATGTCTTTTGCTGTCTGTCTTTGTCCTTTTCTCTCTGCTGTCGTCCTTCAGTGGTCCACTGTCACGAGGCTGGATGGAGCAACAGGTGCAGGGATATGCGAGAGCCAAAGTTGGATAATATCTGAAAGAAAGAGAGAGGTATTAGTTGTAAATCTTTTGGCCATGTCTGCACATTTTGAACTGGCTTGAATAGAAGGCATTGGCTCAGGTCACCATGAGAAATGAGGTTATGCTGGAAATCAGACAGTGTTTCGTACTAACCTGCATATTGTAAAATCCTCAAACGAACTGTAGGTTAGATACAAGATCCTGTACCACCCCAACCTATAGCTTAACAATTTTGTATTTATAAGTGATGCAAGACACTGTTTTTCCCTGCATGAGTATGCCTGATTTTTTTTTATATATTGTGGCACTCAGCTGTGATATAGCACTTAGGATTACCATGACCTGGATGACTGAGACTCTTCACCGTCAGCTGTGAAAACTTATTCAGACATATAGAGGATACTGAGGTCAGGTTCAGTCACGCTTTAAATTGAATTTGTTTAGATACAAGGATGCATTGCTGAGTGTAGAGCTGAGATGATTATATTGATTAGTAGATCGAAGTTTCTGCAACCGCAGACATCTATAAGGTGATGTAGTTCAGATCATGTGTGTATGAGCTGTGTTTCTTGTCATAAGGCGGAGAGGGTGGTGGGTGACCTGACACCTAGATGAGACAGCTTCAGAGCAGCAGACAGCAGCGGACCACTGTTTGAGATCGACTACAGCAGGTATTTTTAACAACATGTGGAGACATTTCCAGCTGTGTTTGTGGCAACAACTGTTACATTTTAGCAACACATCGGAACATTTCTAGTGAGATGCTGGGACGTTACCATCCTGATAACTTTGTTAACGACTCATTGGGACATTTCCAGCTGTGTTTGTGGAAACAAAATGGATATTTTTTAATGACACCTTGGGTCACATTCAGCAGTGTTTTTCGTGACAAACCTGGGTATTATTTGGCAAAACATCAGAACATCCCCAGCCCTTTTTGTGGTGACAAACCGGGTATGTATGTATGAGATTCAATTCAATTCAATTCAATTTTTTTTTTATAAAGCCCAATATCACAAATAACAATTTGCCTCAGAGGGCTTTACAGCATACTACATCCCTCTGTCCTTTGGACCCTCACAGCGGATAAGGAAAAAAAAACCAAAATCCCTTTAACGGACTTCCAGGATGGACAGACGTGCAATAGATGTCATACAGAACGGATCAACATGATAAATTAACAGTAATCCATATGACACAATGAGACAGAAAGAGAGAGAGACAGAGAGAGATGCAGGACAGACAGTAATGATAGCTTACAACAACATTAATTTAAGTAATAATATTATAATTATGGCTATTGTGGTACAATAAGTTGTAGGTATATATTAATATATCATAGTATATGTATGTAACAATAGTCATGTGTGTATAATGACAGTAGAAGTGTGACTAATGATAACAGCTGCAAAAGAGGCATCAGACAGGACCACGGCAGCAGCACAACCACGTCACACGATCTAGGCACCGCTGCGATACAGGGTAATGCTTTGGAGCACAAAGGCTCTGGAGAAGAAGCCGAGTTAGTGACATGCAGTAGAGCCGAGTTAGCGAGATGCAGTAACAGGACATGAATGTTAGCAAAGGAGAGAGAGAGAAGGAGAGAGGGTGCTCGGTGTATTATAGGAGGTCCCCCCGGCAGACATAGGCCTAAGTCAGCCTATCTAGGGGCTGGTCCAAAACAAGCCTGAGCCAGCCGTAACTATAAGCTTTATCAAAGAGGAAAGTCTTAAGTCTAGTCTTAAATGTGGAGATGGTGTCTGCCTCCTGGACCGAAACAGGAAGATGATTCCACAGGAGAGGAGCCTGATAGCTGAAGGCTCTGGCTCCTGATCTACTTTTGGAGACTTTAGGGACCATGAGTAACCCTGCATTCTCAGAGCGCAGCGTGCTGGTGGGATAATATAGCACTATGAGCTCTCTAAGATATGACAGAAATGTTGAGACATTTCCAGTCATGTTTGTGGCAACAAAATCAGATATTTTGTTACTGACATGGAAGGACATTTCCAGGAGTGTTTTTGGCAACAACACCAGGTACTTTTACAGCAACATGTAAGAAGTCAATTAGAAACCTGAAATAGTTTCACCTATTGTCACCCTCCAATTACTCAGTATGCATGACGTTCAAGACATCAGATTACCGCAAAAAGGGCTAGAAATTAACCTGCAGTTTCAGTGTACGGTAAGCATCCACTCCTCATGGGCTGGGAGTTGTGCTGTCTGTTCAGCATCTGGGTCAGAAACAGTTTTTCTTTGCTATCTGTTGGACCTGAAACAAGAAAGAAGAAGAGAGGGAAAGAAAAGGGGAGACAGAGGTGAGGTAAAAAGTAACAGAGGGAGAAATAGGAAGAGGGTCATACCGATTTAGAGAAAGAGGGAGAGGGACAACGGAAAAAGGGGGAGACAATGAAAGATGATTAGTTCCTGTGCTGACTCAGGCACAGGCCACTGGGTCATTCATTTTAACATAAATCTATTCCACACCACGCGGAGAGATGGTGAGGAGGAATCCGGCCTCAGGTGAAAAACTCATTAAAATGCATGGTGGAGAATCGAAGTGGGCCACGTTTGAATCAAAGCCAACATTAGGGACAGATACGTTCCCCCTGAATCCCCACCAGGCCCAGAGGAGGGAGACCGTGCAATCGTTGCACGAAATGATGAATGAAACGTGGTGGCTGCTTAGAGAAGTTTCTCCTGTTGCTGAGGTAGCAGACCATTCATATTAAAAGAATCCACTAAACTCGGCTGGAAAGAGTGTGGGTGTCGTTGTGAGATTCATTTATCCATTATTATATAATCATGTTGTAATTTCCACACAGGTTTATTTTCATTGTCCTTTTAATGATTTTCATTTCGTGCAATTACACAATCATACAACAACAATATTTTGAGATCACAGGATACTTATTGTTGCAATTACAAGACCATAATTTTGTGATTACAAGAAGACAGACGTGGTTACTTAAGTCACAAATAGATGATTACCTTATCATGCAAAAACAAAACAACAAAGCTTTCTGCCATTTCCTTCAGCCCTATGGAGTGTTTTAGCTGCTTTTAGCTCATTGTTTTGATTTCTCGGACCGCAAAGTCTTATCAACCTTGTTTCTGGCAGTTTTTTTTCCAGCACAAAAAAAGCTTTAATAAACCCACTGTATGCTACCAAACAGCAGAAAGACAAAGTTGGTAAATGTAGTTCAGTATAGCATCTGAAGAGCCAGATATTTCCCTCTGGAGTAGGTGGAGACCAAAAAAGAGCAAAGTGAATATTCAGCCGTCGCCAAAAGAAATGTTGGCATTGTACGTTTCTGCAGACCACAAATCGTTACATTTGCACATGTCATATGTATAATAATGTAAAGCAGTTCACAATAGTTAAGTTTGTACCCTTTCTCTTACCTTACAAATGTTTCCTTGTTGGTAGATGTAGCATGTTTATTGGTTAGCTGACGTGACAAGGTTACGTAAGAAGACAGCAAAGGTTGAACGGGGCGGACGGAACAGTAGCCTTCACTGATGTAAATGGAGGACAATATCAACGTTTCTGAAGTGAAGTAGCATATGAGCTGACTTTGTCATCGGGAGGTGGAGGGGATGGTGGATGGTGTGGTGGTGTGGTGAGAGGTCTGGCAAGCTGCAGACTACTGCTCAAGACCACCAAACAACAGAACTAGTTTTGTTTTAGAGTTCTTCCAGCAGCTTTTAGTGAGAGTTTCACGTTGCTTTTTATTCACCAAATGTATGAGATTTTAGTGACACTGTTGCTTTTCCATCAGAGGTGGTGCCACAGAAAGTTGTTGTTTTGTTTTTTTTACAGAGAAATCACTGGTTTTGCCAGCAGTGGCAACCAAACCAGCAAATTTAAGCCAATACATGATCTTTTCCTAACTATAACCAAGAGGTTTTTCTGCCTAAACCTAACTAAACATAAACCACAGCATTGTTAGAATGTAGTAGAGCAGACTTGCTGCTACTTAATAACACAAATGTAACGTAACTGTGGTTTGCAGAAACAAGGGTAGGATTTATTCTTGTGATTTGAGTTCAGATTTTGGGTTGAAATTCATCAGATGACAAAATTACATATTAATGCTAATGTTGAGTCTGCATGTATAATAGGCCACTGTTTGCTAGCACGCTAGGTAAATCAGCTTTGCAAGATGACAATATGCCCATTATTAGTTTATCAGTCTGTTCTGCTGCCACCAGGCGCCGACTATTTATCAGAGAGTTAAGGAATTCTCCCGCTGGGCTGATCTTGTGAGAGTTTGAGGGTTTTTTTTCTCAACCTCGGCATTATATACCCTTTGTTAACACCTCCCTCCACTAACATTGCCACGTCGGTCGCTAGCTCTCCCTCTCAGCTTGATGTGGGCCGTTGGAATGCATTTATCATGATAGTCGGAATATGGATGCACTACAGTATCAGCATCAGCTGATTTGACCATAGAGAAGTGTGTGACAGCTGGTTTGACCACATTTAATGGCAGAACGTGCCCCCTGCAGCTAGCGTGTAAATTTACTTCCTTACTGAGTGTGTTCTTTGTGTGAACATGTAGTGTGAATACAGTGTGACTATGTGTAAACAGTCGACTGTTTTGCAATGTTTTAAATAATTCTGAAAAGCAGGCTTAGGTGTCGGTGGAAAACAGTAGAAAATTAGTAACTTACACATAGTTATACATTTTTTTTAGGGATTTGTTGATCTACAATTTTCAGTTTGAATTTTTTGTTTTATGACCATGGAGCACCAGTGCAACTTGCAAATGTTATTTCTATATGAACTGGGGAGCTGTTAAAGCCTTTGCACACAGAGTCCATGTGTTTTTTAATGCATTTTTTTAATCCGTCATCTGAAAGAATCGTTACCCACAGAAACGTTGCACACTGATTCTGATGCGTTTTATGAATCTGTTCGTTGTGAAAATCACAATATGTGACAAAATGAAAAGACACATTTCCTCTTTTGCCTCTCTCCACTGGAGTTACCTATCTAGCTGTCATCACTCCCTCCCTGTCTTTCATTTGGCACCACAGCTTCATAAAGGGGCGGAGTTGTCCTCCTCAATCTCCATATTCCGTGGTACAGTCCACATCCTCGTCCTCCCCATCATCATTCATCTGAATATTACTATCTGACTTATTTAAAGTAGCTGTCTGAATTATGAAATGGTTCTGTGCTCCCCTTTCCTCTGTCTTGTCACAGCTGTGTCCTGCTGCTACATTTTCTTCACTGATTCTTGGTCAAACGTCTCTAAAGGCTTCTGATGGATGCCAAAAACGCAGCAACTTGAACCTGTACGGGAAATTTTAATTTTAACGACACAGTGTGCAATCATGATTGACACAACATGTAGTCATTTTTATTTTTAGATCCGAGACAAGTTTGGATGAAACAAACAGACTCAGTGTACAAAAGCGTTTAGTTTGTTTCCTGCTCACAGTTAATAAATCCTTATGATTACGGGCATGGCTGTAACACTTTAACTTAATAAAGTTACACAATTGTTTTTAGCAGTTAGCGGAAATGGTACTTTATTTAGTAGTTTGGTAGTCTATAATTTTTTATTTTTTTTAAAGGTATTTTTTGGGCATTTTTTAGCCTTTGATGGACAGGGCAGCCGGGTGTGTGTGGGGGGGATGGCATGCGGTGGGGGGCCACAGGCCAGGCTCAAGCCTGAGACACTGCGGCGGCAGCCTTGTGCATGGGGCGCCTGCTCTATCCACTAAGCCACCGACGCCCCAGGTCTATAATAGTTTAATGGAGATTTCAAAATATGCAGATACACCGATCAGCCAGAACATTAAAACCACTGACAGGTGAAGTGAACAACATTGATCAACTTGTTACAATGCAGTGTTTTGCTGGGAAATCTTGGGTTCTGACATTCGAGTGGATACCACCAGACATGCTCCACCCACCTAAACACCATTGTAGACCAGACACCCCCCATTATGGCAGCAGCACTCCCAAGTAGCATTGGCCCCCCAGCAGGACAATGCGCCATGCCACACCACAAAAACTGCTCAGGAATGACCCGAGGAATGTAACAAAAAGCTCAAGGCATCAACCTGGCCTCCGAATTCCACAGATCCCCATCTGTCAAACATCTGTGGGACATGCTGGTACCCTACCTCACAACCCACAGGACTCAAAAGCCAACACCCTGGTGCCAGACACCAAGGGACACCCTCCAGAGGTCCTGTGTTCATGCCTTAACAGGTCAGAGCCAAGTCCGGTCCAAGGAGGACCCGCAGTGGATCGGGGGTACCTCTGGGGTACCTCTGGGGTACCAGCACGTCCCTCAGTGGTTCAGGTTGGGATCTGGGGTATTTGGAGGCCAGGTCGACGCCTTGAACTCTTTGTCCTGTTCCTCCGGTCCTGCCTGAGCAGTTTTTGTGATGTGACATGGTGCATTGTCCTGCTGGGGGGCCACTGCCATTGATATGTGCCGTTGGCATGAGGGGGTTTATTTTGTCTGCAACGGTGTTCGGGTGGGTGGAGCGCATCAGGTAGCATTTACATGAATGCCAGGACCCAAGGTTTCCCCGCAGAACATTGCACTGTAACAAGACGATTAATGTTATTCACTTCACCCACCAATGGTTTTAATGTTTTGGCTGATCAGTGTATACATTGTGCATCATGATAGCCTAAAAATATTGCAATGTTATGTAAAGGCCACATCACCCAGCCCCAATTAGCCCACTGATTCCCCAACCTTTTTGGCTGGTCACACTTATAGACAAGCAATTCGTGACCCCTTGTCAGAGATTGTTTTCATTCATGTCCTAAAGGTCCAGTGTGTAGGATTTAGAGGGATATATTGGCAGAAATAGAATAGGATAAGTTTGTTTTCTTTAGTGTATAATCACCTGAAATAAGAATCATTTTGTTTTGATTACCTTAGAATGAGCGGTGTGTATCTACACAGAGCGCGGGTCCTCTACGAGGCCACTGTTGCACAGCCATGTTTCTACAGTAGCCCAGAAGAGACAAACCAAACACTGACTCTAGATAGGGCCAATCGTCTTTTCATGTCAGCTACTGTATTAGCAGTTAACTGCTTTATTCGGTGTATTTACTGGTTCGAATCACTCAGTCTGTTTGTTTTGGAGACAAAGCGACCTCTGCCGATTATTCAGCTCCTATTAAAAACCTCCTGAACAACAAACACTGAAGGAATTCTATCAATCTGTAATCCTCACCACTAGATGCCACTAAATCCTACACACTGCTCCTTTAAAACTCTGATATTTACGATTGCAACATTTTCTGACTTTGGGGACTCCTAGTGGTGAGATAAAAAATTGCAGGTAGTCAACAGTCCATCGTTATTCAAACAGAATAATGCCCTTCAGTTATGAAAATATTTTACACCGAAGGACATTCATGTATGTCATATTTTTTCCTCCACATTTACTATTTAAACATGTCATGTTAATAAAGTATCTGTTTGACTGACAAGGGCAGAGTTGTGGAGTCCATGTGCTTTATCTAACCAGAGAGCGTCAGTAATGAATCCAGAGAGCTCTTACTGCCTCTTCATCCACCTGCGCACACACAAACACACACACACACACACACACACACACACACACACACACACACACACACACCAACAAAATCACACAAACACAAAATAATTCCCATTATTTTCAAGACTCTCACTCTTGTTGTTGCTCTCAACACATTGTGCACCCACAACCCCAGCCTACTGTCCGCACCAAATATGCACGGTGTCAGCCAATCAAAAGCCTTCATTATGCACAGAGGTGCTGTGATTGTCTGTAATCAAAGTCTCTGTTCCTGGGAGACTCACGGAAATGGAAGTAAAGTGCTTGTCGACCGGCACTTTAGGCTATAGGTGCTAATTAGCTCTGATTTAAGACTTCATCACTTCAGCACCAATTTACTAAATATGTGTTTCTGTGCATGTTTGTATTTAGTGTGGACAGATTAAAGCTGCTGACTGTGGAGGATGGACTGTGATGATGCATTTAGCTCACAATCTGGGTAAAGTCACGATACAGGGCTTATGGTTTGATCCACTCAATACTTTTACAGTGTTTGACGGAAAATAAACCACGAGCATAGAAAATCATTTATTTTATCTTAAATTTGAAGTTCCATATTTCATCAGGGCTACAACAGAAAAATAACTGGCAATTATATTTGATAATCGATTAATCATTTAAGTCATTTTTTAAGTAAAATTGGCAAATGAATTGTGAGATTTGCTGCTTTTTCTTGTCTCACATTATAATTGATTCTCTTGAGTTTCAGCTGTCATACGGACGAACAAGGCATTTGATTACACATCCTTAAGCTCTAGGAAATTTTCATGGCAGTATTTTTTATTGTTTTGTGGTGTTTTACGGACCAAAGGATTGAAAATTTCCCTAAGGAAACAATCTGCAGATAAGAAAGAAGAAGGTCAAACACTGATAAAATGTATTTGAGATTGTGCTCCATTTTCAGCTCCTCCATGTGTCGGGCCACATTTATGCCATAGTATTTTGCTACACACCTTCTGACTACTTGTTCTGCACTTCCCTTTCCTCAGGCATCGTCTCCCTGATCTCCCTGGCTGTCCTGTCCTACGAACGTTACTGCACCATGATGAAGCCCACTATAGCTGACGGCAGAGACTTCCGCCCGGCGCTGGGAGGGATCTGCTTCTCCTGGCTCTACTCTGTAGTTTGGACTGTACCTCCACTACTGGGCTGGAGCAAATACGGGCCCGAGGGTCCCGGCACCACCTGTTCAGTGGACTGGAGCACCCAGACACCAAACAATATCTCCTACATCGTCTGCCTGTTTACCTTCTGCTTGGTCCTGCCGTTTAGCGTCATCCTCTACTCCTACGGCAAGCTGCTGCACGCCATCAGACAGGTGCGATTCTGCAAATGTAAATGTTATATTAGAGAGTTTATTCCAAAGTGAGATAATTATCCTTTGGTGAAAACATGCTGACTCTGTCCAAAACTCAGAGGGAGTGTCTGCGAGTGCACCGGATCGGAATATTATCCGCCCATTAAATGGCCTTTATCTGTGGATATAAGTCTCATAGATATGGGACAGGGGCCTGCTACACCGTCTAGTAGGTTCAGAAGGTTGTTATCAGCTAATTTAAAGGCCATTTTGCTTCAACGTATCCTCATACAATGATACATATGAGATCCTACGAATTAGTGTCCCATGAATGACATTAAGTTCTTATCGTAAAGTTAAGAAAGTAACGTTAAGTTACAGACGTCCGGTTTAAGCAAGTAAAGTTACTGTGGCTAGGTTTAGGAAAAGAAAAATCATGATGATGTATTTTAAAACAACTCAAAGTTCACACAGTGCCAAACACCAGTCTGCCCTGGGAAAGTCTTGGGGAAAAGTCCTGTGTTTTGTGACCCATCCACTACCCCAACCTGCTACTCAGGACCGTCTTGTTTCTTTACTACTGTCAGTGACATGACAACCTCTGAGGAAGAAAAATTATGCATATGCATATGCAACATAAAATGCCAAAAACTGCAGTTCCTTAAATGGCCACTTGAGGCTGGCTCCAGGAGCCAGTCAATGCCCATATACCACCTGGTAAAAAGTTACCCAATTTCCCCCTTTAATGACAGCTGTACAGGGGGGAATTTTTACATCACTCACCTCTATAAATGTTATTCAGGCTTGAAGTCATGCTTGAGTAAGGGTGGGGCGCTTAAAGTGACAGGCTGTCAGCTGATAGTGTCCTCTGCCTCAGTCAGTTCCACCCCTCGCTCCTCCACAGCGCCAGCCTCTTATCCAACTATGGTCACTTTTGGCTCAAAAAAAAAAAAAAACACAAGATGGCAAAGGCTCTAGGAACTACACGGTGCCAGACCCCCCCCGGCCTCTTTGACGGCCACGTCTGGCCCATGTATTTGAAACACAAGAACATCCCAACGTAGACCCAATCCGTGCTCCGCGTTCATTTCTCTGTGACCGGAAAAGCCGGAAGCTAAACAAAGAACTAGAGACGCAGCCTCCTACCGCTCTGGCGGTGAATTGCACTGCGACGAAACAGAGTGACGGAGAAGTTCGAAGGGTTCACGACGGCGTCACGGCAACCATGTAGCGACATCGTCGATTCAACGCACGACCACAAATCAGGCTTTAGTGTCCACAGCGGGTCTGGTTGACAAAGTGGTTATTATAGATTTCCTGTACACCTGTCTTAAAATGTAAGGGATACTGGAGCTTGGTTGGAGTGGTGGGACGGCTTGCGGCGGGCGTCGGAAAATTTCCCTTATTTTCAAATCCAAAACTTGACAAGTATGATCAGCAAAGTTTTAATGGTCGATTGGGGGCTGCAGAGTTGACAAGAACATTGTAGTCATGCATTAGCTAATCTTAACAATCTCAATCAGGTTTGACATCTAGACAAAGTCGACTATTAAAGCTGCCAACACCAATTTATTCTTTTGACGTCTGCTTCACACTGCTGCCCTCCCAGAGATCCCACTGTGACATTTTACTGAAGTGTCTGAAGCTTATGGCAGCCGGATGTAATTTAAACCTTGTTGCAAGAACAGTAGACACAAGAAAGGTTGAGACATGATCCAATTTCTGGATGACCAACATCATTTGTGTCCTGACTTAACTGCTTGAAGTGTAATGGCTGCCGTAGTGTATTCTTAAAATCACACTCTGCTTACGAAAGCTGCATTTTAAAATTAAATGGTGGCACTAGCATTACACAAACATCAAGGATGGAGGGAGAAAAGTTTAGGCGAATTGCACATTACAAATTAAGATGCAGTTTGTGTGTGAGTGCACGCATTGTCTTAGAAATATATGAGGGCACAATGAGTTGTCTTTATTGAAGGAGTGCCCATCAAATATGGAAAGTAGTATGGAAAACATGAAAGAAATATGTAATTTATGTTTGTTTCATATATCAATTTGAGGTACAGTCTCCTGTCCAAAGAGATTCGAGGTGTTTGTTGAACTTTCCTGCATTATTTCAACTTTTTAAAATGTATTTTCTGGTGTTTGCACCAAACATTTTTATGGGCAAATTAAAAATGCACACAGAAAAAGCTGGATGGACACACACCAACAGAAACTGATTAATTATACGGGCATCCTGGTCGATTTGGACAAGTAACCCCTCTTTTTTTCTCTTCTTTTCGGACTTTGATTTCAAGCCTAATTTGAAATGCAACCTTGGCTCACAATTTCTTTCCACCACTGTTTACAAAGAGCTAACCAGGCCATGTTTTGGGGCATTGTGTTAGTCCAGGCAGAGCACTTGCATTAGCAGATTGGCATTAGTTGCTTCACTCAAGCTACACCCTCGGTGGCTCATTAATTAGGTGCTTGGCTACCAGATGAAGACTACACCCAGTCACGTACATGTATGTGTACAGTTAACATAACCTTACCCTCTCATCGTTTATGCCAGCCTTAATGACTTTCAAAGCTATTTCTGTTCAGACAGATTTCAAATGTCGGAATAAAGCCATAAGAGTTTTGCTACAGTTGCTAAAGTCAGTCCAAGCTGTCTTAAGTCATTCTCCTTCTCGCCTTGACGCTCTGATAAAACCAAACAAGTCTAATATTATCATTAGTTTTAAGCCTGGACTGTGGTACTTGGTTCTCTGATCTGAGGGATCTTGGAGCAGAATAGGGGGTTAGGAGCTCTGAAATGTAAGGTAGAGCCAGACCATGTAGAGACTTGAAAGTAATCGATAGAACCTTAAATTGCATTCTGTACTGAATGGGGAGCCTGGACTGAGGTGGTATGTTCCTTACATTGAGTATTTGCGAGGAGCCAAAATCCAAAATGTAAAGTTTACACACAGATACAGTTGATCTTTCTTAGATTATATTGATGCAGAACTGACAAGAATACTGTTCACATATGACGTCTTTTATCTTGTTTTTCCAGACTATGTGTTTCTGCAGACATGTAAGGAATTGTTGATATGTCATATTTCTTGAAGGGATTTGGCGAAATATTTTCCAAAAAGGGAAATGATCTCAAAAGGAATCTAGTTGTACTCTTGCAAATAGAGACCCTGTTAGATCCCCAGGCTTAGAGTCTTATAGTGTGTGACTGAAAACTCACATTGTCTTTAGATGTGACAGGGAGTCAGACTTAAGTAGTTGGAAAGTGTTTTCAAACTGTTTTCAAAGTCTCATATTTCAGTTTTATTAAACTGCCTCAAAAAAGGAGATGATGTCTATATAAACTACAGTTTATAGTGTGCAGAGCAATGCTACGTTTTCTAGTCTAGCAGTGTCATAATGGAGTAAATATAGTCATAAAACAGGCTGGAATAATAACTTCTCCATTTCCGAACACAGTGCATCTGGGTTTATATGGCTCAGGCCGGGAAGAGATAAACTCTGACATGTCACAGCCAGTCAGAGACTGCAGTGAAACAGAAAACACATGCCTGATTTAGGCCCGTTTTTGTGCTTCAAAGGAAATGAATGGGAATATTGATAGGCTGAAAATATAACGTGACTGTACCTTTTCATACGCAGATATCATCATGCCAGCATTTGCTGCTGCAACTCCCACCATCATCCGAACATCTGTCTTATGTGTCGAACTTGACGTCACTAAGATCTAAAGGTTATGTATTTGAGGGGGATTTTCTCTTACAGTGAGTTGAGAGCAGAGCCTTTTCTGCCAAATCTATACATGGTCAGCCCTGTATCTGACTGTGAAGTGCTGCTTTGGTTGAGTTGAAGTTAAAGTGAAACAAAGTTTAGCCAACTAGGTGAGAGTAGCTTAGAGGAAAGTAACAAGCTGTACCGTCTGGTGGGTGAAAAGTTAAGCTGGACGGCTGCACAGCAGTTAGGGAATGGGAGGGATTGTCTACAGACTGGTGTTAATGACAGGATTACAGTTGACTGTCTTCATTACACTCTGCTGAGGGTCCTCATTAAACCTCAAGACTGCGGACCTTCATGCCCACTGTCAGCTAATCACAAGAGACAGAAACTCTTCATTTAGCTGTGTGTGTGTACATGTGTGTGTGTGTGTGTGTGTGTGTGTGTGTGTGTGTGGTGTACCAGGGATGTAGCAACCACATGATACCAAGAGCATTCATATTGTAGCTTGTAATGTGGGGGTTTTAATGAGCTGAGGAGGAGTTGATATTCTACAGTTACACACAAATTATACACAGTGGGTTTGAAAGTTGGTCATAATTTCAAACTCAGTAACTTAAAGTGATTTTTTGGCAAAAAACAAAACAAAAAAAACAAGACAAAACAAAACAAGATGCAGTAAATGATTTGAAAAAAAAAATATGACCATCATGCTGCGAGGTAGAAGTTACAAAAACCTCTCTGTGTTGGTCCTTTTGAAAGTATAGTGCTATATATATATATATATATATATATATATATATATATATATATATATGTATAAATACTTGCCTTCATTCTGACAATAAATGATTTCTTTTATATGATTTATTCAGCAGCTCCATGCAAACAGTGTGTCTTTGAATTACACTTGCCTCAGTGTTTGGTTGTGCGTCATACGGCCTGTCCTAACTTTGTGTGGGATGGTTAAATGTGTTTGTTCGCAGCCATGAACCGCACTGTGTTCGTCTCCGTGAGCCCCGGGTGTCAGTGTGTTGATGCTGTTTGCACAAGCATTTAATTTGCCACACCATTTGCTGGTTCATGTGCCATGCTTTTGTGGCTTCCTGCGATGCCTGCAAGCACACTGATCTTTTTCTTTCTTTCTTTCAGGAGTAGCGTCACATTTAATGTGCATTTATATGAAATAATAACAACATAATTGAATACAAAGTACAAAATGGGATAAAAATTTCCTTACATTGGCTCACTGGAAGACTGTAACAGAGGATTACAAGAATGGTTTTTACAGCTGTAGCAATCTTGCACCTGTTATTATTGTATTAACATTAAATAGTGCATTAAGATAAAGCATGAATTAGCTGTAAAAACACAACTGTATTTATATTTTTTAGCCAAAGTCTTGCCATACCATGCAACTTTGTTCAGTCTACCACTTTGGTCCAGACTGAAATATCTCAACTATTTGATGGATTGCAATGAAATTTAATTTGCAATTTTGTAGACAGTCATGGTTCCCAGAGGATGATTCCCTCTGACATTGGTCATTCCTTGACTTATTATTCAGTGCCACCAGCAGGTTATGGTTTTCAGTGATCCTAGAAATAACTCAACATCTACACAGTAGATTGGTATGAAATTTGGTGCAGTCATTTATGATTTCTAAAAGATTAATCCTGCTGACTTAACTGATTCTGTTCTGATTTTTATCTTGCACCACTATGACATTGACATTTGTGCTTTTCAGTTAAATGTCTCAACAACAGCATTTCAACAACTTATGACATTCTCATCAGATTTAGCTGTATTTTGTCATTTTTTCTAAATAGCAAATGCTAGCATGCTAAAATTAGGTAAAGATGGTAAATATTATACCTGCGTAACATCAGCATGTCAGCTCGCTTTGTCAGTGGGAACATGTCAGCATGCAGAGCGCTTAACTCAAAGCTTTGCAGTGCCTTAGTACCAAATTAAAAAAGAGCACAGCCTCACAGATCTGCTAAAGCTGTAGACTCTTAGTCTTGTTTTACAGACCCTTTCCTGTGCCTCCGTGCATCATTTCTAATGTCCATGAACCCTGATTACTGATATAAATCCCCCTAATACCAAAGGGGAGGCATAACTTTTCCACTGGGGGGGTATGGCACTAGCTCTGTGTATTTTGGCCATTTCTGTATTTTTAGACTTAAGTATTCTGAAAGTATTTCTCATGTCACAGAAACCACTGACTGGCTCTTCTGTTTTTAATGTTATCATACTGTCAGTGATGTGTCAAATATGTGATTTGTTCAGGTGCTCTGCACAGATCTGACACCTGCCTGCTCCAGTTCTCTAAATCTCTGTGCACCACAGCTGCCTGGCAAACATGGCGGTGTCAGCATCAAAAGGTGCCTGAGGCCTGCTGATAGACGATGACCTGATATTTTTAGGTTTTGAACATCATTACTACAAGCTGGTCTGACAGCTTAGAAGCCAGCGGGTGTACCTCTGGTGGTTGACCACCAGCTGGTCAAGTGGCCTTCCAGGTTCTGCAGTGTTGCCAGTTTGATTCAAAAACGTCATTACTAGCCAGAAGAGAATATCAATACTGAAAAATAAGAATATATGTGCATTATGACAATGCAGGAGAAAATTTTGCTACCCTACTCAAGCTTATTTTTACCCATGTAATCCACCCTAAAGCTGCCCAATTTGGCAACATTTTTGGGGTGTAAAAGGTTTCGCTCTGGATCCAGTTATTGTCAGTCAGTGACATCAGAAAAATCCCAGCATATTACCCACATATTGCTAGCTGGCCAACCTGGTCTCACTTCCAAAGTGTCAAATAATGCTGCTTGGGCAGTGGCTCTCTGCATCAGATATGGACACACAATGCACCCATGAGTGTCTGTACAGCAAACACAAGGCTTCAACCAACTGTAACATAAATCCATCCCCATCATTATTAGACATTCAGAGCAACAGACCTCGTATAAAGAGAGTGAGAGTCTGCTTATGGTGAGTGGGAGAGGGAGTACAACAAGCACAGAACTTTGACCCAGGAGACCAGTGTTCATTTCCTGTGCGAAACTAAACATCAACATTTAGTTATTTTGTCAAATCTGCCATTAGACCAACACATTCTCACTCTGACCTCGTCCCATGTCGACGTTGACATGGACCTTCTGCATCCAGATACAACAGGAAAGGTACCCTGGGTGCTTTAGTTGTTGACGTTCTGGGACTGTAGGTAGCACTTTTTCATTAGTCATTGCACTTTTCTGTAATAATATATAATTTATCTGACAGTTACAACTTAAATTTATACACACAACATAACCATAACAAAGCGATTTTTCATCAAAATATGTACTTCCCAATTGGAATCCCAAAGGGATCACATGCCACTGCATATTACACTATTTTCTTGCACTGTTTTCTATACAAAAGTAAATTTGGGGATTGTGTGACAGACAGATGGAACAATCCAAAATATGAATCATGTTCAAATCACGTCAAGAAAAAAATCTGTGAGCAAAGCTGTATATGCAGCCTTAAAACATTAATGTCGCCAAACAAATATGAAAATAAGAAGCACTAACGCAGCAGGTTCAATCAGCAGCTGGTTCATCAAGTAGGGGTGGTTTGTGTTTTCTCAGGAACACAACCTGCTTACTGCAGTGTAGGAGAAGATTGGTTTAGTTAAAGTCCTTGTACACAAGATGATTTTCCATGAGTGGTCATGCAAGACTCTTGAAATTAATTTGGGCAATTTTCACTCACTGGAGACAGGACGCTTGTGGTGCCTCTTCTCATTTGGTGTAATTTCAGAGCTGCAGATGAATTCACATCTGCTGGAAGTCGTCATAAAACGCCTTAAGATTAAGGGAGTTGGGACAGAAGGAGAGAAAGTGACTCTCCAGATTCTGTTATTTAGCCGATGATGCCTGCTGAATTAATTTAACTGAGAAACAGAGGTAAACAGTGCCAGATGTACAAGTGAGAAGTACAGGTGGCAGATATGTTGATGGATCCTTGTAGGCAGATTTAAAAGTTTCAAGTACCAACTTTATTACGTTTTGATGAATAATTTATTGATGCTTTACAGATAGATTAACTTATAAATCACTGGGGAGAGAACTTTTGGGCTGGGAAATGTAAAAATCTTTTCCTGCACACTTACTTTGTCTTTTTGCTTTATGGTATCCTGAGGACAATCCCCCCCAAAAAAGAGAATGTAGCAACAAACCCACAGCAAACCTTCCCACCTTCAGAACGATGGAGTATTTTACCATCTTTAAGTGAATAAAAAAGAACTTACATTCATCTTGTGGACACAAAGGCAACTCCAAACTAGAAAAGTGCACTCATGAGAGGACAGATCTTTGCAAGGCACTTGCTTAAGTTGATCATGGCCACTCACTATTCTTGTAATTCCAGCAGACAAGCTGCAGCACGTTTCAGCAGTGTCCGAGGAGCTAATAAAGATATGCACCTTGTGGATTTTGATAGAGCTGCAGAGCAGATTGAGTTTTCTTCCTAACAGGCACCTTATGTGAAATATAGATATGAAGCCAAAATGTGGCCTGTAACAGAGGGTAGGGCTTGCTGATTTTTGCCGAGGTGAGTCTTAGAAAACTTTTGACCCCTACTAGTTGG
Source organism: Epinephelus awoara (assembly GCA_035609425.1). Taxonomy (NCBI): domain Eukaryota; kingdom Metazoa; phylum Chordata; class Actinopteri; order Perciformes; family Serranidae; genus Epinephelus; species Epinephelus awoara. The sequence goes on along the minus strand of CM069314.1, from coordinate 23,727,057 downwards.
TTAAGAGAAGTGAGAGGTTAGCAGTCAATGACGGTATAAACCAGTTGATAAAATGGGATTTTCAACATTTGTGAATCTCTGCAACCACGAGAGGTCCTTGAGCACACAGTCATATATGTGCACACAAAATATGAGGCTGATTGGTCCAGTAGTTTGCTGTAGACAGACAGACACACTCACACACACAGCTAAATGCATGATCCCATCAGGCTTATGCCTGAGGTAGATATTGATTGACAATAGGGAACTGTTTGCTTGTTAGTTTAATCAAGTTTTTCAGGTATTAACTCTTTAACTTTACTGTTTTCTGCTGAGTTCAGTCATTTTGTTCATTACCTCAAATGAACTGCAGAGTAGAATAAAGAAATTAAATTACAGCCCATATGAAGTTTTGGTGTCACATTCCAATGACATTGTGGGAAAGTTGAGACAGACATTTGTGATTGTGTTGGTTGATAAAGCCCAATTTGTGCAAAGTTGTCAGTGAGCCAGAAGGCAGACAGATAACTGTCCTTATCTCACGTATTAGCTTTTGCAAGTGTTTATTCTTGCTTGGAGCTGCATGTAGCACAGTCAACGCACAACACACAGAGCTGATTTAAATCTTACATTCATAGCTGCTGGTGATCCACTGCAGGTTATTAAGCTGTTACCCAAATTACCAAACTGATAACTGAATCAGCTTCATTAAACAAACATGTTGCCAGAATCTGAAAACAAGAATCGTGCAGATATCTGCTTCAGTTAATGAACTGATAACAGTCCTAATCACTTCCACAGCTTTGTTACGATGTGATGATTTATGATATAATCTCATATTGTGTGAAGATCTTTGGCAGAATTGTTAATTAACCACAATGAATTACAACTTGATGGGAAGACAGACAAGAGAAAATGCTCAAGGTGATCAAGATTGGCATCAGGCGAGAAATGTGTTTCATTTCTGCCGTCTGCATATTGTTTGTCTGTGTGAGATAGTGTGTGTTTTTGAGTTTGTGTGTGTGTACCGGTGTCTTTCAGCAGCCTTGGTGTAAGGTTACCTGGGGGGAAGATAATCCCCTGCCAAACCAGCATGCATTTTCCTCACTTGCAGGGCACACACATGGTCATTTTGCAGAATGCGATTTAATCTAATGTGTGTGTGTGTGTGTGTGTGTGTGTGTGTGTGTGTGTGTGTGTGTGTGTGTGTGTGTATTTAAACTGTATGTTGAAACCTGAAACACTGCACGATAGAAAGACACAGAGGGCAGAGGGTACTTTTTTGCAGGCGGCTTTCACAGTTTTTCCTCTTACTGTGAGCTTTATTTGTTTTCATTTGGTATTCATTATCTTTTTTTGCGTTATTAAAAAAACGTGAAGCGTTTTGTTCAGCATGAATGCACATTATGATACAGTTGTGCATCTATTTGCATATTTCTCTCTGAAATATGAGTTGTTTACTTCTTTCATACCATGGATATTACACTAATAGCTCATATTTGCGGAGTGATTATATCTGTGTTAGCACTTGTAATACAACAGCAACACTGTTTCCTCTGCTCCATAATAGCTTTTTCATATTGTCTAATCAAAACAGCAAATAAACTGCTGCAGATTATAGAACGTCTGAGAAGTACAAATCCAATAATAGATATTCAGTTATTTTTTAATGCATAGTCCAGGTTAGGTGGAAGAAGTATTTTTCAGTGCCGTTTGCAATGATATGAAGGTAGTAGATTTACCAGTCAACATCAACCATAGCCATTGCAGACTAAAATGACGGCCAGTGTCTGGCTGATGACACTCCTCCATGGCTCTACCATCTTATCCAAACATGATCACTTCTGACTCCAAAAAACCAACATGACGATGACCAAAAGGCTGAACTCAAGGCTTTAAAACAGCAGTCCATAAACCAATGGGTGACATCACAGTAGCTACAGCCATGATTATATAGTCTGTGATTGCAAGTGATCCAAACAACAGTTTAAAATCTGATTTTGAGCTACCTCAATTTGTGGTTTGGATGTGATTTGCAAATTTGTCATTTCATTGGTATTTTGCCTGCCAGACTTTTTAAAATCAATTTGGATACAACCTGAAAATGCCAAAAATCAGATTTAGGGTGACAGTCTGAATTAGGCCAGTATGCAGACTGAGATACAGTTTCACAACTCTCCACACACACACATGTGGAAATAATATTGCTACGACGACCACCATTGGTTTTCTTGGCCTTTAAATTGAGCTCCATGACATGACAGACCTGCTGTGACTAGTTATAGTTGCTATGCTATTTGGAAGAAATGTTTTGGGAACAGGTTTTTCAAGGTCAGGACAACAGTTTTACATTTCTGATAATGTCACTGCCGTTGCAACTGAAACCTGACCTTTTTTCTTTCTTTTTCCCTCTGGTGGGCAGAGTGGGCCCAGCCACGTGTCTTTGCTAAAGGAGATAGGAGATACTCTGTCCCCCTAACTGTCCTTTTACATAAAAATATGTTGTGACGTACTTGATGAAGAAAGGAAAGGAGAGTAAGATTATTTAGTGCCGAGATATGCAGGTTGTTTGCAGTTTGTATGGATATTGAGAAAACTTGTGGGCTCCTTGAAAGGTAGCAGCAAATATCTAAACTCTCCCCAATGTTCCAGGGCTGCAGTCTCCCCCTCTGCTTGGTCAGGTTAAGTTGTAGACTTTAAGATTCAGAGTGGATTGTCAGTTCTTGCTTCTGCACAGAAATGTACAAATGTGTCTCCTTTGTCCTTCCCTTCAGTATGATGGACAGTCAGGCTGTAGACTTTCCACCTATTCAGGTCTTTCTCCTGAAGCATAGACTGATTTTCTAATTTGTTTTGTTTGGAACGACTGCGCACAGAGAGTGAATTTAAAATTTGCCCTTGGAACTATTGGAAAACCACACAAAAAAAGTTTTCACTTTGAAGAAACTATATTTCAAAGGAATTTAAACCAACATATACAGCAGTTTCTCTTAAACCCTGAAATAACTTTCCGTATCCTCATATTACCAAACTCCTCCTAAGCAAAGCCAATTAGCTGCTGTCTCTAGCTTTATATATAATATACGTATATATAAACATCTCCCCATACACTTACTAGCTCTACTTTAAGTAGCCAGAGTCGGGGACAAGCAAGGATTATATTTATCCACCATTGATCTTTATCTATGATATTTGTTCTAAAAAGTTTGAAGGCTGATTAGAAGAGTCGATCAGATGATGTAAAACATGTGAGACAATTTCTCTATACAACGCTAAAATAGCTTCATCAGTCTGGCAGTTCCGACAAGCTGCAGCTCAGACTTAACATCCACTGTTACATTCATGGTTTACTGCTAACCTAATGCCCAGCTCACCTGCCTTTCCGGAGTACAGACACATCATCTCTGTCCTTGCTTGCCACACACACAGCACTTAACGCTTTTGTAGAGGCTGCTCCACACTCCGCTGTTTTCTTCAAACGTTTACATTTAGCTCTGTTTGTAGGATTTAAATCCGTTTTGTCTCTGCAACAAGACACACAGGGTTGATTAGGGGAGACCGGGGGCAAATGTAACAATCTTTGGTTTTGATGTCATCGCTCACAAACCCTCTTGAACTATTTGGATTTATTATATTATTATGTAGGTAAGTTGTATCTGTGCTCTACTTGTTAACAGTCATCAGTTGTTCTCACAAGTAATGTTAGTCACAAAAAAGTTGTGTTTTCAATCACATGACTCTTATGACGCACAGATTCAGATGGAGGGCAGGAAGTGATCCATACACTGGGTGAACTGGATACAGCAGGGAAAGATTACATAAAAGGGTTGGATGAACCTGCAGGCAGCAGGTATTGTCAGAAAAATGAAACTGGATGTGAACCTGATCATCGTTACAAATGACCTCATCCTCCAGACCTCCTTATGTTACAAATGTTAATAACGTCACAAGGTGAGCCAGTGGTAGAGTCTAGTGGACTGTAAGTATTATGTGTGTGGTTGGGTACATGACTGGAAAGATACTGTCTTGTTTTTGGCCAGGTGGGTAAATGAGTGCAACTGTTTTTTATATTTCAACTCTGTACATGGTTGCAACACCGTTGGCCTGGCTTTATCTACTATTTTCTACCTACTAGGTAGAACACTAATGCCTTAGTGTTTACGGGAACTGCCCATTGGTCCGACATCCCATTGTTACGACCATATTAAACCCATTGTTCCAAAGTCCGTTCCGAAATCATCATGATGCCCTGTGGTTAAGGTCTGGTTAGGTTTAGGCACAAAAACCACATGGTTAGGGTCAGGAAAAGATCATGGTGTGGGTTAAAATGAAAAAGAAAGTGACAAACACATAAGCTGTGAGCCTGCTCCCCCTCAAGCCTTTCCCAGCTGACCCAGAGACGGTCGCGGGGCACCATAGGCCCGCCACGAGCCAGTCAGCACCGCGGACAGTCGGACTAATAGGCTGTCGGACCAATGACATGGATCCAGTGTTTACATTTGAAATTAGTTAACCACTTCTCTGCACTTGGTTGTGCATGTTCGATTTAGGCTAGTGGTGTCCCAAAACAGAATTGAGTTGGTGGAAGTGGTTTCTAACACTTAGGGCCCATGCCAATACACAGCGTCAAAATATTTAAACAAATCCATTTACCCGAACAAAATCGATCAGAACTAGAAGACATCGTAGGTGCCTCCTGTTTTCAGCATTTCTTCTCCATTGATTCATCAGATGTAGAAGAATAAACATAGCACATGCCACAACACAAGCGCTGGAGCCGGCATTTTCATTGCGTCGCTACAAAGTGTGACGTATGCCTGCACGTTGGCCATGCCGATTTGCATGAAGTGGTGTCCCATTTCTTTGGGAAAGATCTCTACCCTAATATTTCTCACTTCCCTCATCGAGGGTTATCTCGCAAACGAGGGCACTTAGTACCAAGTGGAAGATTTAAGGGAAATGGGACAGGCCCTTTAAATGGCCCTTGTTTCTTCCCAATCAGTCACTTGGACCAGCTGTAAACAGCACGAATCATAGGCATCTGTACAGTGTTGTATTCTTTGCCTCCAGTTGCCTGCCATCCATCTGGGCAGCACACCGATGTATGATGTCAAATGCAAAGACCCTATTGATTGTAACATTAGATGTCAATTGTTGCATCTGCCCCCGCATGCAGAAGGGATTGTAACAGCACATGGGTTATGGGATGCATTTTATTACATGTAATTCAACCTCTGCAGCTGTGTACATGTGTGTGTCAAGCCCCTGCCCTGTCAGCTGACGTGCTAAATATCCTGCAGCAAGAAAATAAAACCGATGCGGTTCAGCATCACCACTTCTTATTATCTCTTGGTACCCTGATGTACATCATAACTGACGTCAAACCAGCAAGATGATGGAGTAAGTCCTTGTTCACCTGACAGTATCTGGTCAGTTATTGACCTTATACTGTCACGTCATGACATATTACAGTTTTTGCAGTATCTTTTGCACTCTGTCATTAGGAATGACTCCAGGCAGAGGCCTGAAATATCCTTTTGACATCCTTGGACAACCTGTCCGGCTGACACAGCACCTGTAGGCAGGATTGAGAGGGTGCATTTTGCTTAGAGTAACACGGAAGTGATGATTTATTTCTGCAAATTGATTGAGACCTTGTGGAAACTTTGGCATGTTCAAGTTGCTCTGTGCTTGGGTAGAACAGTCAGGGCATATTTTGGGTCATACTCTAATGAACTGGCTTCAAGTTTTTTTTCTACTCTAGATTATGTCACATTTGGTCTTATTATAAAGCACACACACACAGATACTCTCCATGGTGAGTTCAAGAATGTTCAGACATCTGAGACCTTTGAGATGCCAAACATGATCATATCATTTTCATGATGTCCATGTTTATGTGTTTGATAGTGTCATGACACACGTAACACTGGTAAAATGTTTTTTTTGTTTGGTCCAGGGGATTTAATTACGTATAAACCCTGTGGCTGCAGGTCTTATCTGAAACCTCAGTGAGTTCAGCTTGCATTCGCCACAGTGTCAGGCAGGCCCTGCATCTTTATCTTGCGTTACCAAACGCGCACTGAGCTCAGCGTTTGGTTCGTTTCATTTCGGTAAACAAATAAATGCAGACTGAAGCTCCACCAAAAATACTTCAGGGGTGAGGGTTATTATTATTATAGCCTTCTAGAAGTTAGCAACCAATCAAAATGACACATGACTACCTGTGACTGTGATAACAAACTAAGACTGTTTTCCAGGATTGATGTTTACTTCTTTGTTCTCTGATTTAGGCTTTCTGACAATGTAGCTTGTTGATGGAATAATCAATGGCAGCCTTCTAACAGGATATCAGGATCTATCTATCAGGATATTGGATATAAGAACATCCTTGAATTTATCTCCAGTAAGAATTTTGAGAATGGGGCCTGCTCAAAACTTCACTACCATCCAACAAACATATAGAACCACATTTTTTTTCTCTGAAAGTAGTTCTAAAAATGAATGGAAACCAATAGTTAGCTACCTAACGTAATATCAAAACCTCCATTATTGCTATCATTGAATTGAGACAACTGATGTCAGTGTGCTCATCAGTCTACAGATGAAGCCGCTCTTCTGCCAGCTGATCTCTGAGTGCCTGTGCTGCTGCTGCCATATTTGGGATTATTGGCATCAGCATGTGCGGTTCAGCTTCACATCCTCATTTATGTCCAAGAAACTTCCAAGCCATCCATTATGTAATACACAACATACCACAAAGAATGTTCCGACCTTCTGAGGGCTGTATTGTAATGTTCCACCTGACCTATCCAAACATCTGAATCGCATTTTCAGCACTCAAAATGTTCTGTCTTTTCCAGCATGTGCTCTTAGGTGTTCTCTGTTGAATGAAATATCACGCACTGTTGTTGACATAGTATACAACGTACTGCAATTAGCCATGTCTTTCATGGATAGCCACTGTCCCCTAAAAGCCACACCTCAAGGAGGGGTCCCTCCTGCTAAGACAGCAACTTTACTAGAGGTGGGTGATATGGCCCTAAAATGATATCACAATATTTCAGGATATTTTTGCGATAACGCTATTCTTGATAATATGACAAATTAGTAAAAAAAAGTATTTTATTATCAATTTCAGAAAACAGAATTGCAACAAAATCAGTAATATAGTTTTATACGTTTGCCTCAAATATTCAGTAAAAACTAAACAATAATTCTCTCTTATTTCTTAAACAGACATGTGTCTAATTAAACTCTGGACACTGGAATGACCCACTTGCAAAGAAACGCAGCGCAGCAGTGACTTTGACAGCAACCTGCAGTGTATAGGGACAACTAGCATTAGTCTCGAAATGATCTGACATGACATTATAGGTCTGTTATAATAAAGTTTACAGTGGCATTTGTCTTAGCTGAAGGACAGGTATGTGGTCCTTGGCCCGTGGACTCTCAGCCAGCCATCTTCCAATCCTCTTACCCATCAACAACTTTATTTGGCAGCATATGAAGATATGCACGGATTACTTTTTTAACTGTGTGTGTGACAAGCAGTGTATGGGCACTGTTAATCAGCCTATAGAGGTGCATCTTACTGTCTGAATAATGCACCCTTTAAACAGCAGGAAAATACTGCTCTGTGGATTTTAGACTAGGTTTTTGTTGGTCAATGGTGCAATCACTTTCTGCTGCCTAAATGCACCTGAACGTGCCTTATTTTAAGACTTGCACACCCATGAGCACACAAATGGGTACAAGTACTTTTGCTTCCCACTCAACATAGGGGCTGTCTGTGAATATGACAGCTGCATAAGAAAAATAGCAATGATGAGCGCTGCACTCCAGCTTTGCACCTCTTTGCAGGCCAGTTATGTCTGTTGCCGATGCGCATACAGATTCACAGCTTTATACACACTTTGCATGAAAAATAAGTATTCATGCATAAACAAAAATTGCACATGATATTTAGTGACTTTTCGAGCACCCAGTAGCTACTTCCCTCAGAGGAGAGTTGGCAGCAGTGGCGGCCAATATGTCACTTCTTGTATTGCAAAGCTTGGCGCTGATGCATGAGTCCAAATTATTAACTTAAACAAAACTGCATGGACCCAAACTACAGTCTGAATTTCATTCTTCCTCCTTCCATCATCTGTCTCATCTGGAATTTAGATTTTCAATTACATTTCAGTGTTTTATGAATATTTAAGAAATTCGTAATGCAATATTTATGATGGCAGGAGAGGAAATGATTGTTTGGGTTTAAATGTCACTGGAGCATTTGAAGCTCTCGGAGATGAAAATGTTGTTGTTGTCGAGGATTTTTCTGTGGAATGTATTGAGCCATGTATTGATGTATATGTCTCTGCTCTCACTCAGGTGTTTGGTTGTAACAAGCATCCATTTCAAGCAGAAGACGACGTTTGCAATGTTTACCTCTCTGAGAGTCTGTGGTATTTTTTTTGAGAATTTTGTTCCAGAGCAGTGTAAGACCCATAAATGTGAACTACTGCTGAGACTGTTTCATAATCCTGGCTGGACTAGTTACAGTAGGGAACAAGATAACAGGAGGAAACAGCAGGAGGGCAGGTGCTTGAAGGTTTCCTTTGGGAGTGTTTAATTTACTGCACAACCTAGTGTCCCCTTTCTGTCCAACATGACTGAGGAACCAGGGGAGGGCCAATCCGCACAGCATATCAGGGAGACTTCTGACATTGACTTTATTGATAAGTCTTCACAGCAACATTTTGAAGAGCTGTACAGGCAGTTTGTGTGGGTGACATAGGCTAGGGTAGATAGAAGATGCACACTCCTAGAAACAGCAGCAGTTACACTTTACATAGACTGTGGTTGTATATAAACTGATGTGAGACAGCCCCAAATATGGCAAGTTTTCATTGGGAATGTGCAGATGAAAGAGGGTGGAAAGAGAATTTACCTTCTTTGGAAACATTTGAAGTTTTCTTGTTTGGCTCCTTTACAGTCGGATTATTTTGGGCTGGCTTCTATCCTTTGTTTCACCGGAACTAAATCCTGAGCAGCAGCTTTCAACCAAAAAGCTCTTTTTCCTACGTGAAGATTTGACATCTGGAAAGAGAAAGAGAGAAGGCATGTGCCTCCCAGGGAGTAAGGACTGGTGTGATGGAAGGAATGTGAGGTGACTGCAGTTTGAAGTCGCTGCACATATTCGAGAGGAGTGACCGTGTGGGTCCTGTTGTAGAGGTCGGGATGTGTGGACAGTTAAATCATTCCACAACCAAAAATGATGGGTTGCTAGAACCAACTGGAAACATGGACAATTACAAAGCAGCAGCCAACAATGTAAGAAGACACAAAAAGGACTAAATTACAGTGAACAAGTTAAAGGAGCTGATGGGATCACATTTCATTGGAGTTGTACCTTGTATATTGGGTGCGACAGATAGACACTAAAAACACCTTGATGCTATGACCTAGATTAAAGCCACTGTGTGAGATTTTGGAAGTCAAGATGCATCACGTTGAGAAGAAAGTCAAAATAAGTCTATGCATACACCACATTTCATACAAAAACGTATAGGGTAAGATTAAAACATTATTACTACTACTATATTATTATAATTTAAAAAGTGAATAATAATAATAATACTGTTCCTAAATAAGAGTTTCACTTGTAAACACACTTTAAACCTAAATACAATCTTTCAAAGATTTCTGGAGAAAGTTGTGATATAATGGGAACGAAATTAGTTTTATGAGGAATTTAAGAATCAAATCTTTTATAAAATATTCATATTTTGGCAAAAACCTCAATATTTGATGAATAATAACCCTTCATCAGGAATTATGTAAGAGTAGCCTCTGGTCTTATATGTTAAAATTCTTAAAATCTCATTTTGAGTTTTCCCCCAAGAGTGGTCTTTACACTGCATCATATGATCCAACTGTAGGATGTGGGCTCTTTTCTGCTGGCGGGTGTTTTTTGTGAGAACAGCAGCTGGGGAACTGTTTGTTCAGTGTATTGTACATAAACTGGCCCGAGGTGCACAACACACTGACAGAGAAATTTTTAGGCTACATGAATTGTAGTTCAAGCTGCTGGAACAGAAATGTTTTCTTTTTTTTCTTCTTGCTTATATGTATGTTTTAAGATTATTTTTTTTTGCATTTCTACTTTGTTAGATAGAGACAGAGGAGGCATTGCCTTTCCTGCCTGGCAGGGAAGTCAGTATAGGTAGAGGAGAGAGAGGGGATGACATGCAGCAAAGGGCCTTAGTCTTGACTCAAGGACTCAGTCCCAGTTGCATGTGAGCCACCAGAGTGCCCTTATGTGTGTTTCGACACCATGCACCAAGAAAGTTTTTTTTTCTCCTACACAGGTCCGCAGTGTGAGTTCAGTGGTGACCCGCCGCAGAGAGCAGCGGGTGCTGGTGATGGTTGTTACAATGGTGGTGTGCTACCTGGTCTGTTGGCTGCCGTACGGAGTGGCAGCTCTGCTCGCGACTTTTGGCCCCCGCGGCCTTTTGACACCAGAAGCAAGCATCACGCCGTCGCTGCTGGCCAAGTTCTCCACTGTCATCAACCCTTTTATCTATATATTCATGAACAGGCAGGTGAGTTGCCAATCTTCTTCTTATTTCATACTTCTTACTGCTCGTTTCTTACCATTGCCTTCTCTCTCTGTCTTCCTGCTGGATCTGTATGTGCCTCCTGTCTTACTGTAAAACATTAGTCTCTGTAGTTTTCTTCTAAAACGTTATTATCCCTGCCAGACCTAAACCTGCAAGGGATCATAGGTTTGGTCATGGCATAAATACAGTTAATAGATGGCATTAGCATCCATCTCTGAATCTAACATTGAGCAAACGTGTTGCAGGCCACATTTTCGTCTTCACTGTCGCTCAGGATTTACATCCTTAGAAAAGTTTGGTGTCATTTGATACATTATGATCTGCTAAAGTTAGGCACAATTTTAGATGAATAAATCCTCATTTCTAGCAGTGCTAACAGCGCTAACAACAGTAACAGTGCTGACAGAGCCAGCTGTTAACTTTGTGCCGTATTAATGCTCTGAATATCTTACACAAATCCTTAAATTTATACAGTTAGGCGAACCCAGAATGCTCTGTTACCATTACACTACTCTATGCATTTTTCCACTACACACTGGACACACAGCCTCCTCTGCACTCCCAATTCCCCACCCACATGCCCCCAGACACACTCAGTGGATCTCCACTCTGAGTGTTCTTTTCTAGTTTAACTATGGAGGAGGACAACATAATGGTGGTTAAGATTTAGGCACCACAAATTAGCCCAAGTCTGCTTCAGCCAGTGTGTGTTGTTTTATTAAAAGCAGCCACGTTATGAATAACTCGACACATTTTAGCTTTTCAAGAGGAATTGGGAATGCTGATAAAACATATGTGAGTGGGAGAAATTATCCAGAAACGCCAAGCACCATGACTAAACATTAAAAGTTAATAATAATAATAATAAAAGTTGCACTGTGGGTGAGAAGTTTTTAAAATTCTGTTGTTACAAACTCTGCAGGTATCTAAGCATAAGGGAAGTCAAGCACTGCCATTTATTGCTTAGTGTGCTGGCAGTAATAAAAGTCACAAAGTTACACGCTTTCGGTTCAACAGGTGAACACAGAATGTCCAACAGAGGGAGTCAAGTGATGAGAGGAACAAAGGGAAGCGCTGTGAGTGGCGCCAAATCATAAAACAAACAAAACAAAAAAACACGCTTCCTAACCCACCAGATCCCCACGGACTCACTACAGCTGGAAACAGCTGAAACTGCCAAAATAAAACACACTCTCACAAAGTAAGACTGCTGCCCAGTTCCCAAACCAACCACATGAGTTTACATTATAACAGAGAGAAACAGAGGTGGACTGTTGACAGAAAGGTAGAACTTTCATCCACCTACTTGAGGGTCTGTGGTCTGTCCCTGGCTCCTGCAGCCTACATGTCAAAGAGCCCCAACCTGGTGTGTGTGCATGCTGGTGAATGTTTATCTAATGAGCATGTGGCACCTTGTATGGTAGCCTCTGTCACCGCTGTATGAATGTGCAGCCAGGTCTCATAGAAATATGTGAAACACACAAACTCTTAACAATGTGTTATGTAGTGGTGGGTACAAAATGGGTTTCGTACGTGCTGGCAATACGAAAACAATACCAATGCAAAGTCAAGGAGGCTCTTTTATTGTGGTGGTTACATGACATAAACATAAAGAGTGAGAAAGTCAAGGCAGATGGTGGATGGATGGATCAATGAACATGGACTATCAGCCATGTCTATCTGCCATCCTCACCAAACTGTGACCATTTCACAACAGAACTACAACAGACTTTGCATTGGCATTGTTTATGTGTTGCCAGAATGTAATTTTATGGCATACTCTGCAGGATTTGTAAACACAATGTAGAAACTTGGCACCTCCTCAGCTCAACAAAACTGAGAGAGCAGCGGTGGTCAAGCCAGCTAGATCGAATGAAGAGACGGAGTGGCGTTAACGAAAACAAAGCAGGGAATCAGAGAAATAAAAAGTTATTTTCGGATTGCTTCTCGACGGTTACGTACGTGCATTCTCGGATTTTGTGTGAATTCAGCTGAACGAGATGCTTCATCCTGTCCGCTTGGCTTCTCTGCTCTGTGTGTGTGGCTCAATGTCGCCCTCGAACCAAGAGACACACAGACCTGTAGATTTCATCTAGAGAGCAGAGGCGAGACGGAGACAGCGGTATAACCTTGTTGCTGTTGTTACACACCACTGCCCAAAGGCTGACACCCAGAAATGTCCGGAACAAACCAAAATACAGAAAATAAGGAAACACAGGCAGGCCACCACACACACCACACCACACACACTGCTAGTAGGTCATAAGCGATGATTGTGAGGGATTACTTTTGTGTGAGTCCAGATATTATTATCTTTTCTTTTTTTCTTTTTTTTCAGAAAAACACGTGTTGTGCCCTCTACCAAGCAATACATTCTTAAGAGGTTGTTTTTGTTTCATGTATTTGTGTGAGGCGGTCATGACGTGTGTGTGTGTGAATAAATCAGTGGTGTCTGTGTTGTAATGCGCTTTGAATGTTGCTTAAACTAGAAAACAAGCCATACAAACGCAGTCTATTTACTGCTCAGATTAAATCACAGCTCCCTCTGGCATTTTCACAAAGGGGCTTTTGTCAGCCTGAAGGACGGATCAGAGTGGCTTCTTATTTGTGGCTGGAGCCAGCGACAAAAAGGGGAGGGGTCAGGCGAAGACAGGTTATACTTGGCCACGGTTGTTATGGGTTGGAGATCTGAAGGTGTTGACCAGGGAGGAGTGGGTGACATGCTGACTGCCCTAATTGACAGAGGAAAAGGCTGTAACCACAGGAGAGCACAACAATACACAGAGCTGTTGCTTGGAGCCCATTACACCTGTTTCACTTGGTTCGAGTTGCAGCCGCTGCTCAGCTCAAGTTTACGACTGCCTCGTGAAGTTCCCTCACCTTCTGCTTTCTTTGCAGTCTCTTTGAGTTTCCATCCTCCATTGCATCCAAAACTAAACTAGCAAAGCAAAAACCTTTTGATGGATGTCTGTGTCTGCGTTGGTAAATCGGAGGGGTTAAAGCAAAATGTTGCCTTTTAGGATGAATTAATATCAAAAAGTGAAGCTCTACTACCCAGGCCAGTGAAGTTACATGAGCTCCACAGCTATGGGGAGGTGCACACAGACTTCCTTCTACTACAGGGTCATTAACGGTTGCCCGAATGCCTGGGGCAAGTAAAAATAGCTGGCGGGCCAGCAGACCCTGCGCAGACATGCCCAATCGGGCAAGCAGCACCGACTTGGGATTTTATTTTTTTATTTTTTTATAATCGCAGGGCAGGAATTATACCCCAGCCAAACGGCCAGTGCCGTAATCCCCCTCCTACAGCCAGTGTAGCATGTCCTGTTTTTTTTTAACATTAACATGACAAACAGCAAGGCTACAGCTAACAAGATAATGTACTGACACTCCTCAGACAGACACACACACACAAACCGGACAGCCTCTCAGTCCTTAGCCGCTAACGTTAGCTCATGTACAACACAGGTACCACAAAGAAACTTTTACAAAGGGTCATAATGTGCTTCTAGTGACTGTCAAATCGCCGGCGAAAGCTGTTTACACTGCCTGCTCTCATGGGACAGAGATCCTCTGAGAAGGAAGACGGTTCACTCTGCTCTGCCGCCAGGAACAAACTGGGAGGCAAAGATCCTCTCTGAGGAAGAGGGTTCACTTTGCTGCAGGGTTCACCAACACATTTTTTTTTTTCTTTTAATAAATTGAATACACATTAAAGAACATACAAGATCCTGTAGAGAATTAATACATATAATACAATACAATAAACATTGTCAAATTAAATGAAGGAAGAGGATTTTTTTTAAATCAAATACAATATTGGGGATTTATGTAAAAATATACAAAGAGACATATAAATAATTATATAATTAAAGATATGTAGGCTATGTTCGGTGAATACTCCTGTCAGTGACCCTGACCACTGGCATTGGCAAAAGAACTGGAGTTGGTCCCCGGACGCTGCACTGCGGCTGCCCACTGCTCCCAGTGTATACAGTAGGATGGGTCAAATGCAGAGGTCAAATGTATGTAATGTGCTGAGAAAGGACAATAAAGAATCTTCTTCTAATAATAATTTCTTAATAACTAGGAGATAACAAAAGAATAAAGAGATTTCAAAGACTTAAAAAATAAGGGACATGAATCAAAACAACAAGAAACGAGATATATCCCCAGTCATGCACACCCAGTTTTAATAAACTCAGTTCTGTTTTTCAACACATACATTGTTTTGTCTTCATTCAGTGTAGTTAGCACATATTGTTATTGCGCCATTGGTTTTGGCCTTGGTGTTATTTATCAAAGGCCAAAGTGGCCTTGCCCTAAAAATGACTTAATTCCAGGCCTGTAATCGTGTATTTCCTCTCCTGTTTCTGTCCTCGGAGGGGCCAGTTGCAGTGTGCTGCTTTTTTATGTGCTGCTGCTTCCATTGGCTGAGCCTCTCTGCTGACGTAAGATATAAGTCATGAGCGAAAATATGCACCACACAGCCAGAAAAAGAACCTCTTAAGCAGGGCAAGTAAGAATTTAGATGGGGCAAGTAGATTTGAGAAGTACTTGCCCGGCAGGGCAAGTAGGAAAAAACCTTAACGTTGGACCCTTTAGTAGCTCCTTATTTACACCCTCAGGCAGAAACAGACACTCCCACATCCACACAATGAAACACACATTACAAAGCCACACAGATAAAACACAGAGATGTTAGATTATTATCACGGTGTCAAAGCCATTACAGCATCTGTGCAGATGCATTTCATCCCCCCACCCACCACCACCACCTGTGACGTCGTGATACACACACACATGACATTCAAGCACAGGGAGGAAAAAAAGAAAGAGGAGGTAATCTGGTTGATGCCACCGGCCGTCCTAATGGACAGCAGAGCAAACTTCAAGGTGCTCTGTGCAGCGTTTAACCTTCAGAAAATCATTACCACAGTCATTAGCAGATTAGTTTTATAATGCTAGACAAACTGGAGCATCACAGAGAGGACAGCTCACGCCTGACTCCACACTGCCTCAGCCATTTAGACAAACTTTTATCCAGCTGTGAGTAATAACAAGTAAAACAGTACAGTGTGCTGCGAGGACTGGGAGTATTCATTGTATGGCATCATGTCTCTCCAGCCTTTTACTGTCATCTCTGTCTTTTTCTTCACAACTTGCATCATAATTTAATAAGACAAACCTTACACTAATGACAGTAAGGAGTAGGTAGAAGTGAAGGGAAACAAAGAAGAAGAAGCAATGATAAATGTTGAAAGGAAAAAAACAAAGAGAAGAGATTAAGAGAAGGGAAATCAATAGGAAGCAGGTAAAGAGATTAAGGAGGAAAAAAGTGAGGAGGAAAGGAAAAAAGATGTAAAGGAAGAAAGGAGCAACCAGTAAAAAGGGATGATAGGAGGAATAAAAAAAAACAGAAAGCAAAGTTAATTGTGGCGGGAAGTCAAAGGGACGGGAACAAGATATGTGAAGATAAAAAATTAGAAGTGAAGAAAAGAGGAGTGATAAGGGGAGTGATGGAAGGAAGGGAAGAAAGAAAGAAAGAAAGAAAGAAAGAAATGAAGGATGGAGAGCACGGAAAAAGAAAAAAATACAAGGAAGAAAGAGAGAGAGAATGAAAGAAAGAAGGGTGAGGAAGTAAGGAATGAAGGGGAGAAAGAATGGAAGAAGGGAGGGGAGGAAAGAAAGAACAAAAGAAGGAACGGAAACAAGAAAGGAAGAAGAGAAAGAAAGAAAAAGAAAGAGAAGAAAGGGATATGA
Organism: Epinephelus awoara; assembly: GCA_035609425.1. NCBI lineage: Eukaryota > Metazoa > Chordata > Actinopteri > Perciformes > Serranidae > Epinephelus > Epinephelus awoara. The sequence goes on along the minus strand of CM069314.1, from coordinate 23,710,708 downwards.
AGGATGGAAGGTAAAGAAAGATAAATGACAGAAAAGAAGGACAAAAAGAAAGAAAAAGAAAGGAGGGAGGGAAGGAGTGAAAGAAAAACAGAGAGAGAGAAAGGAAGGATAGACCAAAAGGAAGGAAAGAGAAAGAAAAGGGGGAAAGGAAGGAGAAAAGAGAGAGGGGAGAAAGGAAGGGAAAAAAGAGAGAGAGGGGAGAAAGAAAGAGAGAAAAGAAAGACGGAGAGCAAGAAAGAAAGGTGAGGAAGGAATGGAGGGGAGAAAGAATGGAAGCAAGAAAGGGAGGAAAGAAAGAACAAAAGAAAGAATAAAAATAAGAAAGGAAGAAGAGAAAGAAAACGAAAGAAAGGTGAGAAAAAGGGAAAGAAAGAAAGGGGGAGAAATGGAAGAGAGGGAAAAGAAAGAAAGAAAGAAAGAAAAGAAGGACAAAAAGAAAAAAAGACAGAAGGGAAGAAGAGTGAAAGAAAGACCAAAGGATAGATAAAAAGTTAGGGAAGAGAAAGAAAGGGGAGAAAGAAATGAGAGAAAGAGAGAGAGGACATAAAGAAAGTAAGGAGAGAGAAAGAAACAAAGAAAGGAAAGATGGAGAGAAAGAAAGAAAAAGGAAAGGTAAGGAAGGATGGGGAGGGGAGAAAGAAAGAAACAAAGAAGGCAGAGTAAAAGAGAAAGAAAAGTGAGGGGAAAAGGAGAGGAACAAAAATGCAACAAAGAAAGAAAGGACGGAAGGAAGAGGGAAAGATTTGAAAAAGTAATGAGGACAGAAATAAAGAGAGGTAGAAATAAAGTAATGAGAAAATGAAAGTCAGGACAAAGCAATAAATGAATGTCAGAAAGTAGCAAGAAACAGAAGAAAAAGGAAAAGAAGGGATGATAAATTAGAAAAAGAAGTAAAGAACAGACAAGACAGTAAAATGTGTAAAAGACATAAACAGGCATACAGCTGGATGCAGACAGAGAAAGACAGAGAAAGGTGACAGACGCGACCAGAATAAAAAGAAAGATCTTTTTAATCTCCAAAAGGTAATGTAGCTTTGATTTGATTAGCATGTGATGTCACTATCAGGGAGCGACACACTGCGGCGCTGACCTTTTCTTCTTCTCACTCTCACTCTTTTATCTGTCTGTCTGTTTTTATCTGCATCTACCTCAGTCTCTCTCCTCTGTTGGACCGCCTGTCTTCTTGGAGACTTTTAACTTTCTTTGATGATTGACTCGTCACATGAATTGTTGCTCCATCAGGTTGTGGAGTTTCATGCTGCGTGTGTGTGTGTGTGTGTTATGATTGAGCTACTAACTGAGTTTTCAGGGCCGCAGGTAGACACACAGGAGGCCGTGCTGTGTGGCACTTTCAGTCTTCAGTTCCTCCCAGCCCATAACTATGGCAGCAGTGTGTTGAGGCGAGTTGAAGACTTCAAGCGCTGCACAGATTCATGCCCCGGACTCAAACTGCCATCATGGGAATTACACCTTTACAGACATGCACATTTTTCTGCACATGTTTCTGTGAACTCTTCTCATGTTTTTGAGAGGTGGAAAGTAACTAAGAACATTAACTGAAATTGTTGTTGTACTTTTAACTTCACTACATTTATCTGGCGGCTGGAGTTGCTTCTACAGATTCAGATTTTACAAACAAACATGATGATGATGATGATGATGATGATGATGCTCTGCTGCAGAGTTAACGATCCAACAGTATATAAATAAGTTAAAGAAGTGGGTCCCAGGTCCATTCTTAATGGACTGCAAGTGACTCGCAAATATGTCGTTTGTATAAAAATAAATAAATGAATTAAAAAACACTTCATTTTTAAGTACAGTGAATTTCCATCACAGAGCTTTTATTTTGAAGTGCTGTTTCCTGCTCTAGAGTGAGTGACAGCTACTTAACAAAGACAGCAAACTAGCTCAAAGACATGGCCAAACGCAAGTATGACGCTAAATATATTAAACTGTATGGACCATTGCTCAAGCCTCTAGTCTATGAGTAGATGCAGGCTTAAAACCAAAGACGTGGGTCCAGTGGATCCTCGTCCAGAAAATTTGAGTTTCGGAAAGTTTGCTTCATGCATTCTGTTCACTTTTAAAGAATAAAAACAACAAAAGAAATACTACACTGAAACAGCATTACTATATGAAATACTTTGAACTTTACTTACAGTAAATTGTCAGGAGGGAAAACAAAATAATTTCTCCATCTGGTGTGAATTTTTGGCATAAACTCAATTGTTTTATCATTTTTATTTTTTTTAAAAAAATTAGAGGAAAGTCTGAATATATGTTTCTTCTTTTTTATTCTCTTTAAAAAAAAAAAAAGTCGTGACCCCTTCAGAATCTCTAATCTGTCAGGATTTAAATTCTGGTGGGGAAAACTGAATAAGATAAGATAAAATACGACTCCAATAATCCCACACTGACGTAATTTATACGTTACAGCAGTTTAAGAGTCAGAAGCAAGAGGAAAAAGGAATTAAGACACTGAGTGCTAGATAAGGATAAAATATGAGGAGAAGTAAAAATAAGATCAAATAAAATCTATATATATATATCTTTCACTTATACAGATACTGTATGCTCATAAGTTGTACAGGGTCTTTGTAATACATAAATGATGTGTGGTATTTCTACTGTAAAAATATAGATATTCTTGCACAATAAGTGGTAAACTATTCATGTTTTTTTATTCATTTTTATCTGGCTCAAAGAGCTTACATTGACTGATTCTGAAAAATATTGGTTTCAGTCTTTAAAAATCCCACTATGTCTATCTTTATATCATAAAATGTAAACTCTGTACCCTTAGCCAGGGATACACCAGGAATTTCAGTGCTGCTTCTCCCTTAACATTATATTTGTGTTTTCTCATGAATTAATTTGTTTGTTCTGATACAACTTGTGGTTTTATTTCAGCCACTATGGTGACAGAAAAGGTGCTGGCACACAAAAGGAGTGCTTTTTTCAGGCTTGGATGGGGATCATTATGGTTTTGTACATCCTTGATGCCCTTGCGCCCTTTATTCTTAATTCTTTGGGGCCTTCTGGTGGAGTGGAGCAGCTGGCATGAAAGCTTTTGTTGAGAGTAACAGAAGAAGCAGCAAAGGTGTATTTGAAAATCTGTTCCCTTTATGACATCCTGTCTTCTCAGATATGCTTTTCTTCTTGAGCCAAACCAAAAGCTTTTCTTTTGTGACATTTTCTCTGTTTTCCCCCCTCTCTTTTGGGGTTTCCTGCCACTTCAGTAAATGTACACAAGCGTTTGACAAATGTGACATATATCACCAGGCTGTTATTGGTCTTGAAAGAGAGTTTATTTAAGATACACAAGCACATATTATTGCAGACAGACTTATCACATGTCTGAAACACACACAGATTTGGAGTGGCAGGTGAGGATTTGGTCACTTCTCAATCTTGAAATCTCAATCTGTGCTGGTTTTACCTGTAATCCCTCATGACGTCAGCTGTCCTCCTGTTCTTACATTCTTCTGGGGGTTTTTTGTTCTTGTATTTTTCCTCCATTTTTTTCTTTACACATCTACTCTTTTTGTATCCCCTGTGGTTTTGCTTTAAAGAACCAGCAGCTTTTTCTTCGTCCCCAAGCCCAGCTCTCCAGTCAATTAAAACATCGAGATCTGAGACACTAGAAGATTTAAAACAGAGTGCTAATTTTGAAAGCTGCATAATTTCCTCGGGGTAACAAAAATTAATTGGCTCATATGTGATGAATTGTCAGCCAGCTGCTGAAGTATTTGAGTTAAAAGGCCTCACAAACCGGTCTCATTTGTCATATCACTCACTGACTGGAGACACGCTGGAGGAAACTGCTCACTGGTGATATAATGACATGTACTGAGGTGTCATGTTTCACGCAGCACGTCTGTTTGATCTGCGGCGCTCTGGGGAAATGTAGTAGACTTAAAGTATACGTGTGGAACCAGAGAGTATACTAAGTACACTACGTTTATCCAGGGCAGCACGCTGTCTGCAGGACTCCCAACATGGAGGAGGGAAGACGGATGTCACTGTACTTGCTACTCATACCACTAGGTCTACAATAATACTAAGCACAACTACTACTGTGACTCACCACTAACACTATTTTTTTTTACTAATTTTCACTGACTTGTATTACTATTAGTTTTGCTACTACCACTACTAGTCACACCTAATTTTGTGAATTGGATTTGTGAAGAGGTTCCAGGTTTTAGGAACAAGTTAAACAGTGAGTGGCCTACTTTTCCTAAAATGACACTTCAGAGGCTTTTCTACTTAGACCATACAACTCTCGGGAAAAGAAGAATACTTAGTAGTCATATAAATATATTGAACACTGTGCAAAATGTTGTCAATCGGCAGCATCAGTATAAGAGAATCTTGTACCAATCAATTTTGGTGGATCCGTATTGCTATATTGCTTGGTTTGTGAACTGTTTGTAAGGCAGAGATAACTTCAGTTGCTTCCTCAGTGGTTTCCACTTTACTTTGGTGTGGTGATGCCAGCATTAATATACAGGAGTGGAAATGTATAGGAAAATGCACATGTAATGGCAGTGAGTAGTAGACTTCCTGAACGTGGAGAAACTGAGACATATTGTTGTAATTACACATATTTTACTTCACTTTGCTTTACATATCAGACTGTTCATCAACTGGTCTATTAATAGGTAAACATTTTTAGAATGTACTTAATGTTGTACACTGTAATATTTTACACTAAAAGAAAAGGAAACTTTTGGAGGTGTTTTTATTTATAGGTCATTATGCAATGGTTTTACTGGTTCAGCCTGCTGTACTAATGCTACAGTGCTGAACAACTGCGACTATTACTACTGTTGCTACTGCTACTACGACTACTACTACTACTACTACTATCTACTACTACTATCTACTGCTAATGCTACTTCTACTAGTACTATTCTACTGCTACAACTACCATGTTATAACTACCACTACAACTACTACTGTCTACCAGCACCTTGCATGATAGCTCACTGCGTCATATAAATATCATCCCTTTGCTAATTAACCGCTACTTCAACTATCGCTATGACAGTTACTTCTTTAAGTTCCTCTACTATCACATACACTAGTACCACACAACTACTGCCACCATATGTACTATTTTTTTTGCTGAAACGCAGTTGCCAGAATAAATGTTGGCATTGTATTTTTCTGCAAACTAAGTAAATGTTACATTTGCATGTTTCATAGCCGATATGTTGAAGCTTAACATTTCTCAGTTTCTAAACTACATGTTTTTCTGCTTATGCCCTCCACCATCACCATCTCTACCACCAGGGCCATGGTCTTATTTATTCTATCTCTTTAGATTACTCTAATATATGAATTTAACTAAAATATCTTTACTTAAAAAGTGTTTGTATTCATGTTCACTGATGATGTCTTTCCTGGTTTCACTATTTTTACAATCGTGAGACCTATAATGAGTACTGCTAGTCCCATTATTATTTTTGTGGACAACTGCTACACTCTTAATAATGACTGTAATCCTGTTTGTGTCTGTTTGTGTGTAGTTCTACAGGTGCTTCAGGGCGTTCCTTAGCTGCTCCACCCCCGAGCGAGGCTTAAAGACATTTTCACGGCCGACCAAGACGCTCCGTACCATCCGCCAGGATAAGGAACAACATATGTCAGCTCCTGCCCCCTCTTCAGTCCTGCCCTCGCCCAAATCTATCCACGGGTCCTCGGAGGGAGCCAATCACATCGCACCATCTCCACCTCCATCGAATGGACACTCTGCTGCTTCACACACCCCTGCTGCTAACACCCCCAAACCCAAACTGATTCTGGTGGCTCACTACAGGGAATAAAAAGAGGACAACAGGAGCTGAACTTTTTACAATAGTGACAAGCAGGACGCAGGTCTCCAATTAACAACCGGATCCTTTCAATAGTTGAAAGGTCAAAGTTGCAGTGGGACTCTTAGATACAAGCTGGGACGTTTTAATCCCAGAACAGGTTATCATCGCTCTGGGAAGTCAGTAAACAGGGATACACACTAAATGTCAGTCTCACTCTGTTTACCAGAGGCACTGTATGCACAGCAGGAGAATAGGGCTAAGCATAGTGCTTCATGTTGATATTACACACAAAAAAGCCACTTAAATAGGTCAAGCTTTTTGCTTGTGTTGATGAAGTATCTTTGTTACGTAACTAAATAATGTTCTTTCTTAATCTGAGAAATGATTCAGGAACAATTTGGAGAAGCACAGCGTTCTTTGGCGGAGATTTCATTAATTGTTTGGTGCATGTTTTTGTAAACGGGGCCATGAGTTATTTTGTCGGTTCAACTGTGTAGCTACTGTTAGCAGGATTATTCTTTCTTTTTTCGGCGATAATTCGGTTGAAGAAGCGGGGTAAGCATTTTTTTCCTGACCCCATTTCCACGCCTGATATTTGAGGATTTGATACAGAGTATTAAAGATTTGTCAAACAATTTTATGCAATTTTAGAGCTGAGAAGGTTTTTATCACGCCTTTATTTGAACTTTGCTGCGTATAGGCTCTCTGTCGTCGATGCTGGGACTGTTATGGAAGCCAATGAAAGGACATTTCACCATGTTGAGGGTCATTAATTGATTTCACTGTTTTGAGTTGTCTTGATGTCTCTGCTGTTTCTCTTTGTTTAGTGGAAACGTGGTTTTGTGTTGTCTCCAGATGTATTTTTGTTTGCTTACCTAACAAATGAAATCATGTCACAAACAGATTTAACTGTCTCGATCGTTTTCTATTTACTTCACCCACAGTGTGTGTGTGTGTGTGTGTGCTCCTTTTGGAGCTCAGTGTCATTTTCTCTCTCAGTCTCTTTACTCCACATGTGTTGATTAATCCATAAATTATTAACACGGGCATTATTTACAGGGAGGGAAACAGATTAACATTCTACATTACAGCCTTCGTCTCGGTGAGAAACAAACAGCATTTGGAGCGTTAGAGTGGAATATCACAACTGACAGCCATGAATGAATAATGAGCTGTAGGCTACAAACACATACATACACAAACACAGACAAAAAGTCATTACTAATAAATGTCTCACTACACATCTGGGCAGCTGCTCAGCAGCTGTAAAAAGTTTGTAGTTTGCTCCTTGATTACAGAGGCTGAGGTAAACTTGAATTTATGGTGGTTGATTTTAACAGTGATAAGTTTTCACAGCAGGATAAAGTTTAAAAATGTCCATAAAACCATTTCAAATTCATTCATTCATTCATTCATTTTCAAATTCTATTTCTGGTTCACACTACAGTTATCAGCCCGATTATAGCCCAGTGCAGCAACGTACAGCGTCGGCAAGGATCGTGAACGACGAGAGTCGTACATGATAATCTGTTGTTTCATCTCGTGTAGTGTGTCATAGTAGATGACGACCAACACCACGTCTGGAACGTCTCACAACGTTCCAACAGAAAGTCTCACATGTTTGATTTTCTTTATGTTGTTTACGACCGCCCCCTTCATTTTCTTAAGAGGCTTTTATTGTGAAACATTTGCAGTAACTTGTTGTGGAGGATTCGGTGACTTGCATGTTTGCATTCGGTACTTCAAATGTAGCTCCTGCCATCTGCTGGTGCTTTTTATGTTACTACAATAACATTTCAGCTGGCACATGAACAGACGCATTGACTGAAATATTTATTTATTTATTTTTTTTTTAAAGATAATTTTTAGCCTTTAATGTATAGGACAGACAAGTGTGAAGAGGGGGAGAGAGAGAGGGAGTGACATGCAGCAAAGGACCACAGGCTGGAGTCAAACCCGGGCCGCTGCGCCAACAGCCTTGTACATGGGGCGCCTGCTCTACCACTAAGCCACCAGTGCCCTGTGACTGAAATAATCATAAAGGTAATAAATATAGGACAAGAATAACCCGTGACATCACACACATCATGAAAGACAACCATGGATGATTGGTGTGTACCATCGTGTAGTGTTTCATGTCTGTCCTGGCACGATTTTATGACTCTACAATCGCCTAATCTGACATAGTGACTGTTAGAACAGACAGAAATGTTGTGTAGTGTGAACCAGGCATAAGATAGTATACAATATTCTATCCTAGGAAGGTGTTAGGCTTACATGAAAACATCAGTATACTCCCCCACCCCACCACAAACTCCACACAGACACAATCACACTATAGTCGTTCTATTATCCAGTTTTGGTCAAGATTTAGATTAATACACATCTTTGGGCTCAAACATCGGTAGTTTTTCAATATGTGAGGGGACCTGCTCTGTCCTAGCTCTCTCATTAGCCAGCAGCCCCGGTGCATAACCTTTAAAGACCAACCATTCACTGACCCAGTGCTGCAGGGTCATTTTGGGTGGACTTCAGGCCATGTTCATGACATATGTTCATGACTTGTGAAGGCTCACATGAATCAGGGTACTCTCATTCACTGTTTTTTATTTTACCTATGAAAGGTAATGTACTATAATTTGTATATAACCCACGTAAACATGAGCTAGAACACTGTGATCACATGACCGATGCAATGCAGGCTGTTTTCATCATATGACGGAGGCAAAGGAGGAAGTCAGGCGACATGGCATGAAGATGCGCAAAGTCTGCGTATGGAGTTAGTCAGCGTGGTGTACAAGCCATCAAACACAGGACCAGGGTTTGTGCCCCTTGTGACACCAAAAGTCAACACTGAGTCATTTTAAGTTACATAACTTGACTGTGTCACGTCGCTTTACATCACCTTAAGTTATGCCTTGTCTTTTTCGTAAGATATCATGCTAACCATTGTGCTAGGTTACGTTGTGTAACTGGACAACTGAGGATGGTTTTATGAACGCAGAGCTGGTTGTTGAGGGTTAAAAATACTGTGCACTTACAACGTAACACGATAACCATTGCATTTGGATTAAATTACCTTCGAGGATGGGCTTTGGCTGACAAGATGCATCAGCATGTGCTTGATTCTGAGTTCCTTGTGTTGGGTACAGATGACCCAATGAAGTAGTGCTTCTGGAAATCCAGCCTGAGAGAAAGAACCACGAATTTACAACAATTTTTAATACAATGAGACAGGATTTTACTGTGGAAAGTTAATAATAGTAATAATAATAATAATAATAATAATGATAGATTTTATTTGTAGTGCACTTTTCATCCTTGGATCTCAAAGTGCTACAGGTTAAAAGCATAATATAAAAACATATGGAAAAAACAAGACTATAATTAGCTCAAATTAACAGTCAAAGGCCTTTTTGAATAAAAGGTTTTCAGGCCTTCTTTAAAAGAGTCCAGGCTCTGTTCAGCGCTCAGCTGGAGAGGGAGGTTGTTCCACAAACGTGGTGCGTTGGAGAAAGTTATTGTTCATCCATGCCTTTATCTCCTCAAGTTATCACATAACTATTTATCTGCTATCTTGACAATCAAGAGGTTAATCACAGAATTACCTGTTCTTACCACTGCAGTGTATTCTACTAGGAAGATACAATTACAGTGATGCTGAAAAATGTTGCATCAAAAGTTCAGCCGGGTTGAACTTTTTCAGCTGCACAAAACAACTTATCTTTTTGTATCAGAGCCCTGCTGTAATAGAAATGGGCAAGGGGCATCATTTCAATGACAGAATAGGCCACGCTTCTTGATATGATTTGGTATGCAATCTGAGTGAAGTGATCCTTCCATAGCATTTCTATCACATTTGATTTAAACTGGCCCTTTTCACCATGAATATATTCCTTTAGATTGATTCAGGGCTGCTTGTGTGTGTGTGTGTGTGTGTGTGTGTGTGTGTGTGTGTGTGTGTGTGTGTGTGTGTGTGTGTGTGTGTGTGTGTGTGTGTGTGTGTGTGTGTGTGTGTGTGTGTGCGCGCGCGTGCGTGCGTGCGTGTGTGTAAACATGCTCGTCTGTCTGGGTGCAATTATAAACACAGAAACAGAGAAGTGAACGAGCCATGGCCTTATCACTTGCAGAGACAAAGATTACGTAATCAAACAGATTAAATATGGACGACTGATTATCAGGCCCAGACATCCAGCCTAACAGCAATACCCTTTATGTGAGATTGTATAATAAATTGTTAAACTGTTGTGATGGGATGTCAGGACACAGAGTTCACATTTTAATCGAATCATACTGAAAAGTTGAAAGCAAGTTGGAGGCCTAACTCAAAAAAATCTCACAGCGCTACGCATAAGAAATTCTTGTAATCTCATGTCTTAGTAAATGACAGCTGGCTGTGTTTATATTTCTCATTTAATACACTCAAAATTGTTCCATATGTGTGCCCTCACTCGATTATTTGCAGGTTTGTTTATTTTTGAAGCACAGCCAAGTTTAATTTCTGCAGAAAATTGTCTGTCACTCGCCCTTTCACACAGTTCCACCTGAGAGATCCAGTTGATGAAGTAACTCAGGGTATGATGGGTTCGGTGCAGGATAATTATCAACATGGCAGTGGAAGTTTTCAGTGTTACATCAGCTAAGATAGCCTCCATTATTATACAGACTCACTTCACAGCTGGGTAGTTTCTGCCCCAAGGACCCAAATCAGATTAACCTGGTCATAATGTGCATATTTTAAGTCTGTCTGAAATTTTAGTCAAATGTCATCAACATTATTCCAGTTGAGAATTCAAAAGGTACAACTAAACACTGACAGTCCTTTTTTCTGATAATACAGTGCTACGTTCATTCATTTCTGCATAGAGTCAATATAATGGCACTTTCAGTATACTCTTAAGATATCAAAATGATAAAGACGCTGCAATTTGATGTTGTTATTCATTGCGACAGCCAAAATCACTGGAATAATAGTGCTGGCACTGGTACATTTATGCCATGGATATATACATTCCCAGACATGTTTGTAGTAACGAAAGTGGGTATTTTTTAGCGTGATGCCAAGACATTTCCAGCTGTGTTTGTGGTAACAAAAGCAGGTATTTTTTAAGGAGTTCGGGACATTTTTAGCCATATTTGTAAAAACAAAAGTGGGTATTTTTCGATAAGTGTCTGGGTCATTTCCAGCTGTGTTTGAGGTAACAAAAGCAGCAATTTTTGACTGAAGTTTGCGACATTTCAAGCTGTGTTTGTAATGACAAAAGCAGGTCCTTTATAGCCCAAACCAGGCACTTTAAGCCAAAACATGGTATTTTCTTAACCCTAATCAAGTAGTTTTGTGCTTAAACATAGCCACATTAACCACAACATTGTCACAGCATATATTTGAGAACTGAAACATAAAGAAATGTAAAGTTTCAACTTATCTACTTCATATTGAACCTTCTAATGTAATATATCCAGTGCTTAATTTGAGCCGGAACTTTTCACATCTAAAAACTACATACAGTATTGGCTGATGTCACTAATGTTGCAGGGTGGAGTACCGCAGTACTACGGTGCCTCACGTACCACTACTGTGGGATAAGTTCAAAGTCCAGTCGCAAGAGGGTGAGTGTCCATGCGCCGCCCAATAACGACACGCGCTGGTCAATAATGGCGCACGCTGGCTACCTGGCACTCAATATGCTGCTGTAGTGGTTTGTTTTCCAGACATGTGAGTATCTTTGAGCAGTAAAAGTTATTATTTGTTTCTTTTTACTTGTCGGCAGTGATTTGTTTTACACAGAGCATAGGCGTCATTTAGATATGGCGAGGTATGGCAGCTGCCATACCTTGGAATCGGGAGAGAAAAAAAGAGAGGGGTTCTGTAGTCATCTTACTTGTGAGTGTCCTTCATATTTGTTGCAAGTGATCAGATGTGATATGTTAGATAGTCCGAGGCGCACTGGCTGATTGTTTTCATTGTATTGCACTTAAATATGTATATTTCCAAATATACATACAAATTAAACAGCCGCCGGGGATTTTACGCCATTTTGTGTATTAAATGCCGGTCCGATTAGACGCCTGGGCGATTATTTCCTCATTCATTGCCTCATGGCTGTCCCTCCTTGAGGGACTGTTTGCGCCTTTACGCACGGGTCGGTGGTAAAGTGGTGCACAACACGTGGTACGGACGGACGGACGGGCAAACAGCCACGTGAAACCCGTATACATGTGTACATGAAAAAAATCACCCACTCTCAACGTTTAGAGATTTTTGTACAAGAACTCAGCCCTACATTATACAGTATTTTTGCACTAAAACATGCTGGACATGTGAAGCTTGTATTTTCGGTCTCTGGAGACAATAAATTCACCTATACAGTATTGTACCAAATTGACCTTTGTTTTACTGTGTTTCATACACCGGACCCCTTGGTTATCTTCTAGAAATGAGCTTGTAATTAATTTATTTTCTTTATTTTCTGTGAAGTTAAACACATGACTAATGATAATTAAACGTCCGCTCGCTGTCCGTGATGCTGAAATATACACCGAAATAGGTCCGATGTTTTCACTGCTCTCACCAAGTCGTGCATTACAAGCAGACATGAGGTATTATAAATGTGAGAAACAGCTTCATGTCCTTTGAAACAGTTTTCAATAGCATAGCATGTACTTCTACCAGCGACAGAGAAGTCCAACTCCAGGTCCAGTAATTTCCTCTTTCGTTGGTGTCATGACTGCCCAGTAGTACCTGGACAACCGAGCCGTGGCGGCACACAGGTATGTGGTGTGTCAGAGGAGAAACGAGCCATTCACATTTCTCTCTTTGTGGCAGGTAACGGTCCACAAACCTCACCGCACTTTAGGGACTGTTTTTTACTTATGAACAGACTGTTCTTTACTTGTCAGGGGAGGAGGGTGGCCAGTTGATTTTTATTTTATTTATTTATTTTATTTCAATCCCCCCTATGTTAATCACTTATTGATGCTGTTTTTGAAGTATGAATAAGTCAATAAGTAATTTATTCCATTGAAATATCATTGATGTATTATGGAAAAGTGATTTATCTTTTTATAAATGACTAACGGCACATCTGCCTCATTTTCCCTGTCATGATGCTACTCAGAACCGTGATACTTTCACTGGTATCGTACCGTGGGTCCCAATTTTGGTACCGTGACAACACTAGATGTCACAACCATTCCATTCGGAGCTGCGCAGTGAGGCGGCTCGGGTGCCACTTGGGAGTGGGGGAACACTGCTCTCTCAGAGGCCCAAAGTGTTCCCCCACTTCTAATTTTACAAATTAAGCACTGAATATATCCATAGTTTACATGTAAATATGCAATGCAATCATTTATCCTGTGGATGGGGTCGATTGTGAATGGCTTTTAATAGGGATGGGAATCGAGAACGAACCAGTTCCAACTGGTTCAATTCATCGACATCATTAATCACTTATTGATGCTGTTTTTCAAGTATGAAAAGTAGTAGTACCGTGACAACACTAACAGATTCTGTAACGTTATTTGACGTAGATGAAAACAAATGTTGTACAAATATTCTTTCATTTGTTCCATTTTAGATGATTGCAGTGGACCAATTTCATATTTTGTTTACTTACTTACTTACTTAGCATTTATCTCTTCTTTAGAATAGAAACTCAATAAAATTTATGTTGTTGACACCAAAAACCTGTGAGGTCTACTTTTTCTACACAGAAAATTCACAGGAGGAATCGATAAGGGAATCGATAAAGAATCGGATCGATAAGCAGAATCAATAATGGCATTGATATCAATAAAATCCTATCAATTCCCATCGCTTTTAATGAGGTGGTCATTCTCTCACAGGCATTGATCCACACACAAACACTGATCCACACAAACATAAATCCACACACTAAAGATGAAACAGAAGGATAAATGGGCTCGTTTTGTGTGTCTTTGTTGAGGAAAGCACCTTCATTATTAATAATTGATCGTTTGACATGTCCTTGGGGTGTCTCTCCCCTGACTCTATTATAAGTGGATTGAGCAGAAATGTTTCCTCATCAATTGATGTCTCATTTGTCACTGGGCTAAATCCAATCCTACTGGGAATCATATTGGAAAAATGAGTGTGAATCTCCACTAAAATCACTACTTGCATCAATTATTAGCAGCTTGATAAAGAGAGGGAGCATAAAACTTGTTATATAATACTCCATCATCAGGATGAATGTGCAGTTTGAGCGAGTGAAACTGTGGGGGAAAAGATGCCAAATAGGCCCAGTGGTTTTAGAGACTTGACTGAAATTCTGTAAATTGGATGTTTTTTCCTTTGAATCAAAATTGGATGATTTTTTTTTAATTAAACTGAGGGATTACACTCTCCTTTGCAGATTTAGAAAATCGTTTATTTATATGCATGTTTTCTTTTATAAAACTATTCAAATTCACCAGCGCGAGAAGAATCTGTTACACTTTGGCAACATATTTGACTTTTACAGTATTAATATAGTTTCTTCAGTGTGCTATTCTTATTTTGATTAAAGACCCCATAAAGTGCCATAGCAAAGTTCATCCGCACAACAATTAAAAAATAGGTGATGCTAAAAGCTGGTGGCCACTCACAGGGCTAAATTGGAAACTGACGATACTGTCACTTTGTATATACTTCACACACATTATTATAGAGCAGATATGTTAAAACTTCAAACAAGGCTGAGGTTAACAGGAAAAGATTATCTTTTGGCTAAAAATGCACCGCTAGGGGGGCTAAATCACAGCAAAAAAGCTGCAATGTCTCAGTAAAAACAACCGTTTTTTTCGGACCCAAAAAGCTGCAAAGGAAACAGGTCGGTACAAAGCACCCATGCTGGGTGTCTAAGGAGCTGCTGGGAACATAGCATTGACTTGATGAATCACAACCTCGCACAGTGGTCTGCAGCTTGGCAGACATCTCGCCTAGGTGACCTGCCATCTGCCATCCCCGCCATCTCCAGATGGCAAAGTCACTATATATATTACGTCACTTTAGAAATGTTGATATGATATGTATGAAACATATTCATGGTTTGCAGAAATGGACAATGCCAACATTTTTTTCTGGTGACTGAAAAAGATCTATCTGCAAACCAGGTCAATTAATACACTTTATGTTGTGAATTTATTTTTAATTAAGGTATTATATTTTTAAAGCTTTGCCAGAACATAGAAAAGGTCTTTTTATGGGTGTAACATCATCCCAATGTAAAATTGATGGCCCATTAAAAGCTAAAAAACTTTTTTTGGCTCAGTGGTCAGACAGCAATTTTTTTATTTCAAGTGAATTGGTGACATCTTTGAGTTAGTTTCCAGTTCTTTATTATATCCACAGGGACAATACACTAAGTTCACTCAGCTTATTAGAGAGATGTATTTGTCCAATAACTGTCTAAAATTCTCTCCTTGAGTTCATATTCTGGTGGAGGAGGTTGAATAAAAGGATGATGCAACACCGGTTTGGTTTTTCACCCTGTCATTAATTTTAAAGGCTGATCTGATGTGAACTTTAAACCGTTTCAACTGGGGGGAAAAAAATCCCTTCAGTTAAGTAAATTATTGTATTTAAATGAGACCTTTTGAATCCTTTTGTGTGTGACTTTTTTGCTGATTTTAAATTTAAAGTCTTTCCTTTGAGGTCCACTACTCCATTGAGGCCAGGTTGGCTGCAGTGTAATCAGCCAGGTGCGCTTTGTAGGGCAGCTGCAGCTAGTTTGACTGATTGGACTCCATTAAGTGGGTTGAAAGTTGTGTTGTCTGTGTTTGATTTGACTTTCTTCTTTTTCATCTCCTCTGACATGAAATGTGGTCAAATCTGTCACTGAACTTGCCATTTACATTTACTTTTTGTTGATTGTATCTTTGTAGCTGACTTTAATGGTGTATTTCATAAGGTTTTTGAGCTCAGGGTTTAGGCAGTGGTTTCATCTTCACTCTGGTGGGGAACTTTAACACCTTGATCTGAAGATTCTATTTCTGTTTTTGTCTGACACTGTGGTTGCTGAACATCAATATAGCAAAGAATATCCAGACTAAGGTGTAATCCAACCCGTTCCATCAAGTGAAATCAGCTGGCTCCAACTGACGCTAATTCAAGCCTCACCTGTTAAGCCTCAACTCATGCACGCGCCCAGGGGAAATAAAAATCCCACACTAGTCGAGTGCCGAAAATTTTGCAAAATGTCAAAAAGCAAAGGAAAGGAGCGAGCGGGGGCTTTTTCTACGGCGGAGCAAATGCTCCTTATGGAAAAGTATGAGGACTATAATGACATAATTAAGAAAAAATCAATACTGCAGCAATTAATAAAGCAAGGCAGGTGGCGTGGCGGAATATTGCCGACAGGCTTAATGCGCAAGTGACAAAGAAAATTCAGCATAATATCATGTTATATAAATCCCGCATCAAAGGGACAAAATATATATGTAGATAAGAACACCTATTAAATCTAACAATTCAAGTATGCCTAATGAAATTCACCAAATGTGTAAATTAATAGTAGTGATAGACTATTTATCACATTTATCTACTGATTCCTATGTACATTTCAGATGATGCATTTAATCAAACTATTTGATGTCTATTATTGCATTTATCACATAATTGATTGTAGATTATGACATTTCCGAAATAATCGGCTTATAGGAAATAATCACATTACATTTATCTATTGATTTTACAAAATTCCATTTAGTAAATCCATCAATTCAGTGGAGATGAGGAAAACTACTAAGTGAATGCAGGTGATAGTGAATCAATTATCTATTTCTCATCATTTGGGAGTCATTTGTAAGCTCTATCCCTTATTATATCAAAATAAGGAAAATCCCCTTAAATGTATGGAGTGTGCTATAGGATGAGGAACAGACAGACCACGTGTGACCTTTATAATGTGTGGTTCCAGCAAACTGCATAGATACACTATGCTTTGCCTGCTGAACTGGTGCCTCTCCCACAGTTAGGAGTCTGTCTGTATCAGTGGGTTGGTCCTGTCCTGGAAGACCCTTGGCACTGGTGGTGGTTCATTAACAGGATCCTCGATGAAGGGGCATGCCATTATTTCCTAATTTACTCCCTCTTGCTCTGTCTCTGTGGGTGTGTCCCTCTCCTTCTCTGGCTGTTGTCAGTTGACCTTAATTGGCTGTTTCATTTTATTATAGTTTTGTATTTATTAAATTGATTTTGGCTTCACTGTTGTTGTTTTTTTTTAAATTATCTTATTTTTATTACATTTGGGGTTTTTTATTTATTAATTACATTATATATTTTATGATCTACATATTATTTTATCATGACAGTTGTGAGTGTGTAAAAGCACTGGCAGAACTGTCTTTTAGGTGTCTGTTCTTGCCTACTGAACATTTTTCGATCATAGATAGAGCTAATCCTCACCATAATCCTGACCAGGATTGCCCGGCAGCAAGTTACCATGGTTAATAGGCTGGGATTCAGGTTAACCACCTTGATGGAACGGAGTTGCGGCTCAGTTTGATGGAACGGAAACCGGAGTTTAGCTCGACGTATCAGGCTTAGCCAGAACCATGGTTTCCATGGTTACCAATGTGAGGCTAATCTTAGCCACTTTGATGGAACAGAACTCTGGCTCACATTAGCCAGACTTGGCCATTTAAGCCTGGATTTGCCTTTAGCCTGCTTGATGGAATACCCCCCAGATATGAGTGTCAGTGCACCAAAGCCATCTCGAAACCTGAATAAATGTGGTGCAGCTGTCACAACATTTCAGCGCTTTGGGAAAAGCCAAATCTTGAAACTTCCCTGCAGCTGGAAATAAAACTAATAAAAAGAATTAAAGCTCCCATTTCCCAGAATGACAACTCAGTTTTGAGATTACAAAGCATCTGTGGTGGTTTTAAATGGGGAAATCAATAATAAACTAAGGGAGCATTGTTGACATGCTTGCAGTGGTTGTAACCTCAGGGCTGTACCACAAAGTAAGTTAATATTGTGATAAAGGTCGTTTTAGGGATGATTTAACAGAAGTTGTGGACCTTTAAATAAATCTGTTTCACCCAGGCAAGATAGAGGCTGGGAAATGACAACTCCACCACTGCTGACAAAAATAGTACTCAGTCTTAATTTAATAAGTCACGACGTTAATCAGAACAAGTCCTGGGTTGAGGCGAGCAGGAGCAGGGCAATCAAGGGTAAAACTAATGGCTTAAACTCATCAAATCACGGCAGCAATATCCACTACAAAACCACTCAGTAAAGACACAAATGCTCATGGCACACAAGGCATACTACGCTGATCTGAGTTAATGCGTCTTCATTAAAACAACTCACAGCGGGAAAAATATTTGCATTGTACATTTCTGAAACCATGGATATGTTACATATGTGCATTATTTTGCAACTTAAAACTTCATGTTTCTTAGCAACACTGGTGAAACCACTTGGTTAGGATTTGAAGACAATGAGTGGTTTGGCTTAAAACACCCACATTCGGAAGCACAAATTACACTGTAAAAGTAGGGTTGATGAAAACACCCATGTTTATTGGCTCAAACACCAATTTCAGTGCCACAAATGCTGCTGGGAAACACAATGTGCTCACTTTAGAAACACTGATATGTGTAACAAAGCAAATATAACGTATCCGTGGTTTGCAGAAGAGTACAATGCAAACATTTACCTATTACCCATTTTTAATTTAACTCTTGAACAACCCATGTTTTTGTTTTGCATCCATGAAAAGAATTGTTCAGAAAAAGTAGCATGTGTTCTGCACAAGACATGATCTAGAGATTATTATGAATGTTGTTCCTCTATGGAGCATTTAAAAAAAATGCTGTTAAATGCAGTTGTAGCTCTCCCCAGCTCTCAGTACCACCTCTCACACAAGAATAGAGACCTTCTACTGATAAATGACACTCATTCAGCACAGCACTCCTATCAACTCCTGGTCGATACGAAGAGGCTCTGCTGAACACGCCACCTGAGACAAGATAATAAAAACGCTGGACGCTGATCACACACTCCTCCAATATCTGCTGATGGGGAATCCATCACAAAACCACTGCTCACTCAGACAGAACAGCAATGAATATGCATGGTTTATGTTTTCAGGGTAGAGAATTGATTCCTCAACCCTGAGCGCATTAGCTCTTGATAAGGAAGTGGGATTAAGGATGCTTAAAATCTGCCAAAACTAAATGATAAATTTGGGCTATTTATGGTAAAATAATGACAAATGAATATATTAAACTGTGTATGACAGAGTGAGCGGGAGAGAAAGGGAACTGATGGGTGAGGGAAGTAAAGAGCACAAAGATAAAAACAGAAACAGTTAAGATTTAATAATTTACTTAAGCTTTATTTATTCAGGGCAAACAGTTATTTAGCTTCAATTATTCAGAATGATCTGCACTGCAAAAGAGACCTGAGCGAGAAAATTATATTAATTTCAAAGAGTGTTGGGTTTGAGTCATCAATCGAATGACATCCTTTTGGTTTACAAGTAGTGACAGCAGCCAGGGGCGTAGCACCAAATTTTGGGTCCTATGCATAAGCAGTCTCTGTGGGCCCCTGCCCTTGCTCCCTTGATCCATGTTTCTTTGAGGCAGCTTCTGATTTCCTTTTTTTTTAACCCGGATTTTCCTTTCTGAGGGCAAAGACATGGCAGTGTGAGTTGGTGCACCAGCAGCATAAGCAGTCATTACCTCGATTTAGAGATGAACCCAAGTGCAGGGGCAGACTAAACCATTTTGCACCTTCAACGGCGGAGAGGGGCCTATAGGCACGTCCACTACATTTTTTGTTTTTAATGCAAAGTTACAGCACAAATAAATCAAAAGTTAAAAACAAAAATGCGAACAAAACTTTTCATTCCAGGGTTCAATAAGCATAAAGGATATCTCCATTTCCAGATAACAATACAGTGGATTATTCATTATTCCTGTTTATTGAGGACAATCACATGCTTAAGAAGCCAATTAAAGATTTTAGTTTAATGGGGGTAATCTAAATCATTAGTATTATTAATGTTCTACTACAGCATTTATTTCAACATCTCTCGAGGGCAACGAGTGGTACTGTTGTGAAATACACAGTTTGACCAATTGAAGTTAACAACACAATGTAGATAATAAAGATTTAGACACTGTCAAAAGCACTAAAGGTTTGTTTTAGGAATGATTACATGAAAATTTTTCAAGTCAGTGCTGCAATATCTTTTTTATATTGATGATGCAATTTTGTAGGCAAACAGTAAATGACAGGGGATCTAATATTGATCCTTGTGGGACACCTTTAATGTGGCTGATAAACCTAAATTCAACCTAAATTCTAACAACTTGGTGCCTTCCAAAAAATAATAGAAATCTCCTACCATTTACAAACAGAAGGCTGATGTAAATGGTTTCCTCTACTTGGCTTCTTGTTTTTAGTCTGCACTATAAACTATAAATACAGAGTGGGAGTATGTACTTAACATATATTTCCTTTGGTTTGGTGTGCTGGGCAAACAATTAATTTGGACACCAGGTGTGTAAAGTGCACATGGGTAGCAGCTTTGAAAAGGATATATATTTGGACTTGGCTTGTTGAGCGGCTGTCTACACGCTCAACTGATTTTTATACAACTTTAAACAACAAAACCTGAACTCAGATGCACACCACCTGGGCTGGGCTCTTGAGGGAGCAGCTACCACTGACTCAACTTGGGCCAACAACTCGGTGTGACCCAGCCCTTTTCTCTGCAGCCACCTCTTTGACTCCTTTCGAACAGGCAGGAGCCAATTACTCGTCATTCTCCAACCTCAGACTGATTAATGCCTTTACATCTATCAACTATCATCTCCACTTCACACACTGGTCAGTGTATATGGCCAGAGGGACATGTGCTAGCCTGTGCTTGGCCTCAGATCTCTATCTGAAGCTGTTTCCGTCAGGTTCCGTCAGCCCATTGTTGTCTGTCGCGGTGGATATCAGACATTTAAAGCACTATGCTCCTTTTGGGCACCAGCCAAACTTATAGCTGGCTCCTTTCTATTTAAGATCGTCCTGGGAGCCAAACCTCGCCAACCTCCCAGAGGAGCTTTGCATTTTACTTCAAAGGGACCACCAGACAATCTAGAACTTAAACCAGAGTAAGAGCACAGTAATCTCTCAGGGTTTGAACTACAAGGCCTGCAGGAGCTCCGAGAAAAAACATCCTTTGTCATCCAGCCAGCAGACAAGGGCTGTGTGGTACTGTAGTTGTCATGGATAGAGGGAAATACATCCAGGAGGCTGTGACACCGCTCCAGGACACAGATTAGAGTACTACATCCCACTAGAGGCCCCAGCATACATGAAATTGGCGGCGCACATATAGAGGATTCTGGATTCTGCACACTATTAAAGCAAAAATGTCAAATTTGCATCCCCTCATGCCTGCCTCATTATACTCAACAGTGTTGGCATAAAAAACCTGGTGCCAATTATCTTCTGGTGATTTACTTTGTCTTTTTTTTTTTTTCCTATTAGCAAATTGACGAGTAATCTCCCAAAATGGATAGCCCCAAACCTAGCTACTCCCAACATGCAACAAGAGAATGGCCAGTGAGTCCCTGAAGTCTGCTGTTTTATTGTTTTTCACATCATATAACCCCTCTGGTCAGCACTTGAGCAGACTGTTTATTTCTCACCTCCCTGTGTGATCACTGGCACTTTGCACACTTCATAGCCTCTCACGCTTTTACTCTCTCTTCCCCGCATCTGTCTCACTGATAACTATCCCCGTTTCCTTTCCGTTGCTCTTTCCTTGTCCTAACTC
The DNA here is from genome assembly GCA_035609425.1 of Epinephelus awoara. Taxonomy (NCBI): domain Eukaryota; kingdom Metazoa; phylum Chordata; class Actinopteri; order Perciformes; family Serranidae; genus Epinephelus; species Epinephelus awoara. The sequence goes on along the minus strand of CM069314.1, from coordinate 23,689,092 downwards.
TATCGTAACCACATTTGCATACACCCAAACAGGAGGAGAACAGCTAATGGCCGGTGTACACTTAAAGCAAATTGGTTCAAGCAATGTGTTCAACCACAGCAGAAGGCGAACACTGGGGAATTAGTGTTTTCCTACACAGGAATGAATGTTTTTCTAGTGTGGTATACACACCAAAAGCGGCTGCAGTTGTGTAGTGAATAGAAAATAAAACCTAAGAGTGATTCAAATGCTAAACAGTCACTGCGTGAAGTTCCCGAAAGCAACAAAAATGATCACAGGGAGACTCCCACATTGGGATGTCAGAAAACTGTAGGGGGTTTCAGACGTTATTTGACAATCAGGCACTTTATCTGAAGCATACTCATGTACTCAGCCTCATTTTCCTTGTCTTCTGTTCCACAAACAACAGTGCTCCACAGCAAATATCTGGTGAAGAGTGAGACAGTCTTAGCTGGCCTAATCTCTGAACTGCGCTCCTCCATCACCTATTATGTCTTTAATATAACCAAACTCATGCTTTACTTATGTGGGACATGTTTTTCAGTTTCTGTTGTCATTCGATTAAAAGTATAAAAGAATTATATGATATTCAATAGTTTTTGCATGATAAACAGTGTAATTCATATCCTTCTGCACTACTATCGATCAGATCACTATTTTATAACAGTATGACAAAGTTGTTGTAGAAGTACTTCATTCCTGTCAAGATGGCCTTTCCACTTAACTAGGTTGTCTATGCAGTAGAAAGACGCAAATACTTTTGAAATTGGTGCTACATGACCAGAGAAAACAGAGAAAGGGCTGTGGCATTTGCTTTTGCACAAGAGGTAGAAATCATACAACCACCAGAATGCACTGCATTGCAATGGACCAAGAAATGCTCCCGCTGGTGGCTAACACAACACGAGTTGCCCGTCCAAAAACGTATGGCTGTTGGCCGGTAACAGATAAACTGTAAGTTAAAATATTTTCCAAAAACATATTAGGTGAGAATTAGGCAACACAGTAACAGAATCTTGGTTTATATTTGATCAGCACTGCCTAGTTTTAACGTTTTGATCTCAGTATTTCCATCATCAGTTCACAAAACAGTATGACGCCCACTGCCTGTTTACAAACTCTCGTATTACAGCTAAACAGTGCACTAAAATATGTTTCTGAAGACAGGTGAGAAATAGGCAACAGAACATAATCTTGGTTTATATTTGATCAGCACTTTCTAGTTTTAGTGTGGTCTGAATTTATGAGAGTGAGATCGACCTCTGTACTCATTATGTCATCTATCAGTAAAAATCCACAGGATGACGTGTTTTTGCTGGTAAATAAGCAGGGCAATCTGGCACTAGCAAGACGGAGGGAAGTTTACCACATTTAATTTACGCATATGTACTACCCAAATTGTTTTGAGGAAAAGGCTGGTTGAAAATCAGCAATTGACATAAAATATGAGTGATCAAAACGAAATTTACAAGCAAAAAAAGCTGTTTTCTTGGGTTGACTGTCACAGCCCACAAATGACTCAGATCATTTGTGTTCACATCGTTCACACTAAAACATGGTGTTTTCAGATGAATCCACTCAGGAGACCAATTTTGAAAAGCTTATTTTTTAGATGTACAGTGTCTGAATGTATAAGTGGATAAACTGATGGGCCTAATCTTGCAAAAAAAAAAAAAAAAATCACATAAGGTTGTAAACATGTTTGTTTTGTCATTACATTTCTGTCTCATGGTCCTATCATCCCCCTTTTTTGTAGAGGCTCTGTTCAGCCTGTGTGTAATCACAGCTGTGAGCTAATATGGTTTTCTGTAAACAAGATTTTAAGCACACAACCACATGTACATGCATATTCATGCACATTCATTCACTCATTTTGTGTTTGTCTTCTTATTCTTATGAGCTCTGAATGAGCTCCCAAAGGAAATGTCAGAGGGCATGTTGAGTAATGAGAAAATGAATCACAGCAAATTGCACTCAAACACACACACACACACTCTGGTCTACACCTGGGCCCACACACACATCAACATGAGCAAAGTGTTTATTGTGCTGCCATTCACTTCCATTCATCATCCCTCACCTTTGTCCTTCTCTCCATCCTGTGGCTGATCACGACGATGAAGACAAATGCTGCTGCTCATCCTCACCTCATAAAAACATCCTCACCAATATCCTTGACCTCTCTGGGTCCTGGCTGATGCAGTCTTTTCCCCTCTCTCTTTGCCCTTTTTCTTGCAAGAGTCACAGCGTGTGTGTCCTGGATACATAGAAATAGTCGGGAAACAAAAGCTTCAGTGCTGCTGGAGGGCAAAATATAATGAAAAATGGTCAGGAAAGTTTCCAGAAATGAGATGTATAAATATTTATTGGCTAACTGGTAACCTTTGTGTCTGTGTGGCCTCTCACAGGTGAGTGTCTTGCATTTTGTGTGTTCGTGACGCACATATGTTTTTAGCTGTCCAGCTGATATTTACAATTGTACATTATTTATGGCCACTGACGGCACCACTGCATAAATAAATAAATTTCTCATTTCACAGAAAATGACACACTTGAGTGTACATGCATGCTGTGAATATCTTGGCAAACAAACAATGAACAAGACAAGGCGGAGCTCAGCTGGATCATGATGGATCCTGTGGAGAGACTAATTGTGCCTCTTCTCACATAGGCTATAAAAGAGTTTTCTCACTTCTTAAAGGCGATGAAACGCGGGACATTTTTGGGGTGTTCAGTATTTTCCTCCGCTCTAAAACAGCTGCCATTTGTTTTGTTTAGATGCATACCCTATGCTGTAGCCTGACGAAGTGCACCTCCCCAGGAATGTAATTACACGTTGCGGCGACGCAGACCTCCTGCTTTGGATTTTTTTGTTCAAGCTGAAAACGTTTCCTCAGTGCTAATAATGTTAGAGTGTTGTATTTTTGAGGAAAACAGCAAAAACTGTTTTCTGTGAATCATGCAAGTTGTAATGAAACTGATTTGTGTACTTGTGTTTGATATCGTCACTATTAAATCATGTTTTATGCTTTTCAGGTGTGTTTTGAGTCAAACTTTACAGCACTTCACAGGAACCCCACCGCCAACGAGCACATAGGAGGTGTAACTCCAGTGCCAAAGACACAACTGCACATGTATAAATGCTCAGAATGACGTTGTGACACAGACACACCACCGCATAAGTGTTTACAAGTGTAAACAGCATAGACTATTTACATATGCTATGGTGTAGGCTCTACATAGAGCTGACACAAAATTATAAATAGCTACCAGTCAAAGTGCTTCACAACTAGCATCATTTACCCCAGTCTCACCAGAAATATGTGACACTGGGTGCGGTTACATGAAGGCTTCTCATTCAGAATGAAATAAATCTGAATGAAATCATTCAAAATTACAGTTTTTCCAGGTAGTTTACATGGGAATATTCATTCCAAATCAGGGTTTACATGGGAGATCAGTTTAATCGCCTTTTAATCGCCTGTATTTGGGTCCGTGCAAGGTTTGGAGCAGGGAAGGTTTCTGATTGGATAGGGGGCGGGGCTGATATTACATGTTTACATTTACTGGAAGAGAACACTGTAGTCCTCGTTCCAGATAACAAGATGCTTGACAGCAGTACGACAACAACCTTGTTCTGCTAACGCTTTGTCTGTTGAGGAGGAGAAGGGAGGTAGAAGGTCGAAGGAAGGAGATGGAAGACCGTGCTTTGGCGAATGGAAACCGGTAAGTGCAATGAGTCGCGCGCGCTATATACGTCATCACGCCAGAAGGGCAAGGAAACGAGCATGCGCAGAAAGACCAGAATGAACTTAAAGTGGAATGAGTGTATACAAGTGCGAGAAATTATTTCATTCAGAATTAGAAATGGAATATACCAGCCCCTTACATCGGATTGAATTTTCAATCGCATTGGCCATTTTCATTCCGAATTACGTGTTTACAAGATCACTTTTAGTTTAGTTATGACCCTTAAATAGTTAAATTAACTTAAACCTCGATTTTTTCTTAAACTTAACCAAGTATCTTATCTATTCTCTAAAAGTGTTTTTATTTCCTTGAACTTAACAAAACTGCAACTGCTCATAACAGACTTTGCATTGGCATTGTTTTGTGTTGCCAGCGCATAATTAACACATTTGTCCACCACATCATGCATTGCCCATTTCACGTATTGTTGTTCACCCACACATTCAAACTGGTGGCCGAGGCTACCATGCAATGTGCCACCTACGAATCCGATAACAAATTCACATGCACAATCACACAAGCGATTAGGAGGGAGTTCAGTATCTTCCCCAAGGACACTTTACCTTATGAGCCACAGCCATCCCCGGGGGACTGTAGATAAATTTGTGCAGTCAAGTCCACATGATGAGCCTTTTTTTTTCTCAACCCAATTGCCAGCAGAAATGTTGGCATTGTACTACATTATTATGTAGTGGATACATTGAAACTTCTCAACAACAATGTGGCTGAAGTGTGGTTAGGTTTAGGCACAAAATCCATGTGGTTATGCTTTGGAAAAGCATATGCTTTGAAAATATTTGGGGGCACAATCCCGGTTAGAAAAGCAGCGATGTCTCTGTAATAAGAAAATTAAATAAAATAAAAATAAATGGGTTTTTTGGGGGGGGGGGTAAAAAGGTGAAAATGACAAAAAAAAGCAGGTAAACAGTGGTTCCCTCCAACACTGATGTATTCAGGTACACGTGACCTTCCTGCCACAACAATTTTAGACTTTCACTCTACTCTTCACACAACTGGGAGATGATCAAATAGTATTTCAAAAGCTGATCTAACAAGTGCTCTAGTGCTCCAACTGCTGCGTTTCTGTTAGGGTCTTTAATATCCAGAATTTTCAGCACTCTTAGGTTTATTACCTGATCCTAATTTGCATAGTTAGCAAAAATGTCTTATTAGTTCATACCTGCCACTCTAGACAATCTTCAGAATCAGGTTCCAGCTTTTTAAGCATCACTTTATACTTTTTCGTGAGAGGTTTGCACACTACACTCAAATTTCAACAACAAAACTATGCAGACTTGTGCTGTATTGGAATATCCAACCATGTAAGATTGCCATTGTGACTTTTACATAGAAGTGGCTTTTATGCCTCGCAACAGCTGTGGTCAGAGGCGTTTTTTTTGGGTTGTACGTTCCATTCTCTTGAAGCAACACATTCTGACTCCAGCCTCGTCACATATCGACGTTTGGTCATGGACTTTCCACGTTCACATACAACGTGCAAGGTACCCTGGGTGCCTTGGTTGTTGACATTCTGGGACATTGTGTCAAGTTCTGCCTGTTATATGCATCGTCTTTTTTCAAAATACACTTCCGTTTTCACAGAAAATGTACCTTTTACGTACAGTCTTTTTCAAAATAAACACACTGCATTGGTACAGCATTGCTGTTTTTTGCCTTCAACAACAAAAACACGTGGTTACCTTTTGCTAACACACACACGTGGTTGGCTTAGACAAAAAGAACAGGGTTGGGCTTTACAATCTTACAGGAGGAAAACACCGGCCTCCCAGGTACAAGTCGGTGGTTGTTGACCTCTCCCGCCCACCAAACTCAGACTTTCATTGCTTTAAATTTCGTTCTTGCCCAGCTGCGTTTTCCCCTGACGTTGCCAGCACTGTTAAACAATAACTGCAACCGGAGCGTCAATGGCTTAGTGGTAGAGCAGGCGTCCCATGTAGTAGGCTGTTGTCGCAGCGGCCTGGGTTTGAGTCCAGCCTGTGGCCCTTTGCTGCATGTCTCTCCCTCTCTCTCTCCCCCCTTCACGCTTCACTGTCCTGTCAATTAAAGGCAAAAAATGTCCTAAAAAATATCTTTAGAAAAAACAAAACAAAAAAAAAACAATTACTGCAACCAATTGCGTATCATGCTGACATCAAAGGACGCCTTTTTCGTCGGTGTCCAGCATCGGAAGTCACTTCCGAGTGCTGGATTTCGACAACTTCCGAGTGAGACTTGGTTGCATGGTGGCAATGTCTCAACAACTTGAGGAACTTCCCCAAATTTGGCACAAATGTCCCCTTGGACTCAGAGATGATCTGATTAGATTTTGGTGGTCAAATGTACAGGTCACTGTGACTTCATGAAATGTGTTAATGGCCATAATTCAAGACTTCATACACTAATTATGACCAAAAAAGATCAAAAGTTTATTCAAATGCCTAATGGAATAAAATTATGAAGTGATGACATTTTATATCCACAAGATCGTACTAGTCTGCAGAAACACTTTTCTGGTTATTATTCATTGCCATATCTCAGGAAAAGATAGGGAGACATTTGGTGGGATACTGAACTTGTGACACTAATCTTGGGTGTTCATACTGAAACTATGCCAACTGTATAGATCTTCTGTGCTGCTGGGTTGAAGATATGTGTGAAGCATCCCCATTTTAGAATATGCAGCTTCTTTGCAGCAACATCCGTATTTGAAGTATTGCCAGCTGTCATGCCTACATATGAGTCTAGACAGACATGGATGTACACTGCAACTTGGCAGAGGCATACAACCGCGAGGAGGTAATTCTAGGTCAGACATTACATGTTGAATTGCGATAAGATTTATAAAATGAGCGTATCTGAAAAAGGCCCCACTGAACTTCCTCTGCAGTGACGGGAGAACTACCATCTCTGTGGCACCTCTAAGTAAACAACACTGACAGCTTGTCTAAGATTTTCCGCAAAGCACTTACAGTGACAACGATCGTAAATATTCCCTCATTTATAAAAACAAAAACTGACCTCTTTGTCCTTAATGCCAAATATTTAGTCAGACACAAACCAGGTCTCGCTCATTACGTGCATAATCTCTACAGTGATTTCTGGTGATGGCAGCATCAGGCTTTTCTGCAGCCGTGACTGAGAAGAGAAAGCTCTGCACTTACTGGTGTTAAGATTTCCAATTCAGCAAGTCAACAACCTGAAGCACACAGCCAAAACAAGGCCTGCATAGGGACAAGCCAAGCCTTAAGCCTCATTGAAAATGCTACAAGGGACCTGAGAATAATTAACAGATGTGCCCCATCTGATGCAAACAGAGCTTGAGAGAATCTGTGTGGAGGATGAAAGAAACTGCCAAAATCCAGATGGGCAAAGCTGGTGGACAGAAGAAGCTGTAATTGATGCCAGTGATGATCCTGCAAAGACATGAATAAAAAAATGTATGTCTACAACACAAGAAATGTGAGAAAAAGTGAAGAGAACACTTAACAAGGTCACTTCACCGTTTCCAGAGGGAAACATCAGTCTGAATAAATTAAGACAATTTGTCATGCACTCTTGCCTCCAGTTCAATACCTCCCTCAGCTTGAAGTATGCATGTTTTATTGCAGCGCACATATGACAAACTAATGTTGTAAAATGGCATCAACTATTTTAAAGGAGCTGTATGTGACATCCAGAGCAATAATATAGCAACAAACCACTGTTTGTTATGTAGAGATATAGTGGAGTAATGGTGTTCTGAGCAGAGAATGAAGTCACACTACCGCTGTTTGTGTTGTAATCCGACTTTCTCTGGTAAAAATGTGGCATTATGTGATAGACATGTGGGATATGCCGATATTATTCGTCTTTTAGGAGCATTATTTGGACATGTACACAGCGCATTCAGAATATGTGTCTCACTTGTGGTTTTTACCACAGTTCCCACCACATGGCCTCTTGCCTGTTTATAGTCAGCTCTGTGCCATGTCATGGAGACCTTGTCCATAAACCAAGTAGTCAACAGTTTGCAAGGCTGGTGTAGAGATGCATGCCCAAAAGAAAAGCCCACATCTCTGGTCGCAGGAGAAACACACCCACTTTCAAACATTATGAAAGACTTGAAATCAGAGGGGTTTTGGATATGCACAACTATCGCAACGCCAACATTTTCAAGAAGGTGGTTGAAGGAAATTAAGAGGGAGGCTGTGTTTGCACCGTCCAACATCTCTGCCTCGCTGGCAAACTCTTAAAAACCCTGTTCCAGTGCAAAACAGCAACAGTCGTTTCAGCCATTCCACTTTTGCACATATTGATGTGATAATCAACGTGTTTGAACATGTTAATCAGAGTATGCATAGCTGCATGTAAACACATTAGTAGTGAGAGTATTAGTGTATTGGAGTATTTTGTGCATGCATACATAATCAATGACTTAAATGTCTGTGGACACATCAACTCACGCTTATTTTCCTTTTTGGAAAAAGGTGAATCAAATCTGATTTACAAATCTTGGCAGTTGTCAAGGGCACCTAAAACTGCCTGTGGGTTTGTTTGTGGTCAAATCAACATAAAGAAGAAAGCTACGTTTACATTGCAACTTGTATAAGAAAGAAGAAAGAAAGAAGTCAGTATGACGTCATCCTTTATTTTTAGTTGGACATTGAAAAGCACCACCAAAAAACAGACCTTCCCTCTGCAAGAGAATCCAGTGACAATTTTATTGAAGTCATATTGGGCCGTCTTTTTGCTGCTTTGAAATACTGGTGTGACAAAGCTGCTGTCAGCGTATATCAAAGAGGGTCTGATTTAATAACTGAATTAAATCAACATATTAATTAAAGCCTGAAAGCTGTTTTAATAAGTTGATTAATTTTAAAATGCTCCACAAATAAACACCAAAGTCATTCGTGTTTAATAGCGTTTTTATGTAAAGGTTCAAGTAACTATTTTTGCTTTGCGCTCGTCCTTTTTGTCTTTCTGACAAGGGTTAAATGTGAGGGGCCCCAGGAGAGAGGAGGAGCCATCTGTTGCTGTTTTAAACAGCTGCTGCTCAGATGTGCACACACATATATATAAACTGGAGGCATCGTTGCTCCAGATGGCAGCACTTCACAGCCAAACATGGAAAGTTTGGAGAATGTACACAGAGAGAGACGCCGACATAATTCAGACGCACACATGCTTACATATTCAGACAAATTTTATTAGAGTGGACTTTGTCACGGTGAGCAAATGGCTGCTCCACTTTCATGGCCCTTCAGATTTAATTTTCAGAGCGTTCCATTACTTTGTTTTAATTAAATGTGGAAAGGAGACACAGGCCTACTGAGAGGGAGGCAGAGCAAATGCTGCTTCTGTTCACTGTGAGATGGAAAAAAGTTTGGAAAATTACCAGTCTGGACTAGCAGGACAAAAAACTCTTTTGTACATGAACACACACGTTTGGCAGTGTTTTAAAAAGTGATTAATATTTAATCAGACGTGCTGTTAGTGCCCCTTTGAGCAGTCAGATGATGAATGGGTGCTCCGGGCGAAGGATGGCAAGATAAACACCAGAGCATCGCCAAGACGACAGTGGGAGGCGGGGACATCTATCACCCCAAGGTTGCCACGACAACCTGTCACCAGTTGTCGCCTGGCGACCGCTCCCCGACGCTTGTCTTAGAAAGCCGTGGCCCTCAAGCAGCACAGAACACCTAATCACCAAGTTAATACAACGACAAGAGGAGGAAACAATAAGTAGGAACTTTTGAATGAGGACTGTGTGTGTGTGTGTGTGTGTGTGTGTGTGTGTGTGTGTGTGTGTGTGTGTGTGTGTGTGTGTGTGTGTGTGTGTGTGTGTGTGTGAGAGAGAGAGAGAGAGAGGGATCTGGCCTTCAAAAACTTTAAACTCTTTCTTTGTTTGTTTTTCAAACCCCAACAAGATGAAGCATGCGTGTCACATAAGGAACAGAAACAAATTACATTTACATAATAAATGTCTGCGTATGGATCATATAATTGTTTCCAACATACCTAATATCTGTGAGTAATTATTAGTAATTTTCATGTAAATTTGGTATGAAATTAGTTCATGGGTTCTTGTCTCTGGGCAACCCTGCTTCACAATGATAAGACTACACAACTCCACCTCTCTTTCTGTCCCTCTTTCGCTGCAGTTTTTTCTCACTCGTCCTTGTTGGAACAGTTTCTCTGTTTCCTCGAGGAACAAGAAGCACAATGACTGAACTAGAGAGAGAAAGGATCCTATGTCGTTTGAAAGGAAAAAGCCCACTCTGCAAAAAAAAAAAACCTGTTCGTACAGTAGAAGTCAAATATTCTATAATGTGAAGATACGGTATTATATTAATTTAATAGATTTCCATGGTAATTTATAAGTGGTGCGTTTGAGTGCAATAGAGAGTTTTAAGTGCACCCCTTAATAGAACTAACAGTGTTCAATGAGTATGCTTTCTTTTAGGAAACATAGTTTAATAAGGTGGGATTTCAGCCTACAGATGAGTTGTGAGTGATGTTGCTGTCCTTTCTTTAATACACCACTGTGGGGCGAGAACGGAGAAGAGCTTTGACCAGGATGAGCGACCGCATGGTGCTTTGCGTGAAAGGGTTACAACAGTGTGTTACTGTCACCTGCATAGCAGAAGCAGCACATTAGCAGGACAGCAGCAGCAATCTGTACACAGGATGCATTCAGGCAGCGTATTCAGTGTTGGTCCCTCCTCTTCTAGAATCATGCTGCACAAAGGGGCTTATGATAAATGGCAAATGACTTGCATTTGAATAGCGCCTCCTAGTCTCCCAATCAATCAAAGTGTTTTAACACTACCTGCCACATTCAGCCATTCACACACATTAATACGCTGGTGGCCAAGGCTACTGTACAAGGTACCACCTGCATAGGGGTTATTTGGGGTTCAGTGTCTTGCCCAAGATACTTTGACAGGCAGACTGAAGGAGTTCGGGAATGAACAACAATATGATCTACCTCCTGAACCACAGCCAGGCTCGGACTGGCCATTGGGCAATTCTGGCAAATGCCAGATTTGTGGGCTGCCAAGACCACCACAAACAATGTTAGAAAAAGATTGTGGGGAACAAAATAAAAAGACGGGCCAGCTGCGGCCAGCTTGATGTTGGAACAGCCCATTTGATTAGGGGGCACATGGACACAAATCAATTATTTACAAGGTATTTACAAGCAGAAAGCGAGTGGGGGAAATATGCATTGAATTCCAAGGGTGGCAAGGCTAGAAATAGGACAGCGGCATGAGGTGCCATGGGGAGGTGCATCCAGCACCACCAATGCATGTCTTGCTGCCACCAGTGTAGGGTAGTTCACTGAAAATAATATGGGCATATTTTTTGACCCATGTCATTTGTGCCAGTGTGTTACAAGAGTACTGCCAGTGCTAAAGCTGTACCACTCAGGTGGCTTGAACTTATCACTTAGTAGGCTTTAACATTTGGGAGAAAAGGGGAAAGGAAACGATAGGGGAGAAGAAGGTGGAGGAACCGGGGAGAGCAAACCAATGCTGAGCTGCCGCTCCTGGTGGGCCTGTGCCCTCCGCTGGGTAGGGAGTTATTTAGGGACAGTCATTGAGGCCCTGTGGAGCGATTGTCCCTAGTCTGTGGATCCAGACCCGCTCCACGTGTCTCCTCTGCCCCAGCGTCCAGAGCGCGTTTCCCTCCGAGTGTAATTGGGCAAGTACATGTTCTGTTATGGGGGAATGTGTCTGGGGGAGTGGTGGGGAAGCAGAGGAAATAGAGGGGTGTTTGGAACTAGGTTGTTTTCCGCTACTGGCTATTGAAAAGGGGTTAAGGGCAGGAGTATGTTGGGCCGGTGTAGGATTTAGTCGAGGGATAAACTGAGTTGTTTGCACCAATGTTTGAATATGGTCGCAGCTGTGTCTGGGGTCCAGTGGATATGATCAGATTCTGTGATAAAGGTGTCGTGGGGGATTTCCACAAGGAAAGGGAGGTGGGTGGCAATGGTGTTGTTGATTAATTTTAAGTTTTGTTGTTGGAGGGGAGTGAGTTTATTGGAAAAATTAATGATTGGGAAGTAGATGTCGGCGTGGGGAATGTGGTCTGTGCTGTTCTGTATAGTGCTTTGAGTTGCTTGACGGAGGTTTGTTTGGGGTCCTGGTCTTTATTGTTGAGGCCTACTGACATTACTAGAATTTTGGTGGCGGGGTTGGGATTGGTTTTCTTGCAGGTTTTAAGGAAATGGTAGAAGTTAGCTCCGGGATAACTGTCTAGTTGGATATCCGGGTTATTGTGCGGTGGAATACGATTTATGTTTGAGTCTCCCAGAATGACTATGGGTTTGCGGAGTTTGAATGTCCAGTCTACCAATTTCCTATGTGGGCGTGCAATGTGGTAAGTGGGTCTGAAGGTTTTGTTGGTGGGAGGTGTCTGGCGTGAGAGAGATGGACCGGGTGACAAGATTGGTACACGGGTGGTGGGTGTAGGAGGGTGTGTTTGAGAGGAGCTTTGTGGGTCGGGGAAACTGGCATCGGGGTCCCCGAGGGATTGATTATATGAGGGCTCAGAATGGGTGCTCGTGTTGGCCATCATGGCCTTAGGCATCCCTTTCATCATGTTGTTGATGCCCTGGGTTTGGTTTGGGATGTTGTTTTTTGCAAAGGGATTCATATGAAGGAAACTGCCTTCTGAATCGCAAGAGGAAACCCCGATGCCAGCCGCCTCGGCCCGTGGTCCAGGTCTTTCTGGTAGGGAGAGGGTGGAAGAGATTAAGTCATGGGTGTAAACGGCAACATTGGATTTTGTGTGTAAAGTATTAAGAGAAACTGATTCAAAATCGGATGAGTTGGGTTTGGGTACCTGAGGTGAGGGCTGGTTGCAAACCCCAGTCCCCCGGGTGACAGACTGCGTGTTTGGCAGTGTGCCATCAGTGGGGTGATGAGGAATTGATCCAGGATGTTTCTCCTTATTCTGTTGGGAAGAAGTGAGGGGAGATAAAGGCGATGAGGTGGCGCATTTGTTGGGCAGGGTGGACAGAACAGGTGAAAGTTGCGGGTTATGGGGGTCGGGGGTGTCCTGGAGTGTGTCGTGGGTTTGGCTAGTGTAACGGAGGGAAAGGCGTGTTTTGGCGCGCCGGGGCAGAGGAGTGGATGCACTTAATGGGCACGTGGGAGGTGGGGAGCGGGTCCGGGACACAGCCTGGGACTGGGTGTCCAGAGCCAGGGGTGGCCCCATTAGAGGACCCAAGGTTTTGTCGTTAGAAGTCTGGATTATGACACGCGGGTAGATTGGGACTGGGAGAGGTAGGTCTCCCGTGTCCCGTATAGCGGTAGGGGAGGGGCCCGAGGGGGTATGGGGCTCTCCTCCATCCTGGTCGGCGTACCCGCTAAATGGCCTGTCTAATGGTCGGGGTGGGGGGTTAGGCGGGCCTCCAGTCCGTGGTTTGATGGAGGGGGCCTTCAGGGGGCCTGTTCGGATTTTCCCACGGGGTGTCGGGATTGGGGTGGAAGGGGCCTCAGGGGCGGACCTGTCCGTGGAGACGGGTGAGGTCTGTGAAGAACAGTTCTTTTGGGTAGGGGGGTGTATAGTGGTGGAAGGTTCCAGGGGAGGAAGGGGCTGTGTGGAGGTTGCGTGGCGCGCAACTTCCTCGGAGAGGGAGCTTCGGGGGCCCAAATACAAGGTCAATTTATGGGGGGCTTGTGCAGGGGGTAAAGATGGAAAATCCTGTTCTTCAGGGGTTTCTGGGATTGGTGGCAGTGCAGGTGTGTGTGTTACGAAAGTCTGAGACAGAGGTGCAGATCGAGCAGTTGCCTGAGGAGGGATCGGAGGAGGAGGAGGGGCCCGTGGGGATCGATCTAATAGTTGCTGAACTGTATCGAGTGTATGCGACGTAAGTTTGGGCCCATAGCATTTGCGGGCCCAACCAGTAGCTATTTGAAAAGCCTGTATATTGTGAGGGGTGTCTTTGAGAGTGGTAATAACTGTTGTAGAATTTGCATATTGCGAGTAATCCAATTTCCCGTGTTGGAGGCCACGTTATCTCTAGTTTCAGCGGATGGTGCGGCAGGTTTAATGAAGTCAGTTAAGCGAGAAACTTGTCGCATCATGCCTGGGGGGAAGTGGTTCTTGCTGATGGATGTGTCTATGATATGTTTGTGGTGCGTGGCCTGAATGAGCTTGAAGTAGGATTTTGAAATTGGCCGTGTTCCAGGTGAGGGGGGGTGGGAAAGGACGGGTTGAGGGGTGTGAGCTGGCTGTGTGCGTGAGTTAACTGGAGCGGGGGGGTCTAAGGCGCGTGTGTGTGGAACGAGCAGTTGCGTGTGTGTGTGTGTGTATGTACATGTGTTGGTAAAGAGGGACATCAGGGGACGGGGAGTGTATGAGAGCGTGTGTGTGTGTGGGAGGAGTGAAGGGGGGGGACAGGAGAAGGGGTTTTTTTAGGGTTAGGTAAGTAAAAGGGAATGGTTAGGGTAAGGGTCATGTGTATCTGCGCTGTATATCCTGCTCTAATCCATTGTTATTTCTGGATAGTAAACCACTGCTAGCAATAAAATAGTTTTTAAATCAAACATTAGGAATATTTCCAGGACCGCATATTTGTTCCCAGTCCAACACTGCACAGCTGTCCGTGGCTGGTGACATTGTAGCCATTGCAAACATGTTAACAGACATGTCGCATGCAGCTTTCCTTGTAAATGTCCAAATGTACCTTTTTCTTCTTTTTGTTCATGTTTTCTTTAAAATTCAGACTGAAAATTCATTTTGACTTTGATTTCCATTATCTGACATCCACTGTTTGCACGGCACAAAATGAAATTTCAGTCTCTCAGTTAGAGGGTAACGTGCAAGTTTCTTGCTGTCAGAGTTGGCATCATCACAGTGTTGTAAGTGTTGATGCACAGGTCTTGGAGTAAACATGTCTCACCCCAGTAAGTGATTTAATTTTTAACACGGGGAATGGACTCGTCAAGCGAACCCCCTTGAAGGGACACAATCTCATCTTGCCCAAGCTGAACTTTAGTTGGTATCTGTCCAAAAATTGTCGGACTACCTGTGATACATGCCTCCACTTTAGTGTAAGACAGGGAATAAACACATTTTTAGTAGTATTAGATGACTCTGCAGCACTGCCTTACTTAAAAAATATTAGATATAAACAATGAAACTTTTCAGTTCTCTGAATTCAGGAGTGAATAAGACATGAAGTCTTGGGATACTTCACATTTGATGGCAAGGGGCTTCACCAGGAGGTTGTATTGTACTCCTTTGTAGGGACAGCAGAATGTCTTGTGTCGACAGTACTATCCACTTATTAGATTTTTTTGTCTTGTTTTGGTGGGCTCCAGTTGAAAAATAAATTGAATCTCTTGGATGTTAAAATGATTTATTTATCAACCTAAAATAAAATTTTGAGGAAAGAAGCTAAAACACAGCTCAAATTCAGCATTAACAATTTAACTTCAACTTTCCTCAAAGTTGAAAAAATAAAATGCAGCGGTGGACTGTTTAAAATGAGTCGAACTCTTGGAGAGTGCAGGTCTCTGATGTCCTTGATCAAGATCAAAAGCAAAGCCAGGCTGCTGGAAAGTTGGTGACAGGGGGGACAAGAAAAGAGTAAGACTAATATGGAGGTAAGTTTCCCTTAAATCCCGTCATATTAATATTGTGGACTCTTCTTCGGTGTAATCCTGCAGATATAGAGCCTGTGTGAATCTGCTGACTTCGTGTTCCTGTGACCTCTCTTTCACCGATTGTGAGCGCAGATGAATCTACGTACCGTGATGAAGCATAGGGCTCTCACATCTCCATTAATGCTTAAGTAATACACCATCACCGCTAATGACGTCATTGTTGGGGCCTGAGCATGAACTCTGTGTGCTTAAGATATTTTCCATCTTCATTGTGAAAAGTCTAACATTTAAAAGAACATCCTCTCTTGTCATGATCACTGAAATAGGCAGCACCATTGTGTGGTCAAATAATGTGCCTTTCTCTGTAGTGGGTTGTGTGGACAATAGGACCCAGGTTTCCTTGTTCTCAGAAATGTGCTGCAGCCCATTGTAGTCGCTTTATCTGCTTTATCTATGAATGATGTCCTCACCTGAGACCACACACTTGGGGCACATCAATCAATCAATCTTTGTTTTTTAATCACAATATTCGGTAACACTTTACTTGAAGGTATCTACATAAGAGTGACATGACACTGTCATAACTATGACATGACATTGTCATGAACTTGTCATAAACATTATATACATGTCATAAACCTTTATGACTGCTGTCACTAAGTGTCATTCAGTCTTTGTAATGACAAATTGACATTGTTTGGGTTGCCTTGATTATGACAAGTTGACAATAATCAAAGTGACATTACCAGAAGTTGTCTTTGTCGTGACAAGTTGACATTACATTTGTTTGGGATGTCCTTATGACAACTTGACACTGACATAAAGACATCTTCTGGTAATGCCATCCTGGTTAATGTCAAGTTGTCATTATAAGGACATCCCAAACAAATTTAACGTCAACTTGTCATGACAAAGACAATAGGGCTGTAGTCTCCTGGTCGACTAATCAATTATTTGGTCGATATGCTCTCGTCCGACCAAATTCTCATTAGTCGAATAATCGCTGTGTGACTTTCACAAGGAGAAAAGTGCTACATTGACAGCTTCCAGGGTTAATTAATTTCATGCGGCATTGGAAACGAAGCTTTTTTTTACTTGTATTTCACAGATAAGAAACAATAAATTGCGAAGACAGTAAAGCCTCCACAAAATAGCATTTTAAGTCGTGTGTGTGATTTATCCTTCAGGGATTTATACTTCGGGATTTATCCTGGCTTCATATGAGCAGGGGAAATCTCCGCTCGTCACCAGGCTAATTTATACAATGTAAAATGCCATAGGCTGGCGCTATTAACGTTAGCATGTTGTATTTGCTTGGAAAATGTGTTTAGTATAAGACAGTTTTTTTTGTCAGTGAACCTTGTGAGTTGTAATGGAGCCACGTTGAGTGCCGTTACCTTTGTTAAATGTTACTGTTGTCCCTGGTTTCATATGAGAAGAGGAAAAGATCGCTAGACGCTAGGCTAATTTATACAATGTAAAATGCCATAGGCTTGTGCTAATAATGTTAGCATGTTGTATTGGTGGGGGAAATGTGTCCAGATAAAAGGGCTGTCCACACCAAGAACTATAACTATAAATATAACTATAAATATACAGTTTTAAAAATCGTTCTAAACTCAAGTGTTCGGCAGCATCCACACTACAACTATAACGACAACGATAGTGGTGGACGATATCGTTTGGATCACTTTCAGAGCGATTTGATGAACGATATAAACACTGACAGCCAATCAAAATCCATCCGAAATGAAAGGTCGAGACGTTCATCACACTACGTATACCCACTAAGAAAGCTCCAGGATTTCCATATACCCACTTAAAAATGTGCAAAGATCCGTAACAATATAGTTTTGTGACAGAACTTTAACTTCAGTGATTTTGTTTTGCAAATACCGGGTAAATAACTGCAATAAAATACATTTTGCAGGGGAATGCATCTCCTCTTTTCCCCTCCATTCATAAAATTCAGCCTGTGCGCTAGAGCCCTGCGTGGAACTGTTTTCTTCAACCTGCTCCTGCCCACTCCCACTGAATTTCTGACCATTACCGCCCACAATTTTATTTATTTTTCTACCTTTATATACTAATCACACAGTGATTGAGGTTAAGCCAAGCCCGGCACCAGGATGAAGTTACTGAGGGGGGGCAAGTCTTTATTATGCAACATAAGTTCACACAGTGAGTTATAAAGAGTGCGCAGCTGTGCGTAATTGTAGCGCGTAATGACAGCTCATCGCCGGTGAAACACAATAAATTGCATGTCTTCATTTATGTTTGTCTCATGACAGATGGAGCTGACAGACAGACAGGTGGAGCAAGCGGCAAATTGATTTCTTTTTCTTTCTCGCAACATACAGCAATAACAGGTCATCAATATCCATTTTATCTATCACTCTGCTCCCCTGCCGACCGCACCGAGCAGAGTGTCTTTGGCGTAACCTAGCAACACAAGGATATCGTTCATTGTTGTGGATGCTGCCATTGTTATCGATATAATTGACGTTACAGTTATCTTTCTTGGTGTGGACGGCCCTAAAGACAAGTGTTTGTCTGTCAGTTCTGCGATTTATAGTGAAGCCAATTTGCGTACTTGTATTTGAAATTGTCTCTATTAAGCCATATTTAATGTGTTTTGATGATAGACTGTATAAAAATAACGTTAACGTTAAAAATAATGACTAACGTTAAACTTTACAGCACCTAACAGAGTCCTCCACCGCCTACTAGTGTTTTGGAGGTGTAACTGCAGAGTGACAGACACACCACCGCAAGTAAAAATAACATGCAGATTTAATTTTTTTTCCCACGACTAATCGATTAGTTGAATATTATGTGCGACTTTAGTCGACCAAGATTTTGAGTAAAGTGCTACCCAATATTCTTATCAAGCAGGTGAATAAAATAAGTAAGAAGTAAAAAAAAAAGTGGCTGAATACATATTACAGGTGCAGAACTATTTTTAACTCACCAACCAACTCACTGCTAATAAGCACAGATATGATTCTGTGTGACGAATGTACGTAGACAAAAGAAGAAAAGGAGTGGGCGATCATTTAATAGGCTACTGAAACACTTGTCCTTCTTATCATGTTACCAGTGACGTGTGTTCGAATATATCTGAACATCGAGACACTCTGTGAACACGGCCTTTTAGCAGGACGCCTGCTGTGTGTCTCCCCTCTCCTTACCTCTATCAGCTCATTCACCCTTGCTGCCTTCTTACCTTCTGTCTCTGTTCCTCTCACTTATTTTTACTCATATGGACTCGCTTCACTTTTGCAAGAGCAGTTATTGGAAACAGGAGAAGAGGTAAAATGCCCCCTGAGGCTTTGTACCCCCCAGGACCAGTTTTCAGCTCTGAACACAAGGTGACAGAAGTAACACCTTTTTATTTTAGGTGATGCGTCACGCTGCCATACCATTACAGCTTGTGAGTCATTTCTAGCTGTCCATCATGCAGAGGATCGAATGTTTCTCCAATTATGTGACAATGCATTTCCTCTCCCTACCTTACAAGTGATGAATAAAATTAAAGTTTCATATAGCTGTCATGTCAACTGCCTGACATCATGCTTATTTTTAGGTAGATGCGCCCAGGTGTCTGTGGCCAGCAGTGCCAATGACACCCTGGTGTCATTCATTCATTCATTCAGCTATTCTGCTAAAGTAAATGTTTACAGTGAACACAGTGTGCATTCAGCAGCTATAATTATCCTAAAAACTGAAAATAATAACACAACTAAGTCTAAAAATAAGCCCACATTGATTCACACAGAAATCAAACCCCAGTCCCCTGTCCAGTCCTCACCACATCCTTCTAACCCCATGGAGTATGTCGCTCACGAGACTTTCTGGCAGTACATGTGTGAGTTTTTCCTCATAAATTTGCCACTTTAATTTCAAAGAATATCTGAGTCTGGCCAGCACTATCTTTAACCTTGACCCCTTGCTTCTGATCTCGACGCCTCATTGTGACAAGTACTAGTGATTACCAGTGTATACAGTACAGCCGAATAGCTGCAGTGTGACTATTCTCAGCCAGGTGGAAGTAGATAGACTGACTCTGTTGAGACACTGTTCCACACTGTTTTTGAATGCATGACTGCCTTAATATGCTGTCTGCTCCAAAAAGTACCATATAAATACAATTATTATTATGAATGATTTCTTATCCCCTTTCTTCTTTAACAAGACTGACAACATTGGTTTGACAAAGTGTAAGCTTGGAATTCACTTACTGGAGATTTCATCAGAGGGTAGAGACTGTGCAATGAGATTTCCAGTAAGTGAAGAGTCAAATAACGGAGATAATGTAACAACATTTCATGCTGTCAGAATACTATTCCCCGTTTTTATCTCTTAAGGAATGAAGACATATGATACAATCTAGCCTCTCTGATCCACTGTGTGTTTTAAAGTAATAAGTCTGTTGCCGTACTCATGACCAGTTTGATGGACAGCAAAGTTTTTGACAAGCTGTGCATGTTGGAAACTTGACTGAGAATATCATCCATTCACCTTTAATTGTTTGAAGAAGCCTTGACCCCAAAACTCTTTCACTTCAAATGGTTTTGTTGCCCTTCGTGTTGCTGCATTCTGATAAGGTTAAAAATCAATGAATTCCAAAACAAAGCAAGCAATTTCGTACAGCAAGCTGATCAGTGTGGCTGCACAAATGGACTACAGTGTGAGGAAGGTTTAAGAAAATACACACAGTGAGGCCGTGCCTCAAAATGACTCAAAGTTAACTCAAAGATAGCTCAAAGTTGACACATTTCCAAACACCAGTCTCTCTTTGTGCCCTAGTTTTTTCTCCCATCAGTGCATTGGTCATGTGACTTTCAAAGTACATGGGTTGTGCACAAATTACTGACTTGCGATTACAAAGGATTTGTACAAATTTTGGTGGTTTGGTTACTTTTCACAGGAAAATGTACAATCACTGCGGACAACGGCCAATCCAACATGTTCTAATCCTAGGTTGTGAAATAGCAACGTTTCTCATGTCCCTCAGCATGTGATACAGATGCCAGTGGCCCCCTATACACTTTGTTTCCACTTACGTATGTGATCTGTATATAGATAAGTAAATATAGATGATGCCTCCAGCGCAAGGAAGTGCATTTCTTTACAGGTGGATAGAAACATGATAGACACTACCCATAGCCATGGGGGAGAGGCTAATTTTGTCCCATTGTTAACCTTCCAGTAGTAGAAACAGGACCTGCCAGGTAGGTGGCATGTTTTGTGAAATATCTAGTTTGCAGCTTGTTAGCTATAGCACACTGTCATACAGTCGCTCATAAATCCACTGCAAAAGTTCAATTTTTTTTAACGTACTCCAGGCAAAAGTCCATACCAAAGGCAAATTGGATATCATGGAGATTTCCATAGGAATGAATGGACTTCCGGAGTGATGAATGTTGACTTAGCTTTTCCATCCTTCGGTTTGAGCCTTAAGTGGCAGTTGAAGTTAAGTCCAGTGTTGAGGGACTTTTCATTGACAGTAAATACCATCATAAGCAAATAAAATCAGATAACAGGTAGACATATCATTAAAATATGCATGGATGGATTACTGAATGGGTCTACCAGGCACAGGGGCCCAGTGTCAGTGCCAAAATCCGGCGCTTGGGCGGTGACTTGTGGCATCAGACACTGACGGAAAAAGTCATCCTTTAATGTCAGCATGATACGCGGCTGGTCACCGTCTAGTTTAGCTTGGTGGTGTTGGAGGGGTGGTGGATGCGTCCAACAAACTTTCACCCAGGAGAGCAGTTTGTGTCCCCTAAGATTACAAAGCCAAACCCTGTTATTTTTTCCTAAATCTAACCATGTGCGCAAGTTCTCCAAAAGTCTATTTGCAGTGTTGTACCAAAGGGTCTGTATGTAAATGGTAAATTTCCTGTGAAAATGGAAGTGTATTTTGAAAGAAGACAATGCATGTAACAGGAAGAACATGAAACGGTGACCCAGAGGGTCAACAGCCAACATGCCCAGGGTACCTTTCATGTTGTATGTGGACGTGCAAAGTCCATGACCAAAAGGTGAATATGTGACGAGGTCAGAGTGGGAATATGTGTCAGTGTCAGGGCTTCCCCTGGCCTTCAACTGCAAAATGGCCACAAAGAGACACAAAACCTTCAAAAAGCCTGTGTGTCTTGCTCTTATATAGGAGAGACGGTGGGGCCCTTTGCATATCTGTGCCCAGGGGCCCATTGTCTCATAATCCACCCATGAAAATATGATAAAATATACTTGTAAAACAGCCTGATAGTCGGCTTTCTCCTGTCTGCATTTCAGGTAATGCCACTATTTTTTAGATTTAAGGTGACAATAAATGTCTTGCGTAAATAAAGGAGTAATGAAGTGTAAAGGATGTGCAGTAATTGGTTTGACAATGCGATCTATTGTTAGTCTTCAGCAGATAATCAGTCTTGACAGTATTGACGACCACCTTGCCTTCTCCACAAGAGGGAGTCCTGAATTACTGTGTGTGTGCGTGTGTGTGTGCGTGTGTGTGTGTGTGTGTGTGTGTGTGTGTGTGTGTGTGTGTGTGTGTGTGTGTGTGTGTGCGTGTGTGTGTGTGATCCCAGCCGTGCAGGGGGTATGACTTTGTCAGCTGCTGGAGGCAGACTGACTCACAGAGAGTGTCGCACCTAAATATATCTATGTCACACACACACAGATGAGACCACATGCTGTCTTTTACATCTTCATGCACTCGGATGGAGTTTGTCTCATGCTGTCTTCTCTTTGATCTGTGTCTATTTATTCTCTCAGGATTTAAACACAGATGTAAAGATGGAGACCCTTGTACTTTTTCATATTATATGCTTTGTTATCTCTCATTCGCTCTCTTTAAAGGAAGCACATGCTCCACCAACCTTTCCCAGACTTGGTCTATTTAATGTAATAACTACCATCAGTGTCACTGAATTTGTGTTTATGTTATATTCCCAAAGGGAGTCACAGGAGCTTGGTATGCTGTAACTATCTGCCTCTGAATTGTAATTTGTCACCTCAGTGCAAGTGGAGTGTTATTTTGTTTGCTCACACCATTGAGTGCAGCAGCAGTGATGTATAAATTTTTAAAAAATTCAAATTATTTGACCTTTTAGCAAAACAAGACGCTGTGATGTAGATATAAATGATAGATGATAATGTGGAAAGCATCTTTTAGTTAACATATTTTGATTTAAAAACAAATATGTATGAATAAATCTACATATTTTGGTAATAGCATCATTCCTTTCTGTGCAATTTATTTATTTGCACAGTTTAAACATGTCATTTTTACAACTTTCTTTTTTTTGGTAGGAAAGCAGTAGCAATCTTTTTTTACTAGAATTTGGCAAGAAAACACAACAGTTCTTCTTCAGTTTTAAACTACACAAATAATTTCGATGACCTAACTCTCGGGGGCTGCATAGAAAGCCGTGGGCCTGAGATATGCTTGCTTTCAATTATGTGCTTGAGGAGTAACATACTTGGCACTGTCAACACATGCTTGACAGATACCATACCATGATGCCGCTGTTGCTTTTCATGCCATGATCCACAGTGATATCAAGATTGACAATATAATAACTTCCTCAATAGAGCTGAGCGGAACACTCAGATGAAATGAGTATCCGGAACAGATAATGCACTTTTTATGAGTATCATCCGGGTACAATGTGTCAATATCCATACAGAATGTCTTGTGATCAAATGGGGCCTTTTACTTGAAGCTTAATCCTGAGATTGTTTTGTTGTTAGTTTTCCAATAACAACTAAATATTGTTATTAAAGATGATTATCCATGCTTTAGTGTCCTCCCTGAACCATCTTCAAATAGATCATTTAGTTGGTTGACCAGATATAGATAATCCCTACTCCTCAGGTGTTGTCATGTTTGTTTACATCGTGCAAATCTGAAGGTTTTAAACAGTCTGAGCTCTCTTGTATGACCTCTAGTGGAAATCCTAGAGTACAGTCTGAAAAATTCTGTTTTCGATGCAACGTGGTTGAAAAGCAAGTATGTCTCCAGCCGCCCTGTTATTGGATTAATTTTGATATATAAGGTTGCATCAGATTGCCATTTAACCAAGACAAAAATATTACAAGGGACATTAGATTAATAGGTCAATTATGTTACAACATTAGTCACAGAATCATGAAAATGGTCAAGATGAAACTGTCTTCAGTGTTTGGCACTGAGGATCTCCAGTGGAGGTTAAGTTGGAGCAATTATACTGCTCGAATAAAACTGACATTACACAGGCTTTTTATATTTTGAAGATAAACTGCAGTCATTCGTGCATTTTCAGATATTATCAGACAGTTAATTTCATAAAGACAGAATGTCCCCTAGAGCAAGATAGAAATCTGATTTTAAAAAAAGGGGAGAAAAACCAAACAATAACCAGAACTGTGAACAGAAAGGAGACATCAATAATGTGCAGTCATGACATCACTCCCAGTGGAAATTTTGTCTGAGTAAACAAACAGTAACTCAGAGGGGGTTTTCTGCGGGCAACCAAGGGAAAAAACAACAACAAAAAAACAGAAATCAAAACATGACAGCAAAAAAATTCAGGATGAAAATGGAGGACGACATAATTACAAAGCTCATGTTTAGTCTGTAAGCACATTTATGCTTAGCGCAGGAGTGAGGGAGGGGCAGGATGGTACAGTATCAACAGTGACTCCACATTTCATGGAGCAGCCACACTTTTGAACGAACCACTGAACATAAACCTTTCAACCAGGGGTGGAAAAATAAGTAAGGGATGGTTGCAACACAGACCTTGCTGGGAAGTCCACAGGAGGTACACGAGTTACAGTAAATAAATGATTTTAGTAAGTAGTAAGCATCAGTGTAGGTTTAATTCATCATGCTGGCCTACTTTTGGTGCAAGCCAGGGCAACGTTGAGGGAGACAGGAGGGACAAAAGTGACATAGTGTTGCTGATAGGTTTGCTTTGACTGTCCTTGCTGTTGATGGAAAAGAGGAACTCGTATGATTTGAGTGCACATGATTGGAAAGGATTTGTTACAGTTTAAACATATTATTCCAACTCAATGTTTTTCATAAGAGAAAATGGTGATTATACACTGACACAGGTTTGATGCATTGGACTCATTTTATACAATTGCAACATTAAACATGATAAACTGATTTGAGAGTAACGTGGTTATTTGCTTGGAGGGCAGACTGAAGCATTGATGAGCTTTATGTGCCAGAAATATTAAATACTTACTTATTTTGTGGTTGATTTATCCAGTTGTGACATATGTCCCACACCTGTGTTTCTTTCTTCCTGACAAAAAGGGGCAAAATTAATATGAAAACTGTTGAAAGTTGGTGCAATTAAAATCTCACCACACACCATACACACTCTACACCTCAGGGTAGGGATCATCCTCCGAGCCTCCCAGGAGAGGAGCTCAGTGGAACCTTATAGCTGTTAAGTACCTTAGGCTAGGGGCTGATAAAATGAATTAAAATTGTTACTTTGAGTCTTCATGCAATTACTTAATTAACTTAAATTGAGCTAATAGTGAAAATAAACTGACCAAATTAAGAGGTGTGAACAAAACTTAATGAACACAGTCGATCATTTTGAGATCTAAAAATGTGCGTGTCTCACATGTGCGTCGGGTCCTTCAAACAATCAGGTCAAATGAAAGGGTCATCCTCTGCCCCTGTCCCCTTCCCATAGCCAATATTGGATAGTCTCAGAGCTCATACATCGCCTTCAGGTCAGGGAACTGACACTGGACGCAACTGGACACTGGACAGCAAATCTAGCCAAACTGACTCCCTGAGGGTTATGAGCCTGCTAGCATAGTCAATTTGATACGTGAGTGCTGGGCAGCAGGTTTAAGACCGTGCCGTCACTGGCTTCTGAGAGATCTGTTTTAAAGTCATGTCTGTCAATGATATAAGGCGCCACCACACTTCACAGTAGCAATGCTCAACATTTTTAAAAAATAGTTGGCACTGGTGGAGGACATGTGTACGTTGTTAATAAAATATTGTTACTCTAAATAAGTGCACCTCCGTGCAAAGACAGAAATACTAAAAAGTTTCTTCCCATCCCTCCTCAAAGTATACTTAAAGTGCCAAAAGTAAAAGCACTCATGCATCAGAAATGGCCAATTACAGAACAATGTATCTTTTAGTTTTGGATTATAATTATTGATGCATTAACCATTTTATTCATTTTCATCAGCTGTTTCGGAGCATTTTTCCAGGCACATATTGCTTCAGCTTTTTGAGGAACTGAACAAAAGCTGCACCCCAGAATCTTGAAGTATTTTCAAACTTTTTATCTTTCGTTGTTTAGAAGGTCATAAGTTGTCAGATTTGACTTTTTTAAACATCTATATCTCAAATGCCTAAAAGGTTGAGTTGGCATTTCCGGAACTGCAGAACCTTTAGCTCAGATAATGGAGTGGAAGACTCCCCATCTAAAAACTTATATTAATCTTAACTTAACTTACTCCGCTTCCTCTTACTTGTCTTTGTGTTTATTTTATAGTGTTTTCAGTTTAAACTTAATGTAATAAGTTTATGAACAAAAAACCTTTTAAGATCCATTTGAGCCTGAATTTCTTTCAGTTATAGTCCTCCTATCTACAGATGCTCCTTGCTCCTAACATTGCAGTACAATTCTAGTGAAGCTGATCGGGTAAATATAGACAAATGTATGTCTTATTTATAAATGCTTCCAACTCTACATCCTGCTGTATTGTAAAAAGCACCAAACCTGTATAAACGTAAAGCTACCTTAGCAATTAATCAATCGTCAGTGACTATTTCATCTTCTGGGTGCTCCTATTCTAAAGTAAAAACAAAGAGCATAACCTTTCTTAACCCTCCAAACCAAATCCTCACCCTTTCACCACGTCTTGTTTTTGTTTCAGTTACATTTCTGCGAGAAGAAGCTACAGCAACTGAAAATTCTTTTAAAGGTAGCAAAGGTTTTCTGTAACCGTCTAAGCGCTGAGAGCTTCCCTCAGGACCTCTGAATAGCTGCTGCTGTTGATGTGTTTGAGAGCTCAGATCAATAAAGTCCAGCGTCTGCTCCCTGTGACGCTCCTCATGCTGTGTGTATTTGGAGCTGGGGAAAACCAGCTCAGTGAAAGATGAACCTAGAAGAGTAAGACTTTGTTTATTGCTAATAAGGAATGTGAAAGTACGTCATGCTGATGGGACCGGGTCCCCAGGAAGCACACCATGTTTTGAAGTCAATATTGCTTGTAGACAGACAGTGCAATTGCATCCGTCACATGATGCCCAGTGGCTCCATAACACTCTTTCCCATTGCATTACATAGTGAAAGAGACTGTATCAGTGGATGCACTTTTTTGAGCATCACAAGCCCTACAAAATGACTTGTTTCACAATCAGAATTTGATCCATTTAGTCCAATAAAATTTGGAAAGTCTGGGAAAGCCGCTTAATTGAATAATTTTATCCCCATTCAAGAAAGTAAAGTGCTAAACTGGAAGTAGCCTCTTCAGCTGGCAAAAGTCTCAAGTGCATGTGCTTTAGGGGCCATGCAGTGCGTAAAAAATTGTGTATTTTGTTTAGTATAAATGGCTAATTCAGTGAAAAGAGGAGTGCACCTTTGCAAGTATGACTGTACTTTCACGGTTTGCAGCCTTGTGAATTAGCAGATGTTGCACCCAGCCACTGCAAAACTTTTCAAGAGCTTCTAGGAATTTCTGTTTTTTACACTCATGCAAAGTGTATGCAGAAATGAGAACTCCAACCTTGTAGTTATTTGATGTGTGACCTACCTTAATTTTTTAGGTTGGCCCATGTCCCATCAGCTCATAGAGGAGACAATCAAAATGTTTTGGCTTTACTTTTGGGAAGCTGTCACCTCGTCCATCTTTATATACAGTCTATGGTGCCTAAGTGCAGACTCACTGAGGTTGTCGACTCTTTGTACTCTTCAATCTGTCACTTGTGAGTCCTCATTGAAGTGCAGTATCAAATAACTGGAATACCCTTTAACTTCTTTATATGTCAGAATAGTCTAATATCTAAACACCCATAGAATGCAGTAGTCAGTTTTCACTTTGCATCTGTGGGAGCAAAATGTCAAGATTCAGTTAGTGAAATGCAAAAACAGCTTTCTAGAGCTCTTTATTAGAACATTCAAAATGAAAAAAAAACTTTACACAATCCATCACTGACAAAAAGCAACAAAACAATAAAAAAAACGTGAGATGCATAGATACAGAAGCAAAGTTCAGCATTGAGAAGGTATTACACATTCGAGTGGTTTGAGAAGGTGGAAACTGGAAAGCAACAGGCCAAAGCAACAGGTCTAAATTAGCTAAAGAAATGAAAACATTGCTGGAAGACCCTCGGCTCTCTGAGCTTGCTCCTACAGCTGCAAGCTATGTGTGGATGTACGTGCATGTACTCGCTCATTGGGTCCATAGACTTCTCTTATGTCCCATATCAGGTCCAGGAAGGACTTTCTGCACGCTGCATGAGGCGGTCAACGGCTAAGCTACAGGAACACACGGGACTGTGTATTCATGTCCATCTGCATGCATGTGTGTGTTGTCATGTTTATTTCTTGCGGTAGTCATCTGCATAGGCTCTGTGATCATCCTGGTCAGGGTACTGGTCTCCGTAGCGCCTCAGTATGTCCTGGAGGCTGGGCATACCCTGCGAGAGTGGCTGATAGGACATGTGAGGCTCCTCCTGGCCGCTCTGGTAGGGCTCTGCCTCATACTGCTCCTGTTCCTGCTCTGCATGGTGCTCACTCTCTGCTGCCCCCTGGTTGTGGTCCTCCTCTGCATGATGCTCAGGCTGGGCCTCGGGCTGAGGCTCGTAGCGGCGAAGGCGGCAGTCGCGGTCGTACTCAGGGTCACAGTGTGGGTTGGAAGGCTCCAAGACTCCATTTCTGGTGCCATCAGCATTCAGGTGGGGCTCATAGGCCTCTGCAGAGTAGGGGATGCGGCGGTGAACTCCAGAGCGAGGCTCAGTGGGTTTCACGGGGTAGCATTCACGATCATAGCCGATGAAGCAGTCATAGCCCTCCTTGGTTTTTCCTGGGGGGCCCAGAGGGTGGTGCTCCTCCTGAGCTGGCTCCTCATAACTGGGATTGGAAAAAGGGAACTGCTGCCTGGAGGTGGGAGGACCATGACGATGCATAGCAGACGCTGCCTCATGGATTGCAGAGAACGGATCATTGGGGTTGAACTCTGGAGCAGCCTCCATGCGTGGAGCAGCCTCCATGCGTGGAGCATATGGGTCATTACCTTGAGCTTGGGCCATGAATTGGCGCAGCATGGCATATGGGTCATTAGCTGGTGGGGCAGATGGAGCGCTAGCCTGGCGATACATAGCATAGGGGTCATTAGCTTGAGGGGCAGATGGAGTGCTAGCCTGGCGATACATAGCAAAGGGGTCATTAGCTTGAGGGGCAGATGGAGCGCTAGCCTGGCGATACATAGCATAGGGGTCATTAGCTGGAGGGGCAGATGGAACTCTAGCCTGGCGATACATAGCATAGGGGTCAGTAACTCTGTTAGCATTAGCATAAGCATCTCTGAACATGGCATAGGGGTCGTTGTTCTGCGCAGCAGGAGGGGCGGCACGAATGGCAGCAGCCTCCTCTTTTTCCTCACTTTTGTACGCCTCTGGGGGAGTAGCAAATCTGGTGGCAGTAAGAGGGTTGCAGCCTTCCTCAAAAAGAGGGTTGCAGGATCCAGGGCCAGCAGCTGCAGGGGGGTTAGGGGCACGAGGCGCCTGGAGGAACACATCACATTAGAAACACCATGAACATGATAATCACGGCACAAACACAGATTAAATACAAACAATGAGAGGCTGTTAAAACTACAATAAAATAAAGCATACCACAAGGGAGGCAGCATGGGCACAAAGTGGGTCCCGTGGATCACAGTTGGGGTACTGCAGGTAGAGACCAGAGGGGGCTTTCTGTACCAGTTTAGGTTTGCAGCTGGGGTCCTTTTTGGGGTCACAGCCCAGGTGGGCATAGGAAGGCAAGGGTCCGGCAGAGGGTGCATACCCATAGGCTGCTCTCAGGTGGTACTGCAGACACTCGACATCATCAGAGGAGCAGATACGCAACAGCTCGGCCTTCTGCTCCTAAAGAATAGAAAACAGAGGCAGAGATGGAAGCATGGTGTTTTTATGTGACATATTATGTTTCAGTTTATTTTGATAGGATAAGTTTTGGATTTTGTAGAAACTTTAAGACAAGTAAGGGTGAAAACTGTTTCCTGTCTTTCATTATCAGTATTGCCATATTGTTTCAACTGGAGGAGAGACGCTGCAACAGTGTCTTCTTTACCAAAGGGGGGAACCAAAGTTAAAAATTTGCAAATCCTATACATGATGGTTCTTAGATATAAGTCTCTGGTACAGATACGAAACTGCAACAGCGTAAGGTTAAGTAAATTGCCTAATTTTGTATATTAAATGTATGAAAATACCTAAAATATCTTAAAGCATACCTTGGAAAGGAAAGGCACTGCAGATGGAGCATAGTAGTAATATCCAGATTGTGGGTCCTTTGCTGGAGCAGCAGAGCGGACGTAAAGAGGGGCTGGGGCCTTCACTGGTGCCGGGGCGGGGGCGGCAGCCGGGAGCACCAGGGGCAGGTAGGGGCTCTTGCCCTGGACCAGAGCAGCATACAGGCAGTAGGGGTCCTTGGTGGGATCACAGGTTTTCACTGGTGCAGGTTTGGGGGCTTCTGGCTTAGGTTTGGGCCTGCTGGTGGAGGAAGCCACACAGTTAGGGTCATCAGAATCAGAACAGGACTTGTAGATCTCCCCCAGGTGTCGCAAGTAGGCCTTGTAGGAGCGACGTCCCTCAGCACGGTTCTTGTTCTGGAGGTAGGCCAGGTAGATGCGGTCCATCTCCTGAATCTGTGAGGGGAGAAGGAGATCAGAGGTGAGCTGTTTATGAGACAACCTCTGCAGCTGAAAAATGAAGCCAACAAGGAAGTGCAAAAAATTACACTTCCTTCAATGGCCACTTGAGGCTGTCTCCAGGAGCAAGTCAATCCCAATAGACCCCCATGTTACAACAGAAATAAACATGTTTACAGCCTGGTACAGAAAACAGTTTTGATCTCTATAGCTAACTTCAACATTCATGACAACTGTACAGAGGAGTGATTTTATTCCCTTGTAATGTTGTTAAGGATTACAGTTATGCATAATTAATGGTGTTGCCGAGTGACAGGTGGGTGCCACCTGTTACCACCTGTCGCTACCACTGGTTAGGTCATCCAACCATGGCGAAATCCCAGATTTACAGAGCATAGCCGTAGGTGTTGCTATTTCAGTGTGTTTTCAGTTTGTGAAAGTTAACTGCAATGTTTTGGTTGCCTAAAAAAGTCTTGTTCAGCATTTGGTTGTGATAAAAGACCCTCTGATGTGCCAAATATTCAGTTTTTCCAGTATATATACATTTTTTTATGTTTTTAGGCCTTCTTTTGATAGCAAAAATTAGCATTAGCATTATCATGGTTAATCATTGCCTTTAAATGCAGCATGCTAACCAGGCTAGCAGCACCTAATTTTGAACTGTTTACAGCACTTCCACCTAAAATAAACTGGTTTGGAACCTAGAAAATTGATTTCCTGCTGGAACAAAAAAAATTAACGTTTTTTTTTCTTGACCTGGCGTGCGAGCTGTGACGGCATCACTGTGCGTGTTATATTCAGGTTAAAAGAGTCCTGCATGTAGATTTCTACATCTTCTTGTTATGAACAGTTGGTCCATGTTTTTTTTTTTCTTGTTTTTTTTTTGATAAAAGCAAATATCTGTCATAACAGAACAAAAGCTCACAGGTCATCAGTGTAATCTGCCATCTTGCTATTACTGTTTACTTCCATTGTGGGTCATGCAATATGCTCCACTGATGCCACATCCTTGTTTACAATGGTTCTGCTCAAAACTGGTGGAACCACAGGCTGATTTGCTAGTTAGCACCGGGCTCCAAGAGTCCTAAATGGAAGTGTTTCAAGAACCACAGCTAGTTTGGTGGACAGGGGTATGAGAGCAGTGAGGCTGAACCAAAACAGCAGAGCTGTGGGCCGGAAAAACCTGAACAATGAGCTTAAAGATGCTAAAACAGAAGAATGATAAATCTCTGTAGCTTTAATCAGTAAAAGTGACATCTTTCACATTACATATAATTATCTTATTTGTTAATATATAAATATTGATTAGCAGCTTTAAAACTTGTGAAATGTTTTTATTGGAATCCATTGTAGCATCGCTGCAAGGAGAAATCACCAGAGTTTTTGATTCATACTAAGATAATGTTTACTGTCACTTTAAAACTTTTTTGTGGATATGTGTGCACTCACTGCCTCCTGGTTGCCGTTGTCGGTGAAGTACTTGTACCAGTTCCAGAAGTCAGAGTGCTGTTTGTACCAGCTGATGTTCCTGCGGTTGCGGATCAGCCTCCTGTGTGACTCTGCAGCAGCCGCCGTCTCACGGATACTTTCTCCCTCTGAGGGCAGAAAGACACAGCTGATCCCTGAGGCTCCTGTACTCACTTGGACATCAAGTTCAACGACGTTCTAGTGACTTTTAAAGTTTATAGCAAGACATTCCAGACTTAAGACTTGTTCTATTTAGGGGGTCAGATAGCCCTTGTTTGTTTTTATTTGCTGATGCATCACATTAGATACCTCAGGGTTAAGTGTTGCTGCTACATTAAAGCAAGGTGAGGTGATAAATTTGGGTGTCACTCTGTAATCAGAAAATACTTAAACAGATGCATTTTTCAACTTTATGGTCTTATACCCTTGGCACTTTTAGAAACAAACAGCGATGTGCAAAGATATACCACAAGAAAATAACATATTTACCATCTCCTTTCGGCTTTTGCACAATTGGTCCCGCAGACAAGAATGCTACAAACACAGAAAAAAGCAAAAACAGATGTAAAATTTGAGAAGCTGCTGGAGTCAAGATTAAGTCCTGGAAATTGCTTATTATATGTTGTATGTGGTCTATGCTGACCTTTAATGTGCCTGCAATATATAAGTGATGATACAGTATATGATATTAAACCTCAAACACTTACAGGCAGATATTTTTCATTAACTACGGCAGGGGTAATTGGCTGTGCCCAAGGCTCTGGTGACTGCGGCTCTTTGTAGATTTTATAGGTGAGCCTGTAACATCAAACCTCACGCTGTGTTTTCGAAGAGCTGTGTGTGCACATATATGTGTGCGTATGTGCATTGTTGACCCCATGCAGCTGAGGGAACAGCAGATTCAGCTTTGCTCCGAGTCGCTTTCATCTCCACGGGGAAAAGGTGTTAATGCATCACAGAAGGAGAGGAAGAGGAGAGGGAAGAGGAACAAGAGAGGGGAACAGATGACAGGTTTAAAAGAGAGATCCAGTGGGGATAATTCAGGGTTATGCTATGCGTGTCAGCAGAGGAAAAACATCAATCTCCTTACTAAAAAAAAAAAAAGAGTTTTGATAAGCTTTGATGGGAGTAATCAGGAAGACAGGATGCGCACTGTAGCATGGAAGGTGACACATGAAGGGGAACATGTAAAGGTATGAATTTGCAGAGAGAAACTGACTAAGGAAAAGAAGGTGAAGGTGACCCGAGGTGATGAAGCGATGTGGAGGGGGAGGAGGAGGAGGGTGGGCTAAATGATGCTGTCTCAGTGTATCCGCTGTATTGTTTTTTATGAGCCTGTAAAAAACTGGCTGGCACATCTGGAAACAGCAGAGCTTTAAGAGGACGGAGGAGGTGATGCTGACAGGTACTAATTTTTTACAGGACCAGGACTGACGAAAGAAACTCCTCCTCCTACTACTCCCTTTTTCCACCTTTTAACCATCAAACGCTGCAGTTTTAAAAACCATTTTTAAAGGAAAGATGAGACTTGCCCTGGTGTAAATCTGCCAATCACGTCGAGAGCAAACTGGAAACAGGTGGTGGAGGAGCAACCTCTCTTTTAATGTCAGTACATTACAGATGATGTATGAACACCACGGGCTGTGTTACAGAGCTACATTATGATATACATGAAGCACAGTTGAGTTACAAGCTCTCTATGTGAGTGTGGTGATGACGTGTCCGTGTCCATGAACTGGTGAAGGGCAGAAACCCTATATGCAGTCAAACTAACCCTTTAGCCTTGAAATGTAGATTGTGAAGCTATAGCTCAAATAAAATTTATGTCTGAAGAGTTTTAAAGAGGCAGAGGAACAAAATATAGTCTGTAAAACATGAATATTAAGCAAATCATTTTATAGGTGACCATAAAGAAATAAAGTTGGCTAAAACCATTAAAGGTTTTCAGAGCTGCACTGTACAGATTTGTGAGTCCAAGAAAACTTAAAATAATGATGCATACATAATCAGACAGATTAAGAACTCCATCAACACCATTATCATCGCCATTTTTGAATAATGTAAAAGTATTCTTTTGGGGTTGCATGTATCAAAATGGAGCTAACCCTTAAAACGAAGTACCGTAATTTGGGGATTTTATTAGATTGTGGTTTGTTGTCTTAAAGAAAAAAGCTCTAAATTAGGACCAATTACTGCTGTGTCTCTTCTCACATTTAGAGATATTAGCTGACATTTTTCATCAGTGCATCCCTGTCATCATCAGGACTCAAATGATTCATACTGGGACATAGTACAGAGAGGTTATTTGGAATATTCCTCACCTAATCAGTCATTAATTTAGTATTATAATCAGTTAAATCTGTTTTTCTGTGTTACTCTAGTTTTTCTTTGATTTTAGAGGTTAGAAAGGTTTGCAACACACTTAGTGTTGTTTCGGTTCCTTGTCATTATTATTCATTTTTATAAATCAAAGAAGCAGGTAAGTGACGCGAAGAAGACTGTCATCCACTCTCAGCTTCACTAATGTGAGATAAGATTTTGGGGTGGCGTTGGCTGGAGTGTTGGTCGAACAAAACAAGACATTTGGGCCACTTG
Organism: Epinephelus awoara; assembly: GCA_035609425.1. Lineage (NCBI taxonomy): Eukaryota > Metazoa > Chordata > Actinopteri > Perciformes > Serranidae > Epinephelus > Epinephelus awoara. The sequence continues at coordinate 23,654,767 of CM069314.1, read as the reverse complement.
GACTTGCTGAGGGCATTTTTTATTATTAGCTGCAGCCTAAATTAATCCACCCGACATTATATTAAATACTTTCCCATTTTCTGCATTGAGAACTTTTACTTTTGATGTTCAAAGTAAATTTTGCTGATAAAACTTACAAGCTTTTACTTAGGAACACTTTCAAAACTTTATTTGGAACAGAGGATATTTACAGTGTGGTATTACTTCTTTTCCTTAAGTAAATGATCTGAGTGCTTCTTCCACTGCTGGTGATTATATAACATTTAGACAGCCCTGGCTCACCATGTATAGCCTATAGATACTATATGCTGCCATAGTAACTGTCTAGATGGTGACAGATATTTCACATACTGACCTTGTTATGTCAGATCCCCACTGTGTACTCACCAGGCAATATAATCACAGCCAGCAGAGCTGTGACAGACACACCCAAGAAACTGGTTCTCCTCCTTCCAGACATGGCTTCACCTCCTCCTCTCCTGCCGAAGACACTGACATTCAAAACGATGCTTTAGACTCCAAACTTCCTGGTCCATCATTTTTGTATCTTAAAATATTAACACAATGGGGGGTTTCATTGTTTGGCTTTTTTTTTTTTGTTTGTTTGTTTTTTACATCAACTTTTTGTAGGCATCGTAATTTCCTAAAAATAATGGCAAAGCTACATATTCCATAGACAGCTGTGTATGTTCAGACATTTTAGGTTAGGGTTCATCCAGCCAAGGCTATTCTCACTGATTCCCTATATGGCTGCATTTTCAAAGCAGATCTTCTCAGACCAAGGGTCCAAAAGATGTTTGATTGCCTGCGGTGTTAAAAACTTTTACCCCAATCGCAACATGAGACCCCAGACCTGTGTTAGTCTCCACCTGCAGAGCTGGTGAAGTGACCCCTGCAGCTTGGAAGTGAACTCTGATTTGGAGGCTTCAAACTAACATGTTGCCACAAGGTTTCCTGAGGCTACTGGTTTTGTCATCGTAAAACAGAACCAGGTGTGGTCCAGCACTCAAACTTGACTTCAACCTGAACTTGGGTCTCTGATAAGTACCTAAAAGTGCAGAAGAGCAGAATCACCACAGTGTCTTACCTGTAGTTATCCTATCGGCGTGCCTGTCTGCAGATCCAGATGCGGACTCGAAGCCGAGGGCCCGATGACTCAGTCCACCTGGGCTCAAACACAAAGTGTGTGTTTGTGTGTGTGTTGAGCGTATGATAAAGGCTCCTGGTGCACCCTGTCCCTGTGGCCCCTCTGACAGACTGCCCTCATGAAGGAGTCTGGCAAGGTTTTAAACCAAGCCCGTTCATTAGCACCCGCACAGAAAAACACATGCAGGGACCACCTGAGGGGGTCAAGGGCCACCTCAACAAGACTCCCGATTGGTTAGATGTTTCAGAAAGTTTCAGCCAATTGGAGGCACCGTAATTAAAGACAGGAAAAGAGGGAAGGTGGGAGGGCTGGAAGCGGAGATGGAGACGTGGAGAGATGGGGTATGAGAAGATGTATGCTGTGGTGTTTTTTAATTTAACATGATTGTTAATTAATTCTGTGAGTCATATTTAGGGCTGGAGATCAGACACTAAACTCCGGATCTTCTTCTTTTGGATGCAACAATCACTCCCAAGTAAGAAAAACAAACAGGGACAGAAGAAAGTAAACATCAGGAAATAATGAAGGGGAGCTGAGGTGCCACATAAGCACTTCTCAGAGACCCTCAGTGAGAGCCAAACCACAGCTTCTGTCTAAACCTGAACACACACACACACACTTGCAGGGACAGCTGGTCTACACATGAGGAATTTGATAATCTACAGTTTCCTCCTCAGTTTAACTGTGTTCAGGCATGCCAGCCTTGTAACACACACACACACGCACACATACAGTCTAGTGGTACTCTGAAGGAGCCATATAGCTGTGATGCGTGATGCAATATCAACACATCTGACTTGGATAAGCCTATAATTTCTTTATAACACTCAGTGGTCTTATGAGGTTTTTGCCCAGGCAGCTTCTGAAAAGGTTTTATTAAATTTATGGAGATATTAAGATCTGCTTTTTCACACCAAAAGTGATTTTAACCCAAAGTCAATCATTTTTGTCGAGGACAAAATTAGATTTAAACTTTATCTTGGTATAGTTTAGAGAGAGGATACACTTTTCTATTATTTTTGGACATACTTTATTTGGAGAATGGCCACTATGTGAACAATGGCTCTTATAGGGAAGACATAGAGACTGCATTTCTGTGTGACAGTCAAACTATATTGGAGCTGCTCTTTAAAGGTTGAGCTTGGTCCAGGAGGTCATCCCTGGGTTTTAAAAGGGGAGCCAATGCAAAGTGCCATAAACATGCATTCTTTCTAATGGCCAGCCGGGGGCGACTCCAGTGGTTGCAAAATGAAATCTGATGTTTATGAGTCGATGAGAAAATGAGCCTACTTCTCACTTGATTTATGACCTTTATGGCTTCAATCACTAGATTTTAGTCTTTTTAATACAACATAATATTCATTTTGTACGTTATGGTCCTATTAATTTCATTCATTCATTCATTTTCCATATCACTTATCCAGTTGGGGGTAGCGGGAGGCTGGAGCCTATCCCAGCTGACATTGGGCGAGAGGCAGGGTGGACAGGTCACCAGACTATCACAGGTCTGACACATAGAGACAGACAACAAAACAAAAAAAAACAACAGTTACAGGTTTTGAAAGTTGATTATATATCAAGAGCTTATTTTATATGCTTCGTCAGGATTACGTAGGTGTGTAATCACATGTTGATTCGAATATTGCTAAATTCTGATTGGTGCATGGATATTTTCATTTTTGCCAACCAACTACCGCCCTCTTCAAACCAGTAAGAGGAGCATAGGCAAAAACATAAGTTATCATCTGTGTTCATATGGGTATCTGTTGCTCATAGAAAGAAGCTGGTTGAGAAAATGTTTTAAGGCCCGATAAGTTCTACGAGTGCTACAGGACACAGTGTGTTTCCAACTTTGTGGCACCAGTTTTGGGAAAGCTGTTTCCAGGATTAATGTGACAATAACTGAGTGCACAAAAAGAGCTTCATAGGGTAAGTTTTCCCAGTTTGGTGTGGTGGAACTTGACTGGTCTGCACCTCAACCACGTCCAACAACCTTGGGATGAACTCACTAATACTCTCATGGCTGAATGGGTACAAACCTCGTCAGCCAGGCTCCTAAATCTTGCGGAAAACCGTCAGAGGATAATAATTACAATAATGAGGCAAACATACTTTTGGCTCTGGACTGTAGCTTCTTCTAACTGTTATCACCTGCTTTGATCAGCCCTCTCTCTGTCTGTCATTGTGGTAAACTCAGTAATACATTTACAAGTCTAATGTGCATGTGTGGTGTAAATATACATTAAACTATTTTTCCTTAGTCTTATCTTTTAAGCCTGCACATGCAGCTGGTTTATGTGCTGCATCACCTCGGGGAAAGTCATAAATGAATACATTAAAATGTCATTTGAACTCCAGAGTTCACGAAACAGTCAATTCAAATAGCTGAAGGAGCGTAAGAAGTGATTCTAATCTGAAAGTCACAGCTTTTCCGTTTTTCCTATTTATGATCCGTGTAGAGTCTACACCTGCACACTTTATTTGCTCTGTATTTTTTAGCATTTCCACATTTTTGCAACCCCTTTCCTGTCCCATCGTGCCCCAACTGAACATTTAGTGCTCATGTTAACACTGTATCTCGTATGTAATTAAGTTTGCTAACAGGTGTTTCTCAGAGCCCACAAACCTGCAATCCAGCCAGGAGCAGATTCAAACACGACGACGCCAAAACCATACTCATAATTTTCTCTAAAGCTGGAATGTAAGGGATTCTCAGAATTCACAGACACCTGGTTCACCACGACAGCTTTTCTTTTAGTAAAAACAAAAGTCTTTATTTCAGTACAGTGATGACAGACATAAAGGAGGAGGGGGCTGTACAAATAAGAGAGAACTTGTAGTCAGCAAAAGCCCAATATCACGATTTTTTTTATGTACACGTTCATAGCAACATGCAGGTGCTCAGATGCTGTCATCATTGAAGGTCATCGTCATCGAACAGATCCTCAAAGTCTGCGGGTGTAAAAGGAAGCAAGAAAACAAGATGGAGAGAAAGACAGACAAAGAAGACACAACAGGGTTAGAATTAGTCCAGCTGTTGCCAGAACTTCTACATTCTCAGCTAATTATGGTATATTATCATTATTTTTTAATCTAGCTACTCAGTTTAAGAGCTAAAGCTTCATTTGCTGTTTGGTGGGCAAATGATTTGCCTCAAGAACCCATAACTTCCGGTTATACAGATTTTCCACCATTTTGAATTTTTTGAAAAACACTTAAAATCAATCTCTTCCTATGGAAGTTTGACCGATCTGCATGAAAAGTGTTGATTTTGAGCAGTTTAAGAACATTTTTACTCTTTTGGAGTGTGTAGCGATGTTTTTCACTGTTGGCTTATAGAAGTAGTCTGAAGAGTATGAATTAATCACTGCTGATTGTTGATTGATTTATTAATTGTATTTCCCATGTGTAGGAGGAGCTACTGTCTATATATGCAGGAGATGGAAGCTTCTCTCGAGTCCCTGAGATCTGTCTAGCAAGCCGGCCACAGCGGCTGTTACTGCCAGGGGCCCAAACTTAAAGGGGGCATAGTGCAGAATTGATTTTTGTTTGTTTTTCTTGATCTGCACTGTACATATTGCTGCACCTAACCCACTGCTGAAAAAAAAGAGGAATAAAAAAATTGGACTACTGAACAGTTTAAAGTCCTCTTCCTTCTTCCTTTTGCCTTTACCGCTCGACCACCAGACTGAGTGCTACAGGAGGAAGGTGTGATTTTAAAATTTTGCTGTTTTTCTTCTTCTTTTTTTCAGATTTCTGCCAACACCAGCTTTAATCAGTTTGTTAAGCAAACTTCAAATTCACCATGTCTAGCTTCCCTTTTATATAATATCTTTAAGTTTTGGATGCATTTTTTTAAGTAATTCTTTGACCGCTGACATCCTTGGAACAAAAGCTGTGAGTCTGCCATTGATGTAAATTTTACTCTGACCTTTTGAGCCAAGTCAATTGTAAACACATAGCCCACTATCACAACTCTCCTTTGAGGGGCTGTGTATGCTGCAATGTTGTTTTTTTTTCAGAATGAGCTGAAAGTAGTTTGCAGGCATTTATAACGGCTGTATAGTAAAATCTGACATGTTTAACTACATTAGAGAGACTGTCCAAAGGCTAAAGCCGATTCAGCACAGCAGGCTTCACAAACTCTTTCTTTCATGTCTCTGTGGTTTCCAAGAACAGGACATTCCTATGTTTTGCCTAATAAGGGACAGGCAACGAGTCAAACAGCTTGCCCTTTGGCTACGCATACAACTTAAAACACAAGCCACACAGCAGCACCAGGAACTGTGTCTTCCTTTAGATAGCATGTTTTCAAAACATGGTTTTAAAAATTGCTGCTCAGGCCACCTTGTAACACAGATTAACATTATTTTGCCATGTCCGTGTGGGCGTACAGAGGGCAAAGTCACTTTGAAATCACACAGTGGTTTTAAATTACCACCCGAGCTCTATGATCACAACTATTTAACAGGCCCTGCTTTCCCAGTCCTCACTCTCCTCTGGTTGAATCCTGATGTGATCAGCAGTGTTTGGTGAGCGCATATGAAAAGATGAATGACTTAAAAGTTCCATTAGTGCTCGATCTGTGGTCACTACAAATGCATTACAATAAATTACAAGCCATTAAGATGCATCATTTTGGCCACTGTATGTCAGTCTAATCATGTGTACCAGCCGTGTCTCTTTCCGAATATAACCTGACATTACAGTACTTTAAGTGCTCGCATTATTAGCATAAAGGGCCCTTATGGGACTCTAATCACTGTTAGCGCCACAAGCTAAGATGTGCCATACATGCAAATTCACTGAACGGCACTTTTAGCAGCGCTAACAACCAAAGTGATGCAAAGGAGCGTGTATGAATGTGTGTGTTTAAAGCAGCTGACTGGCGAGGTATCCCGCTGTGTTTCAGTCTGACAGCAGCCATAAAACTCACTTTACCATCCTCCTCTTTGCTCCTCTCCCTAACAATCAGCTCTTTTATTTCTGGGTCATGTGTTGCTGAGCCAAAATTGTTTTGCCTGCAGCCGACGCTGCAAGACGGAAAAAAGATTAGCTTGGGGGTTTCTGTGCGTCCTCTGTGCATGTGTTTGTGTGTGAAACTGGTGTTTACAGGGTAATGACGGGGTTTTTGAGGGTTAATTTGAGAAGACAAAGTGGTTTGGCAAGCCACTAGATAATGTGCTTACACTAACACTCCAGCAGTTTGTCAGTAATCTCTTTTTTCCCCTTTACATGTTCATATTACCAAACAAAAAAAAACAAAACAAAAAATTAAGTGCATTTACGGGAAAGAAACCTAGCAGGTGGTCTGATGCTGCCATATTAAAAACGTAGAGCTTTTTTTTACTTTACTGTGCACATATGTTTGAACAGTTTAGCCATGTGTTTCAGCTTATAGTTTGAGTTGCACGTTAAAACAAAGCTTTACAAATGATCAGGTTTCTCTTTATATGTTAACCAGGTTTCTGTAAAGCCCTTGATCATTTAAAGGGTTCTGAGTTTCACATTTACATGTTGTTATAGATATAACACCACCACTAAAAATCAGGATCGTTCAGGTAACTTAAATGCATAAAAAAGTCTTATGTCTAAAATCGCTAATGTCATGATCATTTTCATTTTAGTCGTGATACTTATCAATGACTTTAAGCTTATTCCTGAGACTGCCACACGGGATAATTGCCCAGATTTAACAGATTTAAGTGTCTTCCTCACTGTACGCTGTCCTGCTGATAAATCATGTTTCTATATCTAAAGAGCAGATAACTTAAGTGACAAACATATTCTTTCCAGTGTGTGCAAATCTGATGATTTGGGGGAAAAAGACAAAGAGAAATCAGCAGCTTACCATTAAAGAAATCAGAGTGCACTGCTTTTTCATTGGCTGCCAGGTCCATGAGCAGACCGCTGCTGCCTCCTGCCTGTTAACACACAGCAGTACAACCAGAATTATGGCATTAGCAAATCACATACTCTCTCACACACATTCAAGCACACACAACATTACATCACATGTCAACAGTAGGCATAGAGAAGCTACTAGGGTACAATGTGATAACAGATATGGAACTTGTGTAACATGGTAATTAATTTTTCAATCATGGTATCCCACAATGAACAATGTAACTGGAGGGAAGAGTGTGTTTGAATTCAGTAACACAGTTGCATAAACTGCTGTGTAGAGAAAGTTGGTACAATTATCTTCACCATGCAGAGGTAGTTGTTGAACAATACAGAACAGTAGTAAATGACCTTCAGATGCTGGAGCCTCAATCATACAGAGTAAATATATAACATCTGATTTATATTCTTCAGCACATATAAAGTTTTCTTGAACATTTGGAGTGGGATACTTGATTGTTACTGTTAAACATTTGAGACAGAGAACCAGACTAAAATGCAGCATCTACTCAGAGAAAACAGTGTCAGCACAATAGATGCAGCAAGATATGTCAGTGCATGTCACAGCCCAAGAGCCATCCAACACAACAGCACATAACAGCTGGAGTTCATCTCCTCACAGCTCACAGATTTTTATTTAGTCCTAGATTTAATGAGTTTTTCTTTACAATTTACATCTATGATCGTGGATCAATATAATAATTGGTTCTTGGTTGATATTAAGCACAGTAACTTATACATGTAGTACACCTAAAATACACACACACACACACACACACACACACACAATAACAACACATAAAAGCCATCTCCTTACAGCTCATAGTCTGCATTTATTCAATATTTACAAACACACACATAACGTGTTTATAGGTAAACATATAAGGCATATGAGATATGTATGTATGTCTATGCATGTACTGTATTTATATTTTTCTATTTTGCTCACTAATTTAACCACCTATTTGCCCTGTTGACAACTGCCATTTGTGTAATCAGTTAATTTTATTCAGTGCCTTATAAATGTACTGGTGCTTTGACAACACATGTTAAATATCAAGCCAATAAAGCCTGTTGAACTGCATTGAAAGTATTAAATGAGACCAGCCTTAACTTGATCCGGTTCACTTTTTAAACATGACAGGCTTTGTCATGGTGTGCAGTGTTGTGCAGACTGTAATGTGGCACTGAATATGTTTATAGACTCGTGGAAAAAGAACAAGAAACACTGATAAATATGTTGTGGTATTTTCAAGGCAAGCCGAGGGTAACCAGTAGTCTCAGGTCAGCCCAAATCAAAATGTTACCTGGATGCTGACGTAATTTACTAATACTTGAGGAAAGCCTTGCTCTCTGTGAGTCTCAGTGGCTCACACAGGTAGACGTGCGATTAGTGTTACATTGTCTTTTCGTTGACGTGAAATCGAGTCCAGCTCGACGCAAATTTGTGTATATCATATTTTCTTTACTTTAATGTCGCTGGCACGTAGTGCTGACTTACAGAAGCATATTCAACGTGGTAGATGTGGGCTGCGACTTTAAAATCGCCAGTAATATGTTGTGTATATGTTTGTGACAAATCTGCTGACGGAGGCGCAGCACATCTGCAGCTGTTTGGTAAGGAAACCAGTTAAACTGGAAACCAGTAGGGACATAACACCGGCACATACCACTGATTGCATATCTAGAGCATTTAACTCTAGTCTGCTTTCAACACAGATGAAGCTGTATGATTGAGATTGTCTGGTCACAGATTGTGTCAGGGTTGTGACTTTCGTTAACTCGTGCACTATGTACCGCAGAGATACTGATCTGAAAAACACTGCATTGTATTGAAAGAACAGTTTGTCCTGTATTTGCAAAAGTAGCCCTTACAATATCGTGTAAACGTTACGCTCTTTAAAGTGTTCAAATAATAATAATATAATAATAAAAATAATAATATAACGTTATTACGGTAGGGACAAATAAGTATTAACAATAATAAGCTGTTTAAGAACCTCGCAAAACTGTCACCAAAAGGCAGCAAACTGAGTGTTTCTCAGAGCATTGTTTTCAGGATGTAGCTAGCAGTACCACTCTAAGCTAGTTAGCATTAGCCAGTGTTTCGGACTAGTATGTTGCTATTTTCGCTTTAAATCTTTGAACCCACCTCGTCCAGATCCACATAGGGCCCAGCTCCTTCGGGAAACATCTCGTCCACTGCGGGTTTCATTGTGTTTTAGTATCAGTTCAACAGCACGTATGGTTTCAAAGGTGTTGCAGTTTTCAGTTTGTTGCTAGCAATGCTAGCTGCGGCACACGGAAACAAAACAAACGCGTGCAACACTAAATTGTGCTCGGCTGACTCCAACTGCTTGCTTCAATAATTCCGCTATTCACTGTAACACAAAACAGAGGCTGCGGTCGGAAAGTCCCTCCTATCGTCTATTCCTAATTTGCTGATTGTTTAGAGACCCCTGTTCCACCATTTTAGCAGCATTTTAGCCACTACACAACTGCAACTGATTCAGAAAGCATCACATGAACTCAACATCACTGAAGTTAAAATCAATCTCACAATACAGAGTGTCACTTTAGATGACTGAGTGTTTTATTGATTGCAACAGCTAACTGGTAAAGTTGAGAAATAGCGTGACAGAGTGTGTTCAGTGGATGGTTGTGATGCTGGCTTTGTGCAGTTTGGTTCACATCCCCTCTCAGGATCCCCTGGACACAAGGGGAGTCCTGCCCTAAAACAACAAATACATTCATTAGTACTCATGTAATAAGAGAATACAGTGTCTGCTGTCAGCATAGATGTTACTCAAAATTCTGTTGGACTAATGGACTGTAAAGTGTCGGCCTGCAGACTGAATCATCTCTGTTTTAACATTATTAATCTGTCACAGGTTATTTTAGTGCAGAAAACATTCACAGGCTTCATCTATCACACTAATTATGATGACATATATTTAAACAAGTTAGCTATTAAAAATATCACCAGCATATGTTGATGTATTGCTATTTTTGTAATGTGTGGCAAGAGCCTTGTACATGGGGCGCCTGCTCTATAAGGATAAGGATAAACAGGTGCACATGTGGCTAGTTTACACAATAATATACACGAAGCTACTCACCCTTTAGCCCACAGTGAACAGCAGCAGCTCAGGTGGTGGAGTAAGAGACAGAACAATAAATGAGTGAGCAAATTATTTTGAGTTACTAAATAAGTGAAATATGAGTAAACAGGCATTGTATAAAGTATGTAGCTGGTTCACACAATATAATGCATTACTTTCTGTCTTGATATATTGAATTCTAGTCTAGGTCACTTTTTCTCTACGTTAGAGGCTCATACTTACTTTCTTCGTCCACGGTGAACAACAGCAGCTCAGGTGGTGGAGAAGTAAAAATGGTTAGTAAGAAAACAAACCTTAGCATAATAAACATATCAAAGAAAAATGGTTGATAAATAAGCTCACACTTACCTTTTTTGTCCATGGTGAACATCAGTAGTTCACCTGGTAGATTGAGAACAGACATAAAAGATTAGGGTGACAAGTACTCTTTAAATTATTGGGTATTATGAATATAATGTATTTTATATTTACTACTTATATATATTTATATTTACTTTACCTTTTTTGCCATATGAAGGCATTTTTGGTTTCTGGAGGATTATGTTAAGGGAGCAAATTGTTAGGAATAGAGGGTAAATGTTAGGCAGACGAGAGAGAGAGAGAGAGAGAGAGAGAGAGAGAGAGAGAGAGAGAGAGAGAGAGAGAGAGAGAGAGAGAGAGATGCAGCAGGAATGTACTTTTAATTTGAACACAAATCAAGCTAATGTTTCTTTGCCTTGCCAGACGCAAAGGCAAATTTGTCTTCCTCAGCCCCGCCAGACGCAAAGGCTCAATGCATGGGGTGTCAACAGCCCTGCCAGACGCAAGGGCTACCTGGGACATCGCCGGCCTCGCCAGACGCAAAGGCCGGCCCTCAGGAGGAAAGAAAGAGAGGTTGATCCATCCACCGTGCAAAGTATGAGGAGATACTCTAAATAAGTCCCAGTGCAAGACGCTACGTGGGTGTTGACAGCCCTGCCAGACGCAAAGGCTGCCTGGGGGTTTGCTTGCCCAGCCAGACGCAAAGGCAAGCCCCCTGTGTTTAAAAGGGTCAATCCGGTGGTCCCAGTGCAAGACGCTATCTGGGATGGTAGCAGCCCCGCCAGACGCAAAGGCTATGCACAGGATGTCGACAGCCCTGCCAGACGCGAGGGCTACCTGGGGTATCGCCAGCCCCGCCAGACGCAAAGGCCGGCCCTCAGGAGGAAAGAAAGGTCGATCGTTCTACTGTGCAAATAATGAGGAGATAAACTAATAAATACCCAGTGCAAGACGCTATCTGGGGTGTAAGCAGCCCTGCAAGACGCAAAGGCTGCCATAGGAATCACTACTCCTGCTGTAATGTGGAGGTGATGAAGAGCAGATGTGTGATTGCTCCGATGTCTCAAGCAGAATATTCAGCCCATCCATCGTTGTGTCAATCCGAGTCGCTCTCTTCAGCCCATCTCCGCCTCTTCGCAGCAGCCTCCTCCCCGTCGCTGTCCTCCCTGGTCCTCTTCATGGAGGAGGCACTGCCAGAAGATTCAAGGACCACAACATCTTCAAGCTCCTCGGAACGATCTTCTTGGGAGATGGACCCGAAGTCATCTAATGAAGGGATCTCGCCAACGTTAGAACGGCTGTACTCAGAGTCCCAGTCCACGTCCCACAAGGGCACGTCCTCTTCCTGTTCCCCGTGCGTGTCCCTGATAGCATAACAATCCAGGTAAGGATGAGGATCAGCATTAGGGCGAAGAGCAGCATTAGGGCAAGGACCAGCACAAGGGCAAGGATCAGCATGAGGGTGAGGAGCAGCACAAGGGCAAGGATCAGCACAAGGGCAAGGATCAGCATGAGGGTGAGGAGCAGCACAAGGGCAAGGATCAGCACAAGCGCAAGGATCAGCACGAGGGTGAGGAGCAGCACAAGGGCAAGGATCAGCACAAGGGCAAGGATCAGCACAAGCGCAAGGATCAGCATGAGGGTGAGGAGCAGCACAAGGGCAAGGATCAGCACAAGGGCAAGGATCAGCACGAAGGTGAGGAGCAGCACAAGGGCAAGGATCAGCATAAGGGCAATGATCAGCATAAGGGCAAGGATCAGCATGAGGGCGAGGATCAGCATGAGGGCGAGGATCAGCATGAGGGCGAGGAGCAGCATAAGGGTTAGGAGCAGCATAAGGGCGAGGATCAGCATAAGGGCAAGGATCAGCATAAGGGCAAGGATCAGCATGAGGGCGAGGATCAGCATGAGGGCGAGGAGCAGCGTAGGGGCGAGGAGCAGCGTAAGGGTTAGGAGCAGCATAAGGGCGAGGATCAGCATAAGGGCGAGGATCAGCGTAGGGGCGAGGATCAGCGTAAGGGTTAGGAGCAGCATAAGGGTAAGGAGCAGCATAAGGGTTAGGAGCAGCATAAGGGTTAGGAGCAGCATAAGGGTTAGGAGCAGCATAAGGGTAAGGAGCAGCATAAGGGTTAAGAGCAGCATAAGGGTAAGGAGCAGCATAAGGGTTAGGAGCAGCATAAGGGTTAGGAGCAGCATAAGGGTAAGGAGTAGCATAAGGGTAAGGAGCAGCATAAGGGTTAGGAGCAGGGTAAGCAGGGAAATCATAAGGAGCATTGCGATCAGCATAAGGACCGGGATAAGGACCAGCAATGGGAGCAAGGTGGTAAGCAGGAAAGGGAGCACGTGGTGGAAGCTGCTGCTCATCCTCTACATTACCAGCCTGAAGTCCGTCCACGTCATCCACCCCGACAACGTCAACCTCTTCCTCCTCCTCCTCGTAGTCAGGCAGGACTGGGTCATCGGGGGGGCTCTCAGCGGCAGGGGGTGCGGTGCTGAGTGGCCAAAAGGAGCCTCCTGAGGAAGAATAAAATTGAAACAGAATTAAACACAAGGCTTAAAGGACTAAAAGTCATTTGTGACCTGATGCCTTACATGTACTTTTAGAAAAAACACCAACAAACAGAGTGCCACTGCCACCTCTAAAACTCATATCAATATTGTGCAGTTCTGCTACTTTTATTTGGAACAAGTTGGATGAGAGTAATATGATAATACTTTTATGCTGGATAAATCTTGACTGGACACAGGCAGCTAATCAGCAGCTACGTACGTGCTCTCATGACATAACGTTACATGTTAAGTTTTGCTTTGCAAGTTGTTGTTCCATATTTGGCTGCCAAAGGCTAAAAGAGATTTACACCATTCTGACCATAAACAAATTCTGACTATTGTACTAGTCTGACTTTAACTGTGGTTATGTGAAACATGATATGCTTTCAGACCAGGGATGTGAACAGTGTTATTATGTAGAATTGTAGGTGTGACTTTATTTGGACAGTCCACCTACAGATACTTAAGATATATATGTATATGTTCACATTTCTACAGTTTATTAGTTGAGATTCAACAGTTCAACTGTTTCACTTTGTCTGTAGATATGTGACAGATTATCTATAGAGTATATGTGATAATTCATAAACATATCTAATATTCACAGAATAATTTAGTTGAACTTGAACTGTTCACTCAACCTATGCAGCAGGGGTTAAGTGAGTAGTTCAAGTTCAGCTAAATTATTCTGAGAACATGTAGTGAATTGTTTCATAAGCATATAATAAACAACTGCAGACAAAGCAAAACGTTTGAATTATTGTTGAATCTCAACAAATAAACTGTTGAAATGTTACAAATACTCTATAAACTGTCTGTAGGGGGACAATCCAGGTGTATCCAAAGTGACACCTACAATTCTATACAATAACATTGTCGATATTGCTAGTTTTGAAATGTGTCTGAAACGTATCATGTTTAGTATAACCACAATACAAATCAGACCAGTATAATATGCAGGGCAAGAGGTCATGTTGCTATATACTTCAGTAAAATAAAAAGCAGACAAGACACATGACACTGTGGAAACTGTGTTTCTAAGTGTATTCGTTGCATTTATACATATACATATATATATATATATATATATATATTTGTTTCTTCTTTTACCTCTGGAGGCACAGGCCGGAGTTTTTCGACTAACGGAAGTGCACTCGGGGATCACGCCCTTCACTTCAGCGGTGCCCCCAAGGGAACCGTGGTGTTGTTTACAAATACTTAGAAAACCAGTTAAGCTATATATCACATTTTTCACGTCACTATATCACCGTGTACACAAATCTGGTGTTTGTTAAGTCTATAAACACAATGACCGAACAAACGTTACTATTTCTGTGTGCACGTTTTGTAATGAATAACATGGTTATCGTAGATTAGCTGGGCTAACCATTAGCTGTTAATGTTAGTCGTTAGCGGTGTCTGTAATAACCATACACTATAAAAAATAAGGTTGTAACTCAATAAACGGTCAGTGAATAAAATGTTGTTGTTTTTTTCCAGCGGATATCTTAGTTACAACATGATTGAGCTAGCAAAGCAGTTTTGTGTTGCTATGTGTGGTATTTATTCAGTTTTGGGAAATCACGATGTCTAGAAAGCATCAGTGGCTGCAGCTGACAGGGACAGCTAGCAAAGCTAACATCAGGACATCATCTGTTAAAAGCCTCCTGTTGTCGGATACGACATGAAACTACTCCAGTTAGCTCAATCATGTTGTAACTCAGACATCCGCTAGAAAAAAAAAATTTCACATTGACGAGATGGCGTTTAGGGACGCGGAGCTTGCTGTTTGTGTAGGTAACTTACACATTTCCTGGGGACACCTGCACGTCTCGGCCACGCCCCTTGGCTAAAGCGTAACATCGTTCAAACTCAAAGCCTCGCCCAAACATCACATTAGTCTACACGGTGATATGGTGACGTGAAAAATGTGATAAACAGCTAAACTCTGCTGGTTTTCTACCCTATGTATTTGTAAACAACACGGCGATTCCCTGGGGGCACCGCCGGAAGTGAAGGGCGTGAGCGATCGCCGAGGCCCCTGCACTTCCGTTAGTCGAAAAACTCCGGGCAGTGTAAATGAAGTGGAAAAAAAGTGGTGTTGTTTTTTTTTGTTTGTTTTTTTTAACCGATGGATTTCCAGATTGGGCTCAGAGCAACATTTTTAAAGAAATCCAGAAAATTAGTTCACTAATGTGATTCATTTTAATTTTAAAGGACCCGACAACATCACATACATTTTAAGCAGCAACATCAGCATTTGTTTACGCATGCGCATGCTGACGTTTGCTCTTACACATTCCATCGTCTCCATGGTGCACAAGAGAAGCATCATTTTGTTATGGAGTTAAAAAATGGCCCAGTCGCCATTTTTTGTCACTACACAGTTATTAACACCGTCCACACCTGTCACTATACTCTTGTCATATAGGCTAATAATAAATCATGTTACACCAAGCAAACTTCCAATATCACCAAAAACTCTTTTCCTAACAGATCGATCAACATTTTAACATTTTATTAGGCCTAACTGTCTATTTGTAGGCCGAAATTCAACATTTCACCATAATTAAATGCACACGTTGTGTTGAAATTCTCTTTTTAGGATTTAAGCAACATTAATAAATAGGCTAAATTTACCATGACATTAAAATATGTCTTACCGGCAAGGGAGGCGATCCAACGCCTGACTCTGGACAGCAGGGGCTCCACGGCGGGGGGTCCGGACGGCATTATCCAACAGGTAGGTTGCAGATGTAGTTTTCCTGGTAGGTAGATAGATAGATAAATACTTTAATTTGTGGCCGTGTAGAAAGATACTTTAATTTGTGGCAGTGGGGAAATCAGCTTGCAACAAGTCACAAAGGCATTTTGAAACTCGGCAGGGCAGCAGCAGAGCAATAAGATTCTCACCTGTGAGGTTTTGAGTTTCTCAGATCAGGTATCCAACAGTTTGTTCCGTAGAAATTGTCTCTCAGTGTTTCAGCTTTTCAGCAGAAGGTTTTGCGTGTAAACTTGAGTCAAGTCCGAGTGCAAATGTGACAAAAAAAAGCTTTTGCAGATTTTACAGGGCCTTGGTAATTCCACCGTTCTGTTTCCATGACTTTTACTGACGCATGACGCAGTTTATGGATGTTTGGATTCAAGTGTGTGCACAGAGTAGTGATGTGTGTCATCTTGTGTTGCCTCTGCAGAAACTCCTGCAGCACCTGATGCGTCTGGCTGGATAATGATGAGCACGTGCAGCCAGACCGCTGCAGTGCACCTTGTTATTGCATCAAGTTGTGCTTCATATGTGCAAATCATTTTCAGCTTAACAAAACTACTCAGCAGTGTCACAGCATACATAACAATATGGGGAGCAATAAACAGTTAAATGAAGAAATAACTAAGAAGCAAAATAACTCAGTAAAATCAAAGTAACATTAAATTGTAATATGAAATGAGTACCAAATACAACTGAACACACACAAAGAATGAGAAGATCTTTGCTTGGTACAGTTGTCTAAAGCTCCCTGCATTCATATCTGGACATGTCCATTCTCTCTATCTTAAATTCAAAGACGCAGTCAGTTTATGTTTAGGCCTATAGGACCACTTTTGGAAATGTACTTTATAGTCATAGTCATGAATAAAATAAGAACAATGAAATTACTCAGGTTTAATGTTGGAGGACAAAGTTGCCTTCAGCCAACATGAAGATTAAACAGACAGAAATGAAAAGGAACCGATATATTAACAAAATAAAGTTCCAGTCAGAGATCACTGGGAGATCTCAGAAAATATTACATGAAGTCACTTAATTATCTTAAACTGATTTGGTTACAGGCTCTGATCCAGTATTTTGAATTTTACATTGCAGACCAACTCTGGAATATGTTTCATTAATGCTTTTAATTCAAACGAATTATGTTGCTTTATGTCAGTAATTTGACACAGTATGTTGATGCTGAAGCTTGTGTAGCCTCTTCCCTCACACAGTGTTACAGATCAAATGATCTTTAGACTCATAACCTTTAGAAAGTCACTTTTCTGATTTTGTCTTACTTTTAAGACACTCAGAGGGGGATTTAAATGTGTTACAAAAGTTAGAGTGTTTTTAACCTGACTTACTTTTTTATTATTAAAAAACATTTGCCAACAGATGGCGCCAAAGTCTCATTTGCAGTGCTGCAAGTCTGATGGACTTTGTTTCTCTCCCAAATGGCCTAAAATCCATCTCCCCAGCAACTGGAGAGTAGTCATTAACTCAGACTGCTGACTGTGTTTAATACAAGGCTTGCTTAATATTGGTAACTAGTTAATGAACAAAAAAATAAAATAAGAGAAAAGAAGGAACAAAATAGGACAACGATACATTTTTAGACAATGCAGAAGTAAAAAGAGGAGGAAAATCTTAACATATCTGGGAAATATTTTATTTATTTTTGGCACATTACATGAAGATATTATACAATCCTACAAAAGGGCTACAGACTCTACATTTGTGTTCTATATGTGTGGATACGCTACAAACGGTGATATACTTTGGAAAGGGGAAAAAAATGCAGTATTCACCTCATTTAATTTATTTTTACTCTATATTAAATCCCTTATGTCCTCACATGTTTTCCATTTTATTCACTTTGGCTATCTCAATTAATCCTGGCTCCCTTCAGCCCCCTTTCAGTGTTCATGTCCTGCATTGGTCTCATATCCCAGGGTGTCTCCAAGGTGCTGGTGGGCGAAGAAGGCCCGGGCCATCTCGTTGATGTGGTGGTAGGCGCCGATGGATCTGAAGTATTCAATGTAGTTCCAGAAGTCGGAGGTGGAGTAGGGCCAGTAAGGAACAGCTGGTGGTTCATCATATGGAACTGAAGACACACAGCAGGTAAGAGAAGGACAGGAGACAACTTCATCAATTCACTCTCATCGTACTGCTATATATCATATATAGTTATTAGTTAGTCTAAATCTGCCTAATGCTCAGGTTCAATTCAAATTATTTAAATCAAAATCCGAATCCAGTTTGTTGCCAAGTAGGTTTTTTTTTCTTTTTACATTCAAGGAATTTGCCTTGGTGTTTCATGTAATACAGTAAACATGCAAGAGAAAATAAAAAGAACAGAAAATACTACACAAGTCAAGACACACAGATATAGAACAGTAAACAATAAAAGTACATATAAAAACACTTGAAAATAATTTCAAAATAGGCTATCTGTTTTAAAATGAAAGAGATAAACAGTTTTGTAAGCAGTAATGCTGTGCAGAAATGTGCAAAGCATTAACCAGGGGATGTGCAAAGGTTCACAGTATTGAGTCTAGATAGAATAAATACAATGTACAGAGATAAAAGTCCAAAGGGTGTGCGTAATCGTAACCGGGGATGCTTTCACACAACGTGCAGAGAAGAGAAGGGTGTGAACATATTATGAAAAGAGTTGAAGAGCGAGTTTTTCCACTTATGAAAATGTGAGTCACAGGTGATTTAAAAGTGGTACACGTGCTGTGAGCAGTATAACAACACCTCCTAAAGTACTGTACCTAAATACAATTCTCAGCTCCTTACCAGATTTAAATTATCAATGAAAAATATAAATCAACTCATTAGTGATGAGCACATTCATGCATCATCAATTATGAGTCAAAATTTGAATATTTGGATTTTACTCATAACAAAGTATTTCTACATTGTGGTCTTGCTTCTTTTACTTTAAAATCGGAGTACTTTCTCCACCACTGGTGGTGACTGCAATGCATTCTGGCCTTCTGAGGCTTCAGTTGTTGAAGTATATATGATGAATTTTACAATATTGATCAAGCTTTGAAAATGTATTTAGGAAATTATGCCATTCCTGGTCTTGGGAGCATTTAGTAGTTAGCATTCAGTTAGTTTAGTCTCCAGGGTTCTCGGTTAGTCTTAGAAGTTTTGTACGTTATAAATATTACTGTATATTACATGCACGTTCTTTTTTTAAAGCTAGACAATGTGTGTATAGACACATTTGAAAATGCAGTTTGCTTCATGTCTGGGCCCCTATTCTCAAGCTTTTGATGCTTATCAGAGTGTTACATTTCACATCTCCAACTTTTTCTATTAATTGTACTTGTATTTTTCTTATCTGTTTTTGTGAATACATTAAATTGAATTTAATATAAGCCTGATAAACTGACACCAATACTATATTTTATTTCTATGGCTTACTTCTAAAATTATTCCATCAGTCAAGAAAATGTGCAAGCATGCTCGTTGTTTTTACACTATTACATTAAGATAATAACCTTTTAAATGAGCTTTGGAATCTAATTTGATTTTGTACCATGATTTAAAAAAAGGGACATATCCAACCTAAATTCACAAACAATACAGTTATTTCCGACTTTTATGTGTGTGTTTATTTTGCTTAAGGCTTTTCAGTCAACGTCTTCAGTGTAAGAATATTTTCTGTGTGTAAATGTGTTGATTACAGTAGATAACAGAGGCAAAGCTTATTCATTTTTGGAAGTGCAAAAGATGGAACACTATAACATTGGAGGCATTTTGTTTGTTGCAAAATGTTAAGGCATCTAAAAGGCGACGTGTTATTTATATACTGTACCTCCTTCTGGGATGACTCTGGCCTCTGTGAGCAGCAGAGAGAGAGAGGTAGAGAAAAAAAATTAACATTCCTCAGCATTCCAAAGCTTCCCGTGCACAAAGACGGGATTCAAGTGCGGAAAACTGAAAACTGAGCTTCCTCCCAGAGGACTCCAGGATACCTGGTCCCTCTTCAAATATTATTGCTGACCATTTCACACACACACACACACACAGCATAAAGAATTCATCCTCGGACAGAGTCCTCTTTGTTGCCCATGCAAATACAAATGCTCTCCTATGGATGATGCAATCACATCTGGGATCATACATGATTCTAAAACAGTATTTATATATCAGCTGTATCACCTCACCACTACATGCTTTTACTGTAACAAATTAAACTTCAGTTCCAGCATGCAAACTTTTGCCTTCATGAGATTAAACTCAGAATATAATCTACAGATTAAAAAAAGACACTCACCACTGAGATGACAGGCAAAGAGGCAGAGGAGAACACTGAGCCAGACCAAAAGCTTCATATTGCCCTAAGTACACAAGAATGCCTCTTTTATCCAGTGTCAAGTCTATCAGTGCAGTCTCCAGGTTTCTGCATTATAATGATTCTTAATTCCAAATAAAAACAAATCTTTCCTATAGTTAACCAACATTTTTCGAGAGCAAAAATGACATTAAGATAATTACCTGTAAATGGTTTGCGAAGCCGTGCAGAGAGATGCTGCTGTTCAACTGCTGGTCAACTGTGGTCTGTGGTGTGTGTGGAGCTCAGTGGAGGAAGAGCCAGTGGAACTCCACCACACACACACACACACACACACACACACACACACACACACAGATTATGCTTTATTTACACAGAAGTCCCTCCTTGATATTTCCAGGTGATCTTTCCACACATTCTTTTTCTCCCCGTAAGTGCACATGTTGCCCTCCCACTAATAATGCCACATGAATTCGCACCCTACACTGAGAATTAGCTTATTAGTGCATATTAAAGAAAGCAGACATACTAGTTTTAAGGCTGACTTGACTATAGATTGCTGAGCACACATTGTGTAAGCATCAGAGTAGGGATCTACACAGTGTAACTTTTCTACTCTTAATCAATAAACTGTCATTGACTGAGTGCCTCGCTCAATAATCATGTTGAAACTCTCTGTCAGTGGACAAAAACTGCTTAAAGGATATTCCACTGTAAGTTTTTTCTTCCCCACAGTAACTGTGGAACTTTTTGATATCTCACTTGGGTTAGAAAATTACATGTACCTCTTATTTTCACGTTGTTGCTCAGTTATAATCAGTACAGTGCTCACCAGATACACAAAAAATAAGGCGCAACCAAATGATCTGCTTAATGAATACAGCTTTAATATACACATAACTCACCCACTTGTTTTATTGCCATCACCACAGATGTGCTTGTTTTATTGCAACACTATGTAAAACATTATTTCACATAATGTAACACGTCCTACTAGAATATCACAATACAAGAAATAATGAGTAACTTCATTGAATAATGGAGTTTTGTGGGTTTTACAAATTCCATTTCCTTCCTCTTTAAAGCCATTTTAAAATATAAAAATATATTTTAAAAGATCTTAAATGTTTTCATATCTGTAACACAGCAGATTAAACTATTTTTGTTGTCAGGGTTATGTGGAACAGTTACAACACGAGGCCCAGATAATGATGATAAACACTGGAAATCAAAGTAAAAATTTGTTAATCCAGTATTCAGCCCTGCCTCATCTGAGTGCTGCCGGAGTCTCCATGATCCCTAGTTGTCCTTGCAGCCCTTCTGATCTGTGGGCTTCATCCTATACAGGCTGATCCCTTCCTTCATCATCAGTTCTTTGGCGTAACTCACGGTCTCGTAAGGCAGGAAGCGTGACCGCCCGAGGATCCAGGCGTAGTCGACGTGGAAAATGTAGAGGATGTTCACGCAGGAGTACACGACGGACAGGCTGGTGTAGTCAGTGGTCAGAATCCAGTAAGGGCTGTAGGGAGTAACTGGGAGAGAAAGTCACATTTACTTTTTTTTGGATTAAGGTTTTAACTGTTTCAGAACATTCCCTTTCAGAATACAGCATAGCTAAATGACAGTATCATCTGCATACAGATGAAAGAGAACAGCATGTAACTACACAGGAGTCCATAGCCATGTTAATACCTCTGTAAGGCTGCACATAGACACAGGGGTGCCTTGGGCTAAATGCTATGTGAACTCTGTCAACTTAACAGCTGCAGTAGTGATGTCATTCTAAAGTTAGCTGAAAAAGAACATAAACATCTCCTGCTAATAAGATTGACCGGAATAGACGATGGAGAGACAGACTCATTGTTGGTGAAATTACAAATGTACCAAGGCTGCTGCATCATGTGTCAGCCGATATATCATCATTCATAAGGTATGTGAGCTCGTTCAGCAGGATGAACTCAAATAAACTCAGTGACGAGCGGAAAGTGCAAAAAAGTAGCTCTATTTCTGTTTGATTTTCTGTCTTCTTGTACAAAAATTAAAGAACTATATAATGGTTTTATTATTATAATTATCTTAAAACTTGACTCCTTTTTTACAATAAAAAACAAGACAAAACAATGAGAAAGAAGAATGAGAGAAAGAGGAAGACAACAGCAAAAATGACTGAAACAAAACATATCAAGAGGGAGAAGATGAAGAAGAGCACTTACAATATGAGAAGCTGACTCCGAGTTTGGCAGGTTCTCTCATGTCGGGAATCACTGCTGTCCCTTCTGCGACCCTCACCTTGTCTTTACTGAGAAACAGAGAAATGGTTGACTTTATTAAACTAATATGAGGGATACACTAAGTCAGCAAAAGTGCATGCTAAATGTTCAAGTGAGGATTAGTGAAAATGAAAAGATTAGACAAACAAGATTAGCAAAAAAAAAAATCTGTTCATTTTGGAGCCGATCCCAGCAGACATTGAACGAGAAGTTGGGTACACTCTGAACAGGTCTCCAGACTAAAACAGATAGTGTGGGTACATGAGCCCCTAAAAAAAGGGTGGATCATGGGGAGTACCACCGGTTGGTCCAGGAGCTTCACCTTGATAATGGCCTTTTCCAGACATATTTTAGGATGACTCGGACGCAGTTTGACAACCTGCTGTCTGTCATCAGGACGTATAATTCTGGGTATCCAGCAATTGGACAATGGTAAAAAGATGACAAAAAAGGAGATGACATGGAGCGTTTTTCCGCTTTGAGTTTAAGTTTTTTCAACCTGAGGAGTTCAGAGTTCTCTGGCAAAAACGCCAGGCGCTTCGAGCACAGTAACGCGAGGCATGTCACAACACAAAAAAAAACAGCAAGTGAAAAGGTTCATTTTCAGTAAGAACAATTACAGCTAAAATGCTTTCTGTATGATCAGGGCTTTAGTCCTTTCTTCTTTGAGTTAGCTGCTAACTGCTTCTAGCTGCTATTTAAATCTCCTGCAGTGGGCTGCACACATAGCATGTCATCAAAACATCACATCCGTCACGGATGTGATGTTTTTTGCCCTTGTTCCCAATCTGCAAGCTGTACCGTTTCTACAGCGACCGCTTTGGCCCTGTTACAACTTCCACTGCCGGCTTAAAAGCGAGACCACTCTGTCCCCCCATTTCATGATACCTGTTAAACAGAACAGCGAGGCAGGATAATGGCAAAATTAGCCTAAATCGTATGTCTATTGACTGTGAGAGGAAGCTGGAAACAACCCATGCTAACAAGGGAAGAACATGCAAACTCCACACATAAGGGCCCAAGCCGGCCAGTGGGTTTGAACCCGCTGAGGCAACAGTGCTAACCACTGCACACTGTGCTGCACATAGGAAAAAATAGCAACACGTGAGCATCAAAGTTTGGGTGTTTCCTATCCTCTCTGATGAGCAGGCTGTTGACCCTTGACCCTGATGACGTCAATAAAATGCTTGTGACAAGGTTTGGTTGAAGAAAAACTGTGTTACTTTGAGTTAATCTTGTTTTATTTATGGCAGTTTTCAACTATTTTACAAGAGTGTTTCCCAAAATGTCAAACTGTACCTTTAACAGAGCAGATGGAGAGAAAAACTTTAGTCAGATGGAAAAGATGTAAGAGACTTACGAGTTTGTTTTCCAGACAGATTCTCTGACACTAAACAAATGATCACACTTGCCAAAGTCAATAATAAATATCCCTCAATACTCACTAGAACTGAGAGTTCAGCACCCGGATGGTTCCGTCTCTCCTTACAGCATAGTTGGCCTCGATGCACTTTCCTCTCTCGAAGGAAGCAGGCAGCTTCTCGATCTCATACCACCTGCCCAGGTACTGTCAACAGAGAGGTTTCATCAGCTCTGTGTAGTTCTGTGCATAGAAGGTGTACGAATGAATGTTTTTATGTGTGTTTACCTGCTGGAGGTTGAAGTTGGGCTGCACCTTGGGAGTGGGACAGGGACCCCAGTGATAGGTCTGTGCTGACACCAGAGGGAGCAGCAGGAGGAGGAGGTAGACTGCGGACATGGTTCCTTCAGGAGAGGATGGAAGGCTACAGAAGCTGAAATTATCAAGCAGTGGAAGAGGTACCCAGGTCTTTCAGTACTTTGTTACAAGCATCGTTAATATCGTAATGTCAGTCTGAAAAGCAAATCAAGTTATTCAATAAATGTAGCTCAGTATAAAGTAGGGCATAGTTAGTAGAGTAAATATTTTACCTGGAAAGTAATGTACAGTCTTTTTTAACGGTCTAATTTGTATTATTTGCATGTTATTTTGGATTAAATGGTAAGTTAAGTATTTTTCAACCTGGACTCTATTTTCCCTTGTTTCTGTGTCTAAGTGACTCATTGGAACAACAATTTCTGAAATTGAAAGACTGCTGCAGCTAGCAGCAGCGAAGCAGGTTGCAATGTAGTTACTCAGAGCATGCTCACACCGTCAGTGGGTGTCCACTAAAAGTGCTTGTTTTTGCCACTGACAGGCTCAAATTGTTATTCTAAGTGTCTGACAACATTATGGAAAGGATCCTAAAAGAAAGACCTTTTAGTTAAAGAGTAAATCCTTTTTGTTTAACCAGAAATAGTCTCAAAATCACAATCGCCAAACCCACCAGACTCCATTGAAATTGTCAGTAATTTTAGTGTGTATAGAGTGTTGCAGGAATGAATCCTAAACCTAGAAAGGAGTTAGCATTTCTGTTCTTCCAGTTCTACAACAAAACATCAGTGAATATATCTGTCAGAGGGAAACAAGTTCTTTTAGTGGACATAAACTGACATTTCACACAATAATGAAATAGAATAAAAACATGGGGAAATAGGGTCCAAGGCAAAAATATTTGTAACACTTATGTAACAATAATAATATAGATTTCAACCAAGCAATCAGAGACAAATGATTGAGTTTTTTCATATGTTGTCAGGTCGTAGCGAGCTGTGTGTGAATAGGCCTGGATGTGTATTTGCTTTCTTTGCAGGTCGTAATTGTTTCATGGTTAAGTGTTAAACATCAGAGGTAACTGAACCGTAAAGCCCTCTTGGTTACAGTCTAACTGCAGTCTGTGGAGGGTGTTGGCATGCTACATTTCTTCTTCTTCTGTTGTTCCCTATAGAGATGTAAAGTGGTTGACTGGCAGTTCATGGTTTTGTGAAATAAGATAGCGGTGAAAAACATGCCAGAAGACTCTCTTTATCTTTCTCTCTTTGTTAATGCTGCAGCTGAATGTCATCTTTTCTTCTTTGCCTATACAAAACATCACATGTTGCATCACCGGTTCTTCTGGTTTTCATGTAACAGATATACCTATAGAGCAACAGGCGTCTTTTCAGTAGGAGAAACTACTGTGTATTAATAACAACAAACATTATATTTAATAGTTTCTCAATGGATTTAATCTTGATGTTAAAGGAGAAGCTGTAGTTAAAATTCTATGCTAATTAAGGACCACAGAGAATAAAACCAAGTGGAGAACAAGCTCTTCTATAATGCAGAAAGAGTAATGCAGAGTTATGTGAAACTTTACCATATTTCAAAATAAAAACCTATCCCGTCAAATCTACATTTGAGCATAGTTCAGCCATGACACGAAGCTTCCTTACCTCAGGTGTACGAGGGTTAGATATGTCAGGTGGAGGCTGGAGCTGCTGAAATTGTCTGAGCTTTCTGTGCAAACACAGACTGAGAGTGTGTTCACGTTCAAGTAACATCACTCCCACAGCACGAGGCAGCTTGTTAACATAATTGTCATCATGCGCACATTCCCACGTTGTGAAAATGCAGACAGCGTAATAAGGGTTAAAAGTTGATTTTTGTGTAGTTCCCAGTGTATTTTTAAGAACACTCTTATTTACTGCTTCATTATTATAATGAACATGAATTCTAAATGTTTTATAATGTACATATTTATTTATTTGTTTGTGTCACAAGTTACTGTAGGTGTGATTTAATGTGTTTAGAGCAACTTTGAGATTACTAATCAAAACTTTTTTACACACAATGTGTAAAAAAAAAAAAAAAAGACAAAAAATGTCATGATATGGTATGTCAGTAAAAAAGTAATTATATAGTATGCAATAAAAGCATATCATAGTATTGTATGCTGTCACAACCGTCACAAAAATGTCATAGTACTGTACATAGAAATCATTAAAAAGTCATGGTGCCATAAAAAATGATAAAACTCATAGCACAGTACATAGTGTAGCATAAGAAATTCTTAAAAAGAGTCAGTAAAGTATACAATTTAAATGGCATAAAAAGGCATAGTATATTATGCGATTTAAAAATTGTCATGTCATTGTCATAGTATCCTATGCCAATAAAAATATAACAGTATAGTATGCCATTGAAAATAACACAAAAGAAATATATAGTATGCCATAAAACAAAGTCATAAATATGCCATAAAAGCTAGTATGACATAAAAGATTTTAAAACATGTCATATTACAGTTTACCCTAAAAAAAATCATTGAGTTATAATATAGTATGCCATAAAAATGTTTTAAAATGTCATAGTATATTATGCCAAAAGAATTCATAGGAAAAAATGTAAGCGCATAGTTTAGTATGCCATGAAAAATCATAAAATTGCATAATATACTATGTCATAAAATTAGAAATAAATAGTAAAGTGTATCATAAGAATTTCATGAAAATACCATAGTTTATAATGACATATAAAAAAATCATAAAATGCCATAGTTTAGTTTGGTATAACAAATGATTTAAAAATGTCATAGTATATTATGCTATAAAAATTTAGAAAAATGTCATATGTCATGCTAGAAAAATCCTAAAAAGGTCATAGTATAGGACGCCATAAAAAATCATTAAAATCTTATTGTATATATATTGTGTGAATTGAAAATGATTAAAATGTCATAGTATATTACGCCAAAAATAGAAAAACGTGAGTGTTGAGTGCCATGAAAATATAATCAAAAATGTTAGCGAATTTTCTAGCATTAAAAAAAATCGGTGTCATAGTACTGTACAGTACAGTATGCCATAAGTGTCATTTTTGTAGTGCGCCACTAAAAACCCATCATTGTATAGTAGCCAAAAAAATCATTAAAAAAAGAATGCCATAAAAAATTCTAAAAAGTCAGTTAATTAAGAAAAATATAAAAATGTAATATAGTTTAGTATATCATGCTGTTTTTCATAAAAATGTTACAGCATGTCATAAAAAAGGCATTGCACTGTATGTAATATAAAATGCTAGTACAATGTCAGTTGATCATGAAGTATGCTATAACAATGCCATAGTGTAGTTTTCCATTAAAAAGCATAGTATAGTGTGCCATAATTTTTTAAAATGTCATGTAGCTTACTTATTTTTATTTTGTTTGTGTTTGCACTAAATCAGTGTTGACTTTCCAGTAAAGCTTGAACAGATAAGCTAAGCTAAGTTCCACATACGTGTACAATTTGGCAAAGATTAAGAACACAATGTCTTTTATTCCTTCCAAATGTTTGTAGGATATAAAACAATAAAACCAAACACACACGAGAGTCTAATAAAGATTATTTATTTCCAGTGTTTGTTGAGGGAGGGCATTGCACCCATGTTTATTTGTACACAGGCGAGATGTTCACTGTTCAGAAAACATTGTCTCATGCAGTTATAACTGTTGTTTTTTTTCTTCTCCCGGGGTTTAAGCGCCCATGCACTCGAAAAATACAGAGGAGGGAAAAATGAAGTCAACCTATAAATGTAACACAGACACTAACATACATTTGAATGCTCTGATGTTGACGTGAGTTTGAACTAAAAACAGGAAAAGACCCCACAACAACAAAAAACATCTCTGGAATGCCTGTGAGATTCTTTTCTCCTAAAAATGTTTTGTCAACTGTCGGTAAAAACAGTTTTTAAAAAAAGGGAAAAAAAGAGGCACTTTTTCTTTTCGAGATAAAAACAATGTGTAAAAACGTACTTTTTTTTGGACTATAACTGGACAAAGTTTGGAAATAAACTACTGTACCAAGCATTACATACTATAGTATCAGCATTTCATTACTGTTTTTTTCAGTCTTTATTTGATAAAACTATAATAATCTTCCAGTCCGTCAAGCTAATATCTGGCTGTTGTGACTTGTGCTGTGAAAAAAGAAACTTCCCACAGCACGCAGCTCAGAAAGCAGCCCTCAGTTACATCCACATACTTCAAGTACAGGCAAAATAAAAACATACATATTGTTTTGAATTGACAATATTGTCACAAGCAACTAGTGTTAGTCCAGAGAGAGTAATACATTCTTCATACCGCTTATAATAGGAAGAACTGATCCATGATTCCTTAAAATAAATCCTCCTCCTGCATTCAGTAACAGTCACGTTGACCCCGTTACTTTTCATTAGTGCTGTAAAACATTCCAGAGTCCATTTCCTGTCCCACTGACACGACCTATCGACAGCAAAGTCACAGTCTTGCGTTTGCAGGGTTCGATGTTGCAGGAGGAAGTCCGAATTTTATCCATGTCTGTTCCAGTATGGCCAACAAGTCAGTGGAATTACACACATAAACATCTCTTCAGCATTATTCCAGTAACAATCACGTAAGCCTATACACAGTATGTACAGTAGATACATAAAGTATACTTTGTAGAAAAAATATTGTGCAGTAACCTTAGCTAAAATACCCACATTCGTACATTTACGCATTCATTCAGTTTTTTCTTATTCCTCACAAACACACCAGACAAGCCCGCTCTTGCCGTTGTCACAGATACTGGTAGAACCGTGAGCGGACGACTTGCGCCCCAGACAGTTTGTGTGGGTGAGCGTCCGCCCCGAGGCTGGATTTGTTTTTGCCCTGCAGCCCGCTACCGTTAACGTGCTCCCCCGCTAGCGGCTGCGTGGCCGGTGACGCAGAAGTCGGAGCTGCGTCCTGGGCTTCTGGACGATCGTCCTCGGGAACTGCTTTGGGTGCGACCTCAACGCTTGAATCGGAGCCCCTGCTCCGCTCTCTAGCGATCCAGTCCCGGATGGAGAAGTCCTGAGAGGAACACCTGGGCTTGAGGCGGTCCAGAGCTGACAGTTCAGCCGCCTGGTCCATCCCGCCCTGCTCCCTCCAGTCGTTGATGACCGCCAGCTCTGCGAAGTCTCTCTGTCCGCCCATGGTGTGCCTCCGGCGGATGTTCTTCTTCTTCCCACGAGCGTCTGGACCTCGGTTCTTTTGGGTGAACATGTCGTCGGCAGATGTGCGTAACCTGAATTTGAGACGCTCTGTGATCTTAAGGTGCCAGGCTGGTTCAGGACGCTCCGACTCACTGCGTGAGGATGAGCTGAGGCTGCTCGTGGACCGCCCTTTCTTCATCACCTCCAGCACTCGAGAGAGACGTGTTGAGGACTCCGTTCTCCCTTCGCCACGCTCCCCACTGCCAGCAACACCCTCCACTGATGACTCACTGTCTGTTTTCTGTCTGAGGGACCACCTTCTGGAGAGGGTGTCACACTCAATCATCCTGTGTGTCGGGAAAAGGCGCCGCGCTTCCATTTTTGGTGTGGTGCTCCCCTCAGCTCCTCCACCTCCTCTTTGTTCAGCCTTTTCCAGACTCTGCTCTGGGCAGGGTGTAGACTGGCTGCTGCCACCGCCCGGGGCAAAAACAGGGAAGTCGCTCTCACTGTCCGTCTCCATGGGTCGTCCCTCGCTAATGAGCTCGCTGCGTTCGTCATCTGCCTCCTCCCCACCCTGCAGCTCCGGACTGAGTGCGCTGGACTCCGCTCCGGTCAAGAAGGTGATGGAAGAAGTGGTGGAGTAGTCAGAGGTGATGGAGCTCACTTCTGCACCGGCGGACGCCCCTGGACCTGCTGCCAGTCCGACAATCGCTCCTGCAGGAAGATCAGGGGCTGCTCCGGTCCACTTCTTCGGTCTTGATCGGGACACTGATGCTCCAGAGCTCATGGTCCCAAGGTCTGAGGTGTTTTCATCCAGCTGGGACGGGGGATCTGACAAGGAGGACTTCGCCTGAGGAGCAGTTTGGTAGCCAGGGATGTTTGGGGATGGGGAGGGGACAGGTGAGGGGTGTCTGGGTGGAGTCTTGTCCTTCAGGAATAAGGAATTTCTATGCTCTCTCTTGACTTTAGGTGTGAGCTCTACATTTCTCCCGTTCTCTTTCCTCTCCTCTGCTCTCGCTGGTTGCTTTGCGTTGGGTTTTGCGTTGGGGCTGGGGCGAGTCTCTCTCTGCACCTCAGTCTGGAGGCCGTGGTGGTTCGGCTTCTGGCTGGGGATTTCCTTCTTGGGGAACACAGCATCCAGATCATCATCTGAGCTGCTAGGCTGCGGCTTCTCCTTTGACTTCTTTCTTTTGCGACTGGCTGCAGCAAAGATGGAGGAGACCAGGAGCTCTCGGCTGCACTGGTCCTTCCCTGAGCCCCAGGAACCCTGCAGAGAGGGAGAGACAGGGAGGAGGACAATGAGTATTTCTGACGCTGAGGAACAAAACGGAACAAGAGAACAAAAACCCTTAACCACTGCCTGGACACTTAAACCTGTACTTCACCTGCTCCCGTGAAGCACCACAAACCAGAAGAAGTGGACAGAGAGAGGAACATTAACAGGCGTCACAAACAGGGAGCACAGTTTTATTGTCATGCCAGCCTTAAAGCAGAAGCAGGAGAAGCAGCAGCACAGCATGAACTGAAGCACCCCTGCATGAGCCTGAGCTCTGACATGACTGGCTTATAAGATGGAGGAAAGCAGCCACATAACAGCAGCGCAGTGATGAAAGGGACCTGCTTCTGCTGATGACACAATCTCAAGTATTACTTTTCTATCTCATAGCGAGGAACTGCATAATCCTTAACTTCTCAGCCTCTAGTTCAATGTGTCATGATGCAGAAAAAGAGGCTGTGGCTCACCGGATGTACAGTCGGCTTTGTCTGGTTAGAACTGACAGACTATTCGTGAACCTCAACGGTCGGTTCACCCAAATAAAAAAGAACATACTTTCTTACGTAGCTCTTGTGGTATCTACCGCTGCAGACAGTTTTGGTTTTATTCATCTGAGTTTGGAGACACCCATGTCTGCCTCCACCCTGATACTAAGGATTTGAACTAAGTATGATTTGTGGTGCTCACACCTTTGAGATATTACATTTCAAAAATTCAACAGAAACATTTTTCCCAAGAAACAACACCCTGGTTTCTGTCAACAGCTTTTA
This sequence comes from Epinephelus awoara, assembly GCA_035609425.1. NCBI lineage: Eukaryota > Metazoa > Chordata > Actinopteri > Perciformes > Serranidae > Epinephelus > Epinephelus awoara. Next base: position 23,623,508 of record CM069314.1, on the reverse strand, counting down.
TTGGGACTATTTCCAACAGTCTTGAGAACTCATTGCACGCCACACTGCCAGATGAGTGATGATAATAAAATCTTAGCTGAAATCTGTTGTGAACTGTACAGTATCACATTTTAGGCATGTTACACTGTATGATGAATACCTAGTGAACTACAACACTATGATATACATAGAAAACACAGAAAAAGCATCAGCTTGCTGCAAATATCTGCATCCGTGTCATGACTTAAAAATGAAAAAACATTTACCATATCGTGTTCATTTCATAAAAAATGTCAGTGAGGATGAGGACAATTTTGGTCTACTGTTTTAGACAGTAAAGAGATGCTGCTGCTGACTTTCTTAAATGCATTTCTTCTATTACTTGTGTGCAGCACAAATTAATTTTTATCCTTCTCTATCAGGGTGGATACAGAAAAATGGGATATCTATCCAAGCTGGGCAGTGAAACCATCTGCAACAAGACATACCACAAGAGGTGTTTTTTCTGATTTGGGGGAAACGAGTATTTAAATGCAGGCTTTGAAACATTTATTTGATACTGATCTTGACTGGAGGTGGAGGCGATCTTTCCTGCTCGGCACCTACCTCCTGTCATCCTACACTACGAGTGGCCTGAGAGGGTAAACACTGGGTGCACGCACACTCACCTTTGATTTAGCTGAGTCACTAGTCGGTGAATCTGTGTGGAAAGAGAGAAAAGAGAGAGAGACGCGTTAGATGATTTTACAGCACAGATGGACACATGTATAAGGTGCAACATGGGAAAATGAATCAGGGAGAAAAAAAGGAGAAGAGAACAATGTTGATGAGAAGGATCACGTGGAGTGAAAACACACAACTGACAAGACGAGTGAGCAAGCACACGAGCAGACAACGGGCCATGCTTCACACAGGGACAGATGAGCTCTACGTTACACTCAGGTCCACATCTACATGGCATGTGACGTTCTTCCCCAACACACCAGAACATCGCGTCCACGTCAGGTAAAGATTGTTCTAATCTTTCCTCAAGTTTCAGAGTGATACTGAGTGCAACTTCAGCGACGAACACAACGAGTACATTTAACAGCAGCTGAACAGCGAGGCGGATGATGCTCCATGCAACACAGGATGGTGAGGGATATCCAGGGATGCAGACATGAACCTGATTTAATGTGACTGGACATTTATTGCTGGCTAAAACCAAAAAGATAGTGTGGTGTTCACAGACGATATCAATGACGATGCTCTTAAGCTGAACTGACGAAGCAATGTGAGGTGACAGTGACACTAGTGACACGGTGATGACAGACGGCTATGGAAGAAACCAAAATAATGACACAAGTGACAGGGGGGTCACAGAGGGGCTAGCTATATGAGAAGAGGGGACACTACATGAGAAAGAGAGTGTCAGCAAGGAAAACCTATAATCAGTCCTCACCTGCTCTGTAATCACATTTACTCGTATCATCCATCTAGCTTAAAATTTGTTTGTTTGGGTGACATAGCCAAGCCCCCCTATACACCCCTTGCAATACAGATGATGGCACAATATGCAAGTGCACACTGACTGGTGACGTAGAAACCATACCATGCTATCTCTCCTGTTGGCAAGCTTGCGAGACAGTGAGGAGAGACAGCGGAGAGCCTTTCAGACAGTAGCACCGGCCTGTGTTAGGTATACTCTGATAGAAAACCCGGACACTGCACAGTACCGTGTAGCCGCTTCGCTTCCCCTTTTTTCGTCACGGTTTCTTCCCTTAATGCTTTTGTGTTTTTTCTCTCTTTGGCATTTTCTGGCACTTAAAACAACTGCGGGTTCCTGCAGACTAGGCAGCTACACTGGGGGCAACAATCCTCCTTCTTCCTACAGTTCCAGCTGTCCATCACGGACATTATAGAGTCCATCAGTGTCATCATGGTGTGATAGACGCCTCCCACTTGGCCTGTGTCAAGATCAGTATGTGTGAATGCTGGGAAAGCCTTTAGGACACCCGACAGAGCCTCACTAGAGACAGAGGAATCAGAGGTCGCCTTTCACTGTAAAAACATCTATTTCTGACGTGGGAAAGAACATGCCTTATTAGTGCAACAGTAGGCAGGATAAAGGGAGGGAGGAAACACAGCCCAGGTGTGGAGTTTGATTATAACGAGGTAGTAAGGGGCAGAGGGGTGATCATAAACGAAAAAGGATGTTTAAGTATTAAAAAGGTAACTTAAGTATTTTTCAACCTGGACCTTATTTTCCCATGTTTTTGTGTCTGACAAGTGGAAACAGCAATGAAACTGAAACTGTGTATTAGACACAAAAACATGGGAAAATAGGATCCAAGTTGAAAAACACCAAAGTCACCCTTTAAAGGACGAATAAATACCTAAGAGGGGGGATAACTCTCTTACAGCAAATGAAGAAGCGAGACAATTTATTGCATCCTTTCAATTTTCAGTCATGCAAATAAATTGCCTACTGAAACCCACACAGGCATTTGGACTCATGGTTAGCCATAGACATTTCTATCTAGTGGCAACAGCCAAAGAAGCAAAAAGGGGAAGCTTGGCCTCGGGAAGAAGCAGCGTTATCATCAACAGTTACTAGATTACACACCGGTCCCTCTTTGACCACAGCGCTCAGCAGAGAAAGGGTAGAGAAAGGTTAACCCACCAAAGAGTTGGTCTGCCAAAGGCAGCGTGTTACCTGATACTTCACCCTGCGATGTGCCCGTACGGCCGATGTTGGTGAGCAGGTGGTCGATGTTGGGGACGGGCTGAGACTCCACCGCGCTCTCCTCGTGGGACACAGTCTGAAAAGGAGCAGAAATAGCTCAGTTAGGAGCAGATTCATGAGGACATTTTAGAGAAATGTGCAGCACTAAGAGGTAAAACACAGTACAAGTTTTTCAACAAGCTGTTCTACTAATCCTCCATTGTGAAATGTGTCTAACATCGCCTGAATATTAAACCAATAAAAGTTTTCGGTGTATTTCAGCAACAGAAAGAACTGAACGGCTGCGGTACATGAGATAAGATAAAACTTGATTGATCCCGAGGGAAATTGCTGTGCAGCAGCTACAATACAAAGTGGGCAGACTACAAATATAAAAGTCTTAGATAACATTAACAATTAAATGCAAATAAGGTGCAAATCCAAAATATAGACAAAGCCTAAGTCTGTTAAACAAGATGGTCAGTTAACTGTAGTGCTGGAGGTTGCGGACCACCTCTAAATTGGCCTTAAACACTGTTTTTTGGTTGATTTTTTATGTCTGAATTAATTGCGAGGACAGAGCCAGGAGGAAATAATTGAATGGCAGTGATGCCTGTACCCACCACTGGATCTTCGTTTCCATCTTCAGTGAAAAACCAGTCGTACTAGAGGAAAGAAAAATATTTAAAGTTTAGTTTTTGTGTTTAACATGTGATTAAAATGGTTTAATATCTTTAGTAGAAGTTAAAAATCTGATGCTCACATTTTGAATGAGGGCCTCCACTATCCTGTACTGGTCCGGCATGTGTGTCACCATGTGGGTCATGTTGTCCTCCGTGGTGCGCACCAGAGTGGGACCGAACACGATGGCCAGGTTCCTTGGTTCCATCTTAACAAACAAGTGTTTAAGTTTAATTTGTAATTTCTATGATCAAAACTTAAAAGTTCATGTTGAGTTCTCAAAGTTACACACCTTATTCTTCTCTGAGTTTTCTGCCACAGTTTTGAGATGAGCCGAGAGGAACTTGAGGGTCTCATAATGATGATCTGGCAACTCATGAAGCTGTGAGTAGATGGAAGGGAAACAGAGACGTTAGGTGCACACAAAACTGAATTCTTATTGGATTTTTCTCTAAATACTTTTTGTTGCATTTCATACAGATTTCATTAGCATGGTGTGAACACATTGTTACAAAAAGGCAAAAAAAAAAAAAAACTATTTAAGTAATAAAGATAATATACAAGAAAAAGGGGAATTTATAGAACACAATAGGAAAAGGAAATTAATTGTCAAAGAAACTCACAAGCCTCTTGAGCACTTTGAGTCGCTCCACTGGGTCCTCTGTTCTGTTGGCGTCTATAAAATCTGCATACTTTTCTGTAGACAGAAATAAAAAATCAGGTTAAGGACTGGAAATTTGAGGTGCTACTCAAAGTCAAGGAAGGATCCTAAAATCCTAAAAAAAATTCAATTATGTGTTCCCTGAATGCTATGAAGGAGTCTTGCCTCTGTAGGACCCATCTTAGAAGGACCTGTCAAACTGAGGAAGCATCCTTGAGTTTGAGAAGCCCCAACAGCCAACATTTTACTGACTTGTAGTTCTCTATTTTGGCCACTAGATGGCGTGCAAAGCCTGAGAAAAAAGCAACTTACCATTGGTGAACAATGGCTCTGGAAGTTTTCGGAAGAAGGACTTGAGTAAACTGCTGATCACATTGAGGTCCCTCCATTTCTGGAAAACATGATAATATGGTATAATAATGACGCAAGACATGTTTATTCAACATGCAGGATGATTTAAAGGTAACATAAATGTGTCACATCCACTATCACAATGCTGTAGCTTTGACTACTGCACTATCATTATCAGCTTGTGATCTTGACAATCCAGAAATGTAGGATTTAATGTTGGCTTTTGCTGTCTGTTGCTTTGGATGCAAAAAAAATAGTTTTAAAGGCTGCGAAATGACACATCACTGGCAGGTATTCAGTGTGGAGATCTGTTCTCTGAGCAAACATCTACATAAAACTGCAGCCTTAAAAATATCTCAGCCTTGCATCTATCCAAACACATTAAGGACAGCACAGTGGAACGTGAAACTCCAAGGTGAGTTTAATTAAAGCAACACCGATCGATAAAGTGCCACTCACATCGTCCTGGATATCGATATCGTTCATGCCCTTGTTATTGAGCTCCTCCTGCATGTTGGAGATGGCTGCGTTGTTTCCTGGGACTCTGTAGATGCCTGTGTACTCCAACCCCCTCTCCTCCACCAGCTTACAGCACACCTCCACGATCAGAGGCACAAACTAGAGGACAAATGCAGATAGCGATTAGCTCATTGGATGTGTAGGGATGCTATTACGGTCTGTTCAAGATCAGAAACAGATGAACTTAAAATTAAAGAAATACATTACAGTAACATATAAGAAAGAAATTTAAAAACTTTTTCAGTGACTTTTCAAGGACCCATACCCCCTCTTGCCCTGTATTTTCTAACACATCAAACTCAAACTCTATTCAAACGTAACTTCAGCTAGTGGGCATACATGGACATGGGAAGAAAATGAACAAACATACATAATGGTAAATAAAATGTTATGTTACATTACGTGGGAGGTTATCATTTAAGATTACTGTAACAATTTTATTACACACAACAAAATTCCATGACTTCTCCAGGCCAGGACAATGTGACTGGGATTTCCATGACTGTTCCAGGTTTTCCATGACCAAAATTATTAAATTTTCTCCACAAAGTGTTTTTATGTTTTACTACAAATAAAATCAGTACAGACCTTGTTGGTTTGTGCAGGAGGACAGTCGTCCAGCCTCACTCCAAATGTGACTCCAGGAGACGGCTTCTTCTCAAAAGGTTTCCTCATCAGCCCCGGAATGCCTTTCCTCCATGTCCCTTTATCCTTGGGAGGGCTGGTGTCATCTGCAAACACAGTGCAACATAGAGTACAGTGAGAATGACGTGTTTTGTTTTGTTTTTACATTTAGAATGTACTTTCTTTTCTTGCAAAAGACATAAAATGCTAAGAATAAACAAACTTATATTAAATGGAAATTGTTTCTTTTCCTACCTTTGTGCATGTTCTTCTTCTCCTGCTCAGGTTTGGGAGTGAGTGGACTTGTTGCTTTGGTCTCTCCTTTACCTCCCAGCAGCGTCTGTCTGATGCTCAGTGACTGGCGTGAAGGTTTGGGTGACGGCTCCGTCTTGCTGCCTGTCGGACTGGGAACATAAATCACAAATTGAGCTTCCATGTCAGAGCTAACTTATCCAGCACTGTGTTAAGTTCTCCTCAAGTGTGAGGACCTCCCTCCTCTCCCCACCTACTCCCCCTTCCTCCCCTCCCCACTTACCTCATCAAGGTGTTGTACTCCTTGATCTTCCTGCTGATGAGGTCATGGCTCGTGAAGGCCGCGTTCTAAAAAAAGAAAGAAAAAGGAAGGAAGGAAGGAAAGGGGAGCAGAGCAGAGGACACAATAGGTGATAGTTAAGGCATCGGGTGCAACAGTTCCCTTCACCCCCCCACACCCCTAACAGGCCATAATGGATCTCCATAGAACCTGCTGCTATCAGGTGACACAGGTAAGACTATTGGACGTCATAGTATGGATAGCGTGGTTAAGTTGTAAAAAGAGGGGGAAGGACCGGCTTAAATTTCTAAATGGTGGAGATGTGCCTATTTTAAGACACAGTGGAGCATATAGCAAGAAATATACATTGTATCCTCTCATTATATGCTATGATATTACATTTGTGATATTGTGAATGTCAACAGGAAAGGCTATGCAATGTATCAAATTAAAACAAAGGGCCTCGCACAAGAACATTTTCTCATCCTAAATCTCCTTTTTTTCCGATGAGGTTTACTCATATGAATCGCTTGTTTTAACCTGAGGCGTGCCACCTGTTCATGAGGACGTGTGTGTTTGTGAGATTTAATCATTCTTCGGGCTGCAACTAACAATTATTTTATTACTGACAAATCTGCCAATTACGTTAGGTCTATAAAACGTCAGGAAATAGTGGAGATATGCTGAATACAATTTTACAAAAGCCCAAGTTGACTTATTTATTTGTTTTGTCCAAACCACAAAGATATGCAAGGGCGTGACGCGTCACATAGGCAGGGCCGAGCAGGGTTTTTAACTGCTACACAGACGCTGTCTTTGTGGCTTGTGGTTGCTGCCAGCTTCCCTCTGTGCATATTTATTTTTGCCAGGTGATAATGCAGCTTGTTGTGCAGGTTTTTGGAATTATATTAACTTTTACTGAAATACTTAAGTGTGTCGTTTTAACAACAGGATGCATTGATTGAATTGACGTATGTTAATGTGAATGTAAAAACACCCACAAGGTTGCTCTGCTGCAACTGGTGCAGAGAAGTATGTATTTTATTTCTATTTTATATATTTTTGGGGCACATTTTTGCCTTTGTTTCAACAGAGCAGCTGAAGGACAGAATAGATGGGAGAGAGATGAGGTGACATGCAGCTGCTCAGGACTCAGCCTTTGGTCCATGGGGTTCAGGTTATACCAGGTTTAGCTGCCTAGGCACTCCATTAAGTATTTTTTAATGTTTTCTAACAAATTCAAATGATTATAATAGACACGCTCCACTGTGGGCATGTTGCTGCAGATGTGTCATGCTGTGTCCATGGCTGTATATTCTGGCCGTTTGTCAAAGAAAACCAGCAAATATTCATATTTGAGAGGTTGACTGATCAAAAATTGCTATTAAAGTCTTCCTGTTCCACTCAGGTTTGTGGGCAAGTTTCATTCACAAGCGAAGAATTTCACACCGCAGAACTTCAGGTCCCCCTGTCGGATATCAGCCGATGAACACATAACAAATTTAGGAACATCAGTCGTGCTATGAAAGGACCCCAAACAATAGAGAATATTACAGCTGCCACTGTCTGTTCTGTGACAGTTACAGACACAAAGAAGGACTGGTGCTTAAAAAAAGTAGGTCATGATGACTTGGGAGGAGGCGAAGAGGATGTGACAGTCATTGTAGGGCAATAGGACATGTATTCAGTAGGTGATGTCACACTGTTAGGTGTGTTGTAACAGAGGATGTACACCTGGACAGCGCAGTACATGGAGACTCCAAGGCAGCTGTCCTAGTGTGAACTACTGAGATGTAAATGCCAGAAAAATCACGAAATCCAGAAAGAAAAAGATGCTGCTGTATCGCTCAGGAAATTGTCAACCCGTAACAATACTGATGAGATGGTGAACAAGTTTATTTTAGCCGTTTTCACCATATTCAAATTACGTTAATTTGTCATTCAGATTGAGGTACTGCAATTATCTTCCCCTGTGGCGACTCATACACTGAATTAAGTCTGTATGTAGTTGTACTCTTAAATCACTTGCAGGTGCCACTTTGGAATTAATGGAGCATGCATCATGATTCTTACCTCCTCATCCAGGTTGCTGCTCTCCTGTATGACTCTGATCCAGGCCAGCATGTCCTCGCGGTCCTCAGCCTGGAACAGGTACTCGCAGTCCGACGTGGTCAGCCGCAGCACATTTTTACGCTTTGTGTCGCTGTATGAGATGTCAATCAGACAGGCCTTGATGCTGATAGGCAGGGGCTCGTCCACTGCTTGGCAGTTGGCATGAGCCTGTCCCTCCTTTTTGTCTTTATATAGGCAGAGGTAGTGGCCTCTCAACACGGCGTACATCTGTTTCCACGGTCGCATACCTCCTCCGACACGCTGCAGAAATAGGTCATGAGAAGGAGACAAGTTTTACAAAGCAAAATGGAGGGAATTAAACTGTAAGCTTTCTGTAATTGTTCCTATTGTTGGCATCATAACTCTAATCGCTGCCTCAGGGGCAGTGAGACCTCATACAAAGAGGTCAAAGGCAGCTGTGAGTTCAAACTGGTCCAACAGGTGAAACGTACAGCACAGCATAACACAGCCAGACAAAGCTATACTCTGGAAACAAGGGCAGCCCTGCTTCTGTTTACAAACCGTGTTGTTCAGTAGGTCACACACCTTGCCCTTGTCTGTGCTGAGCTGCTTGAAATGCAGCAAACCCTCCTTGGTGGCGTCGCAGAAGACATCAGATGTAGAATCCCTCCTGGACCCTGAATCGTCTGATAATCTGTCCACCCCCTGTGACGGATAAAAAAAAATAACATTAAGCCAAAAGTGTTTTTGTTAATGGAAACATTTTGTGCTTATCCTTATGTTCTGGGTGTTCATATTTAACATGGTCAAAGATTTTTTTTTAATTTTGAGACAAGCTGACTTCAATTTTTGACAGATTTCTTTATGGTCATCTTCTCTAGGTATGCTACTCTAAGTGTATAGATTATGTAGCCTACAATGCTACATGTAGCGACATGCTATAACAGCAGGGAAACATGTTATCTTGGTTGCCGATGTTGTTTATTTCATATCATATTCCTGCAGGAACATGTCCAGTTGTGTTAGAAGCTTCTACTGGTGATTTTTACAGGAAAAAGTACTACTGAACACAGGTATTTTCCGGCTGCAAGTACACTGCTACATGTAGCCACATGCTAACATCAGGGAAACATGTAATCTTGGTTGCCAATTATGTTCATTTCTCCCTGATTTCGGATCATATTCCTACTGGAGCATGTCCACTTGTAATAATTTTGATTTAGGAGCCTATATCGGTGACTTTTTACTCTACAAAGCACCACTATTCTCTGTTACAATAATTCCCCGTCTGCAATGAGGGTGCAAAGACGCTGAGATGGGGAAGATCCACAAATGTTGACCAGTCAGAGCAGAATGGGCTTTTTTTGGAGGGGGGCTTAAAGAGAAGGGTGCTAAAATGGAGTGTTTCAGACAGAGGGTGAATACAGGTGTTCCAGCTCAGATGGTATGAGAAAAATAAAAGTTTTTTGAACATTACAGCATGTAAATATGTTTGTGTAGAAACCCAAAATACAAGTATGAACCTGAAAATAAGCATAATCGGTTCCCTTTCAAGGAATTAAAATGGACAGAAAGAGTGATGCTTGTGGACAAAACCTTTCATTTTTAAAATCTAGGATGGAATTGTGATCATCAACTTGAATGTTTATCAGTCAATAATTCAAGGATACAACAAGCTGATATAAATACAGATACAGACTTTGATTACCTAATGCAGCTTTTACAGCCATCCCTATTTTTCATTATATATTCACATTTCACTTGGAGAAGTTTTATCTTCAGGGTGTGAACTAATGAGCTGATAAACGTTCAAACAGGAAATACTGATAAACCTGTCGTAGCGGGTGAGCTCATTTGGCACTAGACAACTCATGCTTGATAAAAGATCGGGATTAAACTCACCTTTCGCAGACTTTTTAGACCAGGTATTAAAGACCTCCTAAATGGAAGAGAGGAGGTTGTTTATAAATTTACACAAGGGGTACTGTTTTGCTACTAGCAAACCCACTAGCAGCTAGTAATAACACTGTTTTGGGTATAACTTACCCTCTGCTTTCTTCCCGGTAGTTATCCAGGCCTTCGTCATATGACTTGGACCGCTCTGTTTTAGAACCAGAATCTGACTCAATAATTGTGAGACGGAGAGAATCTATTAAGAGAGGGTTAAAATAATTATTTGTAACAGCTCATAACCTGAACTGACAAGTTCAGTGAAAGTCACAGGCCCAATTTTGCTGCTTTGACATGAACATACCTTGGTCATGTGACAACTGGCGTCGAATGAGAGGGGACGGAGAGGTGGGGCTGGGTGGGATGGTGGTGATGATGGGCGTTGTAGATATAACAGCTGAGGCAGGAATGTGTGTGCTGTCCTGATCAGTACTGGGACTGGATGGTTCATCTGAGGACAAAGAAAAATGTATTTAGTCAGAGGGCAAGAAATCACATGGCTGAATTCACAATGAATAGATTGCCACCGCTGATAGCACCATGAATTACTCATCACTTGCAACCACTATCTGCCCCGTCTCAAGGTCCAGTTCACAAAAGATATTGTGCTGATGTAACTGCAGCAGCGCAAACATACCAACAAGGAATTTTAAGTCTGGGCGTGACACACGTTGTGAATGCATTTCAGTTACCACCAACTCTTCGACGACGCTAATAATTTCACTGTTGTATGTGACAGTTAGCGTTGATCTTTGTCAATTAGTCTATTTTTGATGCTAATTTGCATAGAAAGGGGCCAATTTCGCACAGAAATTATGCAGGTACCTCATTTACAGGTACAGTGCAAATACCACAGGAGAACCGAGGCGCTATTTGTGTGCCAGTGCAGTTAGGGGCACATTTCACCCTTTGCGGTTACTTTGAGAACTACACTGTTTATTTTTGCCTTATTTGTGCAGGTTTAGCGGCCACGCTCCTTTTGTGATTTCACCCCTGAGTACTTCAGCACCTCCCCCAAACAGCGACTTTCCAATCATAGCTTAGCATAGCTTACGCTGCATTTTAAGGGTTTGAAGGTTGCTTTTTGAGAATATTTTGGAACCAAAAACACAAGCATAGAGATGTAAGAAAAGGATTAAACTGTGAGTTTATCTGCTTGGATATAAGCTGCAAGGATTAGTATGTTTGCTAACTAGCTTAACACAAACAGTACTAAGCGGGTGTTACTTCCGAAGCCATTGACAGATCATTACTGGCTAACTACATTAGTTTGCGGTGGTTACAAATACCAGATCCACTGTGTGGGTACCTGAAGCTGAACTTCTATATAACTTTGGCATATCATCAGCTGCATTTTGCAACAGGAAACGTCATCCTGTAAATTAAATCATCTAAAGACAAAGTCTAATTCACCTCTGCTATCTCCACTTGAATAAACATTTCAGCAGACAGCCATAAAGCGCTGTGATAAGGGTGCATGGGGCTAAAAGCTAAGTGATGCAGACAGAGACGCAGTCAGACAGTGTATACGCATTTCTGTTCTGATAAGCACGTACACACCTTTCCTTTTAAATACACACATGCAGGGTAGTCAGCTAACATTACATCATCACAGACACACCGCTGTGTCAGAGCGTCTGATATGCAATATCAGCAGGATGGCAAGCCCTAAAAACAAATGAAGAGACCTGTACCATGAATCATATCTGTAACTGTAGTGATGCAGGAGGTCAGGTGAAACCTAATGAAGAACTACCAACATTAGCACTCTAGAGTTAAGTAGAGCACGTCATATTTATGAAACGCCACACTGCCTCTATTATAAAATAATCATTACAATTAAGAAATAAGAGTAAAAAAAGATCTAAATGATTAAATTCTCCCTAATGCACTAATGTCAGTGTTTAACTTTCAATAGAACAAGTTGTGTACAGATTACTGCTGTGAAATCCCTCTCCCCTCAAACCTCAAACACATCTCCCATGACACTGCAAACCTCATTTCTTCCCGGCCGGCAGAGACGCCCATTTTGTTTAATCACTTGTTTGTATACCTTTAATCCTGTTTCTGGGAAAGTTGTGGCAGTCAGTGACGTCTGACACGTACAGTAACAATTTACTTTTCCAGGCAATATCAATTTGTGAACATCAAGAATGTCTAAGCATTAAACAGAGGATGAAGATCATTAGAAAAACACTTTTTGGGAAGTAAGCTTATTTACTTATAGGTCTCAAATCCTAGAGTCAGGAGATGGTTCGCTTAGCTTCATTTAAAGACTGGAAACATAGGGAAGCAGTTAGCCTGGTTCAGTCAAAAGGTTACAAAATCTGAAGATAGAGCCAGGAGAAGTTTTCGTGGGTTGCAATCTGCAGTCCTCACTGCTTGATGCCACTAAATCACCCTAAATCATACACACTGTTCTTTTAACTCTTGGCAATAAGTGCATTGCCCAAAAGGTTAAACTATTCCTCTAAGGTCTGACATCCATCTGACATTCAATATTTTCCTTCATAGCACATCAGTGTTAACCCAGAACACTGAGAAGCGCTGTAATTGTCATCTAATGTAGATCTAAATATAGAGAATTGAAAAGTGACAGTTCAAGTGTGTTTATGTAAACAGCGAGAAATACTGCTGGAGGAGGAAATGATTAACCTCTGCAGGTTACTGGGGCACAAAGACAGACCAGAGCTGCTCTCATTGGCTGCTGATGAGTCATCACTGATGACACAACTGAGGATGCAAGGTCAAGTTCAAGCTTGTTGGGTTATGTCAGCTGATAATTTGCCAGGGATGTCACAAAAGACACAGAAGGGACGAAACTAAAGAACTTAATTTTGTATTTCTTGTATAAGTAAGTACAGAGCTCAATTCCACTGTGATGCATTAGATCTGTTATAAATACATTTAGTTTCTGAGCAAAAACCCCAAAAAACGCAAAGATTTCTAAACATCGGTGGGACGTGACATTTTACATGTACTTAAGCAGCGCCAGTTGTGTCCTGTTCCCAATACAAAATGTCTGGCAGACACCTAATGTACAGCAGTTGTTCCACTCATTGTTTGGAACTGTACTATGAAATCTAATTGAAGCTGCAGGAATGCTCTTATTTCTCTGTTATGTCACAGTCCATTAGGATGATGTTCTTGGGTTTCTCTTGCTGGACAACACCGGGGGGAAATATGAGACAATTCAGGGAGTGGGTGGAGGAGTGTATTGAGTAAGAGAGCAGCTCTGTGTGTGTGTGAGTGTGTGCTGCCCTACTCAGATGCCAAAGGGTTGTTTGAATACGTCATGGTTGCCTGCAGTACAGTGTCATGCTGTCACATAATCACACACCTGACTATGTCACCCTGAGTTCAAAACGCCAAAAGGGACCAGTTTATTTTAGCATTTAAATACCTATATAACACGTTCTGCTGTGACTGTAACATAAGTACAGCAGTATGACACCGCCTTCATGACCTGGGACAAGTGGTTGTTTTTTTATTCAATCCAACATTATTCTTATATAGGCAACAAAATTCCCAGGGTATTTCCTGAGAGACATAAGACTCGCAGTATATTCATGATGACATTTGGACACAATAGATGTCCTTGTAGTATGATAAATAAGGCCAAATTGCGAAGGCTTACACTTGATTTTCAGTGAATTTTTTGTGATTTAATGCATGAACCCCTGAAGCAGAAGGGAGCCCCAGGATGTTTTGTTTATTTGTAATTTAGTTCCAATGGAGAGAGGAATGTTTACTATAAAATTTTGAGATATTGAAAATGCAACCACATTTATGCCCCCTCTAAAACTGGACAGGGATATCAGATAGGCCAACTTAAACTGGATTTTAAGATGGGATATTAATGCAACCAATGCCCCATTTGCACGGGACTAGTATTACCTGGGGATGTCTCGTAATTTGTAATGCATGCAGTGGTCGTTTGTGATTTTCTTGAGAGAATCTGCCATGTCCATAAATTGTGAAGTAAAAAATTCCACTGCAAATTACCTACCATATTTCATCAAACACAGACGTCATGAGATAATATTAATCCTGTGATCTGGGGTCTTCATTAGGTTTTTTTGTTTTCTCAACTGAAATTATGGAGGCTGCATTGGCAATTATAAATAAAAGTTTGAACAGCATTTTGGGAGCAGAATGCTTATCCCGTTACACAGCATGGAGCCCCATAGAGCAAGTTTAAATCCATCACAGAAGCAAAATGTCCAAAGATGAGATAGACTACTTGTAACGACAGTTACTGCTCTAAATGTTGAATTGGGTATTGGCCAGTATACGAGTCTATGTACCGATCCGATACTAGGTAACACATCCGCACAAACAACATTTTCCTAGCAGTCAATTTTCTGCTCTAAAACTGCTCTAAAACTCTGATTTTCAATGAATAGTGAAACGTTAGCAAAATGTCAGCTATGTGGCAATATTTTACACTGGTTAAAAGAATGTATTTGTTCATGTCTTACAAAGGATTTAACCAGAGGAATGCCATACAACGATGACAGCAATCATTTCACATCCATACAGGGTTAGTAGTATACAATTAAAAACAATTACATTTTTTCTACACAAAGGTATTGGATCGATACTTGGTATAGGCTGACGTGCAAATTAAGGCATTAGTGCTTGGAGGGGAAAAATAGTTTCGTAACATCTTCTCTCGTGACAATGTGTGGAATAAGTGGCTCTTTTTTTAATCCACGATAATAAATAAATAAAAAAGGAGGTTAACACTGTACATCGATGCTAGTGGTGCTGTGTAGTGTTCCTGTGCTGTGTAACATCATAACTGGGAGTAAATTTGAGTAAAGACTTGGCTTATCCTGTGTGAATATGTCACACAAAACAGATGTGGGGGGTCATTTCCAAATCACATGAGGTTCCCTGGTAATACTGATGCTCTGCAAACAGGGCTTAAGAGTGTACAGTACGCTGTTCGCTCCCACCACTTACACCTTCCAAGCAGGAAATAGCATACCCTGCTCTCTGCCTCCAACATGCTATATATACACAGTATACAGACACACACACCTTCTCCTTTGCAGCTTATGTGTTATTCTCTAGACTGCCACAGGTATCGCAGCATGTTAAACCCCTGTTAGAATTTCACAACGGATAAACAATCTGGTCTATAAAAATATTCCTACTTTTCATTTACTGTATAAAGAGGCTGGGGTATCATTTTAGTTTTTCCATATTGGTGCCAATACAACACCCAAGTTTCTGAACAGATGCCAAAACAACACTTAAACATTTTTTTGTACAAAACCATCGCTGTCCTTTAAAGCCAAACTTCTCAGCACAAGCAGCAGTACAGGGACTTTCCCCAAAAACAATGAAGTCTGACATTTCCTGATTTGTATCTAGTGTACATCACTGCCTGATTTTAATAAGGAAATATCACATCAACGCACAAACAAGATTTAGATCTGTCCAGGCATCTGATGCCAACATTCTACTTGATGCTATAAACGGATTTTGGTTCACGTTCAAAGCCCAGCCCTGACTGGATATGTCAGAACATGCAAATAATATGCAGTAAGATCATTAAAAGCATGGTGAGAATTTGGTACAGATTCAAATCAGCTGCCAAGCTTTCATGCATAAACATACTTTTCCACTCACACAAACACCATACTGTGTCATATTTTCTCACCCTGTCACTGCTGTTGCTATAGAAACAGGGAGAGTTTAACAGGAAGGTGGGATAGAGACGGGTGCAGTCTTACCTATGAAGGGGATTGAATCCAGGGAGTCGTCCAAGTTGTTGGAGCCAGACTTGTGTCGTGTGTCTCCGAGCCTTCTTAGATGCATCTCCCTAAAGCTGTCATTAGATGTCCAGCACATAGCTCCATCTGCAGAGCCTGCCTTCACTAATGTTGGTGACTTGTGAGTCACTCCTCCCTGGTTGTCATTAACAGCTAGTACATAGGATGGAGGGCGGATGTGGGGAGGTGCAGAGTTTTTGTCCCTTCTTAGGACAACGACTGTTGCATCTGGTCCTTCCACGCCTTCTGCAAGCCCGCCATTAGTCCGTACAAGGGTGCTGGAGATTTCTCTGACTTTTGGCTTTTGGGTGACAGCTCCATTGGTGGTGGAGGAACCAGAGGAAGAGGCAGTGACCACACTTTGTAGTTGTTTCTGCAGGGGCAGTCTGGAGGAGGAACCAGAGCAGGAGGACGACCTGACTGCCAACCCAGCCTCTGACCTGCTCTCCATTTTCAGACTGTCTGCCCTGCCCCTGAGCTGCAGGTGCAGAGGCGAGGAGTAGCCCAGGTGGTTGCCCACGATGTTAGCTCTTTGGTCTTTAAGAGGGTCTGTGGTTTTAGTGGAGGATAAGGCAGGTGAAGGTTCTGAGATGGAGTTTTTGACAGGCAAACGTGATGGTCTCAATATGACACTGTCTGCCCTTGGGGTTAGTACAGAATCCGTCGTACCTTTAGTAAACACAGGAGCAGCTAAAGGCGAGTTAGATAATCCACCTCCTCGTCCTTCATCTTCCTGTCCAGTGAGACTCCTGTTCAGATGAGGTAGCACTCTCAGGCCTGTCCCCTGCCTGCTCGCTCTGGCTTCCTCTCCCCGACACAGCAGCAGCCTGTCCTCCAACGCCACTCTATCTCCAAAGATATTCAACCCACCTGGCTCTGCAGGTTGCTGTCCCAGGTAGTCACAAGACCGTGCCCGAGGTTTGGGGACTCCAGTGGGGGTGGAGAAAGGCAGAGCATCCTCTGAAACACTCCGAGGCCAATTCCTGATCGGCGCTGTCCTCTCTGCTCCACTTCCAAGCCTCTCTTGTGAGACGCTACGTAAAGGAGTCACCGCAGTACCCTGGCTACCTTTATCCACACCACGGTCATTGGAGGTGCTTCTTCTTCTGACCTGGGAGCCCAGTGCCCCTCTTTGACTAGCGCTTGGAGGAGGTGGTGTACGTTGCTGGGTGTAGGCAGAACTGGAATTCGCAGCTGCGCGCAAGCTGTCCAAGCGTTCCTGGATGGTGCGGCAGCCATACGTGTGCAGCCTCTTGGCGTCAATATAGTCCTTATAGGTGGTGTAGTTTTTCCAGTCAATGTTCTGGTGTGGAGAGGTGGAGGGGGCTGTGGGAGAGGGTGAGTAGTGGTTGGCGCTGGGCGAGATGGCAGTGGAGAACGTGTCCGGTGAGGCAGTGGTGGGCCGTACCGGTGGAGCCAATGTGTCAGGATAGATTGGGTCAGGTCTTGATGAAGCAGGGTAGAGTGGGCTTTCTGTGGAACGGGACAAGGGGTACTGCAACTGTGCGGCCCCGGGTACGGAGGGAATAAGGGGTCTCGGTCTAGCTGAGCCAGAATCCGCTGAAGGACTGTACCGATTTTCCTCTGTCCTGTGGCTGGGTCCGGCCCGAGCCACCCGGGACCCCCTGTCAACTGGATCAGGCAGCATGGCTACTGTCCTCACGTTCTCATTACAGACACACACCACTGTCTGAGACTTTGACGTCTGTTGGGGCGGAGGCGATGGTGGAACAGGGATTTCAACCCGGTAGCTCTTTTCCGTGGCGCCCCCACGTCTTCCTGGTCCCTGAGCCGGCCCTCGGGGGGTCTCAGTTACTTTGGCTGGCTCTGCCGTCTGAGCCATGCCCGCAGTCTTAACTTCTATCCGAGGGTAGCATATAGGAGGGGGCTCCGGGATGTTCTGGGCATTTCCGCTGTACGCATCATTTCCTTTGAGGTATGCATCCTGGGAATACGCCTGCAAGAGATTATAAGACATTATGTCACTTCGGTTGCTGAGAGGTTGGAAAGCTAAAATAGATTACATTACACCCTGAAGAACATCACACCCAACCAGGGACAATATTCATTAGACTTTACTAAAGACATGTACAGAACAGGGAGGGCTGGGGACCCGTTTGTGAATCTACAGCTCAACCAGCTGGGGCAACCTCCTCTATCACTAGATGACGAAATTACTGCCACATCTCACCTATGACTTCATCTCCCTCTGCCCTCACAGCAACAGAACTGATCTTTTTTCTAAAACATCTCAACTGCACCGCAGCAATGTGGCTGCTCACATATTAAAGCGGAGAAAAGGTTGTTAATCCACTGGTGTCATTTACTGACAAGACTCTCTGTGAGAGCTGATGAGATTATCAGCAAGACAAACACTGTTAGAGCATTCCCTCAAGAGAACTGTAAGTGACAGATAGACAGCTGGATCCAGTCCGTCTATAACAATAAAACAACAGCATACTAAAAGTAGACACAGTGCTCCAGCATTACTTCTCTAAATCAAACACACTCCGTTTCAGTTACAGTTTCTCAATCTTTTCCTTGGAGATGGCAAACAAATGTTACAGCATGCCATGATACAAATTAACTGCCCTGAGAAGTAACAGATGTGGAAGAGTGGGGGGAAAAGGATAGCCAGAAAGGCAAATAAGTCGAGAAAGAAGGCTGGAAAGTCCAGAATAAACCCATGGAGCGAGGAGAGAGGATAAAGCTGGCAGGGGCTTACCCACCTTTCGAACCGGAGAGTGTGCCCTGAGGCATGAGGAGAGGGTGAACGGGGGACGCCTCTGTCTGCCTCTGGCAGCTAACGCTACTTCTGTCAGCATGGCTCCACAACTGTACTATCACTGTAGCAACTAGGGTACTTTCCTTGATTAAAACTTGAAGAAAAACACTAAAATCCTGCTAGCTTAGTCCTTTACTCTCTCCAGTGAATGACAGATGGCTTCAGAGAAAATGCCTGGCAGCATATTGAACACGCTTTATTCCCCCATCCATTCAGCGCACGAGCTCTTGAGAAAATGAAAGGGAGAGAGTTGTGGTGTTGGACTTTAATCGATAGCACTCTACCTAGGGTGTCAGGTTACAATTGCAGTACTAAAAGCAGCAGCAGAGAGGTGCCTCCCTCTAGATTTGCATAAGTCATATGGTTAAACAGAAACCAATTTCCTTGTTGTGGAAAGTACAGAGCAAAGTGTCTGAGGTCTGCTGACATTTGAACTCACATCATTTGTTTTTTCGGTACACACATCTTTCTCTCAACTTGCTATTCCAGGAAAATTCCCAAAACTTAACCTGTACTAAACCACAATACATATCCTGCAAAGAAGGAAAGCATATTTGGGGTTTAAGGGGTTTGCCAGCTTCTACTTGTGCAAATATGAGCTCTAAAGGTGGTGCCACATGTCATAGGAGCTATGAATCATCTGGAAAGACAACTTAAAGGGACAGTCCATCCCAAAATCAAAAATAATTTTTCCCCCTCTTACCTGTAGTGCTGTTTATCAGTCCAGATTGTTTTGGTGTGAGTTGCAGAGTGTTGGAGATATCAGCCATAGAGATGTTTGTTGTATCTCTTACTAGATGGCACTCGGCTTGTGGTGCTCAAAGTACCAAAAAATACATCTGAAGAACTCAACAGCAATGTTTCTTTCCAGAAATCATGACCTGGTTACGAATGATAATGTGCAGAACTATTTTCTTTCTACTGAACTACACCCGCCAACCATATCACTATGCAGACGGAACCCAGATGTTGGACTCTTGTGTTTGACAGATGTTAAATTTTAATTGGAATTAATTGGTTTGACAATGTGTTTAAAGTCTAACGATCTTAGAATTTCATGTTGTGTGGATGTTAACATGACGTTTTGTAAACGTTGGGTTTTGTTCTCCATACCTTGCGTTATTTTGATGACGTTACTCTACATCAAGATCGTTAGATTTTGGTCACTCAACAACACAACTTAAAACCAACAAAAAAATCACCAAACATCATCTATCCTTCGTATTCTATGTCAAAATGACATCGGCATTAGACATTGTCCTGACATTGAATTTCAGTCACCTTTTGCCACAACCTAAACGCAACCAGACATCACATCTAACATGGTTGGTGGCCAACTGAGAAGCGCGCATCAACTCATAGACAAGAGGCTCATGCTCACCACAGCGTATGATATAAACATGTATGATATCTTGGCTGAGCTGTAACGTTAGCTAGCTCAGGGCTACTGGGTGAACCAGCAGTAGATACACGATTTCTTCTGGACTGTAATACGGTTGGTGGGTGTAGTTTGGTAGAAAGAAAATAGTTCCTACATGAAACTGTTCACAACAAGGTCTGTGGATTATCTTGAGTAAGCAGAGTCTGGAAAGAGTGCCATCTAACTCCATTGTATTGGAGAGAAGGCAGACATCTCTATGGGCAATATGAATACTCGGCAACTCATGTTAAATGAAACAATCTAGATTGATAAACAGCACTACAGGCAAGAGGAAAAATATGTAATTTTGATTTTGGGCTGAACCGTCCCTTTAAAAAGAAATTGATTAGTTAGTATAGTTTCCCTTCTTACCAGTGCAGTGATATCCCTGGAAAACTGCAGTCCACAGGTTAGAGAAAGCAAGCAGAGAGAAAACAAGGGGAATAAAGAGAAGTATACAGGTGAGCATGAAGAAATGAGAGTTAAAACGCCATCGATGGAGGTGAGACAGGCAACTTCTCTGACTTCAGCACGGGCTAAAAATACATTCCCTGAGCAGCAGCATCATAATCGGAGGTAGTGGAAGAAAGACGGACAATGGAGGTGTTGATGTCCTTCTCAGACCTGAACATCTTCTGAGTTGTTCTTCATCCCCATTATTTTCTCCTCTCATCCCACATCTTCCTCCAACCACAACACAGCTGCTGCTAAAACACACTGACAAATGTTTTCTGCTAGCCTCCTCACTCTCAACGTACTCAGCATTTCTTTCCTTTGCTCTGTCACTCTCACCTGCTCACTGTGGTACCTCCCCTCCCCCTCTCTGGTTTCTCAGTGGTTCCTGCACTACACACACACTCTCTACGCGCCCTCTTTCATCCTCTCGCTCATCTGTAAGACGCTGCTCTATCTATAACATGTTCACTTTTGGGTAAGCATAACAGCACGCTTGCCTGATCTGCGCTGGCTTCCTTCCCTCACTCACTCACTCCTGTAGCTGAGAGGAGTCAGCTGACTGCAGCTGCACTCCCTCTGGTAGTGAGTGGGCTCAATGTCTCCCAAAACACAAAACAGAAAAACATGAACACATTTAAAAAACACAGATACATCTACAGAAACCACCATGTGCATACTTCATTCATCCCAAAGTAGTTTTTTCCCCCTTGTAAAAGCAGGATAAAAGGTCACACAAAGCAGCATTCAGGATTTGGACTGATGAAGACAAAGTGTTTATACGGACAATTTAAAGGAATGACTTCATTGTGATGTCCACAGGGAACTCGATAGCATACAAACAGAAACATTTAAATCACGTCTTGTATCGGGAAAGTAAAAAACAATCCCTAGCTGACACATCAAACACTGAGTTTAATTTTTGTTTTCCTCAATGGGGCGAAAGAAGCTAATTGCTCCATTCGGATCCCTCAGCCTTGTGAGTGCTCAGACTCATTCCAAAACGCCAAAAGCAAGTTTCTGTGGCTTTTGGTGAGCTGCGGCCAAGCTAACAAGCTATGTGTGGAATTTAGTAACACAGTGGGATCTGACTCAGTCCTCCGCTCCCAGAGAGAATTTCCCAAACGGAGGTGAAAAACGTGTGGCAACTGGTTTGACGTGACCTGGCGCTGTTTTATCGTCTGTGGGGCTCTGGACCCTGACTGATGGCGTGGGCTGGCTGTTTGCACCACTGAGCTCGTCAGCGTTAGAAGCAGAGGGGCTGTGGAGCTGTGGCATGAAGTCTAGATCTGCTCCTTTGGCATTAGCCTTATCTCAATGAAAATGTACGCTCACATTTATGGAAACTGATCCACACATTTATCCATATCAACCTGACATGAGTCAGGCAGAGTTAGTCTTGAAGATCAAGTTCAATGGCAGGATGAGCAGGTAGTCAGAAAGACACACCTTGTGTCCCCACAGGTGTGATCATTATTCACGTTCCTGCATGGACCAACCCCGTGACTCTCTAAATAATTGGCTGTATTGTGGGCATGTTTAAAATCTTCATGATTAAATATTTGCCCACTCTGTCTGGTAATCTGAGTCCAATAAAATGTTTATGGTTCACTTAGGCTTGAAACCATTAGAGGTTTATCTGCTGTGGCGTGGGTGGCTTGTCAAAACTTTGTCTTAATTTTCTTTGACAGAGTCAGACATCAATCTGACATAAATCAGAAGTAAAGCTGCAACGATAAGTCGACTTTTCAATTAGTCGGTTGACAGAAAAATAATTGCCATCTATTTTGATAATCAATTAATTGCTACTTTTCCTGCGTTTCTCTGTTTTACACCATATTAAACTGAGTATCTTTGGGTTTTAAATTGACAAAATAACACATTTAAATACATCGACTTGGACTCTGAGAACTGGCCCAGACAGTTCTCCCAAATTTCTGCCATTTTACAGAGAAGCGTTTTATCAAGAAAGCCTCAGACGATAAATCAATGATGAAAATAATTGTTAGCCCATGTCACAGTTGAGTACTGCTTTATACAAAGATTTCTGGGCTTCACTTGATGGACTAGATTTACGGTTTTGGGGACTAAGATAAAAATCAATCTCTCTGTGCATCACAAACAAAACAGGAATTGTTTAGCTAACTTAGCATAAAGCATGAAATTATGGGGAAATCGGCTAACACAGCTCATGCTGGAACTATGTCTTGGTGACAACAGCTGCATGAAGTGATAGTTTGCCAGGTTGCACTAATCCTGCACGGGACAAAAACCTGTGTTCACTGACCATATCTGACAACCTGCCCTATAATAGAAGTACCGGGTGGACGAATAAATTGATTTTCCACAGAGAATTAGTTACGCTACGTCCACCACATTTTTCAATTTCTGTGCACATACAGGTTAAAAAAAACCAATATAAAGCCAAGATATGCCCTTCATCACCAGATTAAAAACTGCATTTTAACTGCAATTAGACTAAACTTCACAAATAAACAGTTAAATAAATGAAACTACATTTTTACAAAGAGCACTGGTCTGGTGTTAAAACTCCTCAGAATCACAAATCTTTTATTCATGGTTTTCTGCTGTGTAAACAAAAAAGAAGAATTTTCAAGCACACTTGCAATATTTACTGATGAATAAATGCTTACCAGCTGCAAAATGTCCTCATCCTTTGGCATCACACAGAGTTCCAGTGAGGCATCGCTGATGGAGGCAAGAGTGTGCAGGACAAGAGAGAATGGGAGTGAAAGTGAGAGAAAAGGAGAGAGAAACTGTTATACCACAGGGCGCAGACTGTGGAAAATCATGGCACTTTTCAAGAGGATAAGTTCAACTTGTAAAATCTAAACTTTAATAGCTGCAGTTTAATGAAGTGTTAATGTTATAAGCGTGCTTGTCTGTGATAAGGACGTAATTCTCTCTGGAAAAGTGAATGTGGTTTTTTTTTTTTTTCTGGGAAGTTTCACAACAGTTAGTCCACAAACATGCAGGGGAGTGTTGGCAGTGGTCTGAGTCAGTCAGGCTCTTTCACCCAGTGTATATAAACCATAAAATTATATGACAGCATTCTTACCTGTTCTGGATCAAGGCTATGACTTGCGAGTAGGTCTTCCCAATGATGCTCTCTCCATTCACCTTCACTATCCGGTCCCCTGGATGGAATTAGAGTAATGCATCACAAACGTACTGTTTACTGCTAACAAGAACATGACAAATAAGCTCTGCACTGAGGGTGCTCTGATCGATCAGCCAACAATCGTTATCAGCCAACATTTGGTCTTAACAGTTTGATCAGTGATCTCTATGAAGCTGATCAGATGACACAAAACATGGCAGACAGTATCTCTGTGAGCATCTACAATGGCTTCACTGCTCAGCACCAGCCTCTCATCCAAATACCACCACTTCTGGTTCCAAAAATCCAAGATGGCAACAACCGTAATACCAAGCTCGGGGCTTCAAAAGAGGAGTCCACAAACCAGGGGGTGACATCACAGTGCCTACGTCCATTATTTTTACATTACTATGGGAGGAATGCAACCAAAACCTGGAAGATGTTGTGCATGTTGTTTGCCAATAAATAAAGCTGTCAGTTTATGACATGGTCTCATCTGTTAGGCCTAGTTGACACATACACCGTTATATTTAAAACGTAGCTTTTTCTATGTTTTTTGGCCTTTCGTTGGTAACTGAAAACAGACCTTTCGTACAACTTCGTCCAGAATAAAGATTTTCATGAACTCTGTTTTCAGTGTTGATGTGTAGACAGGGGGAACTGACTTTTAGGCTTGTAATGGAGAGTGTGCTGTTATCTCCTTTATGTGGCATCACAAATGAGGCAAAATTTCGTGCAATGGTGGACATGTCAAAACTAGTGCTTGCGCTAAGGTTGCTAATAGGACATTTTACGTGTTTACACATGTATGTATAGTAACTTTCACTATACTGACAAACATTTGGCCGTCAGAATGAGGTCACAGTTTTTATCAGGGTGCTGATTGGTCAATATCTACATCTTTTTCTTTTTCTTTATGTGGCTTTAGGGTTTATGTTATATCGCCGCCTGTTGGTTTGGCTGCTCTTGACAGCACTTGAATTGTGTCTGTGTTTTCATTTGGATGGTGATTTTTTTTTCATAACAGTGTTTATAACAGTTTTGGGAATGAAGGAGGTAAAAACCCCATTTCAAGACACATCCGTGTCCATGAGAAATACACCATAATTGTAATACCCAATTGTTGTTAAGAATAGTTAAATAAATAATGCTTCAGAATAAATAAAAGATTCAACCTGTTATTGGCTAAAACTGCTTCCGTCAATTGATGATCGACCCCAAAAATCCAGATTGGCGCACCCTTATTCTACATGTCTTTACTTCTTCACCCAGCTGCTAAGTCAAAACAAAAAAAAAAAAAGATCTGGAATCCAGTCAATATGGTTATTGACCACAGAAACCACTCTGGAGTTGCTGCTTCCAGCACAAACACACATCTGTGTTTAGATCAAAAGGAGAATACCAATACGTGTTTATCTGAAGGCCCCCCCATGCGAAGGATTCATCCCCATTCAAGTTTTCTGAAGATGGCCATCTTACAGGAAGCGAGGCGAGGTGAGTTTAGGAGAGCAACTGGATAATTGTGGGAAAACACTACACTCCCTTATCCCAGGAGAGGAGAGCAAACAGATAAAAGCAGACAGTTTAGAGGGCTTGTCCAGCCCACTTAACATTTCCTGTAATACAGAGTGCTAATCTGGCAATAACGCTGACAGAGCTTCAGCTATCACCTCCATTTCACTAGAAACTGGAAGGAGCTGATTCACTTTTTCACTCGAGGGGGGGTAGTATAAGTATTTTTGTCCCTGCTGCTTAAAATTAGAAGTGATTCACAAATCAATAAGAGAGAAAACAAAGTCGTAGAAAAAAAAAAACAGAATCAGGGGAAGGTTGGAATAACAGTGTGCATATTACACTTTGTTCAACCTCCCACGAAGGAGCCATCTGTTATTTTGTAACTTGTATCTGTTTTCCCTGGCGGGTTACAAGGAGGTGGAATTACCTACAGTACAAACGTGAAGAAATCTTGGCATCAAACGGCACTTTGAGGTCAGATGTGAGACAGGCAGAGTTAATCATAAGATCAGCCGGTTATCAGAAGCAGTGTGGCGATCTCCATAGAGACTGTGTGTGTGAGTTACATGTGTGTGTGTGTGTGTGTACCTGTACAGAGTCCAGCTCCGTGGGCGGGGCCTCCCTCCTTCACTTGCTTGACGAAAATGGTGTCCATTGGCTCCAGACGGTTCCGCTGTCTCCCTGGCAACAAGAGAGCACATGCAGCGAGGCGATTGGTCACACAGTGAGGAAGAGACGCAGCAGCAGAATCAGAACTAGGCCATGCTGCACTAGAACTGGGAATTTATCTGCAGAAACAGTGTGGCAGCAGTGCACATGTTTCTCCACATTTTCTCACTCACTCAAATGATACAAACTTGAAGGATGTCTTGGTTGTAAAGTCAAGTAAGCAGGTAACTTCAAAGTAAAATTTGAAGTTCTGCTTATGTTTTATCTAAAGGAAATGGCTGAGTTGTCAGTAAACTGAATCAATTATTCATTTAATCAACAGAAAATTAATCTTAACTATTAGTTTTAATTACTTTTGAAAACAAAAATGACAAACACTCCCTACTTTACAGCTCCTCAGCTGTGAGGGTTTTTAACTTTTCTTTGTCTTATGTCATTATAAACAGGACATTTTTGGGGTTTTGGACTGTAGGTCACACAGAAAAATATTCAAAGACGTGCTGGCATTTTAGACCAAAATATTATTATCTGATTCATTCACTAAATCGTCAGCAGATTAATCGCTAAGAAAAAATGACTGCTAGAGGCCCTAATGAAAACATGAATTGAGTAGTTATGTTGGAACAGTGCAAGTATTGTTCCTCCAAAAGAAGCAACTTGAGGGCAAACTGTGAAGCTCTTTTGACCTTCTGTATAGAAAGACAGAGTTGTCAATATTAAGAAGTAGATATCTGAATGCTGAATTATGCCTGTCTGACAAAATGTAGAAAACCTTTATTTATGTGACACAAGACTTATTTGTTCTTTCAGTACTTGGAAAACTACTGTACCAGAAAAAAAATAATACAAAATATGTCTACAGTCTGAGGGTTAGGGGAACTTAACAGCTTCTCAGTTATCTTCATCAGCTTTTACTGCACAATTTTCAAGGTTATTATCAAGTGAACATCAATCAATCAACAGCAGTCATTGCCACTGAAAAACACAGACTTCCCCCAACAATGCAATTTAATTATGTAAAAAATAGTAATAATAGTAAAAAAGTGTGTGGGGGATTTATTGATACATTTAACAGCCCTGCGGATGGCCTTATTCTCAATTCTGATCAAAACTACTCTCAGATTTCTAAATCAAAACACATAAGCTCTTTCTCAGTGAAATTGGTAATTTAAGACAAATAAGTTTCAGGGTTTTATGAAACAGCAAACAGGGGAACTAATTCTTCCTCTTCTCAAAGTATCATCCCAAACATTACTGTCCCACCCACTGACTCTTCTCTGCTGTCAGATGTGTCCTGAGCTGCAGAACAGGACAGTGAGGAGAGGTCAGAGTGTGCTGACAAGGCTACAGGCAAACAGACCACAGGGGAGTTTGGTCTCATATGACAGGGGAAGGAACAGCATGGCATGTCGTGTGATGTGCATTTGGCAAACTAGCTGATGGAATCCAGCTAATCAAGACTAAACAAAATCACAACTAATTTCTTTAAGATTCATGTCTATTTATAGCAGTTATGTGCATGCAATGTACAGGGAGTGACTGTTTGTGTGTCTGATTAAAAACAGCCAAATCGTCTTTCCCTGAGCTGTAAGCCTCAATCTCAGTTGGCCTCAGCTGCCTCTTAGAGGCCACAGGCTTTGAGGAAGTGCAACATCAGAGCATCCCACTGTTCTTTCCTCAGGGAACGCTGACTGAGTGCGCATGCTCTTTTCATGAACGCCCTTGCTTCAACATTTACACAGCGGCAGCAGGTATGTGCATTTATAACCCAGTGCTCTGTGGAGCCCTGAACAGCTGGACTGCAGCAGATGTGGGTTCAAAGTGTTGCTGAGGAGCAACTTCAAAGGTGAGGAGCTAATCATGAGATTACTCAACTTGGTTCAAGGAATCCAAACCTGCAACAGTGTGAAAGCCCTTTTCCTTCAAACCTGACTATGGCCAGCTTGCATTTAAATATTTTTTAGTTCCTAAATGTGCCAATGTTTAAAGTATGAGCTGCTGTAATGCAAGCACGTCACCTTAGTGGCATGACAAGATGTGGAATGCATTTGCTAGTGCACGCTGCTGCCTCCCTCCTGTGGCTGAAAAAGTTACTGCAAACTATTTAAATTTGTGACATCCTGTGTTTTGATTCAGATTTTAACTTCACCATAACTTCTAAGAGAAACAGCATCAACAAAGTGAGTTTAAACTGACACTGGCCCTTTTACACCTTATTAAAAACACTGTAATCATCAGCACAACCTTTGCTTGAAAGACATTTCTACAAAATAAAAGATCACAGGCAGCCACTGTACCCCTTCTGAAGTGCCACTGTATTCCTACCCTGTTCATTCACTGTGAAATTTTGAATACACTCAAGGTTTAACAGAGATGTTTACAACAGTTGCAGGCTTGTTTTTGATCCAGTAGAAGGCAGTGCAGCGCATAAAATGCCTCATCATAATGAGGAACCGAGTAGAAATGTTAAAGACAACACTGTATTTCCATTCATGCTCTTACTGGACGACCTGGTAGCTGATTACATGACAATAACTTCACCTATAGAAATAACTTGCAGCCCCTTTACAGAGCATGACTGCACTGATGCATTTATGTGCAGCATCTCTGATACAATGTAGGACAGGACTGACCCAAGGTGAAGGTACAGATGTTAACAAATGCTCGCTCTACCTCTTCCTTCCTCCTCCCTCTCCGTGTACAAATTCCCAATCCCGAGCCAATCTCACCGAGCTCCAACTCTGCTGCACAAATTGGATTTCTGGAAGTTTCCATGCCACGCAGCTGGATGAGCGGGATTAAATGTGGAAATCTAAAGCTTTGGATATTTTTAATGCTCCCAACTGTCTTACCAGAGCATAAACTACTGTGTGGATTAATGAAATACATCAGCCTGCCTCAAAATGACTTTGTCTGTTCCAAAACACAGAATGAGTGTTGAGTAACCTCAGCTACTCTTGGGTGGTACTCAGGGCAAATGTTTCACCATTGGACAAGGCACTACATTTACTTGCCATTACATCATTTTACACTCTAGTAAGCAGGTGCAGGCTTGTCACAGAACTTCGCTTAAAAGTAGGTTTAAATAATTAGGTTATTTTCCCCAAATTGCAGTAGATGACACATAAGTGAAGTTAACCACATCAGTGCCATTCAGTGTGGCATTACATAAGATGCCAGTGTAGTAAACCAGATAAATTAACTTTTTATTTTATTACACACCTCCTTTAGTTTTATGTGACAAAGTCTTTACCATTTGGCATCTAAAACACCAACAAAAGTCAAAACAAGTGTGAAAACACTTTAAGCCTAATTTAGCACCTTAAAACTGTCCCTTACTAAAGTTGTTAATTGTAAAAAGGGCTGAGCAATATGGAGAAAATCATCAATCGCATTATTGTTGACCAAATACCTCGATGTTGATATTGTGACAATATTGTAGGGTTGAATATTGGTGCTTTCACAAAACATTCATGCAGTAAGATTTTTGATAAATAATCATCAGTAATGTGGATATGAAGATGAAGTAGGTAATGGCAAACAATGGAACAGCTAGAACCACGCATATGATATTATGATATCCAAAATCTAAGAGCCTGTTTACACCTGGTATTAACATGTGTCTAGGGTGATCAGATAACAAGTGGACATTGCTGAATATAGTTGCAAACCACCAAGATTCATGACCCCCAATGTCCACATACTCCGTCTGTGCAGTGCCACGGATCTGGAGCGACCACAACGCGTACTTTCTGGAGCACCATGGCGCACAGCGGAGCCACAAGTTCTAACGTAGGAACTGCAAAATCACGTGATAATAAGCACCACTTACTCCCAAAACTCCTGCAATTTGACACCACGTCTTCTCCTTTCAGTTTGTATCCTTGTAGAAAGGATATGTGGTGTCATACAAAATGCTATGGTTTTCCACTTCAACTATGAGTTTCTCCTCATTCATCTTTCCCCGGACCCTCGCACTGACTGACAACTTGTGCAACAGGATGTGATGTGATTTTTAAAAAATTGAGAATTTACAATCCGTATTCCGTGCATTGTGTTTTATTTTGAAATTTACCGGATGTTGTGTGCATTCCGTTTCCGGTTTGGTGAGATCTGAGCTACGTGGCTTGATGTGCTATGGATGCGCAGTCACTGAAAAATAGACCTGGCGCGAATCTCCGACGAAGCGAAGCACTGTGGCGTTTCTGGGACACAAGCGCTCTGTAAGTTGCCAACTTTACGACAAGTTGAAATAAGTGTTGGAACTGTCCATCATTTTGGCCCACGGAAGATAACATGCTAGCCAGAGTGTGGATAGCTGTGCTTGGGGTCCTTTGACCTTCTTGCGTAAGTGAGGCAGGCAGTAACAAAATCTGAACATAAGTGGTCAGCTGGGGACGCATGCTAAACACAGGTGTGAACGCTGATGTGTCTCTGCTGTTCACTTTTGTTTGGATCACTGAAACTCATGATAATACCAGGTATAAACAGGCTGTTAGTCTATATCAATATAATTTAAGTATATTACCCAGCCCTGATTGTATTCTCTGACTTTAAAAAGCCACAAACAGACCTCTTTTATTGCGTCTTCCACATTCTTGTTTTAAAGCGCAGGAAAACAAAATAATGTCTCTATGTGAACCACAACTCATGTGTCAATTATATGAAGCGAAAAAAATATTTCTTTTCCTTACTGTAAGTTTAATACAACCCTATCTGGTCCAATCTAGCAGTCACCGGCCATCCACTGGCTGGATGTCTGCTCTCTGGCCTCAACAAGCTCTGGTTTGGCTGTCGTCCCTGGCTGCACAGCTGGGCCCGGTTGTGTCGGCCAGCTCCCCACTCCCCCGTTGTTTTGGGTTAGATAATGTTATTCTTCAGAGGGCTGGGCCCGCTGCCCGCTCACTGCATTAACCCTCGTCTAATACCTCTCTCTCCAACTCGCTGTTCTTTACCATTTGTGTCACTCTCACATTTACAAACACCACACCCACATACAAATGTACCAGTATACAAAAATATACAAAAGCCTATGCAGATGTGTTGCTTGTTCTTCACTCTGACACTGAGAGGAGGAGTAATTTTTTTCCAAACACACAGGCGGAGGAGGACTGTGTATGTGTTTAGATGGCTATCTGTGTCGGATCTCTTCCAGCAGAAAAATATGAAAATGGGAGGCACATAATCCTGGCATAGTGTATCCCCCCACAGTGTGGGAAGGTCAAAGCACAAGTACACTTTACATAAATCCATAAACTCCAACTTCCTTCAAAAGACCTACTTTTTTCTCATCGTCAAACTCTCAAAGACTGCTTTAAGACAGCAGATGAAGCCATCATGAAAATAAATACTGTAATTCTGTCTTTCTTTCTCCCATTCCCACGAAGAAACACTCTGCGCAGAACTAGTCCAAACACAACTTCACTTTGAAAGCTTAAACTCTGCTAAAACACCTGCGTAGCCCAGTCCTGACCTCCTTGGAATATGCAATAAACCCACATCCTCACAAACTGTGTCAACAGACTTTGTCAGATGCCAAAACGAAGTGTAGGTGCCAGTCTCAGATGGACATGTTTTATTTCAGTGATGGCTGCACTTTGTAAACAGCCACAGCACAGCCACAGTTTGGAGAAGCAGGCTGGAGTCTGTAAAAGGGAAGCTAAGCGATGTAGTACTGTGAATAGGGACAACAATAAAACGTATTTTAGCCACCTAAAAAAGTCACACCTAAAAAATAAAATCTATCACAGATTAAATGTACACTATGCTGAGAGTATTTTCAGTTCTTTCCATAACACAGCCCGTTCCAACAGGAAAGCCATTAAAGGCTTCAGTTTCACATCTTTGTTCTCTACAAAGCCACCAGACTCCACTGAAAACAGTCATTTTGGCTCACTGAACGCAAGAGCTGCTGGTCTACCACTGCTCTAATCAGTTAATTTGTTCGTGCTATTGTGTGACTTAAGTGAACTAACCACTTTAGATGCCAAAGTCACACAGTAACACAAAATAATAACTGATTGAGGCAATGATAGACCTGCAGCTCCTGTGTTCAGAAACATTAAGGCACTGTTTTTCTCAATGGAGCGTGGCTTTAATGAAAGCGATATAATGGCTTTAGTTCCTCACCGAAAATCACTGTCAGATGGAAAGGTGAAGTGGTGAAAATACTCTCAATGTCGACAGCCATCTACTGCAGGCAACAGAAAAGACTATGGATAAGTACCTCATATAACCCCACTTCAAAAAATCTGAACTTTCCCTTTATAGTCCCCAACATCGCAGACACCATTAAGTCCACTGTTTGTCTTTGCATGTAAGTAAATAAGTAGGCTTACTTGATTTATATAGCGCGTTTCTGAACAGCAGTTACACAAAGAATATAAGAAATATAGCCCGACTGATCTGAATACTAAAATTTGCATTTTAAAATGGACCGTTTGGTTTAGCCACGTTCGAATCCACTATAAAATACTATATAAACGCACAGGGACACAGCCAAAGAGGGCAACTGAATCCTGAAACCCTTATCATCCACCAGGACGAAAACAGTCAGAAGTATGCAATGCTGTAATTCAATGTATGCACAACAAACTTAACAGATGACGCAAAAGAAACAAAGAGAGCCTACTGGGATTTATGTTTGAGTGGCCAAGGGACCTATGTGTCCTGTCGAGTCACTGGAGAAATATCTGTCATTTCTGCTCCCAATCCAGCAGCTTTTCATCTCTATCCAAAGTGGATAATCTACACCAAAAAATTACAGTAATTTGTCAATGTAACCATAGCTAGCTTGCACAGTTTTATTTGTAGCCCATTATGCTCACTTTTTGACATGTTATTATTTTTGTTACAGTGTGGCTCAGTTACTCAGCAAGCATCCGGGCTACACTGTAACAAAAATGATAGCGATGGCAAGTGACAACAGCTCAGGCAAAGTGAGCATACCAGCTGATAGATAAAGATGTGGTTGTAATGTATCTACAAAATGATTCAGGGTTCCCACACATTTTTATGAATGAATTTCCAAAAACTTTCCAAAACTTTTCTATTAAATTTTATCCTATTTCCTATATCCTATATGACGTTATTAAATTTGTTTTAAATGGGTAGGCCTATATATCGATTTGGTTATTCAACAGTTTCGAACATAAACACTGGGCATAAAAAGTTCACTACTGACAAAAAAACTCAAGGTCCACTTACTAGCTTTTTCCAGAACTTTTACATGCGACCCCTGGTTTATCTCAGCTGTCAACGAGACAGCTTAGTTGTCATTACATGACTTAGCTAAGTATACTTCATTCATATTCTACACCAGAGAGCCAAGGAAACTATAAAAGAGGGAGAGGACATGATGTCAGCGACAGCGTTCAAGGAGCCAGACTTTGGTGCCAGTTCTATTGAAGTTAATGGGGAAGGCACAGCAATCGCATCACACTCTAACCTATCATGTCTGTGCAGTTACACCTTTGACTGAAAAATCCTTGTACCAAATTAAAAAAAACACACATTAGATGATGCTCCAATTGGGCTCCAAACAAATCACAGACGTCTCTTAAGTCCCTGTTTGGTCCAAGTTTAATTACTTATTGATCACCGCATACATATACCCGCTAATAGCAGGTATCGTTAGAAATCTTGGATCCAACAGCAGCTTGAGATGCAGCTGCTAGACTGAAACATGATCTGTTTGGAGAACAATATCAAGGAAGACAAATGTGCATAATTAGATTAAAAAAAGAGAATGTCACTAAGCATCATATAATGTGCGTTTTTAATTGGTGAAATTTTTCAGTCAAACTTGAAACAACAGAGATATATATATATTTGGTTATAGTACCTGCTCCATTGACTCCAACAGAACTAGATCACTGACATCATGTCCTTATTCTTCTTTTATAGTGTCTTTGCAAAGACCAGTGACCAAGGACAGAGACAACTGCGCTATTTCCATGACAACGGAGCAAATGCTGTCAGCTAGAGAGAAGATGTGATTGAAGGTTTTGAAAGAAACGCTAAGGCAAGGACATTAAGACAAGATGTTTTTGTTAAACTGTTAATTACTCAGAAATAACTATGGCATTTCTGCAAAGCATATTTACTACAATAAAGTTTCAATACCATAAACTGTATGTTGGCTGCTATATACACCACTACCAATAAATTTATATCTGATAAAATATCATAAACACCAGGTGCACAAACCAAATCAAGTGTATATGCAATATGCTGTACATGTACATGTATCACTCAGCAGGGATAACTTAATGGAGAGCTTCACAATGAGTCACTTCCATGACTGTAACACTAACCTAGGGGAAACATGCTGATGTAGAAACACATGCCTGACAGCACCACTACATCACAACAGACACAACCCTAAATACACAGACACACACACACACACACACACCTGGTGTTTTTTCCACCACAGACAGGAAGGTGGTCGAGGACTTTCCATCACTTTTTTTTTTCTAGGAACTCCAAATACCAAAATCCACCCAGGGGAGAGAGGATATGCACTGACCACACAGCAAAAAAAAGTGGATTCAGTGTTTTGTTTTCTTTCTGTAAAACATGCCAAATTATCCATCAAGGGAGTTTGAGTTCAACTGAGGGAACAAGTGACAAACATCTGGAGACAGATGGGGTGATTTTATCCTAAATTCTGGCTCTTGCCTTAAGAAATGTGTGAAATGAGTCAACTGGCCGTGAATGTAGAGGGTGGTGTCTGTTTTTTCTAGTCTTTCCAATATACATAAACACAAGAGCAAACGTGTAAAGAAAGGATTAAACTGTGTGTTTATCTGTCAGCTGCAGTCGTTAGCATTTCAGCTAACAAGCAGGCTACCTACAGTAGCACTAACTACATACGTTTGTGGGATTACAGGTTAAAAAGCTGCATTAACAACAGCACATTCACTCTGTAGGATTTCCTCACAGTGTGGGAGCTGGTCCTGATTGCTACTCTATCAGAGTTTAGGCTAAGGTTAGCAGATTTGGCCAAGTTACAGCCCAGCAACCCCAGCCAACATTAGAGAGATAGTGTTACACTGGCCAAACACATCTGTTCGTCCTCTTCCTGAAAGCCTCTTCTTTTATTACCCCCACACAGTATCATAATGATATTATCAATCTGGCAGTTTTCCTTATCCCACTTATAATACAAGAACTGGGGCGTCGGTGGTTTAGTGGTAGAGCAGGCACCCCATGTACAAGGCTGTTGGGTTTGAGTCCAGCCTGTGGCCCTTTGCTGCATGTCATCCCCCCTCTCTCTCTCCCCCTTTCACACTTAACTGTCCTGTCCATTAAAGGCAAAAAATGCCCCCAAAAATATCTTTAAAAAAGTAATACAAGAACTGACTAGCTCTACACAAGAACAATACTGTTTTTTTACATAGATCATCAACCGATGCTAACTTTTTGCCGGAGACAAGCAGCTTCAGCCTTAGACTTTTAGCAAAATGTGTGTTTGTCAGCTAGAAATGAAAAGCCTGCTTATATCTATCTGTGAACTCTAGAACTAAATGCTTGTAAAATGGATGCCTGGATTTTTAGTTTTTAATTTACCATGATTATAACTTTAAACTGCCCATGTGAGAATAAAAACCTTAGCAGCAGAGCATCTTGGAAGCCACATGGTTACAGTACATAACCACAACGTCCCAGGTTCGTCTCCAGCCTTTGGACCTTTGTTGCATGTCATCCCCTTCTCTCACTCTTCCACCATTTCCAGGCTGCCGCAACACAAACTGCAGCCTCCCGGGCTAAAAAATGAAGCTAACACGTCATGTGCCAAAAACCGCAGTTCTCTGAATGACCGCTTGACACTGGCTCCAAAAGTGAGTCAATCCCCATAGACCCCCATGTTAAAATGCCGATTTTACAGCAGAAACAAACATGTTTACAGCCTGGTTCAAGAAGGTTTTGGTCTCTATAGCTAATTCCCCCCTTCATGACAACTGTACAATTGTTGAATTTTTATATATCTCACTCAATTAAGTTTTGTTAAGGCTTAAAGTAACACATAATTAAGGGTAGGCCGCTTTGAATGACAGCCGGTCTGCTGACAGTGTCCATGGCTTCTCAGTCAGATGCACCCCTCGTATCTGGCAAAATATGGCTCCAAAAAAATAAAGTGGCTTCAAACCCATGGGTGATGCCACCATAGCTATGCCCATTATTTCATATAGTCTATGCCTCTACACTGTCATCTGACGAAAATGCCAAGAAAATAGTTGGGGAATAAGCATAGCATTACTTAGTAAAGGGGGCAAATGATCAATTGTATTTGGATATTTGCCTTAAAAAAGCTTTGACTCAAGTCTTGATCTTTATAACTTTTATGTGGGCGCATGTCATTATAAATAAACAAGTTGTCAGCTTTACAACTACGCACACTCAAGACAAAAAAACGATGGGGAAAACTACTCATAGCCAGAATTAAAAAAGAAAAAAAAACAACACTTCAATGAATCTAGATTTGGAGAGTTCAGCGTAAGGCCTAATGGTAACAAAACTCACACCGGAAAAGTCAAAAAGTCAACGAGGGCAGTAAGAAAACAGACATGGAAAAGAAACAGAAAGAGAAAGGAAGACAGGAAGGTTAGAGGATAGAATAAGGAGTAGAGAGAAGGAAAAAAGAAGAGAAAGACAAAATTTTGGACACAGCTTTGTTAAAGAAGGTGGGGCTTTGAAAAGCACACTGGAGAATACTGGGGAATTCTGTTTGCTTGTGCTGCATTACATTCCCTCTGCAGACTTTATGGGAAAGAAGCAAAATCTGACACACAAAAAAAAAGTAAGGAAATAAATCTGGTATCTGCAGAGAAAAGTGTTTCTCGTTGAATGAAAAACAAATATTTGAACAGATGGAGGAATTTTTTTTATGTTGGGGAGGTACCACAGCTTCATAAGCATAGCACCAAACGCCTCATTCGGATTTTACCCTTCAACAGCTTGCTAAAATACACAGCTGAAGAGAAAGAGATACAGGAAAGGGAGAGACAGAGACAGGAGGGAGGGAAGAAGAGAGGAAGTGAGATAGAGAGGAAGATTTGGTATGTAGACAACCGCTGTGAAAGGAAATAAACAGATCCATACTTGACACACACACTCTGTTCCCATGTTTCCACTATGGACCTACACACTGTACATCAGTGTTTACGTTTGTTTATCTATGTTATCTACGTCAGTCTCTGTGGGTCTGTCTGTGTGTGTGTGTTTTCTGGAGGTTTGAAGTGTTTCCAGCGGCAACACCCAGCTAGTCAACATGCGGTCAGCAGGCACCCCCCCTCTCTTTCTCTCCGTCTCCAAACACCAACAGCCTCATCACACACTGGCCCAGAGTCAAGCAAATAAACTGCACTGCAGAGCGCTGAGGAGGCCAGGAGGCTGCAGCGAACATCACAGACCTGACTCAGGCACAGAAAACTCGAGAAATCTGCAGAATGCATCTTTTCTCTTTAAAGCTTAAGTGCGGGCCTTTAACAAATAAATGAACATCTGTTGCATTGAAGCCTCTGCCAAACAGGTTCACACTATGCTAATTAAGCCTACTGCTGCCTGGGAAAGCTCTCTGTACTTCCCAGTAAGCCAGAGTTGTGGTGTCTGGCAAATTTCCTGCACAGGCAACCCGGATGTGATGTGTTGTACGTCAACAGCCAGAGGGGGTAGAAGGAGAAAAGGAAACCAAATTGACTGATGTTATGTATGCAAGTATGGCGGATAATCCTAAAACTTTTGGAAGTTGATGCTCCAGATAAAACAGAAACTCAGCATTCCGAGTAAGGATTAAAGTCAAAAAAAGGCTTGAAGAAGCAGTTTTTCAATGATGTTATGGTGTTTCAGGGTGTGGTCAGTTTGCTGTGATAGCAACCACCAAAGCTACATGTCTGGGAGTTAAAAGATATACCAAGTCTCTTTTTGATGCCCTCCGTCCCTCCGTGGCTACATGTTGATCCATGACAGATAGGTCAAGAATGACCTTTCAATCTAAACCTTTGAGTCAACATGAATGAAAAGTTCTCAAAGCACTGGAGAAATGTTTGAAAGTACTTCCCAAACTGACATCCCTTTCCAGTGGGACACTACATGGAAAGTGAAATTTACCTATGCTCTCTTCAAAGCCAAACCCCACTGACAAAACAGTAATTTTACCTCGCTGAACACAGGAGCTGTTGGCCTATCGCTGCCTCAGTCTGTGGTTTGTTAGTGATTTTGTGTGACTTTGGTGAATCTGAACTACCATTTAAAACATCAAAGTCACAAAATCACACAAAGTGATCAAGGTTGTGGAAGACCAGCAGCTCCGTGTTCAGCTAGGTAAAATTGTTGTTTTTGTGAATGGAGTCTGGCTTTAAGGAGGGCATAGATTCACTTTTAGTTTAGTTCTCTGTCGAAACGGGCTGTCTGTTTGGGAAGCACCGAACATACGAGTGGATAAATGAGACTTGGATTATACTGCCGACTTGTAGGAGAGTTTTTAAATGGAAGTTTTGATATTGTTTTGCTGTTGTTGAACATGGATCGCTATGACTTCAATGCATCAAGAATTTTCTCCATTTCTGGATTCTTTGTCTTTGAGTTTTCCTCACAAATTCCATGTAAGACAGGCTGAGTCACTGATACACAAATGGTCATATGGGGGGTGAAGTTCTCCTTTCAGACATTAAATTATTTCCAGTCCTTCAGGACACCTGAAAAATCACCAGATTTGGAGATACAGGGCTTTCACAGGGCAGCGACCATGTTACGACCTTCACAAGAATGGTATCACTTAATTGTTATTCCTATTACAAATGTTTAGTCTTGATTAATTTAGCTGCCCTTGTCGCATTCAGCTGTGGCCCTATTACCTGTCAGCGTCATCACCACCGGGTCTCTGAGCCTGCTGAGAGGCAAAGACAGATTTATGAGAGACTGGAAGTGAGCCAAGAGACTTCCTGTGGCAGCAGGGGGGATTCTCCAGGCGAGGATCATTATTCACCATCTATTGAGCGCTGCAGTGAATGGTTCTCATGCACTTACCACATACTATTTAATGACATAGGCACGCACACAATCACACATACATGACTTCTTTCAGGTAGAGTCACAAAAAGGAATTTAAGTTCACGAATGTGGAGCCACACAAATTCCCTGTAGGGTTTCCTCTTGCCACAGCAGGGCCCTCGTGTGTGAGTTGTTTAATGTTTTGAGGCCTGTGTTGAATGAGGCGGGCAGACACGGAGGAGTTAAAATGGGTGGGGGGTGGGGTGGGGGGAGGTGGGGGGGTAGTGTGAGGAATGTGACACCGAGGGCCAAGAGGGATGATGAGGGACACTTACAGGAATCTCTCAATTTCCCGTTGAGAGGCGTTTAAGAGTCAGAATTATCACAATGCACTGTGCTCACCCTCCTCTAACCCTGGACTCTTCACTTCCGACTGTCCACTCATGCCATAACAATTCACTGAATCACACCTGGTAGGGTTTTGGGTTCATTACAAGTTAAACAAACAGATAATGATGATTATCTTCTCCTGTTTTCATTTTTATTACAGACAGAGAAACTGCTGCTGCTGCCAGAGAGGTATCAGATCTATCAAACACTGAGCTTAGATGAAAACACAAAGGCTTACATGAAACTGGGGTAAAGGGAACATCCCTATTTTCCAAAAAGTGGATATTTATTTACATAAAAATGCAATGGATTAATCCTTTAAGACCATACTGTTGCTGTTCGGTCTTTGAGTATGTTTATAGGGGCCCACATACACGTGCTTTGTGTTTCTGCGTGCCACACAGACGTGAGAAGCAGCAGTTTAAGAAGTGCAGCAGAGCAATTCTCCTGCATTCATGCTGGGCTGCAGACGTGAGCAGAATACTGAGGGACCGGAATGACGAGCTGGATGCTCTGAGGAATGCCGAGGCCTTGCCAGGCTAACAGCAAAGCTCTGACTGCCACTCTGAGCAGCAAAGCTTTAAACACCAAAGTGCAGCACGACACCACCTCTCTGCAGAAAAAAAGCCTCAGCTGCAACATGTTGTTTATACTGGCTCCAGCACCATCACAGGGTCAATCTGTGCATTTCAGGAGCTAATGATGGGACAGAATTGCCAATGCTAATGCATTTTTCTGACTGAGGCACTAAGAATCATCAACATGCATCTATTTCAATCTATATGAAGTGAGAATACATTAGAGTAATGGACTGTCAATCCTAATTTGAGCCCTATTCTGGAGAGTTACTGAAGAATAGCAAGGAGTAAATGGTTTCTGTACTGTTCTTATTGTTACACCTGAGGTCCTAGATCACAGAGTGCATCTCTAATGCATACAGTGATTAAAAAAAAGGTTCAGTTCAACACTTACCTCGGCTGCCATTCTCTTCATCCTGCAAGAGAAGAAGACAGAAATTCAATGTCAGATATGTAATTTAATGTCATTCAAGAGCTTCTGTTAAATGATGACAGACATTTTACATCATATGGTACATAAAAAATAGATGTTATTTTTCCCCACCCGATTCCAAATAAGAATGATAACAGGTTTTCTAATCTATTAATAATTTGAGTCACTAATAAAGAAAACTGCTAAATATCTGCCGAAAAAGAGACAATTTCCAGCTTTTCTTCCTTATATTTCTGTGTATCTAACATATTTGCGTTTGACTATTGTTTGGACAAAACAAGCATATCAAAGATGTCAAATTGGACTCAGTGATTTCCAATTATTTTTTATTTGCTTCATGAAAACAAAACAAACCACAAAACAAAAAAGGGCCTGCTGACCAAATTACAGAAGTTAAAAGAAACAGAAAATGCATAAATAGTTGCCAAATTCAGGCCAATTTCTGCACTCAACTTTACAACACATAAATGGTAACCTAACAGCAATAGCAACAAAATGGAAAACAATCACTTAAATAACCATACAAGGAGGAAGGAGCACAATCATTATACTATAAGACAACAATCCATTTAGAACCACCTATAAAAACATTCCTCATCATTCAAAAGAAAAACAAAACTTTTAAAGCAGCTATAATTCATATTTCTATAACAACAATATCAAATCACAATGTGTAAACAACATGAAAAGGGTCGCTCGTGAATTATCACATGAAGCAGTACCTCTTTATGCCAGATATTTCCCTTAGTACAGACCAAAATAGAGCTAAAAGAGAGTGAATATTGGACTTACATTCACCATGAATAGGATAATTTTACTACTTTTGAGATGAGCTGATGTCAGCTTGTGACGGATTTCTTTATGTGGTCATCTGCTGCAGGCAAACTACAAAGGAGTTTACATTACGTAGCCTACACTGCTACATGTAGCAACATGCTAACATCAGAGAAGCATGCAATCTTGGTCGACAATGTTGCAAATTTCTCTCTGATTTTGGATCATATTCCTACTGGGGCATGTCTGGTTGTGTTTAGAAGTTTTAATGGTGTTTATCCATGGTACAAAGTGTCACTATTCTCTGTTACCATCATGGTGGTGCAGAGATTCCATGATACAGAATGGGCTTTTTTGGGGAAGCTTAAAGAGACAGGGCTAAAATGGAGTGTTTCAGACAGAGGGTTAATACAGGTGTTCCAGCACAGACAGTATGAGGAAAATTAAGTGTTTTTTGAACAATTAAAGCATGTAAAAAATGTTCTAGTAGAAGCCCCAAAATACAATTATGTACCTGAAATGAGCATAACAGTGTTGGCATTTTAAAGAGAAATCAATTGTTACTCCAAATAATAGTTAACTGTTGCCATAGAGGGACTCTCTCAGCACTGAGTGATGGATGAGATGAGCCATAGAGAAAAACAGAAGCATTAATTATCATTTAGAATTGCTACATTTAAATTGTTGTGGCAATCTAGACACAAGAGGGGATAAGACTCCTCCACAAGCCACTTCATAGCCACATTTGTGTTTTTTCCTGTTCCTCAACACATAAAACTTTAATTTCCCTCCGAGCCTCAGTTAAAATCCACATGCTCCTGCTTTAATCCACCTCCCCTCAGTGACACATATGTTCTCCACTGTATCTTTAAAGACTCCCTGCTCTCCCAGGGCTTTCCTTAAGACGCTCTGACCCTCTTCAAGCTAACCCCAATATCCCCAAACTGCGATTAATCAAGATCTCCAATCCAAGGCCCTGAAAGTAATTACACTGAAATGTGATGAATGTACAAGATGAGGATTTTTTTTTTTTTTATCCTCCCCTTGTTGGTTTGGGTTACGTAATGGGGGAACTGGTTTGGGTTTACAGTGAGTGTGACCTGACGGATTGAAAATTTAAAGCTTAAGTTTGAATATTTCCCAGAATCACGTCTTATGATAAGAAACCCACAGCAGACTCGAGACAGTGAAAGGCAGACAAACTATAGCTTCAGTTGTGTAATACTATATATCAGTGTCTCAGAATTATTGCATACATAAATAAGAATAATGGCAACCTCTTATAGGAGACTAAAAGCTAAATTCTGCTTTGTCAGGAGCTGCCAGTGTTTCAAGATGAATTCACTGCCTTCATTTTGCATGGTATGCATCTTAGACCGCCAGGCTTTTAAAGAGAACAAACTTGCTAATGTCAGTTCAATTCAAGCCCACAAAAACTTCATAACCTTTTATTAAGTTACAGCAAGATCACAAACCACTTAGTGGCCAAAGATGAACTTGAAAGTGTCCGAAAAAACATTGTGATACCCAAGAAGGCGTCTGGGAGATACTGTCTATCGTTTTGGTTACAGACATGTCTGAAGAACTGTCGTGCCACAGTTTCTCTTACAACATGCAGAACCGAAGCCAAAAGCTATAAACAGAAAGCACTATGCTAACTTTGTAGGAAATCCTTCTGTGCAAACTGAAGAGGCTGTCAAAATACACTTCAGAGAAAAGTAAACCCAATTTATCCTGAATTATCACTTTGAAAAAAACGAACAGTCAGGAGGCGGCGATAAGCTTTGAGAGAGCTGACTCAAAACACTGGCACATTTTTCCATTAAAGAAAACCTGTCGTATTTACTCAAAGCCCTTTAGTGTGTGTTAGTCTGTGCTCGTCTGTGCATTAGGAGCCGGAAGTGCTGTAACGTCAGGATTAATACCAAAGAGCAGATTGGTGCTGATGTTAGGACGATGAGGACGGCTGGCAGGCTTCCCAGGTGGGATGATACGAGTCGGAAAGGCTCTTAAAAAAAACAACCTTTCTGCATTACTGCATCACTGACACAACATGTGCACATTGTACTGCTCTTCAGCCTGGTGTCAGTGTTAAACAAATAAAATGCCTCAGCTTTAACATCTTGAACTGACTACATATTGATCATACTTTCAAGTGCTTAAGCGCTGTCCCAATTCTAGAACTCATTGTATTTCCAAACAGGTGTGTCGTATGTCCATATTGGCAAAGTGGCTAAATTTAAAAAAAAAATCAAATACATTAGTATGCAAACAAAATCTGTTCCTTTAATCGAATAGTTTATCGTCAAAAATAACTATGCAGGATTCTCACTCCAAAAAGATGTACTAAGTAATCCATCTCAATCACCACTTGGGAGGTGTATTTTCTTGCAGCGACTCTCTGTCTGTATTTTCCTATTTACTTCTTATTTTGCTGTGTTCAGGACATTTCTGAGCATGCACCCCCAGCCAATAACAGTACGCAGATAAGGTAAGGACCAGGTGCCAGACCAAGAGGAAGCTACAAAAATCGCAGACACAGCACCAAAAAATGTAAATATAACGAGGCAGAACGCCAAGCGGACAAAGCTCGTTCCAAAACTAAAGTGAATCCAGTGTCGACTTTCACTTTCAATGGTGAGCATTGAAGGAAATGATGAGAAAGAAAAGCCAGGTGGTGTTGGCCTGTTTTGGTTGGACAGGTAGATGCCGGTGGTCAGCTTAGTTCGCTTGCCAGGTTTTGGCTTTTCCATTACAACAAATGTAATATTTCTAAAATAGTGCAGTATCATTCAGTGAACGTACAAGCAGTTTAGAGAGTGGGGGCCCATTTTAAACGCTGTGTCTACAAACTGTAACCAGCAAATCCTGAATAGTATACCTTTGAGTTTATAAAATGTCAGAAAAAAAAGAAAAATAACTATTTTTCATAACCTAAAGTCTATGGTGATGTCTTAAATTTAAAATTATTATTGAAATAGATTCACTTTCTGTCAGTCAACTACTCAACTAATCAATGCAGCTCTACCAGAATCTATAGAAATGTAAAGTGGGAGAAGCTACAGTATGTGAAGCCACCCTGGTTTTACAAGTGGTAGCCTCATGTATTTTTTCTGTGGACAATATTACTTGACTCATAGTAGGAGCACTTTAACTGTTCAGATTGGCATGAAACTCCCTGTGTTTGAATCATTAGTACAGAAGATAAACAGTTTTTTTGAGATAAAAAAAAGTCAAAGGTACCAGCTTGTGAACACAAAAATGTAAGGTGAGATCTTAACTATGACCCCAAAGGCGCATTTCAGTGAACAACATCCAATTGCCAAGCTGAAAAT
Source organism: Epinephelus awoara (assembly GCA_035609425.1). Classification (NCBI taxonomy): domain Eukaryota; kingdom Metazoa; phylum Chordata; class Actinopteri; order Perciformes; family Serranidae; genus Epinephelus; species Epinephelus awoara. Next base: position 23,579,182 of record CM069314.1, on the reverse strand, counting down.
GCTGCTTACGGCAGGAAGAAGCTGACAATTTGTAGCTTTACTTTTAAATTCTGGGCCAGTTTTGGATGAATTCAGCAACTGTGCAACCATATTTTGTGATGAAGCATTTCGAATTTGCTACAGCTCTGATTTGCACCGCTAAATGGCTTCTTCTCCATGGCAACAACAACCAAAACGTGTGGGTATTGTAGTATTTGGTGCCATTTGCCAAGTTAAAATAATTAGAACAGGTGTTTATCAAGATACAGTGAACTTAAACAATCACTGCTTGTTTCTGTGTCCATTCACATTGTTAATAGAAACATTTGAAACGGTAATGCAGAACAGGGAGAAAACACTTCCTCCCTCTTCACAACTCCACTGCACAAAGGAAATTGAGGAGCTCCTCACAGCTGGAAGGAATTACAAGTGGCGGATGGCGGTAAAACACCTTCAGGAAGATCTCAGAACAGCAAAAACATGATAAATATGATGAATAGTTCATACTGTATGTAATTAGTAAGTAGTGTGGAACTGGGACACATCTCTACTGCCCCAGCAGCACTAAATACTGAGGTGTGTGTTTAGGACTGAGTTCAAACAGCAGCTGAAAGTCATGATTCTGACTATGTTTTCCCCCTCTTGTCACACAAATCAGGTGTCTTCTAATCACTGCAGACGCTAAAAAGCTAAATAAAGTCACATTTTATGATTATAATCTGGAACACTGACCAATAGTTAGTGGTAATTTTCAGAACCGTGTCAGGGAGGGCAGAGTTAGCACAGAGGACACAATAAACAAAGTGACTGGTATTCAGAGAATGATTCAATCGAAGTTGTAAACAAATGCGTATCCTTTTTAATATTGTTGAAATGGGTTGCATCTTTCAAGAATATAGAACACTGATTTACTGTGTCTGATCAAATGCATATTGTACAGTTGCTACTTGGGTAACTTCAGTCTGAAAATATTTTTTTCCTGAAGCTTTACAAGTCAAAATCAAGTTTTATTCCCTTTAACTTCATTATCCTGCCTGTTGTCCGAGATTATTTCATCTGCTTCTGATATGAAGTTTGTTTTTATGACAGTGTTTTACATTAAGTCAGATCCTCCTACTGGCCTGAGGCTGACATCACTTGATTCAACAAAAGGTTATTTACTTTGTGTATTTTCTTGCTTCAACTGTCAGAATGTATTGCTTGTTTTAAACTATTACTGAGCTCTAAATTGCATTAGATGGTATGACACTTGTTTTGGTAACAGATGACGTTACATCACCTTCAGAGAGTTGTGGACGGCAGACTCGGGCGGGTAGACGATGAAGTGTCGCAGTGTGAAGCCGAAGCCCTGGGAGGTTCGGCGCAGGTGAAGCGTCTTGGGCCCCGGCCAGGAAAAAGGCTCCTCCTCGGGCCCGGGAGAAGCCAAAGCTGACGCCTCGCTCTGATCGCGCCCATCCTTCTGCTTGGCCTGAGAGAAGGAACAAAAAGCAGGTATATCAGTGTTGATCATCAGGACATAAACTGTGGTGTTGATATGGACATAACATGAAAGAAGAGGAACGATTTTAAGAGACTTATTTTAATCATAATTCATTTTGCGAAATACTTATTTGCTCAAGTCTGTACAGTAGATATAAGCTATCAGTTACAGAAGGCAAGTTAGCTTGGCTTAGCATAAAGACAGTAAACAGGGGGAATCAGCTAGCCTTGTTCAGTCCAAATGAAACAAACTGCCTACATTATGCTAAGCTAAGCTAACTGGCTACCTGTAGCTTCATATTTAGCACACAGACACAACTGTGGCATTTATCTAAATCTTAACCATGCTAATGAATGCAAAAAAACAGGGGAAATAAAGTGTAGATCAGTGGATCTCAACCTTGTTTTCTTGTGACTTTTGTGCTTAAAATTATGTATAGCCACTCATTTTTTTCCCCTTTCTCATAATTTTTGTCAATTTAAACTTTGAGAGGCCCAGCAAGTTAAAGTACCATGTTAAATACTGTACAGCCTTTTCGGGTTGGTAGTCAGTCCGAATCATCCAAAGTGTTGGTTTGACGCCCCGGGAATGCGACTCAACAATCAATTTTTTTTCTCTATAGTTACATACACCCCTTTTAACACAACAACAACAACAAAAAAAGCTAAAAGTCTCTTCGTTCCCCCTCATATCCTTACCGCCTCCCGGGAAATTTATCTTACATCCCCTCGGGCAGTCTTGACCACCCAGTTTGGAAACCACTGCTGTAGATGATGTACCGCTCCACAAAAAAGAAATCAAACGTGGTTGTGAAAACAATGACGCACTAATAGTAATATTGCCATTTCCACATGTTCACTATTGAGAACAAACTCACAGCCACAAAAAAGTATAGTCACTTCATCCCTGGAAACTGTGTAAAGAAAAGTGGGTTTGCTACAACAAAGACAAGTGTGTTTTCACAAATGAAACAGCCCAGAGCTAAGCATACGTCTTATTAATCAACTTGATTTAAAAACACAAGAAATCCCCTGACAGTGATTTCTCACAGTTATCAGGCTGTTGTTTCTGCCGAGGTGTCATTTGTGGTCAAGGTTTGTGCTTTTGGGAATGAGGAAAAAAGGAAAACAAGAGGGTTTATAAAAGATATGCTGTAGGGTGTTTCTGCTGTATAAACAGATTATAGCACACTGGCTGTCGACTATAACCTGCTATAAAAGGCTGTTTTTGAGTAAGTGAAACATGTTTGACCAGCAATCTTTCTGCTGTCTGTCATTATAAACACTATGGCAGATTGATAACATCACAGTGGCTGATTTGGATGTTAAATGTAGATAATATAAGAATTGTAAGACATAGTTACCCTCCTCAAACCACATAAACATATTTTATATACTTAAAATCAAATGTCCAAACAAAATCCCCAATCACTACCACATCATTAGTTTGTAATGGGATTACTCTGCTGATTAACTGTGTCATTTTCTGGACTTCCCTATAATTTTAGTCCACATACGGTAAGTGTCATAGAGCTCAAAATACTTCCTGACTCTTACTGTAATCACCAGTTAAATAAAACTGGTCTCTAGTACCAGCAAACTGATCTCCTCTGCTTCTGCGCTCTGTCTAAACGGTGAGTATATAGATATATAATACATCACATTCACTACAAGCTGTTGAATAAGACACCAAAATGAGTTTCAGCTTGCAAACACAGGAAAAAAAGTCATTTCAGTCAGCACAGCTGGTATCCTAAGATAAAAACGGTTGGTGACAAAGGCCAAAAATGCAGTCAAATAATTTTGTTTCTAAGTTGGTGGTTAATGTCAGTGATCACAATATCTGTCAAAATAATAGGGACTGTCATATAAGCCAGATTTGTACTGCCCCGAGCTCCACGCAGCTATACATATGGCTTTAGTTATTGCACATTTGGGGCTTTGCAGGGCTATTTGGCATGTTTGCACGATGACAGACTTATCTTCTACATTCCTACTGTGACTAACACAAGGGATAATAACAACCATTAAATGCTGGCAGCTCTCCATTGCATAATATCACATTTATGCCTACATCACACAACGCGTGCTTCACATCAGCAGCAAAACTCTGACTTTTAATGTTCTGTAACAAAAAGTTGTTTGCGTTGACTTGGTGTCAAGTGGCAACTGTAGCTGAACTGAAAATACAGTGAGTCACCACAGTTTACGTTCATGACTCTCTTCCTGAATATGATGTTACAAAACACACAGTAACACAACCACACACACACACACACACACACACACACACACACACACACACACACACACACACACACACAGAGGGAGTATGGGTGGTCACATGTTAGATTTAAACATAAAGATTGCGTCATTCACTTAATACTATGATGTAGAGCTGCAACTTCATTGTTGGCTCAGGAACAAAATATTCAGTAGATTGACTGACTTATCATTTTGGTCTAAAAAATATTAATAAGTGTTTCCCAGGGTCCCAGTTGACAGCTTTAAATATCTTGTCTGTCAAACAGACCAAATATGTTCAGTTTAATATCAAAGAAGAAGAAAACAAGCAAGTATTCACATTTGGAACCAGAGCAGAGGCTGCTGTCACATTTTTAGTTTAAAAAAATGATTGTAACGGTTAACTGATTATCGAAATTATCGAAACACTTCAATTTCTACTGGTTGACCCTTTTCCCAAACTATGTATAAAGAACTCACGTATGTTTATATATCCAACTAAAATACAGCAAAAGCTTGCCTGGGTCCAGACCTTTGAATCCTCCCACTCAACTGAGTTCGAGTTACTTGACTGGTCTGGCACCATGACATGAAACAGCTTCAGTTAAAATAAAAAAAACAACCAATGACGCAGCCACAGGGGGACTAGTGATTAGCCAATCAGCACCATGGACGGGACTAGTGCTGTTGTCAGTAGTCGTCAAGAGTTGTCATGTGGTGCAACGGATCCAATAAGGAGTAACAGCACCAATGGCAAGCACTATAGTCAAACTAGACGCTGCTGTGAAGGCTGTTCTAAATCCAAAGATCTTCCTAATATTGCCAAACATCGTAGCCGGACATGTTGGTCTCCTGTGATTGGTTAAGGAAAATCAAATCCCCTGTCCCATGGAAACTGGACAAAGTGGACCAAGCAGCAACACTTAGGGGCTGAACAATAAAGCCAACACCAAGTACCAAAAACTGCAGTTCTTCGAATTGCCACTAGAGGCTGGCTCCAAAAGACAGTCAATCCCTTTAGACACCCGTGTTAAAATGCCCAACTTAACAGCAATAATAAACATGTTTACAGCCTAGTACAAAAACAGGTTTTGGTGTCTATAGCCAATTTCAACATTCATGACAACTGTATGGGCGGGAGAATTTTTATCTAACTCTAACTCTAAACTATTTACATTTTATCAAGGCTAAAGTATGCATAATTAAGCCCGTGCTGCTTTGAGTGACAGGCTGTCTGCTGATTGTATCCTCAGTCAGATCCACCCCTCGCTCGTCCACAACGCCATCATCTCACATCTCACCAAAATATGGTCACTTCTGGCAAAAAAAAAAACAAGATGGTGACAGCTGTAATACTGAACACAAGGATTAAGTTAAGTTTTGGACTGTTGGTTAGAAGAATCAATCAATTTGAAGGAGTTGCATTAGGCTCTGTAAAACTGTGCAAGGCATGTTTTATTACTATTTTGTGACCATTTAAAAACCAAACTATTAATCAGCCACCCAGGATGTTGCGATCACAATTAAAACAAATTATATCAATCCTTGTGAATTCTGCACAACCTTGAAATTTTGCCCAATCACTGCCACTTTACTGCTAATTTGACCAATCATCACACTTTCCTATGAGTTCTGTTGTTGTTGTTGTTGTTGTTGTTGTTAAGACAGACATGTGCGGCATGACCGTCTCACATTTACCGACAAAATGTACTGCTAAAGAATGTGCAACACAATACCCCAATGTTCTGCATGAAAGCATGGGTAGACGTTTTTGCAGCACGTTCAGCTTTGTCGTGAGAACACAAACAATATCCATTGATAAACACTTTTCTATTGCAAAACACATCTGGAGAATGGCTGAAACACGTGGACAACAGACAATATAAATCATCATGACAGAGGCTGTTGCATCCACATCTATTACACATGCTGACACAAGCAAGGTGAGTCAGATTAAACATGCATGGAGAATGATTATGTTGGTGTATGAATCATAAATTCAGAGCAGTGTTTTATTTTCACTCAAAAAGTACAAAGAAGTCAAAAATGCCATGTGTTGCAATAGTCCAAACACACAAAACAACAATACCGCTCTCAGAAAACATCCAGGACTTCAACTCCATTTTGCATCTATTTTCCAAAGCCTTTTCAAATTCCTAACAACACAGATTTATCATTACCTTAAAGATTCATCAGGAATACTCCTTAACACTTAATCATGATGTCTCTATATTTCGTCATCACTGTGAAACACTCTGACCTCTCCCGCTGCTGCGAGCTGTCTAAGCAGCGAGACTTCTGTCACATCCATCATCAAAGTAATGATGGAGCTGAACCGCTGCACCACAGGGCGTGCGTTAGCGGTTATTGCTAACACCACCATAGTGACTCGGGGCTAGTCGAGCCTGCCAAGAGTTTGAGCCTCAACCCAGAGCTCTCCGCAGGCTCTTCTCCTACCAAAATACATCTTAGGTGTGGATCCAAAACAAAGACATTCTCCCCACCACCCCTCGGGCTTCTCTATCCGCACCTCTCCTCGGCCTGTCTGGGAGCAGCAGATGTAGGGGCCTCCAGAGAGCGGGATGGGTGTGGGCTTAATGGTATGACTGGTGAAATCACCACCAATACTCAGTGGTGTGGAGCTGGCAGAGAGCCACAGTCCACAATGTAACAGAGAGAGGAGGGGAGAGCTGACAGTCCAGCTCAGCTGTTTGTTTTGATTTCACGCTTAAAATTTAATGCTGTATTATGCAATAGCTAAGCCGTTTGGCTCAAATGCCCCATGAAAGAGGGACGCACACACAGACACACACACACATTTTCCATCTTTTTCTATATATATAACATGTTGAATTATACAGCAAGAGAGGCAGCAGTAAGGCACAAAGTGAAGGGAAACTACAGCTGCATCGTTCTTCAGTGAAAGACATTCGAAAAGGTACAATACTGTAAATCTGCTCCAAACAAGCTCACACAATTACCGGACACTCAATTATGCATGCAATCTGTTCATCAATACAGTCACCATTATGTGCACACTGAGGGTTTGATCTGTGTGCTGCCATATGGTGTCGTGGCCTGCGGGATGGTGCATTTGCATCCCTATTCCTGCCTCTTTATGTATATGAGATGGATTTGAATGGCATTACTTGTGGACTCGGCCCTTCTCCACACTATTTCTTTTTTAAGTGCGTGAGTCACTCCTGGGTCGTCTGACCTCATGGATCTACCTCTTCCACTCCCTCTCGCCTTTTCTTTCCAAACTTCGCTCCCTTTCTGACCACAGACATTAACATTAGTCACCCTTATTCACTATACTTAAAGGAAAATATGCCTCCAGTTCTCTATGTGCTCCATCACTGCACAATGACTTGATTCCATTAAGCTTCAGTCCATGCTTTGTGAAAAAGAAATGGCAGGGGATGAAATTCTAAAATGCACACAGCTGTAAAATAAATAATATCTTCCTCTGACAGCAGCAAAGTGTCGCTGTGTAACTACCAACAATAAATGAAACCTAAAACCCAAACACACACTCACATTACAAAAGATATCGGTCAGTGAAACAGGACTACCCTGCCGCTGGAGAGCAGGATGACGCACGCTAAATTCCTTAGACAGCACAACAAAGTGTAGCCGCCCCTAACCTCTCCTCCCATATCAAATGCTTCCTATCTAAACCTATATACATCTGCCAAACACTGATATCACCTCAACACATATTTAAACAGATCAGGGTAATCCTAAATGCCTCAAAGCTACATCACAGCTTGCCTCCTCAAAATGTCACTCCACAAGGATGCTCTCCATCTTTCTCATGCATGACTGTCCTTACCCGAGATCGGACACAGTTTTTCCTGGAGGCTTCTCTGAGACGAGCCCATGACACGCTGCGATTAGGACTGGTGAGCCCCAGTTCCACCTCTCCCCAGTAAGCTCTGGCCAAAAGCTGGAACCAGAGGCAGTACGGCTCCGACAGGCAGCCGTCCACCCCGGCCAACCGAGCCCAGGGACACCCCCCCGATGACGGGGAAGGAGAGAGGGAGCAGCATCCTTCGGCATTCACGTCCACATCCCGCAGGTCTGGGTGATCCTTCAGAGGAACAGGCTTACAGCCTGGAGGGAGCCCGTTCCTCTGGGCCAGCATGGCATAGCCAGGTTTGAGGTGGTAGGATCAAATAGATAAAAACTGTCCTCAACAATGCTCCACTTTCGGTGTCTTTTGGTTCCTCTTTTCTACGTCCTCTACTCCAAGTTTCTGGTCGAGTCCATTCTGTGTCCTCTTCCCTCCTCGGTCCGTCCTCAACTGTCTATTCTGGTTTTGGAGAAACAGGGCTGTTCTTCTGGGCGTCCCACACACACATGATGTTTCCACTCAGCCGAGAGGAGAGCACAGCGGCTGAGTGCACTGCAGAGAGCCCGGGCCGACTGACTGACGCACCCACCCACTCACCACACAAAACTCTCTCTGAAGTATGCACGCACACACACATATTCCCATACACACACCAGGCGGCCTGAAGTGAATTCTCTTCCTTTCCTGTCTCCTCCATCTCTCTCTAACTCTCCTCCTCTACCGCCAGCCTTTAAAAGTTTTAGCTGCTGTGAGCTCGCCAACAGACTCACGTGTCGTATTAATCAATAAATCATAAGAACAAATGAAAGGAGAAGATGAGACGCACACACACACACACGAGTCGAATGTAAGTTAAATATGAGGAACATTCAAAAAAGTTTTTTTTTTGGGGCAGGAAGCACAAGCAGAGCGAAGCTGCTATCTGCCAGGAGACGGGAATAACTTGGATTGTTTTCACAGCCGGTGGAAGAAGTCAAGTGGGGCTAATACAGATAAGGAAGCATATGGGTTCTGTGAAATCTATAAGGCACAAAAATGTCGAGCCGACCCACCCACCTTCACATGCCTGCAGCTCATCTGGAAACTACAAAGACCTGACGCCTGGGTGGCAGGCGCTGTGGTCAGAGAGACTACCAGGAGTTGCATAAACACACAGTAACTCCTGTATATTTATTTATTTGTCTATTTAATAGGGTCCATACAGATAAACATTGTTAGGTAAGGATAAGCAATGCAACAGAATCATGTATATAAGGCATGTAGTTAAAAGCGAATTTGCAGCCACAGCCCTGGTTAAGCTTTTAACTGAGTTTTACAATATCAACAGACATGCCAAATAAAAAGACAGATGCTGGAGTAAAGTTGATAAAGTGGGAACAGGGAACATGGCCTCCTTTCTGTGCCAGGTGATTTGATAATAAAACAAAATGTACCGTAATGCTTGCTGTAGTATGAAATTAGTCTTAAGCAGGATTTGGTGATATAACAATAGACTGCATTACATAACATCTCATTAATCAATCATATTTGCCAGACCAACACACCTACAGTCCACCCAGGTCCAGGTATTTATGTTGCCAAATTGACTTTTTCCAAAGATTGTCAAGATTACAGAAGTTTTGACTGACAGCTCCCTCACTATCTTGTGTTTCTTCACGTTTAAATTTTAAATTGTATGTTCTGACCTCGCCATGGTTTATGTGTGGTTATGTTTAGGCACGGAAAACACTTGGTTATGGTTAGGAAAAGTTCCTGTTTTGGCTTGAAGTACCAGGTTTTGTCGCCACAACCACCACTGGAAATGTGTCGACATCGCTTTGTAAACAGCCCGTTTTTTGTTGCCACAACCACTCCTGGAAATGCCACATTGTCTTGTTAAAAACAAAACCGGCCTTGAAAAGTGGTCTGCTCCTTGGCAGATGTCTTGCCTAGGTGTCACACCATCCACCACCCCCTCCCTTCATGAGAGACTCAGCTCATACACATGTAATGTAGACTGTCACTTTAGAGATGTTGATGATACATATGAAACCTGGGCTACATTGTTATTTGTTAACAGAGTTTGGTGGCCTGAGGGAGATCCTGTGGATCAAAACGTTGCCTTAAAAGGAGAAAAATGAGAAATAAACTGTTAAATTGGAACCCAACAGTGTGCAGACCTCCTTCATGCCCTGTAGTGACATCACTCATTTCCCAGCCCAGGTCCAACCAACTTCAACCTGACTTATTTTATTAGTAAGACTGGTTGAAAACTCCTCTGTGAAAAGTAAAATAGTAAAATTATCCCCTTGTTAAACCCAATTTGAGGTTTCATTAGCACCAAGGAGTATCTAGTTTGCTGATGGTATTTTACAAGAAGGTTCTGTTACAAGCAATTTCTTAAACTGTGCTGACTGTGTGGAACAATGGAGCAAATCTAGACAACTGTCATAAACCCAAAGATTACATGTTCAATCCCTAAAACTGTCCCATAATGGCTAAAATCATCTTGACTGTGACAGTGAACCCCCACCTCCTCACTCAGGACAATCTGCTCTGAATTAGAGCCTCATGTGAATCTAAACTCCACCACCTGCAACCACCAAATCTCCCTTCGCACTCGCCTCACAGTATTACGTAAGAGGGCCGGCCATGCCACAGGGGAATACCTCCTCAATCCTTCCAGGTAAACAAAACCCCGCAGAGGCTTGGCAGCTGCCTTTATTTCAGGAGCAGTGACAGAGTTGGGAGCAGGATGGACTCAGCCCTGATACCTTTTAGTAAATCTCTCCGTTAGAGAGCAGGGCCAAAACATCAATTTAATATTTAATCACATTTTCATCTCAGGGCTCTTAGGAGCTTTCGTGCTGCTCCAACAGCAACATCAGGACTACGTGCTGTGAGATGGCCTGTTACTAAATGTTGAATAGGTCTGTGTAACGTTGCTTGAGGACAATGGGTCTGCCTTTCGTCTATTTTGAATTTCAATACCTCACTGCGTCTCCAGGGTGAGTTATTAGTTAATAATTGGGCATTTACTGGTTCACTTCCAATGTCTGTCTGTCAACAGGCGCTGTGGTTTATAAAGTCGCTCTGGATGAGAGCGTCTGCTAAATGGCGAAAACGTAAATACCAGTCTATTTTGATTCTGAGGAATATTTGCCATCCGAGACGGTGGCGACCGTGAAAACAACATCAGGAACCCAGTGGTGGAATGTTCCCTCTCAGCGTTTTGTTATGAGCATCTTGTTACCACATTCGCTCGGCTCAATATAGCATGTGGTATTCTGTATGGAAAAGATGGCAGAAATAGACATCGCCAAACACAGCCAGTTGAGACACTGGACCTCTGGAAGCCAAAACAAGGATTATGTCTCATAAGAATGGTTATATATGGGAGCCATACAGTCTACTGCATATATACAAGTGAATTTACATGAGCATTACAAGCCCATTAGAGGTAAAAATTTCCTGTCGAACAGTGCTTCTTACCTCCACTAATACATTTCAGACTGTTACAGGGTTTCAACACACATCATATACGTCTCTAAATTCCTGGAAATCTAAAACACATGATAAAGGAGGGGGAAAACAGATCCTTGAATGGAATTCCTGTTGGCCAGGAAGTGGATTTGGTGCCATGCAGACACAAAAACTAGACATGCCGCCCCAGAAATATTGTGCTGTTGTCGTGGCAACAAACCACACCACAACAATGTCGGCCGCTGAACCAGGGTGTTCTCCGTGGGCGCTCATGTGATTTCATGGTTTGTGTGCGTCTCCATGTTTATGTATAGATCGGTGTGACTAAGGGTGAGAGCAAATAGTGTAGAGGAGGTGATTTGAGACTTGCCAAACATTATTAGCGTTGAGGATGCTTTCTACAGCAAACAGGCTAAAGTAAAGGAAAGGATTTATGTGTGTTTTGGATTTAGTTTTGCTCTGTTTACTAGTGGGTAAGCTGGATCATGATTTAATGTCTGGGCAGGACTGATACAGCGAGGATAATTCAGGTCATCTCAGATATTGTAGTTGCAGAGTAGGGTAAGTGGAGGAATCATGTCCCGGCATATCAATGAATCACGGTAAACAGTGTAACTTCAGAGACGTGCTGTAGCAATTTTCATCAGAGGCTTACCTGAATGCAAAAGAAAAATGTGAATATTGCTGACTGCCTAAAGGAATTACACTGAATACGACGGTGTAGCCTCAACACTTTAACATTCTCAGGTAGCAGAAACGATGAGCCTATTTACACCTCATACATATTGGGAAGATTGGACAGCTATCCCATCAAGAGGCATTCTAGAGGGATTAGAATACAACTAGATGTTGACAGAGGTTGACAAGTTGTCAATGCACTCATAAAAATGAGTAATGACTACATCAGTGAGAGATAGGAAGACCCTGCTAAGAAAACTTTCCCACCAGTTAAAAAACAGGTGCTAGAAAAGTTCATCAACGACACTCAATATCTGAAGAGCTCTTACTCTGATCTTTAACGCAAGTTCTTTAGATCTTCTGCTTACTTTGAACAAAAAAAAAATCGGTGTGGCAGTGCCTACTTTTCATTCTAATAAACTTGCAAAGGTTTATTTCTTTTGGGCTGCAGCTGCGGCTCGGGCTCAGCAGTGGCTCCCTCTTCGTATTCATTTCCGTCTTCTCTTACAGAAAGGACTCTCCACCCAAGAATGCTTCTTCCTCTATCATCCCCTTGGTCTCCTCAACATTCAGGCTGTAGTCACCCCAGTAGTAATAAAGATAAGTAATTGGTAATAAGGTCCCGGCTTGCTTCTGGCAGAATTCACTGTGATCACGTCATCATACTGTGGTCGAAGCTCTGTGCTGTGACACTGCTGCTGCTGTATGGCGCAGACACTTCTAGTTTATGATTGTAGCGTCCATGGTATTAATACCACGCTTAGTATTTTACAAATCTGAGTTTTTTTCATTTGAAGATGCTAAAACATTTATCTTCCTCGCAGTCTAAAAATCTGAATCATCTGTGTTATTGCTAATTGTTTATTGTTACAACTTAACTGTTAAAGAGCAGAGGTTATTCTTCTTCTGGTGCTTATGGGAGTTACCAAACACTACTCTCTGAACTAGAAGGGAGTGACCCTGATGTGCATATAGTCCAAGAAAACCAAGGCAGGTTGGAATCAGATTTATGAGCTGGCCAGCAGGGATGCCTTGATGTGATATGAGTGCACTAAAGTGTTTGAAATTACCAGTGTAAATGGGGCCTGTAACAGATAATGGAGAAAAAGGCCAGAACAACTCCCAGAGTCTGAAGTCACGTCCTCAAAATGCTTATTTTGGCTGTGCGACAATGTATTCTGTTGACTTTGATATAAAAAAGACAAAAGCAGCAACAGGTTAATGGGATGATGACCATGTTCAAACGAACAATAAATTGGCCGCAGCTCTTTAACACCAGTCCGAAAAATGCTTCGAAGAAATTTATGGAGGTCACACAGAGGTGTAAATTGTAAGCAACGCTGTCCATCCAATAATAATAATAATAATGATACCAATGAAGGCCAGCGAGCGTGGCCACAGACACCTATGAAATTCTACCAGCAGGTGTGAAAAGCGGTACTATGAATAACTGACCAACAGATGGAGGGTTTACTGATGTATGTGTTGCGCCTTTACCACTCGAGGCTGCTGGACCCAACACAGAGCAATTTGGTCTTGGAGTCCCCCTGCTGATAATTCTGCAAATGGCCTTGTGGCTTCACACAACATGACATGCAGGGCCAAAGACAACATCCAGACTGCAGCTGTGGTGAAGGACAAGGATGGAGAAATCGACAAGCTTTTTGGTGTGTCGTATTTAAGATGAAATTACATTAGTGGTGTGCAGAAACTCCAGAGCAGATAAGTCCAGTCTGTGCATTTAAAAAGGCTAAAGAAGCAAAACTTTTTAGCTGAAAAGTTGTGGTTCGGTCTTTGATATTTACATGTAAAGCAGTACGTCAACACTCACCACAGAAAAATCCTTAAAATCCAAACCCTAACAGCCAAAGTTGTGTTCCTTGAGTTGTGAAACTTGTTTCAGATGTTTACATTTCTGGAGAACACAACACAATGAAAACCAGGTTGTTTCATGATGCCGTTTCATTTTAATCCACTCAAATCTTGGAGTCTCGGATTTATTAGATGATTATCTGCAGCTCTGATTTGTGTAACAAAGGAGGAAAAAAGGGCCTGTGGTCTGTAAGCAGCTGACAGGATCTCTGGACGGGGATTAAAGACACAAGGCACCGACAGGCCTCTGAAAACTACAATAAGTAATTTTGAAGTCTCCAATTGGTGCTCGTGTGTGACCAACTTTATATATCTGCGGCTGTGTGTGTGTCTGTGTGTATGTGTGTGTGTGTCTGTGTGTGGTACAGAGAGCGAGAAGAAAAGAGAAAGTCTTGCGGGAGGATTAGGCTCGAGTCAGGGTGGCTTTTCAGGACTCCTGGCGGGTGTAAGATCTAATCTGGACATGCTGCATCTGGGCTCCGCGAGGTATGGCTTACTGTAACAAAGGACTGGCTAATGAGGGCCAGGGAACAGACTGCTCCCTCTATGCGCCCACACCACTGCACACCCATAATGCCCTTCTTCATACAACCCTCAGGGGGTACCGAGGGGTATGAACCCTACAATCGACTACCCAGGGGAGGTAGCAGGCTGCCCGGCGTTGATTAGGCGGATACTGGAGCAGATTGATCGCGTTTCAGCTTCAGATAGGTAACTCAATCTCAGTGTAGGAGGCAATAACAGAGTCAGGTACTGCATATGAGGGCGTATAATATAATTTTACTGCATTCTCATTTGCCAATGCGCTCGGAGGAGAGGAGGGAGTACACACACAAAGCCAGACTTTCTCTCCTGAAGGGAAGATGACGAAACTGAGAAAGTAAATGAGGTCAAAGAAAGTGAGAGAAGTTAGAGAAGCTGTTTGCAGTTGGGAATATCATAAACAGTCTGCTTAAAGCAATGAAAGAAATATACAATTTGAAACAGGCAGTGCGGCATGGCTTTTTCTTTTGTTCTGTTGTAGGAGAAAATAAAAAACACTATTAAATCAAGAAAATAATCAGCAGATTAATGGACACGAATAAAATAATCATTAGTTGCAGCCCTGGGTCGATCAATTGGTTGTGCAAGTAATTCTTTGTTGTAGCCCCAGCTTCATGTTCTGTGTATGTGTGTGTTCAATGCACTGGAGGTCTTGTCTGGCACACTGGATGCGGACCTTGGCTTTAAGCCAGCTGTTGGCCGACTATTAAGGCCTGCATACTCCCTATCTTCCACTATCTGCCCGTTGCCATTTTCAAAATCCCCTCCACTAGAACAACCAACAACAACCTCTGAGCTAACAACTACACACTGAAATTGGCAAGTTTTGATGAATATTTGGATCATGCCATTAGGTTTACCCTCTTTGTTCTATTGGTGAATTGTTATGAAGACCTACAACAAATAAAACAATGTGTGAAAGCACCCCGTAAAAGCTCAGAATCCATCTCGCAAGACTCTCATGCCTGATGTTGATCTGTTTTCTGACATGGCCAGTCAGAGTGGATTCGCCACATGTTTTTACCCTGGCAGCAGCACGCACCAGTGACAGTGACTTCAACAATTTACTGATTCGTTCCACTCCCAGCAAGCTTCTGTGATATCATCGTTATATTGTTCTGCAAAAGCCACACACAGCGAGAGAACTGTCTGTAATCTTAATGGGTTCAGTGAGCTCCTACAAAGCAAAAGCACTGTCATGCTTCACCTCCAGAGCTCCAATTATCATATAATTTAGATTATTTTAATCACTAAAAGTTGAATCACACAGTCAACATACATCTGTTAGGCCTACTGTTTTGTGGTGTTTCTTTTTTGTAAAGAATTAGCCATTTTAATGTCAGTGCTCGCTTCCCCACGTGAAAACGTTCCACTAAAACAAGTTCACCTTAGACACTATATCGCAAGAGCACCGCCGCTGCATCCTGGGCTTACTGTCGCCAAAGAAGAGACTGCTGGAGGTCACACAGAAAGTGTAATGAGCACACTAGCTGCCACTGTCATTCAGTTATCCTGCCTTAACCATGCAGTAGTATTGTAGAACACTGGTATTGTTGCAGCACTGGGTCATCAAATATGTAGGAACTAGAATGGCTATGACCACATGTATAACTCACATTTTAATTTCAAGTAGGAGCCAATATTTCCCCGAAGAAATGATCATGTTGCAACAACTGTCAAAGCTTCCATTAGAAGTCTTCATGTTAAAGCCCACTAGCAACACAATGACTGCCTTTTCTCATGCATGCTTTTGTTGTGAGGAGAAAGCTGGCACCAGCTTTCTTTTAATTTTAAGAAAGTATCCAACCAAAACATAAGTCATGACGCAACAGCTCCAAAAGCTACCAGTTTAACTCCCTGTGAGTCATGCCCACGGCATATTTATGAGCCACTGCATCTCTTCTCTTCCACTGGCAAAAACAACAATCAAAATTCACAGTTTGCTATGGAGACCATCTGTGTGGAGCAGAGAAGGAACACGCAGCAGCAAAAAACGTCCAGGAGAAGAAAAAAAAATACAGGGGATTTCCTTCAAGACTGTGAAGGAGCTGTGGCTGCAGCGAGGAGAGGTTGTGGGTTGGACACTCACCCAAAAACTAACAGGGAAGACAAAAGCCTCAGAGCCAAGGGGGGGTTCACATGAGCTCAGCGTATTAGTGAGCTCCCCCAGTGAAGGAGCCCTGCTTGATCTGGACAATTGTCTCCAGAGGGTCCCTCGACACTTCCACACAAATGCCTCTGCCAATCAAGCATTCAGCAGACCGCTCATTCACTCCTCGGCAGCTGCTCTCAGACAGCGAAAAAAAGAAGCAAATATGTTTGTGATGACAGCCGTATCCCACCCGTCTCAAACACCTCTTGAATAAATAAATGTAAAAAAAAAAAAAAGAAAAAAAAAAAAGACCTCTCGTCATTGTTTAATTATTGCATCTCTCCTCATCGCTCAGACAGTTTCCCTCGGGAGATACCACATGGTTGAAAAGAAGCGAAGCGAGAAAGAGCCTCAGATTATCAGAAAGCACTAATGAAGACACAGTTATACTCCTGTCAGACTGACACGGTGATGTGAGATAAGCTTGTGTTTAAAGGCAAAGATCAGTGGGTCCACATGCATTATCTGACCCACCTTTAAACCCTGCTTCTGTGCAATGTTTCTAACATTGCTTGGCTTAAGTTTGAAGGAGTGAATGTGCCTTTTGTAGTAACTCCACAATTATTATTACGCTCTTTATACTATACTGTAACTTTGTTGAAATATTCAGAAGAACAGTTGGCATCAGATGGGAGTAAAGCTCACCCGTTATTTTTAAATATATGGATATAAGTCAATTAAAAACATACCCTTGCTACAAAAGTATACAAAATAATTCCTATAAGTGAACTGGTGTTCGTGACTGAGAGGAAAACATATAAAATAACTGCCAGCCATGTGCTATTTCCAGTGCCAGCACCACAGCAACCACTTTTAATAAACTTAAGGTTGACAAATCTGTTTAGTAGATCTGTTTATACCAGGCCTGAACTGCAGTAGCAGTGGCAGGTGTTGCGTGAGTGACCAGGGATTAACCTGTGAGAGCCGTCTTTATCAATGGGTCCAATTTAACTCGTCAGACACAGGGTTCAGGTCAGTGGTAGGAATCTCTAGGCACCTCTTGATTTGATTCAGAGGGCTACGATGCTATATAAAAGAGTTATAGATGTGTCTTGATGCATAATTTTTTTTTTGATTTCTGTAAAGGAGTTATTTTTTTCTCACTGTGTGACTGTTTATTTTATCTGGTGTGCCACATTAGGTTAACAGTAGAAAACAGCACAGAGTCCAGTGAAAATGTTGTGGTGGTTACTTCTTTTTATAACTGTTACTTATTCAGTCTCTCTTACACGTTGTTTGAGTGCTGTGCGGATACAGACAGATGTATTTGTGGCGGCTCGTCATTGCATTGTGCCAAAAAAAGGGGCATAAATGAGTGCGTCATCCCAGGTGTCATGTTTTCATCACTGCTGATTGGAGCGATCGGAGCTAGAGCAGATAAATACCCTACCACTGCAGAGCCATTTGTCCCAGGAATAAATGGTGATTGTGACCCTTCCCACTTAAGACAAAAAGCTAGATGTTAGCTGTTTGGTTTTTTGTCCAGTAGGAATAATTATAGTAACTAAAATACAACAGGTACATTTAGTTCTATTGTCTTTTAGTAAAACAATAGTTGTAAGAAATGCTTGTCGCTCAGTGCTCCAAAAACAGTTGAGCAAGCTTGGTACCCGGCAGAACCTCGTTCAACTTTCCCCTTTCCTGTTATACTTAGATACGCAATGTGCTAAGCTCCTCTTGCAAGAACTAGTTGCCACATCAATTATCAATCACAATCTAAACAGCCTTTTCCATATGAGGCCCAGATGGCACAGATGCAAAAGGCTGGCTCATTCAACAAGCTGGCAGTTAATTACTGGGACGCCACATTGCGCTGTCAAAGTAGTGTTTGTAATCACAGCAACAAAGACAGTCTAAAACTATCTAGTACACAATGCTGCAACCGGCCAAGGTTTATTTTCCCCGAGGATGGTGTAGGCATGACCCACCCTACTCTGCCTCACTCCGCCTCTGACTGGCTTACCCTTTTTATACCCTAGCCAATCTCACTCTTCTCACCTAGAATCTAACCAATCTAACCAATCAACCAAAGAAGGCGATGAGTAGAAGCCAACAAGAAGGAGGGTAGTAAAGGTCACGCCTATGCCACCCTTGGAAAAATAAACTGGTGCATCCAGCCAAATGGCCATGGGGTCACCTTGTGTCTTTTTTTCAAGCTTGTTTGACCTTTGTATCTGCATTGATTGTCCAATCTAGTCTTACAAAAATTGTTAAAACCAATTCCCGCATAAGAACAGAATCTTTCAAGAGAATCATGATCAAGAATGAAGAATCAGTTTTTCCCCCTACCCTTAGCTTATGTGCTAAAGTGATTCTAGAGAGTTGCCTAGAAAAAAAAGCCCTAAGTAAAACAGGATTCACCCAACATAAGACACCTCTATTCTACCCTGAACCCACCCAACACCATTAACCGCCCACGTCTGGAAACTCCATCATCCATCAGACACTGAGACACGCAGACAAACCCCTGATTCAAGACGTGAGGCTACCAAAATGCAAGAATAGGACGTATGGACTAACCTGTCCGCCCTGAATGTAAACTAAGTCACTCGGGTCTGAAAGGGCTCCATTAAGAAACTGTGACCGTTGGCCAACGTGTGCTTCATAAAGAGCCCATATAGCAGCAGTGTAAGCTGATCTTGGAATTCCCTCGGCTGAGGTTTGAGGTTGAACTGCTGTAGATTCAAAAGGGTGGAGGGTCCACTCATTCCAGACACATGCCTGACGGATGCATAATATTTCAGTGTAATGGGTGACAACACACATGGAAGGAGAACAGCTCTCGTCATAATGAAATCCCATTTATTAAGGTGTTTATTCATTAAAAATACTCATGGTTTTCTTTATAGTTTAACTGCTGGAGCAGGCATGGGATGAAAAGAAAAACCAGGCTGGAATGCGGTGACGAGTACTCGAGTGCCACATGGTATGAAAACACGTGAGGCTAACATTGGGTAGTGATCTACTGTGATTACACACATTTAAAACTGTATTAATGCTGGGGGGGAGCTGACAGTGATTTTGATTTTGATTTTACCTTTACCCAAAGCATATTTACTCAATACAAAATACAACGTATTGATTTACCTAATAGGGAAGGAAATCTTTGGCAATCTCACGTTTAGATTCAGATTCTTGGTGTCATGATTAGATTCATAATTGATCCATGATTGAGCACGTGTGAGAAGGAAGGAAGCCTGCAACAGTCCTGTGCCTGAATAAGAATAGTAAAAAATAAAATGTACAAATAGTACAAATATTTTTGTCATAGAAGATAATAATTGTTGAAAATAAGAACATGAATCGATCTTTTTCCCCCACCACTACTGACAAATGTTTATGTAATTCCCTGACACACATGAAGTGCTGGAATGATCAGTGGATTAATGAAGTGCACGAATGGCAAAGACTAAATTTGCACCAATTAAGGTAATTGATTAATTGTTTAAGTCACTTATCAAGTAAAGATAGCAAAGATTTGCCAATTCCAGCTGGCTTCCTGGCATTTTAATGGCACGAAATAGATGATGTTTTGCTTTTGATATAGCTAATGAAAGTATAGAATGACAACTAAAACAAGGAAAGAGGCCAGAAGATAACAAGCTGCAAAGATCCCTGGCCGAAAGCAAACCTGGAACGTTGCGATTACTGTACATGGTATGTGTCTAAAACCACTCAACCACCAGGAATCCTTAATTTCTCAGTTTATAATATTACAAACTGAATTGCTGTCCGATAAAACAAGCACTTTTGATGATGTCACGTTGCAAAGGATGACAAACTATTTTAAAAATTTTATACAGTAAATTCTCAATACATTAATCTACAGATTAATCAATCATAAAAAATAATCATAAGCCCTACGGACATGCAAAAGCGAGTACAGAGAAGTGTGACCATCTCTGACTGCATCCACCCAAAAAATACCAAACACATCATCTCTTGCATCCAGCCCGGCTCTCCTGGTCGCCTGGTGAAATATTCACAACTGCCATTTAAAATTCATAAGCAACTGTAGAGATGCTCCTAAACTCTAAAAATACTCCTTACAGCGTGATGGAATATGAAATATTCATCTTGATATGAACTCTTTTGCAGCGTCTGGTTATGTGGTGTTTACCTCGCTCACGTGCAGCGGCTCTGACATGTGTTCCTGCTGCTGTTCTGAACATTACAGCCAAAACAGCAGCTGCTATTCTCTTGATTGTGATTATTACTGTAGCGAATCATCCCACATGAAAGAGTACTGACACACAGCTCTGCAGAGGATGGATGGGTCTGCATGCAAGATTGTGTCAACACTTTTCAGGCTTTTGGATCTTTAATGTGACTTTTTCATCTTCCCAGTCTTCTACTGAGGTTTTTTAAATGAAGCTTGGAAAGTCTGTTGTCAAATCTTCTGATGTCATCACTCTAATGAAAGGACAAAATCCTTGAACAAAATCCTCAATTTGGATAAAGAGATTCACCAGAGCTCACAATGTAAGACGCCAATCAGGGACTGTGTTGTAGTCTGACTGCATTTTGTAAAAGCTTTATTTATCAGTTGACTTCATTGGTGATGGAGAAGATGTTCCCCGGTGTTTTGTTACGCTGATTGGCTAAAGGAGTTTGTCTGTCAAGGTGAGTATTCCTGCCCACTGAAAGGGTTGGGAGTAGCACCAGAGTCAGACTGATACAGAGAACTAAACAGAATGCTGAGCTCTTGTAATCAGGATGGTCTTACCAGGCTACGTCATGAAATCTTTTTTCAACAAATTTTGACTTTTGGACTTTACAATGCTAGAGTTATTGGAAAGGTTTTGATCACACGACACTGACCGTAGTGTTGTTTTTGGCGGCCTGTTTTGATTTTAGTTTTAGTCTAGTCTTGTTGTCAAACTGTCATTTTAGTTTTTATTAGTTTGAGTCATGTTCATACTCTTTTTCAACTAAAAGTCTAAGCATTTTAGTCTTATTTTAGTCAGAATAATCCATGACTATTTTCGTCTCGTTTTAGTGACGATAACTGATGACAGTTTAATCTAGTTTTAGTCAAAGAAAATTGTATTTTAGTCTCTTTTTAGTAATGCAATTCTATTATACTCAGTCAATATAGTATAAGTACCGAGGATAGTATAACCAAACCAAAATTTTCTTTTCAAAATTAGCTCCCAGTTAGAGCTAAATATATATTTATAACCGTTAGTTTAATTTTTTTTAGTTTAATTTGATTAGATGAGAGGCATTCCGTGAGTGCTGATATAGAGTATAACATCACTGGGACATGTCAGTAAAATCACTCCGCTCACAGGTGTTATAAATATAAACACAACTGTTAATTAACCAACTGTCACACTCGCTACATTGACACAAACTGACACTAGCGTCACACCAAGAAGATGGATATTTTCCCCAAAATTACATTTGAATTAAATTATGAGAGGTCGTCAGGAGAGGACGAGGAAAAGGAAAGCCAGGACTCTTCTGCGCAGACCTCCAGGTGTGTTTGTGTAACATCAGCCGACCTCGACAAACTGGAGAGGAGCAAAAATGAAGCAAACACAGTCAGGAATTATCAATGATCATCTGATGAGGTGCTGATGAGGATGAGGGAGAGTGGAAGCTGAACCTGGCCGTGCCAACATCCAGGTTTGCCAACGTTCCATCAGCCGAACTGGACGAAGTTACACAGTTGCAGATCAATGTCAATACAAAGTAGCTTGTGAGTTCCTGGTGTTTTATTCGTCAACAATACTGCATTATATATTTAATTATAGTTATAGTCACATGACCACCATTTACGTTGCGTCTCGTCTCGTTTTCGTCACGTGATAAAGGTTCGTTGACGACGATATTTAGTCATACTTTTAGTTGACAAAATTTTTCTGAAGCTATAATGTTTTGCTTTGCTTACTACATCTTCTCAAGTATGAGGATTTGCTGTGTTTTAAATGCATGTATTATTGAAAATATTTGGGTTGTTCACCATTTGCTTGACACAATGAGCATTATGAAGGCATCACTTTTGGTTCTGGGATAATATAATGTCATTTGTTACTGTTTTCTGACCCAACATTTCTCTTACAGATGCCACAGGATCTTAGCGCTCCAGCTGTTATGGAAACATTGCTAATATTCTGTCTAGGATGATATGTCATATTTTTAATCAAATACCTCTAAATCGATATTGCAACAATATTGTACAGCTGACTATAGGTGATTTCACAAAATATATGGGCGTACACAATGAGATCTTTACAATAGCATCAGTATTGTGGATATAATGACTAACAATAGAGCTAGAACAGTCCAGTGAGTTCAGGAAATTACATCACTTTACTGTAATGCAGCCTTTAAAATCAGAAAAGACAACACTAACTATGTCTTAAATCTAAGATGATATCCAGTATAAAATCTCACTGTCAATATAATATTGTTATATTGCCCAGCCCTCATTCTGTCCACTAAAGACATTCATATGCTATATTCATATGCTAGAGCACATTTAAATTATCAGAAATACTGATGCCAATGCGTTTTTGTAAAGGCATTCAGTGGACTGTAACAGTTTTGGTATGAGACAGATCTGGTATTGGTTATGAAGAGAGGCGCTCTGCACTGGAGCCAACACTGATGAGGGCTTTGGGACACGCCCTTTAAACAACACACACACACACACACACACACACACACACACACACACACACACACACACACACACACACACACACACACACACACACACACACACACACACACACAGCCCCGGGCTGACCAAGAGCTGTAAATTACACCGCTATTATTATGATTCAAGCAAGAGGAGGAGTGTGAGGGAGAATGGGGAGAGAGAAAATGAGAGAAACAGACAGAAAAAGTGAGAGAAAGAGTTCAAGAGTCACTGTGGATGCCTGTAGTGTCTGAGAAAGGAATGATGGTCCTTGGAAAACACCATGGTGCTTTCCTACACATGGACTGAGCTGGAGCACATATAGTACTGTAGATCTACCCTCCTCCTTTCTCTGCTTCCTTCCATCCTTCACTTTCCTGCCAATGGGTGTGTCTTCTGAGCTCGCCCCCTTTCGCAGACACCCTTTGCAGCACTTCATCAAACCTCCGAGCTTAGCCGCAGCGGCTTCATCAATTAAGACGCTGACATGCACGCCCAGAAACTCACTTAGTGACATCATGTTGCATCTCATCAAATGGACCACATTGGTGCGAAACCGCAGTCGGTGTATGGATGAGATCCAGTTCAACTGATGAGCCAAAGTGTTACAGAAGGAAATAAAAAACAGTACAACTGAAACAATTAGTCAGCTGAAGCTGCAGTGTAAAAATTTGCTGTATTACTTTATTCTAAATTGTTGTGTGCTACATGTCTTCAGATTTTGACTGTTGAAGACATCAATTTCAACCCTAGGAAATTTGGATGGGCATAATTTTAACTGTTGTCTGACATGCCATTTGCTAAATGATCAAATAATCTACCTCTAATTGAAATTGATCATGGAAATAATAAGCTCTACTTACTTAACCCTTTGAATTTCCCATAGAAACAGTCTGCCAGTGCCAAAATTGGTAGTTTTGCTTATTGTGATGTTATTTCCTGGAGTATCGACAAATGCTTAATATCTTAAAATCTTAACAACCAAAGCTAAAAGGTTATGTAAGTCAATAAACCATAATAACTGCTAAAAGTATTTAAATTGTGTCTTAAAAAAACTTTTTCTTCATCAGATTTTAGAAAATACGCCCTCAAAACTTATTGATCCAAAAGATTTCTACATGTAGAAACATAAACAAAATATTCCTTAACACTACTAACTTATTTGAAATATATACACTATTTAATCGTAAAGAAATGATCATGTTTATGAGCAGAGTGCAAAGGCACTTTGGCAGATTTATCATACATTCCTTTGGAGCCACCACACATTTTCACACTATTTCACACCACATTTAATGCTGCATAATAACGTCATCATGAGCGTACAACATTACGACACAGAACACAGAAGCCTTAGTTTTCTGTTGCAAAAAGAATGAATGCTCTAGTTATAATGGTTCGTCTTTTAGATCGATTAAAACAGGGTCATGCAAACGACGAACTCCTGCGGCCATCTATGGGACGTCCATTTTTTAAGGGTTAAAAACTTAAATGTCACAACCTAAGAAAACCTGACAAGCTTCCCGACATAGGATCACATGGTTTAATTTCTGCTATATGGAAAAAAACACTTACTGAGATGTCAGTCAGCAGCTTTCGTGCTGCTGCGGGGCAAGGCGTTCCTTCTGAGTTCATTTGGCAGCATCTCAGAGAGGATGCAGGTCTGATTTATGGCCCAAGTAATTCTGTGGATCAGCACGACTGTAATCAGAGACGTTTTTTTATATCTGGTCTGAGCTGCTGTCTAATGTCAGCTGGTACTTCTCAGTGAAGTCAGTGCAGGGCTGGGGGCTGCAGCCTGGGGTTACAGGACTGGGCTTACCAGTGGGAACAAAGATGGGGATAAGAACTTGACATAAGATGCTGGGAAAACTGATGTGAATCAAGAATTGGAAGCTGAGGGTCAGTTTCCTCAGAAGAGAAGGGGCGCCAGGACTAGTGAGTGAGATAAGGTCGAAGAATCAGGGTGAAATGAACGGAATACAGACGATGTGATAGACCCAAGAGATGCTTGACTCAGTTGAAAAATGGTCTGGATGATGCGTAGCTGCTGCTAACCTCAGCCAGGACTGCCGTTCACAGTGGGGTTCAAGAGAGTTCATGTGACCTGCTGCAGACATACAGACAGACATGGGATTTATACAGGGCGGGGCAGGTGTGACCGAACAGTAATGTCCTGTATTAGCTGAGCAGAGAAGAATGTCGTCTTTCAGCTGAGCGCTAACGTCACTTGGTGGTGAATAGTTCATGGGCTGCCTGCTGTTTGATGTCTGTCTGCCTGTTAACAAGTAGCCAGACACATGTGATGTATAGACAGACATCCTACAGCCAGTCTTGATTCATTCAATAGAGCTGATCACACAAATATCAAACTGGATCAAAGCATTCTTTCAGTGCTGACTGTTTACCCAAGCAGCATCTCCTTTAACAGCTGACATCAGAGGCTCGTTGCAGCTACAACGGTCCCTGCTTTTCTTAAGCCTGTTCTCTGTGTGTCTGTCCAACAAAACCTAGTTATGTAATGAGGACCTGGGCCAGATGAGCTGAAGAAAAGACTATTTAGCTCTCCACCTCTCTCCCCGCAGAGTGGAGCAGCTCAGCCATTATTCACTGGAATGTTTTCCTCCCATGTTTGTCCAGGGGGGCTGAGACCCTGAAGCCGCAGGGCTGACGAATCAGTGCTCTGTGTGAGTGTGTGTGTTTAACTGTCTGACTGTATTTTTTAATCTAGGTTAAATGATTCCATATTGACTGATGAGTAAGCGTTTATAGGAACTGAATAATAAGTGTTTTTTACTCATTAATTTTACCGTCAAACGCACCCTTCACTTAACCGCACGAGAGTTGAAACAACATCAGGGTTGCATCAAGGGGACATCTTATCTCGCCTCAACATTCCTACATGTTTTCCAAAGTAAAATTCAAGCACTTTTCACAGTGCATTTGCAAGCTTTTCAAGCCCCTTACAGCTGTGGTAAATTGCATACTTATATACAGTACATACACTCAGTGGCCTCATTAGGTACACCTGTACAGTCTACAACAATCCAATACATTTGTTCTGCCATTAAGTTTACACTTGATGACTATAATCATGTTTTTTGACACTGTCACAGTGTTATTTTTTTTATCATTTTGTACCTTTGTGATCATTCTTTGACTCCTCTCTGAATTCAGAGGTTTTTTCAGGTCCATAAACACAGTGCAAGCAAACTTTTCATGACTTTTTATTTTGTTCAACAGTTGGTTTTCAACAGAAGTTTGAGTCACAGGGTGGATAACTGAGAAACAAACTGTTTGTTTAACACATTCGGAGTGCACGCTTTCCATGGAAATGCAGCCTGCTTCATCTAAAGTAAGTTGGAAAAATGATAGACAACACTTTAACTATAAAATTAACTAACAGTTTGACATTCACTGCGGTGCTCTGTGGCTCTGTCTGTGCCCAGAGTATGCTATGCCATGAGAGAAAGCCAGAGAAGCAGCTCCCAAACTAGAATATCTAATGTATGTGTATGTGGATACTGATGTGGCAGTGCACCACAAATAAATGAATATAGGAATCCTTGATATGTTTAGCACTGAGGTCATAGGGTTGTTGTGCGAATGGTGTTTCTAATCTTCTACGACTTACTTAGGAAAGTGCAGACCGCCCCATGGTGAAAAGGTGCAGGTCCTTTTCGCATATTTTACGGAGGGCTGCTCAAGGATTTGGTTCTTGTTTCAACCAATTATTTTTTGTTTTCTAGCCCAGTATGTTATTGTCTGTTTGCCTCCCAATGTTCCATCAAAGGGCACTCATCAAAGATGACAGATCACACATACCCGGAGTCACAGGCAAGGCTCCAGTGGACTCGTCTTCATTTTATGAAAAGGCAAACGCAATACTCTCTAACTTATTTTATTTATTTAAAAAGTAAACTATTCAGTTAGATAGTTACTTATTATTAAAGTAGTGCAATTACAAGCATTTTTAGGCCTTTTAAAGCCAAACACAAAACCTTGAGAACACCACATTAAAATACAAGTATTTTCAAGGATTTCCAGCATTCATACAAACCCTGTTGCTTTTTCTAAGTAGGCAGTCAGGGCTTTACATTTTCATCTACATTAATATCAGTTTTATACTTTCATAAATACAAAACCCCCACAAATGTCAAAAGCACAACAAACTCCAAAGAAACCACAACTTTAGTTAAATTCTTGCATCAACAAGTCCATAAATTGTCATGTGTCCTTAAACATGACATTTAGCCAACTCTTACTTACTAACTCACTGTTAGTCACTTTGGATTAACTCAGCAGCTAAATGCCAGAGTGTGACTGTAAAGGATTTTAAAATTTCATCATGTGCTGCCCTCGGGTACATCCTGCAGCTTAACACCAGTAGATGATGTTCTAAACCCTGTGGTCTGTATGAAAGGCACGGTATGTACAGTTATGTAAATGTAAAAAAACTTCTTCTCACTCAACCAGCGCAGACTGTTGCTCAGCTGGGTGCAATTACATCAGGTAGTTGACTGACATCGAGGCCAGCCAAATATTACACAGCAGTAAAAACAGGTGGACTTCAGTTCTGGCTTTTGATACAGTACGTTTGTATTGGTTAGATCGTACTGTATGTTCCTAATAGTTGAGACTTCCAGCAAATGGTAAGTGCATTTTGTTATAGTCTGTCAAAGCACGAGCAGAGTATGCTTATATGGTATTTTACAGCAGAAGAAAATGAGATGCCCTTAAATAAAACGTTGTTGCACCACATGGCTGACCTTTGCAATAAGATAACCACCGTTTAACTTTCTCCTGTCGGCACGTCGCTGACGTCCCTCCACCAGACGTTCTCTGTCTCGCCTCATCTTCCAGAACTCATCTGAAATGAATGAGTTCTTGTTTTGTGTATTCATGTTGTCACATTGGTGTAAATGCATGGTTTGTGTATATTTAGACTCTAAAATGACTTTAGGTTAGTGCAAGAAGGGCTAAATATGAAACATTTATGAGGCTGTGTCAACCAATCACACAGACACTTGACAGCAAAACAGCTGGAGATGAACAGTGTCAAGGGGGGACACACTGCATGCACTGCTGCACAACTGTACTGAGAATTATTATCTCAGCAGTGCTGGGAACAAAATTTCTTATATCAACATCCTAAATAATTTGAAGCACTGCAGGCACCAAACTGTTAGTCTCCATGGTTAGAGAAACTCACCTTCCAGCAGCCATTAAAATTAAAGCACAGCACATACAGTACATACATATAATGTATAATATGTACAAATAAACACAATCAGTCCCCTAAAGAAACAGATGCTGACCTGGACGCAGAAGAAAATAACTTCCTCACATTACAGAATGATCACACGCTTACAACAGTGACTCAGCAGTGATTGTTTGTGCTGGGATGTAGCACATGTGTGAGCTTATGTCTTACTGTAAGAGGGAAAGAGGAAA
The DNA here is from genome assembly GCA_035609425.1 of Epinephelus awoara. Lineage (NCBI taxonomy): Eukaryota > Metazoa > Chordata > Actinopteri > Perciformes > Serranidae > Epinephelus > Epinephelus awoara. Next base: position 23,550,814 of record CM069314.1, on the reverse strand, counting down.
AGGCTGCTGGTGGTACTGCGAGCCCAGATTGAGGGCCAGATGGTTTCACCAGCAAACAAAACTATTGGGCACACCCCTTGCCTCTCTGCCAGTTTGGTATGGTGACTGGCCTGAAGCCACATGACCAAACAACCAGCATCTCTATGGCCAGCCAGTGGCACATGTATTACTGCTTGTCTTCTATATATTTTTCTTAGCATCATACCCACCTTATTTAAATGTTCTTTGTTGTATGTTAAATGATGACCCAGATGAAGACCAAAAGCCTGAAATGTGCTGGTCTGACAGTAAAGTTGTTCTTTATACTACAAGTGTAGCATAGTAGTGTAGTTTCTAATCTGTTGGTAGAAGAGTGGACAGTTTCTTCTGGGGACTGAGAGGGCTCCTGCATGGCACTAAATCATACTAATGGGACTGCAATAAACAAGTATGTTTGTTAATGATTAATCTGTAGATTTACTGTTTACTTTATTAGTTGCAAAAACAGTACATACTAAACTGGGCTATAACTATACTTTCCACGTGAAATAATGTGAATTCAGCCTGTCACTTTATGATATTTTGCTTTATTACCGTTTACTTATTATGTTGCATTGTGTTTTTACCAATGCTTTTTGTTTGCACTACCCCCTTTGCCACTGTAATGATGCAAATTTACCTGCTGTGGGACTGAGAAAGGATTATCCTATTTTCTCTTTCTCAATCCATTGGTCTACAAAACATTAGAAAACACAGGCAGTATCTTAGAGCCTGCAGTGACTTCATCAAATGTCTTGTTATGTTTTGACAACATTTCCAAACCTAAAAATATTACATTTTTACAATAATGTAAGACCAAGGAAAGCAGAAAAGCCTCATTTGCAAAACTGTAAATGTCAAATTTGGTTGTTCAGGCAATGTTGCGACTATGCGAATGTAATATACATGCACGCCCATATCCTCAAGCCCCTTAATGTCCTCTATCACAGTTCTTGTAGACTAACTACAGGTGAAATTTCTAGAACCTATCATCGTTTCCTCTATGAGAAGGTAAGGCTGCCATCACTGACCATTTGAAGAGAACAACACTGTCTTTTTTTGTTATTATTTACAAAGCTATCTTGATAAGCTACCATCTTCTTTATCACCGTTTTTAAGACTTAAAAATATGGGATACCATATTTGTTCACAAGATTGTATTACTTTGAAGATCCTGTATGTGAACACAAGTCTGGGGAAAACTACATTCACCTATTATGCCCCACAGGGGTGGAATAAACTTCAGGATTCCCTTAAACTGGACAAATTTCTGACCCCAAAACAATTTAAGCTTTCACTGAGCGGCGCTTTATATAATGAACACTCCTGCTTTTCTTTTCTTTTCCTTTTTTTGTAAGATATTTTTTCGGGCATTTTTAAGCCTTTAATCGATAGGACAGATGAGTGTGAAGGGGGACAGATGAGCGTGAAAGGGGGAGTGACATGCAGCAAAGGGCCACAGGCTGGAGTCGAACCCAGGCCACTGCGGCAACAGCCTTGCACATGGGGCGCCTGCTCTACCACTAAGCCACCGATGCCCCCACTCTGTCGGTCGGTGTCGGTTTTGTCTATGTGAAATTTACGTGTTTTACTGTTCATGTTATCTTGTGTTTGTGTTGTATTTATGTTTTTACTGTATTTACTTTTTATTGTAAAATGTAGAGCAACATTGCAAAAGGTTATCTATCAATTTGAAATTTTTGCTTGGATAATGACAAACGATTAACTAATTACAAAAATAGTTGCTGAATAAGTTTTAGTTGATCGGATAACTGACTAACAGACTAATAATTGCTGTTCTACATAGTAATGGGAACCACAAAACAGTGGTAGGAATGCAATCAAATGAACGTGCACACACACACACACACACACTGAGCTTTCATGGGCAAGTAAAATGGAATTAGGTTTCAAGGTGAGAGGTCACGTGCGAGTGACACCATACAAGACACTTTCCCTTAATGGACACTTGAACAGATGAAGCCACTGCCTCTTTCAGTGAATACTGTACTGTCCCTGACCGGGTGTGTGTATGTGTGTGTGAGTCCACAGGTTCAACGAACACCCCTTTTATTTTAGAAACCTGTAGTATTTCTGCTACTACTTAGGCCATTTGGCAAAAAAAAAAAACACACACACACACACACAAAAAAAAGAAATGCCATAAATTTGTAATAAACTCAAACCAGAAATATGTTTTTATATCAAGCCTGCTTTCCAATGACTTTGAAGACTCACTGGGTATATCCCAAACATCAAAGAGCCAGGACTTTTTCTGTCCAACTATAAATGTATCCTCCCATAAAAACCAGCATTACGTCACAGCAAAGAGCTTCCTGCCTTTAACCTGTGTGACTCCGCTGCCGATGAAAAGGCAATGATAGCCGTGAAGAAAATCAATTGAAGCATTCAAACAGGTTGTTTATGTCCTATCAGTGATAGGTGAAACGTCTCTGAAGTGGCCATCAACCTGCCAAGAGGGCTGGGGATTGTTGACAGGGCAACAAGTCATGATTAAAAGGCTAGCAGAGAGAAAGTGTGAGGAAACAGATAGCAGCAGGGAGGGTTAGTTAAATCCAGAGCTCATTAGTTTAGCACCTTTGCAGTCTAAATTGGCAAGGACATATTGACTATCTGCACAAGAGTACAGGTGAGTACAGGACAGCCTGGCAGCCACAGACAACTTTAAGCTACAGTAGCAGCCATCAAAGGGATGCCCAACGTCTACCCTGTAGACGCAACAACACTAATCCTTTTAGGAGAGCTGAGATCAGCAGCTAAACTAAGCAAACCTCACTCAGTCAATCCCATTGACAGGAATGTTCCACCATCGAGTCAGGAATAGTGGCAGAGGTCACTCTGTATCCACGCTCTGCTGCATGAGGCCTTCACTGCTCTGAACTGCCTGCAAAACCTAATGCTGCTGAGAGGTTTGCAACCAAAAGGCAAAAAACAAGTACTCAAAAATTACAAAGCAAAACATGTTGTTTGTCTGTGATCTTTAGAACGCCACAAAATTAGTTTTCTGATGTGACAGCCGGATGACATTCTTTGTCAGTGCCTTCCAAAACTATTACAAATCAGGGTGTATAACACATTAGAGCTGTGCAATATATTGCTCTATATTAGATACCAACTTGTGTGATAAACACTTGGCAAAAGACTGCAATACAGCACTCTGAATATAGTAACTGTGTAAAATTACATTTTGTCTGTAGGCGCTATGTCTAATTTTGTTCTGATACGTGCCATGCTGTTAACTCTCTGGCCAGTCAGACAGAGCCTTCACTGTAAGGCATCGTCTGATTGGTCTGCATGCATGCTAGTATGGGTTATTAGACTAGTGCTGCTGTTCTACTCTCCATGGTTGAAAGAGGAAAGTGTGACACGATAAATGCAGACTTCAATGTGAATGTCAGAGGGGAACCTGTGCCTCAAAATACAGTAGCATGTCAGCCATCAGTCTGGCAATATTTTGGATATAGGAGAGACGATGTGGCACATGTAAAGATACTGTGCAAGTCTGAGCCAGGTATTAAATATGTACTTTCATCGCAGGTAAGATCGTTATTGCAAAATTCAACAATGTTATCACATAATGCATTTTCTTCATATTGTGCAGCCCTTAAATGAATGATGTGACAAAGCTATGGTTAGAATTTGATTCCGATTAGGCACTTGAGCATCTATTATGGTTTGGGTTAAAATAACTGCTTTGTTAACATTAGGGGACATCCATTATCGTGGTAACAAGGGCTGCATGATATGGGAAAAAAATCATATTGCGATAAATTTTTGACAGATTTCTATATGAGTCACAATTTTAGCAAATGGTTATTTTTGCATTTATTTTTCACTAAAAACAAAAAACAAAAATGATGATTATTGGATTTTTCCAGGGCTCTGTGACAAAACACAGACTCCTGGTTGGAAACAAGACACAAACAGTGGCCTCCTAAATTTCAGTCCGACGTTTTGTTGACCTATCGATTCACCCAGACCTCCTCCCTAAACAGACTTTGACACTCTATAATAACATCACTTGATTTCGTCCTTTGCTTCTTTCTCATTATTTAATGTGCTAGAGAACTTTGTTATTCAATTGTTAACATATGTTGTTTCGGGGCACTTGCGAAGACAATTCGTTATGTTATTTTTCCTGGGCGGACAGTCTCAAAGATCTGACAGAATCTTTCTTCTTGCCTATAAAACTGGCAAGTCCCTCCCTTGTTCTTGTAGCCACTTCTTCTCTCATGTCCCTCTGCCTGCCAACCGAGCAACATGGGTCAACTGGTCGTGTCACATTTTGGCACCAAACCCCAATCTCAGTATGGGGACAGGAACCACTCTGCTGGGGATGAACTTTGAGGAACAGCTTAGTGCTATGTTAGATCCCGTTCCACTCAGAATATGCGAGACTATCCCAGACGTTTCCTGCAGTGCGAATGTGTTGTGACCTTCAACCAGGGCGTGCGCCCCTGTGAGTAGTAACCCAACAGGCCGGAGCTGGGAACGAGGCAACGTCAGTCCCTGTAACGCGAGACCTCGGCAGTAAGTGGGAGAGGTGACGAGGGGAGAGGAGGAAAGGGGAGATTAGTACAACAGTATCCAGGTAACGGTCGTAAACACTGTCAAAGCAAGACTGAACACGGAGCGAATCAAAGCACGAGACTGTATAATGACATGCTGACAAAGACCAGCTATTGTGGCAGTTAAACAACTAGAGGGATGAAATTACTCTGCGTGTTTATATGCATGCTGTGCGGTGTTTTGGCAAAGAAAGTAAATATTACACCTGCCAACAGCATTCATGCCATCATAGACCAGCCTTGGACTGCTGATCTTTTCGACTGGATGCACTTTCACGTTAAGGAATCCTTGAGAATATCTCCTTCCTCTTCTTCAACTTCCCCCTCTGTCTCTGTGTTAACTATATACAATGTGTGCTGGCCAAAAATGATGCTGGCACATCTATGAGGCCTTTTTTCTGCCCTGATTAGGCGGATACACACTGGGCTGCAAGACTCCATGCACATTCTGAACATATTTTGTCTTATGGCCCACATGTCCACAATCAAGACATTCTGTACTCAATGAACTCAGTATTACAGACATCTGAGGGGAAAAAAACAAACTGCAATGTACACCTACATCTTTCCTCAGACTGTAAAAGCACATCCTGCGATGGCGCTCTCCAAAAGCACACAGTGCTCTTTTCAAAACACTCAGAGCATGCAGTCTGACGATGGAAAATGTTAGCTAGTAAAAACGCTGGAAAAGTGAGAGCCCTTGGAAATGCATGCGCTGAATGCGGCAGCTCAAGCTGTCCAGCACAGGTCTCTGAGGAGGGTGACGCAATACAGGACGGGAGGGGAGGGGATGTTGAGGATTGAGGAGAGGGGGGCACAAATATGTTGACTATTACGAGCTCAAGGCCCCCCTCCTCCTCCTCCTCCACCACCACGTCCGCGGCAGTCCCACCCAACGCTGAGGCCCATCTGGAGCGCCTCGTGACCCGGCTGATTAAAAGCAGTTGGGGCCTTTCGGTGAGATACGGCCAGTGGAATGTGGAGACTGTGGAAAGGCCCGGAATAAGTGTGTCTAAGAGGAGTGTGAATTTCTACAGTGTGAATGATATTCATGCACACTGATGTGTTTGCATGCACGCATTCGTGTGTACTGCATCACATGTGTGTGTGCAGCCACATGTCCATTACTGCCAGTCGTTAGCAATCAATCAAATCAGAGAAGAAAAAACCCTGGAGTTCGGGTGATGGATGCCCCCACTGGGACTTACGGGATGGCTGCATGAGAGCATCTCTGCACCTGAATCACAGCTCTACATCCTACTGTTTCTTGACCCTATTAGCCTCTACACACACCCATACACACACACACACACACACACACACACACACACAGGTTAATATAGATAGATATAGTGTTAAGGATTGTAGCCATCAACCTCTACAGCAGGACTATTCTATATTGCTCAGGGGGCCACATTTACAGAAAGCTAAGGGCCGAGGGGCCCGGACATTTCCCTGAACTATTATTCTTATTATGTATGAACACTTGACACAACACGCCACCACACTATGTCTTATATAAATGATGTTCAGACTGATGGAATAAATGTCTTGGGACCATTTAGTAGTTAGCGTTTAGGTTCTTGGTTAGTCTGAAGAGTTTTGTAGGTTGTAAATGTTACTGTATAATACATGCACTTTCATTTCTTAGATCTAGACATGTTGGTAAACATTTTTAAAACCATCTGCTTCGGGTCTGGGCCCCTATTCTCAAGCTTTAGATAGCTTATTAGGGTGTTGCATTTCACATCGCCGCTATGTGAATAAACTGAAACTGAACGAAGTTTTCAAAACTTGCATTGCAACTTACATTTACTGTTCATTCACATGTTTGCAGCCTCTACATAAACCTCTCTTGACCTCGTCTTTGTAAACAGCCTGCAGTTCAGGCGAAGATTCACTGAATTTTTTGTATCGTGACTGCGGGTCTCAGCCGAGTCATTCATGGTTTCCCAGCTGTGCTGAGAAGCGCAGAATTTAATGTTTTTTACAGGATCTGGTTAGTGCAAATGGTTTATTTATGGCTGAATCTTAAATGGGACGTGTAGAATAAAATGATTTTGATGTAGGGCTGTCACGATGATGGAATTTCCCCCATGGCGATTAAGGGTCAACAGCATGATACACCGTAAAACTGCCATTTTTTTGTGGTTTTTGCAAATGATTTCATTTATCCTGATTTTTGTGACTTTTCAATACGCTTTATTTTTCAGCTATTATTGCTGCTTTAAGACGAAACAGTTTTAAAACAAATTCAAAACTCGTTCTTGTTAAATGTGGAACACAAAAGGGCAATGAGGTGCAATACGGGGTGCAGCGTTTTATCAGCTGAAACTCTTTGGTTGCATCTGGTTGCTCTGATACAGAATATCTGTGGAAGTTAAAATGTCTGTAACTATGTTTGATTTGTCAACATCAAGAAATTGCAATATTGCATGACAGCACTATTTGCATGAAACAATTTCAAGCGTAGATTTGGTCACATTTACTGAGGGAAGTGCTTGTCACACTTTTATTGTTATTACAGTTTCTGACTTTGACAAATGATGTAATTTTGGCAATATTTTAAAGAACACATGTCTTTCAACCCTGCTGGCGGGTTGCTGTGTTCAAGGGCAATTAGGCCAAGTGTGCAGAAGCACTCCGCTGCTTTGAGGGATTTATTCTGGCAAAATGTCCTATATTTGCACGATTTCTTTCTTCTTCAGATTATAAATTTAATTTATTTGGAAAAAGAACCAGTGGGCTGGCCAGTCTGGCTTGATCGACCAGTGGGCCGCCAGTTGAATAGGCCTGCTCTGCAATAATCACAGCTAGTAGAAACCAAACGTCTCCTCCACTTATGCTAAAATGTCTCTTCCTGGCTCATCTACCAACCCATCTGCGCCTCATCCACCCCAGACCTGGCAACCTGGCTCTCCACAGTCTCACCCTCCAAACCAGAAGGTATTTACTAGGTGCGCTTGTCGTGCAGCATCACCTTTATCCAAATGAAAACCAGGCTGAGAATCTCATGGCTGCCGATGGAGCATGATACAAGAGCCCACGGTTGATCTTAACTGCTCTGGTCCCACTAGGGGATCCTCTGTGCGGTTAATGTTAAGCTTAACATGTGTTTTACTGCTTAATTGAATAATGAAGCGATGAGAGAGGAGGAAAAACCACACGGCCGAGGACTGCACCGACAGGCTGCCAGGGGAGGATTGTGCGGTGAAGGCCGAATACTTTGGTTTTAAAGCGGCCTTTTTTATAAGCGCTGTGGCTACATGTCTGTCAGTGACACTTTCATTATCTTTCATATATGCCAAAACTAAATCCTGTCAAGAGGAGAAAAAAAATGACCACTCCCACCTCCCTTTGTTACACTCTATCCATCAATGTGATCACAAAAGAAACTGTTTTAAGTGTAGCATCATGTTATGTAATTAGATCCATGCTTCGTAATTTAGTTTGGCTAATATAAGCCAATTCAATCCATGTTAACTGGCGTTTTCACTAATGGAGCCTTTTCAAAGTCCATCTGGCAGCCTGTTTTCTTCCCGTAACTGTTTGGATGTTTGGCTGTTCCGCACGTATTTGTTGCTTTTTCCATCCCATTTGTACACTGTGTTGAATCATATTCAAACTGTGGCGCAACAAAATAACAGGGAATGTCTCCTCGCAAATTAACTTTTAAGCACTGATTAATTTGCAGGTGTTTGGTGCTTTTTTTTTTTTTTCAGGGAAACTGAAACACACAAAAAAGAGGCATTTTTTCCTGGCATGTAAGCTCTCTCATAATCAACACGACAAAAAGATGTATTAGCAGTTTGTCTCCCAGTCATAGTAAGAGGAGAAAGTGCTGACAATGTGGATGTATGCCAGCCTGGACAGGAAGTGCTGACAAAGTCACACCCCTGTCACTACCTCGGCTGACCCTCAACAGAGAATAAAACATGTCAAAAACTGATGGTAGTCACAGCAAACAATAAAAAACAGAGCAGCCGTCCAATTAGATTTACGGCCTGGACGCACATACTCCTTGCAGGGTTTCCTACTATTTCAATATTTCACCCTGCAATGGAAATGGCACCAGTTTGATTCCTGCAGCAGCTGATTTTTATCCTACACCACCTCAACCTGCTCCAATTTGCACATAAATCCCAGAGATGCAAATACTTCAGTTAGAAATAATAATATCACACAACAACACGATTAAATCACCATTAACTCGAACACGTGCAGGACCATATGCAGACACAAAACAACACACAGAGAAGCCATTTGGCAGATGGGTCGGAGACTGTGAAGAAGGACTGGGAGCAGAACTGAACACAGCAGGTCTCCAGGCCATGATGACCACACCCAGGCCCAGCTGGTAACAATAAAAACCTCATACTCCTCATCTCTTCCTCTTTTCCTCCATCTCCTATCCTTTATTGTTGCTCCTTCTCACTGCACCTCACAGCACATTAAAACCTCAACTTTAGGATCTCAAGCTTTAGCCCCGCGTCTCTTTTCCTTGGCACCGCTCTTTCTTTTTTTCCTGCCTTTATCAGACTGTTTTCTAATCATCCTCAGGCCCCATTTAACAGGAGAGGAGAGGGAGTGTCCACTGCATTCTCCATCACCACAGTAAACACTCAAGTCAACTGAGTGAGCCATTCTCTCTGGCATGCACGCACAGGCCCCTTTAAAAAATAGAAAGCCAAAGGAAAACAGCGAGGCAGAAACAGATGGATGTCATTTGTGTAATAAAGACAGACAATGGCAGCGAAATAGCTTTCCTAAAGCGGGCGGAGAGGTATTCAGATTTGCAAAAAATAGCAAATTTGGCACCATCTTCCCCTGGTGACCTCTGCTGTGACACTGTCAGATTGGTTTTGCTTGCAATTCATCACTGTTGATTAGTAAATCAGGGCTCAGCCTATCTCCATCGGAGGACCGTAGGTGTGGAGGTGATCTGAATGCTAATGCAGCGCTGTCTCGTCGGCATCGGAACAAAGCGGACGGTGCACACTGACTGACACTGGACAGAGGGCATCATTATCGCTGTCTGGAACGCTGTAAAGCCCGTATCGCCTGGCCAATAGCGTGCTCTGGCACTGAGCAGGCAGCCAATTAACGCCTCTTTTGCTGGGATGCCTCAGGGCTGTGTGAGGAAAACAGAAAAATATGCCGGGCTCACCATTTTATAGAAGAGCTGGAAGGGCATGATGCCTGATTTGAGTTTTTTAAATATTTAACACCATATTGCCTGCAAACTATTCTCCTGAAGTTACTGATCAGTCCGTGTTAGCTCAATGACACTGTGAAGGACAAGCTGTGATAGCTGTAGCAGAGAAGAGTATAGAGAGGGTGACCGACACACACCAGTGATCTATGGATTCTCTGTCAGAGCTCTGCAGAGGGATTATTCATCCCCCCTGCTCCACCCTCTGACTGTCTTACACGACGCAACTGCTCTTAGTAGGCTGATTGAGTTTAGATGTACCGTGCACCACAGTGGCTGGTTCTGGAATTCAAAACACACACATGTAAAGAAAAAAAAAAATCACCATAGCAACCCCATTCTCTTCAAGTGTGCCGGCGATATTTACAACCTCACCTCGAGAGGGAGAGGGAGCCTGGGGGGGGGGGCAAATTGTGTAATCACTTATAGATGAAAACAAACAACACCTTAGAATAAACACAGTCACACACGCTCTCCTGCACGCACACATGCATGCACGGAGAGCTCCACCCACTGGCGAGGCTCCTCCCAGCCCTGTCTGCATTGCACCAAAGAGAGCTGCATCTTCTCCAAGCCGGTTTTTCATCATCCCGGCCAAGCAGACTCAGCAGCATCCAGCTACTTCTTATTCATGTCCTCCGCTGTCTTCTCTCCTTTTCTCTCCTCCGGCTGAGAAGAACACTTGAAATATTACAGCATAAAAGCGCCATCCTTATCTGTGTTACCAAGGTTACAATGACAGTGTTTCTTAGTATTGCTGAGCCAAGCCTCTAGAAACACTTTCTATTCAGTTCTGCAATTCTGCCACACACGCCTTTACAAACAGCATCCCTGTATGTTTACTGCAGCTCTGTGCACATATGTCGCAGGGATTATGTGTCTGTGTGCAGGCGTGGGGAGGGGGAGAGAGGGGGGGTTACTGTGGCAGCATGAGGTGAATCAGCATTCTGTTCACGCCGCTTTTCACTACAAACTGAGCCAAACTGCTGAGGACTACAGTGCAGCTCAAATTTACGACCACAGGCAGACATGCCCCGAGTCTACGCAGAAGAAAACCCCGTAGTCTGCAGCTGCACAGAGGGACAATGACACAGCAAGAGTAGCCAGGGGAGGGATATCTTACATTTCTTGGTGCTGGGGTATCAAATATGACCTATTTTTGAAGTGGAGTAAAAACTACGAGCTGATTTAGCACAATCTTTGGCATTCTGACAATTTTAATAATTCACCGTGACTATTTTTGACATTACTTCACACTTGACATAAATTTAGTTTTATTCTGGATTAACATGTTTATGTTAGCACTCTTAATGCCACACACATCTTCCGTAACGTAGCTGCTCGAAATCATTGTAGAAGTATAAATTACAAAATCAAAACATATGCCTTATTGGTGCTTGCAATATGATCCCATCAAGATGCTAAGAGATGCAAGTCAGAGGTTCAGGTATCTCAAGATAATCTTTGTCACGGGGCTTAAAACTGTCCTCTGTGTGTGTAAACATTAGCCTGGCTCAGTGGGAGGTATTGCTTCATAGTTTAATGCCTCAGTGCATCCTAACACAACACACATGCCGTACAGTTTGTCCACCAGTCAGCTGCACATATTTCAAAATGCATCTCCTCCTCTAGAGGGAGGCTTCACACTTGAAAGCAATGCCTTAATGGTTCTCTACAACAAATAAATCTGAAGAGGCATTGCGCTGAGGATAGAGGAAACAAAGCTTTATCAAAACAGTGATGCTTCTACAGACATGATCAGGTGCAGTGTAGCAGCAATCTACTCTGGACTATCTCTGTCACTGTCAAACAAGGATGTCACTATAACCAATACTTCAATGCCAAGTCAGTGCCAAACTTTGAAAACTTGAAGGTATTCATTTTTCTCCAGAACTGTAGGTACCCATAGACTGTAAATATCATGGATGTAGCTGCCGTGACGTCACCCATTGGTTTGTGAACTCCCGTTTTGAAGCCTCAAATTCAGCATTTCAGCCATTGCCAAGCCTTAATAAAATGTAAACTGGTGACTTGTATAAACACTCAGTTGTCAAAAGGGGGAGATTAGCTATAGAGACCAAAGCTGTTTTTCGTACCAGGCTGTGAACACGTTTATTTTTGCCATTAAGTTGAGCATTTTAACATAGGGGTCTGTGGGGGCTGACTAGCCTCAACTGGCCATTCAAGGAACTGCATTTTTTTGTTGGCTTCTATTTTCCGCCCCGGAAGTTGCCACTTGTAGGTACCACAGGTAATGAGAAAGCAATATTTTTCAGACCTGATGGGCAGCACTTACTTACACTCCGCCAAAAGAAGAAGAAGAAGAAGGCCGACCAACATGGAAAAACAATGACAGCATGTGGAAGATGGCGACAACTGCAGCTACAGTGACAGCTCCACCTCGACTTGTCAAAAAGAAAAGAGGCCCGGAGCATCTGCTCTGAGCTCAGTGCTGCACATGCTGAGAGTTAAAAAATGTTCAACTTAGGGTAAAACACAGTGCTCATCACTGTCACTTTTTACCAAGTCATCCAACCCCAGTGGAGAGGGGACAAACAGCTTACCACAAAGACCAGCTTTAACATATTATATGTACAAGTGCAGAACAACAAAAATGGAGGAGAAATATGTTAATATATAACAGTGCAGGCTGTATATTAATACATGTTTCCTGGCCCACAAAATCTCATGGATTCACAAACACGAGTACTTTGCGTTCGAGGCAGATCATGAAGGATTAAGAATAAAATTTAAATTGAGTTTGATTTAAATGTTTTTAATAAGGGATTGTATGTTTAAGTACATGGGATTTCTTGTTTTTTATTTGTTTTTTAACCACAGTATCAAATTGGGCATGGAGAACTGTGGAATTTGGTGGTATTGGTATCAACTACTACATTCCTGGTATCATGATATGCCTGCTATCAAAACTTATCTGAAAAAGTGTCTCTAGATTGTGTTTTCTGCTACAATGAAATACAACACTGACCACACAGAATAGAAGGACAGAGCTGAGTATGAACTGCTGAAACTCAGCAGAATAACCAGGTCAGTCTTCTTCCCAACTGATAGAAGTAATGCACCAAAAAACAACCAGCAAACATTTGTCATTTTCAAATATAGACGGCATTCTCACATTTATCCACCTTACAATGCCATGCGGCTTCATTTGGGACCACATTAAGATCTCAAAGGAGCGAGGCAAATCCTTCAGATTGATTGATTTTATGCCTGAGACAAGTGTATAAGGAGCAGGCAATATCACATCTTAGGCTGAAGACAAGAGTTGTTGCCCGTGGCTGAAAAGATAAGCTTGTCAGTTATCACTGACATGCTGCAACTGTCAGGCGGAACAGTTCAACACAGAACAATGTCCATGAATAAAACCACGGGGATGAAACAGAAAGAGCAAATTAACTCTGTTCTTTTAGCATTACAGTATAAAGGACTTCCCAGAGGGAAATATGTGCCACATAGGCACATGTGCTACCATGAGACTGGTTAAAAGTTGTCTTCTTGGGACTGATTTGGAAGTTTTATGACTACCCTTCCCTCCCTTTTTCCCGCCTCACTCACTGCCCCTCGGCTGCTTTCATATGCTAATGGGAGGGCGATTGTGCGGGCCAACAGCCTGGAATTCCTCTCCACAAAAAAGAAATGGAGATGGAAGGAGAGAGGGGAGAAAGGGACAGACAGAGACTAGAAAAAAAGTGGGCTGATGCACATCAGAGACCCAAATCAGTGTCCAAAGAAAGGTTGGATACAACAGTACAAAGAGCCCAGGGGTGGCTTTTTACTCGAGTGTGTTTTTAGCATTTGTTAGTTTACTAGTTTAGTATGGCTTAGGGCTGCAACAAATAATTATTTTACTTACTGATCAAATTCACAGCTAGAAAATAGACTATTATCAAGTCTGGGCAATGACAGATAGTATAAAAACTATTTATCACAATTTCCCAGAGCCTAAAAGGACATATTCATATTACTTGTTGTGAGTCCAAAACTCGTGAATGTTTTGGCATTATTGCAAAAAGACAATTAATTGCTTATCAAATGTGTTGCAGATCCATTTTCTGCTTTTATTCTGGGGGGTTTTTCTATTTATCGACAAAATATTTTAGCACTTGTTTTGCTTCCCATTAACCCACTTTTAGAACTGTCAATGGCTGTTGAACACAAAATTTTTCTGGACACTTTTCAAACTTATTGTTGAAACTGTGCTAAATTTTAAGATTTTTGAGTGTTTCCTTACTTTTAGAATAGTCGACTCGTCCAAGTTTAAACATCCGTTTAAACATCAGGAAAATTAGTCGTTAAGAACCAAATATTTTTACTATTCTCTTACTTTTTATAGACAAAACCATTGGGGTTAAAACTAAGGATTACCTTACTTACTGATCAATCTCTGAATTACTTTTATGATTAATTTATTTGTTGTTTCGTCTCTGGATTGTTAGAAAATAGTGAAAAAATGCCCATCAAAACTTCCAAACTGATCAAAGGATATCTAATTCAATATAATAAAATACAAGAAAAATAATTACCAGATATTGCCCTCCTATTAAATCATCTGAATTTTTGTTATATCTTGCTGGCCTTGTGTCTTTGTCCACAAACAGCATAGTGGGGCACATGGGAAGCCCTGTCTGCTGAGTTGGGTGTGGTCCATCACTTCAGGGATGTCAGTTTGAGGTTGCTTCCAATGCACCGCTGAGGAAGCCATCCCCCCACATAAAGAGCTCAGAGCAGGGAGCACCCAAACAAAGAGGACATGCATGTCACCCTCACATCCAGCCAGCCACCTCAGCCCAGCCCTTCAGAGCTAGAGAGCAGGTGGGCCAATTAGGGTCCCCAGGGCCCCCCCCTCAACTAGATGCGAGCAAAGCCCTGTATAATTGGTTTCCTCATCTATGAATTATTAATCCTGGTTGCTCTTTGAGGTTTTTGACAGAGTAGGGTCGTGACAGTGCGCCCTCTGACACACAGACTCTCCTGTTTAACCCCCCAGTGCCATGTTAAAACTAGTCCTCAGAACAAAGTGGGGAGACTCAGACATGGTCAAGGGCTCTCACAACAACCAGCGATGGATTACTGCTATCTTTGTTTGTTTAGAAGAACATCTGCCATAATGGGCACTTTGAAATGATGTAGCTTGAGTATGCAACCATTTAAAAGTCTAAAGGAACATTATCTTACATCTTACATGTACTATCATATTTTCAGATATAATCGGAGCAGGAAGTGATGCAGAAAGCAACATTTTACAGCAGCCCTTTTTAACAGCCTGTTCAAGGCTGGAAATTTGCACCGTTATTACACAAATGTACAAACACAGGATGGGGGGGACAGAGTTGACTCGCCTTTAAGCCAGCAGCAGAGGTAGTGACACAGCTGAATAAACGTCTGTGTGAGCTGGCAGAACAGGATGGGTGTGACATTTTGACGACATCTTCTGTGTGCCACCCACTGCCGGGATATTAAAAAAGCAGCTAACGGCAGTTAGCAGCTAACTCAAAGATGAAGAATAGCAACCAAAAATGTCCTGAAATTGGGTTGATAAAGAGGTTCGGGAGCTCCTTACCCTCCGAGCAGAGGACGAGATCAACTTCCATATAACAGAGACAGTAAATAATTATTATTACAATGTTATTCCATTCCATTATCACTGTTTAGAAAGTACTGCCGGACTGCTTTTTGCGACACCGTGTAGATTTGCTTCCCAAATACAGCATGCTATCAAAAATTACACACTGGGGCAGCATTATACAGGTGTTGCTTGGTTCTGTGTAAAAATGCAGAGTCAGCGTAATGAAGGGGTCTTTATTGCAACAGTATTGCGGGGTCTCTGCGTAAAATGGGCTGGTGTAATCCAATAGTTTGATTTGATGGGATTGGCAGTGAGGGATGCATTGGTCCATTATCTGGATGCGTTTTTATAACACCTGTCGGTGCAAAATATAACAACCTCTAACAATTATTTTCATTATCAATAGGTCTGACATGTCAAAGACTGACCATCACAACTACCAAAAGTCTGACACCTAAAGATACCCAATTTAAAATTCTGTGAGGCAAAGAAAAGTAGCAAGTCCTCTCATTTGACAAGTTAGAGCCAGGGAATGTTTTCTTAATTAAAAAAGAAAAAACAAAAAAGAAAGATTGATTGATTATTTTTCTATTGAGCAACAAACCCATTAACTGACAAACTGTTTCAGCTCTAAATAGTTTTGTGACTGTTTTTCATTCTTTTTTTCACTGAGACTTAAATGGATGCTATTGTTCATTAGTATGCTGAAGATCAAATGATAACAATCCAAATATTTTTGGCAGGCCAACATATTAATAGAGCCGAGGCCTTGCTGTTATTGGTGGCAGTGTTGTCGGTTCCCTGGCCGCTCTCCCTCTCGGTCTCACACCAGGTGTTAGCCTGTAAATATTTCATGAGGCCTCTGTGCTGTGCTACTGGCGCACAAAGGCCGTTTTCAGCGCCTCGGACAGCAGAGGCTCTCTGGAAACAGAGGCCTATCAGTTCGGCTTGGGACGCAAACAATTTTCAGCACTGCTAAAATTAAATTAGGGGAAGGGGCATACCAGAGAGCAGCTCGGCTGCATTGCTTGACACGGCAAGACTTCTTTACTCCTCACATCAGGCATTCCACAGCAAAATGAAAAAGGGGAGAGAGGGACAAAAATGCATGAAACAATGAGCTGTCTGTGTGAGTTCCCAGTGAAACAGCCGAAAAGGCATGTACATAAGACATGAAGTGTTAGTAAGGGTGCCAAGTTGACTTCTGAGCATATAGAGACAAATGGACACATACATAATAGCACCACAAAGAGCACTGTATGATAGAGAGAACGTCCATATTCATATAATCAGATTCACAGGCAAACACGTCATTCTCTGAACATAGACAGGCTTCAACCTTTGCACCCTTGCACTTAACATCCCATCCTCTTACAAGAGAGCATCTACTACTGGACTTTAACAGCCAGCCTTTGATCTGAGACTGCATCCAAAGGAGGAAAAATGTCAATGTTGTTTCACTTGTTGCGAAATATTTTAATTGCAAGTGAGTGTGAAATGTCTTCATGTCATTTACTACACAAATTGCAAAGCTAAGAGAAAGACTGATACAAGTGCAAGAATGACTTGTTCAATAACTTGATAAGATAAAATCAAGTGTAGTATTGAGCCACCTGCAGCTGCACGAGGCACTCTCTATGCAAGAGCTGGGACACCCAGAGGTCAGCATGCCAAGCACTCCTGAGTCTCCAGTTCCACGCTGCACTCCTGAATGAAATCTGGCTATTAATACACAGGATGTCAGGGATGCCTTTCCTGGAGGACTCCAGAGAGCAACAGTGGAAAGAGAGGAAGACAAGCTCATTAAAACGAAGGGTGACTGGGGTTGGGCGATATGACAGTATATAACAGTTGAAATGTGTCCACCGGTGGGGCAGTTGTTTTGTTTTTTTCATGTGTATGGAAGTTTCAGATAAAAGAGGAAAATAATTATTAAAAAAATAATAAATGTGATTACGGATGATATGGTTATTTCAAACCATTTCTCAATTGAATTTACAGAACATTTACTGTATCATGATACAAACCTTTGCCATGATATACCATGTTAAGAATTTTTGGCCATATCACAAAGGCACAGACACCAAACCAACACCAACGAACTGGCGGCAATGAAAGCCAACTGTTGCATTGCCAAAGAGTTGCACTTGAACACACCTCAAAGAATACAGCCAACATCGACATAGCACACACATTCTGCGTTCTCCATAGCAGCAGGGGGCAGTAGTCTGCATTCATCATTCAAAAATGGAAACCAGAAGAAGGACAGTATGGAATCAAGATGCTAGTTAGCCTGTCAGCCAGAGTTGGATATTAACTTTTTTGTCCACCTGTCACGATGGCTGGCTGATTCCAAAACTCACCAGCCAGTCAATAGATAGCCATTGTTTTTTTTGGCTGGTGAGTGAAGCAAATCTACTGGCCACTTGTATATTCTACCAGCATTTTGCTGGTTTCTGCCGCCAATTTCCAGCCCTGCTGTCAACATTAACAACAAAACCCAATGTTAAAATTAAAAAGAGCAAAGGATATTTTCCGCACACTAGTCAACAATAACACAAACGATTACGAAGCATTTCTGCTTAAGAGCTTACCTAACAAGTTTGTTTCCATCTCTCACACTCTTGGCCTTGGTCATTTGTGTGCTTTCCTCACGTCTGTTTCTTTTCTCTTGCACTGAGCTGAGCTACCAATCAGTGACTTCTGTCACCAATGGGCTCCACTGTCTCCGACGCTGATTAATCATGCTGAACCAGCTGAAAAACAGCGGACAAGGGCCAACTAGTTCAAATGTTGTGGGACACACCATTGCGGAAGACACTATCTTGCAGCCAGAGGGTCACTAGTGTGATGTCTAAATAGCTGCCAGTTTGCCATATCATTAGAAACTAATGGGGCGTTGCGGCGGCCTAGTAGTTAGGATGTGTACTATACAAAGCAATCCCAAATTCCCCCGGTATGATTTCGGCCAGGGTCTTTGTTGAATGTCACCCCCTTATCCCTCTCGCCATGTTACCCATCTAGCTACTGTCACTATCAATAAAAAAAGACAAAGATTTATATTAAAAAAGAAAGAATAAACTCCATCTTTGCCTTGTCGATCCTACAAGTCAAATGCCTACAAAACAAAAATAAAACTGACCTGATTGCTCCAGGCGCAGTACAGATCGCAGATCAGGCTCCAGTTGTTGTTAAGCATACAGTCGAGAACTTTCAGATGAGCCATTTTACATTTTACTGATGATACCCAAGCTGCCCAGACACCTGCCCCTCAGCTGTGTGTACCAAACCCTGCTGTTCCCAGCGGCACCCTGCTGGCTGCAACGCTCCTCGATGCCACCTTGACGGAGAGGAGGGTGCAAGGAGGCGGGAGGGAATCACCAGCAGAAGGCGAAGGGTGCATCTCCGTGCCCATCTGCGAACCCAGCAGGCATCCTATCCGCCATGGCCGACGCCACCTCCGCGCTTCATTAGCAATATGTTAATGAGTCACGCCAAAAACTCAGGGGATTATTATAGATGTGTCTGAGAGAGGGACGCAGCAGGAAGGAGTTATCAGCAGTCCGGAGCAAAGAAGTCCACCTGAGTATCGCCGTGCAGGAGCGACATCACCATGGTTACGCAGCAGAATGCAGACTGACCAGTGGAGGAGAAGCCTAAAAGACGACGGAGCAGGCTGCACTTTTTCTTGTCATCAGCCACTGCATTTTGGTAACCCTCCCTCTTTTTGACTCTCTTCCTGTGATGGTGTCTCTTCCCAGCTGGCTGTGCCTCCCTGTGCTCGTCTCCGCAGTCGTACCAGGCTGAGGCAGCCTGAGAATCAGAGCAACAGAGGCTCTCTCTAATTCATCAAACGTCAGGCCGCAATGCAGGACACGACCAGGGACAAAATCATTTCCTTCTCTTGTCTCTGGCCACAGCTAAGGAAAGGTCTCTGTCATTGACTCAGCGTGCACCTTCCACTGCTGTCTCTCATTAAAGTGAAAATACACCTAAGGCTCATAACACCTCAAGAGGGGTTAAGTTGTCTGTGTGATCCTGTTAAAACCCACAGAGAAGATGACTATGCAACCTTTGCAAACCTGACTGATTCTGCACTTTGCCAGCAATGCGGGACTCTATCCCGCCTGAGTTATTTATTTCATTACTCTGCAAAAAAAAAAAACTACTTTGCAGGGGGTAGACTCCCTGACAAAAGGCAAGAGGAGTGCCGCAGCCCCCACCACCACTGCAAAGCAAAAACTCAGGTCGGCTCTCTTAAGCAAATTAACTTAAGTAAAAGACTTCCTGTCACTGTGGGATGTCAAAAAATCTTGCTTTTGAGGGAGGAAAATATGCCGGAAATGCACGAAGAGAGAATTAAGAAAACTACTGGATGCCAGTAAATAGTTGTCTGGGGTTGTTTATGTTCCTTCCACCCTTTGATGCTGTATGACGTCCAGATGGTTGTGATTGTGACATTAGCTGTGAGGCGGCTTCATCAGTGAGATGCTCTAAAGCTCACTTCAAATGAAAAACGCCACAACCGCTTAGGAGCAAGGAGTAGCCTGAGGTGGGGTTTGAGATATTCATACATTTTTAATAATCCTTTAGAACTAAGTTTAGACCCAGTCTCAGACTTTTTTTCTCTTTTCCTCATTTACACAGCCCCCAGGATATCAACTGACCACAAAAGCTCAATATTGTGGAAGAGGAAGTCTAAAACACAAGACACCACTGTGACAACTCTCGTAATTGCACAGGTGCAGCAACGCTTTCATTCAGAGATAGATATATCACAAATACAAGGGTAAAGACAACTTGAGTGATAATAGAGACACAAGACTGTGTGTTAGGTCATGAGGCTACACACACAGTCTGGTCAGAAAGGTCAGCCATGTCCCACAGGCCACACTCAGTGACCAGACATGGCAACCCTGGGCCCCACTACACACCATCAACAGACCAGTTGGGGAGGTGATCACTCACTGCTCTCCTCTGTTTGCCCCCCATAACTCTTAAACCGCCTAGCGTTCACAATGATCAACACTCAACCTCTTTGCTTTACTTAACTTGGGAGGCCAGACCCCCAGTGCGAATGATTCACTGGAAGAAGATGCTTATTCTCAAACCTTAAATAAAAAATGAGGCGAACTCAGCAGAACAAACCAAAAACTTGTTTTTGCTTTCATCACATAGGGGGTAAAACATGTAAGACACGACCAAAACAAATTCTCTGCGATCCAAAACTAAAATTAAAATGTGATGTCAGCCCAAACCGCCCAGCTGTCTCCAGATTGCCAGTTTCCTCTTGGCATAATGAAACACATCAGAGTCCCTGTTTTCCATCTTACACTTAAAACAAAACATTGCACATGCGTAAGAAGTCAAAGGGATTAATACAAGCAAATCTTCTTCACAAAAATATCTAGGTCAGGCGAATCTAACAAGTCGCCTTAATACAGGGAAACGTTCCAAAATAATAAACTACCTTTTGAATTAGGAGAAAAAAGACACTAAGCCACTATAAAGAGACACAGAATTACCCTAAAGACCAAAGCAACCAGGAAGAGACTAAAAATGACATAAAAAGACACAACAAGACCACAAGGAGATGCAAAGGAACTGCCAAGAGACACAAAATTACCTCAAAGAGACACACAACTACCCCAAAGAGACACAGTCACCTCAAAGAAACATAAAGCAACCACAAAATGACACAAAATTACCTAAAAGAGACACAAAATCACCTCAAAGAGACACAAAACAACCACAAAAGGACCTCAAAGAGACATAAAATTAACTCAACGAGACACAATATTACCTCACAGATGAAAAAACAACTACAAAGACACACAAACCCAAAAAAGATGCATAACAAATACAAAAAAAGAGAGGCAAAATCATTACAAAGCCTGTGTATTGCTCCAGTGTAGGAGAGGTGATGGGGTCTTCTGCATATCTCTGCTCAGGAACCATTGTCCCATAATCAGCTACAGTTTGTTTTGGAATAATTGCAAATGTAATATCGTACAACTGTCAGTGAACAACATCTCAGCAGCAAACCACTGTGACGACATGCAGCAACACGTGTATGAGCTGCAACTCCCCCTAATCAAAAGCCAGCAGCAGGAGGACAGCAAAGAGTAAAAGCATGTGCCCTACCCCCACGCTGAAGCTAATATAATCCAATCAATTGTGAGTTATGGATCTTGTGGCGCTCTCTGGACACACACACACAGTCCCAAACCCTTCCTGGTGTTCAAAACAACAGGGAGTGCACGCATGCTTTAAGGATGCTGAGGTCATTTCACTGACAGAAAATAGATGTGGACGTCAGGAATATAACTTCATGACAGTCATGTGGGGACCTGAGGCTTATTGAGATGATGATTTTTTCTACTGCAGTCTCGTCCAATTTATTAAGACTGCAGGTGGAGTTTAGTGTCCATCAGCCGTTGATGGGGTCCAACCTGCGATTTTTAGAGCTTGAACAAAGATCATTACTGAGTAATCTGCTGATTAATTCCTCTTTGAATAATTGTTTAGTCTATAAAAATTCAAAAAATGGTATGTCTTTGAATAGCTTGTTGTGTCCAACTAACAGTCCAAAATTCAAAGACATTAAATTGTTGTTGTTGTTGTGGAAAATCACTGTTTCATTGTTTCATTTCAATCAATCAATCAATCAATCAATTTTATTTATAAAGCCCAATATCACAAATACAATTTGCCTCACAGGGCTTTACAGCATACGACATCCCTCTGTCCTTTAGACCCTCACAGCGGATAAGGAAAAACTCCCCAAAAAAAACCCTTTACTGGGGGAAAAAAATGGTAGAAACCTCAGGAAGAGCAACTGAGGAGGGATCCCTCTTCCAGGACGGACAGACGTGCAGTAGATGTCGTACAGAACAGATCAGCATAACAAATTAACAGTAATCTGTATGACACAATACAGTAATCTGTATGACATCCTCGGTAATGACAGTAGCTTACAACAACATTCAAAACATTTCGTCTTGTTAGGTCTGAAATATTACATTTCTAACCCCCAAATCTGTCTAAAATAATGTTTTCAATATTTGCCCATTTTAACTGACAGCATGTTGGCCTTTTCTTATATGACATAAACCAGTGGTTTCTCTAGCAATAACTGCTAGCCTACAATTAGGCCGTTGCGGTCAATTTGGGGGAATTATATTTACTGTCACAGACGACTTGTTCAGTCTTGAGCTCCAGAAGCTTCCCCAGCCAATCAGAGAGCCCCCCAGAGCCAGAGTGGCTCTGCCATTCGGTGGCTTCTCTGTCATCCATTCATGAAATCATTCCTTCATCAGGGTGCCCTTGTTCATTTCCACTGCTGACGCTGACAGGAAATAATGTGGTTTCCTGCCAAGACCTCAAAAGCCCACACTAATGCAAGCGCGTTAAGATGTGTCCTGATAACACCCTGTTACATAAGAGTCGATTAAAAACAAATACCGCTCATACACACGTGGTTATATGCGGTTTTACATACAAAACAAAAAGTAAAAGTACCGCCAAGAGTCAAAGGAAAAAAATTCTTACTGGAAATGGATGAAAGAAACTTAAATCTCAGTGTACTTGCACTGTTATGTGAAATCTATGGTCTGTCTTGTGTGAAAAAGCGTCATGGCGGCAGTCTATACTTCTATTATCTACCACCAGCTCCATAGTGCATTGCATAATTCTGTGGTTTATAGAGCCTACGGTGTAAAATATGACACCGCCTTAAGAAATGAGCTCCACAGATAAAGTGAGCTCTAAATGCTCTTCACACACACGCTCCTGACTAGTGTATGTCATGTCTTGGAGCCAGAGATAGATAGAGTCAGATAGGGGGGCGAGTGTTTTGACGGAGATGCCTTGGGCATGTGTAATGGATAGCGTCTCAGCCTCACTGAGCATTAGACTGGTTCTGTTCTGCCTGTCTGCCTGCGTCTGCAACCCTCCCCCTAACAAACTCTCACCATCTTCTTCCTGCCCTTCCTTTGTCTTGCAGACGAACAGGGGGCATCCAGGCAGGAGAGACTGATATTGAGCCAATTGGCATGAGAAGAAAAATAATTATTACAGATAAAGCAAGGTAGCAAAAAAAGGTAGTTTTGGGTACTGGTACAAATTCTAGGTACCAAAACTAATACGGGTTCAAAGGTGAACCCAACCAAACTGAAAAGGGGGGTATTTTTTCCCATTGGTAAACTTTTATCTGCTTTGTGACCCCTGCCTTCTTCCTGCTCCCTCCCTTCCTCCCTCCATCCATCAATCAATCATCCATCCATGCCTGTGGTCAGTGGAATAATAGCATCTAGTGTGACAGTGCTGGCTTTTAGCACACTGAAGGATGACATGAAGAGGAGCCATGCTGAGCACAAACGTCATCTCTCCACAAGAGGTTAAAAAATAAGGGGGCCGCCCAGCACATGCACACATACTTTGGATGACCTTGAGTGCGACGCAGCACGCGTACAGATTTCCCTTTTTATCTCTTCCAGGAAAAAATAGCAACAATAGCTGGGGAACTTTGTTTCCGATAAGGACACGCCAAAATAAACACGCCAGTTGCAGTATGATGATGGTGACTGTAAGGCGGATCTGGTGTTTCCAAACTGTGGGGAAACCCTTGAGAGAGCGTGCTCCTGGTTATTCCCAGGACACTTTCTCTCTGTGAGTGTATGAGCTAAGACAGAAGCCGGTTCATGTCCAGGTCAGTGTCTTGTTTGCTCAGTGGGAAAGAACCCTGATGTGCTGCACGAGACACATTTGCTTTTCAAATGTATGCAAATCAAAATCGTTTTGCCGCTGCTTTGATTGATGAACTGCCACAGCTCTAAACACTGATAAAAGCGTGGGGCATTTCCTTTAGGAGACACTGTAATCTCCTCTCTCTTTTCTGTTTTTCCTTGCAATGTCTAAAATAAACCCATCAGACTTTCAAAAAAGTGAGATCATAGGGAGTTTAATTAGGGCTGGGATGTGACACTGGAAATGTAAGTTGTTACCATCTGGGTATGTATGTGGAAAAGAGAGTCTTCCTAGTTTCCACAGAGAAAAAACAGCCTTTCACATGGCTAAAACTGACCACTGTCGCATTCCCAGACCCCTAAAATGACACTGTCCTGACCAACAGCCACATATCCACTGCTTGTAACAGCATTGAGGAGAAAACGAACGCCGATTCCGGTACAGTGATTTCATTTTTCCCCTCACCAGCATTCATCTTTCCACGGGTTAAATATAGCATCACTAAAAACACGCGGGAATAGAGGACGGGTGAAAGACAAGCATGTGGACGGGGGAGAGGGAAAAAAAGAGCAGGGGTTTATGGAGTTGGGAGGGGCTATATTTAGAGCAAAGCGGAGAGCATCACCAGCACTTGCAGCACCGCCATTGGTCTCATCCGCCCCGACATGAATGAGGGATGTGATCAATACATGGAGAGAGAGCTTCACCATTGTGTTTGTTTTTGCTTTATTGCTCCACTTTCCTTTATACACCATTCTTATTTTCTATATGCCTTGGCGACAAAAATTAATATTACTTTTTACTAACTAAAATTGAAAATGTAAAACTGATGTTGAGTGAAAAGAGAGGGATAGAGATAGAAAGATAACCAGCAAAAGTAAAGTATCAAATGCTTGTACAGGCATACACTGACTACCATTTAGAGCTACAACCAATGACTATTTTTCTAATCAATTCATCTCCTCATTATTTTTTGTTTGATTAATCTATGAATGGGTTGGTCTATCAATTGTCTTCTTTTTTTGACCAACTGTCAAAAATCTGAAGATATCCAGTTTACATTCATAGAAAATCGAGAAAACCCTCACATTGGAGCTGGAAATTAGATCAATTTGCCACTTATACTCACAAAAAATTAATTAAATGATTGATCATTGATCAAAATAAGCTGTCAAGTCTTTTTTTTCTTTTCAATTTACCAATGGACTACTCGTTTCAGCTTCCGTCACATCACAATAGCTAACATGCCAATGTAATAGTAAACACAACAGCAGGAGAGAGATCTCAATGGAGGAGCAGGTGCTTTATGATATTC
This sequence comes from Epinephelus awoara, assembly GCA_035609425.1. Classification (NCBI taxonomy): domain Eukaryota; kingdom Metazoa; phylum Chordata; class Actinopteri; order Perciformes; family Serranidae; genus Epinephelus; species Epinephelus awoara. Next base: position 23,525,345 of record CM069314.1, on the reverse strand, counting down.
AAAATATAAATGTCCAAACATGGCAGCCATAAAGTCAACCCCTAAGCTAACTAGAATTGTTTTAATACCAATACCAGTATCAGAAATGCTTTACATTATATAGTTTCACACCCAGAGAAAAAAGCAGTTTTCCTACAAATCATTTCTTTGCCACTTCAAAATAGTAGTAGTAGCTGTGCACGATAGTAGTCATTTCAAACACATACAGGTTTGGGTTTTTTAAAGTAGCCTAATGGTATGGGATCAATACCTGGAATTGGCTGATACACACAAGTAACAGAATCAGATTTAGGAAGGAAAAAAATGGTATTGGAAAATTTCTAGAGCTAGCTAGACAGGAAACAATTAGGCTAGTCAATCAATCGATTGACAGAAAAATAATCAGCAGCTATTTTGATAGATCAAAACTGCCGTATGATTCCCAGTTTCAGCTTAGACTTTACATGAATTTTCATTATTTTGCATAGATTGTAACAACAAAAAAGTCACTTTGTCGTCTTCCTCTACAAAAGTGTTTCTTAAATGGGGGTGCTCTTACCCCAAGGGGTACTTTGGAGCACTGCAGGGGGTATGTGAGGTTTTTTTTAAATGTTAATTTAAATATCAGTCATACATGATTCCTAAAATAATGATATCACTAAAACTGGAAGTGCAATTTATCAAAAATATGTAGTTTAATTAAACTAAAAAGCCACCTTGGCTTTGCTGTATAATAACAAAAAAAATGGTTTGCCATGAATTTAGTGATGGCCTCTAACAATTTTTAGTCACAAGGTTGTTTCATAGATCAGACGCTAATGGCGCAGGTCTGTATCATACCTCTTCGACACGCTTTTTTTTCTACCAAAAATGTTTTGCGCTGGTCAGGAAGTACTTGACTTAAAAAAACATTTCAAACGGGTACATCACTGAAAAAAGTTTGAGTGCCACTGCTCTAGGATGTTTAGAGCTGAGCCTCAGCTGCTCCATGACAACCCTGCCAGTATCAGTGTGACAGTAGATTAAATAAGGAAGGGAATGTGAATGAGGCCAAGAGAGAGAGAAGCAGACGTTACACACGTGGGGTGTTTTCCCCTAATGATCAGGGCAGCTGTGCCTAAATTACGCCAGCGTTGCTACCATTGCTTGGCGGTAGCAGGGTGGGGTGGGTGACTGTATGTATGTGTGTATGTGTGTGTGTGTGTGTGTGTTAGGGGGGTAGTCTTAGAGAAAACGCCCCTTGCAATCTCCCTCATTAGCGAGTCGAGATGATGCAGTGGAGTGGGTGGGGGTGAGGGGAGAGGGAGGTTCATCCCGCCTTGGGGATCTCAGCTCTCATTAGACCCCAGGGGGGAAAGCAGTTCATAGGCAGTGAAGCTTGAAAGTTGGGTGAGATTTGTGTTTGTGTTGTAGGAGGCATCAGGTAGATAAAAAGACCTGCCTTGCTCCTGTGTCAAGCCCCGGGCTGCAAACAATCAGGATAAACACCGGTACTGACTCACAGGTGAGTCACCTCCTCTGCAGCGGTGCAGAGTGTGTGCCAAAAACCGTTCTGGTCCTCAGGTTATTAAAAAACTGATGGCGTCAAATTTCACTTTTATCAGGGCATCCTGGTGTTTCAGTGAGCAACCATGCACCTGCAGAGCACACCTCTGCACACAGCATCCTCGAATTTCTCGTGCCTTTTTCAACCTTTAAAGCCACAAAACAAAATCTCAAGAGGAATCAAGATGTAGTCTTGCAAATAGTGACCCAGCAAGATCCCCAGTCTTATAGTGTGTGACTTAAAACTCACGTTGTCTTTAGATGTGAGAAGGTGTCCGACTTACAAATCTTTTAAAAGTCTTTTCGCAGTCTTCAAGTGTGTGAGAGGCATTAATTGATTGAAGCTGACCAAAGCATGAGTATCAGAGACTATGAAGTGGAGAGGCAGCTTGTTTATTGATGTATTTTTGATGCTTCTGCTCAGCAGCTGGGCGTTTGGGAGGCTGCGGTGGTTGTAGTTTCATTCAGCGAGGGTGAGTTAAGTGATGTTACGGGAAACATTTATTAGATTGCAGAAACAGATGAGGAAAACCACACCGCAATGACACTTGAAGCAGCTAGCGGAGAAGAAAGAAAAACATTTTTATGATAACTAACTTGCATGTCTTTATCTCACGGATTCTCAGATTTCTCAGACTGACAGTACATAAAACATGAGACGAAGAAAAAGGAGCGAAACTGCCAGAAACTACTTCTGATGCAGCAAATGCTCTGCTCTGTAAGACGTTTTTAAATAAAAATCTGCTCCTCCTTTACTCCATCAGCTGTCCCGACTTTTAGGTTGTTGCTTTACCCCATTCCCAGCGATTTATGTCGTCCATCCTCAGCTAGTTCCGACATAGTAAGAGGATTACAGCCACACACACACATACACACAGGGGACTGTTGCCATTTTCTGATGATGGATTAATCCAAAACATGCCACAGCTGCAATGCTGTTATGACATGCATCAAGCCGTGCTGGACTATGATGATGATTAGAATGATGTAACCATTGAAGCTACCGAGCGTAAGAGGGAAAAGGGATGAGCTCCACAATGTGCCATTTACCAGAGTTTGGCATGCAGACCCACAAAAGACCCAGTAAGATTAGCACAGCAAGTCTCTTTGTGCACTTAAACAGTTGTCAGAGTGAGACAGAAATGAACTTAGTCACCCCGAACACTGGCAGATGTGATGTGCTGCGCGCTGCAACACTTAGCTCACACTCTGCTCTGTTTTCCTCCGAGTGCATGACACACTTTGCAACTTCTGTGGCATGTCACAAGGTTTCTAAAAAGTGAGGACACCTTTGAAGCAGCGCTGATGAAGTTACAGCCACTAAGTAGTCTGATGGTTTTCATGGATACTTCAGGTGAAAGTTATATCCAGTGAATCCACATGCATGTTGTTTTCCACTCCAGTGGTAGTATAAAGCTTCCATTGTATCAAAAATAGATGTTCCAAGAGGAATCTGGTAATTCAGGATTAAAATTTATCTCTGTCACACTGCCAAGGGTCACACACACACACACACACACAGTCTACTTATTTGATACATCTGCAAATACTTGTGAATACACCACAGTAGCTAACGAATCAAAAGCCACCATGCGAGAGCTGTACAAGCACAGTGAACAGTAGCAGCCTGGGACCCAGACACATCTCTATCCAAAGTCTTACCTCGCAAGACGCAGTCACGGCTGTGTGTTTACGCTCTTCATTGTCCTGGGGTGAATCACTCCAACGTGCTGCCATCATTTCATTTCAAACCACAGAGGAGGAAGATGTCCTTTAGAGACCACATTGAGGTGAGGAGGATGAAGCCAAAAAAACAGAAAAACACAAGAAGGAAGGAGAAAAAAAAAAGAAAAAGGAAGAGGAAAAAGATCCTAATCCACACCGTCCTCCTTCTTCATGTCCATCAGTGGCTGAAATCTGAACACAGGAGTGCACAAGTTAGTTAGGCAAATGCTGTCTACGCTGTCCCATGCAGCCAAGAAGATAACCTGGAATGCATTCTTTAAAATACTACAGCCATTTAATGTCACATGATCAAAGCTCCATACATTTATGATGAGCCTGGTCAACCAAGGACAGCCTAACATCTTTACCTTCCTCACTCTTAATGAAGAATGCTGTTTATCTAAAGGTCACTATGCTGGTATCACAGTAGCTTTGACAATAAAGCAAATTGAGATCAATATGGAAGGATATCATTGTGATTTTTCAGATAGTACAGCATGACTTCAGGGTTTGTATGAATTCCAATTAATGGCAAACATGCACAACACTCGTATTCAGTTAATGGAGCGTGCGTTTGCTTAAATGTGGCGTTTAATGTCAGGTGGATAGTCGAGCTTCTCTGCAAGCCTTGATTAAAAAATGTCTGACACCTCTGTAATATCATTTGCACCCGTGGAGGAAAAGAAACGAGACGTGCATGTCAAATAAAAGCGGAATTCATGGCTCTCTGTGGGGGGAAAGTGCACATTATAAGGATTGCGGTGTTAAAAGCGCCACACCAGCCATCATGTATTAAGCCATACGCTAAATATAAACAGCCAGGACTGGATGCTAAATACTCTCTCTCTTACGACATGGCACACATACACCAAAACGACCTATTTTCTTTGTTTTTCCACTCGTTTTTAGCCAGAAAATCCCCCCTTACTGCTGTTACTACGGGTCGCTGTTGACAAGCTAACAAGGGAGGACGACAGGTTGTTGCTGTGGTTATAATAGTGAACACCAAAAACCTACCTGTTACAAATTCAGAAAACTACTCCGAAATGACAAAAGCAACACATTGTCCATGTTTGTAGGGGGAGCAGGTTGTTGGTTAAAAGCCTCGGTCGAGCCAAAGATGGGTTAAAAAGGCTGTCAAGCGATTACAAAGCGGGATATTCAGTCTCCGTTTAGAGCCACACTGACTGACTGCTGAGGCTCACTACCTGTTAGGAAAAACACACTGGAAAAAACACGGTAAACGCCCTTCAGTGTGCATTTCTTCGTCAGGGAGACTCCGTGAAAAATAAACATGTGGTGTTCATTCATTTCCCATCATTTCCGAGCTTTAATTCGATGTTAAAATAGTCAAAATAGCAAACAAAAAAAGTAACATGTACTCCTACGTGGTCCCCGGTTGGCGGCGCGACAATCTGTACACAGATTGACAAATCTCCCGACTCTGCTAAGCCCCGCCCCTCCGCTTGCCCCTTTTCCATGCACCGTCCAATCGGAGAAGCGGATTAAATTTGGAATTTTGAAGCGGGCCAATTGGAGGCGTTGTTACATAACAATTTCAATAAAGAGTGGAAGCTGGTCCATTCTGGTCCCTGCCTGAATGCCACTATGGAGGAACTTTGTTTTTATGTTATATTCAGTCATTTACTTGGCTTTTTACATTTGATGCTGCTCAACTACATCTCAGAGAGACATATTTCACCCTTTACTCCACTACAATTATTAATTTCATTGCAAAAATTACTTCTAAATTTAGAAGTTTTTAAGTGAAGCACATCACCATCTTGTAAATGGTCCATTGTTCAAGATGAAAATGCCCATCACTATATAAAGTAGTTAAAATTAGCTCCACACAATATTTAACCATATATAGGCCACATTATAGATTATATGACAACATAAACGTCTGAAATGTATTATTGTTTTGATGCTTCTATTTCCCTGCTCTATTATGTACTTTTAAACACAATTAAAGGCAAGAATTTTTCTTGTAATAGAGATTTTTTAAATTGTAGTATTGGTGCTTTTGCTTATGTAAACAATCTAAGTACTTCCTCCAGCTCTGATTGAAAGTTTTTGTGTAGTCCATGTCATATTAGTGTTGCAGTTTTATCCAGTACACCTATAATTATATGTATTAATTGTAGCTACAGCTGTGATATAATCCATCTAATGTAATTTTTGCCTTTTAGAATTTCATGCTATAAGGAAATACATTTTTTTATAGTCACAAATAATAAACTACAATGTCTCTACAGCAAAAAATTACAAAAGATTGGAAAGTAGCCTCTTGCTATTTTGTATTTCTAGTCTGCTACAATCGAGAGGGAGATATTATACTTTCTATTTTCCTATAATAATATAGCCATTCCTCAAATTACTACTTTCACTTTTGATACTTTGAATATTTAGCATTTATTACTTCTGTACGGTTACTTAAAGTAAGTAAAATGTTGAATGTGGGACTATTGTAACAGAATATTTTTATATTTATCTTAAAATATCTTAATACTTCCTCTTATACTAATGCAACATGATCATTATCCATGAATCCACACTTTTCACCCACACAATGCATTTCAATAATCAGCTCGCCATGAGCTGATAAACACTTTGTTCCCACACTCTGTCATTGAGCCTTTCAGACCTTAAAAGTGAGTAAATGAAATCACAGGGACATCATTGTGAGGGCCGAGGAAAAGCCCCGAGGCCCAACACATATGCTGAACTCTCCAATTTCCTAACGTTCAACTGGCGAAACATATTTGCCTATCCATTATCAACTGTAACAGCAGTGTCCTTAACTTTATTATGGTGACATGTAGGGCATGGCAGCCACATGGGACTCCATGGTGCATGAAAAAGAGGGCTGCACAGCTGATCCGCACAAAGACAAAGGCTGACAGTGTTCTGTTTGCAGGCTACTCCAGCAGCACAATAGAAGATGGGACAATAGGAGTCTTTTGACCCACACTGTGGCGAGGTTTCCCTGCTTTCAGAGAGGAGCTATTGTCTAAGAGCTGGTGCACCCTCATTGAGACAATGGAGAACTTAAACTGATGTAAGTGGGACTCTGCATTATGTGATGCAGACATGAGGCTCCTATTAATTTAATGCAATTTGTCTAATAAACACATTCTACATTATTAATGCAGCAAAAAGATCTTATTGATTTGTCTTAAAATGTGATTGTGCATCAGAAACTAAAGTCATTATGACAACTTAAGTTTTCCCAGGCAAGCAATAGCTAATGTAACACATGTAAGTATGTTTTCCCACAAAAACAACTCACAACCTGAATCTCCCTGGATTACATACGTGTATAAAAATTCACAAGCAAACTATAAAAATGTTTTACTGGTGCAGCAGTAGAAGAGCCAACAGTGATTGTGGTACTTTCCCAAAAAAGCACTTGGCCCAGCACTCGAGTTACTACAACAGCGCATTCTCCTCTGTGCACAACAGCCGAGACACACATGCAGTGCAGTGTTGGTTTTATGAATGGCAAGGGAGAGGAGAGAGGATTTCAGATCAATGAGCGGTAAACAAAGCTCACTGAGGAGCCCTAATGACTGAATGTATGACTACAGTATAGTTTAAAGGGACAGTTCAGATTTTTTTTAAGTGGGGCTGTCTGGGTTACTTATCCATAAATGGTTTATTACAAGCAGTAGATGTCAGTCGGCACGCCCACATTTTGGAGAAGCAGGCTGATGTCTGACATGGAAGCTAAGCAATCTGATGTGGAGGGGTCCGGGGAAAAAAAGTATTTTGACCACCCAAAAACTTTAAGTTTAAGTGTACACTCTGTGGAGGGTATTCTCACCGCTTAACCTTAATGTAAGACAGTGATTTCAACTGGATTAAGCCGTTATATTGCAGTCCTCAAAGCCAGACTCCATTGAGAAAAACAGTGATTTATCATCACTGAACACAGGAGCTGTCTGGGCCACGAAGGCCTCGATCAGTTTGTTTGTTTGTGTCATTGTGCGACTTTGGCATTTAAGAGGGTAAGTTCAGATTCACCAAAGTCACACAGGAACAGAAACAAACTAACTGATCAAAGCAGCAGTAGACTCAGCAGCTCCCTTGTTCAGTGAGCTAAAATTACTGTTTTTCTCAATGGAGTCTGGTAGCTTTGGTGAGAGTACAGATGGGGAACTAAAGCTGTTAAAGGCCTCCCTGTGAGAACGGGCTGTGTGATGGAAAGGTAATATAGCATACACTTAAACTGATATTGATTTTTTTTTCAGGTGGGGACTTTTTTTAGTTAGCTAGTTAGCTAAAATGAGTTTTGCTGCTGACCCCCGTCTACAGCAGTACATTGCTTAGCTTCTGTGTTGGACTTCTGCCTGCTTCTCCAAACTGTGGGGCTAATGACTGCAATCCACTGAAGATAATGCACAGACTATCGATACTATCCCTTTACGGTGCTGTTGTGTTACCTTCCATATGCTACTGCTCCCTGACGCATGCTTGTAACTTTTTTCCTACTACAATTATTTCTGTTACATTTTGATTGGGCATTTCTATGAACATTCATTGCTAATTCTGTTATGCCAAATGTGCAGTTGCAAAGTCAGAGTGACTCAAACATTCAGCAGCAGAGAGATTACGCACTCTCTCGTGGCAGCAAAATGTTTGGCTGGATTAAGGCATCACATGAAGCCCAAGTTCAAAGCCCAGCAGCGTTAGGATTAGGACAGGTGGAAATGACTCTGCAGCACAGCATGCTCCGTGTGTGAAACTAATTCAAAACACTCCTTCATGCAAAACACCCGTCGGGCATGACAACGTACATTTCATTCATATAGAGTTCTTTAAAGTGTAGTTGAGAGTTTAAGAGGACCACTCTCCCACTCCAGGTTGTATAAGTGGGTCTGGCACTGAGTTTGATGACTGGATGAAACCCAGTAGCAGTCAATCTATCAAGCCCTCGAGCCAGCCAGCCCCTAATTGGAACACAATGAACACTGGAGAGGATGTTCTTTCTATTTGTGTACTAAGATGCTCCAGTATAGCAGTCTTTATTAAGTCCCAAACTGGGAATGTAATCATTTAGCATCTGCTGGATAAGGTGCAACAAATAAATGTTCTAGATCTTAAATTAAGGCTGGGTCATTTATTACAACTGGAGCAGAAGCACTCCTAAAAGGTATACAGCACTGACACTGAAGCAGTCTGATCTTAAAGAGAGAGTTCACCCCAGAATCAAAACAGCGTATTTTTCCTCCTACCTGTAGTGCTATTTACGAATCTAGATCGTTTAGATGTGAGTTGCAGAGTGCTGGAGATATCAGTGCAGAATGAAACGTGCATCTACCCATGGACAAGACGCTCATGCTTGTGACAGTAAATACAAGCTACCAAAAATCCACCTAAGTAATGTTGTTTGTGTAATGCCTGCCTGTAGCTTTATATTTAACGTAAAATAATGGTATTTAGCTTCCCATATCTTCGCCATTGATATTAGCATATTTCTAATATGTCAAACTATTTCTCTACAGTCAGAACAATAAAATAGGAAGTTTAGGAAGTTAACATGGTCTGTCTCTTGTACTGGCCATGTGAAATAAAATCCCATTGCTGTGCCTCTAACCACAGGCTTCATATGTCAAATGCATGAATGTGCGGCCATTCAAATGTACAATTCCCGTTTTGTTTCTTTTGTGCTGAGCCCAGTTTACCTGTAGCCTACTTTCTGCGGTCGGCCCCATCCTCAGTTCCCCCGACGGAGTACTACAAAGCCGCAGCATGTGAAACCTGCAGGGCTTTTTGTCCCATCTCGCTTTCACCAAGCCCTGCATCAAGGTGAAAGACAATGGCCTCTGGGTTCCCAGGGCAGTGCGGGGGGCATCAGTGCTTGGATAAGTTAACCACGACCGCCAAGTGCTGATGTTTCATGATAAGGACACACAGAGTTGGAGCCGGAGGTACAATGGGGGTCTTTGTGGCCGAGCCTGCGCAGATAGCACCCAACCAAAAAACTGTGTAATTTGTTGAGTTTCTTACCTCTTGCTTATCTCGCTCCTCTGCTCCTCAGGGGTCATGGACAAGAAATAAAGCCTGGCTTAATTTAGGGTTCCTCCAAAGGAATTAGTGAAGGTGTTGTTTACGACTACAGACGTGAAACCTGAGAGCATTTTGAAAGCACAACATAGAATCTAAGTGCTCCGAACCTCCCAGAACTCTCTTTTGTTTGCAGCCACCCATGTTATCCAAATAGCAACTCATTTCTCAGGTCATTTAACTTGAAGAGGCCTTGTCGCTCTAGCTGGACCATTACCTTTGGCTTCGAGACATGTTTGGGAAATGTGAGGAAAAACACACACAGTTTGTATAATCTGATACCTGAATTATACAAAAGTTATGACAATATTTTTTGTTGAAGGTTATCAGTCATTAGTCACTGCCGACCTTGGTGTCCTGTACATGGAGCAGTTAGGGGTCTTGGGGTGGAGAGATGAACACTAATTATTGCCAAACCAACCACCAGAAAACATTTTGCAATTGCACATTTCTAAAAACCAGACATATGTTACACTTGTACATTATTGAATAGCTGACACATTGAAACACATGATTCATCAGTTAGGACTTGGTGTTACCATCCCTGGAGTTTCAGCACGCTGCATGCCAGAGCATAGGTGTTTGACTGTGACCACCCAGCAAAGCCAACCCCCGACACATCATCAGTTGTGCGCCTCAGCATCATCGGGTGTTTCAGCCTTTATCACAAGACACCCTCCGTTAAGGGACGCCCACCACAGGCTGATCAGGCCATGCAATTTTCTTTCCTAGGACGGCGAAGGCATGGCTCACCCTACTCTTCCTCTGATTGGTCAGTAGTCATTGCCTTTTTTGGCTGGATTGGTTAGGTTTAGCCATGAGGAATGAGATTGGTTAGGGTTAGTGTAAGAATGTCAGGGTAAGTCAATCGGAGGCAGACTAAGGCAGAGTAGGGTGGGTCTTGCCTTCGCCATCCTAGGAGAAAAAAAAACTCGCGATCAGGCCTGGGTGTGTGTCAGAAGGTTGGCTCCTCCATGGTCACCCCTAGGCCCAGACGGGATCCTTTCTCTTCAGCCATAGCCAGTGACTGCACCTCTCAGCTGTATTGGCCACATCCTTGACCACTGGTCATAAGTTGGTTGCTGCTATCTCAGGTGGAACTATGAGACGACAACAACATTGTGGTTGACGTGAGATTAGGTTTAACAACTGATTTTTTGTGGCACTATCCTGTAGGAAAAACAGCAACAAGTCCCTAAAAAGCACCCACATTTGGTGTCTAAAAAAGCCATTGCAAAAGGAGCCAAACTTGCACTTATGTTTTGGGGCTAAACAGTAACGGGTCCCAAAAACACACCTATGTATGCTGCCTAAAACGGCCTAAAATACCCATGTTTGATGCCTAAAAAGCTGCTAGAAACGCTGCGATGACTTGCTAAAAATAATCGGTTTGTAGTTGGTTGGCAGGTCTTGCTTTAGTGTTACGCTATCCACCGTCCCCTCAACCTCCTGATGACAAAGTCAGCTCATACACTGCATCACTTCACGTTACGATTCATATAAAACATACAAATGTAACATTTTGGTTTGCAGAAATGTAAGAAGCCAACATTTTCTTATGGCGACTGGGCTGTTACTGCATTAGATCTTTACACTAAGCATGAAACCTTGAGTGTGTGCATGAGTTCCTGTTATGTGACGGCTGTTTGTAGTTTCAGATAATTAAGAATCAAGAGTGCATAGCCACATGATAACACTCGTCGAGTGCACGCTGCGTGAGGTGAAGCATGCTCTGGTCCGTCTGTCGACATGCACAATTGACTCTCTTAGTCACCCCAACAATGGCAACAGAACATACAAAATACCTGTGTGTGTGTGTGTGTGTGTGTGTGTGTGTGTGTGTGTGTGTGTGTTAGTGTAGATTTTTAAAGTCTATAGAGCGAGCAATTCCCCCCCTGAGATCAAGGGTTCAGAGTTTGATTGCAGTGTTACAAAGACAACAGTTTATGTGCAATTCAGTTGAATGAAGACATTTTTTATCAGATGAAAGAACTAATGGGTTTCATATAAATCTGACATTGAAAAAGTTTTGTCTCCCTTTAGTTTGTTTGTCCCAAAGTCTAGGAATGTGCATGAGATTGCATGTAGAAGTAGTTATTCATAATAAACAGACAGTCAAAGTTTAATTTTTTCCCAAATGCTCAGTTGAACTTATGTATTTGGCTGTGATTTCCAGTAAGGCTTGATTAAAGTTGGGAACAAATAGACACAGTGTGGTGAGGAGACGCCGTTCGGCCTGTCTGCTGCGCCCACTGAGTGTTTTCCATGAGTCAGAGTGGGCGTTATCCGGGCACCGGGGATGCCAACGTCCATAAGCTCTCTCCATCTGTCACCAACAGTCCTCTCCTGTTGGTCATCGTTTCATTCTTTTATTTATCTGTTTCTTTGTTCCCTTGTGCATCAAAACAAAATACAAAAGGGAGGAGGAGGCAACATTATATCACATTATTTTTTTATTTTATAAAACATTATATAAAGACCTGAAAAGTTAGGATTTGTCTACAAATTTACAGTCAGGCAGACTTTAGCTGCTAATGTAAAACTTCTCAAACCTTGTACTTCATCTTTCCAGTCTTGCTGATGACACAGATATGCTGAAAGAGAAAGATGTGGCAGAAAGACAGAATTAGCATGTGTGAGTTTGATGTAAGATTTTTACTTTTCAGTATGTTTCAATCTTGTCCAAAATCTAGTGATGGCAAAATATTTGTTTAAGATCACGCTGCCCTATGGGAAATTCCAGCATGTTTTTAGAGCCTCAATATGCCACATACAGTACGAAAAGATGAAGCTCGCAATCATGCGAAAGCCAGGAGGGTAATCTGCAAAGATATGACATATTCATTAATCTAACTTTGGGCGTCCCGGGGGTTCAACTCATATTTCTGCTGCAGGATAAGGACAGATAAGAGGGGGGAAGCTTTAACTCTGTCTGATAATGAGATCCTAACCTCCACATTCCACAGGTCACCCCCTTTCAAAGTTTCGTAATGAATACCAACCCCCTCAAACATGCACTACAGACACACACACACACATGATCATACAGTACGTACAGTACACACAGGACACACACCCTTGTGAATACACACACGCATACAAAGCTCTGGGAGTCAACCTTGGCTTAGTGTTTCACATGAGTCAGAGGTAAATTTGAGGCCAAGTCTTTACAAATATCAAAATGACAAAGTTCACATAAGTTTGCACTTACTAATTTGACACTGTGAAATCGGGCTTGAAATAAGATGTCGGAGGTGCGACAACAAAAACATAGATACTTTGCACTCCTGACTCAAAGCTGGTAGAGGTGTAAGATGGGTCGAATGAACCAGTGAAGAAGTAAGTCCATGGAGAAATAGGTGAAGAGAGGCAGAAATCTATACATGCTTTTTAAATTCTTTGTACGGAGGAATGTAAAAGCAAGAAAGGAGAAAAAAGAGTCGATGTATAACTATGCAAGATTCAGACTACGTTAGGTGGTCACCATGTCTGATTAATAATGATGAGGCCTAAAATTCAAGCTAAACGATAACAACAATGCTAAAATGCTAATGTTTAGCAGGAAATGTTGAGCATTTTCGTTAAGTGTCTTAGCAGCTAACATTTGCTTACAAGTATTTTTTCTTTTTTTGAATTATTTGTTTTATTTTATATAGGTATTGATTATATATTATTATACATAATTAAATATAAAATAGACATATTCATTTTTTATATCCTTTTTTTGTTTATTTGTTTTATTTATTGCTGTTATTAATGGTATTTAATTATATTATTTTATTTCTTTAATCTAATTTTTCTTTTTAAAAATTGTGTATATCTGGGGTCCTCTATCAGGGATTGTTTTGTTGAAAATTAAAAATTAAATAAAAGGTTTTAAAAAATGTTCATTAATGCTAAACACAAAGTACAGTAGAGGCTGATGGGAATAGTAGTTTTTTAGGTATTTGGTCATAAACTAAAATACTGAACAAATTAAAATTTTGACCTGATGATAGCACTCCATGCAGTGCAGAGTGTTAAGTGATTTTAGCTGCTTTGCCTTCATGTAAGGTCTCCTCAGGCAGGAAGGATACCTGTTTGGTGAGTTTAGGTTTCAGGCAGATAAGTGCATCTCTTTGATTTACTGTTTTTAACCCCCGCCTCTCCTGTCTCTTTCATCTTTTTCTCTTAGCTCTTCAAAAGGTCATGTGCCGTGTGCAGCAGTGTCAGCAGAGTCAGGACTCACATTCAGATCACGGAAGTATTCATTGTAGTCCAAGGCATAACCAACAACAAAGCGGTTGGGGATTTCAAATCCAACATCTATCAGAGGAAACACAGGTATGAATGTTAAAGAGTAACACGGTGTGTGAAAATTCTGAAATTAATTTGAGGTTGAATGACATAAAAAAACATACATTTTGTGTTTTTAAGACTATAATTTCACATGACATGCAACAAAGGTATCAAGCTGAGATGGAATCAGGTGCACTGTGGTGACATACTGCTGTATGTCCCTAAACCATTAGTTGACCAGAGCACCCTTGAAGTAGGTACTTTCTAAATGGAGTTCAATGGAGGTTTTTTGAAGCGACAGGAGGGTGCTCTAGCTTCACCACTCAGCTGTGGTGGATGCTGCTTGCTGCCGTTCACCATGACATCTCTTCTATGTCAACCAAATCACCAGAATAATTAATATCACAAATTGGGTATACTGACACTCTGTGTTTCTTTGTGTTTCAACAGTGCTGTGTTAATGTGTGGTTGTGGTTAGGAAAAGATGATTTAGGCTTAAAACACATGCTTTTGGTGGCATAATCACGGCTGGGAACAATGATAATATCTGGATAAGATACACCTGGTTTTGTTGTTTGTGGCTCTCAAACAATGGTCCACAGCTTGGCACTTGTGGTGGTGTAACCATGACTGGAAACGCCGTAAATGTCTTGCTAAAAAAACACGGTTCTGTTTGTTGGTCTCGAAAAAGAGTCTGCAGTGGTCTGCAGCTTGGCAGCCGTCTGTTAGCAAATATACATGTAATCAGAACCATGCTACTTAAAACGATTGAAATGATACATATGAAACATAGAAATGTAATATATCTGTGGTTTGCAGAAACATGCAATGTCAGCATTTCCCTCTGGTGACTGGGCTGTGCCTTTTGGTTCTGCCAAGTAGTACATCTCCTTACTGGGTGTCCAAATCACCAAATAGCTTCTTCCTAACCGCCCTCAACACAATCCACAAAGCAAGACACTTTGCAGATGAATCTTACTTTTTGTCAGCAGGATTTATTCAAGGAGGCTTATTAGATCGGACAATATTCTTGATGATGAACACATTACTGCTGCTACTTACATTACAAAGTGTAGAACCACACTAACTATGCAACTACTCTGAGAAAGAATGAAAGAAATATGCATTTGTTTAACTGCAACTGTAATAATATGAGAGGAACAGATGACTAAAAAACAGAGGCACTTACAATCTGTCAGACTCTCAGCCATGTTAGGGACCCTCTTCACCAGCAGCCTGGAACACATGAAATATAGACATCATTTCGAAAATGCTTCAGTGCTACAATAACTTACCATAACCTAGGACTTATATCTAGTATTTTTTTTAAAGAATTATAATCTTACACTGTAACAAATATGCATCCAAATCCAAAGACAGAACTTACATCCATGCAACATGCAAACACTTCAAACGTGTTACACATACAGTACAAGAAGAGATAAACTTTCAACATGGACCATGTGCCAGGAAAGATGTTTATCTCGTGTCTGTGATCTTGGAGTGCATAGGAACAGCCCACGGACACCAGATAGTGACCGCTGACAGGCGATATCTTCTTCTTGTGTTCGTCACACGCTTGGCATTTCCCCTGGCGAGGACAAACACAGATGACTGAAAATCTAGCTCACCCTGCGACCTTGACCATCTTGGGTTCAAAGGTCTCCACATGCTTCAGAAGGGCCTTCATGGTCTTTCCTGTGTCAACTATGGCCTGAGGGAAGGGAAGAGCAAAGGAAGAGGGAGAGATGAAGAGGGACGGATGAGGGACATTTGAGTGCAGAATGAAGGGGAGAAAAATGGCAGCCAAATATGCAGATCGTAGGATGAATAACTTTTACCTTGATTAACTACACAATGAATGAAGAACTACTGGGTATGTACTACTACTATGAAATTAGGAATTTTCAGTGACATAATTTTAAGATGCCTCCCATTCAAACTGATTGTTGCAGTAAACACATATTGTAATACCGTTCTTACGTGTTTTTGCCCTGAAACATGATCTCTAAGAGAGGTTTCTTTTTTCTTTTTGTCCTTTTGTAGACCAAAAACTGAAAAGCACAATGGCTTCTAAGACAACAAGACACCAAATAAGGTGCAACAACACATAACAAACAACAAAGGCATCAAACAAGGTGTAAATATAAAGGTCATGCTTGATAGAATTAATTTAGTTTGCTAAAGAGACAAGACTGAGGACACTCACCTCGACAATGAGCACACTCTTGGTAATGTGTAAAAAAAGAGAAGACAACCATTAGTAAAGCTTCACCTTTGAATTTTAGCACAGTTCAAGCAAAGTGAAAACAAAGGCGAGATTGTGTCTGTGAGATCTACATTTCTTACAGACGGTATCTATAGCAACAATGTTGGCAGCATCATCGGCGCCTCGACAAAAACACAGAACAACTCATTCTCTCCTCAATAGTAATGAACATCTGTGTCTACAGTGAGTAAAAGTCACTTCTAAAGTGTCCGGGTGTTGCACACTTTCCCTGCTGCAGGGTTTCAAATGACTCCTTGTTCCCTTGGCCGGGTGTATGGGGCTCTTTGTGAGACCAGTGGAGAGTATCTATGGTTTGGGGAGAGTGATCGGAGAGAATGCAGGCGCCTGGCCAATGTTCTCTGGGTCTACACCTGAACACTGTTATACAACACTCAGAGAAAGTCAACAGGGAAGTGTTAACAAACATGAAAACTTCACGTTATTTGACTGTGTATAGCACCATTGTTTGGGAATTTATAGTCCTCCTTAGATCCCTGGATCACAAGTTTTGTGTGCTCAATCGATCAGTCCTGACTCTGGCAAAAACTTTGCTGATAATCAATCATTGCTACAAAAAGTAGGCACTGACTAAAAAGCTCTAAAAGTACAGAGAGCTGAAGAGGGCCAACTCAAAACACTGGCGACGGTGTTTATTTTCTCTTTATCTTCTCCCAGGGTCAGGTAACAATTTAAGATTGTAAATGGTTCATTAGTTGGAAGAGTGATGGACAGAGTCACAAAAGAGTTTTGCAGCTGCTAAACTTGCACAAAAAAGACATCGCGTAATTCTCAAAGCAACTGCAAAGGATGAAACCTAACTGTGCTGCCAAGCAAATGGCGTCTTGGTGCTCCTGTGCTATTTGCATGTATTACAAGGTAATATCTGTGCATGTTCTCTATGCAAATGAGCCGTCCAATTCACAAAGATCAGACTTCATGGCCCCCTCTTCGGAGAGTTGGTGTTTACTGAGGCACACCGACAGACCAGGATGATAAAGCTCACAACTGAATTCCTTGTCTGACGTTGTGAGGAACGTCTCTGCACCCCATCAGTCAGGACGTGTAGCTAGAGGAATGAAAATTTCAGTTTTCCCTCTGCCTTTGTTTTGCCTGATCGTGATCTTGCTGCAAAAGCAACATTTGCCACATGGATAACTGCAGTCAGACGCAAAGAAAAGGAAATCTGATTGGAGTGTTTACACTGTAATATCATTAGTGCATTGGCTATCTTTTGTGAATTGGACCTTACGACGGGGCAGATAGCTGTTGCAAGTGATGTGCAATTCATGGTGCTATCAGCTGCTGCAATCCATTCTTTGTAAATTCACCCTTAAGAGTCAAAGCTAGTGCTTATGTTGATGTCATGCATGCTAAAGTATAATGATAATTTTGACCTGATGATGGCGATAGAGGAAAACTACTCAGATTACCATAATAACACTTGGGATTAAGACATCTGAGTGCTACGAATCCACCATGACTAACAGTTGCTTGAGAAACTTTCAGCAGTGCCAGTCAGTGCTGCTGGCCAGGATTCAATTCACTGAAACCAGAGCGCTTGCTCATGCCACCCCACTCTTCAACATAACATTTACTTTTTATATGCTGTCATTAAGTTACCCTGATCATCGCACAAATTAATAGGTTTAAAAGGAGCAGTGTCAGCAGCACCACACTTATTATCTACCTGGAGCTGTGACTCAACAACGTTTCAGTGCAACAAAGACAGATGACTCATGATTAGTTTTTTGATTATATGCTGAAAGAGACTTTGTGGGAGGTTTAATATTTTCATCAAGGTGAAGGATGTAACAAGAGCACTGACTTTTGTAGCACAGACAAAGTGGAGTGATTCATGTGTTCTGTGCAAGGTGGCGACCAGCTTTTCTGGTTTAACTCCCACTGACCTTTTTACCCACGCTGAAAATGCATCTTAGCTACAGCACATGCTGACATCTCAGTTAACAGTGTTCAGCATCAGTCTCTTTAAAGCTAACATGTCTGGGCGTATTTGCGCACTCATTCAGCTGAGTAAGTGAAGTCTCTGTCTCATGCCTATCTCGGAGAATCATTCCCCTTGATCCCCTGTCCTCTGCAGACTCCTCGGTCCTCTGTGCCAGAGCTCAACAGGGATGAACAGTCAGTAAATCTGCCTTGTGGGAACATTTGTTTTCCTGAAACGTCTGATTCATGGCGCGGCTGGTGAAGGGCAAACCACTTTAACAAAGTGACGCTCAGGAGGCATGCATGAAGAGGACGGCTGTGAGGGGAAAGCTTAAAAAACTGAGGTGCAGGGGTTTGTCCTGGTCCAAGGGCAAGTTTGGGGCAATGACAATATATCTGAAACACTGTCACTTATTGATTGAGGATGAGAAATGTGATTGTATTTTGTTATTTCAGCTAAAAGACTCAATGTATTCTCAGAGAGAAAGTCTCTATTGTTCACCTGTGTGCACCTGACAGTTGACTGACAGCTCCCTCTTGAGGCCGAGGCTGTTTCACTTATAGGGACGGTCCAACCCAAAATCAGAATATTTTTCCTAATACCTGTGGTTATATCAGGCTAGATTGTTTTGGTGTGAGTTGAAGAGATGCTGCAGAGGTGTCTGCCTTCTCTCCAATATAATAGGACTAGATGGCACTTGGCTCATGGTGATCAGTTTATTGTAGGAACTATTTTCTTTCTACTGAACTACACCCACCAAGAGAGTCACCACACAGAAGGAAGTGTGCATCTACTGCTAGCTCACCTAGCACCACTGAGCTAGCCAACCTTGGGGACTGCCTAATGTTCCGACGTCCCAGAATTCCGCAGCCCTATTGGTCTAAAAATGTCCCACTGGACGAAACCACATTTCTTGCATTTCATATTTCTTTGTAGTTGTGGTTTTGTGCGTCTCTGTGGTCATTTTGTGTCTCCTTGTTGTTTGTTTTGAGTCTTTCTGTAGTCGTGTGGGACTCTTGGTGGCCATTTTGTGTCTTATTGAGGTCTTTTAAGTCCTTTTAATACGGAAATACACACTCAAAGCAGTTAAAAAATGGTTCCATTGTGTGTTTCTGTAACAACAGGTACATTAAATGAGTCAGCATGGCTTTGTTTTTGGGATAAGGGCCTTTGGAGTAATGAGCATTCAATCCAATGGGTCATTTTCCGTGCAAATGGGGCTTTGGAGTTTTGGGCTGTTGGAACTATGGCATGGCACCCTAACATTACAGCTAAGCTGAGGAAGACGCCATTTATGTTTGCATCTCACACTGTCATGAGCATGTGCCTCTTGTCAGTGAGTAGATGCACACTTCCTTCCGTGCTGTGATATGGTTGGCGGGTGTAGTTCAGCAGAAAGAAAGTAGTTCCTACATAAAACTGCTGATCTGATTTGGGGCGTGAACTGTCCCTTTAACAGAAATCAAAATACTGACAAAGAGCACTGCCCCATTGAACGCATAATATCCACAGCTACGTAGGAAACTTTATTACACTAACCTTTCCACGTAGGAAAGAGAGATCTCGGCTTCCTATGATGTGCAGCTCCTCTGTTGATTGGTCATTCTGGGGGCGGAGAAGACAAAAATGGAAAGATGATTCGTATTATGCAATTATTCTAAATAAAGTATGTCTCAAGTTGTTCATTCTGCGCTGATTTATTACACTTTTGCTCCTTCCTCAGCAGTTTCTTTAAATGAAATCAAGATTTATTCTTTCCTGCGGCCAGAAATGACAATAAATGCTGTCAGACTGGGAATGAAATAGCACATTGTATGTTTTCTCATGGACACGTAACTAGAGTGTTTCTCAATAATTTGGCTCTACTGCAAAATACGTAAGAAAGAACTGCCTGCAGCAAAAATGCCAAACCAAATTTATTTTACAAGATTTTGGAGTGTAAAATATTACCCTCAACATAAACAAAGACAGGCTCTCCGTCCCTGTGGGAAGCACAGCGAGGCAAAGCTTTGAAGGACGGCTTTGAAGGCTTTGAAGTTAGATTTGGTCGGCTACAGATGCATCACTTGGATAAGAGGAGCAGTGACATGGACAAAATCCTGGCCCTGGGGGCAGGTCACATGACTCCATCATGACCTGTGAGATTGACTAACAGCGTCATCACTCAGACACTGTCCTCTAGGGTCGTAATGGTGACTCTGCCATGCTGTTTGTTGACATCAGAATGTAATTATTATGTTTTGGGATTGTTTTAGTGTTTTAATGATTATTTTAGTGTTTTTATACTTTTGCACAGCCTCATTACTTGTATACTTTATTTTGATTTATTGATTTATGTAAAACTTTTCCCTGCCACAGTGAGACTGATGGTAAAAGCAAATAAGGACTAGCTAACTACACTAACTCATCTACTTCATGTTATATGCAATAAAAACTGGAAATGTGCAACACCTAAAATTTGAAAAAACAAACATCTGAATGCCCTGCAGGTGGAGCTTATATTCTTATATTTATCATACTTTATTATACCTTTTTTGTGCACTTTATGTTTTACAATTTATTACCTGACTATTTCTGACATGACTGTTTTCTGCACAAGAATTCCTGTGTACCCAGACTGTGTCCAGGGTGCTTATCTTATCTTATCTTATCTTATCTTGTGGTAATGTACTTGTTACCAGTTTCACATATAGTTTTAAGCTTGAATTGTGTGTGTAAACTATAAAAAAACAGTGTAAGAGATCAAATGTAAACCTAGGTGAAAGCAGACATCCCACTTTGCAGAATGAGAAGTTCCTATTTTCTTGGAATTAATTGTGTGAAAGCACAGGATGGATAAATGTGTAATTTAAGGCTATTCAGACAAGGATTTTACCCATTTAGAGTCACTATTTCTTAGTATGAAGACTAAATAAATAAAGTTAGCAGTGAATTTTTGAGGATTTCTGGTTGAGTTTTCCATACTAGAATGTTATTTCAGTGAAATGAGCTGTTTTGTTTGTTGTTTTTATGTGGTTATAGTGTGTGTAAGTAGTGTATCATTGTATGTTTGTGGACTACAGGATGCTGATGCTAATAGGGATCTTGAGAAAGAAAGAAAGAAAGAAAGAAAGAAAGAAAGAAAGAAAGAAAGAAAGAAAGAGAGCTTAGAGCCTTTCATTATTTCCATGTTTGTTTGTTTTTTTCTTATTCTATCTTTGTTCTGTGTTTATATCTGTTAATCTGGGTGGCATGCTGCTGCATACAATTGTCTTTACAGGGCTTACTAAAGTTGTTTTGAAATGAATTGAGTTCAGAATTATGACCTATCCTTGTCAACTCCCTGCAGGTATATTTTGTTCTTTTTGTCCTATTGCATGGTAAAAAATCTAATTTGTGACATTACAATATGACCTCACTGTGGTTGAAGCGATCCAGCTAGGCAATAACAATAATTCACTTTATGCTGTCCATATAGCTCCTTCAACCTCTGTAAAAGCCAGTTCTTAAAATTCTCCCCTGTGCTGAAGGGAGAGAAAAGACGGAGTGCAACCACATGCAGAGAAATGTAAATCCCATCATTTTGGATGTGCTCTGTGCCAAAGTACACTAAAGAATAATAATGGACTGTGGTGACAAGTGCAAAGCGACATCACTGTAAACATTACTACATCACTCCCAGAGTTAATTCCTGGGTTTATACATTCCAGGTGTTAGACAGTGTCATAAGCTGTTTCTCTTGGCAGCGGCAACAGCGCCAATTAGCAGTGTGGTATTTTCATGAGCTGAGCTCTGCAGCGGCTCCACAATCAATCGTCCTTGAGGTGTCCTGCCCTAATGTTGCTCTGTCCTCATGAAACACGAACAACAGTGACATCTGCTGGTGGCTGAGCCAAAGTCAGATGCAATATTTAGTCAGATGTGATATGTAAAGATGGGAAAGTGTCTTTGGTACATGCATGTAAGGGCTGCAACCAAGGATTATTTCGATCATTAGGTTATCTGCCAGTTCTTTTGTCTAAAATGTTCATTTAATCATGTTAACAGTCATAAAAGGCAGAAGATCCTCTAACTTGAGAAGCGAAACCAGTAAATATTTTTGCATTTTCACTCAACAAATGGCTTTTAATTAGTTCTCAATATGATCAGTTTTGTCAGTTTTCTGTCGACTGAGTAATCAAATATTCAACTCACTAAATGTTCCATTTATTCCATAATTTCAGCACTATGTAACTGCATTTTATTGTCTTTTTTGGGGCAATATTTTGCTTCATTAGAGAAAACAAAGATGGGGAATAACATGAAAAAAAAGGCTCCTGGCTGGACTTGAACAAGGGACATTGCAGGTCATGGCTAGTGCTACTGAAATAAAGGTTTAAGTGATCAGTCATAACTCTGGTCAGGTGCTTGACATCTATCCGCAATAATCTCGAAGAAAAAAAAGAAAGAAAATGCACTCAGTTACAGAAGCAGAGAACGGCTGTGCCTTCAATTATTTTTTTCATGTCATTATCTTGAGATCATGAGTTAATTATTTTGTTATCAGGAGAAAACAAGCTTTGTTTTCACGAGATAATGAAATAATCAAGTCGTTATCACAAGAAAACAAAATGTTGTTTCCTCTTATCACTCATGATGTTTATCAGAGAGCAGGAGTGCCATAGCTGCATGCATAGATGGCGACAACTGTAGTGACTGATGCTGAAAATGTTAGATCAAGGAGTATCTATTATTAACGCATTAGACTTAACTTAAATCAAGGTTCAGTTATGAATCCTCCCCCCCAGTCATGACAATGATAAAATCAGGTGTGATCAAATGAACCAGACACTAATTTTAAAGTTCTCCACAACTATCCTTTTGTTTTCTCGTGAAAAATGACGTTGTCATCTTGACAACTTAGCATTTCTATTTGACCTAAAATGACCTGTTATCATGAGTAGTAAGTGTAATGTGGTATATGTTGTGCTGTTTGTTTTGGAGTGTCGTGGTATGTGTAGTATATGTTGTGAATGATGTGATGTGTATTGTGGTATATGTACTGGTGGAGTATTGTAGTATGTGGATTGTGGTTACGTTTTTTATTGTGCCTTCCATGCTTCTGGTGTGTTTTGGTTTTATGATGTTAAAAACTGTTCATTTTTATTAACATTGTAGGCCTACATGTAAAAGCCTAACTGGGAACAATGTTAATTGAATAATCCCTATCAAATAAAATAAAGAAAAGAAAATGCAGTGTTCTAATGAATTTGTTGTTTATGGAAATATAAGGCAATGTTTAGCTTTTCAGCGCAAATTGTAATGTGATGTGGCACAACTTCCTTACTGGTTAATGTCAATCAAACCATGTCGCTCTTTCATTTTTTAAAATTACTTAATTATTTTACTCATTTACGATTGTTAAATATTATATATTATTTATTTATTTACTCGCACCATGGGGTGCAGGGGGGCTGCAGAGGGTGGGGGCTGAGTGGGCCGAAAAAGCTTTGCACAACTGTATATTGAACATTTGTCTTTCTTTGTGAAACTAAATAAAACACCAATAAAAAAAATAAAAATAAAATAAAAATAGATCAAAAGATAAGTGCAAGCATGGCTGTTATTGGCTTCCATACTCACATACCCTGCTGTAATGTATGTAGTAGTATTTTCATACACTGTGCAGTTCACATACCTGGTAGCTCTTCAAACGGATGAACTCCACCCGGGTCTCCAGGTACTTGTTGGAGTTGCGGCCGAGAACCTTGATGAACTCCACCAGGTCTGCACAGAACTTATAGCCTCCCTTCAAGACGCACAGCACCATTATGTTGTCCCCGAAGTCATCCATGACGTAGCCGGCCAGACGCTCTACCCTGCAAGATAATAATCATATCAAGACAAATTACTGGGAAATTATTTTTTTTTTAAAATCACCTTTCAGGTTTATTTATGTGTAATTTAACCTGTTCATGATGACACCATGTGGTATGTAGACACTCTCTATGTCTTCATGGTAGTGTTCAGGGTAGGTGAACAGGTCCAGGCTGTATCCTGGCCAGTCATCTTTAATCTGGGACAGACAGCTTATTGTTAGATGTGTAAGTATATTATTTGGTCAAACAGAAATTAAATGCGGTATTTCTTTGCATAATTTTGAGATAGCGCAGTAGGAAGTCATGTGGAGGCATTTTAAAAGCCGGGAGTCTTAGAAACTTAAATTCAAAGCAGCTGCCGACAGAACTTCACAGCTTTGTACTTTAGTTTAACAAGCATTGTTATCCCTCAGCATCTGTACCCTTTAAGCTCACACAGCGAAGCATTATAACTACAATTACTGACTTTATCTTAATCATATTCTTCTGTGTTCATGAATGAACACAAACCCTGAAAGCTCTTTAAAAGCTGCTTACTGTTGAATTAATCAAATAATGACTTCAAGGGATTCATTCAGAGAAAAGCAAACATGTTATCTTCTTACAGCAGCTGAGCAAATAATTACACACAAATAAATAATCACTCTCTGTTGACAATAATGTGACCTACATTTCTGAATACAGCACGAGATAATCTGGCTGAATCATCTTTGTGTTGAACATACCACAATTCCTCTTTTAATGCCTGTGCTGTCCATTTGTAGTGGTGTGAAAACTGTCTTCACTGGGACAAAGACTCAGGATAGGATACAGGTAGCAGTGAACTACAGAAGAAACACACAGACATAGTTTACTGCACATACACTGGGTCAAATAAAGAAGCATTTCCATCTTTCCTTGTAATGATATGGTACATGAAAAAGCAATAACATAAACAAGAGAAACTTACTCACAGTTTTGTTGCCTTCCTTCCAGCCACCATTTACAAACCAAGGAGGAAAACAAAAGAGTGTCAAAAGATATCTGGGGACGTCCCATCCTGTCCAGCCTCGAGGGCTGTGGGATCATGCTTTAGTCATTTGCATAAAAAGACAGCGTTGTTTTAGTCATAGAGAATTACAGGGATAATCAGATGCATGTGATGCTGGCTTCACGAGCTGCTGCAGGAGAATGAAAACAACTGACAACAAATATTTGCTTCAGTCTCTATGCAGGACATTTTATTCAGTCAGAATTCAACTGATTTTCAGGACACTCTTATAGACTACACAGCCAACTATTTAGTCTTTTGTTCTCCAAGAAATCACATTTAAAAGAAACAGCTGTTTGCCATTATATGCAGCTCAAAATGTAATATTTCTATAATATAAAGAGGCGGTGTCATCTATGATGCTCCCTTTCAGGAAATCAATCACCTGGAACAGTACTCATCACCCTAAAAACCAAGGTGGAGGAGAAGCTAGTTCTGGCTGCATTTATCTGAGCTATATATATTGGACAAAAACCATTACAACGACACAGAAAAGCTCATTTGTAGGCGCAGATCAGACACTGAATGTTGCTGATGTGTGTTGTACTTTACACCATACTGATTTAGTGAAATCTAAAGCACAAGTACTTGTATAAGCTTGTTAGCTGTGTAGTCAACCCTCTGTTCACATAACATCATCAAACAAGACACTGGGAGCACTTTCTGCCACAGCCTTTCGGCCAAAATAAAACAATTATGTGGACACAAGCACTAACAAAGCTGTCAATCAGGTCATGGACTGCCGACACACTGTCAAACTAGGCAGCGCTGTTTAACTATGAATCAAGATTCCGTTACTGCATTGCCGATTTATTGCCTTAAATGTCTTCACAAACATATTTTAGGGTACTGTTTAGCTGTAAAATGAGAATTTTTGCTACCTGGCCGCCATGTCAAACAACAGTTGAGCTGAAAAGCGAGCACCACCCACCAGCTGAAGCAAACTTTCTTACTGAATCTTGATTTTTATTTGATCATAGTGATTAATTTTGACTCATAAAAGTTAAAAACTGTAGCTTTAAATTACAAATTTTCCTTCAAAATGACATTTTATTTCACCAAGCGTACATCACTTTAAAAACATGATTCGCCCTATTAGTGATAGATGTAACGATGGCAATAGTTCATTGTGAATTCTCTCTCAGACTGGCCAGACTGCTATTGAATTTGCTGTGAATTTACACACTCCCAAGAGGGTAATTCTAAATGATTCATTAACTCCCAGTGGAGTTTCATCTATTTTCCATGTTTCATGTGACAGATCATGAGAATATACACATACAGAATTTTATTTTACTCAAGCCCACGTTATATGTGAAGTAAGGGTGTTGGTCTCAAGACCTACAGTACAGTACATTTAATTGAATGTTTTTTTTAATGTCTTAGTTATTGGAGATGTAGACGGTCTTAAACCTCTCAAAGAGGTTGATGTCGTTCTCCAGCTGCTTTATTGCCACTTCCAGACGTTCCTTGTGGGATTTCTTGGACAGGCTGTCTATGACGAGAGAGAGGCCCTGGTACTCACGGTGCAGCTGATGCAAGTTCTTCCTCAGGCCCTGCATAGTGAACAAACACACAACTGTCACAATAAAATCAGCTTGATAATGTGACTGTTACTATTCAATGGTTAATGTAGCTTAGACGTATGGTATTAATTCAGCTAGTTGTGACAAAAATCTGCATGGGGGAAATACATACAGTAGGCCATTTTATTCTGATTTATTAGGACTGAAAAAAGTATTTTCCTAAAAACATCAAAGGCATGAAATCATCAGATTCATTTCCTCCAGTTGTATGATCCCCTGCTGTTTTTTGGAAGAGAACTGGCATCATGCAGCCATGTGTTTAAGTACCTCCAGGACGGCTTGTCGCTCCTCGTCAGACAGGTGTTTCATGACTCCCTGCTCCCGCTGTTCTTTCACAAACTTGTCATACTCTTCCTGTGCTCTCCGCTCTTGCTCATTACGCTGCTGCAGGTACTCTGGTACCTCTCCGTAATGCTGCAAATCGGAACTGGAAACTTTAGATAATATGTTCACAGTGGCAAGATGGATTAAAAACGGGAATTTTCTAAACTTATCCGACTGCCATAGCTGATGAAAGTGTCAAGTGTTGTAGGAAAATACCTTTTTCTTAATGTATTTGGGGACAAGTCCTGAATTCTCAAGAGGCTGCTTATGTCCTTTGCTGGTGTCCACACAGACAGGCTGGGGCTTCATTGGCACCACTGTAGCTGTCTTTATAAAGTCTCTCTTGGTGTGAATACCCATGGGTGGGATCTCTGTCCTTGCAGGAACAGGCGGTCTCTTCATCGTGGAGGTGTTTCGGACCTCTTTCGAACACTGTGTCTCTGAAAGAACATATAAATTTGGATGAACAACAGCTGAAAGATGCACCCACACACACACGTGTCAAACGGTCCACAGGAGGACTCACTTTCAGGTAATTTGGGCTCCTTTGAATGCTTCTTGAGGTACTTCTCCGGGGATGGCAACTCCACTTTTGCTGGTCCCATTGTCCTCATTGCACCCTTGTTTGACTTTTCCTCAAGAATAACTGTTGGCCTGTACTTGGACATGTACCTTCAGGGGCAGCACAAGAAGACATTCTTTAAACACAATAAAACAGGCTGATAGTAAAATTAGCATACTTTCTTTTATTTACATGCAAAAGTAAAATAAAATAAAATAAAATGTGTATAAATTACAATCAAGAGAAACTTTAAAGCAGGCAAACACAATGACAAATGCTTCTTATTACTTATTTATTCATTTTAGCTCATTTCTGATATAGGCCAAATGTTAGCCAGGTAACAATAAATATCTTAGCTAATTTCCACCTGGTTTGTCAAAAATAAGGGCCTAACTTCTCCACCCAACTACACACAACTCCTTAGTTACAGCCTGTAGTCTAGCTAACTTGTTTCTGCTAACTAGCTTAGCTACATGAAGCTAGGTTATTCAACATAAGGTTTAGAGTAGGTACCTTTGCGGCTTTTGAGCATGAACCTCCTCCTTTGTAAGAAGGTTGTAAACGCTTTCTGGTGGATACACAACTTCCGACATTTTGACAGACTCTAAGACACGGTGAAAGTTCACCTAACTAACTAAAAAACTGGCTCGCTAACTTGGCCAAGCTAACATGGACTAAATTCTGGGGTCAGAGTAATTTGTTTGACAACACGCAGCCGGCTAGTTGCTAAGCAACGGAGGGAGCAAATGTTGCATTACCAGACAGTTGTAAAGCTGTAAATTTGACTTCACATGTAAGTGTAGCTAAAGTTCACTAACTGTGTCATGGTTTTGATAAAGGTTTCATATACATCTCTTTTTAGTTATCCAATTAAAACCTTTACTTTTTCAAATGCTACGGCACACACAATCCTTGTGCCACTGATCTCTGTGCCACTGAATAACAAATTTATATATATAAAAAATCAGTCTTAACTACAAAAAAGGGTCAGAATATATGTTTTAATTGATTCTGACTCTGTTTCCATGTCTTGCCTTATCATAATTAGCGTAAAATTGCCTTTTCCTTACATGAAAGTGAGTCTACTTTAGAATTCGGCTCAGCGGAATACAACATTCCGAGGAGCATTTGAATGCAGCACAAAGGTGACTTTAGCTTTCAGCACTTTCCGCGATGCAAAAAACCTTTGGTTGTTATAATGATTCACGTTCATATATCGTTCAGTTTGTAAGCCTGCGGTTAGATTTCATAGAAAATAAAATACTTGAATTACTGTATATTGTTTTTTGCAACAGGAAATCGACTTCCTATTGAGGAGTCATCATTTTTGTCCCTCCAGGCTGACCGTAGTTGTTGTGAATACTTCACAGTGCAGTGATCCTCCGGTCAAGTGTGTTGTAGTGCAGCTGCATGGTGTCTTACCGTTAAAACAAAGCATATAGATACCACAGAGTCCATTTAAAACATGAATAATCCGGTTTGAAGTACGGAAAGACGCCATTTCACGTGAGTGTCGTGTTCATTCAGCTTATATGATGACAGATCAACTGTCCTGGCTGACACGTGCAAAGTTAAAGCAGTGTCAGGGGGTAGTGTCCAAACATGAGGTGGTAAATGTGTTACTTTATTTTAAATGTCCTTATTTTTCACAGGACAAAAGCCTGCTGTCATTTGACTCCTCAATGGGTTTCCTGAATGCACTGAGAGCTGTCAGATGCTACCTCAGCCTCTTTCCAACATCCAAATCATGTCTCTCCACCAAAGCCTCCCTGCTGGGGGACACAAACATCCTGCTCATGGGTGCTCCTGGAGCAGGGAAGACCACAGTGGGGAGGATAGTGGCCCACAGACTGGGGCTACCTGTCATTGACGTTGATGACGATGTCTTGGAGACGACATGGAAGATGCCTGTGGCTGCCAAGCTGGCAGCAGTTGGTGGAGAGTGTTTCCTGGAGGAAGAAGGCCAGGCTTTGTGTAACTTCTCTGCATCTGGGTGTGTTGTCTCCCTGACAGGCTCTAACCCTCTTCACGCTGCAGCGATGCAGCATGTAAGAGAGTCCGGGCTGGTGATCTACCTGGACGTGGACAGTGAGGACATCATACAGAGACTCACAAGGATGAAGGTGAACAGGATAGTGGGCCAGGAGGCAGGGGTGTCCATGAAAGACATTCTGCATTACAGGAAACAGTTTTATGAGAAGTGGCTTGATGTGCGGGTGCTGTGTGGAAAAGGAGACACAGTGGAGGAAGTGGCAGACAAGGTGCTGAAGGCTCTGGAGAGATATCAGAACCATGCTGCAGAAACATATGTGTCAACCAGGAGTGACAGCGTGGCATCGTCCAATCAGAAAACATACTTCAGTGATGTGGTAGTTGAGGGTCTGGCCACAGATGGAGGCCTCTATGTTCCCAAAAATGGCTTCCCAAATCTCGATGCTCGTGAATGGCTGAGACTAACTGACATGTCGTACCCAGAACGAGCGTTAGTTTTACTTGAAAAGTGCATACACCCTTTGGACGTCTCTGCTGTGGATCTCAGAACGATGATATTCAAAGCATATGGATCTAACTTTTCTAGTGAGGCGGTAGCACCTGTGAAACATCTCGTCCACAACCAGTATGTTCAGGAGCTTTTTCACGGCCCCACCGCCTCATTTAAAGACCTCGCCTTGCAGCTGATGCCCCAGCTCTTCGCTTACTGCCTCCCACAGATGTGCAACTACCTCATTCTGGTGGCCACCTCTGGGGACACAGGAAGTGCAGTGCTCAGTGGCTTCAGCAGGCTCAGTGGCGTTGACAAACACAGGACAGGGGTGCTGGTGTTCTTCCCAGAGGACGGCGTGAGTGAGATTCAGAAGCTTCAGATGACGAGCTTCAGGGAGGGCAACGCCAGGGCCGTGAGCGTCCTGACAGACTTTGATTTCTGTCAGAGAACCATAAAGAGGATGTTTGGAGAGTCTGGGCTGACCGGACACCTCGCTGTGGAGTACGGCACAGTCCTCAGCACCGCCAACTCCATCAACTGGGCGCGGCTGTTGCCACAGGTGGGTTTATAACTGAGTACGACTCCATGAAAAAAACATTTTCTCTTATAGGGCTTGTCCATAACAAAGATTTTGACTTAAAGGGTGAGTTTGGTATGTTTCAACCTGGACCCTTTTTCCCATGTCTAAGTGACTAATGAGAACAACAATATCTGAAATTGTTTCAGTATCGCACCATCAATTTACACCCATCAAATGTGCTTGATTTTGCCACTGAAGGGTTCAAATTGTTATTTTAAGTATCTGGCAACGTATTGAAAGCGTTTATACAGAGACAGACCTTTTTGTTAAAGAGTAAGATCATTAAACAAGCACTTTTAGTGAACATAAGTTGACAGTGCCCAAATGCTTCAAGTGGTTACATTGCAGCCTGTTTCGTGGCTGCTGGCTGCAGCAGTCTTGCTCAATATTGAACCAGTTAAAAAAATTGTGTTCCCATTGGTCTTTTTGACTCAAAAACATGGGAACATAGAGTCCAAGTTGGAAAATACTGACGTTACCCTTTAATGGCAGGGGAAGCTCAGGTGTCACTATAGAGTTGCATATACTGGTTGCATTGATGGTTATCACACCTTGTACACTTGCTAATCCAGTGGTTCACAGCTGGTGGGTCGCGGTCCAAACGTGGGTTGAGGGTCCATTCTGAATGGATCACCAGTGACTCACAAACATGTCAAGTTTGGAACACACACTGTAACCGTAGTTAGTAATAACATTAATTATGGCTGTATTCTATTAAAGTGTGACAGTGAGCCAGCATGTGTGATACAAGGAGCCTGAAACTGAAACAGCTAAATGGAATTCTGCCGCCATTCATTGTAATATTAACACCTGTGTTTTCCCTACTGTGACATGAAAAAATAAACGTTGTCCCCAAAATACTATTGAGTTATCAGTTGACTGTTTGGATCAGTGACTGAATAGTTAGACTATGAAATGTCCAAATGCACATGAGGCATAATGCACAAACTTTCCAAGAGGTAAAATGTTTGTTTATTCTGACCAAAATGCCAAAGATTTTCAGTTTACAGTGATTTAGGCTGCAACAAGGGAATTAATGTCAGAACTTTATTAGACCATTGCACCATCTGTAACATTTCAGAACTTGTCTCAGAAATGTCTCATATACTTTTATATTGTGGTGTTTTTAATTGATTTTTCATCTGTTGTGTTTTTTCTACCACTTGATTTTCCCTCATTTGTGCAGATTAAACACACTTTGCAAAGTTTTTGTGAGGCAGCAGCTCACTTTATTTGGAACATGCAGTGTGACAGTTTTGTTAACTTCTCCCTGTCTTGCAGGTGGTTTATCATTCCTCAGCCTATCTGGATCTGTGCAGGGACGGTGTTATCAAGTTTGGGGAGCCTGTCGATGTTTGCATCCCTTCTGGTAACTTCGGCAACGCCATGTCAGCCGTGTACGCCAAGCAAATGGGAATCCCGATAAGAAAAGTCATCTGTGCGTCCAACCACAACCGCATCATCACGGACTTTATCACCACAGGCGAGTACGATCTCCGGGGACGGCCTCTGGTGCTCTCCCACTCCCCGGCTATAGATATCCTCAAGTCCTCCAACCTTGAGAGGTTTATCTTCCACGTCTCAGATGGAGACGGCCGTCTTGTCAAGGAGCTGTTCACGCGCTTAGACAGGCAGCGGCACTTTCAGGTTCCTGAGCCTCTTCTTGGCAGGATGCAGCAGGAAGTGCTGGCTGGCTGGTGCTCTGAAGACGACTGCTTGGCTGCCATCCAGAGCGCTCACACACAAACGGGCTACCTCATGGACACACACACCGCCGTGGCGAAAGTGGTGGCTGATAGGCTGCAGGACGGTGCGTGTCCCGTGGTGCTTTGTTCCACCGCTCACTACGGGAAATTTGCACCTGCTGTGTTCAAAGCTTTGCAAATCCGGAATATTCCCGAGGATCCCGTTGAGCAGCTGAAGAAGCTCGGATCGACTGCATCCAGACCTGAAATCCACAGAGACATGATGAAGTGCCTGAAGGAGAGTGGCAGGAAGAAACATGCTGTTTGTCAGGCAGATTACGGCGTGTTGGTGGACGAGGTGGAGAGCATGATACAGGACTCCTTCTTGAAAGTTATGTAGGATTGTTTCACCTTAAATTAATGTTTATTTAAATCAGAATTAATTGTTTTCAAAAAGCCTTTACATATCCTGGTTGTATATTGTGTTTTTCCCAATTAATTTGTAATGTTTTTAAAGCAAATTTAACAAATAAAAGCACATGAAAGATCAAATCTGGCAAAAAAAAGAAAAGAAAAATTAAAACAGAAAAAAAAATCAATGATGCAAAATTGAAGAAAAATCACCACTTAAAAGCAGGTGTGGTCATGAAATTGATTTTAAACACATAATTTAAAAGTCTTCAGCCTGCAGGATTGAGAAAAATGAACAATACGTTCACTCTGATTACACTGTAATAGAGCCCTAAGCTCAATTTAAAGCCTATTGATTATGCAGCATTTCTTTACATCATTATCAGAGCCCTGGCCCACTAGATGGGGGTGTCTACCTCTTAGCCACTGCTGTGGCTGTGTGGAAACACTGGTGCAAGTGTTGCAGTAACACCATCACAGTGAGGAGAATTAATCACTGGCAAAGTCAGAAGGTCAAGTAAACTAGTAAATAGTGATGTGAAATCAATATCTGCTGTCAGCGAGATAATCATCTCCTTCCAGTTAATTGTATTCTCATGCATTACAGTGTGACAATACTTATGCGCAGTATATTTCCTTAATGATATCTGTCAAGCTCTGTTGTGTCTTTGTTCAGGACAGTTACTGTATACACTGTAATAAATATGGACATGGAAATTATTTTTAATTATATTAAAATGTTTTATTTACCTAATCTTTTCTTTTTTTATGACTTAAACTTTCTTCGGCTGAAGCAACATGGTGGATCTCACAGTGTGGCATTAAAATGCAGCCAATGAATTGGTTTCCACAGTCCACTAATTGCCAGGTGAAGCTCCTGAGCTGGTACACCCGTCCAATCAGTGTCCACTGTCTCATTAACCACTTCACCGAAGGCAGAAAGGCTTTATTAATATAAAACCTTTTGAACCACATCTGTCCCTTTCTCTTTCACATACGTATCTTAGCTTTAACACTCAGGACCATAAAGTCTTTAAAAAGACTGTATTAAAACAATAGATGCACCGATGCTGATATCAGATCTAAGGCCGATACTGACTTAAATAGCTGGCTCAA
The DNA here is from genome assembly GCA_035609425.1 of Epinephelus awoara. Taxonomy (NCBI): domain Eukaryota; kingdom Metazoa; phylum Chordata; class Actinopteri; order Perciformes; family Serranidae; genus Epinephelus; species Epinephelus awoara. Next base: position 23,491,919 of record CM069314.1, on the reverse strand, counting down.
TTATTAGTTAGAATCTAAGGATCGATCTATTCAGTTCAAATCTGTGTTTACGTCTGATGTGAACATGCATGTGTTTAAGTCAAGCCTGATGTTGCCTTTCACCTCAAAGAATGATGCCAGTTCCTTCTGACTTCATCAACAAGGAAGGGTATAGTAACACCTGTGACATTCATTTCTGATACTGTTTGACCAACGCAGTGAACCGTGTTTTTGCTATAATGTCATAAACGGATATTACCTTTCGGACAATAATTTTGTGTTATATTTACCCCTTGAAACCTGGAGTGACATCAGTGTTTGTGCTGTTTTCAGATGCCTTTTGTGAGTATTGAAACCTATGAACCCTGGTACAATTTCTTTAAGAAACATGGGGGAAAAAAGGCAGTGAGCAACTTGGAAAGACATGTCCCGTAAAGTGCAAAAAAGTGAGTAGATTTAGAAAATTAATTTAAAAAAAAAAATTTAAAATAGGGGGGAAAGGGAAAAAAGCTGGGGAAAACTATATAATTATTGTTTTTACATTTTAAAATTATGTTTCAGAAATATTATAATTCTAAGCACTCTTTCCAGGTCATTTAATTATTTGTTTGTTTTTAACTAATTTCTTTTTCACTAATTTTCTTGTTTTTAATTGTCTCTTTTTGCTGAGAAATCAATGCAATTTGCTCAGATTTCAAAGGGTTAAAGATATTATATTTTGACAGACTGATTGAAAAATGTCCTAATTAGTTGATGTTATGCTTTTCTTAAGTTATTTTCCTCTTATTTATTTAAATACAACAGCTTGTGCGCTGGATTTAATAAGAACTGAGGGCACCAAGGTCATGTCCTCTTGTACAATATATATTATTCCATAAAGACAATCATTTTGGAAAGGAGTTAATGGGAAAGTAGTTACAAACCCAAATCATTTAAATAATAAAATTACAGCTTGTGGCTATGGTGCATTAGAGGATGGTTATAGGGACATTGGTAATATTATACAAGCTTTCTGTTACTGTCAAACAAAACCACATTGCTCTTTTTTGCCAGACATCTGTCAGAAGCAACATCCTGTTATACAGAGCAGGGGCGGAGTGGGCCCGAGGGTAATTTTCCACCCTCCGACGTCACACCATCCATAACAGGAGAGCCCGAAATGACTCCAGTCTCTGTGGCTATCAGTCGAGTCATTTAAATCCAGGTGCTGCCTCAGCAGCAGCGGGGAGAAGAGGGCGGAAGATAAGTTTCATAGATCTCCAGGATTGCTTATGACTGCAGTTGTTAAAATAGATGGAAAGTCAGGCCAGATTTGACAAAGCACTTTGCTAGCATGCCCTCTGATCTGGATCACTGTCTCTGCGAGGCTTTGCCAGGATTGGGAGGAAAAATGTTTTCTTCACTTCTTCTTCTTTTCAACTGTAAAAGAAGTGGCCTGTTTGCTTTTAGGATTTTGTGGCGGAAAAGAAACAGACTCACATATGGGGAGCCTATTCTCTTACCACTCTCTTGTCCCCAGATGGGATGTGTGAGACAAGCCTCTACTCTGACAATGTTCAAATCTAGGCTCAAAACAGCTCTATTTCACTGTGCATATGACTGAAAGGATCTTATCTGCACTCTTCTCTTTTAAAGTTCATTTTATAATGATTATTTATGTTTTTATTTTGTATTGTGATTTTAATGCATTTTCTTCTTCTGTAAAGCACTTTGAATTACTTTGTGTACGAACTGTGCTCTACAAATAAACTTGCCTTGCCTTGCCTATAAAGTTTGACACACTGTGTGAGGTGCACTATTGTCTAAGACAGTGGTTCCCAACCTGGGAGCACAGATCTATACCATCCGCACAGTTTCAAAATGGACACCCAAGATTAGTGTCACCAGTTCAGCATCTGACCAAATGTCTCCCCCTCTGTTCCTGAGTTATTATAGACACTGAGTAATGGCCAGAGAGGTGTTTTTGCAGAACATTATGATGTCACAGTGAAGCTGACCTTTGACCTTTGGGACATAAAATGTCATCACTTCATAATTTTTGTTATATTAGACATTTATGTGAAATTTTGTCATAGTTAGTGTATAAATTCTTGAGGAATGGCCAAAGATGTGCTCTGTTAGGTCACAGTGACCTTTGACCACCAAAATCTTGAAGGAACAGACAGAAGGCCAGACAGACAACCCAAAAAAAGGTATTGCCTCGGGCCACAGCTGTCGCCAGCACAGAGGCATAAAAAAGACATTGCCTGGGTCCAGACCTTTACTCCACCCACTCCAAGGAGTAGGACTGATTTGTTTGGCACCACGACATGGTTGAAACAGCGGTTGAAAAAGCGATCACTCCAACAAGTGCCACACAGGGACCAATGCCACTGTCAAGCTGTGTTGTTAATCCGCTAAACTCATAAAACCAGTATTCTGGCGTGGCGGCTGCACAGGTGTGTTTTGAGTTAAAATGCTGTAAGATTCAGGTGGATATGTTGGTCAAAAATGATTGAATAGAATATCAAATCCTGCCGCGCGGACATTAGAGTGGACACAGTGTCAGACTGAAGATGGAAATGGAATGTGGAGACAATTCTGCCTGATATGTTGGAAAAAGGAAAAATACATATTTCTCCTACATAAAATTAAATGTGTAGAAGACATTGGACTATTATTGTTAGGCAGCAGTACTTGAACAGCTCCTGAGTTGAGACAATTTTTATATATACAAGTGCCAATGTTATTTTATTTTATTTTTTTGCTTTGTTTTCATTTTGTTTTGTTTGTTTATTTTGCTCTACATAGTCATTTCACTTGTTTTTATATATTTTATTTGTTGTGTTATTTGTAATTTGCTTATGTGTTTTTATGTACAGCCCATTGAGACATTTTTGTGATTTTGGGCTATAATAAATTTTGACTTGACTTAACTTTATTAATTAAAAGGTTTAAAAAAAAATCTACTTCTCTGTTTTGTTGACTTGATTGATTTTATTAAAATGAAAAATACTACTACTACAAACTGCTTTTATTATTATTATTTAGTATTTCCCGCATTTTTGTTTCTGGTGTGCCGTACTCTCAAAGTTTCACTGTTAAAATCTGTACCGTCTTTTTTATCAGCTTGTCAGACATCTTAAAAATATTTTAAACTAACCTGGATTAAAGAGGCAAAACTAAACTTTTGGTTTAACTTGTCACAAATAGTAGACATTATAAAGAGTCAGTCTTTGTCTGTTTAAAGGGGTCACAAGCCAAAAAGGTGTGAGAAGCATAGTTAAAATGTTCGGTGTGTGCTGCAGCATTAAGATTCCTTTAATTGTAATAAGAGGCCAAACCATGAGAAAAAACCCCATCTTCAAACACATAACTTCTTCCCTCCCCCATTTGCTAAATTTTTCACCATACTTTGATTTCATGTTACACGCAGAAAGAAAGTAAATATCAAAAGGCAAAAAAGAGAGTCAATAATTTCTGCATTAACATCTAGAGCAGTGGTTCCCAACTGGTGGCTTGTGGTCCAAAAGTGGGTCGCGGATCCATTCTGGATGGTCCTCAAGTGACTTGCAAACGTGTTCAGTTTGTAAAAAACACACTTTTTTAAAAGTACAGTGAGTTTCCAGCACAGAGCTTTTATTTTTCAAGTGTAGTTTCCTGTTGTAGAGTGAATGATTAACTGAAAGCTACTTGACTGAGACAGCAAACAAACTCAAAGACATGGCTAACTGCAAGTATGACGCTGAATATATTCAACTGTGTGGACCTTGAACAAATGACTAAAGAGAAATCTGGACCCTGTGGCTGGACCAGCTGGGAACCACTGATGTAGAGATAACAAACACAACAGGAGTAGGCTGCATATTGCTTTCTTCCCGAGGCCTCATATTGCACAAAGTATCACAAAGAGTCAAAAACTACAGAAGTGTGTGTGAGAAATGAGCGCCCAATCTTCAGCAGCCTGTCGGCTTACCTGACAGTGTTTGTGTGAAAATGAGAGAGCAACAGGGAGAATCCCGTCTCTGTGGTTTGAAGTGATCCATTGCTCTTGACAGACCTGAGCTGTGGTGCTGTTGTGGTGAGACAGAAGGAGAAAGGCGCTGAAAGACATCAAGATAAATTACGACTTATTCTTTTGAATCAGTGCAATATTTTACAGTCACCCCTCACACTGTACTTAAGTGTGTTTCCATGCTTACAGGATGACGGATCACCTTTTTTTTTATTTTACTGTGCATGAATATATTAAACAGCACACGCTCACATACTGGAGGCTTCTTTGTACCGACTCTGTTCTCGCAGCCTTCCTCTCCTCTGTGTCTGTGCTTTGCTCCGCTGTGAGCATTGGCCTTATTAATCAAGCTGCTTGGCAGGTGAATGTGAGGAATGGGTGGGTAAAGTGTCTGAAGGGGGAGGAGGGTAGTGTGCAGGTGCATGTGTGTGTGCGTGCGAGTGTGAGTGGTTGAAGGGAAAGAGAGAGCCAGCTGTTGCTCAGCACCTAGAGGCCCACGGCTGGGTGAGCAAGGATAATTGCAGGTACCAGCCTGTTCCCATCTCCTTAATGTGAACCTGTGGCATAATGGAAACTGCTCTTTCACAGTGGAGGGAAATAGAAAGGAGAGAGGAGGAAATTAACGCATCGGAGGAGTTTGGAGAGAGGATCCGGTGAACCGGATTGATTTGAGCTTCTGCTCCTAAGATCCCTGACTCTATAGTTTCTTTTCTTTTGAAATCCCTATTGTAATACTGAGATTATGATAAACAGAATTTGGCGCAGGCATCAGTGAATTTGGTCTACAAATGTTGTCTTCACAGGGTTATAACTTGAAATACTTTGCCTTAATATCAGTTTTGTGGGCCTTCATTTGTTTAAGATATACTCATTAACAAAATATGGGCACACCAGCTTGACAGCTACTTTCATCTTTGTCATCTTGGTTATTACAGGGTCTCCTACAACATTTTGAAGGGGTTTGCAGCCACCATATTTTCTTCTCCTTTTACTGACTGAAAGTTGTAAACTAATTTCAGTAAATTGCAATTCACGTCAGCACCACTACACATAAATAAATAACTCCTCCTCAACACCACAATTGGAATAACCCATTTCAGGATGCATCGTGTGTATTTTTAATTTTGATGAACAGTAGGACACCCCAGGTTGCTTAAATTCGCAGAAGAACACAGAAGACATGGTAGCTAATGCCTGCATGGATCTGTACTGCTGTGGTTGCAGATTGCATTTACCACAACTGTGATCTGACAGTAAAGTGATAAGCTGTATTTGTACAGCACCCTCCAAAACAACAGTTACAAAGGCCTGTACAATAAAACTAAACACAATTAAAACACAAGGAGAATAAAACAAATAACATGTCATAAAATGTAATCCAGTAAAAGATAAAATAAGAAAGGCCAAAACTAAAATCAAGATAATAAATAGGAAATAGCAGCAATAAGACAGCTCACATAAAATAGACAGCTCAGATAAAGTCAGGATATGCTTTCCGATAGAAGTATGTTTTTAGGAGAGACTTAAAATAAGCCAGTGACTCAGAGACCCTTATTTCCTCGAACAGGTCATTCCAGAGCCTCGGGGCCCTGGTAGCAAAAGCTCTGTCCCCTTTGGTTTTCAGCCTGGACCCTGGGACAAGCAGACCTCTGCCTGAGGATCTCAACATATGTTAAGGTTCATAAGGGACTAACAGGTCTGAAATGTAGTCTGGAGCCAGGCCATGAAGAGCCTTTAAAGTAATTCAGAAGATTTTAAAGTCAATCCCTAAAAAACCTTGTGGGTTAAATTGGGTTGATGTCAGGTTTTGCTAGAAAATAGGTAGTCAGGTGGTCATATTATCCTCTGTTGGTATGATTGAGGGCCCTACCTTGTAACAGTTATGTAAATGAGTTTGTTAAACTTTTTAATTGCACAATAATTTGTTTTGTAAGTGACTTTTCTGAATGTCCCCATTGAGGAAGTGAATTGGATCAACTCGTCCTTAAAGAGAGTCATTAGCATTGGTTTCAGTGGAATTGTTCTGTCCCATGATGGTTTGAATAAATTCTATTTCAGAGGCTTTTCCCCTCCTGCCAAGAATGAAACCCGCAGGGGAAACTCTGAATCTTTGTTCGTCTTGGCACCAAAAATCGTCACATTTATAAATGTTGGCATGAAACACTGGCACCAAACATCGTTTCTGAAGTGGAGGTAAAGCACTCGCCCACCACTGCAAAGACCTGAGTTAAATTGCTGGCAGCAACACCTCTGCCTTGGGATTGTGAGTATTCAAGTGGGAAGCCAGTGAGGGATCACGGTCCTGGACCAGCTCAGATGTTGGTGTACACCCTCCTGAGGGCAGCAGAGCGGTCTGTGATGACAGGGACTGCAGTGTATTGGGAATTTGCAACAACTGAGTTGGGGACATTTTGAAAAATCAAACAAAAGAGAAATATGTAATTTGTCACTGTATTAATACAGTTACACACACACACTCAGTCATAATGCAAAAGGGTTGAACAAACACATTGTGCATGAAGCAGTATGCTGCAGTGTAATGCTCAGTTTGTCTAAAATGGATTTCTGTTTATTTATAATGTTTATTACAATAACAACTGCAATGGTGTAACATTTGTAGCTGATGGTATAAGATATTATAACCTTGAATATAATAATGCAAAACGATTGAGCTAACTGGAGTAATTTCATGTCGTATCCAACAACAGGAGGCTTTTAACAGATGACGTCCTGATGTTAGCTTTGCTGCTGCTGTTAGCTGTCCCTGTCAGCTGCAGCCACTGATGCTTTCTAGACATCGTTTTTGTCATTAAAAACACAAAAATTCGAGGATATTGTCCTCTGTAAAAAAAAAAAGTCCATTTCTCATTCTCTGTGTTCATTTCCTCCCTGCATCTTAAATAATCTGAACTCATTTGTTCATGTGACATAAAGTAGCCTGTATTTAAACATGGTTGACAGTGAAACAGTAGAACGTCCTACACATGGGGTTTGTGACCTCATGACCTTTCTCTACGAAATGGCTGGAGGATGCTTCATCTTCTTACCAAGTCAAAGGAATCTGATCTCACACAGTGAAAACAGTGTGCGCATGTCTTTATATGTGTTTATGTGTAGTGACTTCTCTTTAGATTTTTATTCTGCGCAGTGAAGTGTTTTTCTCTGTGATCAATGGTTTCTTCCTGGAAGCGGGAGCCAAACAATCAGCCAACACATCTCAACATCGTGTTCACCCGAGGCTTCCCTGCTAATTACCTAAGACATTGATTCGCACCCAACATACCTCCGTGTGGAAGTGTGAGAAAGAGGAGGAGAGAAAAGAGAGCTAATGAAGGTGTCAACGGGAGCTTGCCACCAGAAGATGATTGTTATTGGATTGAAGTCATTTGCATTTTGATGTGAACTCCGAGGCTGAACAATACCCGTCGGTGCCTATCTGCTGTTAAGAGTCTTTGATAAGCACACAGACAAAAAGCAGTGATTCAATTCAAGGTGAACAAAATAACTGAGGGGTCCTGAAACAGATTACATTTAACTGATGCCTCCATCAAGCTCCTGGCGACCGTCTGCCAGGATCTTCCCCTCTCTGTGATGAAGGAAAGAGAATCCATTTCTCACTCGGAGAATGAGAAATCAATGACCCCGAGCTGGATCTGTGTGAAATGAGATATGAGCCCCGTCTCTGAGGACTTGCCGGGGCTCAGATTGACAGCTGACTGACAGAGGTTAACTGCCAGGGAAGGCCGACTGGCTCGGAGGTGTAAAACTGACCCTCTCAGACCCTGTGTTGAGGGCAGGGTTGAGACATGCAGGCCGGATGTTGCTGAGTCCCCAAGATATTCCTGTAATCGACCGTTAGCCAAGGCCCTGACCCCTTATTGCTACGGCCTGTCAAGCTTCTGTCCCTTACAGCACATATGTAGCTTACAATTAAAATGGCAGCAGATTTGCTGCTCAGAATTCACAGTTGCTGTTAAAACAATACATCAATGCTTTCAGTGAGGTAGACAAAAGCAGCTGGTCACTGATCTTCCTTAGATGCCAAGTGACGCTGGTAGATTTTATCAGTCATCACTAGCTACAATACAATAGCTTAATGAGGGCGCTGAAAACAAGGTGCATTTTCATCCACCTTTTTTTGTGAGCATTTTTTATTTGCTTTAAAAAATAAGTCTTCCAGTCAGGCCAATGTCAGAGTAGGTCACACAGTGGAAGAGCTCTGCTGAAATCCTGCCTTACTTTGAGTCAAAGTAAAACCTTCAGAGGAACAGTCTACAGATAATAATTAGGATGACAGGACAGAAGCTAACCAAAGTGGGCAACATGCTAATGCTACTAGCAATGCACCACTAACCAAAGCCAAACCTAGCCAAACTGTCTGACCAAGTCTCTGCTGACCGAGCAACTATCACGGACGCGATCAGACAATTCAGCACATGGAAATAGCCTTCAACGATATGGGGAAAAGACTGGACTGGCAATGCTAAAATCGACTTGCATATCCCTGTCAGATTAAATTGCTGCTCTTAAACTCAAGATGGATGATCTTGAAAATAGATCGAGGTGCAACAACATACTTATAATTGGCTTATCGGAAAGAATTCAGGGCTCGCAGCCATCTGCTGTCATGGAGGTATTCCTGAGAGAGATACTCGTTGCAGAGGCTTTTCCTATTCTTCCATCTGTCAACAGGGCGTATAGAGTTGCCACCAACTGCAAATGACAGGACAAACCTCCATGGCCATTTATTGTGCAGATTCACCACTACCAAAACAAGGAGTGCCTGAGGCTGCCAGGGGAGGCTGGTCGGGCGAAATACACGTCTACCAAGACTACAGTGCTGAGGTCTCTAGGTAAACAGTGGCGTACTCCAAGGCCAAGTCAGTCAGACATAGTTTATTTATTTATTTATTTATTTTTTTACTGGAAATGCACCTTAAAGATGATGTCAGCTACCTTGAAAAAGCTGGGCTAATCAGGTATACCACCCACATTTCAATGCCTCACCAAGATTAATCATTGTCTCGGCCCACTTTGGTCAGTGTCTACGCCCCAAATTATGACAATTGTAACTTTATTGCCAGACTGTTCTCTACAATTCCCAGCAGCGATAATTGCAACTTCATAAAAGGGGGCAATTTTAACTGTGTTCGATAGATCATCAACCAGAGCCTTGATTCTCTCATGAAATCTCACTGTTTCCACTGAGGGAAATGGATTTCAGCTTACAAAAATAGCCAGGAGGTTGGCGTTGCACCAACGTGTAGTTACATTTTTGGGGAGGTGCACGTCAGGCTACAGCGTAGGGTACGGTGTAGCGTCTGAGTCGATGCAGAGCCTACGCCGTAGGTACGGCATCAGTTTGACGCGGATGCAGAAGTATGAATCCCGCTTAATTTTTCTCTCTTGGTAGGAACAAGCACCTCCTAACTTCAGGAAAAGGATTAGAGGCTCTATGTATTTCCCCAAACTTCAGAGAAATCAGATACACTCTAAAAGGCGCCTTGCAAAAGTTAAGAAAACCTGGACCCCTTCTTAGAGAGTTTACAAGTATCATTGAATGAGTTTAAAAAGACATAATCATTTATCTTATTATGTCCCCTAAAGATTTGGAGTCAACAGTATAAGTAGGACGGTTGGGAGGGTTGGGCTGGGTGGCTGGGTGGGGAAAGGGCAGGTTATCCTCACATTTACATTCATTGGTATAGTGCTGTATCTGTCCTATGTTCAGCAATATATTCATTGCCATTGTGTACTGCATACATAATGCCATCAAATGAAAACAAAAAAACAAAACAAAAAAAAAAAAAGGTTTATACACATTGCTGAGGTGGACTTCTTGGTCTTTCGATCAGTGCAATGAATGAGTTAGCGAAAATCTAGTTAATATTTGAACCTCCTTTGGATGGAAATCTGGCTAATGTCTCCTGCTGACCTAATAATGTTAACAGCTTACTCATTTTAAAGCTATTATGAAAGAGCTCTTACTGTAAATATGTAGGCCTACTTGATGACTATAAATGATGACGTGCTCATGATTGCGACTATGGCTAAAGGTGCACGTCCCGGGCAAAAGGTCAGTTTGTAATCTGTGTGAGGTGACGTGAACATAAAGAAACAGCATTGTTCTGGTACTGCAGAGTAGAACCATCACTTTTGGCTAATTAGAATTAGTTTGGCCTTTTAGTTTAGTCAGAAAGAAGAGGAAAATTCTCCATATTCAAGAAGGTTATTATGCATGATCTGAAGTATATACAAAATACAATCCTTGATGGTAGGGCATTATGGAGGGGTTAGCATGTCCAACCCGGTGCTTTAATTGTTTTGCACTATAAAAAGCGCTTTATAAATTCTTTAAAGAGGGTCAATTCAGAATCATTTGCAACAATATGTAAAGGTAGGCTATCATCTGCATTGGAAACGTGGATTAACAAAATTTTGTTAACAATGCTGAACTCTGTTAAAGGCAAGCAATGTAATAACTCATTACAGTGATCTTGATGTTACATTATTAACTGCGTATATGGACAAACAAATTTTTTACAAAATTTGGATTCACAGTGTGGCGCAGTCTACCTTCCAAACACTAGCATGTCTAAGTAATCAACTTGATCGACTTTACTAAATTTAACATTGTTAACATAGCATGAAAAAAACGTTAGCTTTACGAGGAAAATTATGATTGGCTTGGTTTTTCAGTAGACATATTCAGTTCAGTGCAATGAATGATATGAACGTCAATAACACTTACTGAGGAATTAAAGGTCCAGTGTGTAGGATTTAGTGGCATCTAGTGGTGAGATTACAGAACTTAAACTTGCCAAGCGTGTAGGAGAACTACGGTGGCTGACGCAAAAACACGTAAGACAAGTAAGTATGCAAGTAAGACTCAGTTGTTACTGTAGTTAGCCTGACATGCTAACAATTGCAGCTTACGTCTGAACACATAAACGCACTGATTAATTTATTCCTCGCAGTTTTGCCCTTGTGCTTTTTGGTTTTTGGAAAGTCTACACCGGTAGAAAAGATTTCTGCACACTTACATCTATGCAGTGTTATTTTTACAAACCCTTTTCTCCAAACTTGACAGACTGGCCATAGTTACTTTTCTCTGCTGAGTCACAGTTTGTGTAGGAAATAGGAAATACATTAACAGCTTAATAACTCACCGATAAACCTAATTCCAGGAAGCTCCAGCTCTCATTGTGGAGAGTAAGTAGCTGTTTTGCTGCACAGTTACTGACATTTACAACACACAGTATAGTTGAACTTTAATCTCCAACATAAGAAACAAGCACGTGCAACAAGATCCTTCTTTTATTACCTAGTTTTTATTTCAGTATTCACATGTAGCTGCCTGATGTTTTCATAAGGAATACCAATGATGTGGCAGAATGCACTCTGATTTACTTATGTAGTTACTTAGTAATGGCACACTTACATCATAAAGTAATAAAATACGTTTTCCTTGTCTGTGATTTTCTGCAAGTCACATTTTTATCAGGTCTTATCATTTGTCTGTTTGAAGAGTTGATTATCACCAAGAGGCACGAGATTTCCCGTAGCACCGCATACTTTTCCCCATTGTTTTAGTTTCCTGGTATTTTCAAGGCTTCACTGACCAAAGAGACTTCCTCCAACTTTCCAAAACAGGTGTGTGCAGCCTTTAAAAGGATGCCATCCCTCTGCATGTGTGCAAACTGTCCTGCAAGATGGGCTGCAGACGCACTGACTGCCTGGCAAAGCCTCTGTCAGGGGCTTTTGAGAAACTGGGATCACTTGTAGGCTCCTGTCCTTTTTATTTTTTTGTGATTCCCCTTATACTCTCAGCGGCGCTCGGTGGAGGCTTCACTTTTCTCAAAGACAGGGAGGACAATGACTTTGAACGGCAGTACACACCCACAAAAGGACCCTCGAAGGCAACGAGAGCTTTTGTCAGGGAGAACTTCCCTTACAATGACTCCATGTTTTCAGAGGACAGGCTGTACGACAAGGGCAACTTTGCATCCCTCATTGCCGTGTCGACTAGTGGCTCAAATATACTAACAAATCCGGTCTTTGAGGACATCATCAGACTCAACAATAAGATCCTTAATATCACTGTGAACAATGGGAGCCTTGGATTCAGCGAGTTGTGCGCAACAGCCAATGGAGAATGCATCTCAAATGTCCTCCTGGAAATTATTAGCTCTAATGAAACTGATCAAACCAACATCACCTTCCCCGTATATACCCACAGATCCAGCTCAGTGTTCCTAGGCTCTGTGCTCGGCGGGGTTATCACAGATGCCAACAGCTCAGTCGTAAGTGCTCAGGCTGTAAAACTCTTCTACTACTTAGATAACAAGGAAAGCACAGCTGACGCCTCAAAGTTATGGCTGAGAGGATTTAAGAGACTGCTATCAGATGAGATGGGCAGCAAACACATTGACGTAAGTATCAAACTGCTTTCATTAGTCTTTCTGAAAAACTTTATGTATTTGCCACTGCTGTGTGTGATAATTGTTGAGCCTTTTTGTTTTCAGTAACAATGACTGAATTAATGAAGAAACACTAAACTACCTCATAAAATGATCAAAAAAAGATACAAAATTACCTCAAAGGGACACAAAATAACTACAAAGAGACACAAAATGAACAAAAAGACATGATAACAACAAGAACAAGAGACAAAACCACCACAAAGTCTATGTATCTTGCTCCTAAGTAAAAGAGGTGGTGGAGCCTTTTGCATGTCTGTGCTCCAAGACCCATTGTCCCATAATCCACACGTGCTCCCATGAGGCTTTGACAGTGTACCAGTTGAGTATTTTCAGCTTTTAAGTCAGTCATAGATGGTCAGTCAATACCATCTATGAAAAGTACATTGCATTTTTGGAATATTTGTTGTGAAATGGTATACTATTCTGATTTTTTGAAAATATCTCATTATATATCATTAGCCAAAGATTCTATTTATTCATTCATTTTCAATCAAGAGCTTGTTTCTAGACAGAGATGCACAGTACATGAAGGAATATCATAATAATGTGGTCTGCTTAGACCACAAAAAAAACTTCTGAAGAGTTGTTGTGATCAAATGCTCTGATTTTAGGCTGATTTTGGGCTGCCAGCTTTACACCTGGCAAGGGACTACAAATGAAAACTAGCTGTCTGGCTAATTCTGGCATATTTACAAGGGTGTTTATTAATATGCATTGTCTCTAAGAAAAAAAAATCGAAATGATGGACAAATTAGATATTTTTATAGGACAGACTTAAGCATGAAAGTTGGAGAGCGAGAGCAGATGACATACATACAGCAAAAAGCTGTGAGCTGGAATCGAAACCATGGCTGCTGCAGCAAGAACACTTTGTACATGTGACGCCTGCTCACACCACTGAGCTACTGGGCACCCTGAACAATTTTTACATGTCATGGCTGTAGGCCTAAATTATTCTTACATTTTTCTAATTGTAAAAATGTGTAGCCTAGACTCCAAATAAAAAAATGTTTCAATATTTGTTCAACTAAAATGTGTTATAAATGTGTGTTCAATAGTTATACGCCTATGGCCTGCTGCCTTTTCCTCTAAATTTTTTCGAATCTCAATAGCAGTGGCTAGTCTTTAGTCTCCCTAGTGAGGCTAGCTACAGATTTAAAAAAGAAAATGAAAATTCTTGGAGAAAAATAGAGAATTTAATCGTGCAGGAACAGATTTGTTCTTTTTTATATCGCCAATGCTGCAAAATTAAAGTACCAAATAATCATAAATAGCCTACTGCAGAGTAGCCATGATAAAACATGTTAATTAATAGGCTACTTAAGGTTACTTAATAGGCTGTGTTTGTGGCTTCAGGAGTTTTTTAAATAATGTTGACCAAAAATGCCTCTTTTAAAACTCCATAATGCCATAATGAATAAAAGTCTTATGTACACCATATTCTATGAAGATTCAAAGATATTAAGTCTAAAAATATCAGCCTTAGAAAAAAGGCCCAATCACAAATTGTAACACGTACGTACTTGTGAAATAACCATAATAACCATACAATAAAGGATAACTATTACTGTAATAAAGGTGGATTTCATCTCATAGCTGAACATGCTGCTGCACTTAGATGTTAATCTAAAATAAGTTCTGTTAATATGGAAAGATCAAGCATATAGATGCTGTTTCTAAACATATTAGCCACAGCCTGTCTGCTCTCACTGTATCTTTACACCTCCTTTTCAGATAATGCTGTTGGCGGTGTTGCAGACACACTTGCTTTGTCCTGAAATCCAAGCTGTGCTGTCACACTGGTTTTATTGCTGTCGTGACATCCATGTGTAAACATTTTTTGTCTGACTTCACATTGGCGTCTCTCTGCTGTACTCCATTGTAGGTGTCTTACTACACCTCCAAATCCAGGCAGGAGGAGATTGACAGTCACACCACAGATGGCTTCCCTTTATTCCTCATCACTTATGCCTGTGCTATCACCTTCTCAGTGATATCCTGCCTGAGGTAAGGAGTGATCAGAGACTGTCTCACAGTGAACGATTTCCTGACCGCGGGCCAAGTCCGGAACACACAGAGCTGTTGTTTATCAAAGTGACTGGTACAGGAAGCCACATGCAGGTTACATGGAGTTATCATATCAATTTCAGCATCACTGTGTCCAAAGCTACTACTCAAAAATGTTTCGTTTTTATTCATATTAAGGTATATTTTAATTATTTTCAAGGTGTATTTAAAGGTTTTAGCATAGTTTCTGTGAGGTACAGCTCAGGTTAGGAATTTTAGACTGGCTATGTCTGTAACAGCTACAGTAGGGTTTGTAAAGGAAGTGGAAAAAGTACCTGATGAAGCTTGATATACTGAAGGTAGTTTTTTTTCTCTCCATCAAACTTGATTGAGGGCCCGGTATACATAGGCTACTATATATATTTTTTCCCCCAGAAGTCTTGTTGTTATTGTTGTATGCCTACTTTCAAAACTTTATCGCTGGTTTTAAAACGGGACTATGTAACTTTTGAAAGAAGAAATAGCACAGTCATCCTATTACAAATGAAAGGTTGAATTTAGCAGCAAATTAATGCACTCTGTCTCAGTTCAGCAGACTCAGAGGTTTTGCTGCTACAGCTTTAATTAGTCTGGAATGGCCAGTAGCATATAGTGGCTAATGTTAGCTAATGTTAGCGAACTTACAAAATAAGGATATATATCTTTGTAATTGACTTTTTAATTTTTTTAAACTTCATGACTCTTATTTTCTTGTGCTGCCACAGGTGTTAGCATTTAGCATTATCCTGTGGGCTAATTATTAATTCATTTCAACTCAGTTTTATTCATATTACAAATTACAGTTTGCCTCAGAGGCCTTTACAACATGTTTATCACATGTTCACAATGGCAGCTATTTATCTAAAGGTGCAAAAGCCCAGCTTTAAAGAGTGGCTTAAGGTCCTGTTTACCTTACATGTTAGGCGGAAAAATGAATTGTGAGAATCCTTCAGGGTTAATACATACGTTAAATGTATTTACTTCTCATAAAACATTTGTAAATCAGATTTTTCTTGAAAGGTTGAAACCTGCATTGTTGACATCCATGTTTGCTAGCTAGCAGTCTAGTGCTGTGTCTCAGATCACACACTTCAGTTAGTACACTTCCACGTAGTATTCTATGTGCACTATGTACTTATTGGCATAGTGCACAAATTTCGACAGGGTAATGTTGTCTCAAACCAAACACGGCCGTTGTGCACTCACCGGAAATGACGGCCGCAAATTAGCAAACTAGCATTAGCATTCGCGTTGTTGCTCGCAGTACCAAATCATTACAGACTGCTAAATTAACCCAATAAACAAACTGCTGGCTTATAGCCAACAACAGTATAGTGGAGATTCCAACGAATAGAAATCTCTCATATTCACGCAAAATGTGTCTGAAAAACAAAGTGTGAATGTCAGCCCTATCTGCGACAAATTTGAAACGAGTCATCGGGTTGAGGCACCCAATCAGTCTTTGGAAATATATGTGAATGATGATCACAAGATTCTATTTTATTTAAAGAAAAAGAAAAAGAAAAAACAGATGACAGCTGTGTACGTTCATTTGTTGGGAGGGTGAATCCAGTTCAAAATTCAAATAGTTAACTATGAATGTGAACTAGGTCATTTTAATGTGTGTAAACTGAACTTTGAGCTCACATAAAACACTGGTTGCTACCACCTATAGATCAGCATAATAGTGTGAAACGTGCAGGAGAACAAACCATATGAGGACACCACATAAAACATTACCTCTAATGTACCTGCTGACATCACTATTTGCTGTGGTAAAGGTGTTACATACTCAAAGGTTTCAACCAATGAGGGCAGTGGAACACCATCTTTTTACCTTGGTATTAAGTTACTCTTCAAAACCTTTTAAGTACTTGCTAAAAATGAATTTATTTAATGAATTTATTTCACAAATCTCCAACATTAAGCAGGTTAGTTCTGAGGCTGCTCAGGTTGAAGTTATCAAGATAACATTTGTATAAATGCACCTCACTTACAGTATGTTTTTACTGAATAGTTAAATGATGTTGCTTTCTACACCAATAACATCCTATCTCTACCTCCGTGACAGATTGGACAATGTGAGGAACAAGGTGTGGGTGGCCGTCTTTGGCGTCTTCTCCTCTGGCCTGGCTGTCCTCTCCTCTTTTGGCTTGCTGCTTTACATCGGAGTGCCATTTGTTATTACAGTCGCAAACTCTCCTTTCCTGATACTCGGTGAGAAAAAGCTGCCTTGTCCTGTTTTGTTCCAGGCTGTAGTTTTAGCTTGTAGTTTGGCGTGCAACATCCATCAAGTAATATAATGCATTTACATAAAAGTGAATATAAAAAATATCTCTATGGTGTTTTGCAAGGCATTAAATTGAGCAGTATTTGAACCGCTTCATGTGGTCTTAGGTAGATTAAACTGCAGCACTTCATCATGTTTTATGAGCATTTTATGTTTTACTGTAAAATCCTGTAAAATGTTTAAAGTCTCACAAATGGGAAAACTCATTAATTTTACATCACTGATCATTTTTCCAGGAATCGGTCTCAACAACATGTTCATAATGGTGTCCGACTGGCAGCACACCCACGTGAAAGACTCAGTGCCGAAGCGGATGGCTCACGCTTACAAAGAAGCCATCATGTCTATTACCATCACCGCCCTGACCGACGTCCTCAAATTCTCTATTGGCGTCATGTCCGACTTCCCAGCAGTGCAGTCGTTCTGCCTCTACACCAGCACCTCCATCATATTTTCCTACATCTACACGATCACCTTCTTTGGAGCCTTCCTGGCTCTAAACGGGAAGCGGGAAGCCAGCAACAGGCACTGGCTGACCTGCATGAAAATACCATCAGACAATTCTGATCATCATTCTGAGACATATAACATCTGCTGCGTGGGAGGCGACTATGATAAGAACACTGGAGCAGAGAAAAAACAAGCAGCGAGTAATTTCTTTAAGGATTACTACGGCCCGTTTTTGATCAAACCCTGTGTCAAAGGAGTTGTAATCTTCCTTTATGTGGTGTATTTAGCTGCAAGTATTTATGGATGCTTTCACATACAACAGGGGATTGAGCTTTATGATCTGGCAGCTGATAACTCCCACGTTACCAGGTTTAATATGAAGGATAGGGAGTATTTTTCAGGTTATGGTCCATCTGTGATGGTAATTGTAAGTGAGGAATACCCATACTGGGATAAAACTAAGAGGCACCAACTTCAGGAATGCATAGAGGACTTTAAGAAGCTCGAGTTTGTAGATGAGGATGTCTATTCATCCTGGCTGGATTCTTATTTGTCATATGGACAAGAAACACATTTAAACCTTAATGATAAAGATGTTTTTCTCAAAAATCTATCTCAGTTTTTTGATGTATTTCCTTTTTTCAAGCAAGACGTGAACCTCACTGGAGATGCCGTGTATGCATCCCGGTTCTTCATTCAGACTGTCGATATCACTAATGCCAACATGGAAATTGACATGCTTAAAGGTCTTAAAACCACTGCAGGCAAATGCAGTGCAGCATCTATGTTAGTCTACAATCAGAAATTCATCTTCTACGACCAGTATGGCGTCGTAGTGAGTAGCACGGTTAAAAACGTTGGCGTGATCACAGCTGTGATGCTGGTTGTCTCCCTCCTGCTAATTCCAGACCCCCTCTGTGCATTGTGGGTGACTTGTTCGATTGGCTCCGTGACTGTAGGGGTTACTGGTTTCATGGCGCTTTGGGACGTCAGTCTCGATTCCATATCCATGATCGCTTTTACCGTCTGCATCGGCTTCACAGTCGATTTCTCAGCTCACGTTTCCTACGTCTTCGCCTCCAGCAAGAAAACGAGCCCTGACGACAAAGCTGTGGACGCTCTCTCCAGTTTAGGCTATCCCATACTTCAAGGGGCCCTGTCCACCATTTTAGGGGTGGTGGTGTTGGCAACGTCTGAATTTCACACATTCAGAACATTTTTTAAGATCTTCTTTCTTGTCATGTTTATCGGGATGCTTCACGGCCTCAGTTTCATTCCGGTAGTTCTGACGTTAGCAACATGCAGAAGCTCACAGAAAGATGAACGTAAAGACAAAATTTTTAGTATCAGCAAACTATGACCACAGTTACACTGCATGTGCAGGTAGTTAGACATATTAGATAGGTATCCATTCATAAAAATGTTTTCATTTGCTCGAAAGAACATGTATAAGTTAAGCTGTGCTATGTTTTGTAAGTTATTTGTTTTGTTGTTGTTTTTTTTAATGGATGAGTTTAACAAATAACAATTTTCACTGGTTTTGTAAATAGCAATTTTGCATCCAATGCAATGGAATTTAACTGTATTTTATACGGGACAATAAAGCCTTCTGTTTCATCCTGAATTGTTTGTTATGTGCTGTTTCTGTGAGGACACTAGGACTGTACCCAGCTCAGAGCTATATCAGTCATCAGATTTGGCTGTTCAATACGAATATTCAACTAGTTATCCCTTTTTTTCCATATAGAGTTTGAGAGTTTGAGTGGGTTTCGGCATGACAATTAGAGTGACGGTGACATTGACGTAACATAGTGAGCAAGCCAAGTTAGTCTGGGATTTGTGCAACATCTATGCTGATACTAGATATCACACAAATGCCAGAGACTAAATTGTATAAGGTTGCTTTGTTGGTTTAGGTTGGTTTAAATTCACCATTTCAAAGTAAAAGGCAGAGGATACCGTCATCTCTGAGTCTGACCAGGTGGGGACTGACCATTGTTTCAGCAGCCTAAAATTCCAAAGCCCTGCTGGTCTGAAAAACATCCCACTGGACCAAATGTCCGACAGCTCGTTACGATGCTAGTTGCAGTTCTGTTTCTCTGAAAATACAAACTCCCTGCAGTTACACAACCAAATTGCCAGAAAAAAATGTTAAGATTGTACATTTCTGCAAACCACAGATATGTTACATTTATCAACAATGCTGCGATGAATGTGTGGTTAGGTTAAGGCACAAAAGCCACTTGGTTATGATTAGGAAAAGATCACGATAAGGCTTAAAATACCTGCATTGGTGGCACAAAAGTGGCTGGGAAAGTAGGGAAGGGTCAGTCAAAAACACCCTGGATCTCTGCCTCAGATACCGCTGTGAAACTAACTGCAACTGTGTATTTTTGACTGTCGGTCTAATGGAACATTTTTCAGACTAACAGGTCTTCGGAATTTTGGGCCATTGTAACAACTGCATGGCAATGACCGGGCAAAGCCTCTCTTCCCCTAGGTAGCTGCCTCTGTCTCACTCAGATTCACCCCGGTGTGAGTCAGGCACCCAGGAAGAGCAACAGGCCTTAAGGGCAATTTTTGTAAAGGCCAAACTATAAACTTACAATGGGTCCGTCAAGTAATGCCATTGGCCCCCAAAGACTTTTTCCCATAGACTTACAATGTGAAAGATAATGGAGATCAGTGAATACATTTTTTGAGCATCACAACCCACACAAAATAAGTCATTTTACTGTCGGGATTTGATCCACTAGTCCTGATAACATTTTGAAAGTCTAAAAGAGTTGCACAATTAATTCATTCTATCCCCATTTAATCCGGGAAATCAAACTTTTTTTCTCTTTTCTTTTTTCTGTATGCACCACTTAGCAACTTTCATAGCCAACACTGCATCCAGGTCTTTTTTATACTTCATGGTCTGAGTTTGCAGCTGCCTGCACTGAGAGAAGCATGAAAGTGAGGAATGTTTACTCTCTTTAATCTGGGGAACATCCCCAGAAGTGCACACTGACAAAACAAACAAAAAAGAATCTCAGTTGACTGAGGCGTCGCTGACTGATGATTTCAATCTCTGACTGTCAGGGAGCAGCCCTAGTAGACACTGACACTTATAACCAGCTGTTCCAATATACTCATTTTAGCAGTAAATGAATATGTGGCATATTTAAATTCAATGCAGCAAGACCAGTAACATTTTATTACCGTTGATTAAAATACAATGCCTCTCAATAAGCAACTACCAAAATGTATAATTAGTAGGGCATAGTAATGTGCTGCTAACTCTCAACTACACTATAACAGCGTGAAACACTACCTGCATAGTCTAAACTATCAAACCTGTCATCAGGGGCAGAAAGAAAGTTTTCACTTAAGGTTGTCGTACTTTTCAGATGTCTCATTATTCAAAACTGCACGTAATTAAGCTGCACCACAATTTCTCAATTCCAGGAATTGGTGTTGAGGACATATCGTACGTCTCCAACTGGCAACACATTAACATTAAGAACCCACCGCCCATGCAGATGGTTCACACCTCAAAAGAAGGTGCTAGGTCCACCTTCGTCACTGTCATCATCGCCACGACACCAAGCATTTTGGTAGCAGGAACATCAAAACAAGAAGAGAAAGAAATGTTTCAAGGGTCAGAGAAAGACTGAAGATGATTGAAGTTGAAAGAGAAGTTGGTACCTTGAATTCATGCTGGCATCTTTGGCAAGTGATGAACCCAGATGCTAAAGGGATACAAACAAAGAGGCATTGATTTGGAGGTTTCTACGGATGCACAGCCCTACAGTGAGGCGTCTCTATACACTGGCCGTAAGGTTATACAGGATCAAGTTTTCCCAATTATTTTCTGTACAGTGTCAGTATCAGGATTTCAAGACAAGTCAAGCAAGCAGGCTCTTGGATGCAGCTGTATGTGTTGTAGGTTGGTCAAGAAATCCACGAGGCCTTCAGGTTCCAGCTCCCAGCATCCCTGGTGGCCTGTGCATCGCGCAGGTCGACTCTCAGCTCTGTCACCCTCCGTCACGCCTGTCTTCTTCGCCCTGGTATCCAGGACGAGATGCCTCTGGCCCACACAGCGTGACGTGACATGCCCCTACACCCAGGAGAGAGATAGAGAGAGAGACAGCAACCTTGGAGCTTAAACTAATAAGAAAGAGAAAGTGATAGATTGATGACAAAGTAAAGAAAGAAATCAGAACCCCCCTGCCCCCCTTTGTTGCATAATAAACCCCTTATCCCTCGGTGCAGTTAGTTGGCTAACATGTGATGGAGCAGCAGCTTGCATCAACCATAAATGAGTTTATTGATTAGAAACATGTGTAGGTTTCAGGGGAGGTATGAATGCATTCCCACAGAAAGGCCCTGTTGGTTCATCCCAAAAGTGTTAGATGGGTTTGAGGTCAGTGCTTCGTGCAGGCCAGTCAAGTTAATTGCCATAATAAATGTTGGCATTGTAGGTTACTGCACACCATGGATGTGCGACATTGGTACATGATGTAGCAGACATATCACGACTTTGGGTTTCATTATGTTTTATCAATGCTGTTTGTTGGTGTGTGTATTACAAACTGGGAGAGCGGCCCTTTTGTGCATTTGGGCCCTCACACTTCTCAGGTGTAGGTAGTTGCTCTGATGAGCTGCCTATTCGTGCCAGTACCGGACAGAGCAGCACATGAAGCTAGATGGCGGGGCTGTCACATGTGGTTAGGTTAAGCCACAAAAGCAAGTGATTTGGGTCAGGAAAAGATCATGTGTTGACTTAAAATACATGCTTTTCAGGGTGTTGGTGGCTTAGTGGATAGAGCAGACGCCCCATGTACAAAGACTCCGCCTTTGCTGCAGCAGCCCGAGTTCAATTCCAGCCTATAGCCCCTTGCTGCATTTTGTCCCCTCTCTCTGCCCCCCTTTCACACTAAACTGTCCTGTCCATTAAAGGCAAGAATGCCCAAAAAATAATCTTAAAACTGCAGGAAATTGTGCGGTGTGTTGCCAAAAACAACCAGTTTTGATGTTTGTTGTTCTCTAACATTCACCATCCCCTTCTCCTCCCGATAACAAACTCAGCTCATATACATGTAAGCAGAACTACATCACTTTAGAAATGTTGATATGATACGTTCTATGTATGCTGAAACAGGACAGGTTCGCCCAAACTGTTGCCACAAAGCAGGCAGCACACTTTTGTCTTAAATACCAGGGCTCTCCACACTGGTTTGCAGTGGGCGGGGGCTCAGTTGGAAAAAGGTGATGTCATGTATTTAAATGGACCAATCAGGATGTAAATTAGAATCTGATGACAGTTGATGTGTGGTTTGACCACTGTTAATGAAATGTGCAACCAAACAATCCTAATTAATCACATTCACTTAGTTTGAGTTTGTGTGTTAAACTCTAAACCAATAACACCTAAATATGTTTTTTTCTGCTTTTTTATCCTCATGAATTTATTTTCTATATCTCACAGAAGATTTGAAACCAAGCTTTGAGGGGATTTAATTGAATTTAAGGGGTCTGGTCCCCATGTCTTAGCACGGTAGTTCCCTAATATGCCCCTACCTTTATTTCCTGTTTGTTTCCCCTATTTTTGGCCGAATTGTGTAATGCAAAAATTATACATGACATAAAGTTTAGGATGTAGTATAGGATGATGTGAATATCGGCCATAGCTATCATGGAAGTATTTAAATATGACACATATCATGATTAATCCTATTGATAGGCTTCTATTTGTCCTCAAATACCATAAGAAAGCCAAAACAAACTGAAAATAAATATGCATAAATAGATGCTACTTTCTCTTAACCGTCAGTGAATTCGATTTTTTCAATATTTCCTCAAATGATTTGACAGCTTTAAATTAAAGTGGGTGTAATTGAGCTTTTGAACAGTGATCAACAGTGAAAAAACGACCCCTGAATGCCAAAGTGAAAACAAATCTCTCCCTATTGATCCAAATTAAGTGCTTAATTTTGATAAATCAGCCGCCGCTGACTTCATCACTTTCAGCACCGGACAGCTCCCTCACGGCTCCACCGAACACTGCGCCGTGATTGACAGAAGAAGCGGCCATACGCGGATCAATGTTGCTTCTGGAGCCCTATGAGATGATGGAGAAGACGGGCTTTGAGAGCGCGCAGCTCCTGATGTGTCTCTTCGTGGCTTCTGTAGGCCTACTTAATGCTTGTTGTGGTCGGAAGAGGGCGGAGTGCGTTTGCCATCCAAGTGAGAAGCTCCCTGAGTCGGTGCCTCCTGAAAAATATATAAATATAAGAATAACCTGCCCCCTTTACCCCTCCCTTCCTCCTCGTTTTGATTCAGCCTATGTAGCCTGCGCGCAGAGGGAGAGCGGCCGCCGCACAGCAAAGCCAAGACAGTCTTGTCTACAGTGAGACAGAGAGAGGTGGGGGGAAACAGCTGCAAGCGGATACTCAACATCAACAAGCTGTATGAGGCATCTGTGAAGAAGAAGAGGGGATTTAGCGCGGACAGAGAGGGGGTTCCTTCCGTTTCCCCCCCCTCCTTTGCTTTTTGATTCCAAGATCAGAGGCGTGGAGCTTGCAAGAATATCCTACAAGTGGTGAAGCGATGCTTTAGCGGAGCAATTTGGCTGATTTTTTTTTACAGCACGCCCAACGACACTGTAATTCCGTGCAGCAATCCCCCAAACATCTGTGGACGCTTTTCTGCAGGGAGATGGCTGTTTTCCGGCTGTCGTTGCTGCTGCAAGTGGGATTTGTGATCGGATCAAACCATAAATACGCGGAATGGTCAGCGCATGGGGAAGATATCAGAGCACGGGAGGCGATTTACGGCGCTCAGACGCACCGTCGGCAGCTGGCGCATCTCCGTGCGCCTCATCCTCCACCCGGGGAGACGGCGGAGCTGCCGCAGAAAATCGAGGAGCATCTCCCCAGGGTGGTCACGGCTTTTCTTCACACGGGGGACTCGACCACATTAAAGCACGCCAACTGCTCGCGGAGGTACGAGCTCACCTCTCTGCGGGGAAGGTCACAAGCCACCCCGCATTACTCCATGAGCAGCGTGTTGGATACGGTGCTGCACGCCACAAACTTCCTCAACATGATCTTGCAAGCCAACAGGTCCAGGGAGCACAGTCTCCGGCGAGACATTGAGTGGTATCACGCCTTAGTGAGGAGTATACTGGAAGGAGACGCCAAGATTCACCGGGCGGTCGTCACTTTTAACGCGGATTCGTCCGTGACGGGGCCCTCGGTGCTTCTCCAAGCCACCAGGGCCGGCGGAGAGATAGTCCTCCAAGACCTCTCCAGCATGGCTCACCACCATCTGCACAACCGCACAGTAGACACAGAGTGGTACCACGATGTCAAAGACAGGAAGAAGCCCAGTTTCCATAAGAGGGTGCTGAGCCAAGATATCAGATCAGTTGACAATTCTTTAAAAAGAGGAGAGAGTTTTATCCCGGACAAGACGCATGTCAAATGGTCTGCGCCCTACCTGGAGTGTGAGAATGGGAATTTTGTTCCCCGTTGGCTTTTGACCTTATCGGCTGCTTTCTATGGTCTGAAGCCCAACCTGGCTCCTGAATTCAGGTAGGCACACAGATGGTTGAAAACTGAGCACTGATGTTATAGTATGAATAACAACAAGCTCAGCAAAACATCAGGTTTGCCTCGTTATTATAAAAGCATTAGGTGCAGATTTCTGGGGAAGCAGGGGACATGTCCCTCTCAATATTTAGGATACATGCATTTGTCCCTTCCAATGAAAACATGAAAGTAACATTAAAAAATTAAAGAAATTTACACCATAAATTGAAACAAAAAACCAACACAAATTCAGGGATGGATTCATGAAAGGGCCTGCCAGGTAAAGGCTCAGGGGGCCAAAGTGTCAGGAGACCTTACCTTGCAAAATACCAAACGTCAAATGAACACGTACCAACCAGGAAGAGACTTACAATGACCACAAAGACAGAAAAAGCCCACAGAGAGATGCAAAGAAAGTGCAAATAGACACAAAATAACTACAAAAATGGGCAAAACAACCACACAAGACACAAAGTAACCTCAATAAGACACAAAATTACCTTAATGAGACCAAAACGACTGCAAAAAACACACAAAACAACCACAAGGAAACACAAATCACCACAAAGAGATATTTAAAGACACATAATAACTAGGAAGAGATGCAAAACCACCACCAAGTCTGCCTGTCTTGCTCCTGTGTAGGAGAGGTGGTGGGGCCCTTTGCATATTTATGCCCAAGGGCCCATATGTCTCATTTTCCACCCATGCAAACAGTGGTGCATAAAAATTCACTGATATGCAGGAAATTAAGTGTTTGATGCTCACAGTCTCTGGTGGTGCACGTTCCAACCCCCTCCCCATTTCATATGTATTCCCTCCAATGTAAAAACCAAACCTACACCCTTGATTAAAGTGTTCATAAAGCCTGTATTACCTTAGCCTGCTTGTGCTATAAAACTCCATATGTATGAGAGAAAGATTTATTAACTGTAAGGTGAGTTCAGGTGGATTAAAGCACCACTACATCTCCAGCCTCGCATACATAAACCTGCCTCTCTCTCCTCCCCAAACATACCGCAGCTTCCCACCGGCCTCCCCCATGTTACACCAGGGGGGTTTTCTTCCCTCCTCCAGTCTGACAAGGCGGCTGGGTGCTAAAAATAACCTTGGATGTTACTGGATGTAGCAGCGGTGGAAACCTCTGGCTACAGGCCCTAATTCATTTTTCAAAAACTCGCTCGGCTGCATGCTTTACTACTCAGGAAATGTCGTGTGCCCTTTCTTTTGAGGGAGGCTGCTAAATCTGCAATGAGTCAGAACCTTCCTGATGAGAGACAGCCAATTTTTTTTTTTTTTAAAGAAGAACAGCAGCCAGCATCAGCCGATGAAGAAATGTTGAAATATGTGTGATATTTTGTACAATCCGTGTCCTGAAGCCACCTCTGCTGCAGCGCGCCTGTGTTAATGTGCCATGTTTATGCCATCAGTCCTGATGTGCACTTGAATTGTCAAGTGTTAAGGCTTCATATGATCCTGACCAACATCTTCCCAATGAATATTTAATCCAAATCACTAGTTGTGTGTGTACTGCCTTCGATGAATCTTTAATTGATACACTGGAGTCGCTCACAGGCAGGCACAGATTGCAAATGAGTCAAAACCTGCAGTGATCTACTGTAATAGGCTATCAGCTACCTGGTGTGATCCCAGACTAAAGCCTCTCACAGCAGCCTCAGTCTCAGTCTGAAGCAATCTGATAGGAAATTAGCTTGTACACTCAACTGATGAGCAGTCAGAGCTCCAGTTTATGTGTGAAGCCAAATCCTTTCATATTTGGTTTGCAGATTTTTCCAAATAATTGTGTCAGAGAAGCTTTTCTTCCACGGACAAAGGAGACGTTTTGCTTTCCATTTTCTCCTCTGTTCGAGGCCTCCTCCATCAGATCGAAGGTGCGACATGCGTGGGCGTTTGGTATTGTTTAATGTCCCTGGAGAGTGCACTGAGAGAAACATCCCGCTGTGCTTCAAGGAGCAGGAGAGCAACATCCATTCATGAATTTGTTTTCCCTACACAGGAAAAAGGTGTTTATCATCACTTCTGGTAACCTTACTGTAAATAATGCAGTTGGAGGACCTTACTGTATAGATCGTATGGATTGCTTGGAGAAGTATTAGCCTACTCTGCACATAAGAGCGATTTTAAGGAATTGTTTTGGGAAATACGCGTATTGACTGTCTTGCCTAGAGTAAAATGAGAATTGATACTCTCATGTGTATACACTAAATATGAAGCTACCACTAGCAGCCGGTTAGCTTAGCATAATGACTAGAAAAAGGGGAGATAGCCAGTCTGACTAGTTTGTTAAAGAAGCAGGATAAATCGTCTTGAGCTTTAGAGGAGCTGGTGGGTGGATTTTGTTACCGTTAGACAGCTAGCTGGAGAGTTAAATGAGACGATTATATATGGTTATGGTAGGGCTGGGTATCAGTACATGATGCCTTTAAGGTATTGAGCAAAATAAGGCAGTAACAAGTAGTATTGAAACTTCTCCAGCGAAACAATACCTGCATTTGAACCTTTATGTGTTCAGATTGAGGAAAATGCTGACTTTTTGTATGGTTTTGCTCGCAGCCAATCACTACAAGTGTTCTTTGATTCAATGCAACACATGATTGACGCGCCGTTGCAGCAGCTACAACTCATAGAGTCTGCAATGCGGTAGCCTGGTCTCACTCCCAGGGCGTCAAAAATGCTGCTTGGGCAGTGGCCCTCAGTGTCAGTTATAGATGCACAATAATCGCTTTGGCGTCCATATGAGACGCAACAGACTTTCAGCCGACTCCAATGTTAACCTGTTCGTTATAAGACATTCAGAGCAACAGATGTAGCTAGTATAGACGGCTTTAAACTTGACAGTCTAAAGCTGTTACCCTAGCAACAGAATAGCAATGAAACGGTCCATTAAGAGTGTGAAAGTCCACTTAGGTGGACTGGTTCAGCAGGCACAGGACTTTGACCCAGGAGACCGATGTTTGTGTCCCATCAACTACAATCTTTCCCTAATCCTTAACCAAGTAGGCTAGTTCTGTTGCCTCAACCTACCCATCAAACTCTCTGCAGAAGGAGGCAGCTAGCTTGGTATTAGCTTGTGCCGGACTCCAGAAAGTCGTGGGTCCTGGCCAAGAAATAGTCTGTCACATAACCTCTCATACAACCACAACTTGACGTGTTTATGCTTTGTGTTTTATGCTAAGCTAAGCTAGGCTAAGCTTGTAGCATAGGTCAACATGTCACAGGAGACTTTACTGATGGGCTGCTGTATTCTCTGGCCGCAACGTAAACTGTCCTCAACTTTTAGTTTGGCCGAACTTTGACACAGTATCAAATAGCCGGAAATCGGAGCGGTAGCTGCAGGCCGCACTTTGCTGACACCACTGCTTGGTTTGTTTTCAACGTAGCTCTCTGCAGGACAGCAAATAGGTGGCTTTCCCAAAATATCAGACTGTTTCTTTTATGACTGAAACTCCGCCTTCTTACATGGCGATGCCGTCTCTATCTTTCAGATTGATCCTCTGTGCAAATTTTATACATTTTTACAAAATTCAACAACCAAAAGCATGTTGTTCTTTTAATGGCCATTCATCAGAGTAGATCGCCATGCAGTTATGTTGCCATGTCGCCCACGAAACGCCTTAAAAACCTTGCTAGTCACAGCTCTATGTATAGCTCTGCAATTCCAATGATGCTTACTCACTAATGCTTAGTCAGTCAGGCTTCCTCATATTGTCTCACAGAGTAAACAGCAGAATATCAGCCCACAAAAATTTCACCTTTCTCATGTCCTTTTTGCCATGCATCTTCCCTCTCTTAGTTTGTTCCCTAACAGCCATCTTTCAGACGCTCATATCAAAGTAGCAGGCGGCTCATCCTCCATCCTCCCTCTGCCTCAGCAGCACCCTGCCAGATAAGAAACAGGAGAGGAAGGGATAATATAGCTGCCTCAGACATCGGCTCTCCTCCGCTTCCCCTCCAGATGAATACACAATCAATACAACAATGAATTAATAATGAAAGATGTAGAACAACAACACTGCAAGGCCATCTTGATTCCAGCCTTTTAATGCTTCAGTCACTTCCTGTTTGGCGTGATGATGTTGCGAGAGGCAAGGTGACTTGTTTTCATGCATTTGGCACATGGAAGTAAATACAGATTTAAAGCAGTTTTTTCTTTCTCCCATTTGTTTGTTGAACGCGCAGGTGCTAAACAACTAATGCGACTTGTTAGAGCCGGAGTGTGTGGACATGTGTTTGTGATGGATCGACCTGTTGTTTCCGTGAAGGTGTAAGAAATCGCACCTCTCACACTTCATCTCTTCTCTCTCCGTCTGTCTCTTCAGCTGCACTCGAGGCACAGGGGAGGCAGCTTAGACCACACAGAGAGGGCTGGCTGTTTTCAAGCGTGCAGTGTGTGTATCGGAGTGTGTGTGCATGCCATTGTCGGAGGCTGAGACATTCTTCAGGATGATACGAAGCATCCTAATTGGCAGATCACTCTGACTTCAGATACAAACTTGTAACTACACAGACACACAAATTCAAAAACTAGTTTCAGCAAACACACAAAGTGGGAATACACAGCAAGGAAGAGGAGGAGGTTGTGTATGTGTTAGGTGAGGACACACTGTACTTCAAATTCACCTTTCACAGCACAGACCTTAATTGCTTTGAGGCTGAAGCTCAGGCAGCAGCAGTATAATCAGGCAAACTAGTCAAAACTATCTACAAAGTAAAACCAAACTGTAAAGAAATATATCTTTATTGCCACATATTTCTCCAAAGGCCAAATAGGTTCTAATTAGAACTTCATTTACGCTTGGCTTAGCGCCCCATTTTGCTGTTCAAGCAGCTAAAGTCTGGACAGCCTGTCTGCTGTGGGACGCCCAGCTGTCTAACAAAGTTGGAGGCCTCAAGCTCCAGGAGGAGCCGGCAGCATCTGCTTAGATGGACACCATCCACTAACAAATGGGAAGGAAACCCCACAATTCCCGAGGCCAAACACCATAATATATGATGAGATGAAAGAGAGCAGGAGAAAAAATCTGCATCCAAGAGGAAAATTATTAGACACTCGCAGCTAAGTCACTCTTAGAAATTAAGATGCTAAGTAAAACCATATAGGATTCCTTGGTTGGTCCCCATAGGAGAACCCTTTTGGTTCCCCGTAAAACCTTTTATAAAGGTTCCACCTGGAACCATTTCAGAGGGTCCTACCAAGTACACAACATAAAGGGTTGTGCATATAACCATTTGTTAAATGTTCCCCATAGAACTCCCTGTCACCCCTTCTCCACCAACATGAACAGGTTCTATTCCCGCACCTAAATTTGAACCCTTTAGAGTATTTTGACCAAAAATAAATTGGTATGGAACCTAAAAAGGTGGACCCCGGCTGGAACCATAAAATAGCAATTCTTTTTTTAAACATGGAGTACGAATTACGTTTGCAGATGATCAATGCGTTATGCCATCTTGCTACTAGAGGTAGGAGAAAAAAATCAAATTGACAGCATAACATTGGGATATTTTAGCAATCAATACGCACGATATTGCCGTGCTAAAATATCCCAAAGATTTTAGCACGGCAATATCGTATTGATACAGGAATGCCAAATATTGACATTTAAATATTATTTAAATTACTAATATTACAAATGCAAATTAACCTTTTGGCAGCCTATTAGAATAATAAGATCAATAGCTAGATACATTTTGCTGCAATAAAAATGAATGAAGTAAGATGAACAGACTGAGATCTATAAAACAGATGTTGACAATGTTTTGCTTTGACGACATAATTTGTGGTTGAAAAAAAGGTAATACATTGCAATATATAGCAATATATGTCATCACAGTACCTACTGATGGAAACAGGCTGGTTCGCTAGTAAGTACCAAGGTTCCAAGCATCCTGTACAGAACCAGTTCAAGAGCCAGAGTTAATTTGGTGGAAAAGGGATATGTGAGAGTTGCTGCAGTGAACCCCTCTATAGTGTAGTGGTAAAACCCAGAAATCTCTCTTGGGGTCCTATCCTACCTTTAAACCTACTAAAAATGCTAACATGAATCTACCTATAGGGGGTTCTACTGAGACTCCTCCTGTATTCCAAGGGTTTCATCAAGAACCCACCCAGGGGTTCTCTCTCCCATTACTCATGGTTTTAGATTAACATATTACCCTAGGGCCAATAGAATCACATCCATCAGCCTCTGTCGTCATGACACTTTTGAAGGGCCAGGGTGATGTGGTCCAGCACAACTCACAATAATCATGGTTCACAATCACATTTAACAAAAATACCTTAAACAATCCTTGAAGAGCTGTTTGAATGCTTGAAGAACCCTTTCTTCTAAAAAAGGCATTTCAGAGGACGATGGTTCTGGGAAGAAACTCAGCCCCCCAGGAAGATCCCTTCTAGAGACTTTATTTCTAAGAGTGTATTTAAGAGCAGGAAGCTTTCTTGCCCAATAAAGATGTAAGAACGTTGAAATCATAAGTGCACCTGGAATGAGTCTAACCTTGTAGACTTTCCACTGAGTGCAACCTAAAGCAAACGGGGGTTAAAGATCCCTAAGGTGCCGCTTCTTCCACTGCTGACGTCACTGGGACTCCGCTGCCCAGTAAGGCTGCCTGTCAATACGATGCCCTCAGCCAGTAAATGTCATTGCTACAGAAAATCCAAATATCAGCCTCTTTGGCTTCCCATAAAGAGATATTGTATTCCTAATAATACTGCTAATGATGGGAATAATCTCAGTGATTTTGATGCTATTATGGTGATGTAATTCCTCTCAAAGGATTATAAATCTGTAATTTTGTTACTGTAGGTTTATCCTTTACTAATCTGGAGGGTAGACTGAAGAGGAGGCCTCAGGGTGGACAACAGAGTGGTTTGTTGGGTTGGAAAAGTTTGCAGATGCAAAATTTGGAAAAGGAAATAAGCTTCTTTCAAGTTTTGAATATTTGCAGACAAAAGGTGTCTGCAAAACACTAGAAACTTCCTTTTAAACGCAGCCCAGTCACCAGTAGCAAATGTTGGCACTGTACATTTCTGCAAACCGCAAACATTTGTACATTTCATACGCATCATACCAACATTTCATAAGTGAAATAGTATATGAACTAACTTTGATTTGGGGAGGTGGAAGGGGTGGTGGATGGCCTGTCAGCTAGGCAAGGTGCCTGCCAAGCTGCAGACCACTACAGCCACCTTTCAAGACCAACAAACAACAAAACTAGCTGTTCTTAGAGAGTTATTGCTAAGTTTTCAGCAGCTTTTTAGCTAATCGATGTGGGTGCTTTTTTAGCGACCTGTCAATGTTTTTCCAGCTGTCAGAGTGGCACGAAAAGTGATTGTTTTTAATCAAGACATCGCTTTTTTCCTGCCTGGATAGTGCCATGAAAAGCAGTTGTTTTTTACTGAGACATTGCTTCATGTCCTGCCATAATAGTACCTCAAAAAGTAATTGTTTTTTGCTGAGAAATTGCTGCATTTCCTGCTGAGATAGTGCCACCAAATGCAGGTATTTTAAGCCAAATCCCGAGCTTTTACTCACCATGACCAAATGGTTTTAGTGCTTAAACATAACAACATGTTAACCACAGTGTTACTGAAACATAAAGAGGTAGGGATGGTTTTAATTAATCTGCTTGATAATTACATAGAGATGTTACATATCTGCGGTTTGCAGAAACACACAATGTCAACATTTATTCTGGCCATTGGGTTGGTTAAACGCCGTCCTTTCATGCATATTTTTAGTTACTGACTCATAATAAATATATAACAGTTATAAAGGAGGACAAGCACATAAGAAAAATAGAAAAGTTAAAAGGCATTTTGCAGCTTGCAGACATCTGAATACATAAAAAGTGCTGTAAACTGGCAGATATCCCTTTGTCCTTTTGTTCAGTTGCTGTATCTTGTTATAATATTTCCACAGAGTGATTGTAACAGTTTCATCTTGTCCTTTTTTTACCCTGCAGCTGTCCGCAATATTGCAAAATATAGAAGCAAAGAAATTTTAATGTAATTTAAATTTGCAAAGTGTCAGAATAACGTTGGATAATTTAATATTCGTTGTTGCATGAATTGTAAGATGAAGTCACCAATTTTAAGGACATTACAGGATGATAATGTTGAAAACACCAAGGGAAAGTGCTATTTGTTCAAAATTATGCTTTAGTTTTTTTTTTCTTTTTCAGAATTAAACTCTTTCTTTTGATATAGTTTGTCACCATTTACAGTCAGACTATCAATCAGCTTACGCCCTCCTCACAACTGTCAGCTTTCCTTTGTCAGCAGCTCAAATTATTGAGCGATCTTTCAACTTGGTGTCTGGTCTTCAGAGGAGTGCTTTTAATGACAAGAGTGTCAAGAGTCCAGAAGTGCCAGCTTTCAAAAAAATAATAAAAAAACAAGTCTTTATTCGCTTTCTGTGACAGCTGCTTCGCCACAGGCGCTGTGTCTTTTTTTGATTACCAGTGACAGAACTCAATAAAATGACCCAGGTTGCACTGAAACGCTGGTAGACAAGCAGCATCCTGCCCAGCGGCTACACTCACATTAGCTTCTGCTCGTCCTGTCAGCTTAATGCATTTCCATCACATAAGAGACATTTTCCTTGGGAAGGCCACACAGTTCTTGCATTGTGATTGTTCCACGACATAATGCATGAACTGTGCCCTTCTAAAAAGGACAGCAATGTGTTCTTGTCAAGACATTGGGCCAGGAGAAATGTGCATGCAAGTTCATCTGGGCGTGCAAGACTCCTGGCTACATGGACAAGCTAAAAGATAATGTCTAAGCTTGTGCCAGTCGTCCATGTTCTCCTCTCCTTTATATTCTTGATTTATCTACAGACAGTTGATGTAGCTGGAGACGCCAGAGCTTATTTCTTTTGCTATGGAGGAAACATCCAGATGCTCTTCATTTTTGTGCAAATATAGGCAAGATATAAAAAAACACTTATTTGTTTGTTTTGCTTGTTTTTCTTTCACCTATCACTACAGCTATTATTGCTTTTTTTCTTTTTCTTTTTTAATTGTTTAATTTAATCTGATTTTGTCTTTTTTAAGTACTTTGTTCAGCACCTTTGCATGAAATGTGCTACACAGATAAAGCCATCACATGTCAGATCTTCAATAGCTATTTAATATGTGTCAGAATAAAAGACTGACATGCAGTCAGCCTACGGTCAGACTGTGATCATTCAGGCTTCTTTTTGTATCATTTGGACGAAAAGTTAGACTTTACTCCAATGAAAGTCTTTTGAGTAATATGATTAACATATTTACATGGCACAGTCCAGTAATCTCAGCTTCACTGGCAATAGTCAATAGCCTAACTGATGACTGTCAAAACCACATCTGGCAACACAGCCTACAGTTTGGACAGATTTACTTCATCAACAGCTATCTTAACTTTATCTTTGTCAGGAGTCCTATCCACACAGCAAAACTTACACACCTGAATAAACACAGGCGATTTCTAAATGTAATGTTACCAGCGTCTAACTAGCAGCTAAGAAGAGAAAACATGTAAACAAGACAACCTTGCAGCTACTAGACACATGAATTCCTCCTCATTTGGCGCCAGCTAGCTGCTTTTAGCATCTCTGCTAAGCCAATGCACCTTGGACCAGTCTCCTTCCACCTAGCCCACCGAGACAAAATTCATACTGGCTCTCTGGTAAGACAACAAACAAGCTGACATTTAAGTACATCACTGGCACAGTACTTTTTAGCATTAGAAAAGTGCAGTACTCCTTGTTTGCTGGTGGCTATTAGCCTCAGCTAACCTTTAGCAGCTACTCTCAGCTAACGCATCTTGGACCAGTCTCTCCACTTAGCCCACAGAAACAAAAATGATACCAACCCGTGCTCAAACTCCTGGTAAGACAGCAAACAACCTTACCTTAAAATACATTACTGCCACAGTACTTTCTGACATAAGAAAATTTTATTCCTCCTCGTTTGGTGGGGGCTAGCAGCCTCAGCTAACCTGCAAGTTAGCATCTACGCTTAGCTAACACATCTTGGACCAGTCTCCCCACTTAGTCAACAGAAAGGAAAAAGATACCGGCCTTAGGTCAAACTCTAGGCAAGACAACAAACAAGCTGACCTTTAAATACATCCCTGCTTCAGTACTTTATAGTATGAGAAAAGTGTATTTCTCCTGGTTTGTTGGTGGCTAGCAGCTCAGTGTGAGCTTAGCTCCTATGCTAAGCAGCCATCTTGTCAAACTCTTGCTAAGACAACAAACAAGCTGACCTGTTAGTACATTACTAGCCTGGACTTTTTGTGCAAAATGTTAATTGACTTAAATAGTAATTGACTTAATAATAGCAAAATTATTTACTATACAATATAACTTTATACTAAAACTGTATACCATCGTGTGAACTGAATCTACTACAATGGAATCAGGCTAATTAGCCATTAGCTAATAATTTACAGAACCAGAAACTGTTTAATTGACAAGTAGGTTTGCACATGTGTGGTGTTTTAATACATAATGATAGATACAATGCAACATGAAGAGACATAATGTAAGTATATAATATGAAAAAAAGTAAAAATATGTCAAAATGTATCTGTTTTTAAAGTAAAGGAGTCACAGCTTTGTGCTGGAATGTGCACAAACACGCTAGGTTGGAACATTTAATGCAAGTATTTAAAAAAAAAAAAGGTTTATGTAAATGATATTGCATATGAAAAGCACTAAAAACGATTAGCTACATTGCTCATATCAGCCTCATGTTATCACTCTGCAGTCTCCACTGAGAGATAGCTAATAATAGCTGTTAATAGAATAGATTCTCATGCAGCGCTTGAGCTGGTATTAGTCTTAATCCGTTCACTGCGCTTGTTTTACCACATCTCCGTGCCAATGGATTTATTATGAAATTAACTATGACCAAAATGAATATGAATATGTCTAATATAATATGAATGTGTCTCCTCTGTGCAGCGATTACTTGAAATGCAGACTTAACCACAGCCTCCTGCTCTGTACAGTGTGGCTAAATGGGCAAATCAATCTCAGAGACCATTTTCTGGGCCTGAATAGAGACATACAGCTCAAAGCATATAGGCCTGACATTTAGTATTCATTCATGAATACATCAAAGACTGACTTGTAACAGAGGGCACATGAAGGCCCTCATTGCAAGAATGTTTTGGTGAATGTCCTTTTTTAAGCTCATAGGCAATTACCCAGATATATCTACAGTCAACTTCATAATGCTGGGGCTAACATTAGAACAGTCTGACTGGTCTGTCAGAAAAGACCAGAGCCCCTGCTGGTGGGATGCTCCTCTCTTTACTGGCCTGGCCTTTAGACCCACAAAGAATGGAGGATGAAAGGAGAGGGCACTCTGTATCCTGGGGCACCACTGTCTCCTGCTCTCTGTGATAATCCCGTCTTTATGCCTGAGGGCCTTGATGGCCACCATGATGCTTTTGCTTCACATTTTTCATAGCCACTCTCAGTTTAAAATGTTCTTTGTGCTGAATGCATCTTCAGTTGCCATTTCTGTTTTAGACCCAGGCCCACAATGTTTTTCACAAGCTGTTTAATACACCATATGTCCACTTTGGCTGGGATGCTATAGATTGCCTGGAGAGTTGGAGGGAAAAAAGGAGGCGATTGTGGAGGAAAAAGGGAGAAAACATGCGATTTTATTCTTTGTATAGACTCTCAATTTTATAAGCAAAATCCAAGCAAATGGTAGTGCTTGAGCTGCCAATAAAAAGGCATTTTGATGAATCCTACATCCTGTTCTTGTGCTGTGTGCGTTTCAGTGAACTCTCTCCTACCCTTATTACATACAGGAGAATTGAAACGGAGGTAATTTCTCAGCAAAACAACCAGCAGTGCAGCGAGAAAAAAGTGAGGTCAGTTTGCCCCAAGGCAGGACCAGACCAGCAGTTATTAATAACATAAGTACAGGCAACGTGAGCAGTGCACTCGCTTTGTGTCCACTGGGAGCTGGTTTTAGTAAACCAGCTCCTATACACCTGGAGAACATGCCACACCAGCAGTATTCATAAGTGTGTGTGGGTGTGTGGGTGTGTATGCCTAAGAAAGAGAACACTAAATGGACAGACAGAATTTTGGCCTCTCAGTGATTTCAATAATTGTATGTTATGCATAGATCGTATTAAAGTAATGTATGTAGTTACATTTTTTGGGGGAGGCCTTAAACGCAACACTAACACCGTTAACGAGCCACGAGCGCACTCAGAGCCGCTCTGAGTCTGGTGTCAGAGACACTTCTGATCCTCTGAGTTGCGCATCTGTTTGATTGTGTTGCAGTGTGCGCCGAGAGTTTTAATTTAAGGTGCTCACAGACTCTGCGCACTATAAGCGGAGTGTTGAGCACACTTCCGCGTTGTAGTTTCCAATAAAAATGTCCGTGAAACGCTACATTACCCCCAATTCTTGCATGTTTCTGTCATGGCGATGTGAAAAATACATGTCGAGCAGTCTTTTGAGTGACACTGCGCGGACCTCCACAGAATCAGAAGCAATGATTGGCTATGAACTGTAGAGCTCACAATGGATACATTCATACATATACTGGTTCACATTTGTGATCCACATATTAGATGTATGGTTTTTGTGTTGTGTAAAAATGTTGTAGCCTAATATTTAACCCACAGACCTTCAAAGGTCCTCTATGCCTCAGATTGTGTGTCAGTTAGTTTATGGTCATTTGATTCAACACAGATTTGTTTGGGCGTATACAATCACTAAAGTGTGTTATCAAATTAAACATAATCACGTCCGGCATTCTTACCAGTGTTGTTGTATTGTCGTATTGTTAAGGCCCAGTTTGTAGGATTTGAGAAGAAATAGGCATAGTATCTAACATTCATAACTGTGTTTTCATTAGCTTATAATCACGTGAAAATAAGAATTGTTTTGTTTTTGCACGCATAAGTCAGTTCCTCTGCATGCTTAGCACATGATAGAAGTCTCAGTTAGTTGCAATCTGCAAGCTCACCAACAGATGCCACTAAATCCCACATGCGAGACCTTTAAATCACCACAAATAGGGAGTTTTTGTCTATGATAATACATTCAGAGTTGTGCTGCTGATATATGAAAACAATGGAGACTGAATAATGCTGTAAAAATGCTGCACACCTTAATGTGTAACAGGTGTGTTGGAGGGCAGCAGAACTTGAATACTGCTCATTTACTGTTTTATTTTACATTCATTTCATGAGAAGTTTAGGTCTTTAGGAGTTATTATTTGTCATTTTGTGTATCAGAACCCCTCAGAGTCTATTATTGTAGTGCTTATACCATGACCATGCCAAAAAATAAGCTGTGTTAAAAATTGTCATCCAAGTTTGTAGTCAGTTTAAGCCATGTTTAGGTCTGTTTTACCAGTGAGCATTAGCTGATGATATGACACAAAGCCATAGCACTGCTGCTGTGAATTACTTGGATTTTAATGTACATTTCCAAGGTCAAACTTTACAGTTTTTACATTGTCTTTCAATGCAGTTTTGACAGATGCCTGGCAGCCAATCAGAAACAAGTGTTTTCCATTTTATTATAAAAAGATACAAGACTGTGGAACAAACCTTTGACCTGTCACAGCAGAGAAAGCACAGGTGAGGTGTAACCAGCAACACTAATTACACCTCCAGTCTATTTCAGTATCCCACTACGCCATGCCAACCAGGGCAATGTGATTACTGTTATTACACACCTGTGTGTTTTTTCTGCTGTGACATGTCAAAATGTGTGCTGTTGAAAAGGCCTAATATAGATCAGTAGTGAGTTTTAAGTGTTTGTCACAGTCACAGTTTTTGGTGCTTTCTGCCATCTCTTCTTTAATTACAGAAAACTGGAACTCTTTCTTCCCCAAAGTGATAAAGCGACACTGACAACACCCTCTGCCACTTTCTGCCTTTGTGTGATGTTTAGCTAAGTTACCACAAGAGGATGCTTTGACTGGGGCGTTACTATGGAAACCAAAACTGAGCAGTAGATGGGACAAGGTGTTAACATGCCTCGGTGTCCCAGCTAATATCTGTGTTGTCTTTTTGTTGAATTTTTTTCTAACACTTAGGATATAATCCTGGCATTTACATTTCTCAACCTGAGAAAAAAGATGGAATACTCTAGATAAGAATTCATAAATTCAGTATGTAAATTAATCTGGTGTCAGTCAATAATCACCTTTTTCTGTTGATGAGGTTTGAGTTGGTGCTGCTGGGGTATTTTTCATAGCCTTGTCAGTTATGGCTGCTATCGCTGGTCATGGTAACTGCAAAGTTCTTTGCCATTGCTAGGGCATTTTCATACATGGTATGACTGATTCGTACAGTGCCTGAGTATGGTTGCCTCCCCTCTCCACTACTCAGATGCTCTGCTTTCACATTAGTAACATTGTTCCTTACCTGAGTACACTTGTATCATCATCATCATCTATGTGACATTTTTGTTGTGCTGAAGTATAGAAAAGGGCACCACAGACACACACTGCTTCCTCCTCCTGCTGGAGCTCTGGCTGCAGGAGACTGTTTCATAACAGGTGAAAATCTCCTTATAGTTATGTTAAATAGCTAACCCCAACCACCTTTTCAAGTGGACTTGGGGACGGACTGGACTTTGGAGTCAAGTCAGATCCAGATTGGGTTTACAAACCCACCTCCTAATAATTTCCTGGACAGTTTCCTTGAAGGAACTTTGTATATTGGTGCAAGTTATGGAGACAGAGTTTTGAGATTTGTGTTGACTTGGTATGCAGTCATTGAGATAAATAGTTTAGATTTTTTAAGATTATTTTCCTCTCGAAAAAATACCATTTACACAATAATTAAAGGGGATATAGACAGCAGATCATGACATGTTTCATAGCTCTAGTAAAACTTTTTCTTTCTCATACCACACATTGGCATGTTTTTGTCTTGTATTTTGCTCTTTGCATCACTACTTTACAAGCTGAGTACAAAATAACCATTTATAGCCAGATGCTTGTAAAATACGCAAGCAGCTTATAGGTTTGCTTCTCTCACAAGTCAAAAAACATTAGTAAATTGACTTTTCACTAAGCCCTGCCCATTTGTGATGGTCCGTCAAATTGTCGGAGTAAGCATGGAGCCCACACTGTAACTAGCTGCACTCCCTGAAGAAATATTATCATATTTTTGGAAAAATGAAACAGTGATTCCAGAGAGAAGCAGACAGAGGGGTCTACAGTCTGTGTTTGAAGGATATATACAGGATGTCAAACTGACTCAGCAGCAACAACAGGTTAAAAAGACAAAGATAGTTAGAAGCTAAAGCCGAACTATAGGCCACAGATCACAGTGTAAAAGTCAACCACCACATCACTGCTGATCGAGACAGAAAACTATGAATATAAAGGGAAACTTCGCTGATAGTGAACCAGCTGTATGGCATTGCAGTGCGTGCAGATGAACAGTGTTTGGCTTCGCCCACTGCTGCTGCCAGCATCTGGACCTCTGCTGCCGGACGGGCAGGGATCTTCCGGGGGAAGTCAAACAATGTTCACACTGTGATAACCCTACACTTTTCAGGGATCGATTTTGGTTTTGGAACAGGGAAGAAACGTATATCTTTTTCCAACCTCTCCACGTAACGAGTATCATTACCACACAGCGTGCTCCAGGCACAACATTTAACTCCAAATCCTCAAAACCAGTCTGAGACGACTGCATTAGAGTCAATGGAGCACAGCTGTGTTGTTGTCAGACCCTGGTCTGAGCTGGCCTGATGCTCATCCAGGGTCGAGACGTAGTTAAGGGTCACTTGCGTTGCTGGTAAAGTCTGAATATTCACAAGCCATTTGGCCGGTGGACATACAAGTGTACAGATAGCTCTACTCAGTAATATGATTAAAAAAAAAAATCCATAGGATTGTACCTTTCCCATACCAAGCCCTTAACAGCTATTGTACAGTACATGTGTTTGGTGTACAAAAGCCTCTTACTCATTCATCAAAACTGCCAGAAGAGTAGTATGAATGCTGTTCATTTAAGAACATATCACAGGTAACATTGTCCTCAATTAAAATCTTGCTGAGAACACAGAGGGCTCTTTAACAAAGTGGCACCGGAGGCAAAATGCGTTAATAATACAAATCATAGCATTCTAACAGAAGCCTTATTACCCAATGATCACTGGTAGAAATTTACACATTTACTCTAAAGGGGAAATCAACCCTGAAACAGAGGTGACATTTATCCTCACTACAGCTCAGGCTAGAAATTGGAAAACCAAAGTTAGTACGCTGTGCACTTTGCTTTTCTCTTTGCTGTCTGTTAATCCTTTAACAAAATAAAACCCATGTGAATGTCAATGCTCAAACAAACAGTTAAAGGTTATTACAAAGTCAGTCACTGATATATTGTCAGTGAAGCAGCTCCAGGTTTTGCCTGATTAAACAGACACTGATACAGCTGTTCGCTTTGGAGGAGAGTTGTGTATTTTTTTCATACTGATCAAACTCTCTGATGATACGATTGTTGATTTTACCTAAGAATATCCGTTTTTTCCTCCTTTTGCATCAGTTGTTTATGCAAATTGCATGCATGTGTATGTGAAATGTCTTGCTTAGTGTTTGCACATTATCTTGGTGTCATGCCACTCATTCTGCCCGCCTATAACTCTAGAGTATGTCTTCTACAAAGTTTAAAGCCAGTATGGATTTTGTAACAACACTTAGCCTCGGGCTGCGCTCCATTTTTAAGCCTGCTGGGAGGGAAAGCCTGTACGTGGGCTGGGGTCGCCAAGAGACAGTTCAGGGGTTCTTGCTGAACTGCATATGTCTGAGAAGTGTATTTAACAAACTGAATAAAACAGGGATCTAGTGTATACTTGCTTGTTTTTCTCGTATATCCATATGTGCTGTATTCGGCCATTGGTTTGTCCTGTGTGCTGCAGCTGTCAGGTAGAAAAGACATATGCCACACCACTGAAAGGACGGTTAGAATCAGAGAGACTGACCTTCAGAATCACAGACGCTGACCTTCTCTTCATAGAGCTTTAGGCAGCTAAGTAAGTGTAAATCCTCGGCAGCCCCGTTAGAAATTCCTGCCAGGCTCAGCTGGCCGAAATGGAGCAAAGACTCAAGCCTTTCCAAGCTACCGTTGCTGAGTGTTTTGTTGTGTTAAGTGATCTATCGGCAGTTTATCGTCTCCTTGTCAGGCTGAGTTTCAGCTGAGCAGGAAGAGAGGAAATTAAGACGTGGACACATTTTCTTTCTGTTTTCCAAAAAGCACATTTGTTTTACAGTTTAAACAGCTCCTTACCAATACATAATCTTTTCAAAATTTGCATTATAGCCTATTATGTTACATGTGTGGTTTGAAAATAATTAAAGTAGTAAAATACATTTGTGTTTATATAAACAGGAAGTGTAATGTTGTCATGGAGTCAGTTAGTCAGCTGTGGGCTTTTTTTTTTGGTATATTTGTTTACATGTTGTGAAATTGGCACCTTAAAAACCATGTTGAATTAACTTAATTAGCAGCTCCTGATTGTGTTTCCATGGATACAAACAACTATCACTGGATTACTTAAGATTTCTATCATTAATTAATATTTATTTGTAGTGGATGTTCATTGCAATGATGTCCTCAGAAAGTGTAAGTCACACTGAATCTAAAATTATGTGTATTGTGTCTGTTTGTTTAGCTCTTCCAGTTTGAAAGTCTCTGGTTTAGACGATACTTAACCTTACATTGTGGCATAAACATGACTAAAATAAATGATAATTCCTACTCTTGAACAAGGGCAGGGCATCGTTTAGATTTACGATACCAGTGCCAGTATGAGTACCCTTAAAGTGATACCGATTCTAACCAAGGACTTTATTTGACACCTTTGTTTTACACCCATCTTCACCTTCACCAATTTCACCAAAACACAGACTATACGGGTTGTAGCTGCTGCTGTAGTGGGCTAATC
The DNA here is from genome assembly GCA_035609425.1 of Epinephelus awoara. NCBI lineage: Eukaryota > Metazoa > Chordata > Actinopteri > Perciformes > Serranidae > Epinephelus > Epinephelus awoara. The sequence continues at coordinate 23,449,143 of CM069314.1, read as the reverse complement.
ACGTTGCAATAAATTGTAGGTGCTCATAGTGCTTGGCTGCAAGCAAACCATACAAATAGTCTTTTTTTAAGACCTAGGTACAAAAAGGATTTAAAGCAGGTATCATTTGACTGGAGAAGTTGTGATACTACTTGGCACTGGGGTATTTTGGTCAATACATGAAAGGCATAGAGTACTGATACCCAGCCCTATTTTTAACAAATACAAATATTAGGTTTCTCTTTTTGTCAATATGGTTTATTGACTTTGGATAAGGTGCTGTATGTGGATGGTGTTTTCCCTCCTCGTATCTGGCCTCATTTCTTTGTTTAAATGCCTGCTCTGGATATTATATTGTAGTAATTCTTGTTAACATGAGCACCAATGTTAGAAGTTGTAGAAGTGGGATCTTGTTGTTGATTGTTACATCGAATAGTTGTATTGAGTTTCTTAAGAATGTGTCAATAGTTTTAGAGAATTCTTCAGATTTTTTACTTTGGCTGGGCAATACAAGAAAATACCAAGTAGTTCCAGGGTCAGAATCCCAAAAATCAATACAGATATTGATAGTTTTTATTGTCAAAAGCAGTTAATGTGCTATCATGTAAGGGAGATAAATATATCCCTATTTATGGGGTGAATGCTATATTAATATGCTACTTTAAAAAAAAAAAAAAAATCTAATAACCACATTGTGATTTGCTTAATATGAGTTTTTTTTACTCTTCCCTGTTAATTACTTAATTACATGCATGTTTAAACACAAGACAGTTTTTAATGGTAAATAATAAATGTTCATTATGTGAATTCTCTGAACTAACGAGGTGATAGCTGTGTGCTTGCTCACAACAGCAGCAGAGACGCACATACTGCAGCAATAAGAAGAGTGCACATGTGCCCAGGATGTGCTAGATCCATTTTTAATTTGTATCAATCATATTGACTCAAAACAAGACTTTGTGTCTGTAGTATTGACACTTTGGGACTCGATCTATTATTGACATCCAATCATTTATTTATCAGCATCTATAAAATTTATTTCAACAGTTAGTTTTGTGAAGTTCCTAAAAAAGAAAAAAAATCACTGTCATTTCCCCAAATTTTTGGATTATAGGACAAATGCAGTATCCCTCACTTTGCACTGACACACTTAATTCCTCAACAGCCGGGTTAATGGTGTTCTCCTGTCTTGCAGGGGCGTGGTGAGAGTGGACATTAATCTGCAGGATGTTGATATCGACCAGTGCTCCACTGACGGCTGGTTTGCTGGAACCCATCGATGCAACCTGACCACTATGGAGGTGAGTGTGCCGAACATGCGGATTAGACAGAAGATTGATTCGCTCTGGAAAACTGAAGTGTAACGTACACGCATTTAGTCACATCTCCACGAGGCACTCAATGGAAAAGCACTAAATCTGTACATCTTGTGGTAAATCCTCTTTAATGATACTTTTACAACCTACTTCCACTTAACTGAACACTATATGCTGCGGTTTAAAAGTATGCACGTAAAAATGTCTTTTTTAATATCTTTTAGATAAGAAATGTGTATAAGGCGATTAGTTTGACTTGTCTCTAAAGCAGATCAGTGTTCTGCAAAATGTGACAGCAGCAGTAAAATCTCTGCTTGCTTTTTGTGTTTACATGAAACGTATATTAAATGAACTGTACAATAGTTACAGCTGTTACTGTGCAACAAATCACACAACATTTATTTTTATAAATGTATCCCTTGATGTGTCAAGGTTGCAGTGAGAAAATGTGTTTTGGTCACACCTGAAGCTTTGCTTAACACCCCCTCCTATATCAAGGTTGCGTAGTGTGAAGTATGATGTGTCTGTGTGTTGAAACTGAATGCACAGCTTTGCATGAAACCTCTCATCCAGATGACCAATATTTGTTTTAGACAGCTAACAGTGAAACAATATGTCTCCAAATCATAAGGGTCGTTTTACATGGTCAATAAATAAATTTAAATTTAAATTTAAGTGATGATAGAGAAGGAGACGTGCTCAGCCTCAGCAGAGGAGAAACTAGCCCTGGCAATTTTAATACTGATGAAAAATAGCCTGTCTCAAGGCCTTGGAACATGTGGGCAGAGCTCTTGGACAAGATAATAAAACTCGCAGCTCTCTGCTATTTTTAAGAGGATGTCGAAATCCACTTCCTCCATTTTGAATAGAAGAACTGTTGTTCATTTTTATTTTGCTAGCTAAAATAGATAGCAACCAATTAGCAATGTACACAACTTGCAAGTCAAAATATTTCTGCTTTTATGTAGCTGTATGACTTAAACCTGCACAGTATCTAATTGTTTGGCATCTTGGAGGCAGCTGAAACATGTCATCACCTTTCAAGTTAATATGTCATACTTAATAGCAAACAGTCCCTCAGTTACACATCCAGCTGTTCCAGAGCAACATTATTGTTCATTGGGAGTTGTGTTTGTGCCCATTTGATGAGTTTAAGTCCAATATTCTCTCTCTTTTAGCTCTGTTTTTGGTCTCCACCAATCCCTGAGAGAAATATCTGGCTGCTGAATGCTCTGCTATGTTCACCAGCTATTTGCTCACTTAGTTTAATTGCTGTTTGATGTTGGGCAGGTGTGGTGTACAGTGGGTGGTGCTTTTTAGTTGTGTATAGCTGGAAATGACACAATGAAAGTTTGAAATGACTGTATGACTATAAAACCACAAAGTTAGCTTGATAGATGCTAAATGTTTTGAAGCTGAGGGAACTGGGACTGCCCTTCTTTCCAATGGCCCAAAATTCTTTGGCCACTTTTACCAGAAAAATGTTGCATTGTACCAAAAGCCCAGTTCTCCGACAGCCCATTATCCCAGAAACGAACACTCATAGCTCAGAAGGCCCATCTTTCCAAAAATACACTTTGTCTGTAGCTAGACAACCCATTCACAAATAAAAATGTTCGCATCATATGTTTCTGCAGGCCACAGAAACGCTACATTCGTCAGTAACACTGGGGTGAATGTGTGGTTAGGTTTAGACACAAAAACCACTTGGTTATGGTTAGGGAAAGACTGTGTTTTGGCTTTAAAAAGCCCATTTGGTGGCACAAAAGTCACTGAAAAAGCAAGGATGGGTTGGTGAAAAAGACCAGGGTTTGGTTGCTCAAATGCCGCATGGAAACGCCACAGAGAGTTGGTTTAAAGAATCAAATGTGCTGGGAAACTGAAATTAACTGCAAGGAGTGTGTATCTTCAGAGAAACAGGACTTGCTTTTGAGATAATTGGCTGTCACAGTAATGGGCTTTCGGTCCAATGGGAGATTTTTCGGACTCATGGGGCTTCAGAATTTTGGACCGTCAGAACAATGTCATGGCACCAATGGAACCTGCAGAGCTGGTGTTCCACTGGTAATATAAAACTATTGATTATAGCTGTTTTTACACCAATGTATTCACTGTAATCAGTATATACAAGAGAAAAACAAGCTTTTCAATTTTCACTAACGTGATCTTGTAACTGATAATAGCATGTTATATATGACAGCGTGATTGTCATGCTACCTCGCATTTGCAGATTACTACTGGCTAGCTTGCAGCTAGTCTTCCGGTCGATGCTTCTTACCTGTCTTTTCAGTCCCATCATTAAGAGCGATAGATTTTGAAGAGGTGCTGTAGATCAGACTGCTTCATAATGCATGTGATGTAATGGATTGCAGTGAGCCTCTTTGAATAATTAATCACTCTCTTTGTCTGAGTACTTCCACCTTTCCGTGGACAGTCAATGCCAGAGACATTTGACATAGTGTGTGTGCTTACGTGCGTGTGTGTGTGTGTGTGTGTGTGTGTGTGTGTGTGTGTAGGGAGGCTACAAGGAGAGAAGTACATTGTTACTGGTATAGATTTTAGCTGGGTTTGCAAAATAATGATCTCTGTGTGCTTACAGTGCAGGAGTGTGTTAGTTTTCTTGCTTACAGCTGAATGATGAAAGCTGCTGTGTTCATGGCATGTTGCAGGGTGTGACTTTTATCATCTTAATCATACAAGAATGCTCATTATCTGCATATCAGCTTGATTACCAACATAGAGACGGACAGGTATAGAGGTGCTAGGAATACATACACATGGAGGTAAATCCTGTAAAAAAAGCTGTCACAGTACCAGAAGTTTAGTGGTCAATACCAATATCAGTGAAATTGCACATTTCTTGATACCCACTTCAAAACCAATCAAAATAAAATTATATAAATTTGATCCATCTTTAATGCAAAGTACTCGTCTATGTGGGTTCCTTAAATTTTGTGAGCGAGGGAACATATATTAACACAGCCTACAGTACAGTATATGAACATATTCCTCCTTCACTGTTGCAGTGTTACTGTGATTCAGCACTCGTACAGTAAGATGTGACAGTTGGTCCCCCCATCACTGTGATTGGAGAACTGGATAAAGAGTGACAGTGACGAGCACGGCGTTTCACCGAAACACTCAGCGACAAGAAAAAGCACTTTGTCACACTGCTACCGTTTGTAGTGTAAATACACGGTGCTCCCATTACAAAGAATTATCAAAATATGCTGGCCTTCGGAAAATTGCTCTTTCAAATAATTCAAGGTCAGCTGTTGCTGTACTCCAAATTCCACGGGATGTTGTCCTTCTTCCATGCTGGTGGGCATTCTTCTTATTTCTTTGGCATTTAACGGCAGCACTCTTGTAGGCATATTTGCTGCCCTGTCAAGTCTAGAAGAATTGCATCCAAGGTACCTACAGCAGTAGAAAGAACAAGTACCATCGTGTTTTCAGAATTTTGGCATTGACTTGGTCCCGAAGTATAAGTTCTTGTAACATTCCCAAGGTAAATTTCACAAGAACAACAATGATTTTACCACCTTACTATATCTTGTGAATGTGTTTTGCAGAGTTTGTATCGTAATTCATAAATTAAGCAAGATCTCCCCTCACACACTAGCAGTCTTGTAGGAATTGCAGCAAGCCATCTCCGCATCCATTACAGCTAACTACCTACCTTCCCAGTCTTAAAGTGCACGACCATGTAAATCGGAGGTGACGTGGGAGGCTGATGTCTCTCCAGCTATGAATAGAAAGCTCAACTGGAGTGTAATCAAGTCTTGTTGGGCTGTGTGTGTGTGTGTGTGGTAATGTGATAAAAACAGCTTTGGGAGGGATGCCCTGTATTTGCAAACAGGGATTCATTTTGTGTTATTGCTGTATTTTTTTTTTTCATGCAGGTATTCCCTCCACACGTGCAGTGATTTGTTGTTTAATGGGTTTCTTTGGGGCCATTTGAATAAAAAAGACAATCACTTCGGGCTGCTACAGATCCACGTTAAGACTATTTTCTTTGTTTTATTGGAGACAAAGCCGTCGATTCAGTTGGCGTTGGCGCCGTTTATTTACTAAAGTGTTTCATTGACGTAGTAACATTTCCATTCCACCCTCAGATGCTCTTTATAACAGCATTTGAAGCAACACTGCACTTACACTCCACATTCTGTTTTGCATGCACGTCTATGAATTCCTTTCATCACACATCCACTGTTGTTCTACTGCTTCTTAGCAGCGTTTTAAGTGCCACCATTCCAGCGACTGAATTTGACAAAATGCAGTCGTTCCAGCCAGCCAGCCGGCTCCCTGGCCTCCCCTCACATCCTGCCTCTCAAGCTGCTGTTTGCCCAGCCAAGCATGCAGGCAGCCCAAACTCAGATGGAGGCAGATGCTATGGATGACTGATTCAGCAGGCAAGTAGAGGAAGGCAAAACAAAGTGAGGCTCGGACTGTTGACAAGAAAAATACAACAACCCAACAGTGTCAGAAACCTATGGTTATTTGATGGCCGTGCTATTTTAAAATCCAACAATTGTTAACAGTTCTCCTCGAGTCTTTCCTCACTGGTCATTTTCACAAAACCCTTTCTTTTTCTCAGTGGAGCTGCAGTTGAGCTTTGCTATCGAAATAGCCCACCTAAACTCTTGTTTTAAATCATATATGTTACATTAGACCATACATCAAAAGAGTAGCCTCGACCTGCTAGTGTCCAGAGAGAACCATTGCTATGATTTGGTGTTGTATAAATAAAAGTGACCTGCCTTTTTAAGAAAAAGAAGCTTTCGGGCTGAAAGCTGGGGCAGGCAGTTTAATTTTGGCATCACTGGGCAAAAATCCCATAATATCATTTGAGCATATTGTAATTCAAATGATCTGACAGAAACTAGACTGCTTGGCTCTGTTTCCAGGCTCCCGATCTTTTCCTTAAGGGATTTAAGGGACGTTTTTTCTATGACTGAGTAGATTCATGACCCGTGACTAAATGACATATTACATGTTATATTTAATGCATAACAATAACATTATAGAATACCTAATAAACCGCACAATTAACACACAGTGAACACAATAACTGCAGGAAGTTTGTGTAAAATGACCTACTATTATGAATTTTGAGCAGCTTGTTTCTTGTGAATATTGTTTATAAAATTTTCTCTTTTTTTTAGTTTATTTAACAATCAATTTCTCAAAAAGAAGTATGTGTGATTGTTAAAAAGAAGTGTGATAGGTAACCCTTTACTGAAAAGAGAGACATTGGTAACACTATTTAAGTTTAATTAAAAAAAACTATATAAATGGACCCTGTTTTTGGTTATATTTGAGATTCTTGCAAATGCCACTAGGAGCACTATAAAGAAACAGTGGAGCATGATTTTTTTCACAGAATATCTGCCACATGTAGTCGTGTAAGTATATAGAAAATAACTTTTGTCATATTTGCTAAAAATAATTATCTGCTGCAGCTTTAATCATGTACAAATATGACTTGATAAAAATGCTGCTGTGTCGCTAACTTAACTTAATAGGAGGAAAAAACAGTACACAATTCCCATGTTGTTGTAGATGCGTTGTTTTTGCAAATAGGCACTGCATATATCACCATCATATTACGAGAACTTGCAACGGAGAAAATCATCCAGAATACGCCAACGCTGCTGTCAAGGACAATATAATACACAGCAATCAATTTTATTATAAACTCTGACTGCAGACCAGTCGCTGCATGTATTAAGCCAGGAGCAAACATTGTATTTTCTTTGATTAACTACACAGTACAGCTCTGATTTATGCCAATCATGGTGAAGCTAGATGAATCATTACATAACCAAGCATGGTGCCCAAAGATTATCAACTACAATCTCGACTTAATTTCCTGTTGAAAAGGTGTATACATGCTGTTTGAGGCTGACGTTTTCCTGTCTTTCTTCCTACCTCTCATCTCTCACTAATGGCACTTCCATTAGTGTGTTTCACTGTTCTTCAAAAGTCTAGGACTTTGCCGCCCTGGGGGCACCTTTCATACGAGAACGCGGCTGTGGATGATGATGAATGTTTCAATCAATTAGCTTATTGCTCAGAACAAGTGGTGGGGCCCTGGGGGACTGTAGGCTGTGAAAGGCAGTGACACATAACCTGAATGATTACTCCAGCCGGCACGACAAGGACTCCTGACTCTGTGCTGTTTCCTGTTGAGGGCTGCTGAGTGAGAGGAGTGAGGGCCACTGGTTAGAAATGAACATTTATAAATTGAGAATGAGATGAAAGCATCAGACTTTGATCAGACATACAGGAAAGAGTGATTTTTATTCTTATCTTGATTGTCTGCAGAGGTGAAAATGTGTTGTGTGGTGTCGTAATACCTTTTGGGTTTTAAATCTAAAAATGTAGTGCATAGATTTTGTTTAAAATCAGTGACAGCATTGCATCATCTGGCTTGTACCTGTTTTCAGCCATGGAACCTTGACTTTTCCTTTGGCACCACCATTAGGTTGACACTTGCAGTTTGCACTGAATATTTGGCACATGCATTCATTAACCCTCTTAGTTTAATTATAATACTTTGGTGATTACCTGACTTCTACCTAGAGACATCATCAGTTTGTAAAATATATGATGGTCCAGTCCTATGTTTTTCCACTGAATTCCTGCTTATGCTGATGACATTCCCTTCAGTCTCAGCCGTATTGTTTGTACCATTAAGCAAATGTTTGCATTGTTCACTATGATGAACATAATACACACCTGACAAGCATCAGCATGTTAAGGGCCTTATCAGACAAAGCACATTTTGTAGCCTGCTGCATCTTTTTTTTGTTGTCGTTGTGAGGCAATCACCGAATCAACTGTCCTTAGCTTAACCGCTATTTTGCTTCGAAGTAAACTCACAGATCTGAACCTTAAAATCTACATTAAAAATGGAGAGGCTGCACTTTCCCTGGCTCTGAGGGTGAGAAGATGTTTCCAAATAGTACGCTGGACACAGGGAAACTGAGACAGAGATCTGTGTGGGCACATGAGACCCTCAGAGAGAGGTGTATCACCAACTGGTCCATGAGCTTTGCTTGGATGATGGGCGGTTCAAGGGTTGTTTAAGGATGAGATGGGGAAAGCTTGACAATCTGCTGTCAGTTGTAGAGCCGATTTATGGTTGGTAAAAGTAGTTAAGGCTGCAGTTCTTTAAGATATGTCTTGCAGCTTGTCCTGGACAACGTTGAAAGTAAGCAAACTTTAGCTTAATACAAACCATGTCGCTACCACTTGTTATCATCGCCACCACAGAAGGCCCGCCTCTCTATTCATCTGATTGGAAAATGGGAAAAAAGCAAATAACAATGGGTGTCTTTTTGCTTTACTTTAAATTTTTTCAACTTAAGGTGTTCAGGGTCCTACTCCAAAAATGCAAGGCGCATAGAGCAGGAAAAATGTTAGGCTCTCATCAACACAAAAGCAAAGAGCAAAACGCTTAACTCTCGTTGAAACAACAACAAAAAGCCACCCAAGGTTGCTAAAACTCTGTCTGATCGGGGCCTTACATGTCTGTTTCAGTATGTTAGCATTAGAATTTAGCCTAATTTAACAACACAGAGCTACTAGCATGATAGTCAACTCTTGTTTGTGAGTTAACCATGTTTCTAGCCATTTTAGATGAGCTGGAACCATGTTCATGTTGTGACTGTACCCTTTATCATTTTTGTCTTTGGTGTCTTCTTTTTGCAGTCAACATATTTTCACCAGTTGGATGTGACATTAAAGTAAAATTTCACTCATTCCTGCACTAAAACTAATAACCCATATGGCTGTAAATGGCTGACTGTCACACACTATTCACATTCATGAAAACACACATCCTTCCCCAAACACACCCACAATAGGAGCCAAACCACCACGTGGCAGGGGACATGTGATGGTCCTGGTGTTTTGTACACTCAACAGCATGTGTGGTTTATTTTGGCCTCGCCGTGGTGCTCTTTCTGTTGTTGAAAAACCAAAGTGGATATTCCAGCTCTGTCTGTTGAATCACTGCTACATCTTGACCTTGGTTCACAAGGTTGTCCTGGCCCAGCCGGCTATCATCTCAATCACACGCTGATTTCTCCGCTGTGTACCTTGTGCTGCTGAATTAATAACGCCATCAGTGTTAAACAACTGCTGCTACCCTCCTGCTCTGTCTGCTCTCACCTTCTGTCTCTGTCTTATTTTTGCAAACACAAAAGTGCACACAAAACACACTTGTTGTCCTCACTTGTAAGGACATTATTTTGACTTAAACTCATTCTCTGAAGGCTTACCTTTGTCCCAAACACAACCACTGTATCACCAATCCTAAATAAACACTTATCCTATCCTAAGAGCGATTTAAACCTTGTTGAAATCAAACAGTAGTTGAGTTGTGATAGTTGGATTAAAGATAAATGGCATTAACCCCAGTGGTGCCCAGCCATTCATGTTATACATTGTTCCTGTGATTTACATCTCATTGTCTTTTGTGCTGCAATCATTACTTACAGCTGTAAAGATCAGACAAAGGTCATGTTTTTTATTGGCAGCTATTATAACAAGTCCTTTATCAGCAAAGGATGGCAACAGCTACAGAAGAACAAACAGTTCCCAGGATCCTGGCACAAGAGTGTCATGTACACTTATGAATTACTTAAGTGCACAAGAGCCTTTTTTTGTTTTGGTTGGTTTACTCTCTCAGCCTGAGAAGGACATATGGCAGGTTGAATTGATGGGATTCATTTGAAAACACTTTGAAAACTGATTGCCAACTGAAATTAATTAATCAATGTGTGTCAGTGAAAAAGATTGATTTGGCCATCAGAATTGTTGCTTCATTTGCATGCAAAGGTTTTAGGCCTCATTCAGTCCCATAATGACTTTTCTTTTGTGTCAGCAATCATTTTCTTCAAGAAAATCCAAATGGCAGCTGCACTGTAAATGAAACTGTCAGGCTTAGTAAGTATTTCATAGCTAAAATGAACGCTGTGTGCAACATAAAAAGCAAAACCAATGACATATAAATTAAATTGTTGTTTTATATGAATTTTACTTCTATAATCCCATTTAAAGCTAGTAATGTATCTCTGAGACAGTGTTACTGACAGAGTTACTTTTGAGAATTCCACTGCAGGTCACCAAACATATGCCCTAAAATGTAATTTAATGCATTTTCCTATTTCTAATTTTCTACTAAATCACTTAAATTAAGTGAAATATTCTAAATACTTTGGATTATTTTTGGAATACTTTAAAATCGTCTCGCTGAGCTCATCTGCCTGGGTCTTTTATTTCCATGCCAAAAACACATAACAGCATCCTGGCTGTGCATCTCAGCTGCCAGTGTCGTACAGCAGGTGCACTGCACGCACTTTAAAAAAAATCTATTTATGGGAAATGCATGCCTCATATGAACTTTACACCATGTGGTAACGACAAGCGAGTAGCGCTCTCTCTGAAAACACACATTTATTTTTTTTTTCATAGTGGTATATTTACTGGGAATAACATACAATACAGCTAAGAGGAAGTAGGTTGTTTTAAGCGATGGTTGTTTACCAGAAACTCTCAGCTCCCCGGTGATCTCCCTCCAGCCATCTGAAACCTAATTTATGTACTTAAATGAGAAGATGCAGCAGAGATAATTCCCCATTTCAACTTCATGAATCTGCCCCCCCCCCCCCCTTGTCTATGGTGGCACTATCATAGCGGGCAACATGAATAAAGAGAAACAGGGCATCCCACCAAAGTCAAGCGCTGCGTTGCTTGTGACCAGTTGGAACATTCCAGTAGAAAACAATTCAATCAAACTGATGCTTGCTTGTGTCCCATTCAGTTAAGACACGCAAAAGGTTTAAATTAATAATAATATCATAATATCACACCTTAACTCAACAGAATACAGTTACTCATATTTTGTATTTTGAATACGTAAAGCCATTTCTCAAATTCCGTTACTTCCCAACCTAGCTCAGATCACAATATAAAATCTATTTTAAATGCTTTTTTTGTGTGCATGTGTGTAATAGAACTTTTCTACTGTTTCATAAAAATTACAAACTTTCTATGATACGATGATTTCTGGCTTAACAATTGTCATGCTGTCTTTATCAGTATGGTATCTTTGCTTAAAAAAAGGCAAACTTTCATTCCTGGTTAATAATGATGAAAACCAGGAATTTATTTGTTTAAAGCACACATTTTAAATGGTCATGGTTTGGTCATATTTTCTTGAAGTCATAGACAAAGTCATAAGGTAGCACATAGTTTTATGTTGCATATATCTCATTCTTTTGGTAGTCGAGTGTTCTTTTGGCATCCTGTAAATTCCCCAAACCCCTTTGTAAATGTGATGCACATTAGGTGAGTTGCGGTATCTGCTTGTTTCTCTGACAGCTTCCCCGTCCAAGTATTCCCTCTACACTCATTGAACAAAAACGCTTACCCCTTCATCTGCAGACCCAGCCGTATATCGTAAGATAAAAATAGCCTTTTAGCAACTTGGGAATCTCCCTGCTGTGAGAAACACGGGATCGTAGTGGGGCAGGGATTCCCTCAGGGGACCCGTATCAAGGGTAGTTTCACACCAGGCCACGGCCCTTTCAACCTGCTGATCTCGTTTCAGCAATTTGGGTGGAGAAAAAGGACACGAAGCATCCTAATTAACTACATTCCTTGGTATGTTGCCTATTAGAGTATGTTCAGGAGTCTATAAATAGGGTAATTGCTAATTATCTACAGTGATCTCACCAAAGCTGTGATTATGCTTCAGAGTTGATAAGGGGGCTTGACAGGAAGGAAATAGAATACTGCTGCGCGCCAGCAGATATAAATCCACCCTTCAATTTGAGCAAATCCTTTTGTGCTGGGTGAATTATGCCGCATTGTATTAAAGTAGGGAGACCAAGACATTAAGTTGTACTCAAGACCAGAAAAGAAAAAAGGCAGTGAATGTTAGTTTCCTTCCACTGTAGCAAGCACTTTAAGAAGTTTAAGGATGGAGATAGATCCACAGCTTGGCAAATGGATGGAGTGTTACATCTTGGAAGTGTTTTTTAAAAGTTTTCAGTGCTGGAGAAAGAAAATAAACCTTTTTTCAAAATGTTTTTATTGCAGCAAAAAAATAAAACATCCAATGGCATGTCCTGCCAACACAGTCTGGGTCAGACAACTTGAGTATACTTTGAAAATTTTTGTAACATTGCCTACGTTTCATCATTCAGTATCCATAAAAGTTTAAAGGATTCAGTTTGTAATTGCTCTATCTTGTCTTCTAAGGACATTTTTGTGTAACTAATTAATAAAACCACTGATACACAGCCTTTACATTGAAAGAAAAATGCTCTGTATAAAGCGGTATTATCTCCTGAGGGGTATTAGAGATGGAAACATCAAGGTTGAGGGCCGTTGGCTATAACGTAGTGGGATGAGAGATCACAGGACACTTCTGGTTTTAAAACTCTGGCCCCCGGCCCTCAGCAGTGCAGCCCTTCCTTAACCACTGTCCCTCTAATTGGCGCTGCGGATAATGCTGGAACTCTGAATTTACATGGAAACACTTTGAAGACTTGAGTACAGTCGCCCCCGGGCGCAGTCTTACATTCGCTGTGCCCAGCCTCAGCAGCACACCGTAAACCAAGGCAGAAAGCAAACACTCCGTCTAGGGAGGATTGGAAAAGAGTGGAATGTAGAGGTAACATTTGTCTAGGGACCCATGAGATTGGATGTAAAATGAGTACAGCCATATGCTCACAGAGGATAGAAATAGACTGAGAAAGAATAAGGGATACAGACAAAAAGATTGACAGTACCTTGATTTACATATACAGAAGTAACCCGAATGATGACTACACTTGGGTTAAGGTTTGATTAAGATGTTTACATAACCCAAACCCTGCAGTGTGCCTCAGTGTTGCCACAAAAAGGTGACTCAGATATACACAGATATAAAATCCAACAAATCAACCATATATTCCACATGAAGTTTTGGACCATCTGTCCATCACTTGTGTGGGTCCACGCAAGGCTGAGCAATAGAGCCCAGACCTCCTTCTCCACTGCTACATCCTACATCCATTCCTATACCAGTAGGGATATATAATTCCTCCAGTGTGTTCTGGGTCTGCCACACGGTCTCCTCCCAATTGGACCTGCGGAGGAATACCTCCACAGGGAGGCATCAAGGAGGATCAGATGCCCAAGACGTCTCAGCTGGTTCCTTTCAACATGAAAGAGCAGGGGTTTTAGTCCGAGCTTCTTGCTGATATCGAAGCTGCTCACTGTGTGCCTAAATGGTAATTCCAGACACCAAAGCAAGCTCTTTTTCGGCTGCTTGTAATTGAAGTGAATTAGTTTCAATCGCTACCCAGATCTCATGAACACAAGTTACTGGCTCTCTAGTAACTTGCTAATGTAAGCTATATAATATAGGGACACAAGCAGTTGCATTTTACAAAGTCAGCATGCATTGCAGAAGTTAATATTTATGACCTGCAGCAGGTTGAACAAACAGTTTTATCCCATGTTGTGCAAATACACTAGTTTTGGATTTGAACATATGATTAAATAAAATCAATCTGACAAAATCAAATACGTATTCTAGGGCTGTTGTCAGCCAAAAAAAAATCTTGATCAACTGGAATTCTACCCTCTCTTCAACTAATCCATTGGTCAATGGGGGAAATAATCTGTGTGTTCTCTCTAGATGAACTTAATTGATCAAAGTGCATTATGTGCAGTCTACCTTGTACCAATATATGTCCGCTAAAGCTTTTTTTCCAGTGGTCATAAGTTGTTTTTTGAATTCTTTGCGATGGGAGTGCCAAAGTGCAAAGCGTCTGAGCTGAGCGCTGCATGTTTTGTTTTTTATTTCTGCCTGCCAAGAGTTGAAAAAAGTTCAGCTTTGGATAAAACACTTATTACTGTCACTTTTTAACCAGCTGTCCAATTACAAATATGGAACAAATACCACCAAGACCAGCTGTCAACAAAAACTACTTAAAGGAGATTAATACTGCTGGCCACACGAGCCTTCCCTTCATCCAGAGCAAAGTTCAGAGCAAGTACCCTACCCAGGGATGTATAAAGAGGACTGGATACAGCGCTTGGGGTTGGGCCCATTTCTTTGATTTCTGATGGTGAAACGAGTCAATTTGCGGGTGTTGATTCCCAAAAAAATGTGTCCATTGATTTACAGGAGTCTCTTTGACAATGTTAGTCTACTGTGGGCGGCAGAAACTCAGTCCATAGGGACTTAGGGTGGGAACTGGAGGGTCGCCTGTTCAAGTCCCCGTCCGGACCAAATATGGAGCGTGGACTGGTGGCTGGAGAGGTGCCAGTTCTGCCAAGGTGCCCTTGAGCAAGGCACCGAACCCCCCAACCGCTCGGGGCGCCTGACCAAGGGCAGCCCCCTCACTCTGACATCTCTCCACTTTGTGCATGTATAGGTCCTGTTTGTGCATGTATGTGTGTCTTTCGGACCTGTGTGTAATTGACAGCAAGAGTGAAAAAATTGAATTTCCCCTCAGGGGGATTAATAAAGTATATAAAATAAAAATTAAAAATAAATATTGGAAAAAGTTTTTTTGGATCCATAAGTTGCGGGTACACAGTTTGGCCACTAAGTCAAATCGGCTTCCTGGGAGCTTAACTTTGCCTTGTGGTGACATTTCTACTACCACAGATATTCCACATATTAGCTACCAGATGCAACCAAAATGTCTTAGATGAAAGAAAGGTGTGCTCCCAACTGGTGGTTTTCTGAAACCCACATGCTGTTTTCAGCTGTTTTGGTGTACACATGGCCTGTTATGAAAGTTACACCAGCGATTATCTGACAAATGAGAATGTGGTTAAGAGCATATTGACCAACCAATCAACCAACTAACCATAAGGTTTCAGCCATATTCTGTAGTATGATTTTTAAATTGTGGTGACTTAAAACTTAAATAATTAGGTTTCCTTGAATCCCTGTCAAGCTACAAATTAGGATGACAGGGATATCACATAAAGGAGACTTGCTACTGTTGCAGTTACTGTATATGAAGGGAAGTTAAGTGTTGGGTGAGTGGACGATAGCTTCCGACTTCCCTGTTCCTCATCACCCATGACACTATTTGTGCCTGTCATCCCTGGAGGCTGCTTTGAGGATGTCAGAAAACGTTGTGCGCGCCTGATCCCTCAGTACTCACTGTTCTTGTTTTCTGTGCTCATGTACACGAGTGTGTGTACGTGTCTATTTGCAGGACTGTCCGTTACAAGTTGCAAGAGTCAACATTACTGTGCATTTTACTGTGTGAACGTGGAATGAATATGTGCCTGCCTGGTTCACTTTGACACTTACATAAGCTGTGAATGTGATTATGACAGCAATATCCCAGTGGTGTCTGTTGTGTGTTTACTAGTCCCAGCCTGATGGCGGTGTTAAGCTCCCTCTAGGCCAGAGTGTTTATCTTACTGGTGTTTAGGCTTTAGTCTTTGGACTGCACCCAAAGCGAAGTCCCGCTGTCCGGACAGCTCTGCTCCGGCTAACTCTGCTAGTTGACCTCATTTAAAGGCCTGGCTGACTGTCTAGCTGTCCCTCTGAGCACAGAGCCACAGCCATCCAGCTCTCTGCAGTGTTTCTTTGTGTGTCTGAGTTAGACTAATGCACAGGCTTGAAATTGTGGTCTAAGCCAGACCAAACTCCAATTTATTTAGCCCAGTCCCTGCCCAACAGCTAAACATTTTTTTTTTAGAATCAACCCGGCCTGAAGCAAAGATACTGACGTCAAAACTCTTTATTCTCTCTCTGCTTTCCTTTCTGTCTCCTTTGCTCTCTCTCATATGCATCTGCTTTCTGGGTTAGGAGGTAACAGAATAGGAATAACTGTGTTCTCTAACAGTTACTGTTATAATCGGTGGTATATTTTTTAATATAGTAACTGTCTTTAAGAATAGATTACTTGAAGGGATTACTGTATTTTTTGTTTTGTTTTATTTGCCCTAACACAGTGTCCTTACTGAGCCGGATGCAAGCGAGCATCAGTTCAATTGAACTGTTTTCTGTTAGAATGTCTTGCCTGGCCGCGAGTGACAAAGCGCTGCCAATTTCAGCTAAACTTTTAACAGACACCCTGTTTCTCTTTATACCTGCTCAGTTTGAAAGCATTGCAATGGACATGCATCTCCAGTTGACCGCAGAGCTGATAGGTAACTTCATGGTTTGTTAACATAAAATACAGAAGTGCATATTTCATAGAGCCAGTGTAGACAGAGAGTGAGACTGGCTTGCTGTTGGGACACAGTGTAAAGTTTATTCAATGCATGCATTTCCCACAAACAGATTTTAAAAGAGGTGTGTGTAGTGCACCTGCCACAGGACAATAAGTATTTAGAATATGTCACTAAGTTTGAGTAACCTAATGGAAATACATTGCAAAGCACATTTTAGAACATGTATTTACTTATCTGTAGTGGAATACACATTAAAAGTAACCCTCCCAACACTATCTATTTTATATTGTAAGTTATTTTTTTGGGCCTGTCATTCTTTGTCTCCTGGAAATTCTACTACTGCTGTTATTTTTTACCCCCTACACACAAAAGCTATTGCATGTCTATTCAGCCTGAAAAGAGGGATCCTACTGGGATCCTTGTTGGTCTTCCTGAGATTTCTCCAGTTTGTTCTCTGATAAAAGGTATCATTTAACAGTTAATGATTAATTGTGATATTTATATTTTTGGTTAAAACCTTGCCTGAATCAGACCTCTTGGTTCCCATCTCATTACATTGGATAACATTTATTTGGCAGAAGCTTTTGTCCAAAGGGATGTCTAAAAAGTGCACCCAAACTCAAAAGAAACAAGAGCTGGATGTCATCAAAAATTTGAACCCATCCAAACACAGCCAAGTCAAAGGGCTATTTGAGCAATTTTCCTCCCATTAGTTGGAGTAACTTGCAAGAGTCAAGAAAAAAAAGGTCAACACAGGCCAAGACAAAGTACAGACCCACAAGCCCAACTTTTAGTCCTCAGAATGGGTCAAACTCCCAAAGCCCTGGAGCCCAGACATCCCTAAATGCAACTTGATAGTGTCTCTTTGTTAGACCCTCCATGCCTGGTTAATGTCTCTCCGAGCCCAAGGTGAGATAATCCTGGTGGTTATTTTCTCAGACTTGACAAATCTCCTTCAGAGCCACAAAAGATATTAAACTTCATTGTTTAGAAAAGCAGGTAAAACGTCCTTGTTTTTCATTCATCCTTTGAAACAAACACTGTCTAATTTCCCCAGCGTCTTCATACACATCCTGAGCAACACACCGCACATACATGTAAACACACGCACAGACCCAACTGTACTGCATGAGCAGATTGAATTACCTCCAGGCCAAGTCTTCTCCTTCCAACCTCCTTTTTGTACTTTCTATAGTTCAGTCTGTAATTATTGGACGAGCTTTCCTCAGGGTTTATGTTGCACTCTGTAGGATCATTACAAATATCTACAGAGGCCTATTAATGGTTGATTAGGCACTGTGCTGGACCAGAAGAGCGTGGGCTTATTTCAAAGAGAGGGAGAGTCCTCGGCAGGCATTAATTAGCCGGCAGAATTGAGCTAGTTCCTGGTTTCCTGGTCAGGTGGAAGACAACTGGCCTCTGCATCAATTAGTGCTACTCTTAGAGTTGGTTTTAATTCCCCTGCTTCATGTTACAGAAAGGTGATGGAGGAGAACGGCTGTGTTTGATGTCAGGAGGAAGAGTATGGAGAGTGTGTACACTGGTATGCAAAGATTTATGCAATATGCAGCAATAGTGAATTTATAATGTGAATTTACTTTAAAAGTTACTGAGGTCCTAATTGTCTTGTTAGCACCAGTATTTACACTTTGTACAGTATTGTGCTTTAAACAAGACATACTTTGCAAGCTCTTCTGATTTTGCAAAAATATACTTTTTATTTCATCACACATTCAAAACATTTATGGAAAAAACATTATACTTGGTTTTTCTGAGGTAACTAGATTATTATCTTTGAATTCCGAGTTAAGTCTTTATTTACTTATTCACTTTTAACGATCTGAATATATTGTTTCTCCATTAGAGTGAAATACAATACTTTTTATGGAGAAGAATATTTACTGTCAGTGTGCACTTCAGAGGTCATGCACTTTGCAGTATCTGGTCATCTTCCAGAATAGGTCAAGGTCAACATAAACTCTGAAAACACCCTAAAGCCATAAATAAAAAGAGAAAGCCAATAATTGGAATCCAGTATATAGTCATAATTCTCACAGCACCACCATTAAACATGTCTGCCTGCTGGTGGGCTTTAAACTTGCAGTGTCAGTAAGGGTCAAACAAATGCCTTCTGGGCAATGTAGTATATACTGTACAGCAAAACAGATAATTGATTTATTTTGTATAAACCAGGACATATCTTTTATATCTCATTTGTGATATACAAAACTCACAAATAGATGTATAAAAAGTCTATACTTAGGAGATTTCATTGAATTTAATACAACACTCCCCAGTTCATGTTCAGCTGTAAAATATTTTTGCATGTCATCTGCCAAAATATTTTAAAATCTGCTCCCATTTAGCCACAAGAACATGAGTAAGGTTGGACTGATATAAGCGGTGGCCTGTTTCACTGAATCTCAAACGTACAAGCTGCGACTTGCAACACGTGATAATTTCCTCTTGCACTAAGTTTGGCACGTTTAACTAATGAATGAAACCCAGTACTTGTGACCAGCGCATGAGCATGTGAGAGGACTGTAGGACTCTCAAATTTATCTGCAATTTGCAAGTGATAATAATTTGTGAAACGGCTAATGGCATTATTTGCAGTCTTTGTGTAAGTAGTGCTCACAAATCGCTGTTGTGAAATGGGCCCATGGCTCGCAGTGGTAGTTACAGTTTATCCCAGAGGTGTTGGATGGCGTTTAGGTCAGGGCTCTCAGCAGGTCAGTCAAGTTCTTCCACATCAAGGTGGGAAAACCATTTTGACTTGGCTTTTTGCATGTGGGCAATGTCATGTGGAAACTGGAAAAGGCCAAACTGTTTCCTCTGGGATCCTTCAAGGGGTCTTGAGAGATATTTGAGGGGTCATGAGGTGATTAACAGGATAGGAAAGAGGAAAACAGCATACTGTATGTCACATTCATTAATGTTGTGTATTTTCATACATATTTCAATTTTTTTAATTGGAAGAAAACAACAAACAAACAAAAAATCCCCTGTCACAGATCCCCTGTTGTAGACCCAGGGGCTATGGTATTAAAAATTCCCTTAATCGGAGTTAAGGGTCCAGCCCAAATCATGAAAAATACCTCCAGACCAAAAGAAAACAATGAGACAGCGGTGTCCACACACTTTTGGCCACATAGTGTACAACGCTGTTTTCCCTGTGCCAGTGCTGAGAAGATGTTCTGGTTTCTGTTTATTGCTTTAATATGAGTTTAATTGATATTAGGTCACTATTAAATTATGAATTGATCACAGTGATGTTACAAGCACCACTCGTAGAAGAAATTGCACACGAGCCAGAGAGCGAGAGAGAGACAGAACAAGAGACCGAGTGTGTGTTCTGTCTATTTTTGAGTCCTGTGGCCCTTTTGTAAGTGCTCTGTCACAGGCAGACCATGCTTGCCTGACAGCGTGACGCACTCCGATAAAAAGGCTCTCGCTCGCGGTCACACACATGTCACCATGGCAATTAGTGTGTCAGAGTGCATGTGATTGACAGCTGCCACAGCTGGGATGTAAACAACGAATGGTGCTGGTGAGGGTACCTGGGGCGCCGGAAACACACAATGCAAGCTCTCTTACATGTGACTGTCATAAAGAATGAATGAGGTATTTACTTATCTGTGCATTCACAGGTGGCAGATGACATAGGCGACAGGAATAGAAACACTTTTTAGTTTTCATTTATTTTCTTATCACAGTTAGATTGTAACTCAGTTTTGAAGGGCAATTTTTCTTGCATCCGTGTCAGATTTTATCAGCGACAACTGTACAGATTCTGGAGTCAAACACATTATTTTCAATCATATAGGCTTAATTAATTCCTTGTTAATTTTACATGATTTCTGCGCTCTGACATCACAGTCAGTGCCTTCAGCAGAAAGAACAATATGGCTGCCCGAGTTACTTGCTATCAACAGAACATCATCAAACATAATTAATATCACATGCCATTCACATAAAAGTAGGTCATGGCCTATGTGTGCTCTGTTTAAAATACTGAAACATGTCTTATAATTAGAGGGGATTTACAATAATGTAGTCACATATAGACCACAACAGTATTTCGAAAGTGATTTTCTGTACACTGCATTGGTTTTAAAAAAGAAGTTTGGTAGCACTATTAAATCAGTTCATCTCTACTTTTTTTGTTGATCAATCTACTGATTATTTTTGCAATTAAATAATTACTGTCACAAAACTGTGAAGAAATGAAAAAAAAAACAACTTCCCAGGGCCAAAGGTCTGCAACTGTCCTGTTTGACCAGCTGTCCAAAGATATTCCATTTACTATTTCATATTTACAGAGAGAAGTGGGTGGTAGTATCAGTATCAGTGATAAAGTCTGCCAGGGTGAGTGGGAGGGGGGCGGACAGGTCCAACAAGCACAGCACCTTGACCCAGGAGCCTGGTGGTCATGTCCCATGTGAAACTAAGTCAACATTGAATAATTCTAATCAGTCTTTCGACCAACGTTCAACCAACTTTCCTAAAGCTAATCAGGTAGTTTTGTTCTCTACACCTAACCATCAACTCCATGCCATTGAACCAGCAGATCTTTGGCATATTTGCTTGCAAAAGGAAAATATCAAAATAGTTGCGAAATAATTTAGTTTCAAGTGATGAATCAACTTATCTTTTTAGCTCTAAAATTTAGTTTATTTAAAGGTGTGTAACAATTTCAGTTGTTCTTTGAGACAAACAAATTTGCAGTCAAAAGTGTGTCCTAGCACATGTGTATTTACCTCCATCAGCCTATCTAAGTATGTCCGTAAGCTCCGAAATTCTCATTTCCATATAAATTGTGACCGGTGTCTCGTCATGTACGTGCGCCATCTTGAAAATACAGGTACATACAGGGACATACTTGAGAAATACGGAATCGCCTTTAGTGTTTTCACTTGTCAGTTTCCGGTTTCCGCCTGCAGGTAGAGTGACGAAATGCAGCAGCAAGCAGGCTAGTCACAAGTGCCGGTGCAAAAAGGCAACGTGACCGGCAGTTTAAAAAAATGAGGGTTGCTAACAGCGCCGCTAACAGCTGTTAGCACTGTTAGCTGTGATACTCCTTCAGCAGCTCTCTCCAACTGGGAAAGGCTACCCCAATGTTTGTCTTTTTAAAAAAGACAATGCATGTAACAGGCAGAATTTAGCACTGTGTCCCAGAACACCAGCAACCATTGCACCCAGGGTAACTTTCACGTCATATCTAGACGTGGAAAGTCCATGACCAAACGTCAATATGTGACGAGGTCGGAGTGAGAATGTGTTAGCCGGAAAGTCCCTGCATTGCTGGCGGAAGGTGAGGGTTGATGGATCCAACAAACCCTGGACTTTAACCCTGGAGTCCAGTGTTCATTTCCCATGTGAATGTTGAGCCAAACCATGATGTTTTGTTTCTAAACATAACCATGTGCTTTCATTGCGATGTTTTTGTTGTTGTGAAAATGGAAGTGTATTTTGAAAAGACACAGTGCCTGTAGCCAGTGTAAATTGACACAAGTGTAACCCATCAAAACATTATTTCAGAGTTTTAATTTAATTTTCATATATATTTTTTACTCATTTTTTTATGGGAACAGGTGTTATTTTTAAATAACAATTATCTCATTTTGAAAGAGAAATCATCTTTAATCTTCAGCTCATCTTAATATAACTTCACGGTACACCTTGACATCATCCCAGGTGTCTCCTCAGCTCCTCTACCTTGTGTGGAGACCTTTACAGATCTGGTCCAAATGCTCCATTTTATGACCATCGATAAGAGTCTGGCTCCTCGCTGGACCGCTAAGATCACATGCGACTAATGGCAAGTAGCTGGGAGGCAGGCTGCACTGTCTGGACCGCTTCCTCCGTTCAACATACTCCACCTCTCTGAGCCCTCGCATCAATCACCGCAGCAGGCAGGAGTGGGATGCACTGCCAGGGCTATTCCTGGCTCCCCCTGTCACACACACGAAAAAATACGCATACACACACACACACACACCTGTCTCTGGTTGTTTCTTTGAGTGTCTCTGTGAGGTGGGCATATTAACCGTGGCAGGCAGTAGCTGCAGCACGCTCCACCTGTCCTGAGGAGACAACTGTTGGGGAATCAGAGATGAAATCACGTTGCACCACAGTGCTCATTTAAAGTTGCACCAGGCAGATCTTTATGAAGGGATACACAAGTCTGCGGCCGGTCTATCCTGCAGATACATCCAATTTGCCCAAATAAAATATACACTGTGATGCACACAGGCTTTATTAAATTAAACTGTTGTAACCAAAACTGTTTCCTAAACAGTGAGTGAGCACGTTACTCAAAGAGAGGCTGAGTTACCAAAGTCAGGTTTGCAGTTACCTCGCACTGTAATTTATAGACGCTAACATGCAGCTTTGTTGAGCTGATGGTGATACACATTCAGAACATCTGGGACTGATGTTTGTAAGCTGAACGCTTATAGTTAAACAGAAGAAACCTTGACATAAGCAAGTATTTTGCCAGAAGTCTTGTGGATGTAATATGTTGCTGAAGTCTAACTACACTGCAGCCAAGCACTGTACACAGGTTTACAATTTTAAGATCAAAAAGACCACAATGTCACGACTGTCACCACTGAAATGAGGAGCCATGTTCAACACATTACTGTAGTGCCACTTTAAAATGCTTTGGCCTCTCTAGTGGAATTTGTTTGAGGAACTTGTTCGCCGAATTGTAACCTGGTAATTACCTTGTGCTTTTCAGCCCTGGTCGGCCTCTCCAAGGCTTTGACTGAGGGCCTACACTCTCAGCAGCTAGACCTCAGCAAGGACCTTGAGAGACAGTCAGAAATAGCTGCCTCTTAAGACGTGCAGAGTCCAGTCCACTGTGAAGAGCATCGCAGTGACTGATGCTTCATTTAGACGCTGCCACTGGCCTTGCCTCTAGATCTCACAGTCAGGTCACAAACACTTCATAGCGTGTCAAGTGTCAGCTGAAGCACCGTTGCTATTCTAGGCCCCTCGTCGTTCCTTGGGACTCATAAGTCATTATCATCTCTGCTTAGAGAAACATGAAAATAAGACAGTTGTGTAGTTTTAGGGCAAGAGCGAGGAAAGAAATTAGAGCTTTACGTCAGCGACCCAAATGTGTTCATACAGAAGAGAAGATGGAATCTCATTCCCACAAGAAATAGAATTAATGGTTCTCCTTTAATCATGCAAATAAGTCTGTTCTTAATTTAGATATTAATTATATCTTGTAATTTGGCAAACAGCACACAAAGTCTGCCAAGGATGCCCCCTGACGCCCCTCGTGTTTTTCTCAGCAGCCCTCAGTCTGTTTCCTATCAGACTTTCAATCAAATGGAAGCGGCTTTACTAATTTAATATTGAGTGGTGAGAGGGCACAGTTAGACAGAGAGAGGAATCTTGCAGCTTAAATAATTAGACCCTTGTCCCTCCTACAAGACATTTGATCCCACATTCTCTGCACTCATTTCCAGCTACGGCATTTACTTTTGGTTTGGTATTGACATATTTTAATTGCTTTTATATTAGTGTCTTATCAGTCTGTAAGACAAGCTGACATGTTTAAAATTCTAGAAACGAAATGAATAATTTATTATCAAAGAATCTGAAGGTCAAACTGCATTCCCTGTCTTCTCTGCGTGGCTGATGTGTATGTTTTTGTGTCTTTGCAGTGTTTGCCGATCCATGGTCATGGATTTGTCTTAGACAAGTACACGTGCCACTGCAAGAAGGGATTCTACCACCCCAACAGAGTGGCTGTCAACGGCTTTACAAGTAAGTCACTGATAAATCAGTCACCCGTTCAGATATATTTTTAATAAGGCTGACTGGTCACTGAAATATGATTCAGTCGACAATTTTTATGACTATTTTTATAATCAATTTGAGGTTCACAACATGTGCCTGAAAGTAGATTAACAAAAAATGTCACATTGAAAATCACATGACATCTCGAAATTTTAACTGGTTTGTTGCTGTGTTTTAGGGTAATAAATCAGAAGTAGATTAATTGTAGTTTTGAGCATCAAAGTTAATTCTTGACCTTGAATATAAAAGTTTGACAAAACAGTTCAAACCGACAGCTTTTTCTGGAGCTTCGTTTACTGAGAGCTCTATAAAGCTAGCAAGAAGACCTCGAGTTAAGATTATTTTGTTAAACTGTTGTTGTTTTGATTGGCAAAGATCAGCATTCAAACGTTGAACAACCTGTACAAGCCAGAGGGTTTTAGTATTTACCTCAATACTTTTGGTGAAGGTACTTTACACTTACTGACTTTAAACACATGAAATCTGTCACATAAATAAATCCCTTACTTTTTTTACAGAATTTAGATCGACTTCCCTGTGTGGATCTGAAAACATAGTGTCGTGATTAATATTCAAAATCACATAACTCTAGCTCTATAATTTGGGGTCAGAAGAAATTTGGTGAAAAAATAGTGGCAATGAAGGAGAAACCTTAGATGATGATAATACTGATGATGATCATCAGTATTATCATCATCTAAGGTTTCTCTTTCATTCACAGTGGCGTTCAGTGGTTCAGTGGTGTTTTTTCTAAAAACGTCTTCAACTGAAAAAGTTGTTAATGATAAGTGTACTATACACATACAATGTAATGTGTACAGTATAATGTTGACTGCAAAAAAACAAATTGATCAATCAAAAACCAACCCAGGGTTCTAGGGGTTAATGTCAATACAATAACACATAAACAACTGAATTACTATTGAGCAGTTTGTCCTGTATCCAGCATAACCTTGAGATTCATTTTAGACTCTGAGCTCATCACAAAATTCTATGAGATCATATTTCTTTTAAGTTATTTGCCAGCAAAAGTTTAAAAAAACAACAACAAAGCAGCCTGTTTGGAGGAGACAGGTCTTTTCATGTAAATCCAGTTTGTTCAAATGTAGCAGATGAGCTCATTTTATTCGATAGTGACTCTAAAAGTGACCCTAAAAGTTGCATATATGTAGATTAGCATCAGCTGTTAGCAAAAGAACTATAAGTTGACCTTCATATGTTAACGTTATATAACGGCTTCACTTTATTACTATGTAAATGAAAGAGGCACATGTTACTGCCCTGTACCTGGGGAGGCTAATCAGGTTCAAGGTGGGAAATATCTTTTTAATGGTAGTTACTTTTCCCAGTTTATTCTGTCTGCTGTGAGTTAATTAAAAAAGGCTTCTGCAGACACAGAGCCCCAGTGGTTTTCACCTGCCCTCCATCACTCTCATACTTTCATTTCGATCCACTTTCCCTCCTGTCTCATCCCACACAAACCTCATATAGCTTGTTCCTCTGTGTCTATCTCAATTTTACCCCCTCAGTTTTTCCCCCTCCCTCTCCATCTTATTGCACCCTTTTTTTTACCCTAAAATATTTTCCCTTTATGCACCGAAAATGGAAAAAAAGCTCCACATTTTCTTTCCCGAAGAGCTGGGTATCTGTGCCGTCTGCTTCTGCCTGTTTGTGCAGTGTGCTGTGCACACAAACTTGCGTGTTCATGTGTGCAAGTCTGCATGAAAGTGTGTGTGTGTGCGTGCGTGTGTGTGTGTTTGAGAACACAATAATAGAGAGGAGAGGCAAGCCTGTTAGCGAGGCGTAGTGTGCTGCAGTCTGGCCCACCATGGGGCCAATAACAAGCCTGTTAATCCACAAGGGGACATCCTTGACACTCCTTTGCAGAGAAAGCCAGCGCAACTCACTTTCCTTTGTCTCCCAGTGATCTTCCATTGTGGGTCTCGCATATAAATATACGGGAGGAGTTGTTGAAGTTTCCTCTGACTGTCAGTCAACTGCAGGAGCAACAAACCAATGAGAGCGAGCTGAAGGATATGACTCATTGCTACGGAGATAAGTAGTCCTTTTGAAGGGATCAATGATGTGCAGAGTCATAGCTTTGAAAAATAGGCCAGTTTCTTTTTAAAGGCAAAATCCCTGCAAATCTCTGAGACAATGACTGTTTCCAATAAAGCCTCCATAAAAGCTCTATATAAGTCCACCATTCGTTATCTATCCAACCATATGGGCATCTCTCAGGGGGATTTCTATACAAACCAATAACAAGTCCACTGTTTGGTTTTTACCTTAGTTTACCCAGGGAGGGATTTTACCAGGAGGTTTTTTAGCAGTCACTGCTGTCCAGTGCAACCAAACCCATCCACTTTTGGTAACAGAAAAACTCCTTTTGAAGCAGCTCATGGTTTAGTGGCTGGTTTATACCCCAACCTCAGTGGTAACTCTAAAATACATTTACTTTCTCCACCCAGATCTTGTGCCCCGCTTCAAACAGCATTTTTTTATTTTTTTTATTTTTACAGTTTGAGGCAATCTGCCCTGTCTTCAGACTCCCCATCGTCTCTGCCCTTGTCAGGATAAAAATGACTAAGTTCTGGCATGCGTCTCTGTGTGCTTTTTTCCGAGGAAGCCACGGTTATCAGCCTTGTATGATATGCCAGTGACTGAACAAGGTGCTGCAGTGTTGACGTTTCATGTTCACACATATAGATCAATCTCCTTCGTGTTGACACAATGTCGATGACTCCTTGTAAGGTCAGTGAGGGATAAGCATATATATACTCAGTCTGTCATAGAAGCATTTCATCTCCTTTATCTTCACCCGTGTCATATACAGAGGAAAATTCAATAACAAGGAAACATTAAGACAGTGACAGTTGTTGCTACACAACCTGCTTTTATTCTGAAAATTATGGAAACACGATGAAAAAATTATGAATTAACGTTGTGTTTGTGTCAGAGCATCTGTTACGCTCACGATTCTGGCCTCCCTCTCATACAAATCCATGCCTGTGTACCTTTAAAATGCCCCATTGAGATCTGGTATTTTACCTACTGTTGAAACTTGACAGGATGGTAATCTAGAAAAAGAAAAGCAGATCTGTCCAATGTGCTCTCAAAACTATACAGAAAATGGGTTCCAGTTTGTTTTCTTCTGTCTTTTTTTATTGTGAACTGTGCAGTGCTATGTTTAGTAAGATAAAAATAGATATTGCTTTTGTAAATACAGAAGAGTCACAAAGACAGAGATATCTGTTCACATGTGAAACATATAAATTAGTGAGTCATCTGGAGAAAGCCTGGGAGAAGAGATAAAAAGCTCTTTATCAGGACAATGTAGAAACTCAGCTCTCCTCCCCCTTCTGTAGGGAGGAGAGCTGTAAGGACACTGACAACAATATTCACCTACATTAGGTGCACCATTACTTCTCAAAATCATGATTAATAATCTATATATATATATATAATATAGTGCGATGTCATTTTCTCAAATCATGTGCAATGCTGCTTCTCATTGCTATATCATACACAATACAATTTAACACTGATTATCAGGCCCAGTCTGCTTTTTTTCCACCATTTAAGTTTATTTTTAGTAACTCAGTTCTTATCTTACTCCTGTTCTTATTCTATTAGGCACTGGTTCTGCTTTTGCTCCTTGAAATCACTTCTTGTCTTGTTTATTTGTATGTTTTGACAGATATTTGATACAGTGAGTGACCCTGACCTGGGCAACCCACTGGTTGTTCTGGTTGTTATTAGTTGTGAATATTAAATATGGTTACTGTACTTAGAATAAATTGAGTTCTATTGAATTGAAAGTTTCTCACGTGAAGAGTTTATTTGGGATTTTGTTTTTATTTTTGTTTGTTTGTGTTTCGTTTCTTTTCTTTTTCCACATGCTTTGTACATGCAAGACCAGAAGATATTTGTTACATAAATAAAGGTGACTTGTAACCTCAGGTGGATGGGCCAAGTGATTTGGCATGACACAACGATTAAAATTAATGCATGAATTACAACTTTAATCGTTGAAGTACTTAGTGCATTACTTTATTTCAATAATGTCAACCATTTATTCATTATTTTAAGCTAACAACTTAGCCTGTTTTTATCATCAGCTGCTTGAAGCTAACTAGCAGTGATTTCAACCATCTTTTGGTCCCTTTTAGCAACACCTATTGTTTGTAGGCTTTACATCAACTTTTTTTTTTCTTTTTTCAAACTAGCTGAGCTACTCTACAACATTTCTGTACAAACTCCCTCAGATACATGTACCCCTGGTTGGGAATCTGTCTTGGAGCACAGAAGTAACGGTATCTGCAGAGGGTTGATCATTTTGATCGATGTCAGTGAGGATGTTTACATGCACAAAATATTTCTGGTTTTGGCATTATTCCAAAACAGACAAAATTCTTACCAAGCTGTTTGCATGGTTTTAGAAAACAGTATTTCACTATTATTAACACTTACATGCATTTTACATTTTACATCCTAAAATAATACTGGCATATTCCACGTCTTTATCAGAAGATGCTTCATTCAGAATAAGGCCTGATTTAGAATATTCAGATGGAATATGCTGTTTACACGACCCTGATCACTTCAAGAATATTTGGAATAAATGTGGAACATTGGTGTGCATGTAAACACAGCCAGTGAGAGGAAGATTGCAATTAAACTCCTTTATTTCTCCGTCTTGTTTTTGACAGGGATGGGGAGAAAGGGAAAGGTTGCAGACAGCGGCCCCAATGCAGACGAGGGGTCCTCCAGCGACTGCCTGCCATGCCAGCAGGGCTGCGCCTACTGCAAGGACGACACCCCCTGTGTGGCACGAGAAGACGGTGCTCTACGCTTGGCCGTGCTCTCCTTCCAGTGCCTCTGCATGCTGATCGTCTTTGTTAGCATGATACTCATCTACCACTTCCGCAGGAATAAGGTATGAATCACTACATGCATTCAAACATTCCCTTCTAGAGTTTGTGTCAGTTTTTGTAATTGAACTGCTGTAGTTTGTGAGTGATTAATGAATAATTTATAGGCATGGTTATTGTGACTAAACTGCAAATGCTAAAGAGATGCTTTCTTTTTTATTATTCCATTATTAAAACCTTCAAGACTGGGGCGTCGGTGGCTTAGTGGTAGAGAGGCCCGGGTTCCACTCCAGCCTGTGGCCCTTTGCTGCATGTCACTCCCTCTCTCTCTCTCCCCCTTTCACGCTTGTCCGTCCTATTGATTAAAGGCTTAAAAATGCCCCAAAAAATATCTTTTAAAAAAAAAACCTTTAAGACAGGTGACCACACACTTATATTCTTCAGCTTTTAGGGAATCTCTTCTGTTCATTAAAGTGAAAGTTTGAGAGGGAACTACACAGATTAGAACCACAATTACAACACCACATCAGTGTGTGTTTGATGTTTCGTGGGCCGTATGGTCATCAAAGCCCTTAGGATCAATAAACCAGTGAAACTGTATGTGGGTGGTCACAATAAAGCTTTGAAATCATTTCAAACAGCTCAGGCACCGCGGATCAACTCAACATCAGCAACTTGGACAGCGACTAGTGTGTGCAAATGAGACCACTAAAACAAATCTACTCTGATTTATACATCGAGGCCACTGACTGCCTCATGTTTCACAGTTTCTTAGTGATAACATGTCAGCGTATAACTTTCTAAGGATGAA
The DNA here is from genome assembly GCA_035609425.1 of Epinephelus awoara. NCBI lineage: Eukaryota > Metazoa > Chordata > Actinopteri > Perciformes > Serranidae > Epinephelus > Epinephelus awoara. The sequence goes on along the minus strand of CM069314.1, from coordinate 23,419,138 downwards.
ATCTGTGCTGGTATTTCATTCATATCAGATATTTTCATCAAATCTATTTATAATGTGAAATGTGGCAGTGAGAAATGTTGATTCAATTTGTATGTTCTGACTTGGCTGACACTGTCATCGCTGTCTAATTTATTCGACTGAGTAAATAATAAGTAATGACAGGTAAGGACATTTTCACTGCATCATCAAAAGGTGAAACTACTTCACAAACACAAAGCTTTCTGTGTGGAAATAAAAGATTTATTCACAAAAGCAAAGTATCAGGTCTCTCTCGAAACAATAGCTGCGGTTACATGGGCAATATTTATTCAATCCGATTGAAATCATTTTGATTAGAGATATTAAATTAACTGTGTGTATGGATGTATAATAAAGTAATCTGATAAAATGTGAATTTACATGCCCCAGAACATTTAATCAGAATATTCCTTTTTTGACTTGAATTTGAATTTATTTTTCCAACTTTTTAAAAAAAAAAAAAAAAATCGATTTATGTGATACATAAGGTATAGAAGGAGAAGAAGTGGTTTCGCCTTCAATTTAGTAATAAGTAGCGTACTGTCACCCAGGTTATTTTCCGTAGCTGCAAATTACAAATGTCCCTAAACACCTTTTTACGTGGACTATCAGTAGACATTACAATTTATCATCGTTCCCTAAACGTCTCATATGCAGGCTACTGGTAGCGACAGACGATATATATCCAGTTATGTCCACTGACTCCACATAGCAGTCTGTCCCAACAGTCTTACATCGGACTTCTGTTCTGAAATCCCAAAATACATTTATTAATCAGAGCACTCAAATAAGAACGTAGCATTAGCAGAGCACTGCATTGCATTGCAGCAGGAGGTGCATTTCACCTAATGTTACCCCCATGTGGGGCAATATGTGCAGAAAGGATATATTTATTCCAACCAGAAAGAAACTATTGGATCAAGTGTTCACATGGTTGTTAAGTGCTAATATTTTCCTGTTGAATGGATTATCAAAGGTTTAAACCACCCCTCTCAACCTGATTGAAAATTCCATCAGATGGGGCTGCATCAGGCTAGTCTCTTTTGATTGAGGTGGATACATACACATTTTAATTCTGATTAGGCTGTTGTTATTCTGATTATTAGCGGAATATTAGGGTCCATGTAAGCCAGTCCACAAAAGATAAGTTTATGTCCTCTCTCTTCCCTTACAAATGTGTTGCTTGTTGATAGATGTAGCCTGTTGATTTGTTAGTTAACATGACAAGATCATGTATGTCAGATGGCCAGATTTAACAAGAGCCAGTTACTAAAGTTTGAACGGTGCTCATGACTCATGGGATGGAAAGTTATAGCCTGCTGTTATTCCCGAGCTTGAATCAACTTGCATAGTTGCCTTGTCTGATGTAAATGGCTGCAACTATGTTCAGTACTCACCTGCTAAAGTTAAGTTCAGAAATGAGAGATTCCTTTGTTATTTGAAGTGATTTCCACCCATGCATATCCAGACAGAGTAGGCTTGCTTCTTCGGAGGCCATATGCACGATATGGTATGGTGCTAACGTCGTAGGATTGTCTTCATCCAGATCACCAGGAAATTGTCAAAGTATTAGAATATTATTGAGTAAAATGACAACTGATGAGCTCCTTTTTTCCTTGTTTGGTTGTTTATCCAAAGCTGTGTTTCTGTGCATGTATTTCTCAAAATCGGAGTGGACGATGTGGAGTGAAGTGTTTTGTGGATAAACTTTGAGAGTGCTCTCTGTTACTCTTTGCCCCCTCAGCCATGGCATCTGTTTACTGCTTTCTTCTCGAGTCTTGCCCCCAAAAAACTGCTGCAGTTTCTACTGAGAATGCAAGATTTTATCCTGCAAATACAACAAGTTTCATAGAGCAGTAACACCAAACTTCAGCTGTATTTAACCACCACTTTGTATGTGACTGTAAACACTGTATATGTCACAAATTTTCATGGCCATGTTGGCAAAGCCCTTGAGTTGTGTTACAGAACTGCTGCGCTCAACTTAAATGGAAGTTGGTGATGTTAGTAATTTACTTCCTGAGTTGACTTTCCACCTAAGTAAACTTTTGACCGAACTTGTGAAATCCTCTGAGCCTCTAGTTGCTACTGTCAATTAATTGGCTTAATTAAAGGCTTTGTCTTGAGCAGTAGACATGCGAGGATTAGCCTGAAGATTCACCACATTCCTGACAGGGGAGCATCTAGCTGCTCTATCTCCCACACACCTGAAGACTCTGCCATTATCTCAACCAGAGTTCAACAAAGGATCGCTCTCATTAATAAAGCAGATAAAAGTTTTAGATACTCCCGGGCTTTGTCATCATTTAAACACCACTTATGTAATCCCCATTAATCTTATCAAACTAAGTTTAGGAGCTTAGTTTCAAAGTGTCTCACAGACTTTGTGATAAATTAAAAAACGGTTCATTTTCATAAACAGATGAATTCATTTGGGTTGCAGATTTTAATATTTTACACAAGATAAACACATCTGGTAGCTTTGGCTGGTGTTCTGTGTTTGTATGCTCTCTTAAATGGGTGGCCTCTGCTCTTTGAAAGCCCCCTCAAGCATCTCGTCAATTATGGGATGATATTTTGTTAAAATTCTTACACAAGAGGAGCACAGAAAGTGCCTGAAATGGTGAACCCTTCTATAAAAAGTCCTTGAGGCAGGAGCTTTCACTGTACTTTGTTCTCTTTCAACCAACAAAGACAAAAGCGCTGCTCCCCTTTTAAATCCTCCTGGAATATTATGATATCCTGCTGTTTTAGACTTGTTTAGACCTGCTGCAGTATGAGGGGCATTTCAGGAGTTATATTCCATTCTGCCTTTTATCCATGTTGTAGAGAGGAAAAATATTCTATTATAATTTTGAGATTTTGGACAAAAAATGATTCTAATTTCTCTAAGTTTACCTATAAGATAATGCCTATCTTACATTTAAGCTGCTGTAATCAGTATTTTTGTATCAACAATTGACCATGTGCCTGGCTCTGTAGTTCCCAGCAGCTTGACACAATATTTTAGCTTCTTTGAGCCTGTTGTTTTTAACTGTCCGTAGGGTGTGCAACATAAATGTTTTGATTCACTCCCACAGCTCTCATCAGCATTGTTTCTAGCAGCAGTCAGCTGTTTTAGTGAAAAAGTACACAACCTTTCCATCGGACAGCAGACTTAGCAACTACCTGGTCAACGTACAGTAGCCTCCTCTAGCAATTAGCAGCTGATTTGGGGATGTATTTTGTGTGTTTATTTGTGGCTCTATCCTTGCGGATGTATTTGTGATATTTGTGGATGTACCCAACTCAACAAAAGTGCATATTGGACTTACATTTCATCACCTTTGACATTTTTGACAGAAACATTAATTTTACCTTGCAAAACTAACTAACCTGGCATCCACAGCAGTACATTGCTTAGCTTCTGTGCCGGTACTCCTTTCTGCTTCTCCAAACTGAGAGCATAGGTCTGATAACACACAATTTCTAAAGACAACTTGGCCCTTTTGGTTTAAAGGTCAGGGGAAAAGTTGTGGTTTGGGTTAAAATGAATAGATGTCTGGAGAAAGCCTTCAAGAAAACTTCTCCCATGTTCACTTGGCATGGTCACGAAGAGGCACATTATGCAGGCTAGGGGGATTATATGTTGCAACGTCATCATGCACAAACCTGTGTCAGGTCATGTAAGAAAACACTTTAAGAGGGGCTAAGGAAAATAACATTGTGACACTAAAACATGCTTTGATCAAAATTTGAATATTCCGATTTCAATACATAAGGGACACCAGTGGGAAGCTACAGGATAATAAAAACACCTTGAATAAAAACACAAAATAATTGGCCGGCCCTTTAATGTTGCTCCATGTCTGCTGGATGTGTAAATATGCAACTGTTTGGTTACACGTCAACCATAACAACAACAACAGCTTGTTGCGCTAACCCCAAGTGAAAATAAATGACTGCAGGTTCAAGTATGATTCATAAATGATAAGTTTCTCTGTATTTTTGCAGAGCATCAGAGCATCAGGTCTAGTGCTACTGGAGGCCATCCTGTGTGGAGCTCTGCTTCTCTACTTTCCGGTAAGCCTGAGACACTCGCTAGTGTGTGTGTGTGTGTGTGTGTGTGTGTGTGTGTGTGTGTGTGTGTGTGTGTGTGTGTGTGCATGCAGGCACACATCCTTTCATGTGCTTATTTTTTGACAAGTTAGCTGATGATCCTTATGCCATGCTCCTTTGAGCTTAAAACAAAACTCTGCTCCTCGACTGAAGGCTGGCATTCAGTTTGACCTTGACTTCACGCTGTCGCTCATTCATCTCAAACAGAACAAAGTTTCCTATCTGCAGCGGCAGCACAGAGCAGGATTGTTTGCTTTGTCAGATAGTACAAACCTCAGTCCATAAATCATACCTGGTGGGTTTTTCTGATGGCCGCATGGAGCTGTGATAAGCAGCGTTTTCACAGCCAAGGTGTGCGTGTGATAAAACAGGACTGGCAGAGACAAACATCCTAGGGCTTGTTGGTGACCCCCTGCTAACTGTACACAGAGCTGGCCAATGAACCCAGCAGCCTGTCAACACTACCATCTGTTGACCAGCAACTCACGTTGCCTCATACAGACTGCACTCATTCAGACCTCACACAGAATAAAATCCATTACATTTTATTTGACCTTAAACTTATAAGACTTTTCATTTTAATTCCATTTTTGATAAGACCTATTTTTCCCTCTTTCCCCATCAAACCGGTCACTTGAAAGAATTATGCATGTGTTTATTCTTAAGTATGGGATCTTAGGAGTACCCAGCAATTAACCTTTTAACACCCACCTCTCTTTTTGGGATGCTCAACCGAAATTACACAGCTGACAATTTTTTAGAGCTAAAACAATTCATTGTGTACGTCATTTTTCAAGCAAAAATCTCAAAATCAGTTGGCTCCAGCTTTTCACTGTGAATATAAGTTTATTTTGTATATATGTTATAAATATGAGAAACTAAATTTCTTTGAGGTTGCTGGTCAGATAAAAAAGCAATTTAAGTACATCACCTTGGCTTTTGAAATTTAATTGACAAAGTGATTGATTATTTGAGAAAATAATTGTCAGACGAATCGATAATGATAATAATTGTTGCATGAGACCCTTATGATGAATTTGGGCGTAAAGCTTTCAAGGATGTATGACACTGTGGAAATGTCAGGCATGGAGTTTTTTCAAAATGACCACAATGAGTGAAAAGACAAGAATCCAATTGATCAATAATTATATTGCATGTTTATGTCCATAAAGCTTTCCACACTAGCAGTCTCTTAAAGTTTTATATTGTGAAAATATCCCAGGGGCAGAACAGTGGGTGGTAAAAGGTCAAAGTTTAAGAGCAGAAAGTATCAAAGTATTGACTAAAGTTAGTGGATGTATTATCACAGAGCAGACAATCAATGAAAACAGCATTCTTCACTTTTCACTATTAGCATTGGTTTTTGGTTGTTTCCTTTATGGCCCTGTATAATTTCTAATATAAACGATTACACAAATAAAAAGTATTGTAGTCTATTAATTGGTGTTACACAATGTTGAGGCATACACCGAATACATTACTTGTACACCACCCCTACTATTGTTTTGCCTCTTTTATCAGTTACTGGAATGATAAACGCTGCAGTCATACAGTAGCTGTGCTCCGTGCAGCAGCAGCAGCAGAGACGCAGTGACATGGATGTATACAGTGAACTGGATACATGCATTTGAGGCAGGAGCTACTCAGTCCTGTGGAAGATGCTCAGTGGCGCATGAAGCAAAAAAAAAAATCACGTTTAATTTTAACTTCAGATGAAAGTACCTGGATCTTCCTCAGTGTCGGGCCCATAAAGCAAGAGCACTATAGAGTTACAGCAGTGGCTAACTTCTGCTGTAGCCTTGCGCTTACTTAAGTGGGGTTAAAATGATTTAATCATGAGGCTCTTTGAGACTTAAGAAGTGTTTTCAGACTGAATGGATCAATTCCCGATAGTGAAACGAGTCATTTCACAGTTGTTGTGATGCTAAAAAAAAAGTATCGCATGATTTCCAGATGTCTCTTTTGTGATGTGAGTCTGTGGGAAAAAGTTGTTTTTGGCCCCCATGGCATCACGTGACGGACCTGGGTGTTGTGACTCGATGTTTGGCCACTACTGACTCCAAAGACCAGCGCTGTTCCTGGGGGCTTGTGCAGCACAGATTAGTGCGTAGTAAGGAGTAAGGAGAATTGACTGACAAGCAGGTGGTGGTGGATTTGGTTCCGAAGCAAGAAGCAAAAGTGCCCTTTAGGCAATATTTTGGATTAAAATCCAATGCTAAAAGGGAATGTGATATTGTTAATGAGGGAAAAGAAGTTGGTTACATTGCTAAGAATTGGAGATGGGCAACCTGTCACGTGTAGCGCTTCATCGAACAGTTTGCTTATGTTGCTGCCTCTTGCTCCATTGCTCTCTGCCATATTTCAACTGATCTACTGTCAACAAATGCCAAAAAATCCTGTTGTCTTCTTTTGTAGATGCATTTTTGATGAACAATAGTGGTAGTGCTAATCTCACTGATAAACACATTGCATTTCCTGTGACACTCTACAGACATTGAACGTCATTAACGAAATCTTTTCTTGTAAAATCACTGGCGCAATCAGTAACACTGGTATTGTCACAGGTTTATTAACTGGTGGGCCAAAAAAAACAGATGAATATAGAGTGTAATCACACTTAAACACATGAAAACAATAACTTCCAGTCCAGTCATTATTACAATAATCTGCGTCAGCAAAAATCAATCCATGTTATTCTGTATGAGATGATAAACAGTGACTTGGTTTGCCAACTTTTGAAGCACCTCATTATCCTGGCAGCTGACCAGACTCTGTCCAACACCCACATACCATTGATTTACACGATTCTACCATTATGTCTTCCTCTTGGGTGCATGGGGCATTGGCTAATTGCAATTCAGTTGCAATCATGTGGCGCTATATGCTTAGCGAAGCAATGCAGGGTAAATGTAATTAACGCCAACTGATTTAGAGCCGGCTAATCAATGCAATTTGCTGCGACAAGGTCCTGGAAAGTAATAATGTTTGAAATTTGCAGAGTGAAAGCAAGCCGGGAGTCAGGTTATTGGTTAGTGAATGGATGATGATAATCCTGTATCCAGCTGGTGTGGTGATGGCAGCGAGTGCTAAAAATAGATTGCTTGTAAAAAGGTAGCACAAAGGGAACTTGGCTTTATAGTTGACTGTATTAATCCTACCTGGTTTAGAGATTAGATCATTCTATTAGATTATTCTGCACGGTTCACTGTGAACACGACCGATGTTATTTTGACAAAACATATCAGCCCCTTCATGTGAAAACAGCATCTTTCCGCATGGCTCTGTGCAGCACGCTAGATTGATCTCCACCCTGATGCATTTCCATGTCTCCCCTGCGAATCCCACATGAGCGGTGAGGGTGAGACGCATCACTCCCAATCTAAATATAGATTCAGAAATATTCCGCCGCTGCTGCTGTTTCTATTTTAAATAATTCCACTGTTATTAAGCAGCAGGAGATACATCTCATCCTGCTCCCATGGCATTCAGCTTTTTGGAGTAATGCAATCCCCCCCCCCCCCCCCCCCCCCTTTCTCTCCAGACTGTGTCACATGCAATAACTTCACCCCCCTGCTCTGAAATAAAGGAGGAGGAGGGAGGAACAGGGAGTGCAGAAGGAGCAAGGCAAAATTATGGCAGTGCCAAAGCCGGCTATTTCTGTCTGGCTGTGGAGATGAGAGGGGGGGAGAGCGGACATGCATTTGTGATTCATAATGTGATCCCTGGATTTGCTTGCCAGCCCTGCGTTTGTCTCTTTGCAGCTTCTTATTGACGCTGCTGGGGAGGCTTAGATGGGAGTAAAGTGACAGACTTTGCTTCTTGTTGTTGGTTTTTTTTTCCAGATGCCACCATCTCCTCCAGTCAAGCCAGGAATATATACAGACAAGAGTAATGAGTCAGAGGCATCGTGGTGCCACCTGGCCTCATCTTGTCAAAAGACACTGATAGGTGCTTCACTATAACGGGGGAGAAAAATGCAAAAGCTGGTTAATTAAACATGATTTCACTTATCTCACCAACAACATTTGCAGCTCGTGTGTCATTGTGTCACACACAATGCCTTTAAGCTTTGTTTTTTTTAGTTTCTTACCTCACAGTCACTCTCTTTTTCCAGTAGGCTCCTTGATTTCCTGCTGATGTTTCTAAGTTTCTCACTTTTGCTTCCCATTTCCTTTAATCTGAGTGTGCATACAACTGGTAGAGGAAGACTATGCAGGATAATATACCTGTATACTATTATATACTGGCTACTGTTCGTAAACAGCATTGCCAGTGAAAGTAAAAATAAAAGCCAATCTCAGATGCACTTTTGTTTTGGCATGAGCTTTGCTTGGCTTCAGCCTCGCTATATTTGTGTTTTTTTCTGGTGCTGTGACCAAGATATTTGTAGCTTTCTCACTGGATGCATGCTGCCTGTACAGTCTAGCACCTGCTCGCTCCCATTTTATAAAGTCCCAACCTCACCTAAGGCTACAGCTAATGATTATTTTCACTGTCGATTAATCTGTTGATTATTTTCTTGATTAATCGATTGGTTGCTTGGTCTGTAAAACGTCAGAAGATTAGGAAAAAATTTGATCAGTGCTTCCCAAAAGCCCAAGATGATGAACTCAAATATCTTATATCTCCACATTAGTTAGGATTAGTTTTACATAGGGATGTGGACCAATGTCAGTTTACCACAGGATGTCTGTAATATAAATGTCCGATTCACATGAGACAAGAAATCTCTACCAGAGATGGGAGAGGTAACTTGGTTTGCGCCCTGGCGTCACCTCCCTGTCGGCATGTGTGTGCTACGTTGCTTCCTGTGTAATAATAACAATTAATCATTAACCCAATATGAAATATTGCCATGATCAGGACTGTGTGTACACAACAATTAGCAATATGGATTTATATTAGGCCCACAACCAGAAGTCTCGTGGCTCTGAAAAGTGCTTTCTTCTCGACCTTTTTGATTAGTCTCCCACGTAGGGCTATGCGATCATTAGAAGAATGTCCACTATCACGACTGCTGACAACACCGAATGCTTCTTCAAGCAACCTCCATCATCAAAAAAACGTGGAAAACTAGTTGTTAACACGGGAAAATAGTTGTTAACAGGACTAGCGAAATATTTACATACATTTTTACAGAGGATGGTGTTCGCATGGGATTAATATTACCCGAGGTATTTTCTCCAGACCATTTCACAGAAGGTAAAAGTTGCCGTAATTTTTACTGACATTATCCGAAATGATTACAGACATGGCGCGTTTGGACAGGACTAAAATCCTTGGTAATATTTACTTTACCCCATGTCTCCACGTTAAACTAATCCCGTCCGAATAGGGCTTAAGGCTGTAGCGCAAATCCTGCAGTATAGCAACTTCTTCATCCCCTACAGTAACAAAGCTACTGTAAAGCCAATGTATACCAACTCTGTCTTCCAAAGAAGAACAACAGTTGTTTCAGCAAATGTCCCAACCAGACATATGCTCAAGCGACAAAGCACTCTAGCAAAGAAGGGATCAGGTGACCGTATTATAAGCGATCAAGACCACAGATGAAGAAGGCCAGCCTGGTTGTATTGGTCCCCAAAACATCAGATGAAGTTACTGCAGAAAGCTGACAATAACGGAGTCACTCCACTGCATGTAAACACAGCCTCGTATGAGACTTATTTTCCCTCTGCTACTTCCTCCCCATCTGTGTGTGCACCAGTGCAAAGACAGATAGTTCTAGTCCCTGCATGTTCTCCCCTGTGAGACATGTCACACCTCCTGCTCTGCTGCTTGTGCATTCATAAATGTTAACTCATATGTAAAAGTGGGAATGTGCAAATTTCTATTTTTAATTTTGATGACACCTCTTGTGTAAAGCATCCACTGCTGCAGTGTTGTTTTTTTCACATTACACTTCCCAGAGACAACTTGTTAATCAGACTTTCCCTTAAAATTTACCTGATAATAACGAGTCTCTGTTTTCACAGCTCATGTTAACAACCCAATTCTTAATAATAAAAATAACACATTAAAACTAAAGCAAAAGGGACAACAGAATTTGACAATAAAAAGACAGCAGATGATAAGATATATAAATGAAGGTAAAAACGAAATAGTAAGACAGTAGCAGTAAGAATAATAAAAATGAGAGAAATTAATAATGAAAAACCCTAATCACTCTTTAAAACCATTTTTTTCTTTTTTTTTTTTTTTGCTGTATTCCAATGTATGAATGTGTCTTTGAGTAAAAGCGCTCTATAGATAAAATGTATTTTTTTAGCTGTTTAAAAATCTTCACATCTTCCTCTGTTTATTTTCATAAAACCTTTGTTTTTTTTTAAATTGGTGATTGTTTCAATACCTCATATACTGCTGAAAATGCCGCATGTTAGTAGCTGCGTTGCATTCTGGTATAATTATGTTATTCTCAGTGCCAAAAAGAATGCACATAAAACTTTAATATGTGAAATCATTGTTTAATGTTAATTTTTTAGTACCTGTCACTAGTTGAGCAGATGATCCAGTCTCGATTGTTAGGTCACATCACAGTATTTGCTCCCAGTCTTGTGGCTGTTGGAACAGAACTGCTTTAGCACCTTTTTAGACAACCCATATGAGAAATGAATGTGGCCAAGAAAAAATAATTAATTACAGTATTTGCCCAAAGCGAAATCTGAAAACAGAGCCAGTTTTGAAAGTGTGGAAAACTTCAGTATAGTTCTCTCAGGTGAGTGTCGCTGGAAATACTGAGTAGGACACCTAGTGTGCTCTGTGTTAATCAGCAGATTTTAGAACAAGGATACAAAATCATGTTTGAGTGTTTCAACTTTACACCTTTCTGCTCACCTAAACTCTAGTTCTGAGAATAAGCTCTCTAGTATTGTGTCGAAGCCAAGCAAAATAGTTGGCAAACCATGAAAGCCCTTGACCCAACCTCCTACAGAAAGGAAGAAGTGAGGAGTATCTTGGCAGATAGCTCCCATCCTGTTTTCAGCCAGTTTGAGTCTGGGAGGAGCTATAGAGTCTCTCTATTTATTATATTTAGTATTTAAGAAGTCCCTCATCCCAAGTGCCATCAATATTCAGACAGACACTGAAATGAACTGATTTATTGTGTAAAGTGTTCTTAATGACCTTGTCTAGATGTTTGTTTTACTGTTTGTCTGCTTTTTATGTTGTTGTTTCCTGTGTTTGGTGAGCCTAAGACAAATTTCCACCCTGATGGATAACAAACATATTTTCTGCTCTATTCTATTCTGATCTGATGCCCCTGTTGGCAAGATGACATAGTTTCTACCTTCTAAAACCATTATGAATGACATGACAAAATATTTATATGACCTTTTTTTTAACCTGCTGGGGTTATGGTTACTATTTGGTTTTGGTTAAGGGAATTTCCTGTCTTTAAAGACACCAATGTTAGCAAGAAGGAGGATGTGAACCATAGTGTCAAAGTGTCAAGGTCATAGGGTTTTGCAGAACCCAATCATTCACACTGAGAGGTTTTGTGTTTCTATCCCCGTAACAGTGTCGTGCTACTTCTGCCTTCCCCACAAGAGGTCATTTGTAGCACTTAGGTCATAGGCTGTTTTGGGCGTTGGGGCAAATGACCACCGCATTTGTTTTTCTAATAAAGACGGATGTAATGCTACTGACAAATTTGGACCTGCCTAAAATGATGAAAATGCTCTGAGAAAGATTGCGTCACTCCACTTTCCCCCGTTAACTCAATCCCTTTGTTAGGGGCCGAGTACTGTACAGCACGTCATGTCCTGCTCAAGAAAACCTTTGCGGTTTTGAAACAAGTGACCTTTGGGTACCATTCCCCTGTTCTTCGTTCCTTGTCTTTCCACCTGTCCAATCTCAGCATTGTCTTGGTGCCAAGCTGGGCCGAGGTGCCACCTCAGCCCAACTCAGGGCTTTGCCGTGCATGGCAGGCAGGCAGGCAGGGCTTCACAGCACATCAGGGGGCTAATGAGAAACAGTATGGCCAAGGGATAATGCATCCTGACCTGACAGGCCATGAAACACAGTCTGCCAGCCATGTCTCTCCCGTGCTCTGCTCTGCCTTCCATCCAAGCTGTTGTGACACCTTCAATCTGACTTAAGTGGATCTGGAGGGTTGCTGTTTGCATTTCCAGCTCTCCCGTCATACCCCACTTCCCCTCTTTGCTTCTGCAAAGTGTGGTGGAGTCCCCCAAAACATACAAAGTTGAGGATGCACTGCTGCGGCTGGCGCATTCCTTCTATCTACACAGGCAGACAGATAGGAATGACAAGAGATTGGTAAAAGAAAGATAGCATCACCACATGAAGGCAGGCTGTTCCCTATCTGATATGTTTCCCTTTGTGCCCAAGCAAGATGGGAATATCTCTCAGGATCTAACTTGTGATGAGGAGGGAAGGGAATTGTGGGAGGCGAGTGCCAGCCAGCTCTGGGCTTGACTGTGCAGAGGGTGAGCTGGATGTAATTTACACTCGGCCCACCTCAGGGAGCGGCAGGAGCAGAAGAAAGCAATACCTCCCTCCAGAAAGCTGCCCTTCCCATGTGGCAGTGAGTGTCGGCTTTCATATAAAAATGGATCCATTGCTATTACAACACCCCACCTCTCCTCTGCTCCCACCTCCCACTCTCTCACACTGAAGGTGTTTTGTAGATTAGGAAAAAAAATAATAATAAAATAAGAGAAGGGGAATGAGCAGGAGATGATGACCAGAAAAAGCGGGGCATGGGCGGACCGGATGGCTGTCACTATTTCATGTCAAAACATTAAAAGTAGCATGAGAGCTTTGTTGTGACAGAATGATTCCCGAGGCTGCACCATCCCATTCTCCACTCAGATGGAGACAGACACACTAAATGGCTGAAAGTCATTTTTCTCCCCTTTTAGCTGGTAGCAGTTTCCAAAGAAACTGTGATAACAAAAGGCTGAAATTCAGCGCCGTCTGTTCTCTCTGACTGGAACTGGCTAACGTTTTCAGTTTTAGTCATTTTTAAAATCTACAAACTGATGTGTTTATACTGCATCATTGACAGATGACTAATGTATGATATTTTATTTTGGCATTTTCATTTCAGTAAGTGCTCCATTAGTATGAGGTTGCTCTTCTAGCCGTCATAGCTGCCAGCCAGAATAATAATTCAGCATTCAAACCATAATTTTAAATTTCTGCAAAGTCTAACGGAGGTACAATTTAGAGCCATTAAAACCATTTGGGTCACACTATCAGAGTCTTAACTTCAAAAAGTTATGACCACATGCATTTAGAGATATTAACCAAATTGGTTAATTTGGTTCTACACTGTAATTTCCGGTTGTCCATCAGGTTTGATTTGGTGGCACAAAGGGGAATATCTTTATGGCACAATGCAGGCAGAGTAAAGTCAAAACTAAAGTCTAGTTAAGCAGTCGGTTAAGGGGTTGGATGACAATGATAAGTTCATAAACGATGGTACCAATAGAACCTTTCCATACCTCCCGATATTTCGTCACTCCTCTGTCGAGGTATCTAGCACTTATCCTAAAGGTTGAGCTAGAAACACTGCAGTGTGTTGTGTGTCAATAGAAAATTTACACTCATGCTCGACAAGGACAAAATGCACAATCAACAAACCTGCTCTTTTAAAATATCCCAGTGACTGCGACAGAGGCTCAAAGTATTCCAGCTTGTTTTGAAAATGTCCCGCAACCCCCTTCCATAAACAAATGGTGAGGTGTAGAGGTTCCTCTGCATCAAAGGTGAGAAGGAAATACAGGGAGAGCTAAATGAACAGTGATGCAGGTATTACGTCTGCTAACGATCCCTTCACCATTTGAGAGTACTCTCTTGCAGAGTACGCATAACAGATATGTGTTTTAGGTACATGTCCATACAGGTTACATACTGTTTTAAGGGTACTAAACCAAAAGTGTTGAAAACACAGAGAATAAGAGTGATGGAGTATCATCTTTGAGGCAGAATCTTGCAAAGATTATGAAAAATGTGGTCTAAATTAGCATCTTCTAGCTCATTGTTCTGGTTTTATGAACGCCAACTTTATTGTTGTAATACACTCTTACCATTCTCAACAACCTCATATCCAGCTGCTACCAGATACAACCATAGACTGTATGAAATAATGGATGTAGCCACCATGACATCACCTATTGGGGCTCCCGTTTTGAAGCCTCGAGTTCAGCATTTTGGCAGTGGCCATCTTGGACATTTGGAGCCAGAAGTGACCATATTTGGATGAGATGGTGGAGCTGTGAAGGAGCAAGGGATGGATCTGACTTGTAGACTGTGATGATGCCTCATAGACAGCCTGTCAATCAAAGCAGCCTGCCCATAGTTATGCATAACTTTAAGCTTTAATATAATCTAAAGAGGTGAGTTAGGTAAAAAAACAAAAATCCCTTATACAGTTGTCATGAATGTTGAAATTAGCCATAGAGACCAATGATCTTACTTTAGACTGTAAACATGTTTAACAGGGGTCTGTGGGGACTGACTCACTTTTGGTGCCAGCCTCAAGTGGCCATTAGAGGAACTGCATTTCTTGTGTTGGCTTCGTTTTTCAGCCTTGAGTGTTGCTGCTTGGATTCGACTGATAGTATGTATGTAAGTTAATCTATAATGTTCCCAAATAAAATCACCTAATTGTGATTGTCTGCAGAACATCTACAGACAAACTTAGACAGGTAAACAGTCTACTGTTTGTTAAGTATGAAAGTGAGACTTTGAGTATATAGAAAAATAGACCACAGGTATTTTCACTGCGGTAAACTCATTTCATGGCCTTGTGGGAGAGGTCTGGCATCCTATGTGATCGATACCCTGTGGGACCCTGACCTTCACGGGGAAGGGGATCAATCCCTGAAGCTTTCACCCTCTGCATCGACCCCCCATGCACACACACACATTTGCATTTTTATTGTCTACACATTACAAGTTAATTACACACTGCTGCGTTTTGCTGCTCTTTTGCTAACTGCATTAGTCTAATAAAAGAATCCACCCACTTTCTTTTTTTTTTAAAGTGTTATTTGCTATATCTCCTGTTTGCCCTACAGCGAGAGCTAATTATCTAAAGCGGTCTAGCACAAAATTATTTGTGTATGCTCTGTGGTGCATCCAGTCGGGCGTCATATTTTGGTTGTGGGTGTGTTACCGTTCTCACATGAAGCCTTTGGGGACTGCAGAGTGCCAGAGTTTGTGTTTTTGTGACATTTAAGTTAGGCCCTAGTATTAGCTGTGCTTTTGTTAATGTGCTAAAGCTGGCTATTATCTGTGCTTCAGTTTAGGTCAGATTCTAGGGCTTAGTATGCTTTAAACCTGTTTGGTTGTACAGTGTCATATACCTTTTCTGAGTAGCCATAATCAAAGGCAAGGGGGAGAAGCCGGCTGTCAGAAGAAGAGACAAGACACAGTACATCATGCAAAAGAAGGTACTGGCACACACTTTTGGACAGTTGCTCCTCAAAAGCATTTATGGTAAACATGTGAGAATTGCCCTAACTAGAGCCAGTATTTGGTTTGTATGTTCTGAGCTATTGTAGACACATGGAGGTGCGATATGGTCAGTGGCCATGCCCTATGTAGATATAAACGGCCCGTTTTGAGGTAAGGTAGACGCGATGTGTCTTATTTCAGGTGATTGTACACTAAAGAAAACATACTTACTACATTTAAGCCATGCCTACTATAAAAGGATTGTTTGATTTTTTGAAGTAGGATTGTATGAGGTATGAGGTATGAGTTTGGAGAAGCATACAGGAGTATCACCACAGAAGCTAAGCATTGTACTGCTGTGAATGAGGGCAACAGCAAAAAATATTTTAACCACCTAAAAAAAGGCCCACCTAAAAAAGAATATATCAGTTTAAGTGTATGCTTTATGTAGAATATTTTCAGCACTTTACAGATAACAGATAACCAGAGGAGACAGTCCCTAAACTTTTCAAAGTGGAAAGTATGAACAGATAACTCAAAAATCTAAAATCAACTTAAATGACTACGACAGGAGAGCCGAACACAGAGGTGGTTCAACACAGTGGTAGGCAACATCATCACAGCTCCCTGGAAAGCTGCTGCTCGCACCACAGCTGGCTGCCTTGCGTCACCGTTGTATCAACAGGGACACCAACCCACTGAATCTGTGTGTGCGTGGAGCCAGCTGGTGGGTGCTGAAATGAGAGATGATTAGGAATGAAAGATAACTGCAAATTAAGTGACTGAGTGTTGATTGAATGAGTAAGTGGGTGAGTGTGTGAATCTTGCTCTTGTTATGTTTTACTGTTCTTTTAGAGTCCCATCACTCTAAATTCAACCAGTGATCATTGTCAAATATCCTAATGGATAGATGGAACAATAAATATGTGGATCATGCATTTTACTAGTGTGAATCTACTGGGATTGGGAATCTACTGGTATGTCTGTATGGCTATGTCTGTGAGCTAGTCTGACAGTCTTTGATTTGTCGTAAATATTCGAGTGAAGAAACAACATCTTAGTGGAGAAGTAAGTATTTTTCAGGGACCGTCTTCTCTTTCTGTACGCATAATAAGTTTGACTGGTGGCACATTGATGTTGTGGTTAAAGAGGATGCCCTTTATCTACAACATCACAGCTTCAAACCTCCAACAACAGTTGATGTTCCCATCAGCAGCCATCATGTCCTGTCATCGTCCAAAAAACAAAACACTGACCACCCACCTGCTTAGTCACTGTCTTACAAGTCATCTTTGATAAGAGCATTAGCTATGTCTGCTGTCAGGTTAATATCTCTTTCCCAACAGTCCATGTGCATCTTCAATCAAAGACTTCAACTAATGCGTTATATAATGCCTGTTTATGTAGCAGAACTTTCATAGTTGTTGATTCAGCTGTATTGTCATTTGTCATTATGTACTTTGTGGTGCTGTTGAATTGTATTGCGTTATACTGACTGGTGTTTCTACTATTTTGTCAGCCCCCTTTATATCAAAATAACATAAACTCTTCTCTGCATAATGCAATACAGCTCAACAATTCCACAAACTGCATCCTCCAGCATGATCATGATGCTGAATCAGCACCTCTCTGAAACAGTTTCCACAAAAACTTACTAATACAATCATCATGAAGTTAGGATTTATTGCAGGTAGTGCTTGATATCTGTACTCAAACCTTGAAGGTATCAACTGAAGTAACCCATTACCAAGCAGTATTGAAACATCTCCAGTCAAACTATACCTACGTTTAATTATTTCTGGGCCCGGATCCCAGACTGTCCTGCCTCCTCACCAGATCAGCAAACTTTCTGTTGCTGCCATGTCCAGAGCCGCTCTCCTCCCAGTGAACAGTCAGGTTAACATCTGCCTGGTAAACACTAGCTAAGTCAGTGGCTAACATCCAACACAGAGCCGCTGAAAGGTCACAGTACCTCACACTGACACTCTGTCATTTAACCCCCAACAACCATTAGGTAACATTATCCATGTGATGCTAACAGTTAGCACTGTCACTCTGTGTGTGTGTGTGTGTGCGTGTGTGTATGTGTGTGTGTGTGTGTGTGGGTGGGTGGGTGGGTGGGTGGACTTTGTGCCCAGCATGCAGCTCCCACTCCCACACATGCAGCCATACAGTCTGTGGTGTTGTGAAGTGGAGCATGGTGTATTGACAGACTTTGCTGTTCAGCTTGCATGGATGCAGCCAGACAGTTTTTTGTGTGTATGGCTATACTACACGTCACTGCATTCACATCATTGAAAACCAATAAACTGAGTGTATATTACCCTGTATAAAGTGTTAACACACCATGATACCCTGTTAAAAGTCTTTGAAAACTTCTCTAATGTAATCAAATAGAGATAGGGACCAATACCTTTCAAGAAATGTGATCATTTTATTTACTGTATTGTCATTGCTATATTGGGGAATACTTAGTAACATCCAATGAAATTCCAGTGATTAAAGCTCAAGCAACCATATTTGCACCTTGCACTTGCCCCAAATGAAAGTGTAATAATTTTAAATATCTAGGGGAGCTGTTTGACATTTTGTTTTCTTTTTGCCTAGTAAACCGGCTGCTTTTTCTGGCTATACATTATTGGAGATTTATGTACATATTTACCGTACCAATACAGAATGAAAGTGAAACATATTTCCAAAACATCCAACTAATCAGTTTAGGGTTTGGATGATTTAATTTCTTAGCAATCAAGCTACTAATTTTCTGCAGACATCTGGTCTCAATTTGCTCCACTTAATGAAAGGTAAGAGAGAGGTCTGATGGAAAAAAAAAAAGACGTGGGCAGAAGGCTGGTTATGAATAATTTCACTGAAACCTTTGAAAGAAAGATAAGCCATGGAGGAGTGCTTCCGTCAGCCGGATAGCGACCCGGCAGTCCTCCAAATGTGCCATTGTGCACTTCCACAACTTAAAAAGTTTAATCTGCCTATGGAAGCTAAATGTTGCTCCTCTCAGGTGTGCATCTGTAGTACACACTGTTCTGTTTTGTAGTTTCCACACGGAAAGGCTTTGTTTTGGAGGGCAGATGCTGAACCAGGTTGTGTTAAGTCAGGTGTCTAGGGAGTGTGGAGAACAGGTCAGCAGATGAACATAATGGTCAGGGCAGACATCCAGCTGCCTAGAAAACCCTAGATATCTCTGAAAAAAATGTCTTCAGTACCAGCTATAAAATCTGTGCCAACTGAGCTTGAAGAACTTCTTTGAAACTGTAGCACTTAAAAACAGATATACATCTGTGACACTGATCTTAAACATAGAACAATCTGAAAATTATAATAGCGGCTGCTGAGAGGGCTTCTTGGCAACGTTCACTCAGCATTTCCAGAAGCCTTTACTCATGCTGTAACTGAGATGAGACAAACGGGGGGAGGCCTGCTGAAGAGTAGTAAGTGTGTTGATAATTGTCTCCTTGATATTGATGTCCATTAGATAGGTATACAGCACCCTGATCCTCTCAATACCCCTACGTGCACGCTTGCATGCGCATATACAACGCCTGATCCCTTTCCTTTCCCACAGTGCTGAATCTGAGATTCCCAGCACTTAGCATTGATTATTAATGGAAGGTTTGAAAAGAAAAAGGGGGGCAGAAACTGATCTTGCTCTTTATGCAAACTGGCGTTAAGAGAAACCTGTCGGGGGGATCACGACCAGTCTCTTCCCAGAAACCCTACTGATGGAAAGTGCATGGCGTGTGTAATGAATTTCTGCCCAGAAGTGTGTGGTCAGAGGGTCATGACAATGTTTGAGGACAATGACTGCTTACTTTTGCCATTGGTCTGAACATTAATGAGGACAGTGGGGGATGAGGATAAACCTTATTGTATCAGATGAACTGAGGAAAGCTGAGAGTCCAGAGGGAAGGGTTGATGGTTTTGTGTTACAGTGGATCTAGAATTTTAGCCTCTTCATATTCTGTAATATTTTCTGACCATCCTCTTCTTGGACAAAATTAAACTCATCAGAATCTTCAATGTGTGGTGTAAGCTGCATGGAAACTGAGCATATTAGACATTTTGTCACCTGTCTCAAAAGGTAAATAATAATCCAGTCAGGTGGCACCAAATCACAGCGAAGAGGCTGCATTTTCTCTAAGTGAGCTGCTGTGTACTTTGTCAAAAGTGACATTGTGTCATTGTTACGAGAGTAGCGGGGTTTCTCAACCATGTCTGGTTCCATAATTCTCATTTCAGCACTTGCAGAGTTGTTGTAATGTGTCAAGCTGCCATGTGAGTCTGAGTAGGATATTCTTTTTATGCAAGATTTTTCAAAGATATATCAAACAGAACCCATGACCCCAAGAGTTTTAAAAGAGCCCACGTAGGTTCCCTGCTTCAACTTGAAATGTAACTACCTGTGAAATTAAAAGACAGATGCTGACATCCGATTACAAGCAATAACGTTTTGAAAAGCTTAAACCTTAATGTGCTAAACAAGCCAAGGTCCCTATATAAATAATATGCAGGATTCCCAGGGTCATGAAAATCCAGAAAACATTCATGGAATTTCACAATCATGTTTTCCAGGCCAAGAAAAGTCATAGACATTGTAAAAATCGTTGAAAGTTTTTGAAAAGTAATAGAATTTTGTTGTGCGTAGTAAAATTGTTACCGTAAGCTTCCATGGTTAACCCTTCATGTAATATAACAGCAACTTTATTTTCTGCTGCTGTCAATGTAATATGCTTAGAGTGTGACATTTTGCTTACCATCTCGTACGTTTCTTCATTTTCTCCCCACATTTCATCTATCCCATCATGTATGCCAACTAGCTGAAATTATGTTTGAATAGAAATTTAATCTGATATGTTTGAAAAACATCAGCCAAGACAAAAACTATTATTAGGATCCTTGAAAAGTCATGGAAAAGTTTTGAAATTTTGTCCATGAAAATGTGTGGGAACCCTGTCTATAGCGTACTGTCTAAAGTGTATTCTGAGTCTGTTAAGCCACTTTTCCTAGTTAAGTGGTTGCATAATCTGGGCACAAAGTAAGGTGCAAGGGGCAAAAGGGTTGAATGTAGTCCCTTAACTAATTAATAATAGATGTGTTTTGGACATAACATGATTTCAACCAATGAGTGTCATCTCATGGTCCTAGATGCACCTTGCGTACTGCTATTTACATGTTGGATTTGGCAAATTGGAGAAGCGAATGGTTTTCTGCCGAGAGTAAGAGCAGTAATTTCACTGATCAATTGATCAATGCAATTATTTTTCCCACAGTACAAACAAAGACCACCCTTCAAATCCCAGGAAATACTCAAGCCATTCTGACTTTAGACCAGGTTTTTGTTGGTCAGTGGCAACGTGCCAACAATGTGCCTTACCACACCTCATTTCAAGACCTTCACACCCATGGACACACAGATGGTTGCAAATATATTTGATACCTACACAACATGGGTGCTGGCCATGAAAATGACAACAGTGTCGGTTTGAAACTAGCAATGACAGTAAAATTCTGACCTTGGGCTGGTGCTAGAAGTGAAGTCAAGGGATCACCAAGGTCATTAGGATTCATCCTTGCTGCACCATGAATGGCTGACAAATATTTATATAGGTATTTTAGTCTGAAACTAAGTTGTGGTCCGAGCAATGTTACCACTTCCAGCTCCGGTGCTGTTGTGGCTAAAAGAATTATCTGCTTTTCAACCTCCTGAGACCTGTGCTTTTGTTTGGTACACATTTTTAATTTCTCCTAGCTATCTGGGACTAGTAGAACCTGATAGTTTTGAAAAATGAAGTAGTATCTTTAAACAGGAAGTAGGTTTTGTTTTGTTTTTTTAAATGATGTCCTCATATGAGGACATTAGGTTAATTTTCAATAGTCACAAGTGTGTAATAAAGTATGAAACTGCAACAAAATTGCAAATATTGCAACATATCTAAAACCCTTGTGAGTTGTTCATTTTGTAACTCCTTTTTGTTTGTAGTCTGTCATACCTAATTGGCCTGTGTGAAATGCTGCAATACTACCGTAATAAAAACTACAAACTTTATTAAGCATAAATATCAACATAAAATCATATCAGGTTTTGTACCTTGTCCACATTTGTATCGGAATCGGCTGAAGACAAACTGTCCACAAACAAGAACAACAGGTCTTAGTTAAGCAGAAAGAAGTCTAAGGTGCAGGAAACCCAAAATGTAATTCCGTATATGAGGATGCAGGCTCCCAGGGGGTTAAGAGATATAATTGCTAGGAGTTACAAAGTTAGTATTATAAAGCAAGCTAGAAGGCCTGCATACAAACTGTGGGACAAGAAACACACACCAACGTTAAACAGACTTGTAAGGAGAAAGGCCTCCAAGAGACAGAAGCGATGCTGTACAAAATGTTTTGTGTGATGATAACTTTTGAAACTGTGTTATAACAACTTCATTGGCACAGTCTGGCTTATTGTTGGCGAATGTGAAAAAAACAACTAAATCTAAAACTTTTCCTTTGTGGTTTTGACCAGTGAAAACAAACAGCAGGTGAGATCGCACCATTAAAAGAGAAGCTAGATGTGTTAAAAAAACTTCATGACGACTCATTCAGATCGTTTGGAGTCGGGCCTCGAGGGAGCAGTGCTGCTGATAACACCACCCCGTCTCTATCTCATCACAAACAACTCCAGCCTTAAACTGGCACGTGACAACGATCCAGATGCCTTTTGGAAGTTTATCTAAAACGGAGTCATGAGCTGTGTTTTCCCTCAGCGCATTTTTACTCATCTTCCTGTGCCCTCTTCTGTCCCTGCGGACCTAAATGTGCGTCAGCAAGTTGCTCAGTGCTGGCCCAGCCTGCTATCTCTTTATCGGCTCCTGTCCCTTTCCCTTTATTAAAAAAAAAAAGATGGCACTGAGGAGCAGTCGCACATTGTTATTTAGATATTTTCTTTAACCTTGTCAGTTCTGGTGTCCATGGATAGTCAAAAATGTACTATTCAGAGGCTTTTCAATCCTGCCTAGAGTAAAACTCAGCATGAAACACCCTGTATGCATTTAAGATTAACAACTGAGCACTAATCTATTCATTATTTGTTCTGTACCACATTCCCTTTGCAAAGCTGAGTCAACTAGAGCTTTGTTTGAGTCAGAAGTTTCTGTGTTTGGTCGACCGGCATCTGTAAGCAGATGAGGATGTGGGCCACCCTTACTCCCGTGGGGTCCTCCGTGTCCCTTGACTGACTCAAACCTAGTGAGCAAAAATATCCACATGCCTGCGTCTTCTGCGCAGCCTGAGGGAGCGTAATAATGCCTCAGCTAATCCGATTAACATTAACAATCCCACTGGGGAAATCGCTGCACATCTGCAGCGGACAGATAATTATGTTGCCTCAGATGTTTGTTTCTTTTTTGTGTGTGTGTGTGTGTGTTTGTTTTGGCGCTTTTCATGTCTTTGGAAGACCATCAGTGTTTTTTTTGTGGGTTTGGATGGGCACCATTTCAGTATGTTTCTAGGTCTTTGTTGCAAACATGGGTGGAAGCCCTCCTCCTTGTCTCAAGGGCAAGCTTTGTATGATGTTAGTGGGCTCAGATAGATTTGGTTTTTTGAGTAATGCCAAGGATGGTTATGAAACGACACTGCACTTCACTGCTCTATGTGGTTTTAACTGTTACAGCCAAAGAAATGTTTTTTCTTTGATGTATTGCAAGTAAATTTCTTCAGAAAATGCCACTGCAGAAATTATTTTACCACCATTAATATTAGTAATGGGTGCAGTGATCTTTCTGTCTATCTGCATAGATAGACAGAAACAGCCAATAAGTTTGTGGGAAATAAAATGCAGAGCAAATTAAATTTTCTATAAACATAATCAGGAAATGTTGCTACGTAACATACTTGGCAAGTCACAAATATGTTGATGTTGAACTTATCAACAGAATATTCACTGATGTATTTCATTTACTTTTCACCAAAGTAGGTATTCTTTATATACAGTATCCAGTTGTAGTGACTACATTATTACTTTTCAGCTATGTCTCACTTCCAACTCAAATACCCTCGCTTGGTTCATTGCCCTTGGTGCACGATACTGGCACACTGAGGCATCCTTTAGTAGTGGTATGAGATGCACCAGGTGGTGACATTTTTTGATGCTCCCAGCAACTGGTGAAAGTATAAAAATGGAGAATGTCAAGCAAGCAGGTCAAAAAACTCTTCACTGTTCATGTCAAGTGTGAAACCAAAGTAGTGCACCAGTATTTGAAGCATACGACACAAGCGACAGATGTCAGGTGGTGTTATATTATATTTATAACAAATTTACCTGTTTTAAGAGTCCAGTCTCACTCAGAAGTCGTCAAAATCTGGCGCTTGGGCACTGACTTGCAGCTTCAGAAACCAATGAAAAAAGGAATCGTTTAACTTCTGCATGATACAAGTCCGGTTGCTGTTTTAGTTTAACGGCGCCCAGCCACATCGGGGGAAACGCGGCGGGACAAGGACGAAAGTTAAGGTGGTGCAAGTCCCTGGGGGTTGGGCAGGAGAGGTGGTGGATGGATCCAACAAACACCGACTTTCACCCTAAAGACAAACTCTGTTCTTTTTTCCTAAACCTAACTACCTGCTTTCGTTGCCTAAACCCAACCATGTGTGTTGAAGGAAAAAAACATCAATTTGTGGTGCTGTACCAACGTAGTGCGTTTATTGTGAAAGAGACTAAAAGGAAGTGTTAGATTTCCTGTGAAAACGGAAGTGTATCTTGAAAGACGACAACTTGACACAGTGTCCCAGAACGTCAAAAACAGGGTACCTTGCATGTCATATGTGGATGTGGAAAGTCTATGACCAAACACGTCAATATGTGACGAGGTGGGAGTGAGAATGTGTTTTTTAACCTAACAACATGCTTTTGCTACCTAAACCTGAGGAAGTAAACCTATAAACAAAGTTTTTTAACCTACATTCTAAGCTTATTTTGAAAAGAGTGTATGAACTTAATGAGCAGAAACTGTACTTTTCATGTGAAAATGGAAGTTTGTTTTGAAAAGATACAGTGCATGTAACGAGTGTGAACTGACACACCGTCCCCAAGAGTCAAAAAGTGATGCTGAAGAGGGTGTGTTTTTCTTTTTTTTATGATTACCTTTTCTATTAACATGTGACCATGATCTTTCCCTAACCTTAACCAGAGTGCTTGTCACCACAATGTAGTTATGAATGCAATTTAGTAATATACAAACCTAATTTCTAGGAGACAGGGGGGTAATGGCAGGTCCAGCAGTGATATCAGTGGTACTACTACTCATAGCAATTACAGTAAATGTTGTAGATGTTAAATCACCTTCATTTTTCTTTTTCAAAGCCTTTCATTGATTAAATTGGACATCTGAGATGTCACACTGTACACAGTATGCTAAAATGCTTAATTGCTGTGTTATGCAATGATTGCACATTAAGGAGTTGTTTGTTTACTAGTACAACTTGAAAGGACTTCACAGCTGGCTGCAATATTGCAATGTGTTTGAGGCAGTGTAGCAGACAAGCAGTGAGGTGCAGTGAGTTACTGTGAAAGTATGTAGCTGACTGTGTTTTGTCAAAATCCTGTATCCAAGCTTAAGAAGAGAATTTACAAAAAATCTTTAAATCCCACAGCAGTATCCATTTTGAACAAGCCAAATAAATGTCACTACTTTTTAACAATGGTGTAATGTAATAAGTACATTTACTCAAGCACTGTACCTACGTACACATTTGAAGTACTCTTACTTTATTTGATTATTTTTTTTATCTTGTACCACTTTCTACTTGTCTTCAGAGGGAAATGTGTTTTTTTAATTGTACTGCAGTTATTTTATGACTTTATTTACTAGTTACTTTACAACTTAAGATTTTTGCACACAAACCGTATGAAAAAATACAAATGCAGCTGAAACTATTAGTTGATTGCCAACTATTTTCATCATCGTTAGCTGAGTACTCACATACTTTTCATTTTCGTTACAGGACTTTTACTACGAGTAGAATAATTTTACAATGTGGTATTGGTACTTTTATTTAAGTAAGAGATCTGGATACTTCCTCCACCACTTGCATTTGCACATTTATTCATGACATTGGTTGTGTTTTAGTGTACTTTTATGTGAGTCTTTTATGGGTACATGTTTTTATGTTGTTTATGAATAAGACACTTTTCTATTATATGATAGAACATAAAGTTGTTTTTAATCATGAATACTGCAAATGAACTTTAAGTTTTGATTTTACAACATTTTAAATTCCCTGTCATGGTTTGATGGTGGCACAGAGAGTAGAAAAAGTTCATATTGGTTGTGTAAAACAACTTAACAAGGCTTTGAGGGGAGTAAAAAGATACAGAAGGCCAAGCCATATAATATGAGCCTGCTCGTGCACTTGCTATATACCAAAGGAGGACAGCTGGGAGAAACATTTAAGCAAAATTTAAATAGGATTACTCCAAAGATAGAGGGCCCACACACTCACAGCTGGATGGCCGGCTTACTTATTTTTACTTTGTTTCTTTACACACCCTATGTCCTTCTGTCCTCCTGCAGGTTGGGATTCTCTATTTCCAGCCAAGTGTTTTCCGCTGCATCCTGCTGAGATGGGTTCGACTGCTGGGTTTTGCCACTGTCTACGGGACACTGACTCTTAAGTTGTACAGGTAACACCTATATACACATAGTATATACACATACATCCACACAAAGTCTTTTTGTCCAACATTGTTATCCATCCCAGGAAATGCCTATCGGGTTATATTGACCTCTTTAAGTGCAATTACAATGTGTCTTACATCTTGACGCTAATTCATCACTGGACTACACTGCTGCACATTTAGGGGTGGATTCACTGCCTCATTAAGTGAAAGAGGGAAATGCCAAGTAAAGGTAATTAAGAAAACACGGGGTGCTTTGGCCCCAAATGATCTCCATATATAATGTGGTATTGAATGATGGTTGACTAGAGACAAACAGCGAGACAAATGTGTGTGAGATCAGAGGAAGGGGAAGGACTGCTGCAGGATACAGTGAGGGAGAGACGAGAGGGAGGTTATCCAGCACTGAATAGCTGGTAATGAGACAGGGGGTCTGCTGTATTTAAAGTAATGCACTTGAAATTGTTCATCTGAGGAGGCTTTTTTGTCAGGTGAATCTGTCAAAAAGACCTAATGAAGACGCTGATTAAGAGGATGTGGCTAATGCAAGCGGGAGCCGAGTAAACCCTTAGAGGTGCAAGTTAACATATTGCACAGATCAATTTTTGATGGGGGGCTCATTAGTGGGGAGCGCAGTGGACACTTCATCAATGTGCGTGAAGGGCAGAGCCTAAGAATAGCAGCGGCTGGTCATGTCTATGAGCACAGTTTAATTCCTGTTACACAGCCTTTGTGTTTGTCTGTTGAGTTAAAGTTGCCTACTGTCATGGAGAAATGCATAGAAATAACTGCTGAAAATATTGTGGCATTTCAGAGCTGGAAATTCTGCTGTGTTGCATTATAGTAAAACTGAAGGAACAAGAATACATCCATAAATACTTAAGCTTAAGCTTGTGTATTTCTGGGCTTGCTTTCAGTTGTAAATCAATGGTAATCTGACATCATGCTAAGAGCGCTAATGGCATGTCACACTCCCTCCTCCTTTGCTTCTGAGACACAAGTCGTTATTTGCAAACAAGGTACAAAAGAGTGGCACCATCTACCAATCAAATGCTGAAAATATGCAAGTAGCTGGTAGAATTGCTTCATTTTCCAGCCAAAAACACAACAATCATTTATTGAGTGGCTGGTAAAATTTGAACATTCATAAGCCATTTGGCCAGTGGACAATAAAGTTAATGCACCATCTTTGCAAAGCCACAAGAGGTCCTGGTCAGAAAAAAAACATATATATCAATTCAAAGGTTTGGAGGGAGCGACCAATGCTGTCACTCTTCTGGTACGATTACATAGTGAGATATCTACAATACACTTTTTTTACTCCTTTGTCATTGCATGTGGACAAGTATGCCTTTCTATTTTTTTACTGGTGCGTCACCTTCAACAGCACAAACTTAGTTAACAGTAGAAAGCAGCATGGAGGCCAGTGGAAATGTTTTAGTGGTTGCTTCTTTTTATATTTCTTTTTTTATTGTATATTATATTGCCTTCTTTGCAGGAAACAGAAATGGGTCAAAGGTCAAGTTTACTGTGACCTTGCAACAGTCTCATTCTCGTGATATCTCAAGAACACCTTGAAGGATTTTTTTCAAATTTGGACAATTCTACTTGGCCAAGAATGAACTGATCAGAATTGGTTGAAGTTCAAAGGTCAAGGTCACTGTAACCTCACATAACATGTTTTTGGCTATAACTCAAGAATTCATAGGTTTTTTTTATCCAAAATGGTCAAAGGTCAACTTCACTGTGACATCATAATGTTCTGCATAAAACACTTTTCAAGCCTTTATTCAATGTCATAACTCAGGAACAGAAGGGGAAATACTGAATTGGTGACACTTATTTTGGGTGTCCATCTTGAAACTGTGCTGGTTATATGGATCTTCTGTGCTGCTGGGGGAAAGGCGTGTTTTTATTTTTTTTAGCTTCTGTGCAGAAACATCCAATAAAACAGTGTCTGCCAGCATGACTACATACAAGTCTTGACAGACATGGATGTAAACTGTAAAAGCAACTTGACTAGTTCATGGAGGCACACAAATGCCAGGCGATAATTCTAGTTTGCTGTCATCATGTATACCTACACACAGTGACAGCAGCAGGTTAATGCACAGGTAATAAGGGCTGCTGAAGGGAATTTTGGGCATGTAGGAACTCACTAAGACAAGCAGGCCTCAGGAACATTCAGGGGAAGAAGGTAGTGAGGAAGAAAGAGGAAAGATTTTCCCTAATCTGATGCTGTCTTTACTGTTTGAAAATTATTCTATTATTATCTGCAATGATTATTTTTTGTAATTTTCTTAAAATGAGCATCTCATCTCCCCCCCACAGGGTGCTGAAGGTGTTCCTGTCCCGCACCGCCCAGAGAATCCCCTATATGACCAGCTGGCGAGTGTTGCGTCTGCTGGGCATCATCCTGCTCATCGTCTGCTGGTTCCTGGTGGCTTGGACATCTGCCGTCTGTCAGAACCCGGACAGGAAGTTGGCTCTCATTGACGTGGGCTACACGCCTGATGGGCTGCAGTTCAGCATGTGCCTGCTGGATCGCTGGGACTACATGATGGCTGTTGGTAAGCCCCGCTATTGCCCTCTACCTCCATAGGGTGTTGTGGATTGATTTATACACACTGAACTCTGTGTGCGAACACCACAGTGAGTGGGTTATTTGAGGTATTCATGGCATAAAATCAAGAAGTAATTTGTTTGGTGTGATAGCATTTGGAGTTCAAAGAGAGTGAGGGTTGGATGAGTAAAACTGTTTGCCTCCCCATACATTAGGCAATGCTCTTACGTTTCCCAAAGGTAGACATTAATCCTCTCCACCAGTACTTCACTTTTGGATATTTTCCTGCATTGTGCATGGTGGAGAGGGCAACCAGTAACTGATAAAGGCAGATGAGAAATCAAAGATGCTCGGAAGGGAGCAGCATCTTGCATTGAGGAAATCTGCATGCTGTTTTACGTCTGCTGACTCAGGCTTAAATGAGAGAGAACTGCAGTCCTTTTTGACTTCTGGGAAAACAGATGGACCCCCAACAGAGGCTTCATGCTGTGATACTGTATACTGAAGGCACATTTTCATTCTGTTTATTAGAGGGTAAAAATAGGCTGGTAATAGGGAGCTGTGAGTCAGCTCTGACGTCACCAATATACAGCTCATAAATTACACACACAGCCAGGCGCAATAAGTTGTTCTGATGTAGAAATCTGCACCTGCATTCACTCGCAGTCAGGGGTATAATTGTAATACATTTTACTTTTACAAAATGTAAAAAAAAAAGGAAAAAAAAATCAAACCAGTAAGGGTTTAATGTTTAGTTCAAGCATGCACAACAACACTGCAGCTTTAATGTTGAACTGGTGCATTTTATCTAAAACATGATATTCCATTTATTAGATTTCCATGGTATTCTTGCAGACTCACCAGAATATTTCCTGGTTTATAAGGTGTTGAAATGTCCTTTTGATCAAGTCATTTTCGTTCATATATCGGGACTTATGACTAAATTGTTTAGTAACTTTTTATAAATTAGTAATAAATCATTATTTTGGCTTGTGGTTGTCCTCTTCAAGTGCTGTGAATTCTAATTGATAAAGTTTCAAAGGTTTCATACTTTCTAGTAAGCACTGATAATTGTTAATGTGTTATTAAAGTAGCTGCCCAGAGTCAACAGTCTTTTTTTTTTTCTTATCTCATCAGAAAAAAATTAGCTTCTTATTTGGAGAATGATTAAATAGTGATATGTTCTCCTCCAACCCCCAGGAGAAATAAGGAGCAAAAGAATAAATCAGCAGGGGTTCTTTTGTTGTGCTTATAGGCTTCTCAGAGGTTTCTCAACTCTGAGAACAGATAAAATGTCTGAAATGTACCGGCTTATTTATAAGCCAATCGAGTTTTCTTTTGGATCTTACTGTCATCTGAAAAGCTGATTATTTCAGACAAATAAAAATGACTGCAGTGAGAGTGGAAAAAGTGCTTTCTCAGATCTTGAATTGGGATTGGGCTAAGACAGGATGGCTATTTCTCAGTAGCTGAATTTAAGAAGTATGAAAAAAAGGGCCAAAATCTCATATTGACGTTATATGAAGCTCTGTTATGTCTAGGAGAAATTAGCTAGACAAAGAATAGATCTTATTTTGAATATTCCTTTCCTCTGTGTACACTTCTGCACCGCCGCTGTCCCAAAATCAGCGGTAACTGCCATATGAGCACGGTGCAGAATGGCAGTGATTAGCTAGCCAGTGGAATACAGACACAGGTCTCACGTGCGCAGTGGGACCAGCTACCACAACAAAGAACAGAGAAACTTGGAATACAACACACGCAAAGTTAGCATGACCTCATTCTCTGCTCAGGACGCCATGACTTTTCTATATCTTTATATTGAAAACAGTTGTCTGCTGCAGCGTATCCTCATACAATGGTTCGTATACTATCTAACAAATTAGTGCTCCACATTTGATAACAAAAAGGTTATGTAAGTTAGGTTTACGCAAGTTAAGTTAGGTATGTTAGGTTTAGGAAAAGGAACATGTTGATGACCTACCTTAAAATTAATCAAAGTTCACTTTCTCCCAGGGGAAAGTCCTGTGTTTTGTGACCCATCTACCATCCCAACCTTAGACTTCCTCCGTCTTTACCCCCATCATTGCATTTGTCACATTATTGCAGTTTTTCAAAACATTTGGGTTATACATGAATTGCTGGCTTGTGATTATGTGGGATATAATATATAGATATACATATGAACACTGCAAGAGAACAGCTTGTTTGGTGTATGTGACATTCAGTGCATTAATATAGCACCGAATAGCCTGTTTGGTGCTACATTAATGCACTGAATGTCACATACAGCTCCACTGATAAACAGTCCAGCTGCTTTGAACTAGCTTTAAAAATCAAATCAATGCTGTCGTGCTGGAGGAGGATGTAAACCAGCCAGAGAGGTTTTCATTCCTAACGTTTTCTTATTATTGAAATAAAACTGATGTATTAAGCTGCAGTAAATGATCTGCCTCCCTCAGTCTGTCTTTTTTCAAAATAGAGACAAGCATTTCTTTTTTGGGCGTTCTGCCTTTGTTGGAAAGCTGACAGTATATAGGCAGACAGAACATTAAGGGAGAGAGAAAGAAAGGAGTATGACGTGCAACAAAGGTCCACCTATTTCTAGAAAATAATTTCAGTGGGAAACCGGTTGAAATATTCTTCTGTCAGATTGTTATACATAAAAAAAAAGACTATAAGGTTTTATAAGGACACAGATATATACCCGAAACAGCCTGATAAAAATGTGGATTAATTTAGCATTCTCTCTTTTCATTCATTTCAGATATTTTGACCTTTACATGCCCTTCACAACTCTAACAAATAAGTGGCCAATGGCATCTAATGCTCACTGTTGTTCCTATTGTGAGAAATACATGTGATTCACTCCCCACAGTTCAACAGACGACACTATAAATGTGAAAATAATGGCAACAGGTTTTCATGGAAAAAAAGGCAGCATGTTTATTGCTGTGGAGTTGGCTACCTAGGAGACATTACATGGGGTTGCCATGGAGGTGCACAGGGAATTCATTTATTGTCCAGAGAATACAGCCACAGCTGTTACAAATGAGTCTGATAGCTTGTGTTAAACAGGGCATTTTCCTGTATACCTGTGTTGTACAATAGTTTGCACCAGCTCCATGAAAGCACTGAACTGTGAAGTGGCTGGTTGGTGGGTGCATGTCCCCTTTTTTTGGCCTGTAAAGCTTGTGCATTGCATAAAAATGATTTCTTGGCCCGTGTGTTCATTGCGCTCATTGCCTCTCTCTCATTCTCACTTCACAGCTGAGTTCCTCTTCCTGCTGTGGGCAGTGTATCTGTGTTACGCCGTGAGGACGGTGCCATCGGCGTTCCACGAGCCTCGCTACATGGCCATTGCTGTTCACAACGAACTTGTCCTGACGGCAATATTCTATGTCATCAGGTGAGAACTCCTTCCTTCCAGCTATTTGGATTTCTTGAGTAGGTATATGTGGACTGAACAGTGTGATTTTTGCTGGTTCAGGTGTGCAACACATTTTCATCCCAAGTTGTCACATATTGCTGCTTTGTCAGTGACCTTTCACTTCTACATATTACATACTACGTATCCTTCTACATCTGCTGTTGACGTTCAACACTGGGACCTTAACCAAAGCACATGGTTAGGTTTAGAAAAAACCCATCTACATTGGTTCTTGGTTCTATATTCATACAGGAAGTGAACACCAGGCTCCCGGGTGAAAGTCCAGAGTTTGTTGGACCCATCCACAGCCCCTTTCCAGCTCCTTATGTTATGTCATTACTGGTAGTGTTTTAACCTGACGCTGTCCAATGACATATCATACCCCACGACAGGTGCTGTCCTGCCACTTTATGAATTTATGCCACTTTTCTGCATATCATACTGACACGACAGGTGCTGTCCAGCTGACTAGTGGTGTATCATTGCCTACTGACACCACCTAGCTGCGTATCATACAGCCGTGAAAGGTGGCTTTTGGCGTAAGGTGTCTTGCATCAACATTACTGACACAGGGGCAGTATTTGACAACTTTAAAATGAGAACAGGCTGGCTACAGCAGAGAGAAGTGGCATATGAACAGGTAGGTCCTGGAGATCTAGAGTTGGGAGCTTGGGGTCTAAAACCAGGGGTGGGCAAGCTATGGCTCTGGAGCCACATGCAACTCTTTAGCCTCTCTCCAGTGGCTCCCCATGGCTTTGACAAAAAAAATACATGGAAATAAATAATGGTTACTTTTTACTATGTTATTTTTCATTTTTCATTGTTTGGGCCTGAGGTAATTCTTCCATCCTCCAACTGTAAAGATGTGTAGCCTACACACCAAACAAAAAAAGTGTTTAAACATGTTGTCAACTAAAACGTGCATTAAACCTCTACAGCCTGACGTCTTTTCCACTAAATTTCACTGAACCTCAATAACAGTGAGTCTCCCTAGTTAGGCTAGCTATGGATACATAAACCAAAAAAGGAAAAGTCTCGGAGGAAAACAGAGAAGTTAATAGTGCACAGACTGATTTATTTGCTTTCTGTCGGCTCTGTATCTCTTTTCAGTTCAGTCCTTTTTGGATCCTAGGTTTTGTTATGTGATCGTCAGTTCTGCCTTTTCCTGCTCTAACCTTGAATAAAAAGGGATTTATCTGAGTTTCATTTGCATGGGCTCTCCTCACTTTCACTGTCAAAGCGGCAAAGTTAAAGTATCAAATATTCATAAAAACCCCACTGCAAAGTTGTCACCTTGTAGTAAAACATATTTATGAAAGCTCATGGACCTATTAGACCTAGACCTATTTACAGGCTAATTTAGACTTCATACACTGTTACCTTTATGACAAGGCTTTTTTTTGGAATGGCTCAAGGCAGATTTTTTTTAAATATATTTTTTCAAAAATGGCCCTTATGACAGGTTTCCAAAGCCTGGTTTCAACTCCTTAATAAAAGTAATAATGATAGTAGTATCATTATCATTATGAAGCTCCTGTAAAATAATTAGTGAACTGTTCATGATAACTGTTTTTGTAAATAAATATTAATAAAACATTATTTAAAAGTTTTTTTAATCTGCTCTTTTTGATTCACAGGATATGATTTTACAGGGCAAAGACTGACAGAAGAATTAAATGTTTACACAAAGGCAAATTATAAAAGATATGATTTAACTACAGCAAGTTTTATCTTTATCTGTTTATTATTTTTAGTAATAGTAATAGTCCAAATAAAAGAGATATTTTTGAGATACTGGTAGATTGTATTGATTCCTGCAAGTTCCACCAGATAAACAAACAAAAAGCTGATATATATGATATAATAAATGATGGTGGTATATAATCAGAGCATGGTGGGATTTTGTTCGTGGCGTGGGTGGATGCAGCACAATGTATCGCCTGATTAAAATGACAAATTGAATGTGGAGACATGAATATCAGAGATAGACATCTAAAACAAATGTCTGCATGCCCAGATACCATAAGTATATCATTTTGTATAATTTGCATGAACTCTCCCTTAAAACTTTATATAAGAATATATCATAAATATCGAATTATGGCGCTATCTTAATGAGCTTGGTGCAGTAAGCCCCCCCCCCCCCCCCCCCCCCCCCCCCCCCACAAGCTCCAAGGAAGATAAAACAAACATAATTACCACCAAAAGCATCTTCTTAAACATGCAGATGCTGTCACTTACATTCACAACATACTCCACATTTACCTTCATATTTAATATCATAGTCTTTGAATGCCCTTCACTGTTGTCATTTTGACATTTGTTCTCCAGTAGATCGTCTCATTTCCATCACATACAGGCTCAACCCCTCTGCTCATCTGGGAGGTTTTTTATTTATTTTTTATTGTAGTACCCGCTCCCTCCAGTATACATGTCAAATAGCTGCAGCACGCAGTTTATAAATGAGGCTTTTCAGCTGACACTGCCACAGCCTTTCCTTGCTGGAGTCCCCCTAATTGAGAGCTCAGCTCCCTCACATTATTTACTAATGAACCGTGTCAGAATGATTTATGCTTTTTTTTTCTACAAGATGGCATAAAAAATAAATAAATAAATAAATTAACATCCATTACCAAAAAAACTGTGTATCATAGACGTAAAAGCTTATAGTTTTTGATGGTATTTGAACATCTGGCTCTCATGACTACTTTGCCAACCCCTTTAATCTGCCTCTTCAGCCTTGTTGTGAGGCTTTTCTACAGAAAATGGCCAAACGAGACCCCTAATAAATTGGAAAGTTGCCTGGTGTGGCTAGTTATTCTGACTGGCTGCCATCAGAGACAACAGTGTACATTGGGGCTTGTTAGAGGCATACGCCATCCGTTTGTGTTACTCGCAGAACCTGCTATTTGATCCCACAGTGACCAGTTAAAGCTCAGGCTTCCTTGTTTGTGATCAGGTTATAGCCAGGTGTGAATGGGGCGCTGAGAGAAAATGAAGGGAGTGTAATAGCTGGAGGTCGAGGCACAAGTGATTAGGAGTGTTTCTGCAGGCTGAGAGGAGACAGCATGCCAAGGTTATTAAATCCTCATCTGCACAGAAACTCCTCACAAAACATGAATGAGGGAAGACTTCAAAGCTTTGGGACATTTCATAAGCTGGACCTTTGCCTTCATTCATGCCTCGCAGCTATTACCACAGTAACTGTTCGTTAATTAGCCATTTGCAGACTTCAACAACGTAATGAGCCCACTAGATGACATTTGCTTGGATAGAGGCTCTCTGGTGGTTGAATTAGCATCTGACAGGACATACCTTCATATCTTTAGTGCACATGAGGTCTGAAAGCCTGTTTTTTCATTTTTAAATAAAAGGCTGGAGCTACTCCTCGCACTACTATTGTCTCTGCCAGTAATTATCTCATTTTCCACCAACTGCTGCGGCACAGTCAGCGCTGTGTTTTATTGTCTGATGTATAAATAGGCCGAATCTTGTGACTATAGATCAAGGTCACTGCCCTTTATTGTGAATCCAATTGAAAGAATGAAGAAAATATTGTGTCCTTGCCAGCAAAAGGATCACCCGAGTGGAACATTATATGAGGCAGTGGAATTGACGCCTAGACAGACAGTGTATAAATCTACTTTGGCTGAAAACACATTAAGTCTGCTGGTGTCTGTCTCTCCCGGCTCCATCTGTATCTAAGAGGTTTACTGCAGACTGAGCAACGTGTGAATATCGCAGCATAATTTAGTCATACTTCACTGCTTTTACTGTGTGTGCCTTTTGGATTTGACAGTCCGCTATCATAAAGATGTTTAGGATGTGTTTATTAACAAAACTGTAGTTGAGGGAAAATGTGAGCACAGATATTAAAACACACTGTCATGGTGAGGTTGAGCAGCTTGATTAATGACTCTAGGTTATTATTATATATACTGATGTCCGTAGGTAATAGTGAAGCTATCTGCAGCCAACAAAGTATCTGATAAACATTAGCTAAACTTCTAGATATCTCTGCTCTTGTAGTCCTGCCTAAATTTCTCTCTTTCCTGTTTCTGCCATCCTTTCTCTGTTTTCTAAGGTTTTCAAAGGACTGGTGCAACCATATTTAGCAGAATTTTTGCATCTTCATACTCCAGTTAGAGCGCTAGATCAGATGCTCTTGGATGTTCCCAGATATAGACACCAAAACAGTATCAGCCCCTAAACTCTGTAAAAGCTTACCAATATAAAACCTTTAAGTCGCTGCTGAAGACCCACCCCTTTTGTTGGCATACTCTGATTTGAGCTTGACACCTTTAATTGACTTCATCTTCTGTTGTGCTGCAATTCAATCTCTGTTATGCTTACTGTTTCATCTGTTGTTATTGTCATTTGCCACTGAATTCTTTTGTTTTGGTATTTTGTGCCTGTTCAGCACTTCGGTCAGCTGCGGTTGATTTTTAAATGTGTTCTGCAGATAGAGTTTGACTTGTCTTCCTCTTTGTTTTGTCTTTACATCCTGACAGGTTCACCCTTGCGCCGGAGCTCCATCCAGACTGGATGCTGCTGCTGTTCTTCACCCACACCCACTTAACTGTAACAGTAACACTGGGTCTGCTACTCATCCCTAAGGTAAACATCACAAGTGTTATTCTACTTCTAATTCTAATTCTAATGAAAAGACTAAAAAAAAATAATGCTTTTATTTTTTGACAAAACGTCAGGACAGCCCTTTAATTTAACAAATGCCAAAAAGAAATTGCTGTACTATATACTTTTTTTTTATTTCTTCCTAATCTTTGCATTTTCCTGCTTATGTCTTCTTTGTCAAGCCTCTTGTCACCTGCTTTTGAGAGTGCGACAGTAGGCTGTCAGTATTATACAGTTTTGCTTATTGTCAACAAATCCCATGAAAAACAGCAATAAACTGGTCTTAGTAGGTAATGTGTATAAATCCAATGATATATAGTCCTCTGTGTCATCTGTCTTCTGGGTCCATTGTTATCCAAAAACTTTTAAAAAGTGAGCCACACTGTTGAACTGGATGACACGTTCCCTCATTACAACGGACGTGGCAACTGTAGTTAGTTTTAATGGGACAGTTCACCCCAAAATCAAAAATACATACTGTATTTTTCCTATTACCTGTAGTATCAGTCTGGAATGTTTTGGTGTGAGTTGCGGAGTATTGGAGATATTAGCTGTAGAGATGTCTGCCTTTTCTACAGTATAATTGAACTAGAACACACTCGGCTTGTGGTGCTCAAAGAGACAAAAAAAATACATTTAAAAAACTAAACAGCAATGTCTCTTTCCAGAAATCATGATCCAGTTACTGAAGATAATAACAGACCTCGTTGTGAGCAGTTTCATGTAGGAACTATTTTCTTTCTACTGAGTTACACCTGCTAATCATATCACAATGCACAAGGAAGTGTGCATCCTGCTCACAGCAGCGAAAGATGTAAACAATAATGGCGCCCTCCTGGTGCTAGGTGAGCTAGAAGAAGATGCATGCTTCTTTCTGCACAGTGATACAGTTAGTGGGTGTAGTTCTGGAAAGAGACATTGTTGTTGAGTTTTGTTTTGTTTTCTGCACTTTGAGCACCTTGTTATGCCATCTTGTTACATTATATTGGAGAGAAGGCAGACATCTTTATGGCCAATATATCCAGCACTTAGCAACTCACATTAGAACAACCTAGACTGATGAACAGCACTGCAGGTAAGAGTGAAAATATCTATTATTTCAGGTTGAACCAAGCCAAGCCCACATACACCATCCTGCTGCTGTAAATACTAACTAAAGCACCAAATGTGTATTCATGAGCAGGTCCAAACAGATGCACTACAGTGCCCAGCTGTTTTAGGAAATAATTTAGCCTTTTTAAAAATGAAGCTGTATGTATTTGTGACATGTTTTTCAGGATTTAAATCTTCAGTAGGAAACATTGGGCTTTGGGGTGAGAGTCAGGAGGGAAAACATTGATG
Organism: Epinephelus awoara; assembly: GCA_035609425.1. Classification (NCBI taxonomy): domain Eukaryota; kingdom Metazoa; phylum Chordata; class Actinopteri; order Perciformes; family Serranidae; genus Epinephelus; species Epinephelus awoara. The sequence goes on along the minus strand of CM069314.1, from coordinate 23,380,963 downwards.
GCTTTGATGTTTCATGAGATTTGTGAATTTTGTATTTCTTTATGCTCCTCCACCAGTTCCTGTTTGCTGGCACCCACATGAGAGATGATATAGCCTCTGAGGCCTACGAGGACGAGCTGGACATGGGTCGCTCTGGATCCTATCTTAACAGCAGCATCACATCAGCATGGAGTGAACACAGTCTGGACCCTGAGGACATTCGGGTGAGCAGTGTTTCCTTTAACTCTTTATTCTTTATTGTATAACCTGGTGATATATTTTAAATCGTCCAAAAATACTGAGCCATGGCAGTTTTTTATTTCAGACACCAGACGAAATGGGCCATCTCAGTTCTATTAATGGCTGTGGCGTAAGGTCTTGCGACAGTCTTTGGGAAAAACGTACCAACGTGAGCAGAGATTTCTGTTTGTCTGTTAGAGCTGAAGAAGTCTCTCTACCAAAAGATTTGGGAAAGCCTATTTACCAGAGGACATTCATTGTATTGGATGGGCATAGAGACAGAAGTAAATTAAAGACCTGAGCTTCGAGGCTGTTTCAGACCTAACATTAAAACACACTCCGTTTCCTTATTTGATGCTGTTCAAGACTGTCCTGTCTTTGCTTTTTTTCAGCACGCATGTTATATTCCGTAGTGCATCTTTTATCAACCGTTTGTAGTCACGTGTCATGAACCTGTACTGCATGTTCTCTGTGCAGTAGAATGTCTGCTTTTTTTTGTAACAGTGTTTTAATTAGAAATACCTTTTTTTAAGCAAAACTAAATTTGATTCTTTGCTCTAAACAGGCAACTTTGCTTCTGTCTTTCCCCTTGATTCTTTTCTGAATATGTAGGAGGAGCTGAAGAAACTCTACTCCCAGCTGGAGATTTACAAGAGGAAGAAGATGCTGGCTAACAACCCTCATCTTCAGAAGAAGCGGAGCTCCAAAAAAGGGTTGGGTCGCTCACTGATGAGGCGCATCACTGAGATTCCAGAATCGGTGCACCGGCAATGCAGCCGTGAAGATAAGGAAGGCGGAGAACATGGGAGCAACCGTAACAGCATTTGTATGCTGAAGAAGAACCCTTTCGATCCAGCTCACTCAGGAAAGCCAGCGAAGGAGGAGACTCTTAAGAACAAGGTTTTCTCCCTCAAGAAGTCTCACAGCAGCTACGACCACGTCCGTGACCAGAGTGAGGACTCCAACAGCTCAGCAACAGACAAGATGGAGGTGACCCCAGCTGAAGGCTCTCTCCTGGATACACTTATGGGCAAAAAGCTGGTCAAGAAGAAATCCAGTGAGAATATAAGCGCCCCCAGTGAATCTACGGAATCAGTTCCTTTGGTGTGTAAGTCAGCCAGTGCCCATAACCTCACTGCAGACAAGAAACCAATTCACCCCAGAGCCTCTATGCTGCAGAAGTCCCTCAGTGTCATTGCCAGTGCCAAAGAGAAGACTTTGGGCTTGACAGGAAAGACCCAGAGCACGGACGACAGCAATAAGAAGAGTCAGCCAAAGAGCAAAGACACAAAGGCCAATGCAGAGCCGGAAAATGATTGCCAACCCAAAATGATTATCAGTCAGTCGGTTGAGTACAAACAGACTGCAGCAGCAGGCAGGATCATGAAACAGCCGGTGAGCGGTAGCCAGCCTACAATCTGCTCTGATCCAGTCAAGGGAAAAGACCTCTATGATCTCTCTGAAGTGTGTCCCTGGGAGGTGGAGGATCTCCCAACTCCGTCTGAAAACAAGGTCCAAAAGCATGTATCCATTGCACCAAAGGAAACCACGACGGTTCATGGGGGTAGCACCAAGGGAGGCAAATCTCATCAGCAGAAGCAGAAAGCTTCTGATCATCCTCCGTCGAGTAGAAGGCATTCAAAGGAACTACAGAGGTCAACCGCTGTACGAGCAGAGGTATGTCCGTGGGAGGATGGAGGTGAAAGTCAAGGCAGTCAAGTGGAAGGATCCAAGCAACAAACAAACAGTCAGGCTAGCAAACCTGCTAAGACACAGCAGCCGCATTCTACAACAGAGAGCTCCAAAACGAATCAGATGGATGTTTGTCCATGGGACTTTGAAGAGGCTCAAAAGACAACAGAGACAGCTCGATCACCGGATATGACATCACAAAGAAAAAGCCCCTCTCCTGTGGATGGGAGAGGGAGAAGTACCCTTTCAGATCCATCCAAAGCAGGAGGCTCACTCCAGCCACCACCTTCCAAAGCTGATGTCTGTCCCTGGGACTTTGAAAGCACTGCCGTGTCTCCAAATTCTGAGAGGACGCCTAGTCCCTCTCGAGCACCCAAAACCAAGGAATCCCCATCAAAAAAGAAGGGTACCCCTTCCACAAGAACAGTTGAGAAAGAGAAATCAAAAGACGCTGATGATGAGAAAAGTAGAACAAAAGCGAAAGACAAGAGTAAATCTTCAGAGAAACACGTGAGCCAGCAAAAAATGGCTGAGGTATGCCCGTGGGATGTAGAGAGTCATCAGGAAGTGCTGGTGGTAGAAAAAAGGAAAAGCGCGAATGTGGGAGCAGCCAAAGCAAAGCCGGCTGAAGTCTGTCCGTGGGATTTTGAGGATACGTCAGATAAGAAAGGTACAGACAAAAGTGCTTCAGTAGTGAAACAGAGCAGTCCAAATCCTAAAGGCGGAGCTCCAAGTGCTGCCAAAAAGGCAGATGTTTGTCCCTGGGACTTTGAGGATAGCACATCGAGCAAGAAGGCATGACACTCAACCTTAACGGACCACTGAAATTATAGTTATTGATGTATACTTTTTTTCACTTTGAAATCGTTAAATATTTACTATTAGTGCGGTGACTTGGAAGAAAAGTTGATCAAGTTCCACAAGTTGCCTTCCTTTCCGAGGTTTTGTTCCTGTTTTACCTATTTTGAAAATAAGTAAAATGTACAAAAAAACAAAACAAAGTCATAACGAGCATTCCAGATTATTACAGGAAGATCCTGAAGATAAATCTTAGACTAATTATGCAACTTTTGATTCAGCCTTTTCACTTCACGAGCAATGTTGGAAAATCTGCATTTATCATGTATTCTGTACTCAGTCATAAATTCTTACATGGTTCTTTTTGTCTATAAACATTATCACGTAATGGATATGATATGAGAAAAGGAATTGTAGAGAAAAGTAAGGTTGATGTACAAAACAGCAAAAGTGAAAGCCAAAGAAAAAGGGAACATTTGCAAAGAGGGATGTTGGTTTTAAGGCAGTAAAGTTAATTTATTAGTTTGTGTCCAACTCTTGGCACAGCGAGAGGGACTCAGCGAGGATATCAGTCTATAGCACTTTAGCCAACTCCATAAATTAAGAACTGAGGACAGACTCTGTTCCTCTTGTACATTTTGTCTTCTTATTTTCAACTTCACGGCATGATTCCACACGCCGACCAAACTTAGACATGTTTTTGTTTAGATCTATTTAATTGTAGTTCTCGGCAGATTAAAATGCTTCCAAGTCTGCAGAGATGTACTGTATGTGCCTAACCTACTAGCATTGTCTTGTATCAGTCTGAAGTGAAGCGAGTGGCTTCTCCTTCAGCACTTTTGTGACGGTGAATTATATAAACAGCATGCACAGCCAGGTATCGAGAGTAGATGGACCCTACCGGTTTGTCAACTAAAACAGTTAATGTGTTGACAAATATATAATGATGTTTCTTTTCTCCTTTTCCTGCTTTCATATTTCCAGAAGCTCATTCAGGGTGGTGACGATTATATGAGAGCAGCATTAACATGAATGTGTGACAAAACGGCTCATATGTACACTGTAAAAAGTAGGAGTAGATAAGTACTGAGGGGATACTGCGGAAATAATTTGCACCAGCTTTCTTTACAAATCCAGCATGGGTCTTTGTGTTGGCTTGCACCAAGTGTGTGTGTGTGTCTGTGGACACAGTACCATGAATTTAAAGTGAAAATGTAATTTGTAGTTGAACCTCTGGAGTCTCATACATCATCAAGTCCTGGCAGCGCTCTCTGTCCTTACACTCCCACTGTCTCAAACACCCAAACTTAAAAAAGGTGAGCAGGTAACAATTTTATTTTCAGACAGGGAACAGATAGAAGCTGATGCTTAAAGGATAGTATCGGTTAATTATAACTTGGGTCGTATTTTCTAAGTTTTGGAAATTATTCCAGATGGTAATAACAACATTGTACTTGCTGAGACCTGGATCGAGCTAATGGCACTACAACAAAGTCCAATGTAGCAAGAAACACAAGTAGTCAGATGGATATACATAATACAGTATAAAACGTATCATTTTACCTTTGACCTTCCATACTTACTGTTTCGTCTTGACATAGTCCTGTGAGGCCCTGACACACCAAGCCGACTGTCGGCCGTTGGTCAACCTCGGGTCTTCAATGACCGTATAATAGTTGTTGTATCTGTAAGTCAGATACTACAACCTGCCTTGATCTCACCTGCAGCCATTTTTGTGGCCATTTATTTATTAATCTGCTTAATCTGCTAAGCTTTTTCCGGCACTTACATATAAAGATGACACTGCTGTTATTAAGGGCTGTCCATACCAAGAATGATAACTACAACAACAACAATATTAGCATCCACACTGAAGAGCGATAACACTGTAATTGTGGTGTGGACAATTTGTAAAACCATACATTTGTAGTTTTTGTCATAATTATCATTCTTGGTTTGAACAGCCCTGAAATAATCTAAAGAGCTCTAACTGGTTGATTGTTTTTCCAATGGAGGGACACAGCCGTCAGTTACCACAAGACCAGATGTCATTAATTGTGTAATAAATTGAAGAAGTACAGCAGGTGGCAATTTAGAGACCTAGAACCAGTCTCAGATTATCCCTGACCTTTTAGGTGCACTCACTCACATATTTTAACGTAAAATAATAATTGCTCTAATAATTTGGCTAAACCTGTCTAATCACATGACCAGTTGTGTTTCCTGTCTTGTCAGACTTAATTACTTTGTTTATGTTGGTGAGTACAATGTTGATATAACTAATAGATTCAGTGGTCATTACACCAAAAATAAAACCCAAGTTTATTTAAAGCAGAGCTATCCTGTAATATTTAGATATGATAACATTACAATTAGCACCAATATACAGCAGTAGTATCCTTTCATATTTGAAATATCTGAGTGTAAGCACTATACTGCTATCAGTTTTTTCTGTACGTTTCTCTATTTAAAATTCACAAATAGCGAAAGATATGTTCTTCCCAGTTTAAAGGGAAACTTTGTTATTTTTGAACCTGTAGCTTATTTTCCCCCGTCTTTGTGTCTAAGTGACTACTGGGAACAACAGTTTTTAAAATTGGTCCAGCAGCAACTGAAACAGGCTGTAAAATAACCACCTGAGACATGTTGACACTGTCAGTGTGCGTTCATTAAAGGTGCTTGTTTTTGCCACTGACAGGCTCAGATTGTGATTCTAAGTGTCTGACAACATTATGGACAGGATCCACGCAGAGACAAAGCTTCTTGTTAAAGAGTAAGATCAGAAACAAAAGACGACATTTGATGCCCCCGGCATATCCATAAAGACGACATTTGACGCCCATTTTAACAGGTTCCGTGTTTGGCTTTCAGATGGTGATGACTTACTTGTAAATGAATGAAAACACATTGCAATCCTCATAAATAGATAGGGTGGTTTTATTAGGCGTTCTATGGGTTAAAGAAAGGTCTGCCTCTGTAGGGACCATTTCCATAATGTTGTCAGAAACTAACTAACAATCTGAGCCTGTCAATGCCAAAAACAAGCACTTTTAGTGGACACAAAGGGATGAGGTGCAAATGCAGAGTGGACTGGTTTCATTGCAGCCTGTTTGGTGGCTGCCTGCTGCAGCTCTGTCACTTAACACTGGACCTGTTTCAAAAATTGTTGGCTCCATAAGTCACTAAGACACATGGGAAAATAGGGTCATGGTTGATAAATAGTAAAGTTACCCTTTAACACAAGCAGGCTAATGCCCCATTGATTAATTAAGATGATCATTTGATAATTAGGCTTCACAATGTGGTTATCAATAATAATCCGACTAAACTTTCGAGGGATTTGATTTGTTCGATGTTTTGTATCAAAATGTCTAAATATTCATCATCCAGTATCCAAGTGAAAAAAAGGGAAATCTCCCACGTACATTTAAACTGTTAAAACACCTGACAATAACTGCAGTGGTGAGGAAAACTATGTATCAATATAGCATCTACGGTATCTTGTGAGAATTACATGGTATCACTGAATGTTGTCACTGATTGTAATTATCTATAATTGCTGTCAAATTCCTCAATATCTGAATCTCTGTAGGAGTCCTTACTAAATGTCAGTGCTTGTCAGTGAGAATTTCACAAAGTCCTATTTGATTAAACGCAGTACAAGTGCTAAATTTCTTTGGATCAAAATAATCCAGTGACAAATATTTGTAGCCTTCCTTGTCCGACTGTGTTTAATTCTACAGCTAGCCTCTCTATAAAAATGATTTAGATGCTATGTCTTATATCTCTGAGAAATGATCTCCACCACTAACCTGCTGGGGGCTTGTCTGAAATATTTCAAGCATGGAGTGTTTGCCCCACAGCACGAGATTTGTCATCGCCTCTGTTTTATGAGCTCCTTTAGGAAAGACAAGAACTGTTGACGTGCATTGATTGATTGTAAGTGATATGATGGATCTATGTGATATTTATGAACCTCATGTTAGGCGTCATCCATCACATGCATTGTGGTAGCGAATGCAGGATCATACCACTGGACCCCTGGTCAGACAACGACATTTCAGAAACCCTTTCCTTTCTTTTATTTCTTTTTTAAAGTGACTTTGGAACCACTGCCGCACTGGAACTTACTGCCCTGGGTGATAAATAATATGCTGTATGTTTTTAAAATGAGCTGCTTGCTTTGTCCTCACAGGAAAGTTATTTTAACTGTTTATGTCATAATGATTATTTTGAAATCTCGAGCTCATAGGCTCTGAAACAAGTCCGATTTTGCTAAAGTTCAGTCCATTTGTTAGAAAAACAAGAACCATAACAAGCAATATATTATGGCAAGCTAGTGTCGTTACTTAATTTATTTAGGCATGTATTTATTTCAACCCCATTTCACTCCCACCTCATCAAATAGCAACACTTGGTCAGTGGCCCTCAGCGTCAGATAGTGACTCACAGAGGCATCCTTTAGCAGCAGTGTGAAACACTGGGTGGCTGCATGTTTTAGAGGCAGTGGGCAACAACCCAAGTCGTCAGCCATGGATGCAGAGAGACACCCTTTGTGAGCAACTACTGTAAAATAAAGAGCAAGATAGTCCATTTTGGGCAGGGAGATAGACAGGTCCAACAAACTTTGGACTTTCACGCGGGAGTCTGCTGTTCATTTCCTGTGTGAATTTAAAGCCAAACCATTGTTTTTTTAACCTGACCATGTGCATTTGTTGCCTAACCTTAAAGAAATACACCAAAATCAAGGTGCTTCACTAAGATAGTAAGTTTATTGGGAACAAGACTATGTATGCAACGAGCAGAAACTGAACATTTCCTGTTAAAACGGAAGTGTATTTTGAAATAAGAAGATGTATTACACAAGTGTGAATTGACACACCATCCATGAACTTCCCAACGCGTCATATTTAGATGTGAAGGTCAACTGACAAAGCGTTGGTATTTGATGAGATGGGATAAGAACATGTTGCAGAGTTTGACGTGTATGACCAGTCCACTGACCAAGTATTTGACGAGTTGGAATTGAGAATGCTTTGTTTATTTACACACTGGACCCATGAGATTTCGATTACAGTCACACTGTCTTAGAGCAGAAAATAACAATGCAATATCCCACCATTACACTATGAAAGACGTCACATGCTCGGTTCAATCTACGCCATTGTTTAATTTGCATAATTTCAGGTAGTGTGCTTGCTGTAGCATCCCTCAGTTCAGTCAGTCCATAGCTGTGTGTGTACTAACTTGTGTATACATAACCGGTGTCTGTTTCTCCGCAGATGATCATTGTATTTTAGCCGTATCATTAATGAATCAGTGAAAGTCTGAATCCCAAATGGAGCCCATTGTTCTTGTATCCATCTCGACATAGGCGACACGGTGTCCTGTAGCTCTTTGTCCACCAGTCGGATCTTTACTTTCCATGGTGCATTCTGTTGGCTAGCTGCTTTCATTTCAACCTGACTTCTCTTCTCTTGTGACCAAACCAAGTCACCCGACAACAAACACAACTACTACTATTGCTACTACTACTATTCAATGCTGTAACGTCGTAAATCTTGCTCTTGTGGCTTCTGCATGAATTCAAGAAAAAATAAAATAAATAATAGGACCGATGTTTCACTGCCCTTGATAGAACAAAAAAGAAAAAAAATTGATCTTTTATGGACTGTTACAAGTTGTATAGTGAGTGATACTGTCCCTAAACCACTGTATTATGTGCTTGTTATAACTATTGCTCTATGACAAGCTTATAGCATCAATATATGGGAATATTTGGTAGATTTATATTGTGTTATATTGTGATAGCATGTACATAAAAGATACCTCCTCTGCAATAAATATTTATATGAAAATGAAGTGTGTTTCTGGATGTTTTTACTGCGGTTCAAGCTGTGTTATGATTTGCATTTCAAACTGAAAATGTGCTCGCTGAGAACCTTGAAGCAGAGTCTCTGTTCCTACAACTACTTCTGATCCCGCAGGAAGTTGCTACAAGACACTCCCATGATGCATTTGTGCTTGGTAATCATCCCTGTCTCAGGTTTATTTGCTTATTCCTCATGTAGACATGCAGTTGGGAGAAACCGTGGCCTTTAAAAGCCTCATGCATCATAACCACTTTAGGATATGCGCATCTTGGCGACTGTCCTGAAATGCTTTTATGGCTTGATGTGGTCTTTTGGACGGAGATCAATGGAGGCTCTGCAGGAAGCGAGAGATACAAGATGCTATCAAATGCTGACTCCAGACCCCTGCAGAAAAACTGAGCGCTGCTATTTTCCAATCCCAAAATAATTATTGGCCGAGCTGAAATTATTTATTCCCCGAGCCAAAGGGAAAAGCATTTCTTGCTCTATTAATACTTTTTCAGCCCCAAAAATTCAGAATCATTAGCAATACATGCAACTGACGGTGTCTACGCTGTCACCAGGACTCATGTCTCTCATCGATACAGGTTGCTGCAGGGAACTAAAACAGAGAAACATCAGAGAAGAAAACAGATAACTATGAGAAATAACCTGTGACGTGGAGATACTGATGTTCCATTTGATATTCATTACAGTGAGATGGCAGTCATTCCACGAATATGGAGTAGGTATTTAAATAATAGATATTTTCATGATAACAATGTATGAAATTTCAAATGTGAAAGGTCGCTTGTAATGATGATCCTGCAGAGAATTATCACTTGTATTTGCTCTCAAAACTCGCTGTACATTAACTGCTCAGCACCAAACAGCAGACAGACACAGTGAGAGATTAGCTGGTGACCATAGTGGAGCATTTAGCAGCTTAAAAGACATATATATTTCCCCTATCTGTGTGTCATCAATAACCCTAAAACTTGGGTTTCAAATCATATGTTTTCCCAGCAACATAAAATATAAATATGGAACATTTAAAGTTGAGTTAGAAATAAAGATAAAGTCAATCTTTATTTATATAGCATCGAATCATAACAAAAGTTATCTCAGGACACTGTTCAAGTAGAGCAAGTCTAGACCATACTCTTATGAGTTCTTTTAAATACAGATAAACAATGGCAAGGACATTTTTTTAAAGGGGCAATAAGCAGATGTTCATCATCTCTAGATTGAAGGAATTACATTGTTTACAAGCCGGTCCGGCTACGCGTTCATGTACGTTCATGTGAATCGCCACTGCCTTCTTCCTCCTCTCGGAGCCCTTGGCCCTCCCTCCCTATAAAAGGCTACAGCCAGTGAGCAATGGCAGCGCGTATTTTCGAAGCGAAATGGCGGAGAGCGGAACGAAACGTTCACCTGAAGAGGACCAGGATCCAACATTACCTGTAAAGAAACAACGGTCGTTGGCGAAGAAGTTGTTGGATAAAGGAAGGGACAGAACCCAGATTAACATTGGTGGCATGATGGCTCTAGCATTCTATCATTATAAGGCTCAAAAATGTTTTGCAGCTCAAGGCAGGGTTTTTTTTTTGTTCAAAGCTGGCTCTTTTGATAGTACAGGTTGCTTACCCCTGTCTAGACTGTAGGATTTAGAGGCTGTGAGGTTGCAGGTTGCAACCAACTCAAATGTCTCCCGTGTGCCAAGCATCTAGGAGAACGACAGGACAAGGTAAACAGCCCTATCTAGAGTCAGTTTCTTATTTGTCCATTCTGGGCTACTGTAGAAACATGGCAGTGCAACATGGTGGACTCTGTGGAAGAGGACCCACTCCATCTGCAGATAACCAGCTCTTTCTAAGGTAAGGAAAACATGCGATTGTTATTTTCAGGTGATTGTACATGAATGAAAACATCATTATGAATATTATATATATTATTTGTGCCATAATATCCCCATAAAATACTGGACCGGAAACTGGACTGGAAAAAAATAATGTGAAATGAAATCCTGCAAAATTAACATTTCCAAATTAGTCTTTGTATGGATTCAAGAGTGTGTATGACCACACTGCTACCTTGCTGCTAGTAGGTATTTTGAATCGATCCAATATGTGCTTGCAACCTAATCGCCAGAATAAATGTTGGCATTGCACGTTTCTGCAAACTTTACAAATGTTGATATGATATGTATGTTAAGTACAAATGCATATTACAGTTTACAGAAATGTACTATGCCAACATTTTCTTGTGGTGACTGGGCTGGTGCCTCAGTTTGAAATTTCACTTAATGAAAACCTTAAGTGTTCAGGACGTCTTTAATCCCAGAAAAGCAGTGCTTACTTGAAGGAGACTCAAGGTCTCCTTCACCCAGAAACCACAGAGTCATCGTACACTGAAACCAGACCCTCCCTTGCTACTGGAGCCTGCAGATGGACTGTAACTGTTAGTATTATATGCAATATCTCTACCAAGCGTCCTTCTCAAAAAACAGATAAAACCCTTTAATAACACAGAAGTTCTAAAGACAGAAACCATCTATTTGTTCCAGTGACATCTCAGTGAGAGAACAACCACCTCCTGCAAAAGACACATCCAACATTCCCTGTAAACTCTGGATCTTCCGTGGTGCTTATGACAGTGGACATTTGTGTGTCTCTTTGGTGTCTTATCAGTACAGCAGGACACATACTCCGGCATGGCAGGACATATTTTTAAACCTTAGACGGTGATCGGTGCATGAATCACAGCTTTTTGCGGCAGGGCCATGTGGGTAGAGATGGACGGCAGTGGGGAGGAGGACAGACAGGAGATGAGAGGATGCTGATCACTTTGGCACAAGCCAGCATGCTCCATCAATGACTCATCTGTCTTTCAGATGCAGGGGCGGTCTGGCGGGACTTGGTGGTGGTGGTGGTGGTGGTGGTCGGATACAAGGACATGTCATGTGTCGTGGTGGATTCATGAGTCACACATAAGGGCTGTGTGTGTGGGTGTACCTGGTGGGAGACATACACGTGTAGAAAAACACACACTGTACAACATAATTACAAGTGTAGAGGTGTTGTTTTTCTTGTGTTGTACCTGATGACCCCAAAAACTTGAATACCCCGAAAGTACAAAGTTTGTCTTACACAAAAGTTTTAATTTTGCAATCACTTCCTGTACCTGTAAATGGATATTTGAGTTTAGTTTGTCATACATGTTTTTTTTTTACCTTGGAGTAAACTGATGCTTTAAAGGGGACCTATTATGCTTTCTCTTATTTTCTACCATATGTATATAATGTTACAGTCTCAGATGTTCATATTAAACTTGGCCAAAGTTTCAAATAATGACGTTAACATATGTAAAAGTAATCCCCGTGAGCAAAAACCTCAGGCTTCAGACCATTCTGAATATTCTGTTTTCAACAGGTTTTGTTACCTTAAAGACAAGATGTCGTCAGCTCATTCATAATGTAGCCTACACTGCTACATGTAGCTACATGGTAACATAAGGAAAACATGTAATCCTGGTTACTGATTTAGATCACATGGCTGCTGTAACATGTCTGGTTGTGAAGATTTTGGTTTACAAGCTTTTATGCAAGGTTTTTCACAGTAGAATATGCTGCTCTTCTTTGTTACAGTCATTCCCGGCTGCAAGAACACTGCTACATGTAGCTACATGCTAACATCAAGGGAATGTGATTTGGTTGCCGATGTTGTTAATTTCTCCCTGATTACAGATCATACATCTGCAGGAACGTGTCTGGTGGTGAAGATTTTGGTTCGGAGCTTCTATTTGAGATTTTTACGTAAGAAAGTGCTGCTACATGCTAATCTTGGTTGCCAATGTTTATCATTGCTTTCTGATTTTAGATCATGATCCTACAGGAACATGTCCAGTTGTTAAGATATTAGTTTAGAGGCTTTTAATGGGGATTTTTTTTCACAGTAGAAAGTGCTGCTATACTCTGTTACAGTCGTTCTTCTATCTGCAAGTACATTGCTACACGTAGCTACATGCTAACTTCAGTGAAACATGTAATCTTGGCTGCAGGTGTTTATGATTTCTCCCTGATTTCAAAACAACACATTCTTACAGCAACCTTGTCACGTATCAACATTTGGTCATGGACTATCCACATCAACTTAGGACATGCTAGTTACCCTGGGTGCATTTGTTGTTGACGTTCTGGGATGCCGTGTCAACTTCCTGTTACATGCATTGTGTCCATTTAAAATACACTTACATTTTCACAGGAAATGTACAGTTTGCATAGGGTCTCTTAACAAAACAAAAAAAAGGAACCACGTCAGTACAACATCATGAATTTATGTTTTTTTTCTTTCCACAACAAATGCACATGGTAATGTTTGGCCAACACATGCACACAGTTGGGTTTAGAAATAAATAACAGGGTTGGCTGTACATTCACACGGGAAGCAAATACCAGCCAACCGAGTAGAAGTCGGCGGACCCATCAGCAACCCCGCCCACCCACCCTTCTCTGACTTTTCACCCACTTATCTTACATTGTTGTCTGGTTGCATTTCCCCCAATGCCGTCACTCGTCCATACAGAACATGTGTGGTTGTAAAGAGTTTATTCTAGAAGCTTTTATTGAAGCCATTCCCTGGCTGCAGGTACACTGCTACGTGTAGCTACATGCTTATTTCTGGGAAACATGTAATCTTGGTTGCTGATATTGATAATCTCTCCCTGATTTTAGACCATATTCCTGCTGGAACATGTCCAGTTGTGAAGTCTAGGATTTAGAAGCTTTTATTATTTATTTATTATATATTCATTTTTTCTCAGGTAGAAAATGCTGCTATACTTTATTACAGTCATTCCCTGGCTGCAATGAAGGTGCAGAGACACTGAGTTATGAAAGACTGGAGGCTTAAAGAGGCAGGTGCTACAACGGAGCGTTTCCAACAGAAACAGTGAATACAGGTGTTCAAGCACAGACAGTTTGAGGAAAATAAAGTTGTGGGGTGTTTTTTTTTTACATTAAAGCATGTAAACATACAAAATACAAGCATGAACCTGAAAATGAGCATAACAGGTCCCCTTTAAATGATCTCTCTTGCACAACCAGAACTGGTTAAAAAAAAAAGTCTTGGTTTTGAGAAAGCGTAGCCTCCTGTGATGCTCGATGTATTGCAACACCTAGTCTTGTAATATTTGACCTCAGCCAGTAGGCAGAGAGCCACCCACAAGGTCCCGTTCCTCCATCCTCTGAAGCCACTCTCTGGTCTGGACTCCTACACACGCTTTCCCTGCCTCAATGGTGGCTTCATCATTAGAGGAGCCCTTGGTGATGTGAGCATACATGACTCACAGAGAGCCTCTGTTATGCTCCTCCGCCACCACTACCACCTCCACAGCTGGAACATTATCCACAATGCACACATTAACACATTTATGTGCTTGCAATTCACCGTCCAGGTACTCATGGTTCAATTACTTACGCATGAATAGGTCGTCCAGTGAGTAATTCTTTGCCCCACGTCAAAAAATGTCCTCGTCTGACAGCTGCAGAGATGAACAACTGGAACTATAGCTCATCAGAGCCTTGAAACTGGCGTCACTCTGCTGATGTTTAATGTAGGTAGATCAGCTATTAGCGCGTACTGACGCATCTGTGGAGGATTAACAAACTCATGTCATGTAAAACATCCATAAACATGCAACTGACTTCATCCAGGACTAAAAACTGAACTGACATTCACTCCTTTTTTTTCACAACTTCTGGACCTTTTAAGACTTATTTCAAAGGATCAGTATCTTCTGAAATGTGATGTTTAAAGTCCTAAAACACAACAAAAAGGCTATTATTTGGATTAAGAGGTTAAAACATCACCCACTTCTCATGAATAGAGAACTACTTAACAAAGAAATAATGTCAAATAAATTATGTTCAGCAATGTGTGTGACATCATATTCTGTTGAACTGTTGGTTTGATTGGCTGATTTTTTTAATTTTCAGATTTTGATTTGTCATTGTTGTAGGCCTGAGGTGATTATTGCATTCCACAACTGTAAATATGTGCAGTCTGTACATCTAATTAAAAAATGTTTTAATGTTGCAACTAAAATGTGCGTCATACATCTACGACATGGTACCTTCTTCTCTAAATTTTGCTGATCTTCAGTAGCGGTGGCTAGCCTGGGGTCTCTCTTGCAAGGCTAGCTATGGATTCCAAATCCAACAAAAGAAGAGTCTTGAAGGAAAATAGAGGATTTAGTAGAGTGTGGACAGATTCAATTGCTTTCACCACCAATGCTGCAAAGTTAAAGTACTAAATAGGTATAAATAGCCAACTATAGAGTAGCCATGTTGTGGTAAATCATATTAATGAATGCTCATTTAGACCTATTCATAATGCTGATGGGCTAATTTAGACTTTATAAGCTGTTACCTTTATTCAAACATGACTTGTGGCTCCAGAGATCTTTTCTTTCTTTTTTTGGCCAATAGTGGTTCTTTTAATAGTAAAGGTTGCTGACCCTTGACCTAACAGGATTCAGATTTTAATTTTTTGTGCCCAAAAGAGTAAAAGTCACTTCATAAAATACAGCCGAGAGAAACCAATGAGCGCAACTGCAAGTCCTTCTGCAGAGGATTCCACATATTAGGAGCTGCATACATAAATGTTCCCTTGCCAAACTCTGTAGGTACCCTCAGTACAGACAACAAAAACATGTTCTGTGAACAGAGAGCATCGACATTTTTTAATTTTTTGCTTAATGTAGGCCTACACTCATAAATATGTTGGAAGTAGGCCAATAATAGTCCTGTAAACAAGAGAATGCCAATGAAAAAGTCTACGAAATTTTAAAGAGATCCACCGCACCCAAGCAATTTGTGACAATTTCCATTGCAAGCTGAATATCTTGGGGTTGTGGACAGTCGATCGAACAAAAAGCAATCTGAATACGTCTTCATTTGTAACAGCTAAACTGTAAACTACCATAGTGAAAAGTCCAGTGGGTAAGGTGGTAGGTGTGTGCTGTTGGTGTCAGGTGTGTAGGATCTGGTGTCTTGAGGAGGTAGGAACACTCCCGCAAGTGGTGGGTGGGAGAAAAACGACAGGGTCTGACATGACAACAAAGGCGAGTGCATAAACAGGATGATTAATTAAATGCAGATCATTGTGGAAATGGGGTATCAGTTAGGACACATTGGGCTCTGGTTAATAGTGGTGAGAATGTGTCACTGTTTTCTCACATTTTATGAAGTATATAATAATAAAAAGGATTAAAAAATGAAAAATGGATGGATTAATGGATTATGAAAGCAGATGCAGCCTTATGCAAATACTAATAATAGCACTTCTCCTACCCATCTCACAGAAATAGACTCCTTATGAATACAATTAAGGACATTTTTGTAATTCTAAAATAAGATGAGCCTCCGTTTGGCACCTATTCTTACATCGTGATTGATTGCACAAAATTATCATAAACTCAAAAGGCTAATAGCCAATTTATCCGCTGGGTTGACAGGATGAGACCAGTTTTGGCTCCTCTCGGATATTGACTGACTAACTGTGGGTAATGGCTTCGACCCAGACCGATTGCAGTATTTTTGGAGATGAACTCCTCAAATATTGGCAATCGATGGTGTTATTAGTGTTACTGAAAGCTGAGATGTCATAAATCACCGGGTTCCTCCTCTACAACGAGGGCTCATTAGATATTGATGAGCCAAATTATATCTAAACTGCTTACCCAAGTCAAATGATACCAGTGACAGAGACGCACAGTCCTGTAGGATACAGCTCTACGGTCATTATCTAGAGCTGCAGACAGTACTGATTACAATTATTTGGACTCAGTGTCAATTACAGTCCTCCCAGACGTGAATTGTGACTTCTCTGCGCCCGATGTGCAAACACAGGAAAAAGGAGAGCCTTTCCCCCAAATGGTGAATCCTCCTCAGCTGCAGCTCGCTCCTCACATTGTTGTGATTAACTGCCGGAGCCCGATGACACCTCTCCCAATTAGGGAACCCCTTCAACCACATGTGCCGAGAGGAGCCTCGTTGCTTTGAGAAAACCCCTGTCAGATGATATACTATCTCTGGCATTTGGAAGACAAAACACATTTACTGATACACACACACATGGACACACTGCAGCCGTGAACGTACAGCATGTTTGTGTTTTTGTCCAAGTATAGGCCTGTGTGTGTGTGTGTGTGTGTGTGTGTCTTTCAATGTCGCTCTATATCTGTTTTGTGACTGAGCATGTGTTTAATCTGTCAGTTTTGTTTACTTCCTCCCAAGGGTCTGAACGCAACTTAAGGGACCCTCCTTCTCTATGCTATTAGGAAAATAACGGAAAGAGAAGAAAAGACAACAAAGGAAGAAAGTGAGGGAACAGAGAAGAAAGGAAAATAAAATGGCTGGAAGCTGAGGATGGAATTTTGCCCTCCACTTCAGATTTAACTTCAAAGTTCAAGAATAAGAGAAAATTTGTCTATAGACCACTTTGTACACCTTGCTAGTACCAACTCATTGTCATGTTCAAGAACCCAGTTTGAGATGATTTGAGCTTTGTGACATGGTGCGTTGTCCTGCTGGAAGTAGCCATCAGAAGATGGGTACACTGTGGTCATAAAGGGATGGACACGGTCAGCAACAACACTCAGGCAGGCTGTGGTGTTTAAACCATGCTCAGTTGGTACTAAGGGGCCCAAAGTGTGCCAAGAAAATATCCCCCACACCATTACACCACCAGCAGCACCAGCCTAAACCGTTGATACAAGGCAGGATGGATCCATGCTTTCATGTTGTTGTGAATGTGGCAGCAGAAATCCAGACTCATCAGACCAGGCCACATTTTTCCAATCTTCTATTGTCCAGTTTTGGTGAGCCTGTGTGAACTGTAGCCTCAGTTTCCTGTTGTTAGCTGACAGGAGTGGCACCTGGTGTGGTCTTCTGCTGCTGTAGCCCATCTGCTTCAAGCTTCAACATGTTGTTGGTTCAGAGATGGTCTTCTGCAGACCTTGGTTGTAACCAGTGGTTATTTGAGTTACTGTTGCCTTTCTATCATCTTGAACCAGTCTGACCATTCTCCTCTGACCTCTGGCATCAACAAGGCATTTTCGTAGTTTTATTTTACAATGTAACATGTTCAAAATAAATAAATAGAAAATAAAATATTAAATTACTAAGTGACAGCATAACATAAAACATTTTTAAACTTAATCTTTCTTGTCCTTATTTTTCTTCTTTTTTGTGTTATTATTTTATTATTATTAGTAGAACATTTTCTATAGATACACAATATGTTTCTTTACTTTTTCTTTCTTTTCTTTAATACTTAACTGAAGGCAAAATAAGATTACAAGGAAGTAATAAAATATAAAATAAAAAACAACAAATAAATGAAAAACAATGAAAACCTGAATTATTAAACATAGAAATAAATGAAACCGTTTCCAAATTTAAATCATCAAACAAGAAGAATATTGCTTCTTCCTCCATTTTGGATATGAAATTGATCATTTATGTTGCTCATTGAAAGTCTGTTATCTTTATGTTCACCGTTATTTATATATAGGCCTAGTTACATACGTATCTCTCTTCATATTGTATACAAAAAAAGAAGAAAGAAATAAAGTGTCTGCAATTCAGTCCCACTCCTCAATAACATTTTCTCATTTAGAGCTTTTACTTCACCCGCATGGAGAAGTAACGCTCGGCTCGGCCCCGCCCCCTAGCGGCGGGAGAGCTCAACGTCGTGACGTCCTGAGGCGATGACGTATTTCCTGTCATCGTTTTGCTTATTTCAAATATTTACAAACTGCTCCACTCAGCCTCAGTTTGTCTCCTCTGCAGCTTCTCTTTTTGTCTCCTCAGCTTGAACCATCACATCAAGGTAAATATGTGACACCAGCTGGACACAACGTGTCGCTGTATTATTGAAAAATCAAAATCTGGATTTAAATGTGATGTTTATTTTCGGAGACATCAGACACGTGCTGCAAGTCAACATGAAATACCCGCCAAATAGAATCAAAATGCTCCTTAACAGTGCTACTGCAAATGTTGATCTATCTATCTATCTATCTATCTATCTATCTATCTATCTATCTATCTATCTAAGGAAAACCATGCAATGTGATGAGAAGTCACCATCTCATTTTCCTCAGTGTCCACTTGGATCAATGGTTTGTACATTTGCAGTCTATTGCCTGTTGCCTCTGCATATATGTTTATTTTATTTATGTTTTCATTTACTTCCTCCACTTTCTCTGCCACTTATTTCCTCCCCAGGACCATCCACATCCACTTTTATCCCCTCAAAATGTTTGTGTTTGTTCAATATTTCAACAAAAACTGTTTACTGACCTTGAAGTGTCAGATGACAGACATTTCAAGCTGCACATAAACTCACCGCCTGTTCAGCCTGGTAGCTATAATTCGAAAAGAAAGAAAAGAATAAACTTGAAATAGTTTTTTTTCCCCTCCACAAATATTTACTGTATTGTTGTCTGACTTTGATTCTATTTAAAAGTCAGTGTTGTGAAGAGGGTCTGTGTGATTTCCACAGGGCAGGAGGGATGCGGAGGTGCAAAGCGAGCAGTCCGGAGATGAGAGGGTTGAGTTGTTGGTTAGGGTGAAAACATCCACACCCGAAATGTCAGTCGAGTTTTCTGCGTGTTTTTGTGAGGACAGTGAAGCTTGCATGTGAGTGACATACAGTAAAAGTTTAGCACCAGACATGTACTTGAAATGGAGCTCAGTAAATGAGTGTGATTAATTGAGGGCTCATCATCACAGTGATGATGAACATGAGGATGATTATGGCTCCGGCACTGAATCATCACAAAAGGACAAAGGCAGGTCCACTCAACTAATAATCCAATTTGTTTTTGATTTTAGGTGCAAAAATGGCCTCTTTGACTCACCGTCACCGCTCAGTCTTTCACCAGCGACTGCTGCAGCACAAACACAGATGCCGAGCACAAAGCCCAAGGCCAGGACGCTGGTGAGTCACAGTCATACCGGTGTGTGTGAATGAAGGCTAAGTGAACGCTCATTCAGTAAAAAAAAAAAAAAAAAGGCTTTCATTTGACGTCATCGGTCTTAATCACTCAATTATAGCAATTTCCAGAAGGTAACTGTGCTTTATCTTTTCACTGTGTCTGCCTCCAGGTAACATGCAGGCAGCTGAGTGATGGGAGCGAGGCGGCCTCTCTCAGGGACCAATGTGAGATCATTCACACGCTCTTAGTCATTCACTCTCAATCATTTATGCTGAAAATACATGAATCACACTGTGTGAGTGTGTGTGAGTGTGATGGTGTATTCATGGTGTTTCACAATACTCAAAAGATAACATGACACGAGGACAAGCAAGAAACTTTACTGTAAGTTGGAGGCCTCAGAGGGTGAGAAAATAAGTATGATATGAGCAAGCGAGTTCACACTGTGTGGACAAAAGTTTGTGGACGACCCTGTCCAAAGCCCTTTCCATCCAAGGTCAAGGATGATCTTTGAAACTCAACATGTGAAAAAACATGCGCAGACATGACACTAAAAGCAAAGGTCTGTTGGTAACTTTAATTAAAACAATTAAATAATTTTGTCATATTTGCTGAACCTGTCCCTATATTGAGACAGGAGTACATGAGACAAATGGCCTGTGGAAAAAAATCATATTCCATCTTCTCCTCGTAATGCTGCTGATGATATTTGCAAGAATCCACCGCACGTGAACGAAAACAACCAATCAGAGCCGAGGAGTCTCGAGCGTAGCTGTCAATCATATCAGTCACCGCCCGTGAACTGTCAAACTAGGCAGCGCTGATCAAATATGAATCAAGATCAAGATTCTGTTACTGTTTTGCCTATTTCTCGCCTCAGTCTCTCACCTCATATTTTAGTGTACCGTTTAGTTGTAAAATGAGAATGTTTATAACCTGGCCTCCATGTTGGAAACAGAACCACAGCACCTCTGTTTTAAAAGATAATTCTGTCAGCATGACCTTTGTTTAAGAAAATAGCTGTCCACATTAAGCCCAGTTCAGACCAAATCCTTCCCAAATGCTTACTGTTTCATGTCCACACAGATAAACAGCTACCAGAGTTTTTAAAAACATGCACCTTGGAACATTTTTTTTTAAATCTCTGCTTTCTTGACCTAAATCTCTGTTTGTGTGGAAACAGGAGGCCAAAACATTGAGGAAAATTTCCGTTTATAAGAATATCTGTCTCATTTAACAGCTAAACAGTACACTGAAATGTGTTTCTAAAACATTTGAGGTGAGAAACAGACGACACCGTAACAGTCTCTTGATTGATATTGGATCAGCGCTGCCTAGTTGCCTAGCACTACAAGGAGGAGGAGCATGATCATTTTTCATAGATTGTATGTCTCATTTACTACTGTGTGAATAAAGTGACAGTTTCAGCAAATATGACAAACGTTTTAAAGCTACTAACTAGCTTAGGCAGGTGCAGTTGCTTTAATTATGGACTACACATGCACAATGGCTGTAAATTAGCTTGTTAAAGATAAAGAATAAAATCTCAGTATAGATAAAACAGTGTAAACACAATGAACACACAGTAGGTATTATGCAGAATATTACATTTGGTTTGTTTTGACTGGGCATAAAGAAGACAGGTGTTTATGGCCGAAGGAGAACAGAGATGAGATTAAATCCACATTACAGAGGCACTGAATTAGTTCAGACGCTAGACGGTACAACCCTACCACACACACACCTCCACTCATGGGGAAGCACGGTGCGAGAAGAGTCGCAGCCTGAGAGTGAACATGAGTCAGCCTGGTAGTACAACTTATTACGAGTGGGCTCCACTACAGTGGGAGCTAAATGGATAACTCATAGAAAGGCTTTTTTTTTTTTCTTTCAGCCGAGGAGACTGTCTGGGTTACAAAATAGATGTATTGATTTATGTTATGCGAGGCCCTGCTTACTCTGGACCATGCTATTAAGATTTGGAATTTTTTCACCGAAGAGCAATTTAGGTTCAAATCATATCTTTTAGACTGTTGTGTTCAGTGAGGGCTCAGATTTCACATTATACAATTTAAAAAAAAAAGAAAAAAAGACGATGACAGAGGCAGAGTTATAAAATGAAATGTTGAGAGTGCATGGATCTGGACACTGTTATGGCTCCAACTGACAATTATTTTCATTTTTAATTAATCTATGAAAAATGTCTATAAAATGTCAGAAAAAAGGAAAACAAGCATGAGAGAGTCCAAAGTGACAGCTTCAAATTGCTTGTTTTGTCTAAACCAACAATCCCAAAGCAAAAGAATGTTCACTTTGTAATGGAAAAAGCAGCAAATCCTCACATTGAAGAGGCTTAAACTAGAGTGTGTTTGAGCATTTTTGTTGATAAATGTCTTAAATTATGATTTTATTGATTATCAGTTTCACCAATTAAATATGTTCAAGTCTGTTTACTTTATTTCCCTCAGCTCCTCTGCCATTGCTTGTACTCAGAGGGACTGCAAGTGTGACTAGCACAGACCCCAGGGGGATCCCTTCCATTCGCGCATCCATCACGGTTGGTTTTACAACAAATGCACCAGATTGCTGCTTTGTTTCTTTTTTCTCCCTTCTCCTCCCACTAATGATCTGTCTTATGTGCTACTGTCTACATGACAAAACGTTATTTTCTAGAGAAGTTGACAACTACACCTTTAAAGGAATACTTGACCCGCAAAATGATCTTTTCTATATCAGTTAGTCACCCCGTGTTATGTTGAATTCTTGAAAAAATCTTATAATACTAATGCAGTAGAATCCAAGTCTCATTTATCCAGTCGTATGCTCAGTACTTTCCAAACACATACATTTTCACTAAAATGTTACTACTCAACACACCTCCACATGAGTAGTGCATCTGAGCATGCATTTGAACTCTGCTTGTACACCCCATCATTGAGTAGACTTGAGAAGTACTGAACATACAACCAGATAAATGAGACTTGGATTATACTGCATGAATTATGTGAGAGTTTGTAAACTGATGTTTTGACATAGTTTTGCTGTTGTTAAATGCAGAGCCATTTAACTCCAATTTGTCAAAATTTTACTCTGTTTTTGGATTCTTCGTTCATTGTGGAGGCTTGTGAGAAAAACGTGTTGTTCACTAATTCAGCCTAACATGGGGTGATTAACTGATTGGAAATCATAAGCTTGGTTCATCTCTTAACACTTTGTGACTTCCTCAACTGGTTTGTGGCTCCTACTGAAGATATAAATGCTAGATAATTTATATTCTAAAAAAAAAAAAAAAAAAGTGTCCTCTGTAGCAGTCGGATATATTGCATGTTTTAGAGACTATTTTCAGCAGAGGATAAATACACATTCACTGTCCTTGAGAATATTTCAGGCATCAGGATGGTGACTGTGGCATTGACCCAAAATAAACTACAGTGGCAGTGTTCATCGTCATGAGGGAGGGTGCTGTCCTCTGCAACAGAATGACTCAGTGATGTGTTTTTTGGCAACAATGGAGCTCTATGGCACAGATGCATCAGACCACACAGGCAGTACTTGTTAGGAGGAGCAGTTCATTGTTGGTTTTGTCTTTTCATGGGATTAGCTGACAGTCATAAACATACAGGATATTTGCAGACCTCCCAATCCTTTGCAGCAAATTGAAATTGTAGTTGATGGATATGACCACAAGATGGAGGTGTTGATCTGTGGAAGCAGTTAATTTTAAACTTGTTCATAATGCCACAAGCAAACACCTTAATCTGTTTCTTGCCGGGCTGCTCAACAGCATTATTATTAATTATCACTTTGTAGTTATATTACTGTTCACAAACAATTAATTGATGGTTAATAATGTTTACTAACTATTTTGGTATTTTAACAGTTTATTTTCGCAAATATCATAATATTTTATATACTATAGGCCTATTACATAAATGGGCAAGATATTTGTAACACTTCGTTAAGGGTTCTTGATTTGTTTGTAAACTGCCTATAAACATAATTTTGTTGGCCATTATAAAGTTTCAATGTCTGTAGGTGCACTATTATACTTACAATTTGCACCTTTTCAATACCCATACAAATAATATTTATACATGATTCACAAATCAGTTATTACCATTATAAAATACTAAACATAGTATATAAAAAGTTATAATGTTTGCAAAAATAAGATGTTAAATTACTATAAATGACAACATTACTGATAATAACAAAACATTATTAATTTTCTATTGATTGTTTTTTTGTTGACAGTGAAATAACTTTTAATTTAAGTTCAATTAACTATCAATGACCATATAATGATTATGGCTATTAGAAAGTGTTACCTGCGTTTCTTTAGGACAACAATGGTGTGCATCACAGATATCTTTGCCTACAGGTGGAGGAGAGGAAACAACAGATAAAGAGGGAGAGAGGCAGCAATGCTGTTGACGAGCAAAAGGTTAGTGACTTTATAATGAGAGGGATGCACTTTCATTAATAAATAATTAATGAATAAACTTTATTTATAGAGCACTTTTCATACAAGGGAGGCAGCTCAAAGTGCTTTACATTAAAGATGCAACACAAAAGCAAAAAGACAGTGGATGATAAACAAAATATTAAAGTGAAGGAAAAAAGTACAGAGACCAGTAAGGATAGTAAAAAATAATATAAAATCATAATGAAAAAGATTTACATCAATTAAAAGTCACACTTTTAGCTGTCGTTTGAAAATATTTACTGAGCTAGCATATTTTATAGCTTTTCAAAGGGTAGTCCATCATTCTGGTGCATAGTAATAGTATGTATTTGAAAACTCAGCAGTTGAAGATCTGATCGCTCATGAGGGATTATAAAATGACAGAGAGTCTGCAATGTAAGCCAGTCCCAAACCATTAAGAGCTTAAAATCTAGTCTAAAAGATACTGGGAGCCACTGGAATGTAGCTGAAAGTGGGGTAATATGCTTCTTTGTTCTGGTTAAGCAGCACATTTCTGAATAAGTCAAATTGTTCACGATAAGACTGATGGTAGATTACTTATATGTTTACTAATGGTGTCACAATTCTCCCACCGTCCGCAGCACAATGAGACCATGCAGCACTCCGTCTGGGGGATGCCAGGAAGTGGCGCCCCAAACTGTCACCTGGGCACAGTGAAACGGACCAAAAGCCTCCACGCCGCCGGGATTTTACCCCAGGAGCAGGTAAACAATGCACCGTTTATCACCCTGAGCATTGTTCCATGCAACAAAAGCCCAGTGTACTCAGAAGGTCTCCTGATCGCGCCGGTTTTGACAGGAGTGAAAGTGAAAGAGTCTGCAGCCACGCAAATCTGTAACAAGTGAGGATTGTTGTGCTGTAAGACACAGTGTCGCCTCTGTGGTTATTTTAAATACAAGCGGCAACACACTGTCCGCAATGACAAGACAAAAATACGCGTACAGTAAAAATCCACTTGACATTATTTCTTTACTTTTGTCCCGTTGAGACTTGAGCCTCCTGCAGAGTTTTGCTGCTCCAAAATGTTTTTGTAGGTAAAACTCCAGTCTGACCTCCTCTCCACACATCGCACTCATCTCGTAGCAGCTGAAACTCAAACCTCTGTCTGTGGTTCTTAACAGTAGGAGCTGGTCAGACTCTAAACAAGCTGTGTTTGAGGTCTAAACATGAGTCTGGGTCCTGGGCCAGCATCACGTTACAGCCCCATTTCTCCAGCCGGTGTTTCTGAATGCTGTCTTTGTTTCCAGATCCGTGATAAAGGCTTCAGTGGGACCCCCTTCCGCTGCCTGTGAAATGAAGACCACAACATGCCCGATCTGAGACCACTGAGCACTACGGAGCCGCCAGGCAAATACTACTCTCTGACTTTTATCTTCACGGGATGATAGTTTTGCAGCCATCAAGAGTTTGGGGCTTTTTCAGCAGCAAATTGTGATGGTGACAAAAAAAAATGCTGAATGTAAATAAAATGCATGTGTTTCTGCATGAACAGGTGACTGCAACAGTAACATTTCCCTCTTTACATACCAAGAAGGGGCTTGTGGCCCTTATCAGTTCTTCTCAAGGTGGATTTAAGTCTGAAGTCAAGTTTTTATAAAGGGGCACTTTAGTTCATAAAGCTGGGGGACTCACAAAAAATAGATTTGAATTATAATGTCAAAATCAATGCAGAAGAAGAGTCTAACACATCCTGACGTTTAGGCCCTGTGTACGATGCACAAAAACATTAAAAACAGATATTTTTCCCCGTTATTTAAAGAAATCGTTTCGTCCACATGACCTTTTTTTTTTTACGAAATCTCTCTGTCCACACTAAAGCACAAACCCGACTTTAAATGCTCGCCAGTGTTAGCTGTCTTCAGCAGTCTGCCCTCGTCACATAGGTAGTTAAGAGTACAGGCTAACGTTACCTTCTCCAAAACACCAACTGGAGATCTCATCGCTGCTTTGGTCATGTGAAAGTTTTGCAGCAATACAAATTTTAACTCCAGGGTATTCATTAGACCAAGCAGTGCTAACACAACGCACCAAAACAGATGGAAATATCTCTTTATAAACATATCTTTATATGTTTAAACAGGGCTTTATGCTGTGTTCACACCACCAGCAACACAGCAACAGCGTGTCCAGCTACATTATCGTTGAATTGCCACTGAGGTGTCACCCAAGCGCTCACTAACGTACTTATAGTGTCACATGCTTGTGTGTGTCTCCTAAAGGCCACACAGCACCTCGACTGAAGGTTATCTGAAGTTTATCTTTGGTCAAAAACAATATATGCTTTTGATCATCATCTGAGTCCCATTTTAACATCACATTTTGCCGCCTTATTGCATCATTGTTGCGCCGCAATACACAGGGAGCTAGCATAGCATCAGCTATGTTTGCCAAATAACACAGAACCACAGCTAGAAACACAGACATATGATTGGTTGTCAGGTGTGTGTAGCTTTGTGTCGCTATCTTCCATTAAAAATGACTTCCAGCCTGTTACTGTGTCGCTTGTAGTGTGAACACAGCATTAGTCTCTAATTTGGCTCAAGAGCCAAACACACTGGATACTACAGTTCCCATAATGCAACAGTCTAGCAGCAGTCAAGTCCAAGTTAAGTATTAAAGGAATAGTTTGATATTTTGGTGAGATAAGAGGATAGATCCCAGTCTCATGTAAAGTAAATTGGGAGCTGGAGCTGGCACCAAGTTAGCTTAGTGAAGCATGAAGCCTGGAAACAGCTAGCTGGCTCTGCCTACGCTAAGCTAACTGGCTGGTGCTGGCTCCAGCCACATATTTAGGGTATAAATCTTCTCATTTAAAGGCTTATTTATGCTCAACAATAGAAATGTATATGGATACGTATGAAGCCTGCCATCATGTCATTCATACTTCTGCATGTTTTCTGAAAGCTCACTGTATGGATACGGATGAAACAGAGCAGTACCGCCTGACATCATGGGGACAGTGAAGTGTCGCTCAAACGACACCCGACTGTCTTAACGGAAAGAATCACCAAGATATGAAAATAATTCTCCATCCACTTGTTTTGATGTATTTAATGGCCTCACAAACCACGGCCATCTACAACACTGCCTCTGTTTTTTTAGGTGGCTTAAAAACTAAGTCATTGAGGCAGCGTTTGCTCAATGCCATTTGATTTTATGTAGGTGACACAAGGATTTCCTACGCCAAAGTTACTGTAAGTGAACATAGTGAGTGATTCGATCCATAAATAAGCCTTTGCTCTCAGCAAGACAGCACATATGTTTGGTTCCCAGAAAAGTCAAACTGTTCCTTTAAGTCCTGGGAATCAAATCACAAACCCTTTAACTACAGGACAAGTTTACCACAGCTGAGCTGCATGACTGAGAACAGAAGCTGAATTCAGACCTTTACCAATGAATGAGAAGTTAAAGTTTGATCAAACACACGACACAAACAATGCAAAGAACTAGTGTAATTGTTAATGTCTGATTCTGATTTGATTGCTGGAAAGTTTAAGCTTGCCAGGTTTACGTCAGCCTACACAGGTCAGTGAAAATGTTGTCGTCCCACAGATTTAAACCCTACTGATGAGCTGAATGGTGTTACTCTCATTGGTAGTATGTACTGTGACAAACAGCGACACAGTTTGAATAACTAACTGAGATACTTTAAATTATCTGTTGAGAAGGTCCCTGATTGATCCTCCAGGTAATTTCCATGTAATTATATGGTGAAGGGAGATGAATCAGCCCCCTCTAATTGCACGGCTTTGTTAGCAAGCTCTTAATTGGCACAGTTAACTCAGACACTGCATGTATTTAGTTTTCATAGGCTAAAGGGCTTTTATTGTGGAGGGCAGCAGCAGCTCTCCTCCTTGGTGGGTGGGTAATTGTCATGTAGGGACAGTCATAAGGGACAGTGAAATACCAATGGTTAGACTGCAAGGTTGGTAATTATACTGTGGAAAGTAAACTCGTACTTTTGGGGTCATCGTTGTCTCATGCAAACATTGTGCACTAAAGAAGAGAAACTGTTCAACAAGTTAGAACTTTCTCAGTGCTTTCACCAATTTGTGAATGAGTATTACAACTGCACAATATGTATTTTATTTCTTCCTTTTTCCGTATTCCGGTGTTTCTCAAATGGTAAATGGGAGTGCACATACCCCTGGAGTTCTGCAGGGGTTATGGATTTTATTTTTATTTTTTTGAAAGGTTAATATAAATGATATCAGTCATGCATAATTCCTAAATTAATTATATGACTAAATTTTTAGTGCAACTTTTTAGAAAGCCAGAGTTAAATGCAACTACAATGCCAGTTTAAGTGTTAATGCATGATGACAAACATGATTTTGCCATGAATGTAATGATGAATTGTAAAGATTTGAAATGTAGCATTTAACACTAAAGTTGCCAGCATTCCAACACCTGCAAGAACTGCCAGGAAGATGTCAGTTTCACACCCTCTGGCAGCAGCACAGCGTCTCTCCCTCTCCTCTCTCGCTGCGGGGCACAAGAGTCAGTGTCATTAAGTGATTTTGTCATAAATCTTTGACACTGTAAAACAAAGTGAAACTTGTGGCTCAAAAAACCCCCAATATATGTGAATGTGCAGTATGGTAGCATCAGCCTGTCACAGGTTACAGGGTGATGATTAGAGGAGAAATGGCAGCATAAAGGTCCAGGTGGAAAAAAAACAACTCAATCATTTAGAATTTTGCTGAAAGAGAAGGAAATCATCTGTTGATTTATATATATAGATCCCAGGGTACATTTTTTGTATTTGAGAGCTATTTAAACGTGTAATTTGTGGTAGATTTTATTATTTGGAACTATTAATGTTATGCACAGAATGTGAGTCTCTGAGTATCTGTTGTTGTTTAACAAACTAAAGAAATGCCAGTTATATACAGTAAATTACTTTTTACTGAATATTTAAAGGCAAATTGTTAACATTTAAAACTATAGCACTATGTTGTCAAGAATATTGTTATCGTAAAAAAATACCCCTGAAATATTGTGATATTATTTCAGGGCCATATCGCTTACCCCTAGTTCAAACTACTTTGTAAAAAAAAAAAATCTGATTAACAATGTGCAGTATATGTGATCTGAAATTATAACAAAATATAATAATAAAAAAAAGCCACATGCCAGCGAAAGAAGTTTATCGTAAAACTGCAAACTTGTTCACAGGTCATACATAATTTTTTTTTTTTTTTTAAAAAAGGGAAAATGCAGTTATGTTGCAGTCTTAGTAGGTTGAATTATAGTAGGGAAGCAATGGTAAAATGAAAATAGAAAATGATTTATTTCCATTTATTGCCCTAAATTATTTGTAGTTTAAATAGTTAACCCCACAAAATGGCAAAAATAAATTAATAAAATAATATAAAAAATAATTTAACTACTAGAGTCATGCAGTAATAATGTAGTTAAACTACCAACATGACTACTGCTGCTTTAAGTACATTGCCACAGACATGTAGCTCTCGAGTGCACCATGTGATGGCACAGTCAGTGGTTGTGGATGTAAATGGTTAACCCGACGGTGCAGCGGGTCCGTGGTGACGTCACACGCTGGTTTCTGCTGCTTTGGGCCGCTGCCTGTATCTCAGGAGGAGGACAAGTGTCTTAAACTACTCTACGACTTTACTCCTAACAGATCACCCGCTACAGCCGGAAAAACATCCTGAAAATGGGCAACTGTCAAGTAGGTACCATGGTCTGAGAGTGTGTGCGCTACAGACGCGCTGGTTATAGAAAGAGAAAGTCTTGTAACAGTCAGCCGTCTGGGCTTCTGCTCCAAGAGCGATAGAGTGTCGGGTTGACGAATAGGATCGAGATTTTATTCCAGGATAAACGTTAGATTTTGTGATTGACATCCAATAAGATGCTATATTTGGTGCTGATTCTGCATCATGGATCCAACACTGCAGCGCCTCCATTCGCCGTCAATCTGCGCACATCATACAAATCGCACTTAATCTCCTCTTATTCCACCTTAAATTTAGTGTAATGATGTCATATTAATAATATTTGGTGTTTCTTTAAATGTAAACGTCGCGAATGACACCGTGTGACAGACAGTGGTGTCTGGGTTTACGCAGAGGAAAGGGCCACTCCCCTGCGGAATGCATCACAGCCCCGTTAGATGTGTGCGTGTGTAGATGAATGAGTGGGGCTCTGTGTGTGTAATGTTAGGTAAGAGGCCATGGGTGCAGAGATGGGGGAGGGTGCCCAGTAGTTTGTGTCAGATCTCTGTCTTTTTAGTGCATTTATGCTCATTAGGGTTCTAACCCCGAAGGGGTAGAACCCTTCTAAAATTGTACCGGTTTATTATTATTATTATTATTATTATTATTTTTTGTTGTCTGCCGCTTGAGCCTAAATTGCCGTGAGCTGGAATAAGCCAGAAAGCTGAAACTTGGCCACATCATTGGAAATGATGTGCATCAACTTTTATTAAAGTATGAGCCAAGTTGGCCAGATGGTGGCGCTGTAATTAAGGCCTAAAAATGACTTTTTGGGAAGGCCACGCCCCTCACCCCATAAGTCCGATTGACTTGAAACTTGACACACAGGTCCAGCTCAATGTGCTCTACAAAAAAGCCTCAAGAACCCCTAAGCTCCGCCTAACTAGATTTTTTGCTAATTTGCATAATTTGAAAAACAGTAAAATGAATAGAAAACTGGAATATTTATTGCTATCAACACCAAACGTGGTATGAGGCATCGGGGGTTAGAGCCGCTGATTGCTATTACAAATGAGCAAGATCGGACGAAAAACATGGCCGCCACGGACCAATGAATTTTTGCTGTAGGCGGAGCTTAGAATTGATTGGCCATAACGCCCACACCCTTTGACCTATCATCACCAAACTTGGTGGGTAGGTCCACAATGAGACGTGGAAGCTGCCTGCCAAAGCATTTTGAGCTCAGCCTATAGGGGGCGCTATAAATGCCACACATCTGTATCTCAAAGACCATTGGATGGAATTTCACCAAACTTGGTATGCATGCTCTAGGGGTGGCTATTAACTAGAATCTTGAGTGCCATGTTGATACGTGAAAGTGGGCGTGGCCTATATCTTTTTATTAATTTATGAGCAGCTGGAAGAACCTACGGACATGAAACTTGGTACATGGACTATAAATGACATCCAAATACTGCTCAAAAAATTTGGTCCCGATCGGCCACATGGGGGCGCTATAACATAGAGTGTAAAGTTTGAAAGGCTCTGCCTGCCCCACCACAAGTGCTATCGACTTGAAATTTTACACACACATTCTCCTGATAGTCCTCTACAAAAAAGCCTCTTGCACCATGAACGCTGCCCTTACAGAATTTTTGCTAATTTGCATAATGTTAAAAACAGTAAAATGAATAGGCTATTGGAATATTTATTGCTATCAACACCAAACTTGGTGTGAGGCATCGGGGGACTGAGCCGCTCATTTCTATTACAAATGAGCAAGATCGGACGAAAAACATGGCCGCCACAGACCAATGAATCTTTGCTGTGGGCGGGACTTAGACAATATGGGCTGTCAAACCTTAACCGTTTTTCCGATCGGCACAAAACTCGGTAAGTGTCATCGGAAGGGGACCAAGAACACACGCAAAAAAGAATTTTCAGATTGGCACATAGGGGGTGGCCGAAACAGGTTAGAACCCGCTGATTGCCGCTTGCGGCTATATTTTATTTTGTTGTTTTAACTCACTGCAAATTCAGAAAAAAGCTTTTAATATCTAACAGCACCTTTATTTTAATGTTTAATTATAAAGTAAGCTCTAAAAACATATTTCTAAGTGCTTTACAATACAGAAAGCATCTAATTTCATAGTCAAATAATTCAAATTGGTTGTCCAGCAAAAAACAAAATGATTACACTTTTTTTTTTTTTGTTATACTGTGAAATTTACTGCAAATTCTTCAAGTTACAGGACAGAAAAGTGGCACTGAACGCCTCTTTATTACTGGGGATGATATATAGTTTTTTAGAATTGCCTCCGACACCCTTGTTGGCCTCTGGACCGCACTTCAGTTACTGCCCGTCATTCATGCAGCCCCCACCAAGTTTGTTTAAAGACTTCTGGCCCCGAATTCCTCAACCAAAGCATTGTGTCCTCAACTCCCCCTCCCCCATCCGCCAGCTGCTCCTGCATCGCTGACTTACTTCCACAGCAATCAGTTTGATATAATAAGGTTATTATAGGATGCTGTTTTTAGCCTTTTGTTTCATCTACATAATCTTTTATTCTCGCAGCCCACAATCGTGCCCTATGAGGATTTTGATGTCGTGGCTGACATCAAGGCCATCCGCAAAGCCTGCAAAGGGTTTGGTGAGTTAGAAACATACTGAATGAAATTCTGGTTACTTGCATATTACATAGTTTTATCACTGTACTGCATCTGTTTTTGTTTTCTTCCCTACAGGAACTGATGAGCAGGCCATCATTGACATCCTGGCAAACCGCAGCTCAGATCAGCGACAGCAAATTAAACAGGCCTATTTTGACAAGTATGATGATGTGAGTGTCGTTCAGTAATACAAGCATTTTAATTATTGCTCTAATTTGAAATAGATTCTGCCCCGTTCAATCACCAATCCCTGATTAAATCTGTCTCCCTGTGGTAGGAGTTGGTGGATGTGTTGAAGAGCGAGCTGTCGGGGAACTTTGAGAACGCCATCCTCGCCATGCTGGACCCGCCTGTTATCTTCGCTGTGAAGGAGCTGAGGAAAGCCATGAAGGGAGCGGGCACTGATGAAGACGTCCTAGTGGAGATTCTCTGCACCGCCACCAACGCTGTCAGTCACAAATTAAAAAACATCAAATGAAATTATTAGTGCAGTGCGTAGGATTTAGAGGGATATGGAATAATATATAATAAGTATGTTGGAAATTTGAAAGCATTACCTGTAACACTTATTTCCAAAGTGGTCCTCGGTGGAATCAGCAAACAATACAATAAACAACAGAGTCATAATTGCAAACAAACAAATTATACACCTTTATGTGACAGGTCAGCTTTAGTGTGATTGGGGGGGGGAGTCGATAATTCGACTCACAGTAAAAAACCCTCTGAGCTCAAGTTATCAGACAAAACAAGTGAGCACATAGCACTGGGCTAGCAGCCTGTCTCAGACATGCCAGACAGCATTGGAGAAACACAGAATTTTAATGTTAAACTGTTTTATTCAGTGTTTTTATCGGTTTAAATAACTGCGCCTGTTTGTTTTGGAGAGGAGGAGACTTCTGTGGATAATTCGGCTCATGATAAAAACCTCCTGAACTTCTGAATAAGAAAAAATGTGAGCACACATTAGCAGGTGGGCTAGCAGACCGTCTGCCATGTGCCAAACAGCACTGTAGAAACACTGATTTGTAATGTGAAACTGCTTTATTCAGTGTTTTTACCAGTTTAAATCACCTAGTCTGTTTGTTTGGAGAGGAAGAGACCTCTGTGGATAATTCGGCTTACGGTAAAAACCTCCTGAATGTCTGTATCTTAAGTTATCAGGGAAAACATGTGAGCACACATTAGCAGGTGCATTGGAGAAACACATAGTTTTAATGTTAAGCTGTTTTATTCAGTGTTTTTTATCAGTTTAATTTACCCGGTCTGTTTGTTTTGGAGAGGAGGAGACTTTTGTGGATAATTCAGCTCATGATAAAAACCTCCTGAACTTCTGGATAAAAAAAAAACAAACGACCGTCTGGGATGTGACAGACAGCATTGTAGAAACACTGATTTGTAATGTGTAACTGCTTTATTCAGTTTAAATCACCTGGTCCATTTGTTTTTGAGAGGAAGAGACCTCTGTGGATAATTCTGCTCTGAGTTAAAACCCTCTAAACGTCTGGTTCTTAAATTATCAGAGAAAAAAGGTGAGCACAGAGGGGGCAGGTGGGGGGACAGCAGCTTATTTGAACCATGCTGAACAGCTTTTGAGAAATACTGATTTGTAACATGAAACTGCTTTATTCAGTGTTTTTACTGGTTCAAATCACAGAGTTCATTTGTTTTGGAGAGGAAGAGACCTCTGCGGATAATTCAGCTGCCAGTAAAAACCCACTGAAGGGATTCTAACAGGGAGTTTGCACTTGGCACGGGAGAGAAGTTTCAGTTGGTTGCAATCTATCCTACATGCTGCTCCTTTAAGAGTGAACACATCAACAGTCTGTGTGCCATTTCAGATGCTTTTAACATTGGTATTAAAACAATTAAATGAGTTCAATTGGTTTTGATGTACAATATTATAACTTCTTATTCATTGCGTCCCACAGGACATCGCCTTGTTCAAGGAATGCTACTTTCAAGGTAAGCCTTTTGCAAACTTTATTGTTCAACATCAACCCATTCATATTGTTGTCATTAGGCTGTTGATAAATCATGCTGTGCAGTTGTTAAACCTTTCACCCCACTATGTTATGAATGTCACAATTTCCCTTCCTGGTATTTTGAACCCTGGAGGAAATGGCTGGGGGTGACTCATTTGGATGCGTAACATGCTGTGCTATTCCTGTCCCTTTAACCAGCTAATGTACAGTCACGCTGTGTTTAGTCAAGGTCCATCCTGCTGTAACTTCCTGTCCACTATGATACCAGTGTTGATAGCTGATTACATACCAACATCTTCTTTAACAAATTTTACCAGGGACATTTGCAGTGTGTGAAAGGGATGCTGTAATTCCTCCAAATATATCCCAAATATAACAGTATCTCACTGTCACTCTCTATACAAGATTTTTGTTTAAGAAGTTAATAATTAATTGAGTGAAGGAGTGACTGGGTCAGAGATACTGGAGGTGCCTGTGCTTGCAACATGCTGGTTAGCTTATCAGGTTGGTAGCTGGTTGTTTTCAGCTACTGTTGCATGCTGGTAGCTGTGCTGCCTGCTAGGGTGAGATAGCTTTGGAGGGATTTTGGTTAGCAAGCATGTTTCTTAGCTGATGTTATAGACACAAGTGCGTGTGTTGTTCACTCAGCTCAGACCCAGCCCAAGTCTTTCACTTCTGTGAATCACGTTTTCTTGTCACTGTACTAATGTATTTTACAGTACCTTTGGTTTTGTTCAAAGGGATGACATTTTTTTTTTTAATTTGTTATCACAATTAATTGAATTGTGCAGAACATTCTCAGCTATCTAAAAGTATTAAAATCTGATGTCACTGTCTGAGAATCAAAATCTGAAAGATGCTTTCTAGACTCAAAATTCTCAGTGATACAGGCAGGAAGCCATCATCGAAAAGGCCAAGATAGCAACTGGTGGTTCCATTAAAGGGGAAGTATGCCCATTTTTGAAATGTATACATGTTATTCACATGGCCTCTGACAGTCTAAAGATATTGGTAAACATGAGCAACTCTCTTCCAAATCTAAGAACTAGCATGCTGAAACTCAAATTTGTGATGTCATCTGGTAAAAAGACTGAAGCTAGGACAATAAATTGAGAAAGATGTTCTAGATCGATGGTTCCCAACTGGTGGGTGGCAGCCCAAAAGTGGGTCACAGGTCTATTCTGAATGGACCGCAAGTGACACTGTAATTTAAAGTACTGTGAATACTTGACAGAGACAGCAAACTA
This sequence comes from Epinephelus awoara, assembly GCA_035609425.1. Taxonomy (NCBI): domain Eukaryota; kingdom Metazoa; phylum Chordata; class Actinopteri; order Perciformes; family Serranidae; genus Epinephelus; species Epinephelus awoara. The sequence goes on along the minus strand of CM069314.1, from coordinate 23,345,335 downwards.
GCTGGACAACATGGCCAAATGCTGACTATATTAAACTGTGTGGACCTTGAACTATAATGACTATGGAGAAATCTGGACCCCATAGCTAGACCAGTTCAGAACATCTAGATGACACTGAGAGCACTCAGGGGGAAAGTTCTGAGTATATGGGTACATTTTCTGTTTCACAACTGAGAACACTACAGTAGACCAAGTCACTGTAACGTCTGCTAACAACCATCACTTCCTGGTAGACATCTGGCAAATTATTTCAATGTAGAGCTATGTGAAGTCGGTCATTTTCAGACGTAACTGTAATGCCTCAAGATATACAGTTAAACATGGTCGTCAGACCTACCTGACGTTCATTTTGTGCACTGTGTTGCTTTGCTATCATCTTTGATACACCAAATCTACCAGCAGAAGCTAAGCAATGTACCGCTGTGGACGGTGGCCACATCAAAACGTATTTCAGCCACCTAAAAAAAAAACACTTAAAAATAATCTATAGTTTTAAATGTACATTATATTTGGAAATTTTATACTGCTCCTGTGTGCTACAAAGTAAAATTAGTGTTTTTGTCAATGGAGTCTGGTGGCCTTGAGATAAAGCCCTGAGTTTCCTGTCAAAAAGGGGGCCTTTTTTCGGTGGCTAGAAACTAATTAATTGAGGCATTGTTCGCCAAGCGCCATTTGATTTAATATAAGTATGAAGGGATTTACTCAGAAGATATTGTAATCAAACACTGTGATTGTGAAGGCTGGTTAAGGGAACGGTGGTACACCAAAACGTGTGTCTGATGGTACAAGACTATCAAGGGGTGGATTTCCCCTTTAAATATCGAGACGTAATATAAATAGTGTGACTTGTGGTTGTATTTGACCCTTTTTTTGTTTACATTTCAGTGCATGAGCGTGATCTTGAGGCAGATATTGAGGGAGACACAAGCGGGGACGTAAGGAACCTCCTCATGGCTCTATTGGAAGTAAGTGGCCCTGAGTTTCTACTCCATTCCTGTAACTGAATTCCTCCGTCTGCTGTGGGACTGAAATTGAACTCGCTCTCCCTGTGCCCAATCATTCCCTACACACACACACTCACACACACACACACACTGGCCACAATCCAGACACCCTCTCATTAGTAAAACGGAGGCCAGATACAGTTGCTTCAGTCAGACTTAAAGGGCTCACGACACAGCAAAAGTCACCTTACTCTTCGTCCTGCAGGGCAACAGAGATGAGAGTTACGAGGTGGATGAGGCTCTGGCTGAAGAAGATGCTACCAGCCTGTTCGAGGTACACTTTCTGTAATGTTACATTCATAATAACTCCATTGCGGACTCATTACTCGTGAACAATATTAATATTTTCTGTGTCTGATGCAGGCTGGTGAGGGTTGTTTTGGGACGGATGAGTCCACTTTCAGCTACATCCTGGCCTCCAGGAATTACCTGCAGCTACAGGCCACCTTCAAGATATATGAGCAGGTAGGTTTTGGTGTCACACTGTCCATAGATAGTTGCAGTGATATTACATATCAGTATATATGACCTGACATTTCATCTTCAGCTAGCATGTGAATTGATCAGGGCTGATGTCTTACATTACCCTTGAGAACTGCTGTTGGTACTCATGTATGTGCAGACAGACTTGACTATGCTTCCTAGGGTTTGGAAGCTGATTTCCGCCAATGAGATGGGGAAAAAAAGATCCTGTAGTCATTATAATGAGAAACTTTCTCAAAATAATGAGAATCTTTCTCAAAATAATGACACTCTTATCCCAAAATAATGACTCAAAATAACAAGTGGCTTTCCTCAGAATAATGAAACAGTATCCCAAAGTAATGAGTTAGTGCCTCAAAATAATTGTTGCAATACCAACCTGCACTTTCTACCAGTTAGTTCGCAACCTGTTCCAACCTGAAACTGTGGAATCTATAATAACCATGCACTGTTCAAATAATTTGGTTAGGCAGCACATTTAAAGTGATCATTTAGGGACATTTAATTCATGTGAAACTAAGATATTATATTTAAAACGGCAGTCAGAGGATTGCAACATTAATTAAATTATTATTATTATCATTTTATTTTAATGTTTTATAGTATTTTTTGTTTATTTTATTTAATCTTACGTATCCTTTAACAACTTTGATCTGACCTGTATGTTAGTTTGTTCGCCCAAAAATAAACCCGGAAATAAAATATATCACCTGCAGATTTTTTTTTTTTTTTTTTTTTGCGATTTATATTACAAGCAAATCCATTTTTTGCTCTCATGGGACACAGATTGGATTCTTTCAGAGCAGTATGGATACAGTAATTGAATTCTGTTTCAATTACATTGGCCACTTTCATATCCTGAAATGAGTCATTTATGATCACTGGCCATGCAACCGCTGTGAGAATGGTCATATGGGATTTCATGTGTGTTTTTCCTATACAGCCGTGTTTTTCTTAATTTCAAGTCATACTTCACTGTGCAGCCACAGTGGAGTACCATACAGTGTCGAAATGTCCATTGAAAATATAGAACGCTGAGAGCACAGCTCACCTTTATTGTGGGGCAGCAAAATATGGAAATGTTGGGTTGTCATCAGTCGTCAGGGGTTTGCTGCAGTTGGAGACATTACTGCTACCTGGTTGGAAGCGGTCTGGCGTGCTTTTAGTCGACTCCAGAGATGGTCCATCTCTGGCGCTGCTCAGAATGTTAAAACTGACAGGAAACACAAATTGGCACGGCATGATTTGGTCCTCAGATCTGAACTGGTGTCACCTGACAGCAATAAATAAATAAATAAATAATGAGAAACATCCTGAAAATAATGGCTATCTTTAGTTTCTCATTATTTTTAGGCGCTTACTCATAACTTTGAGATACTAAGTCATTATTTTCAGAAAGCCTGAGATACAAGTCATTTTGGGATATGGAACTCTTTATTTTTGGGATAAGTAAGTCATTATTTTGGTCAAGTTTCTCATTATTTTGAGAAAGTTTACAGGATCTTTTTTTTCATCACACAAGCAGAAATGGGCTTCCATACTCCTTTAAAATGTCCCAAACATTTACAATTATAGGATTAGGAGGGCAGTGTCGACCAGGAAAATGAAACGTTACCACTTTAAGGTCATTGCCAGTGCTTAGATTGAACATGTCATTTTCTCTCCATAGCTCTCTGGAACTGAAATCCTGGATGCCATTGAGAATGAGACTTCTGGGACACTGAAGAAATGCTACAAAGCCCTTGGTTAGTATGAAATACAAAGAGCTGAATATGAAATACAGTATACTCAGTTTACGACTTCAAGTCAGGCCTGTAATCATTTAATTGTCTAAGAAAGATGACGCATAAAGAATAAGCCAGGTGATTACTAATATTTGGTTACATGAAAACCAGCACAGAATTACATGGGTAGAATATAATAACTGTGTGTGTTTGTGTGTGTGTGTGTGTGTGTGTGTGTGTGTGTGTGTGTGTGTGTGTATAGACAGAGCCACAGGATAAGCATAGTGTTGAATAAACAGACTGTATTGGGGTAAACAGCAGTAGAATTTAATGAATGCTTCTCTCTCCTCCCCTCAGTGAGAGTTGCTAAGAACCCTCAGCTCTACTTTGCCAGACGTCTGCACGATGCAATGAAGGGAGCAGGCACTGACGAGGACACCCTCATTCGCATTATTGTGGTTCGCTCTGAGGTAATTGCACTAAAACATCAACAGGTGGAGCTAAATATTGAAAGTTGGTGTTGTTTATTGTGGGATAAGTAAGGTAATGCTTAGTAGCATTGAGGAAACCAAAATGCCTGTGTTTTCTGTGACAGATGTTAGTGTAAGATGCTGACCTCTCATTCTTATGAAGAATGCCTTGTGGGATTTTATTTTTTTTTCAAATTTGGCACAAACTTTCACTTTGTCTCAACAATGAACTGATTTGATTTGGTAGTCAAAAGTCAAGGTCACTGTGACCTTGCATTCATCTCATTTTTGTTAATGTAAGAACATTTTTAAGGAATTTCTTCAAATCTGATGATTTGAACGTCCACTTGGACATAAGAATGAACTGCTTAGCATTTGGTGGTCGAAGGTCAAACATCAAGGTCACTGTGACCCCACAAAACATGTTTTGGGCCAGAAATGAAGAATTCATACACTTATTATGAGAAAACTCCACACAAAATAATGAAGTGATGACATTTTATATGCAAAAGGTCAAAGGTCAGCTTCAATGTGAAATCAAAATATTCTGCACAGACACTTTTCTGGCCGTTACTGAATGTCATATCTCAGGAACTGAAGGGGAGACTTTTTGTCACATACTGAATTGGTGACACTAATCTTGGGTGTCCACCTTGAACTGTGCTGATTGTATTTTTGCTAACGTGTAGTCTCAATAACATTTTTAAGGAATTTCTTCAAATCTGATGATTTTGCAGTTAAAGGTCAATTTCACTTTGACCTTGCGTTCATCTTATTCTCATGAACGCAATATCTCAAAAAGGCCCTAAAAGAGTTTCCTCAGATTTGGCACAAACGTCCACTTGGACATAAGAATGAACTGCTTAGCATTTGGTGGTCGAAGGCCATACTTTAACTGCAACTTGAGTGGTTCCTGGAGGCATACAACCAAAAAGCCATAATTCTATTTCTTTGTCCTGCTCTCAACAGTATGATTTGGAGACCATTAAAGACATGTACCTGGAGAAGTACGACGTTTCTCTGAAGGAAGCCCTGAAGGACGAGTGCGGCGGTGACTTCAAACGTCTCCTCCTGGCGATCTGCCACTGAAAGTCTGGGAGTTAGGCAGGGCGGACGTGGACGGCAGAGGCAGAGACAGCGGAGTATATTTATACTGAGGGCACTGCTGTTTTCTGTCTAACACACTAATACTACACAGTCTCTCCATGTGACATTATGTAGGGAGCAGGAGGGTGGAAGTGATAGAATAATTAACTTGGCTCGACTTGTCCAAACTCTGTGAATTTAGGTGGCTCTCTTTTTAAACTTTTTCCACAGATGTTAATTATGAAATTGAACTGGAGTTACTCATTTGTGTCTGTCAATTACTGCCCATTTCGTAGTCATCTTTTAGCTCTAGTTCCGAATATCTTTACCAGCATTTACACAGTGATATGTTTCGTCTTCATCACTGTAAACAAGCACCAAGATTTATACATTTCCAAGAGCCGACTGTAGTCACACTGATGCGATTACAGTGTGATTTGATCAGGTGGTGTGATGCTTGACAAGATAATCACATTGTAAACATAAAACATGTTTGTACACTGGCAAAAAAAAAAGTATTTCTGCTGCATTTCCTGTAATGAAACACTAGTGTTACATAATCACAGCTGTACAAGTATTACACTGTTAGAGATCAAATAATTCTGTATTCATGTTTGATTTTGGTTCTATAGCTTTCACCCTCCATGCCTGTAAAGCTCAGTGACTGATCACTGCTGTTACTAATGCAATCACTCCATGTGGCTTGAAGTTTGTGCTAAGACTGAAGAAATGTGAACGTTTGTCATGAAGGAATATTAGATGGGATTATGAAGGTTATGCAATGTTATGTGAATGGATTTTATGAATTTTATGAATATATATTTCATCAGTTGCCTATTGAAAGAAACTATATATTGATTTTCAGTATGTTTTTATCCTTTACTACAACTAGAAAAACTTGACAAATCCAAATACACCTCACCTTGTTATATATTTTTTTGTATTTTGCAACTAACACAGTAGAGTGTTTAATATATATCATTTAGTTTACTGTTTTAGGTAGGCCAGAGGGTATAAGAGAAGAAACCTTTAACATCTAGACGGTCTGATGTCATTTGTGCGTCTCTATAAGGCAGCTGAGATTTGATAAAAAGTACCACTATTGTAAAGATTTTGCAACAAGCTGGGTAGATACTCAAGTGAGATAGATATAGCATCAACCAGGGCATCAACTGGAGCTGTAGGACTAGTGTTTGTCTCTCTATAGCCAAAGGGTTTTAGTTAAACTGCAAATAAAGTTCCCTGTAGTGTCAGCACATCTGGTGTTATTTATTTATTTCATTAGTTTCGGTATACGTAGATCTGGAATTGGCAAAAAGGGCATTTTAAAATAAAATTATAAAAAAGTTGGGGTTCAGTGTCTAGAGAGTTACATGAGAGTTTTATCTTTTATTTAGATCAGCTGCCACAGAATTGTTTATGCATAATGATACAGTTGTCATGGCAACCTTTCAGGTCAATATGATTATTATGACAGCCGTATAAAAAATGCAGTAGCTGTCCAACGTATGCTCCAAAAACAAAGTGAAGACTGTAGAAGTGAATGATGTTTCTATCCCTCCTATGAAGGGACGCGCCCCCTCAATCCTGTCACCGCTGCCTTGGTGCATTCAGGTACTGTCGGAAAAATGCAAATTTCTATTGATCAAGCCAGGAAGATTGGGAAAGAATAACGGGAAACCTGATATTTTAAAGCACATGGTGATAATTAGTTGGTTTGTGCTTCGTTGAAAAAAATCCCCAAACTCCCAAACCAAGCTTGAGTGATTTTTTTTTAATTTTTATTGCATGGTGTCTCTTGTGTAGGGAACCAAAAGCACAACTGGGGAGCTGAGACGTCACGGCTGTGATGATGATAAGGCTATAGTGCCCGTTTGCGTCAATGTAGCCAGTGTGATAGTTGGTTAATTATTTTGACTTAGTATCTCATTATTTTGAGTTATTAGATCTTATTTTTTCCATCAAATGGGCTTCCATAGCATTTAGAGCATACATTTACTTATACAATATGTTTTTGTGTGTTTGGAACATAATTAGATTCTGAACGGGTTAAGTAAGAGTTTAAATACAGGATTCATGCTTGTAACATAATATTTACCATGTGGGGTTGCTCCTTATAGGTGAAAATCTTCTTCCACCAGTTTCATATCGACATAAAAAGTACGACTTTCCGTCGAGTCCCTGAAGGCATCGTAGTGTTTCAGAGGCGTCAGTGCGCTGCTCTCTGGCGCCGCCCCTCACTCAGACATGCATGTTGTGCTCTAGTCGCGCATTTTTCACTCGTCTCTGTTTATATTTAGGAAAAACGGGGCATTTTTAAACGAGTTGAGACTCAAGCTTTCAGCGACACAAACACAGGAACATCTCCCGCACCGGCTCTATCCGCTGGACTCCCTTGAAGGTACGTTGTTCAGTGTGTTTCATTGGCTTTGTTGCTCCTTTTCCCTCTTTTTGCTGGTAATTACAGTCATTAGCATCCATCTTGGTGGAAGCTAATTAAAACCACTGCAAGGAGAAATGGTTGTTCCTTTTGCCTACCAAACATTACACCTTTGTGTGTTTTATGAGGTTTATAACTTATGTCATGTCCAGTATGCTTTTTAAAAATCCTTTGCAATTAAAACACCTTTAGTGTAAGGATACAGTTAATGGGCCTGCTGACTTCAACGTTGAATTATGGCACTTTATGAGTATTTTGACCCCATGTCCTGTCACTGAAAAATGTAAAATGCCTTTATATTCTGTGGTAGTCCACTTCCGTGAGAGTAATTCCCATGTTAACACATTGTGTCAGGTGTTCAGATGTTTCACTGCAGCATGGTGTGTTTAGGTGCTGCAGCTTGCACTTGTTTAAGAAAGAAGGAGTCCATCATTATCTCCATGGAGACGTGAAGTAAAACAGTGATGTTACTTCCTGCAACAAAAACAAGAGGATAAACTACTGTACTTTGGTATTGCATCCAGGTATCATGCACCTGAATGCATCACCTCTAGCAGATATTCTGCAGCCAATATTAACCATATTTGGTAACAACAAATAGTATGGCTACAAAAAATGTAAATAATGAATAACACGATTTCTTCTAATGAATCCATTATTCATTTTAGTCCCCAGACAGCGCTGTTCATTTTGATGCTGCTCTTTGGTCCAGGCAGCTGCATACCCAAAGGAAGGCAGCTGCCTGGAGGAGAAGAGGCTCCAAAACAACACTCTCTTCTGCCGTCTGCATAGAAGGGGGGACTTTGCAGCTACAATCTGACTATGTTTGATATCTACTGCTGGCAAAAAATTTTGTTAAACCTTTCCTATTTGTGGTAAATAGGGCTGTAACCGACAGAATTATGTCAGTCGAATCAGATTCGGTCGTTATACAAATATTCGATAATGTGTTTTTCTTTTTCTTTTCTTTTTGACTCAAGCTCAGCGGGACATTCAGTGCGACAGTAGCATTCATGTAATATAGTAAACAAACTAATGGACGAATCTGAAATATGCAACATTGTATGCCAACACCAGATATCAAATGAAAGCCAAAGACTGTGTTGTATTAAGTATCTGTAGGCTGTAAATTCACCAATGCCAAGCAGATAAGAGAAGATAATGTTATCTTTGAGCCTTATGGTGGAAACTTTCTCCTCCTCTGTATCGCTGCATCACATCCACGGCTGTCTGTAATGAAGAGGAGCATGACAGTCAAGAGCGCTCGCTCCACAGCAAAATCTGGGATCAAAACATCCCCAGAAGTACACTGCACAGCACACTGACTAGCAAAAAACCCCCCCAAAACCTCAGATCTCCGGCTTTCAAAGGGCAGCCCTTATTGTTAGCACCGTTCGCTTGTTTACTATATTATTTGAGTTTCCCTGTCACAATGAATGTCCCCGCTGAAACCAGCCAAATCTAATCTGACATAATAGTCTGGTACAGCCCTAGTTTACAAGTAACAATCAGATGTAAAGGTCCAGTGTGTAAGATGAAAGGGGGATTTGGTGGCATCTGGTGGTGAGGCTTATAGATTGCAACCAGCTGAAACTTCTCCAGGTTAGAATTCCTTCAGTTTTCATTAGGGCTGGACGATAAATCATTTTTATCGATTAATTCGAATTTGTAGTTTAGGTTGATTTGTTTTAATGAAAATCGAGTTTAAAGTCCGCCACCGACGCTCCCCGCTGGGCTCCCGTAGTTCAGAGTGGGATCATCCCTCACCCCCCGTGCGCTTGATACACAAACATCATGGCAGCAGGCGGGGAAGACCTCGTTCCCAAGAAAGGGAACGAGTTCGGTTTTGTTGATGTAGCACTTTTCTCCTTATGAAAGTAACACGGCCATTATTCGACTAATGAGAATTTGGTCGGACGAGAGCATAGCAACCAAATAATCGACTAGTCGACCAGGAGACTACAGCCCTAGTGTTAAGTGTCAATCACAGAGTGCATGTCTCTACATGCTGTAACTCCTTGATACAGAAACAGCTGTTTGGTTTGTGTAAGTTATACTGAGGATACCATCAGAGATATTTACGTTTGTTGCCTATGTTTGGCATTGACCTTATAATATTGTAGCTTAAATGAGGCATGAGTCTAGACCAGTGATGGCTATGTAAGAGGTGAGCATGCTGCCATCTGCCATTTTCTTGAGAGGGTGAACCTGTTTTCTAGAGAGGTTTGGCTCATTGAGACATCCTAGCCAAATAAATTTGAATTGACCTTGACTTAAATCACTGAAAAAAAAGATATCACGTAATTCTGATTCACATGTACAGTAGAGGAACATATTAATGTATAGGAAAACGGAAATTCTAAATCAAAAGGGGAAAACAACATTTCTGTAGATAAAGTAAAAATTTGAAAGCTGTTTCTAAAATAATTAAAATGTAAGTGCAAAAAACGTATGTGTGGTTCCCTGCTTATTCTTAATTAATGCATAACTAATGCATGATTCATCATGTTCTGATGAATGTATTAATGGTTCATACATCATGAACTCATGAGGCTCAGTAATGATTAATTAATGACTCGGCCACTATCGGTTGTGTGCCATTATTAAGTTATTCAGTACAAAGGTACGGACGGATTGTTTGTTTGTCAGTCATTAATAGAAAAGTTCACCACATTAACTGAAGGTCCACAAACTTTGATGATGTCATGGAGAGCTAATGCCGAACACAGTTCATGAAGATTACAATATTCAACATGTTAATTTAATAACAGAAGAACATGACTGTGCTGGACATAATTTCTGTTATAGTGATAAAAAGATCCATCATTGCATTGACTAGTGTAGTGATCTTGTATTCAGATTTGCATCAGTCAGTTGATGTTAATCGCATGCGTTTCTCATAACTCACTGTCATGTGCATAAATTCATGCCTTTTGTCATGCAGAAATTCATATACGAATTAATGCAAAAACGTAACCTACTTAAAACTTTAACTAGAGCTTTTGTTATCGAAAACGTTTCAATTTTTGTGTTTATTTTTGCAAATAAGTAGCACACTGTAAGTTCTGGTTGACCCCTGCAGTTTTAACAAAATATGTATTTTAATTGAATTCTCAGAAGATAAGAGATATCAGCTGATAGTTGTTTCACTGTTAATTGTTGTACTACAGTATTTCAAAGATCTGAATACTTCCTCCATTTGTCATTTGTCTGTCACTGCATGTATTTGTACAGTATTATTACACTAGGACTGTACCTGAGTCAGAATTATGTCAGTCAAATCAGATTTGGCTGTTCAACATGAATATTCTGTTTTTTCCCCCAACATTAAGTTTTAAAGTTTGATCGGAGCTCAGCAGGATGTTCAGTGTGACTGCAGCATTTACGTAATAGCGTGAGCAAGCTAACAGCGCTGACAATGGATCAGAAATGTGCAACAAGTATTTTTATCTGACACTAGACATCAAACAAAAGATGAAAGTTTCTGACTTTCAAGGGGCAGCCTAGGGCTCGGCGATATGGCCTAAAAAAAAAAAATCTCAGATTTTTCATAACAAATCCGATTCACGATTTAAATCGATTTTCCCCCTCTACTTAAAATCAATCAATCAATTTTCCCCCTCTACTTAAAATAAATTTTCAGAAAATATTTGCGGCCTGTTAGCACGTACCTGGGCTCCAAAACTTCTAGCATGTGAATAAACCCCGGCTTTTCCACGGTAAATATGGACACCATGTCTCTTGCATGATACATTGCAAGTGCATCCATGATCGCTTTCCACCGGGCCTCTTTCTCATCATACAGCAGTGTTTCCCCTACCATTATATTGCCCACACAGTCTATGGAGCGAAGCCTGTGTTGCGTTCAGGAGTTGTCACGTAAATAACAAATTCAAGCACTTGAACAGGGATACTTTCGTAGGGAGCAACACCTCTCCCACTCAGCAGCATGCTTCTGTTTGAAGTGCTGCAGTAAATTGGTAGTACTGCTACCTTGGGAAGCAACAGCCTTCAAACACACTTTGCAGCGGGGTGCTGTTTGTTCTGTGTTTGACGCCACAAAATGGAAAACTTCTTCGCTCGCTGCCATGATGTTTGTGTATCAAGCGCGCGGGGGAGAGGGATGGGCTCACTCTGAGCTACGGGAGCCCAGTGGGGAGCGTTGGTGGCGGAACTCGATTTTCATTATAACAAATCGACCTAAACTACAAATTCGAATAAATCGATAGAATCGATGTATCGCCCAGCCCTAGGGCAGCCCTATATTATACATATACTTCAAATAGTATAAACCTAATGTGTAGTTAAAAAGCCACAAATTTAAAATAGTGTATAGTTTGTCATTACAGTGATATAGTTCAGGTTTTAGTCTTGACAGATTTTTATAAACCCACACAATATTTGTCAAAAACATAAAATACAGTAAATTGTAGGCTAGTTCAGTGAGACTACCCAGAATGTAATTTGATGCAAAAGGGGCGCAAAGTATAAGCTCTGAATTCTGACATTGCCTTTCTTTAGGATATTAAATCGTTAATGAATCAGTATCTGTCTGTTACAGGACCCATATAACTCCCCTCTGCTACTCTCCCAGGTTTGAAGAGATGTCGTCTGTGTGGCAGCAGGAGCCGTCGGGTTATTCCCCCTGTGTAGAGATTGACTCCAGCTCTGTGAGGTGCAAAGACAGGCTCACCTCTCCGGTCTGGCTGAAGCAGGAACAAGACGACCTCCGGATCATCAAGTGGGAGAACTTTCAAACGGGCACTTCAGCTGATGCTGTTCAGGACAACACACCCAGCAGTGCCATGTCTGGTGAGAGCACTTTCATTCTCTGTGTGCTGCTTTTCTGCAGCAGTATGCCATTGTTGGATAGAGCCTCTGTGCTGCCAGGGGGAAGATGTGTGTGGAGCATCCATGTTTTCATTCACATTAATGTAAACTGTAAATGCAACTTGACTGGTTTGCAGAGGCATACAATCATAAAGCAGTAATTTTAGTTTCATTATGCAAGTCAACATTATGAGCTTAAGAACTTTTACATTGCATGAATCAGCCTAGCAGCTCACAGACTTTACCTCCTTAACCAATAACATGGGTTGTTTATACTTTTTTCTTACTCACTGTTGGTTTAAGCCACTGCATCTCCCGACAGAACAGCACGGTTGAATTTTAGCCTGTATGCACGGTTCTTTTTCAGCCTGATATTGTTTAAACAGAGCAGCTAATGTTGCCATAGCAAGAGCAAGTGGAGTGACATACCCGTCCAAGTTTGTTGTCGTTCCTGGGTATTTCAGTGGCATTGTTTGCATATGACATGCTTTGTCTGTTGACCCGCCTTTACCCTGAAATTGAAAGTATGTCCACACTGCTGATTTATTCCCGAGAGGGGAGTAAATATCGTAATTGTCTTTCTTTTGGCTGCTTGTAGTTATTTGCCTGGTGCCACTGCTTGACAGTGACACAGACAAGTCATGGGAATTTCAAAATAAAGGGGTTGATATGGATAGATATCTTAATTGCATCAACGATATTGGCTCACCAATGAATGATTCATCTAGACTGATGCATCGTTGAACCCCCACCAGCTACCAAAACAAAGAACAGAGAAGCTCAGATTACAACACGCACGGAAGGAGCTTGACTTAATTTTCTGCTCAGTACGCCATATCTCCACTGTATCTTTACATAGCAAATAGTGGTTGCTGATATATATTTGTTCTGAATGTCATGTATTGCACCTTCAAAATTGCAAGATAGGGTATTTGCAGTGGTGTAATGGAGGGTATATGCAGGTATATGGGGTATACTCACCTCTTTTTCTGGCTGCTTCCTCCTCGGTAACCTACCCATCTACCTAGTAGTGCAGTCACCCTGTCAGCTAACACCACACCACTGGGGCATTTGGCCTTGGCAGACGTCTGCGCTTTTCAAGTGCCCTTCTAGTTGTAAATTAATACCTACTTTAAAGCAACACAGTGGAGTTTTTGAGTCCTCAAAATATATATACAAGATCCTTGTGATGGTACATCAACTCACAATTGGTTGGATGACACCTCTGTCATTTCGGGGTCCGGGTAGGAACCCGGACACAAAAAAAGACTACAGAATTTGGCTGCTTTACGGCATATGTCATATCCCCCTCCTCTCTTTAGAGTAGCGTAGCCGAACCGAGGTGAAATAAGTTAGACGTGGTTGTCATGGCTGAAGCCACAAAGAAAAGGAAGAAGGTGAAGGTGTTGTCCGAGGAGATGAAGAAAAGAAAACGGGAGAGTGATAAAACAAGAGCTCAAGCAAGGATTAATATTGGCCCGGCTTTCACATGCTGGCGAGTGCTGTAAGAGAAGGAGGGATGCCTGACTGATGGTGACCTTGTGCTGTTACTGCTGTCCCTCCTATACTGTGGAGACTCACTGTCTGCAGGTCGGCTGCCTCAGGTACATTTGAAGATAAAGTGTTAGCCTACATACAGACAGCTTTCATTTTAGTTTGTCTTTCACAGTAAGACAAGCGCGATGTGCTTGTGTCGACCACGATCAGAAATCATAATAGCGGTGAATGAGAGACTGTGGATAGAGCAGATTGAAATATGGCTTTCTACATGCTGATCACATCCATTGATAAAGTATTGGCTTGGCTGGCAGAGGTTTTATCGCACTTACTTACAGTAACAAGCGTAGCTGTCGTCAACTAGAGTAATCTTGAAGTTATATTCCCCTCATCTGCACCACGGCCTCTCTGCTGTTGTCTGACTTCACTCTGTTGAGTTTGTGTGTGTGTGTGTGTGTGTGTGTGTGCGCGCGCGCGCTGTGAGGAGGTCAGCCCTGACATGCAGAGAGCAACTCATTTCTGAGTTTCGAAAATGAATAAATGAATATAAATAAATAAAGCAGTCATCCTAATCATGTATGTACAAAATGCTATAGAGACAGAATCTGATCATAATCTGAAAGCCACGCCCCCAAAGGGGAAACAAGACCGGCTTTCCCCTTGCACTTTCCCCTCCGTTTCCAGCCTGTTGAGTTTTTCTTAAGTCTAAATGCTGAAAAGTTGCTGTGTGGTGGGCTGCACGGCCAATAAAAACCCAGAACTGAGCTTTTATCAGCTGCCGAGCAGAAAAACAGAACCTTGTAGGAGACAAAAGTGGATACAGGCAATAAAACGTGAGGCTTCAACAGGGTAGAAATTGTGGGATCCTGACACTCGGTATGCCTATGTGTGCCGCAAACACTTTCTCAAACCCTCCAAATGTATTTTTTACAGTAACAGTTAACTGTATTTATGCATGTTAACCTAAAGCACTGACAATATGAATGCAACTTCTGTTATAATTGTGCCCAGCGCTCCGCGATTCAAGCGCTCCATTCCAGTGGTCCGCTCTAGCACCTCTATCAATCAGCATGTAGAGGCATGTCTCAAAACAACAAGGTGTGCCGGTAGTAGAAGCAGGCTGATGGCTGCTGAGCATGCCGAAATGCTCATCTTCTTAAAAAAGAATCTCCACATCATGTTTTTTTCCAAAATGAGCAAGGTAAGGAGAAGGGACACTGAGGTAGACTGGCAATATTAAGCTTATCAATATACCGTTTCCTCTCTGGTAGGCATAGCATGCTAAAATAATCCTTTGCCATCTTATTATTAGCTAATTATTAGCTAGCTATAGCTAATAATTTTAGCTAGCTAGCTAGCAGTTCAGTCGTGAAGACTTGAATGCGCCGCTGCTCAGTGTTAATTTTGTCAACTAAAACTTAAACGACAACTTTTTGTTGACGACCCTTTATTCTGTGACTAATTTGTGACGAGAATGTAAATTTAGTACCGACAACAAAAACTAAAACAAAATCTCTGTTCATTACGAAGTGACGAGTAAAAACGTGACGAAAAAGCTGACGTTGGCCGGCCGGACAGTCTGGATTACAGCCATCCTCAATGCCTTGATTGTTTTCCTTTTTAACCAATTAATTATCTTAACTCAAATTTAAGCTCTCAGTCTATCTTTCTGACTGGATGACCTCCCCCCGCCCTCCGCGCGGTTAGCAGTGCACATCCAGTTTTGCCACACAGAAGCCTTGGCTCCACAGCAGGAAGCCGGGAACGACGCCTGTAAAACTCTGTTAAAGTACACCAAAGCATACATTTTCGTTTCCAAATATTTATTTGAAAACAAAACCATTCATACGGTCATATGAATATGAATAAAAAAACATTTTGTTAATAATTAAAAACAAATGTAATCTCAACAGTGACCGTGCCAGCCGGTGGGACCGCGGCTGAGCGGCACCCAATGTTCATTCATTCAATCGTGTGTGTGTGTGTGTGTGTGTGTGTGTGTTAGTGTGTCAGAGAGGAGGAATATCAATAAAAAAAGTTTCCACTAATTATTTCGCTGTTTATTTCTTTTATTCTTAAGTTTTTTTTATTAAAATATGCAATTTAGCCACCAATATTATAGACCAAAAGTTAATGTAATTTATTATGGTAGAATGTATTTAGCAAATCACAACTTTCAACTGGAGACACAGCACAGCATGCAAAAAAAGCCAACAAATAGTGTTAATTAATTGACTTTGGAGAGGTTGTCAGTCCTATTCTATAGTTTTTAATATTTTTTATTTTATCATAACTTCTCGGAAATTACTCAAAAATGCATTTTTTGTGTGCTTCTGAGCACACGGGCAGCATAAACAATGAAGTTACTATGACCGTTGCGGCCCTTGGAGGGGCACTGTAATCCTGGCGGTCCTAACAAACACTGAATTAAAATGGGCATATGATTAAATGTGTTGGCTAGGTTTTGATGGCCTTGTAAGAAAATACTACATTAAAATGGGCATAACAGGTAAGTCTTAAGAGGATTGGAGCTTTATTCTTGCAGGTTGTAAGTCATTTGCTGTACAAATATACAGAAAATAAACAAGAACCTGTGAAGGACATGATTATGTATTGCACTTTTTCTAACAAGCCTTAGACATTCATTTTTATTATCAGAGCAATATGGTACATTCTTAGTTTAAATGACTAAACACACAGTTAAAGGTATGCTTACAATGGAGTTTTACTACCATGACAAACATCCTTTTGCAAAATCTGTTACAGTATAACAAAACTGTCAAATTACGTCAAAAGACAAAAATGAGACTAAAACCAAAACCGATTTCCACTGACTAAATTTTAACTAAAACAAAACAAAGCTAAACTAAAAGACTAAAATGTGACTTTAACTAAATCCAGTCTTTGTTGAGTGACTAAGACTAAAATGAAATTAAAAATACTTGTCAAAATTAACTCTGCGGCTGCGGAGGCAGAATGATAGCAAACGAGCAAAAAAGCACAGGGGAACTCGGGCCTCGTTTCCCCTTTGGGGGCGTGGCTTTCAGATTATGACGCGTTGCGCTCTGTCTCTATAAGGCTACTCTATCTGTTCTGAAGACATGATGATCAAGCATTACAAGGCTAGCTTCAGGAAGTTCACTGGTATCGTTGGCTTGTCAACAAATGCACGTGCAGAAAGATTTTTGTGGTAGTTGTAACAGACAATACCGTTTTTCGTCTGTAGGGGGACCCCGTGAGGTAAAAAGCACAATCCTCCATTGTGTTGCTTTAAGACGTCACTTTGGATTGAGGTCATTTCTGATGGGTATTCTACAGTAACTTAAAAAAAAGTCTTATCTTCCATCTCAAGTGATATTGTTGTTGGATTCCAAATATTAATTTGACTGATGCTAGCAGATATAAGAAGCATTCATATTTCATGTTAAACATAAATATCACTCAGGTCCGTATGTGTATCTACACAGCAGTCAACACCTTTCACACTGACAAGTATTTAATGAATAATCTGTTAGATTTAATGTCTTTACACACAAAATAAGTAATACAGTGCACGTGTGTAAGATAATGTAATGACAGACAAAGGCCAGTTTGAGGCCATAAGATAAGATAAGCCTTCATGGATCCAAAGAGCAATTCAGGTGTTGCAGCACAAAAAACAGAAATTAATTCAAATGAATAAACAAGTAAAAACAAAAAACAAAAATAGTATAAATCAAATAAGAATATCAACTAGTATAGAAGTAGAAGTACAATTTAAAGTGAGTTAGGAATTATAGAAGGCACAAGCACTGTTTCTTATCAGTGTTGGGTGGCTTGTTTTCTGAGAACATTACTTGTACTTGTAGAATCCCTCTCCTGTCTTTCTGCCAAATTTGCCCTCTGCAACCATCTTGTTGAGCAGTTCACACGGGCTAAAGACTGAGAGGTCAGGATTCGCAGCATGAAGACCTAGATGTGCAATAACAAAAATGAATAGGGTTTTACATTTAATTTATAAGTTCATTTGAATTATCTTTGTTTCTCCTTCCTTGCAGCAGCCTCATGTTATCACACACTGAAAAATTATTCATATCCTTTGGTGGAGGAAGTATTGAGATCCTTTACTTAAGCAAAAGTACTAATACCACACTGTAAACTCAATACTTCCAAAATACTTTTACAAGTTATGGTCCTGAATTGAAATGTTACAACTGATTGATTTTATTTATTTTTTGTTTTTTTGTAAATATGTCTGTCTCATATATGTCGGTGTCTGCTGTGAAACTGAACTAGCTCACCACAATAGCACCTTAGCAGGAAGCTTCCTGTCCACAAAGCAGACCCAACAGAAGCTGACAATGTTAGCTTCCCTCCGGGCTGCAAGCGTCTGAAGCTCCCCGCATTTGCCAGTAAAAGTCCGCAGGATGCCGGCAAACCTGGGACCCTTGCCAGCAGATGACATGCAGCAAAGGGCCCCAGGTTGGACTTTAACAAACTGACTACAGCATTTTATTTTCTGTTTCTTTTCTTGAGCAAAGCTGAGCTAACTTAGGGACATAACCAAAGAAAATAAAATGCTGCAGTCAATTGTGAAAGCCTGAGCTTCATTTATGTTATTATCATGATGGCCTCACACACACGCAAGAACATGCACCTACAGTGCTCACCTTACAGCGATGCATAAAACACTCCAAAAGGCTAAATGTCAGGTGATGTAAGTATCAGTTTGAGCCTAATTATTGTTCTAATTAAACCAATAATGATGTAGATTTTTCTAAAAAGGAAACCAATTAGATGTTCATGTAAGAGTCCTGTGTTATTTTCTCTTTTGTATATTTACTATTGCTCTGTGATCTATGTGATTACTGGTTGGTAACATCTATTTTTATGTCTCCACACCAGTGACAGCTGTGGCCTGAGGCATTATATTTTCAGGTTGTCCGTCCGTCCCATCCTTGTGAACATGATATCTCACAAACACCTCAATGAATTTTTTTCCAAAACTGGAAGAAATATCGACTTGGACTCAGTGATAAACTGATGGGATTTTGGTGGTCAGATGTCAAGGTCAGTGTGACTGTGCATCTGTCTTATTCCTGTGAGCACATTATCTCAAGGGCTTACGACTATATAGCTTACTCCACAGCATATAACATAAATGGTTGATGATAAAGTGTGCTGCTGTTAGCTAGCTAGCAAGATCAGGTAACATATTTAACAGAATTAATCCAGTAAATAAACTGATTGCTTCTCTCCAAAAGCAAATACATATGTATTTGAACAATGCTTTCGCGTTCACCACGGTAGTCAGCTAACATTTTACAAGTTTTACATTTTACAATTTGTTTGTGGTTCCGTCTTCGCTGGGCAACATGGCAACCATTCAGAGTAAATATTGTCAATGTAGTACACTTAACTTTAGGACCGTTATTTGTGCGCCATCCGGGTATTCATAGTGCACTGTATTTTGCAGTACTTTTCATCGTGAACGTACTTATGCACTCAAAATATCAAGTGTAAGTACAGAAGTATCCGATTTGAGACGCAGTGATTTGATAGTGCAGATTACAAAAAGGTGGTAGAGATAGAGAGAGAGAATAGCGATAGTTGGCCTCTTTTTTCTCTGAAATCTTCCATTCCACTCTGCTGATTTATTCCTGAGTATATAATGTTATTCTCATCATCTTTCTCTTGGCTGCTTGTCATCATCTGCTTGGCCCTGTTTGACAGTGACACAGACTTTCAAAATAAAGCCATATCTTAAAGATGATGATATGGATTGATATTTTCACTTTGCATCGATGATATTGGATCGTTGATCATTGAATTGCTATATCGATACAGATAGATGGATTGTTACACCTCAAATATTTTCCACATAGCTTTACTTACAGTCCATGATGGACTTTAAGGTGTCAGTTCCTACGTAATCCATGAGCTCAAAGGGTCCCATGGGGTGACCAAAACCAAGTTTCATGGCTGTATCAATGTCCTCCATGGATCCATGACCTGAGGGAGAAAACGGCAAAACAAAACAGTAACCATGCAAAGCTGCAGAAATCAACCCAAAACTACAAAATAGTATTGGTACTGAATTAGAGACTTAGGGCCCTATTGAGATGGTCTAAAGTGGACGGCGCATAATCCATGTTGCAAGTGTCATTGCTATTTAGATGCAGGCGCAGTTGTCATTTTCACACCCTGCGCCCTCGTCGCCTAACTAGCAAATGAACTTGCGCTTCTCTGGGTGTGTTGGTCTAAAAATGAGGAGTGGTTAGGCGCAGTCATGGCGCATTGCTAGTTAGATGACGTAAAAAGCAAAAGTGCCAGTGACCAACAAAAACCTGGTCAAAGTCAACGGCGCAGTATTTCGCTGTCAAAAAAGTTAGTAATATGCGTCTCTAGGCGGATGCACAACGCGCGTGCTCAGACACACATGGAGCAGCGAGGCGACGAGGAGAGATCAGCTGGCAGAAGAGCTGCGTCATCTGTAGCCTGGTAAGCAAACTGATTTTTTTGATTGAAAACCAAAGCCCACGCATTGCATTTATTTTAACATGTTATACTAGGCTACATTATATTATAATATTGTTATCTGAGTGTAGAGAGGACACACATGCAAGTAAGAGGCAAAACACAGCTCTAGGAAACATGTGAAAACAATTAACAAACGTGGGTGGGGAACAGGTCCTAGCTGCAGGATCAGCACCTTGGGGAGCTCCGCGGCAGTCCTGACAGCTGTGCTCTGTTATATGATGAAAACAGGTTTGAATAATTTTCCACAGATATTTAGTAAGATCGTTCTTGTTTCAGTGATCAGGTTTCCATACTTTAAGTAGTCTAATTAACGCCACGCTGATTTTACCTGTTCCGCTATGACTGAACACAACCATTTTAAAGAAATGTTCAGACAAAAGAGTTAAGGAGATGTTTCTTTACTTGCTTGACAGTTTCGACTGAGCCTTCAGTCTTCCTGAGAAGCGTCATCCGACGTGCTGCTGACGCTTCTGAGGGAGACTGAAGGCTCAGTCGAAACTGTGTAAAATGCTTACTCTTTCCAGTTGGTAGGTCCGCCATCTAACTAGCTCTCTGCCATGCGCTCCAATAACGGCTCTTTTAAAGGGAATGAGAGGTGACACTCTGATTGGCTTATTGAATGATATGCCCAAAACACACCTATGACTAATTCACAGAGTAAGTCCAACCCTTTTAGACTCTCCGCCATGGCGCACAGTCTAAAAATGCGCTGTCTAACTAGCAAGTGACTGGCACACGCCCATGCGCCACACGCCTGGCGCTTTGCGTTTTAGACCATCTAAATAGGGCCCTTAATATTTCATGCTGTTTGTAACCCAGCATAGTTAAGAGAGTGAAAAGTGGCGTGTAGAGATAAATTGTTCTTATGAATTGTAGATTATGGAACCCCTTCTTACTTATTCTACATAATGACACTTAATAACACACGGCCAGGCAACTCCTTGTGTGACAGTTAATATATCAAGGTGCTTTCATGTCCATTGTGAACGTGGCGTAAGGCTTGAAACCAAGCTGGCAGTTTTTTTTATTATATCAGCTCATTTTATGAGCCTTGCAGTTGACAAGATGAGGGCATAGAGTGTGTGTGTGTGTGGTTTGATGTGTGCCAGAGCAGATCATTAATATCTGTGCGCTGCTTGTGTTTCTTCCTGGAAATGTCACCACAGATGCCTAGTTCTTAGTACTGCAAATGCAAGGGCTTCCATCAGTGTGACATAGGCTCAATCATTATGTGTTAGGGCCTACATCATTTGGGGATAAACGGCTACTTAACAGACATTTATTTAATTGAAAATGTTCAAGATTATTACTTTGAAGGTTGACCTAAAAATGAAATTTGAATGGCTACTTACCTTACATACTTACACTGGCAAGCTACTTTGAACAGGAAAAACGATAAACAAAGGGGGCTTTAAGTGTTAATTCAGCCATCTGCTACCTGTGAATATTTTATTTGGGTACTAAAAGTATGTTTTATTATTACTTGTATGTTAACTCTTGACTTGTTCATTAAAAGGCCCTAATCTCTGTTCTGCTATTTTATTTAGCTCAACTAGTCCTTCGTACAAATGTGTTACGACTAGGGATGGGAATGGAGAACTGGTTCCAACTGGTTCAATTCATCAACATCATTAACCTTTATGCTTAACGATTCCCTTATCGACTCTTTTCATTACGCCGAATCTTTACATCGATGACGCACGTCACGATCGTCAGTCAGCAGTACGTTCAACAACAAAGAAGGCGTAATGGTGGAGAGACAGAAGCGGTTGAAAGCTTGGCTTCACTTCACCAAAAAAGACTCATGACATTCACTCATCACAACAGCATGACGTGCAACTTATGCAGCACCGTAATTACATGCAAGGGCGGAAACACCACCAATGCTACAGTGATTTGTTTTCCACTACAGAGCTCTACTGTATGAGCATTTTAACGTTACTCGCATTTGCGACTAAAAATAGTTTTGTACGAGCAAAATAAATCATTCAGCACACTGTGCGAGTACAGATTTCAACCAGCAGCAGAATGAAAGGCGAATCCTGCTGGTTGTGGGTTGAACGGGGGTCACAGACACAGACAGGAATGTATTCCTGTCAAATACGGCAGTCATGGCGTCATGACTGCCCAAAAGTACCTGAACAGCCGAGCCGTGGCGGCACACAGGTATGTGGCGTGTCAGAGGAGAAACGAGCACATTTCCACAAACCTCACAGCACTTAAGGGACTGTTCTTTACTTGTCAGGGGAGGAGGGTGGCTGATTTTTGTTTTATTTATTTATTTTATTTTGATCCCCCCCTATGTTAATCACTTATTGATGCTGTTTTTGAAGTATGAATAAGTCAATAAGTAATTTATTCCTTTGAAATATCATTGATGTATTATAGAAAAGTGATTTATCTTTTTATAAATGACAAAAGGCACATCTGCCTCATTCTTGCTGTGGTATCGTGATACTACTCAGAACCGTGATACTTTCACTGGTATCATACCGTGGGTCCCAATTTTGGTACCGTGACAACACTAACAGATTCTGTAACGTTATTTGACGTAGATGAAAACAAATGTTGTACAAATATTCTTTCATTTGTTCCCTTTTAGATGATTGCAGTGGACCAATTTCATATTTTGTTTACTTACTTACTTAGCACTTATCTTTCTTTAGAATAGAAACTCAGTAAAATTTATGTTGTTGACACCAAAAACCTGTAAGATCTACTTTTTCTACACAAAAACTTCACAGGATTTATCGATAAGGGAATCGATAAAGAATCGGATCAATAAGCAGAATCGATAATGGCATTGATATCAATAAAATCCTATCAATTCCCATCCCTAGTTATGACAAAGAAAAGAGCGACTTTAAGTTCCTCTCAAAATGACTGAGGATGTTTTAGTCTTGTGTTCCCACTTAAAATCCTGCAGAAACATAGTTATACTTTCTCATGGTAAACAATTCCAATAAGCGAACCATGGCAATTTTATAATTGATATTGCTCATAGACATACCTCTCTCAACCAGCCGGATGGACTCTAACCAGAGGGGAAGAATTAGGCGGTTTGCAATGAATCCAGGTGCATCCTGATGAAAGAGATGTTGGATGCTGCTGAGTGGGCTGTAATATTTTTGAGAGATAACAGCTGTAATGACATTATAAATTAAATCCTACCTTGCAGGACACTGGTGTTTTCCCGAGAATTTTGCTGAAGTTTCGAATGGAATCTAAAGTCTCTTGGCTTGTCTCTGAGGTTGCGATGATCTGTGAAAGATTGATACATGAGCAACTTTGATTCTAGATGTTCCCAGGTGTTTCCTGATATGGTCAAAATGTTTCAGTGTCAGATGTTCATATTAAATATGGTTTCAAATAATGAGGTAAACCTAGATAAAAAAAAAAAGTAATTCCTGTGAGCAAAAAACCTCAGGCTTCAGACTGCTCTGAACACTCTGTTTCCAAGGGCTTTTTTTTTTTTCATTCTTTTGAGACAAGTTGACGTCAGCTCATGGCAGATGTCTTTATATGCTTGTTTGCGGTATGCACAATACTGCAAGTGTTCCAGGCTGTTCTCATGTGCTGTTTGTACGTACCACAATTTGCATATTTCCCACATAATCATGAGTCAATAATTTGTGCACAACTCATGAAATCAGGAAGTCTGTAATCACATGATCAATACGATGACAAGAGTAACACCTACTTTCCACATGATTTTGTTTTCTGTGTGAATTTAAGTATAGCATAGGGAGTACGCTCCTAGTGTTCAATGCAAGAAAAAGCATCTTTGTAGGAATGGATGGAAATACCACCACAGAAATGGCAGGCAAGTTATTTTGGGTGCTTTTTATGGACAACAACAGGACCAATAATTCATGGCAACAGATAAGTTAGGAGTCTGCCTGTCAGGTGTGTAGCCAGTTTTTGAAATATGTCGTCAAAAGACTGCATGCACTCTTGCACACAGCAACTTGCTACTGCATTTTTCATCTAGAAATGATATATAAATAGAGCTGTGTTACATTTATCAACCTGTTGTTTTATACTAGCTTCCTGTGGCACAGTGCTTACTCTCTCAAAAAAGGCGGTTTTGACTTTGAAATCATGCAACCGTGGTGTAGTTTATGTATAGCCTAAAATTAGCCTTTTAGTAATGGCAATTGCATTTAGGCTTCAAAAATCACAAGAGTGGTGTTCATTTGTGAAAACTATCTTGCTAAACATGCTAATGTCTATTACGGAGTTAATGGTATTTCCCATTATGTGTTAGCATCGAGCTAACGGACTAAACGTTAGTTTTATATATAGTTTTGGAGGACATCATCTTGGTCTTTAGGAAACACTGATCAACATTTCTCACCATTTTCAGTCATTATACAACCCAAACAACTAATCAGTTATTCTAGAAAATAATCAACAGATTAATGGGCAATGAAAAATGATTGTTTGTTGCACCCCAATTACATGTTTTATTACCTCTTAGTATAAAACAATATGTATCTGTATTGTCTCTTTTATCTACACAAACAAATAAACAAAAGTAAAGACACTGTTGGGTTTTTTTTTGTTGGTTTTTTCTGGGGCCGTACCTCTATGAGCTTCATTATAGTGACCGGATGGAAAAAGTGAAGGCCGGCGAATCTATCCAGCCTGCTGGTGGAGCTGGCAATGTCGGTAATGGGAATGGCTGATGTGTTGCTGGCAAAGATAGTGTGTCTAAAACAGTACATAAAACATAGTATGGACAGCAGTTAATATCAAAGGCAGACGTGACATTCAGAGCTTTCCATTTCATTGTCTTTAATGAAGACCACCAGGTGTAATATACTGTATGCCCTCTTCCCTCCCAGACCTGGGGTCACATGCATAAATGATGTGTAAGCACAACAACCATACGTTAACCTTTCCCACTTATAAACTGGTATTTATAAAGGAAGACTGTGTGGTGAGAATGTGTGCCCCTTATGCAATCTTCAAATCAGGCTACCACTGGGTTTTTGATGTGGGTGATATGAAAGATTTTGAATTTAGGTAGAGAAATGGATAGCATCATTTTTAAGTCGTTTGCCAATTTCACTGATTGTGAATAAATGTGAATAATCATTGATCATCCTTCTGACATTTAACAATAATGATGATTGAGTTTTTATTGGGATGATGGTGTGCACAAGTGTAATGAATTAGTGGTACTGACACTACAAATACTATACTATAATCTGCCTGATTCCATGTGAACACAGCATTTATACATCCTTTTGTGTCAAACTGTGGGTGTGGAATAAGGCTTGCGCACGTACGCTCCGGGGCCACAATGATTGAGTTTTACAAAACAGAATCAGGCATACGCATGGCTTTATGCATCTAAGGAAAAGAGTGTGCATGCATATTTCTGCCTTTGTGTGTGTACACAGAATCTACACTGAATTGTATGCATCTGACCCAAGTGGTCTTGGATTTGGAAATTAACATGAGTTTATTCTGTGTTTTTAAATACTGGTACCTGCAGTAGAAACATGCTTTCAATAACAGCACACATACAGCACCATGAAATCCAGAACAAACGGCAATCAGCCTCTAATCTAACACTTTTATAAATGTATTAATGACCCAGAAATGGGACAGTGCTTACGCTGGTGCCAGCTTGTCAAGCCGACCAAAGAGTTCCTGTTTGATTTTTAGATTTTCCACAATGGCCTCCACCACAATATCCGTGTCCTGAACTACAGATTCAGCATCTGTTGATGTTGACACATTCTGCAGGACTTTCTGAATGAACTCCTCACCTGCCTGAAACAAAAAAAAGTGTCAACATGTCCCATTAACAACTCACACTTCACTCTCTCACTGTTTTGCCTGGTTATCTTCTGTGTCTCACCTCTGGTTTATCAGCAAACTTCTTCTTCACCACTCTTTTAAGGTTCCCTTCAATTCCTTTGATGGCCTTTTTGAGGATGTCATCATTTATGTCCACCAGCGCCACTGAGTGGCCAGTTGATGCTGCAACCTTTGAGAAAGAAATTAATTCAAGACTAGTCCATACCCATTGGTAGCTTTGTCACCTTCTACCTATGCCAATCCTCAATGCCTCTGTGCAGTTTCACATAGATTGACCACGTCAGTGAGTAGAAAAACGTGGGACAGACAGAATGACTGACTGTTTCCGTGATTATGTACATCATACCATACCATGACTTAGTCATACCAAAAATTAGAAAAAACCCTCAAAACATTGGGCCACAGGGGGAGCCACAGCGATCGGTAGCATTTTAGCCATTTTTAAGCATTTTTCTGTTGTTATAACGCCACCCAGTTGCCAAGTAGAGTTAAATTTCTCCAGTCACCTTGAGGCGTCCTGTTCTACATATCTACCAAGTTTAGTAAAAATCGATATGGCGGTTAGGCCTAGATAAAAAATTAGCTCTCTAGCGCCCCCATTTTGTTTGATGGGGTCAATAATGGAGGGGTCCCCTCAGATTATGTGTGGTCATATGCCTACAGAGTTGCGTGGTGATGGGTGAAACCCTTGGGATGTTTTACACCTTTATGTGATGAGCCACGCCCTCCGCAATATTCATTGCCTTATAGGAGCTCAGTTTTAGTAAGTTTTCCAACTTTTGCCCAGAAGGAACTTTAGATATTGGTCCCTAGATTATGTTCACTGAGTTTCATGCAGATCGGTCAAACTTCCTAGGAAGGGATTGATTTTAAGTATTTTTCAAAAAAATAAAAATGGCGGAAAATCTATATAGTGGAAGTTATGGGTTCTTGGGGCAAATTTGTTCATCATGAGGAGAGGCATCTCTGTGCAAAGTTTCATATCTCTACGACACACGGGGCATGAGATATGCCCATTCAAAGTTTGTAATTTCTGGCTATAGTGCCCCTGTTTGGCCAATTGATGTAATATTGCTTCATTACCATCCTATGACCCTCTACCACTGTGCCAAATTTCACATGGATTGACCAAGTCAGTGAGGAGAAAAACGTGGAAGAGACACACCCACACACACACAGACAGAGTTTTCGTCATTATATAGTAAGATAAATAGGAACGCAGCTGTCAGTGTCAGTGATGTTGAGGTGAGAGCAATGATAAATAGGGACCTAAACAACAAATGTAAGTGGAAACCAGAGCTGTGTCCCAAGTCCATACAACATATTGAGTCTGCAGACATGGATGTACTTTGTTCAATCTAGAAAAGTCACAAAATTAAAAAGTCAAAGAACAGCTACTTCACTAGCGAAGAACTAAAGGACTAAATATAATGAAGCTATTTTCTAGCCAGCCACATGGATAAACAGACCAAAGGCAGTTCATCTCTTACCTGTGCAATTCCTGCACCCATCTGCCCACTTCCGATGACTGTTACATGCTTAATAACAGCATTTCTGACAGCTGAAGAGGAAAAACCTCTGCAGATCTGGTGAATGGAGAAAGCCATGATGTGTCAGCCTGCTGCAGGACTTCAGGACTGAAACAGACCCAGGCAGACAGGCTTCATACTTATGCAAACTGTATGTTGACTTTGTAAACACAAGATAGGTGAAGTATGAGACAACAGGCCCCAGGGCACAGAAATGTAAAAGAGCCCACCACCTCTCCAACAGACACCGCCTTTTTTTGAAAGATCCCGGACAAGCCCCCAAATATGTTGCGTCCCCACCTGAGGTCTAGGGTAGAGGCCTGCATTGGGTCCCGCCGGGTCCCACGGGACCCAACCCAAATCCTGCGGGAGCGGGCGGTTTGAACTTGGCTGCGGGCGGGAACAGGCAGCTAAAAAAACCACTGGGGAATCGGGATGTAGCCTGTAGTGATAGGATGGAGTTAACAAATGATGTGGAAAGGAAGCTCAAACAAGGTCCGAAGGCGCACAGAGCCCTCTACTTCCCAGTGCTCTCAAAGCTGGTGCATTTCATCTTCATTATCCCCACATCCAGTGCGCCTTCAGAACGGGCCTTTAAATTAAAAAATTAAAATTAAATAAAATTTAAAAAATTAAATTTAAATTAATTCGTTTAATTTGTTAACTTTGTTTATTTTATGTTATTTATTAGTGTTATTTGAGCCACTCACAGCCTACTCCCGTTGCTATTTGTTAATTACATAAAGAGGCATGATGATGCCGGTGTTATTGAGCATAGGCTTTATCTTTATCACATTAATGTTTCTTATTCAGGTCTCTCTTAGAAAAGAGACCTTAACCTCAATCACTGTGTGATTATACTAAAGGTAGAAAAATAATTAAAATACAGAGGAGGAGAATAGAATATGAAACAGCCTTTATTTCATTAAAAACTAAATGAAAACAATGAAATAGGAGCGCTATTCCTGACCAGTGTGTCAAAAGACATGCAGACCAGGGAAACGAAACAAACAACCCCATGAATCTCTTTATTAATAGCCTATAAAATGACGTGTTTTCTCTTGTGGGACGGGAGAAGACACAAAGTCAGTGCATCGCTATTATTGTGCGGGCATAAATTCTCAGAGTTTTATGAGAGCGGGCGGGAGTGGACATACACATTGCGGGAGTGGGCGGGAGTGTAACACACACATTGCGGTTGTGGGCGGTAATGGACAGAAATTCTGCGGGAGCGGGCAGGAGCAGGATGAAGAAAACTCTCCTGTGCGGGGCTCTAGTCTAGGGGATGGGGGGAGTAGCACCATGAAATAGAGGGATCTTTCAAAAGAAGGAGAAGGCAGCCAAACAAATAGCCGATTAAAAGGAAGTTTATTTACAACGGAAATGTGCAAACAAGGATCACCAATGAAAAGTGGGCCCCAAAAGGGAACCGGATCGCCTATCAGGTAAACACACAAAAACAGAAAAGATTAACCACAGCCAGCTACAGTATCACAACACTATGCAGAAAGTCAACTGTCAGCTGTATGCTGAAAGAAAGACAGGGAAAAACACAAAACACAGGGCGGGCCCAAAACACATAACATCAAACATCTAGTTTGACTATGTAAACAACATTTACACAACACTGCCATCTGCATATAAATAACACTTTACCTAATCTTACCTAAACACATTACATACTCAAACTTGTGTCTGAAAAGTCTCACCCTCTGGACAGTGCATCTGCCACCACGTTGTCTGCTCCCTTCTTGTGCCTAATCTGAGCAGACAACACAGGAGCACTGCAAAGGGGAGATTAGCAGAGTCACCAATATCAGTGTCACGTTCTAGCATGTTGGCACGTGAGGGAATGTCACCAAAAAGAGTGTGGTAAACAGAGGGTAACCTGTCTTCAGACAACGCAGATGGGAAGTTAACATCATCAGCCTGCTTACGGGTCAAAACACAGGCAGTGAACACTTTTTGGTGATATTGAGCTAGACTAGGGATGGGAATCGAGAACCGGTTCCTGTTAAGAACCGGTTCCAACTGATTCAGTTCATCGACATCATTAGCCTTTACGCTTAATGATTCCCTTATTGATTCTTTGTGTGTGCATGCATCGGGGCCGAACTCCGCCGTGCGCAGTACGGAGGAGGGTTGTAAGGCGCGACCATGTAGAGACAGAAATTACATGCCATTGTGTAAACAACGCGTCCAGGTGCGGCGGCGCGCGCACCTGGATGACATCATCCAGGTCAGAGGTTAGTAGGTCAGTATAAATGACCCGGATAATGATGACTAGCAAGTCTAGCGATTCATAAAAACATATTGGTGAAATGAACGAGTTTTGCGGCAGATAATGTGTTATTTAGAGCCTCATTGTTGATGCCCCGATCGTTCCCACTATATGGATGTACGCGGCTCTCGCAAATCTAAATATCTTCCAAATGACACCAAGCTTATCTGGGTGAGTAAAAAAACGTATTTAATGCCAGAAATAAGGTCCAGGTTGTAAAAAAAACGGAACTTCCCCTTTAACAAATGCCTATTTTCAGCACATTTTATGCTGTTGCATTCAAAGCAATACCAGCCTAATAATTTTAGAATGATTAATTCTCACCAAGTAGAGCTACTGAAGTCATCTGGTGAAAAATAATGCATCCTTAAAAAAAATATAAATCGCAATATATATCGCTGGGGGCAATTTTTCCCAATATCGTGCAGCCCTACCACCATCATGCTGAAGCATTTGTCCTCGCATGGCATTAAGTGCAGCTGCAGCAAAGTCTCTGCAGGGCAGTGCCAGTGACGGTATGTATGTCCTGTCCCATGTTAACGATGCATTCAATGACAGATTCTGTAACGGTAAATGACGCAGATGAAAACAAATGCTCTACAAATATTCTTTCATTTGTTCCATTTTAGATGATAGCGGTGGACCAATTTCATATTTGTTTACTTACACAAGCACTTATCTCTTGTTTAGAATAGAAACTCAATACAATTTGTTTTGTTGACACCGAAAACCTGTAAGGTCTACTTTTTCTACACAGAAAATTCACAGGAGGAATCGATAAAGAATTGGATCGATAATCAGAATTGATAATGGCATCGAATTCCCATCTCTAAGCTTGACTGTCATCATCATCTTCAGGCATAAGAATATCCACCATGAAATAGAGGGATCTTTCAAAAGAAGGAAAAGGCAGCCAAACAAATAGCTGGTTAAAAGGAAGTTTATTTACAACAAAAATGTGCAAACAAGGACCACCAACAAAAAATGAGTTCCAAAAGGGAACCAGATTGCCTATCAGGGAAACACACAAAAACAGAAAAGATTAACCACAGCCAGCAATTGTATCACAACAGTATGCAGAAACTCTCAACTGTTACGCACGTCTTAATGACAACTCTGTCACAGCCTGTTGGCCCACTGGCAGCGGCACTATGCTGATGAGGAGTGATGGGGATCAGCTGTACGCTGAAAGAAAGACAGGGAAAAACAGAAAACACAGCCCAAAACACACAGGCACGCAACACTGACCATTTAGAGCTTGTAAGTAACTATACAGACCAGGGAGCAATGATAACTAACATGTCTTGGGGGTCATCAGGTGAGAACCTCCTTCCACCAGTGTTTCGTCTAGTTGGTCCCACGACACCTCCAGGAGGCTAGACAGTGATCTCTGGCATCCCAGAGACACTCCCCTAATGCCAGGTCTCACTGCTCCCCGCACCAACCGAACAACCTCCTTTAACTTACCTATACTACCACAGAGGAGGTAGACCCAGGGAAGAAAGCCTTGGTAGGCTATAACACCCCCCTGCCGGGTTAGGCCGTACAGTCTACCTCCCCAAGACGAGCCCTCACAACAATTTCTACCTTACCTATACTACCACAGAGGAGGTAGGCCCAGAGTAGCCTAATTAAGGCTTTAACACTCCCCCTGCCGGGTTAGGCTTTACAGTCTACCTCCCCAAAATGAGCCCTTAAAACAACCTCCTTTTCCTTACTTACACATGGCTTTCTCAGCCCAAACAGCACTAGCCTGGCATTGCCAGACCCAGTTCGCAAAACGCGAATGGGTCTGGACACCTATCACCTCTGGATTCAGGGTGGGCTTTTTTAAGAAGAGGTTTAATTATAGCTACCTGACTGTGGTACATAGCCTGTTAATAAAGACATACTGATCATGTCTAATATGGCAGTGTTAACTAAAGATAAGACTTCTTTAAATAGCCTAGATGGGATGGGGTCTAAGAGTCATGTTGTTGATTTAGATGAAGAAATCATTAAGGTCAGTTGTTGATGGGTAATTGGAGAGAAGCAATCCAAATATATATTGGGTCTTACAGCGGTGTTAAAGGTTCCTGTGTTTGAAGGCACACTGGTACTGTGTGAGGGCAACAGGTCATGCCTCTAATTGGTAGGGCTGTACCCAAATATTCGGATATTCGAATATTCATTTCTATGGGTAGGTGGGTAGGTATTCGTTATGAAAATTTGGTATTCGATATTTGTTTTTTTATTTACTTTTTTTTTTTTTTT
Organism: Epinephelus awoara; assembly: GCA_035609425.1. Classification (NCBI taxonomy): domain Eukaryota; kingdom Metazoa; phylum Chordata; class Actinopteri; order Perciformes; family Serranidae; genus Epinephelus; species Epinephelus awoara. The sequence continues at coordinate 23,313,387 of CM069314.1, read as the reverse complement.
AATGTATTTTTTTTGGTGCTAAATGTAGTCTTTTTGTTGTTGGTGAATGTAGGTTATCAATAAAAATCAAAGCTTTTAAATTGCATTGTTAAAAATGTGAAAATATAGTATAGCCTACCAACGGAGCTTGAGCGCATCCGTCTGAGGCTGTGGATCAGTGCCAAGTTTTACCACTTTATCGCCTTCGGAATTTATCTATTCCCTCTAACTTGTAGCTGTTTTTTCCGTTATCTTTTGAATTTAATATGAATTGTGGAACCGTTTTTATCAATGTTTGTTTCCCCCGTTTTGTACAATAAATTTTTGTTTAAAGTTTCAACAAGTTTCTTTTGGAGTGCGTGGCACAAGTGTGTTTTGAAAATGACCGCGGACTGTCACCTGCTCAACACATCAGTACCTTCGGATGCCATGACAGTAATAGCCAATAATGTCAAAATATCATTTACAGACCTATTTAACAGACGATCACTGCTGCCCGACCCGCAGGTCCATTTGTGGGTCCAGCGGGTTACTGGTCGACCCGCGCATCACTACTCAGCTCAGTCTATAAAGGCTGTACACACAACAGTAGACATTATATTCTATTCAGGCCGGCAGAACCAGCAGCGCATCGGCTCTACAGTGCACGGCACTGCTGATTAACCATTTTATTGCAGCACAGAGTGTCTGCCAGCAACCAATTACTCACAGAGGCTTCCTACAACTTGTTTCAGCAGTTCCGATTTAATCAGAAGACAAATTAAACAGGATGACTAGCCAATGTAAAAATCAAAAGAAAGCATAGAATAATGTACTGAAGGAGACTGTTGTGCCTTCACATTTTATTGTGGTTTGAGAGCAAAGATCCGGTCGCCGCTGTGCAAAACTCCGCAATAAAATTAGGTCTGAAGAAACCCTGGAGTCCCCTTCTAGTTGTAAATTTAATACCTACTGTAAGACATCACTTTGGATTGAAGTCATTTCTGATGGATATTGTCCAAAAAAAGTTTTATCTTCCATCTCAAGTGATATTGTTGTTGGATTTCAAATATTAATTTGACTGATGTTAGTAGATATAAGAAGCATTCACATTTCATGTTAAATATCACCAAGGTCTGTATGTGTGTCTACACAGCAATCAACACCTTTCACACTGACAACAAGAAGAGACACCAGACACAAGTAATTCAGTCAGATTAAATTTTACTCACAAAAGAAGTCATTCAGTGGACATGCATAACATAATGAAATGACAGATAAAAGCCAATCTTGATAAGACAAGATAAGCCTTATTTATCCCCAGAGGAAAAATTCAGATGTTGCAGCAGGAAGAAAGAAATAGTTACAGATAAACAAAACAAGAATAAACAAAATAAGAGGTACAGCAAGTATACGAGTAAAAGTAAATAGAAAAAAAAGAACTAGAGCCAACTCAAGCAAATAAAGACAAAGTTACAAGTTAAACTGAGAAGTTAGGAATTATAGAAGGCACAAGCACTGTTTCTTATCAGTGTTGGGTGGCTTGTTTTCTGAGAACATTACTTGTACTTGTAGAATCCCTCTCCTGTCTTTCTGCCCAATTTGCCCTCTGCAACCATTTTGTTGAACAGTTCAGGTGGGGTAAAGAGTGGGTGGTCAGGAATCGCAGCATGAAGACCTAGATGTGCAATAACAAAAATGAATAGGGTTTTTGATTTAATTTATAAGTTCATTTGAATCATCTTTGTTTCTCCTTCCTTGCAGCTGTTTCATATCATGATATGTGTTCCAGACCACTTCCACATGTGGTTTGAGTGATCAGATGACAATGTGTCTTGGTGGTCGTTCAGACTTGTATTTAGCGCTGTCCACATGTGATCAGATCATTTAAAACATGTTAATACCAAGTGTGAACAGGCTTTTTTACTCATATATCATTAGATAAATATTACTCAATGAATTAATGTAACAGCAGCGTTTTAAATAATTGGTAAAGTTGGAGCTATATTCTATAGGCTTCAGCTATTGATTATTTTTATTATGGATTAATCTGCTGATTATTTTCTTCATTAAGCAAATGATTTATTGGTTTGTTAAATTTCTGAAAAAAGTGAGAAATGCCATCACAATTAGCCAGAACCCAAAGTGACACCATTCAATGCGTTATGTCCAAACAAAAGTGTAAAAATATGCTGAACCATTGCAATGGTTTCAGACTTTGCAGTGACGGCAATTATGTTCCACCTCGTTAGTTCACCGCACGGACCGTTTAACCTGGCGACAACTGCAGCCAGCTCAAACGTGATTGGTCAATATCACGCGGACTAGAAACACCCTACAACTGGAAACCAGGGCTCTTCCGCTCCTCTTCCGGAAGCAAGATCTCCGTGGTTTGCCTACAGACTCTACATTCACTGAATGTAGAGTCTGTATATAGAGACTATGTCTCAACAGAAATGATCTAGGCCACATTGCAGTCCCAACACATGGGAACATTAATGTTAACATTTAACACAAATCAGTATGATTACTTGCTGAGATGAAGGCGCATACAGAATGTACTGTAAGTATGGCTGATTTTCAACCAGCTCTGTGTTGTTGCAACATTAAACAAGTTAACATTAAATGAGCTGGGAGAGGAGGGGCCAACTTTGAATTTTGTGTTTCTAAATTGCAACAAATCCTACTTATTCTGCTTACTTGTACTGTCCTGAAGTTTCACCACTAGTTAGACCTATATTTTTAACATTATTTTACTCACTATCAATGATGGACTTCATAGTGTCTAGTCCAATATGATCCATGAGCTCAAAGGGTCCCATTGGATTCCCAAGACCAAGTTTCATGAGGGTGTCGATGTCCTCTATGGATCCGTGACCTGATGGAGAAAAGAGCAAAACAAAACTGTAACCATGCAAAGCTGCAAAATCAACCAAAAACTACAAAATAATATCAAGGGATATTGAACTCAGGCACTGCCAATTTGAGCTAACGTTTGTGGAGTAAAAGAGAGTAAAAGTGTATATTTCTTTTGTCAACTGTTAAGCTTTACAAGGACTCACTGGTGACCACCTTGAGTCCACCAAAATGCCGCAAATGTGGCCTCTTGCATGCTCCTGTGGTATATAAAACAAGAGCCCTTTACTGTGGCTCAGTGTGCCAGAAAATAAGTTTCCTCTAGGGTGCTATTCCAGCGGACAATATGTAATGCAGTGTCCTACATCCTAGGAAACTTTCTATGTGCTGGTGGTGATCCACTGAATGCAGCTGATGCAGTTTTTTTGTTTTGGCAACTGCTCCTGAGACACTGCAAGATCTACTGGTTTTCTGTATGGCCTACAAGCCAAGTTGAGTTAAAAGGTAAATCTTGATTGTTGTTTCTTGTTAAGGTTGAACCTATCTCGACAATTTCTGTTTCGTTCTCTTTGGCAGCCCCTGTAATAAGTGGTAATGACAGTTTATTTGTTGGCAGACTAATTCCAAGTTCATACTTCCCATGTTAACCAATTGGGCTGATCGAACTGGACGCAGCGCAGCACTGAGTGATTCTTGCAAGAAAGCACATAATAGCTCATAATCTATTATGAATGATATCAAGGATATATTAGATATGATATGAATGACCTGGCTTGAAACAGGCCAGGAATTTTTTTTATAGCACCTTGTTTTATGAGCCCTGCAGCTGGTGAGATGAAAGGTTGCCATAGCATAAACTGCGTGTGTGTTTGCGTGTCTGTGTGCATGTGTTTTGGTATGTGTGAGAGCAGATTATTAATGGCTGTGCACCAAATGTGAGAGTGCCACAGACACCTACTCAGTAATACAGTGGAAACCACTTACCAGTCCCTCCAGGATGTTGCAATGCTGCAATTGCAATGCAAATTCAGCCAATCCTCATTAATTCTGTGCAACCTTGCGGTTTTATCCAATCACAGCAACTAAGGCTGTGCAATTAATCGTCTGGTGATGCGATTACAATTTTGAGGTCAAACGATTTCAAAATGAAATGAAATCGAGGGTAAACGATTTTTGGTCATGGACGCCTGGAGATGTTATTTTGTCTTTTACAGAAGACGCGCATTCACAATACCGCCCTCTCCTCTCCTCTATTCACTCTACGAGCCAGTGAAGTAGGTGAACTATGAATAATGCGAGGGGCAGGTGATCGTGGAAGTTTTCAAAAACAGCGTGCGGAAAATGTCAGAGGGAGAGCGAGAGAAGTTGGTCTGTGTGTGTGTGTTAGGGCTATCAACGAATATTCTAAATTCGAATTTAAATTCGAATTTGAAAAACAAATGGACCTTCGAATGTGAAAATTGATATTCAATTGTGGAAAAAAAAAGAAAAAAAACCCACCACCGCAGCTGTCCTCTTTGCAAGTTGGCATTGGCCTGGGCCAGACGCCAAAACGATCGAGCCGGCCACGGAGCTGCGCAGTGTGGCGCAGCCGGTGTGGATGACACAATCGGTTAACATGGGCGCCCAAAGGAAACTGGGCACTTATAGGCTATTCGCAGCGCTTCCGCGGGTGGTGTGGCTAGTGTGTGTAGGCACGTGTGTGTGTGTGTGTGTGTGTGTGTGTGTATATATATATATATATGCACACACACACACATGGGTACACACACATATATATATATATATATATATATATATATATATATATATATATATATATATATATATACTGACTGTTTCACTGATGCTCTGTTGCTAGGGCAACAGCTTTGGTCCCTGTGCACTTCCTGTCAGTTACTGCATTAACAAACATTATATGGAGATATATATATATATATATATATATATATATATATATATATACAGCTTTATATCAAGGGGAAGAAATTGTCTCATGAAATTGTTATATTATTTATTATACCTACTTATACATACTTATTTCCACAGCAGTTGGGGTGCTGTGTGTTGATGCCTGTTCTTGCCACAAGGTGGAGTCTGGTCTGAGTTACTGAGTTTTCACTAAACCTGCTTTGTGAAACAGACCCTGGTGATTTGCTGAACGATTGTGACGTTGCTGGATTGGTTGAGCAAGGGGCTCGACCTTCAGTGTCATCAGTCACCTGGGTAACGAGCGTGACGTTGCTACGGCCGGATTGGTTGAGTGAGGGGCTCGGGCACACGGAAGCCACCTCCTCTCTCGTACATGGCAGCAGCGCATCGGTCTTTGGTTTTTGTGATTGATAAGTGCTTTACTGTGTGACTATCGTGTGTTCGTTTAGCTTGTCTTGCTAAATATTGTACCTTTTGTTCAGACCAGCGCCTGAGGGCCGACTGAGTCGTTTGTGTATATATTGTAAATAGTCACTACAACATATTATTGTTTGCACGGAGCGTTGGGGTGAGCTGCTATGTCTGTTGTACCTGTTTTCTCCTGTTTTTCTTTAGCCTAGGGAGTTAGGCCTAGTATTGTATTTTTGTTTCTTTTGTTTTCATTAGGAATTAGTTATTTCGCCGGTCGGTAGACAGGTTGCTTTTTGTTTGTTGTTTTGGCCTGGGTTCACTTTGATGTAACTACTCCATTCGTGTGCCATATTGTACCATGTGGGGTTTTTTTTTGGAGTGTGTAGCAATAAATTGCTCACCTGTACATTTATTCTCGTGTTCCTGTGTATCCTATGTTACGCACCCACACCCCTAGACCGGGGCATAACACTAACAAATGATATGTTGTAGAAGTGTTAAAAAAAGGGCCTGAATAAGGAAGTAAAATAAAAAGATAGATAGATAGATAGATAGATAGATACTGTGTAAAAAATATATATATACACACTACTACCTAGTTAGCATAGCGATGCTACGTGTTACACGTCCGTCACATGACTGTTGCTTCACACTCTGACACTTTTGACCCCTGCGCTCACATGACGTGTAAACGCACGCACGTCTGATGAGCATAGCAAGCTAGTTAGCATAACGCGAAACAAGTACACGGTGATGGTTGCACAGGTAATATACACGTATCAAGTACGCGGTGAATGCAGTGTGTGCATGTTCGCTGATACGTTTCACCCCTTATAGTGTGTGTGTGTGTGTGTGTGTGTGTGTGTGTGAGAGAGAGCAGAGGAGAATTGTTAACTTGCAACCATGTAGACACAGAAATGACATGCCATCATGTAAACAATGTAAGTCATCACGTGCGCCACATAATCGTGATTTCAATTTTGACCAAAATAATCGTGATTATGATTTTTTCCATAATTGAGCTGTATTGCAAATTTAACGATTTAAAATGAGTAAAATCTTATTTCATTTTAGAGCTGTGTTTAGTGTATTGATTTGCATAGCCTGTCTTTCTTTCTCTGTTTATCATGAGACTGCTGCTGCAGGACAAGAGCTCACACACACACACACAGTGACAGGGCTAACTGTAAGCATCACATGAGAAGGAGAGGAGGAGTGTGCTTTACAGTGAATAAAGATGCGTGTGTCGGTGGAATGTGAGGTGCTCCCGGTACAGCTGTGAATAACTGCTGTAACATTTCACCGTGCAGAAGAGACTGCGGTGCATTGCTGCTATCTTCAGGAAGAACAAGCATGTGTCCGTCTTGCTGAGGTTGGGATGTGTGAACAGTTAAATCATTCCATGATCAGAAATCATGGATTACCAGAACCATCAAGAATCGTGGACAATTAACGACCTTATTCCTGAGGGCACTACTGTAGAAATGATTATGTGAGAAAGCGGAAGTAGCAGTAAGCTAGTTAGTCCTGTAGACTGTCTGTGGTTTGTCCCAGTGGCTACTCCTGGTGGCTAACAGCCAACGCTGGTTCTTTTCGAAAGTAATTTGCCTTAGCAAATACTGATTTATGTTTTTAACAAATATTTAACCTGTGTTAACTTTGTTGTTGTTAACTTAGTTAATGATACCTGTTGCACTGTCAGTGTCTGTAATGACTAACAACCAGTCTAAGCTAAATTTTTGTCTTCAGCAACTGTGTGTTGAACATGTAACCAGGACAAAAAGGGATTGGTCTTGTTGCCAAAGGTACCATTGATTCAAGAAATAAAACCACAAGAGTTTCACAAGACATAGCGAAAAAGTATTAAATCAGAATTTGCAGAAGAGAATGGTAAGGCATCAGCCAATGATGTAAGAAGACACAAAGTCTGAATGGATACTTACCTGTTCACCTGAAAACAAGAAAATAGTTAACTCAAAAGGAAAAAGCTAAAATAAGCAAGTCTAACATGTTGAATTAAAAGCAGTTAACAAAGGAAAATATAGACCAATTCTAATTTAACTGATAGGATTTTTTAGTAAATCTATAGAACCTTCTCCAACGGAGAAATGATAAACAAAGGGGGTATAAGTAAAACGTATTCACCTTGTACATGTGAATATTTTGTATGTGCACTAAAAGTGTATATTTTATTATTAATTGTCAGTAAACTGTTGACTTGTTCATGTAAAGGTTTTAGTTTCTGTTTTATTTAGCTCAACCACTGTCTTTGATACAGAGATAAAGAAACTGAAAAAAAGATAAAGCCTCTGTTAATTCCTCTCAAAATGACTGAGGTTATTTTGCGGTCTTGTTCTTTTATCTTAAAATTCCTAAAAAAAAAAAATACAGTTGGTGAAATAAGTACTCAACATTTTTTCATTAGTCATATTTCCAGTGTAGCTATTCACAAGAAATTTACAGCAGACAGTGATATTAACTACTATATTAAAGCTACACATAAAGATATAATAACATTTTAGTCCATAAAAAAAGTAAAGTGCAATAAAGTGACTGAAATGTATGTGATCCTTGATGGGAAAGACTCAAACTACTGTAGGTGTGGTATTTTTAAGGTCATATGCAGCGCTATTTCTCCTCCAAGCATTGCCCCACTGTAGTTGTAGATATTTTATCATGGTTAATAACCCCAATACACAAACCGTGGCAATGTTACTATTGATATCACTGTATACATACCACTCTCGTGCAGCTTCATGGCGTCCACTAGGTAGGGAGTATATAGGCGGGTTACAGTGAATCCAGGTGTATCCTGATTAACGAGATGTTGGGTGCTGCTGAGTGGGCTGTATTATTTTTAAGAGACTATAGTCGTAATGGAATTATACAGCAAATCTTACCTTGCAGGACACTGGTATTTTTCCAAGAGCTTTGCTGAAGTTTAGGAGGGAATCTAAAGTCTCTTGGCTTGTTTCTGGGGTTGTGATGACCTGTGAAAGATTGATACATAAGCAACTTTGATTCTCTGTGTTCTCAGGGGTTTCCTGATATGGTTTTGATTGCTTGATTTGATTTGAGGCTTTGCCGTCTTCACAATTTATTGTTTCTTATCTGTGAAATACAAGTAAATACAAGCTTGGGCGAGTTCAACGTTGCGTAAACCAAGTGTTTTGAAAACACCCCCATTTTCACAGGTAACTTAGCCTGTCCCTCCCGCTGCAGGAAATAATGCATTAAACCTGGAAAGCTAGTGATGTAGCACTTTTCTCCTTACGAAAGTAACACATGATTATTCAACCAATGAGAATTTGGTTGGACAAGAGCATATCGACCAAATAATCGACTAGGAGACTACCCTAGTTCTTTATCAGCTTCTGAAACGTGCTGCAGTGCATCTGCTGAAATTGTCTAAAGTGGTGGCTGCCTGGCTGACATTTGCACTCTACTGAGTGCACTTTTCTAGTCTTGTTTTAACCTGAATTTAAAAGCCTAATCAAGCAAGAGTAAGTAAGCTTTAGCAAGTTGCCCAATAGAAATTATATCTAGATCTGCAACGATCAGTCGAGTAGTTGAGTTAATATCCTCCTAATTTGATATACAATTAATCTGTTTGAATACTTTTGTTATCAACTTCTTTAAAACGTTTTAACAGTTTGTGGCTGTGGAGATTCACAAAAAAAATCAAATTATGTAACAGACAACATAACATGTGGTTTACAGTATATAACAAGTACAGCCGGAGGAGGTTTGTTCAAATTAAATTGCTACAGTTGACTTACATGTTAGGCACTGGCACTTTAAAGGAGACCTATTATGCTTTTTGGGGTTTTCCCTCTTTTTTAGTGTGTTATATAGTATTTTTCTGCCTCTATAAGGTCTGCTTAGTAAAAAAAAAAATCCAGGCTAAAGGGAGCTCTCTTATATAAGACAGCTGCATAATAAAAACTTACCACTGAGGAGAAACGTCCAGCTCCAGTGTTTGTTTCAAAGCGGAGTCTGTGGGCTCGTGTTTATTCACTCAAATTAATAATAGCGGACAGTTGCGGTCTTTAGCTTTAGCCTCTGTTGTTGCTTTGAGGCAACCTCCAGAGGTGAAGTCAGAAAAGCTAAGGGATGTGACGTTTCCGATAGGGGTGTCAAATTATCGCGTTAATTGCGAATAATTAATTACAGCCATATTTAACGTGCTAGGTTTTTTGATCGCGTTAATCTCATTTTTAATCTCTAACTTTACTGTTTCTGTATGCCACAGAGTTGCCTTTTATAAAGGTGTATAATTGGGCTTCTTTGTGCTTGAGTTGTGGGAGAGCTGCAGCGCTACAGAGCAGAGCCCAGCATCAGCATTTTTGACTGTCCCCTGCAGTGGTGGTCTGCTCACTCAGGAGCCTATGAAAAGCTGTCTGCCCTAGTATCTGACCTCCCCGGCAACCTCCGTGTAATTTTCGGGACAATCAGGGCAGGATTCAGGACAACAGCCTGAATTTCGGGACTGTGCCGTCCCGAAATTCAGGCTGTTGTCCTGAATCCTGCCCTGATTGTCCCGAAAATTACACTAGAGCAGAGTCTGGAGTAGTTATTGCCCCATAAAACATTAAAAACTGATCATGGTGGTTGAGTTGTCATGCAGCTCCCACCAGCTGCACATTGGCTGCAGCAGTTCCTACATGAATTATGGGTGTTGTAGTTTGAAGAAGAGAAGACAGCACAAGTTGCAGCCGCGAGGACAGGGAAAGTGCAGGCAGCCACGAGAAGGAGTGATTTGCACGTTGCAGTGCAGCGTCTTGTTCTAACTGTTAAAACTGTTCTATAAACTGATACAGCTGTAACGAATGTACCAGGTGTCTTCTATTTTGTTAGCTTTTATTTTTTATTAAGTTTAAGGGACAAGTGCACTTACATTGATCACTTCCATGAAATAAAACGAGAAATTGGAAAAGAGTAAAATAATTTAGAAAATTGTTCAAATAAAATTAGGGAACTGATCACAGATGTATTGTTTCTGTGTGTTTTACATCTATTGTTGCGTTAATCTGCAGCTATGCTTTTAATGAAGCTGACATGTCATGACAGTTGAGCATCCACCAGGGGGTCAAGACTGAAGGTTGCAGCACTCTTTATTGGGACTAATCTCAAAAACAATAGAATATAATGGCTAGGTGCACTGCATCCGTGTTCAAGTGTGTTATTGTTGAAAACAATAATTATGACTTTATAAAACCACTTTTTGTAATATATGTCAATCTTTTGATCATCTGCCACAATAATGTAATGAATTTAAATGAAATTACCTCAAATTGAGGGCTTTTCTCATGGAATTTTGAGATGAGATAAAAAAAGAGATTAATTAGATCAATTAATTACAGATCATAATTAATTAATCTCTCCATTTTTTTAATCTCTTGACAGCACTTCAGACAGGTGCTGCAGCAGTGAGCAGTACAAGACAAATAATGTGTGTTTTGAACAATAGAGCACATAAATCTATTCCACTAGACCCCAATATTACATATTTATCTGAATATGACCCTGAAAAAAAGCATTATAGGTTCACTTTAACTGATGCGTCTCAAATAGAGATCATATTTCAACAGCATGCACTGCACGTGGAGCTGTGACTAACTGCTGGAGTGACTTCGATTCAGGCCGTACCTCTATGAGCTTCATGATGGTGACCGGATTGAAAAAGTGAAGGCCACCGAATCTATCCAGCCTGCTTGTGGAGCTGGCAATGTCGGTAATGGGAATGGAGGATGTGTTGCTGGCAAAGATTGTGAGTCTAAAACAAGTGCAGAAAACAGTACTTAAGACATCGTACAGATAGCAGTTAATAAAAAAAAGCAGACATGTGACATTCAGAACTTTCCATTTCATTGTCCTTTATGAAGATCACCAAATGTCATATACTGTATGTCCTCTTCAGGAGGGAACATATTTATATCTATAAAGAATGTGCAGTGAGAAGTTGTGCTTCATGCAATCTTCAGACATGGCGTAGACTCAGTTTTTGCTGAGAGAGCTGTGGTCTTGGATTTTTGGAGTTTATTCTGTGTTTTTACTGGTAACTGCAGTAGAAACATGCTTTCAATAACAACACACATACAGCACCATGAAATCCAGAACAAACGGCAATCAGCCTCTAATCTAACACTTTTATAAATGTATTAATGACCCAGAAATGGGACAGTGCTTACGCTGGTGCCAGCTTGTCAAGCCGACCAAAGAGATCCTGTTTGATTTTTAGATTTTCCACAATGGCCTCCACCACAATATCCGTGTCCTGAACTACAGACTCAGCATCTGTTGATGTTGACACATTCTGCAGGACCATCTGCATGAACTCCTCACCTGCCTGAAACAAACACAAATGTGTCAACATGTCCCATTTACAACTCACACTTCACTCACTCACTGTTTGCTTTGGTTTTGTCTGGCTATCTTCTGTGTCTCACCTCTGGTTTATCAGCAAACTTCTTCTTCACCACTCTTTTAAGGTTCCCTTCAATTCCTTTGATGGCCTTTTTGAGGATGTCGTCATTTATGTCCACCAGCGCCACTGAGTGGCCAGTTGATGCTGCAACCTTTGAGAAAGAAATTAATTCAAGATAAATAGGAACGCAGCTGTCAGTGTCAGTGATGTTGAGGTGGGAGCAATGATAAATAGGGACCTAAACAACAAATGTAATGGAAACCAGAACTGTGTCCCAAGTCCATACAACATAATAACTCTCTGCAGACTTACGATGTAGTGGATGGTGGGGTAAGATGAGCCTTACTGTTGTGTACAGCCTTTATAGACTGAGCTGAGTAGTGATGCGCGGCTCGACCCGTAACCCGCGGAACCAGCAAATGGACCTGCGGGTCGGGCAGCAGTGATCGTTTGTTAAATCGGTCTGTTAATGATATTTTGACATTATTATTATAATCTATTTATCTATAATCTATTACTGTCATGGCATCCGAAGGTACTGATGCGTTGAGCAGGTGACAGTCCGCGGCCGTTTTCAAAACACACGTGTGTCACGCACTCCAAAAGAAACTTTAAACAATAATTTATTGTACAAAACAGGGGAAACAAAAGTTGACAAAAACGGTTCCATAAGTCATATTAAATTCAAAAGATAATGAAAAAACAGCTACAAGTTAGAGGGAATAGTGATAAAGTGGTAAAACTTGGCATTGATCCACAGCCTCAGACGGATGCACTGAAGCATGCTGTGCTTACAAGCTCCGTTGGAAGGCGATGCTGTATTTTCACATTTTTAACAGTGCAATTTAAAAGTTTTGATTTTTATTGATAACCTACATTTACCAACAACAAAAAGACTACATTTAGCCCTTCTCATGCAAGCTCGGGGGTTTAGTGTTGCTGTAGCCTGACACTAAGCAAACTTTTCTCTGGGTGAGGATTAGAAGGTTGTGAGTTCAAGCCTCAGCTGATGCAAAAGGCAGATTGTGTTGCCAAATTCAAAAATGTCTTCCAATTCTTCTGCTTGTTGCTCAGAATTGCCTAAAAATGCCTGGACCCGACCCATCGCTGCGCAGCAGCAACAATTTGATTAGTCGCTTCCCTCCATAATTATCATTTGTTCCAGCCTCCATTAAGCTGTTTAACAATGTTAAAAACGAGTGCAATAGAGCAACGAGCATTAAACACACGGCACTTTAGCACTCAGCACTTTTTCTTGCACTTTAGACGTCTCTCTGTTTGTGTTGTTAAATGTAGTCCATGTCTGTTTTATGTGATAGAACTGTCATTTTGATGATGTGTCCCTGTGATGATGTTTTCATCTTGTCCTGTGAAGCAATGACATTTAGCACTCTGCCCAAGATGAATTTCTCTTACTGTGCGTTCACACCGGATGCGAGTGAAGCAAATTATTTGCGCGTAATTCGCCGCGCGTAAAGCCTGAGTTTGGACGCCAGACCATTTTGTTAATTTGCGTCAACGCATCAGTCGCGCGAGTAGCGAGCCCGCCCATTTTCACTAGATAACAACATCTGGCCCGCCATTCTCTCCTCAACCGTGGCTGAGATAACCACCATAACTGCTTTGTACCTGCTCTGGAAGTCCCAGATGCGAAGGAGGGCCAAACGCAAATTCACCTCAAAAGTTCAATATTTTCAACTCGAGTGATGAGGCAATGGACGCGCATCTAGTGCAGCGCGATGGACGCGATAGACACCGCCTGGCGCAAATTCGTGTCTAATCGCGTCATTGCATTGACATTGTATGTAATCTCGACACACAAATTCACGCTCGGTGTGAACACACAGTTAGGGGACAATAAAGTTTACCTTACCTTACCTTACCTTATTACGAGTGCAAACAATTTCTAAAGGTATTGCTCCTACACAAAAAACAGTTTTTATGTGTAAATATGATACTTTCATAATACTAATAATAATCTTGTGTGCGTCTCTCCATCACAGATAAAAAAGATTGGTGCTTACTGAATTCATGGTCACATTTAAACAAATGTGCACAGTCACCTAGAAACAGGGGGTGGGTCAACTTTCGCACTATAGCTCATTTTCCCCCACCTTTCCCCACTGTGTTCAAACTGGAAAAGTCACAATTTTTTTTATTTTTTTTTAGAGGACAGTGCACATTGCTGTAAATGTTAGCCAAAGGCTAATTTTCAACTGCAGTCCTCCGGCATGATGTTAAAAAGACCTCAGGCCATTAAAAAAACACAAAAACAGGGATATAAAAGTTATAATATATAAAACAAATAGCAAACAAAAACAGGAACACATAAGTCATAATATGTAAAACAAATAAACAGATAGACAATAATTCACAATGAAAAGCCAATACGTACAGTGCGATGTGATACAGTGCAAAATAGTTGATCAAGAGGCTATGGATAGTGAATAGACGAAACAATGCAAGTCCATGAGTCACTGGCATAGTGTATATGATATATGAAGTTATAAAGTGCTGCAGTGCCCATAAAAGTAGTCACAGTAAAAATCTAAATTTAATTAAATTACAATAAGTTAAATTGGGAGAGATGAAACTGTCAGTAGAGTTTAGATTCTCGGCCCGTACCCGAGCCCGGCCCGAATCGGGTCGGGTCCGGGCCAACATTTCACACCAATATCCGCGGGCTCTAACTGTCAGGGGTGGATAAATGGGATGGAGGTGCAGCAATGCAAGGACCACAACAGGATTTCTTGTTGGAGTTGCGCTAAGATGGATTGAGAAACACAACAAAACCAATACATACAGTGCAATATAATACAGGTGATCATGGACATAATGTATCATATGAATATAATTAGTAAAGTAATAAAGTGCTGCAGTGCTCACTTGCATGAGCACTGCAGCACTTTATTACTATAAGAGTCAAAGAGCAGCAGTTTCACTAGCCAACAACTAAAGGACTAAGTGTAATGAAGATGTGTGCTAGCTAGCTACATGGATGAACAGAGACCAAAGGCATTTTGCCTCTTACCTGTGCAATTCCTGCACCCAACTGACCACTTCCAATGACTGTAACATGCTTAATAACAGCATTTCTGACAGCTGAAGAGGAAAAATCTCTGCAGATCTGGTGAATGAAGAAAGCCATGATGTGTCAGCGTGCTGCTAGACCTCAGGACAATAACAGGTACCGGCACTCAGGCTTTGTTATGTTAATATGTAGGGTAGGAGGTCATATTCTAAATGAAGAAAATGGGATGGATCAGTCACTATCCTCTGGGCTTGCCTTAAAACAGTTTGCTCAAAAATAGACTTGCAAGGTCTGATAGTCCCTTTTCCCCATAACCTTCACGTGCCATGTGCACCAGACGAGCAAGCTCACTTTTCAGTTTTACAGCGAGGTAGCCATATCGGGCTGACATCCTGTATCACACTAAGCTCTCTAGTACTGCCTGGTAAAATAAAAACATGATGCTTTTATCCACACCATTCACTCCAAGTCTGCGCAAAAAATACAAACTTTGCTGTAAACGAGAACACAACATGGACATTCCAACTAAAAGTGTCATCTAAGTGAACTCCGAGATACTTGTATGAGCTGACCTGCTCAACGGATGAGTCATGTACAGTCATGGAAAAAATTATTAGACCACCCTTGTTTTCTTCAATTTCTTGTTAATTTTAATGCCTGGCTCAACTAAAGGTACATTTGTTTGGACAATTATAATGATAACAACAAAAATAGCTCATGAGAGTTTAATTTAAGAACTAAGAACTATTCATTTTCCATGGTTTTCTTGATAATAACCAAAATTACTTAAATTCTTACATCAATAGCTATGGCATTGTACCGCCAAAAACACTACTTTTAAGCATTCCATGTTTTCTTTTCTGTTTGCTTTAAACACATGATACACACAAGAGTTAATACTTGATTGCATAACCATTGTTTTTGATGACTGCAGCCATGCATCTTGGCATGCTCTCCACCAGCTTCTGACATTGTTCTGCTGTCACAACAGCCCATCCCTGTTGGACAAATTCAAACAAATTTTCTTTGTTTTTGGGCTTGTGGTTCTCCATTTTGAGTTTGATGATTTTCCACAGGTTTTCAATTGGATTAAGATCTGGTGATTGAGCAGGCCAAGGCATGGTGCGAATGTTGTGGTTCTCCATCCAGGCTTTAACTGACCTTGCCGTGTGGCAAGGGGCATTGTCTTGTTGGAAAATCCAGTCATTCGAGGCAGGAAAGAGTTTTCCAGCTGATGAAAGAAGACTGTTTTCAAGGGTAGTCCTGTACATGACCTGGTTCATTCGGCCTTTATACAATTGCATTTGCCCTGTTCCACTCAGACTGAAACAACCACAGATCATGACTGATCCACCCCCATGTTTTACTGTAGGGGCAAGACAGTCTGGGTTGTAAGCTTCTCCAGGCTTCCTCCTAACCAGTAAGTTGGCTGGAGTGGGCATCAATTCAAAATTGGATTCATCACTGAAGAGAACCTTAGCCCAATCATCAACAGTCCAATCCTTGTGGTCTCGAGCAAAGAGTAACCGGGCCTTCCTCTGCCTTTCATTGATGAAGGGCTTCTTGCGTGCTCTGTGTGACTTCGAACCAGCTTCAACAAGTCGGTTTCGAACTGTCCTTGCCGAACAAGTCACATTTCTCGACAGTGCCCACTCATTTTTAAGGTCCCTGGAGGTCTGACGACGATTCCTGACACAGGAACGGATGAGTGCACGGTCATCTCGTGGGGTAGAAAGACGTTTCCTGCCACGGCCAGGTAGCAATTTGGTAGTGCCATGTTCAGCTTGTTTTTTTTTGTTGTAATGAACGGCTGTCTTGGAGATCTTCAGTTTTTTCGCTACCTGTCTCTCACTCATGCCAATTTCCAGCAGTGCCAAGATGGCTGCCTTTGTGGCTTCACATAATTCTTTTGTTTTAGGCATTATGTGAGAGCTGACAACTTCTGAGTTGTGCTACGGCTTGAATGTAAGCAGGAAACCACTCTAGGCCTTTGCATGTGCAGTGCTGCTTGTGACATGAAATGGCCTCTTATATACCCTGGGAATCAATTAAGCTTAAGAATGTCAAATGGGCCATAAAGTATTATGTGACCAGCTGCATTTTTTGTTGTGTTCATTGTATTATACTTTTAGTGGTACCAGATATTAGAATGAACAAGAAATTGAAGACAACAAGGGTGTTCTAATAATTTTTTCCATGACTGTATGACAACAGGACTATAGTCCCCTACTGAACTCACATCTAAGACCATCTCTTTAGTTTTTTTAACATTCAAAATGACATGGTGAGCATCACACCATTGCACAACGTTTTCTATTTCAGAAAAATGGGCTGAAGGGCTTGAGTCTTTGTGCAGTAGGCTGAGGATGGTGGTATCATCAGAAAATTTAAAAACAAGGTTCCCTGGGTGTCTGTTTGTACATTTATTTGCGTAAAGTGTAAAAAGGACCAGGGGGCTAACACAACCCTGCGGGGCACCTGCGCTGATTGATTTGCATTCTGAGGAGGTGTTATTGACTCTTACCTGCTGACTTCGATCAGTTAAAAAGGAAAAATACCACTTGATTAAAAGAAGGGTTGACACTCATCTGCCTTATTTTTGAGATGAGCAGATGGGGTTGAAGTGTGTTAAAAGCTGAGCTAAAATCAATAAATAAAATCCGAGCATGTGCTTTTGGGCATTCCAAGTGCTTGACAGTGAAGTGGGTGATGCTGTTTAAGGCATCATCAGTACCTCTCCCCTGCCTATAAGCAAAGTGGTATGCGTCAAGTGCCAAATTGACCTCTGCCTTAAGCACAGACAAAATGTATTTCTCAAAACTTTTCATAACAATTGAAGTCAGGGCCACAGGTCTAAAATCATTGTTATCAACTGGACATGGTTTCTTAGCTACAGGGACTATGGTGGATTTTTTTTCAAAGGGCAGGAACAGTGTGTGTTTTATTCTTTTAGCCTTACCTGATATGTAAAGTTTCATCCAGTTATCCTAATTGCACTATTATGTTATTCAAATCTGCACCTTGCATACTACATGGTTGTCTACTGTGTGTCTTGTTTGTATATGATGGTTTTAACTGCTAGGCAGCTATGTTGCACTATGTGCCCCAAACAAATTTCCCGCTTGAGACAATAAAGTTTATCTTATCCCTAGCTTTTGCATATCTTATAAATGGCATTTGCTAACAAGTGGCTAAATTAGACCACATATTGCCTTCACACAGAACATGACTTCACAGCCTTGTTTTGGGAGGGACCCTAAGTCATTCACCCGTGGTGTAGTTTGTTTATAGTTTTATGATTTAAGTGGAGCTCATTTGTGAAGATTATCTTAAAGAGGCAACAGATAGGATTCGTTGTTTTTTTTTTTTTTAGCTTGCACCACCTAGCGTCAGCAGTGTTGCTCGCAAAGACTAAATTGAGCGTGGGGATCAGAGATAATCAATAAAATGTAGGCTGTAAAGCCACCGGTATACCTCCATGTATATGTAGAATGAGAAGGTGTGTGGACACTATACTAAATAAATGAGACGGAGCAACAATTATCATATTTATCTGAAGAAAAAAACAAATAGTAATGCAAATAATTATACCAGGTTTAATCACTGTCCGAGGGCTGCCGTAGAATGGCAACAAGGATGTCAGCTGACCAACATTCGCTACCCGGTCCCTGGTCGCGGCGATTTGCGATGCTGGCCAGCTAGGAATGAACTAGCAGCCAGTACAGTACAGTCCTCTCTCGGCCGTGTTACTTACTGATCCATTAGAAAGAAAGCTAGCTGGATATCGGTGTTGAAGCCTCTTTGGTCACAGAGCTCCCTCCATCTCTTGCGCGTCTGACTGAGGTTTTCTCTTGTTTGTCTTCTTCTTTTATCACTCTCCTTTTTGTGCATTCTTGCCTCCTCAGACAGATAAGGCCAAGATGAACTGTTCTACAGTGCTGGCCAAAAGTATTGGCACCCCTGCAATTCTGTCAGATAATGCTCAATTTCTCCCAGAAAATGATTGCAATTACAAATGCTTTGATATCAAAATGTTCATTTCTTTTGTCTTCAATGGAAAACCACAAAAAGAATTGTCAAAAAGCCAAATTGGATATAATTCCACACAAAACATAAAAAAGGGGGTGGACAAAAGTATTGGCACCCTTTGAAAAACCATGTGATGCTTCTCTAATTTGTCTAATTAACAGCACCTGTTACTTACCTGTGGCACATAACAGGTGGTGGCAATAACTAAATCACACTTGCAGCCAGTTAAAATGGATTAAAGTTGACTCAACCTCTGTCCTGTGTCCTTGTGTGTACCACATTGAGCATGGAGAAAAGAAAGAAGACCAAAGAACTGTCTGAGGACTTGAGAAGCAAAATAGTGAGGAAGCATGGGCAATCTCAAGGCTACAAGTCCATCTCCAAAGACCTGAATGTTCCTGTGTCTACCGTGCGCAGTGTCATCAATAAGTTTAAAACCCATGGCACTGTGGCTAACCTCCCTAGATGAGGACGGAAAAGAAAAATTGACGAGAGATTTCAACGAAAGATTGTGCGGATGGTGGATAAAGAACCTCGACTAACATCCAAACAAGTTCACAGGAAAAAAACGAGGCCTTCAAAGAAAAGAACACGGTCCCTACAGTCAAACATGGCGGAGGTTCCCTGATGTTTTGGTGTTGCTTTGCTACCTCTGGCACTGGACTGCTTGACCGTGTGCATGGCATTATGAAGTCTGAAGACTACCAACAAATTTTGCAGCGTAATGTAGGGCCCAGTGTGAGAAAGCTGGGTCTCCCTCAGAGGCCATGGGTCTTCCAGCAGGACAATGACCCAAAACACACTTCAAAAAGCACTAGAAAATGGTTTGAGAGAAAGCACTGGAGACTTCTAAAGTGGCCAGCAATGAGTCCAGACCTGAATCCCATAGAACACCTGTGGAGAGATCTCAAAATGGCAGTTTGGAGAAGGCACCCTTCAAATCTCAGGGACCTGGAGCAGTTTGCCAAAGAAGAATGGTCTAAAATTCCAGCAGAGCATTGTAAGAAACTCATTGATGGTTACCGGAAGCGGTTGTTCGCAGTTATTTTGTCTAAGGGTTGTGCTACCAAGTATTAGGCTGAGGGTGCCAATACTTTTGTCCGGCCCATTTTTGGAGTTTTGTGTAAAATGATAATTGATTTGACTTTTTTTTCATTCTTCTGCTTTTTCATTGCAAGCAAAATAAATGAAGATATTAATACTAAAGCATTTGTAATTGCAATCATTTTCTGGGAGACATTGAGCATTATCTGACAGAATTGCAGGGGTGCCAATACTTTTG
Source organism: Epinephelus awoara (assembly GCA_035609425.1). Classification (NCBI taxonomy): domain Eukaryota; kingdom Metazoa; phylum Chordata; class Actinopteri; order Perciformes; family Serranidae; genus Epinephelus; species Epinephelus awoara. The sequence continues at coordinate 23,293,461 of CM069314.1, read as the reverse complement.
GCCAGCACTGTAATTTGTGTGTTTGCTTTTGGGATTCAGTTGTTTGAGTAAATAAAAGCTGAACATTTGTGTAAACAGAACCCTCAAAGGCCTGTAGCTCCAACTGCTTCTCTCTTCCTTATCTGCTTTTTAATCAGACAACAGGCTCAGCACTTGAGGAGAAGACTTGGTCAGACATATACATAGTAGTCAGTTGTAGGATAAAAAAGGACACAACTGTGAAAATTATCTTTACTTTGATCCCACAGAACTGAAGCTTTCTCTTGTCCTAAGTCTTTGTCATGCACACACACTCTTATAACAACCCCTTTAAAAAAGCCCCATTCATTAGGAATAATCCAACTGTGTAACTTAGTTTCATCTTCATCCCCACATGATGTTTGACACATCACTTGACTTAAGGAAGCATACATTATCCTACATACAAAGTTGCGTTCATGTACAACAAAGTTTATCTTATACCTTATCTTAAAACTGCTGGCGGAATTTCCATGACACTGGCTGAAAGGGTGTGGCACAGGTTAAGGAACAATCCTTTAAATTTTTTAGCAGATCCGAATCACGGGGTCAATACATCTACTATTTTTCACTCTAACTAACATTGCGAGATTGGGCATTTGGCCTTGGCGTAGGCCTAGTTACAGACATCGTTACAACTTACAGTGAAACAAATGAGACAGTGTTCCAGGTCATTGATAGATTGTCGTGTCAGCCTTACTATAGATAATTGTGGTCCCTGTAGTCTGTGGTTGAATGTAACCAAGTACATTCACTGAAATACTGTACTTTTTTGACATACTTGTGCTTTACCTGAGTGCTTCCATGCTACTGTATGCTACTTTGTACAATGCTCAGAAAATTAAGGGAACATTTAAATCACACATCAGAAGTTGAAAATCTTTACTGATGTACATTGTATAATTTGTCAGGAACAAAGTTGCGCAACAATGGTCAATGGAGACCTGTGCTCACAGGCCAGCACTGTGCAGCTCGATTGAACACCAGCATTGGCAGGTCTGCCACTGGCGCCCCGTTCTCTTCACAGATGAGAGCAGGTTCACACTGAGCACATATGACAGGAGTAAAAGAGTTTGGAGATGACGTGGTGAATGTTATGCTGCCTGTACCATCATCCACCGTGACTGGTTTGGTGGTGGGTCAGTGATGGTGTTGGGGGGGCATATCCTTGGAGGGTCGCATAGACCTCCTTGTTATAGCCAACAGTACTCTGACTGCTGTTAGGTACCGGGATTAAATCTTCAGAGTGATTGTCAGACCTTACACTGGTGCAGTGGGCCCTGGGTTCCTCCTGGTGCAGGACAATGCCCGGCCTCATGTGGCCAGAGTGTGTAGGCAACTCCTGGATGATGAAGGCATTGATGCCATCGACTGGCCTTCCCTGACCTAAATCCAATTGAGCACCTATGGGACATTATGTATTGGTACATCCGCCGCCGCCAAGTACCACCACAGACTGTCTGGGCGCTCACTGATGCCCTGATCCAGATCTGGGATGAGATCCCCAGGACACCATCTGCTGACTCATCAGGAGCATGCCTAGACTTTGTCAAAAGTGCGTGCAGGCATGCGGGGGCCATACACACTGAATAGTAGTAGTAGTACTAGTAAATCCCCATAGACCCCCCCATGGTAAACCCACCATTTACATTGTATTAAGGCCTAAAGTTACTCATAATTAAGGCTTGGCTACTTTATGCAACAGACTGGCTGCAAGTAGTGTCCTCGGCTTCTCAGTCAGGTCCACTCCTCGCTCCTCCGCAGCTCCAGCGTCTCACCCAAATATGGTCACTCCTGGCTCCAAAAAAACCCCAAGATGGCGAGGGCCAAAATGCCAAACTTGAGGCTTCAGAACAGGAGTCCATAAACCAATGCATGATGTGACATTCTGCAGAAATGAGTCCGGTTTTGTCAAGATGCCAGAAACAAGGTCTGTGATTTACACAATTTTAAGAGACTTTTATGTTTTGTTCTAAGGCATAAAATACATCAGTAAATACCCAACTCATGATTTTTGAAGCTTTTGCATATCTTATAAAAGGCATTTGCTAACAAGTGGCTAAATTAGACCACAGATTGCCTTCACACAGAACATGACTTCACAGCCTTGTTTTGGAAGGGACCCTAAGTCATTCACCCGTGGTGTAGTTTGTTTATAGTCTCATGATTTAAGTGGAGTTCATTTGTGAAGATTATCTTAAGGAACAAAATTTGGTTTGCCACAGAGCATATTTCCTGCAATAATCCAAAATCCAAATCCCATTGGCTTTTTGTTGAGGGAACCAAGCTGACTTAAGTAAAGGATCTGAGTACTTCTTCCATCTCTGCCTGTAGTAGAGTATATTTAGTGTATACAGTCTTAAGTCTGTCTGAAAAGAGAGCCAGATAAGGTAAGAAAAGGCCAAGATGAATTGTTGTTGTTGTTGTTTGCTTTTGGGATTCAGTTGTTTGAGTAAGTAAAAGCTGAACATTTGTGTAAACAGAACCCTCAAAGGCCTGTAGCTCCAAATGCTACTCTCTTCCTTATCGGCTTTTTAATCAGACAACAGGCTCAACACTTGAGGAGAAGACTTGGTCAGACATATATATAGTAGTCAGTTGTAGGATTAGAAAAGGACACAACTGTGAAAATTATCTTTACTTTGATCCCACAGAACTGAAGCTTTCTCTTGTCCTAAGTCTTTGTCATGCACATATACTCTTATAACAACCCCTTTAAAAAGTCCCATTCATTAGGAATAATCCAACTGTGTAACTTAGTTTCATCTTCATCCCCACATGATGTTTGACACATCACTTGACTTAAGGAAGCATACATTATCCTACATACAAAGTTGTGTGCATGTACCAAGGGTATTACTGTATTCTGAAATGATGGCTTATATATCATCAAAGGTTACTGTAAATGGGTTTTGATTGGATCCACTTGTAGCGTAGAAACCTAAGAAATTGTTGGGCGCCAGACAGGCAGGCACAAAAACCCTCACCTATCAAATTTATTCAGAGTGAAGTAAAAGTTAAATAACCCGACTGCTTACTTCTACACTACAAAATAACAGAAAACACCACAAATCAAGTTGGTTAATTAAGGGTCGTTATATTCATTCCTAATTCTAATTCTAATTCAATCAAGCAGAATCAAATAACTCAAAAGTTTCTTAATTCATCAATGTCACTGCAGTAAACAGAAATCCAATTCAATTCAATAGTCAACCACAGGAAAACACAAAATTCAAATACAAATAATATTCATTCAGCTCATAAACAAATAAAAGGTAATTGTGTGTGTACGTGTGTGCGCAAGTGCGTGTGTGTGTGGGTGAGAGAGAGAGGTTTACAGGTCAGTTCATTTAGTTCAGATAGGTGAGTGTTGAGGGGAGTGTGAGGAGTATGAATGTAATCCAGTTCAGTTCAGTTCGGATGTGTGTGTGAGGGTGTGTGTGTGGGAGTGAGTGAGGAAGTATGAATGTAATTCAGTTCAGTTCTGTGCAGTTCAGTTCGGATGTGTGAATGTAATTCAGTTCAAATCAGTTCAGGTGGATGAGTGTGTGTTGAGTGTGAGTGTGAGTGTGAGTGTGAGTGAGGGGGGGGGAGGACCCAGGTTAGCTTGAAGCTCGAGTTTGGAGAAGCCAGGAGATTGTGGGGAAATAGGAACTTATCTGCTGGTAGTGAGTCATCCACCTCAGCTCAGCCACTGAATCCAAGCAGGAAAAGCACAGCAGATTCCAGTCTGTTTCCACCTGGTGGTGATGGTTTAGAGTCCTCACATCACTTGCGGAGATCCCAGGGGAGAGGCGGCTCGTCGATAGTGATCCAAGTGTCCTGAAGCCCCGACACAAAAAGTTGTTTGGAAAAACACGTCATTTGAACTCTGTTTTAGCCTCATTGTAGCCTGTAGCTCTGACTACCTCTCTGTACACCACGTTCATGTGTGCGGGCTTGCGCGCAAGACCAGCGAAAGCATGTGAACACACATGAACACGGTGCCCATGTCTCATGGTCTCGCGCAAGTGGACAAGTGAACCTGTGTACAGTAAATGTATCTGCCCCAAGAGTCATCCTTGTGTCTTGCCTCTTTCTAACCTTAAAAAATATCTGATTGACATCTAGTCAAGTTACCTTTATTTACATCACACCAAATCATTACAGAAGTCTCAGGGTACTTTTCACACAGGCCTAGGCTGTATGTGCAGTTTTATTTTCCCTGAATATACTGAGCAAATTTTGCTAATTAAACAAACTGTTTACTGCCTTGTCTTAGCAACCAAGTTGAATTGCAAGGCAAAGTAGTATTTGGGTGGAAAGTGCAGCCTCCTCTACTGCAGGAAAGTATTAGTCAAGAAAGACGTAGTATTGTGCAAGACATCTGCCAAGCTGCAGACCAGTGTTCAAACCAACAAACAACAAAAATGGTTGTGTTTTTGTGAGTCATAGGTGTTTTTCCAGTAGCTTTTTCAGCTCCAAACGCGAGTGTACAGTATTGACCTGTCGGTGTGTTTCCAGTGTCTTGTAGGCTCTAAAAGTGGGGGTTTTGTGGGAACCCATCAGTGTTGTACCAGTGGCTTTTGGGCTCCAAACGTGGGTGCTTTGTAGTGACTCGTTGGCAGGAATTGTGGCATGAAAAGTGGGTGTTTTTTACCACGATATTGCTACTTTTCTTGCTGGGATTTTGCCCCCAAAACAAGTTATTTTAAGCCAAAATATAATCCTCACCATAACCATAACCAAGTGGTTTTGGTACCTAAACATAACCACACGTTTACCCCTATTGTTTTTAAACATTATCTGCTAGATAATAACCTGCAAATATAATGTATCTTCCGTTTGCTGAAACGTATAATGGCAAAAAAAAAGTTCTTGTAAATCGGGTTGGTATTGTCCCTGTTAACAACACAAACGAAAATAAATGGCTGAATCTGTCTAGTCCACTGGGGGGAGGAAAAAAAAGGAATTTTGGGCAAATCCGATTCAAGCCTAAGAGAATTTTGAGAAATCACAGCCCATCCCGAACGGCGGAGAATCAGAGCTCTAGCTTAAAGAAACAACCACACTACATCACAAGATAAGTTTTGTTGTGCCAAAGAAAATATCTGAAGAAGCTATTTTCACTCACATGGTTGTCTTTTCTTTGACCAGCTGGCTCACATGCTGAAAGCCTGCCCCCGCGGGTGCTCCTGACCATCACCAAGCTGCAGTGCATGCTGGAGAGCAAACAGGAGCGCATAGCTGCACTGGAGAGGCAGGTGGAGGACCTGATGCAAGACCGCAAGTTTCTGAGGAGCCAAATTGAAAACCTCACAAGTAACCGCTCCATGCCAACGTTTGCATCACCCAGTCCACTTGCTGAAGGTCAGTATCTGAAGTGAAGCAGTGTTTGACTTTATAATATTTACACTTATTGGATGCTCTTATTCACGTCATTTGGGCCATTTTTGTTGTTGCTTATACGTAGCTCCTAAACCCAGCAAAGTGCAGCACTCAGAAAACAGGTCTCGGAAGAGAGAGAGAGCTTCTTCGTGTTCCTCTGACAGCAGCGAGAGCGGCTCAGAAGCTTCAGACTCATCTGAAGTTTCAGCGGCCTCGAGTGAACACAGAAGGAAGAAACACCATAAGGACAAGAAAAGATCAAAGAAAGGGAAGGACTACAGCAGGAAGAGAGGTAATACTCATGTCTTGTCATTGTAAAGGTACCTCAGTGTAGAGTAGCCTTTTATTGTGACCAGCCCAAAGCACACCTGTAGTAATGATGCTGTTGAATCAGCATCTTGATTTGCCACTCCTGTCAGGTGGATGGATTATCTTGGCAAAGAACTCACTAATTTTTGCCTTACACCAAATGACTTTTCAAGTGATTTCTGTGTCACAGACATTTTTCTAATCAGAGTTTTACCTTAGTTGAGGTAACGATCTTGATTGTTTGGTGCCAGGTGGTAAAAAAGCTCAGTCTGAGCTGTCTTAAGGCCCTGACACACCAAGCCGACGGTCAGCCGTCGACCAAAGTCGGGCCATCGGTCATATTTCTTAGAAGGTTATTATTATAATATTGCTTATTTGCCTTCTTAGAAGTTTGGCAAAACTGTTTTCCACCAGGAGCAGGGGATATGGGAAATCAAAAGGAATCTAGTTGTAGTCTTGTAGGTAGTTGTTGTCTTAAGGTGTAAGAGGGTGTCAGACTTTGTGTTTGCACAGAATTTCAGAGAAATGAGCCTTTTGTATGCACAGAAAAACTCAGTGTATTTGTGTTGTATGTTTTGCTGTCAGTAACATCAACAGTATCCTCAAGGCAAAATTGTGAGAAAAAATGACCCTTCACACAATTTGTGTATCGTAGCAGCAGGTTTGATAATGTTGCGCTCAGAAGTCCAGCTGTTGTAACAACAAGAACAAGTACGAGAAAGTTGGTATATTGGGAATGCTCACTGATTATTTGTAAATGTAAACACAATAAACTCTTCCTAGATGATTCAAGAAGAAGAATTCCCCTTAATAATTCTAAAAAACAATCCTACAGTTGTCAGGGCAAAAAACAGTTGTGGGATGTTAGATTAGGCAAACAGACCTCCCTCTTCAAAATTCTAATACACAAGTAAAAAGATTAATAGAGCGTAGTCAGTGAATTAGAGCATGTCTTTTAATTTATTTGTATGAAACTGAAATAGGCGTAATCTTGTGTAGGGAGCATAAGCTAGTTCACGTAGAATTATGAAGGAAGAAAAAGTAAAATTGCTAATAAGTAAGACAGAGTTCGACAGGAATGCATGAAAAACACTTTCTGAAAGTTGAAGTTTTTGTCAATTCACACGTGACAACTTTGTGTTCATAATGACTGAATATTATTCATCACTTCTGTAATGACCATTCCCATTCATTCCACCAGCCACCGGTGTCCAGTACGTTATCCATCGCTACAAACAAGTCCTGTCAGCCTTCATCAAGAAGAAGAGCATGAGTGAAGCGTTCCGCCATCTTGGAATCGACCGGAACACCATTGCTAACACGGCATCGATCGCCGAGCTCCACATGGCTGGCAAAGACATGGTCCCCCTGGTGGGCATGTTTCGCCAAGGAGAAGAGACTCTGGTCAGCTATGCGCACAGGTGCACCCTGGTCATCGACAGCGACGCCGACCTGTCCAGGAAAATAGACCAAATGAAAGCTAACGGCGAGCTTCTGCCCATCTCAGGGAAAAGGCCGAGGGTGTTGCATTCTCACCTGCAGCAGCTCGGGGGCACTGCAGAGAGCATTTTAATAGGTTGATTATTATTTCATTGCATGGAGGAGGAGGTGAAACATAATGCCTTCACAAAATTCTGTTTGTTTTTCCACCAATCTGAACTGCTGGATTTAAATGTTTTATGTAGCATTTTTACATTTTCTTAGAAGTTGATATATGTCTCAAGGGGAACAAAAATCCAATTATTTTCAGTACATGAACACATTAAGGATGTATATTTTGTACTTAACAGCCATGAAAATAATTTACAGCTGCTGAGACTAATGTTTTTTTTTTTTATTATTATTATTATGTACGGGGAGACACGCCAGGTGAATAGGGTACATTTCTTTAATTGATATCACCATGTAACTTCCCCAGCTGATGACTTACGGTAAGATAATTACTTATAAAGTTAAGTTTTAAATCTTCTATATATCAGGCTATGGTTTATATATAAACAGACCCCTCTGTGAAACCCTTCAGATTATAGACAGGAATAAAAAGTGGTTAGCACTGTCACCTCACAGCAAAAGGGTTCCTGGTTTGAATCCAGGCTGGGGGAGCCCTTCTGTTTGGAGTTTGCATATTCTCCCTGTGTCAGTGTGGGGTTTCTCCCGGTACTCTGGCTTCCTCCCACAGTCCAAAGACATGCAGGTTAATTGGTGACTCTAAATTGCCCGTAGGTGTGAATGTGAGCGTGAATGGTTGTCTGTCTCTATGTGTCAGCCCTGTGATAGTCTGGCGACCAGCCCAGGGTGTACCCTGCCTCTTGCCCAATGTCAGCTCCCCCCAGTCCAGTAATCTGAACTTAAATAAACACCAAATTTGTATTTTGGACATTTCCTTTCCACTAGTCTAAAAAGAAGACATGTCAGGAAAGCAAAATAACCCAAAATCAATAAATTAACCAGTGCATGAAAAAACCTGTTTTCACCTGGTGTGTCTTGTGTAGTTGTAGAAACACCCACAAGATGGCAGTGCTCACATGTTAGATTATGTTCTCAAAATCACTCCTCTTGTGATTCTCTCCAAAATGGTGGCTAGTCAATTTCCATTTTCCAGCACCTGGTTTTTGTTGGAGGTGTAAGTTTCTGTTTATAGACTTTGTGAAAATTTTTTATTTTGTCGACATTATCCTGTGATTCATATGCTGTAACTGAACCGAGCGATTTGAAAACTGCAAAGTGTGTTAATGTTTCTGAACTGCCAGCAAATGAAAATAAGAACAGTTTGTTCATACAGAGATTTCAGTGTTGCCTTTGTGTTTATCCCAGGCTGCTTTAAGTGTCCTGTATCAAGACACATGATACTGATCTACGTGACCTTTAGAAGAATCTGTAACCTTTCAGAAAGGAGGTCACTTGATCCCAGGTCAAAGGATGGTGTGGGACCCCTGAAGTAAAATATCCAACCAAAACTTCTGTCATGTGTAAGCTGAAATTTGTAAATGGCATTCAATTTTCTCTGAGGCATATATTTATTCTGTCTCTTGACCAGAGGAGAGGGCCGCACCAATTTTGTAGACAGATGGAAAAGCTTGCTAAGACATCCTTGGGCGATGGTAAGTGCCAGTGTCAGTGCAAAGTGTTGCCATTGCCTTCCCTGCTGTTTGCTTTTCACATGGAGTGACAAATTACTCGTGCAAAGCCATTACAGGGGCTGCACCCGGGCTGTTTATCTTTGCATGGGACTCTGTCACTGTCACTCCCATTCACACGCCGGCTATCTGCTTATCTTTCACTCTCACATCCCAATCTGTCTGTCCCCTCCCCCCACTAACCCCCGCCCTCTCCTGCTTTGAACTCATTCAGTCATTTCTCATTACCTATCACTTCTCCATCTCCTCCTCACCCTTCCTTTTCTTACCGTCTCATCTTTTCACCCAAAACAAAACCAAAAAAAAAAAAGAAGCTAGGTGGAGTTTGGAAGCATTTCACAACAGCAGAGGCGACCTGAAGTTCCTCTCAGCCTGCTCACAGCCAGAGGGGACAGGTGCATGCTGGTCTATTCAGAAGCATGAGGTAGAAAAAGGTGGGTGTATCTCTCTGGCAGCACTCACATCTTCCCACCTCCTGAGGCATGCAAACGTCAGTTCTGCTTTCCTTGTCACCAGCGCGAGACGTAAAAGGCAGGTTCTCTGCAAATCCTGAAATGGAAAAAGGACACTGGGAGTAAAGTAGAGGATGTTATCGAGGTATATGACTATTTCATTCTTGCGTAGAAAAAAGCAGCAAATTTCAGCCTCCACCTGCTACTGTAATACTCTAGAGTGGCAGCTGTGAATTTGGTGTTAATGACTCAGGGTGATGGAGCTCAGAGCTGAAGATGGAGATAGGATGCGGGCCTAATCGAGCCTGAAGCATTCTCTCCTCCTCCCCCGGCCTTTTGACTCACACCGGTGTGAGGCCAGCTGGGACTCCATTTTGTGTCTTTCCTGGTTGCAGGTGCCACGTCACTGCGGAGGCTCCAAGTGCCTGATGGGTACAAAATCAGCCCCCTCCTCCCCCTCTTCCCTGTCCAGCTTTGATCCTGACCTTGACAAGAAGAGCATCTGGACGTTCTCACGGAGAGTAGCTTGTAATAACCACCAATCACCCTCTTAATGATGCAAGTAAAATGTGTTTGAACTGGTGAGATCAGATGGACCGGGGTTATGTTTTGTTGTTACACTGGCAGTGTGTGCCAGACCTGCTGCGTAATAACTGCCTCAGACACATTATATAAAGGATTACAAAGTAATGGACCAAAAGAGCTCAGACTTGAGCAATTGATTTTATGCTCTCTGGGGAAAATAGTCCTTGGCTTGAAAAACACTGCGTGTGACGTCACTTTTTCACAATTACTGAGATTATTGCAAGATATTGAGTAACCAGTTGTGCTGGCATCTCTATGGTTTATTATTTGCCCAGCAGATTTGAAAGATTGTGCCGTAACATTTGGCATTCAATCAGAGTAATTCGAAGAAAACCGATTTGTAGCCGCATGTTTATTAGCCTTACATGTAAAGAGCATTCCTCTGTTTTTGTCTTGTTAAACTGCTGCCGCATAAAGTAGCACATTTAATCTGTTTCTGTTTTATGGATAACAAAGTACAGTCTTGTTTTGAAGAAGTAAATTGACATTTTGGGAAATATGCTTATTTGCCTTCTTGTGGAGGGTTATATGAGAAGATTGAGACCACTCTCAGGCTCGTATGATATATATGAAGCTACAGACCTCTTAGCTTAGCTAAATGAGGGAAAATGGCAAGCCTGGTGGGGTGGAGTTACTTCCTGGATTCAGGATCATCTTACCTCCTGATTCTGGTGGCCAGCAGCAGCAGCAGCAGCGCCAGGACTTACCTATGTACCAGCAGCAACAGAAAGTTTGCTTGTCCGGCGGGGAATCTGTACTGTCAGTCCTCCTGGGGTTTGTGCTGGCAGGGTTCGGGGTTGCTATGGCCACTGACTGGGGGTCAATCTACTGCTCATTCTCCTTTAGGTGAGGTGGTCCTGTATCGGCAGGAGGTGGGGCGGAGGGCACACTGTGATTCAAGGCTATAGCTAAGCTACATAATATAGAGATTGAATTAGCTGCTGACATGAGCCTTTGACTCTAGTTAGCAGAGGGCTAAACTATTAGCAACATTTTCTCTCCATCTCTGAAACACTTCCCCAATACTGACATGTTTTAATGCATTTATTGTGAGACTGTCTTTCTGATGAGTCATTCTCCCTTTTTAGGTTGCTTTGCACTACAGGCAGCTGTTGCCAAAGCTGGATGAGCAACTCTCTGTGCAGAATTCTCCACCATTAAATCAGGCTTTCAGCAAAGGGACGTGCACGCGCATCTGCATTTGTAGAACAACCAATAGGAACGCCCTCTCTCTGAAACCTGTGATTGGGCAAAGTCTCATGTCACAAGCTAGATTTTCTAAAACCTGAAAACAGAGCCAGGAGGAGGTGCAGAAGTCTAGTTTTCTCTCAGACCAACAGAATTACAAATTGTTGATTGAAGTTGCATAAGATTTTGTAAAGGTTTAACAACCTAGATATCACATACTAATTAGTGAGCTTAAGAGGTGCTGGTAGGTGGATTTTCTGACCCTTAGATGGAGCCAGGCTTGCCACTGTTTCCACGCTGCAAAGCTAAGCTAATTAGCTGCTGGTTTTAGCTTCATATTTACTGTACAGTCATGAGAGTCAGTCATTATTTTCCATTTTAGACCAAATTATTTTTATACTTTACTGTTATGAGAACAAATTGAATACAGTCTGGTTTAAAAGTTCAGCTCAAGTTCCCCCTGCTATTTGAATAGCTTTATATCTTTAGTATGGCTGCAGGGTGCATCTGGTGTTTTTAAACAGCAGTAGTGACAGGATCAAGCTTTAAACTGTATGATGCATTCCCCTGAGCAAAAAACAACAACAACATCTTCATAAGTACAGGACTTGACAACATACCAGCAGTCATCAGAGTTACTCATATCTTGCCCTCCATTTGGAAGCACACATTTTAAAACGCTGCACAGAAGCAGGTCAGACCGACTCAAACAGATCTGAATTCCTAAAAATGAACGGACAGCTGATGTGAGTGTGCGTCTGAGCCTCTTCACCTTTCCTCCGCCCTTGGTCTTTCCGCTTATGAAATCTTAAAATAACCTGCAAAGTGGGTCAGAGCACCAATGTGACGCCAATTCAATACAAAAGCATCAAGTAGTGCATTATGGGTATTTCCCCCTGTGGTAGAATTGAGGTGGGGGCCGGAGTCTGCGTACTGGTGGGTGTCTATTCTTGTCCTTTTTTCTGCAGTGACATCAGATGACTGGTGGAGCAGTCAACAACGGTTTTTGTCAACGCACCATAACAGTTTCCACCTCAGCTTTTTACTGGGAGTGAAAACTCACGCGGACATGTATTTGTTCTCCGAGCTAATGTCTAATCCTTGTGCTTTATTTACTGCACGAAACCACTTGATAACTGCAGGACTGGATCAGTGTAGCCCCCCCGAGCTGCGAGCTATGAGAGGCACTAGAGGACAGTGTTGTATCCAGTCACTGTTGTCATGTTCTATTGTTTGTAGCCAGACGCATCACACACCCCTCGATGCACGGTTTGCCCTGCCGCAGCTGATTACATTTGGTCTGATGGGTTAACTGTAATAAGCTTCCACTAGAGTGTAGGGTGACTCTTATTACAGTCTTTAAATATGCATATTAAGCCAAAGACACGGATAGGAAAACACAGACACGTGCAGACAAAATGTTTGCCGTGTCAGTTTTTCTTCCCTGATGTTTTTGTAAACCCTTCAAGCTGTCCACACAGCCAGTGAAATAATACTCATTAATGAAACATCTCTTGGCAATTATAAATAGAGAAAAAAGGCAAAGATGCTAATCTGAAACCACAGAACCTCTCCACAACGACAGCCTTTCTGCCAGCACAGCTCGATCAACAAGTCTTGAGGTATTGCTGGTGTGCTCTCCATCTGGCTGCCACTGATAAGAACTTACTGGGGGCTGCTGGATAATAGTCTCACAAGCTTAAAAGCAGGAGGAGGGGGTGTAATGTATTCGGAGGGGGTGAATCTAGCAAACGGGACCCTATAAACCAAACCTCATCTCCCCCCTCGGAGCACATTCGGGTAGAGACAGCCCCTTCGATAGAGCCAGCAGGGGTGGGAAGGGGGGTGGGGACATCATGCTGCCATAGTCATGATTTGCCTTGAGCGTGATTTCATTCCTAGAGAGACAAGATGGCTGCACTCAGCAACAACATATGAGGTACATCTATGGAGCAATTGCCAGCACGTTTACGGTACAGTAATCAGCTGTGATCCAAAGCTCTATGGCCGAGCTTCTACACTAAAGTTGATCTATTTCTCTGTGCACCACCTGCATGGCCTCGTTTCTTTGCACAGGAGGAAATATGTAAAGCTGCTACGACCTCTATTTTCAGGGTCAGAGGCACTGACTGTTTTTTGGTTTGTACCCCCCAGGTGTCCTCAGACTGACAGGGGTGCCTCATGGGAGATGAAAGAGCAAAAAATGATAAATGGTTGTATGCTGGCGGCTCGAAAAGGTTGTTGTACAATAGTACTTCCTATATATTTTATGGTAGTATGGTTATTTTCTGAATTTATTTTCTGACAAAGACAAAAGGTAACTGCTGCAAAGACGAAATAAAAAATCAAACTATGAAACTACCAGTGCTGGAATGTAACTAAGTACATTGACTTAAGTACTTATGTAAAAATGTGAGGTTCTTGTACTATCTGTGGATCTCTTTATCTTGTGTCTCGTCATACTTCTACCGGGGTTCCCATGAAAAGTTAGAAATTAGAAAAACTGTTTTCCAGGCCTGGAAATGGATTTAGCTGTATTTAGAGACGAATCATAGTGTAGAGGTGGACTAAACCAATTTGCACCTTTATGGGGTGAGACCTCACAGCTCGATCCTGGGTGCGGGAGCCCTTCTTTGCGGAGTCTGCATGTTCTCCCCGTGTCAGTGTGGGTTTGCTCCAGATACTCCAGCTTCCTCCCACAGTCCAAAGACATGCAGGTTAACTGGTGACTCTAAATTGTCTACAGGTTTGGATGTGAGTGTGAATGGTTGTCACTACATGTCAGCCCTGTGATAGTCTGGCGACATGTCCAGGGTACCCCGCCTCTCAACTAATGTCAGCTGGGAAAGGCTCCAACCCCCCCGCGACCCTCAAGAGGATAAGTGGTTAGAAAATGGGTTGATGGATATATACAAAAAAAGCACAAACAAAACCAAACTTTTAATTCTAGCCTTTTCCACCTAACACGAAATTGCAATATGTACACAAAATATGAACAATGCCCGGCACTATACCTGGGTTAACCTTAGCTCTTCAGCATGGGGTTGTGGTGCATGGGGTGTGGTTTTGATAATGGCAACTCCCACTTGTGGATTGTCCAATAGATTTAAAATCCTTTTCAACCAATTATCCAATGAGAACTGCTCCCCTGTTGTAAGTTGACTATATATGTGTGTGGCTGTGAGTGTTTGCTCTCCCCCTGAAGACATGGTGGTGATGAAATGTTTGCACAATAAAGGCTGTAAATCAATCAGTGTGTTCCAGTCCTCTCTTCTCCCTTGGAAAGTCCCTGTCCTTGAGCTGAGAGGCACCTTATTTGGACCTCACGCTGTTGGATGATGTGCGAGGAACCGTGTTTCAACAAGACGGTAAGGCTTGTTGTTTTTAGCCTAGCCACTTTCTGGAGGAATGAGGGGTCAGCAGTCAATGATGGTATGAACGGTCAATAAAAAAGGTTTTTCAACAATTGTGAATCACTGCAAACAAAAAGGGATCCTTAAGCATACATGTTCACACAAAACATGAGGCTAATTGCTCCAGTAGTTTGTGAGATTAGCTGCATTCAGATGCAAACACACACTCAAGGCCCCCTTCCCACTAAACACTATAGTACATAATGTGTATATAGATATATAGTATATAATACAAAACCAGAGTGGACATTTTTATACATTCACTGCTTTTACTTTTGATATGTTAAGTAAATTTTCCTGATTATACTTACATACTTTGAACCTTTTATTTCTAACAGAGTATTCTTACAGTTTGGCATTAATGGTTTTACTGATGTAAAGGATCTGAATGAGAATTTTTTTTCTTTCTCTCTCTCTCTCTTCCCCCCAGAAACTAGCAAACTCATGACAGCTTCATCCCAGAATGCATCATTTGTTGGACACAGAGGAGATGATGGTATGTGACGTAGAAATATACGCAACACGACAGAATGAAGGAACCCACCCCCCACCCCAACCCCACCCTCAAACCCTGTTGGTTGTTCATCCAGTGACGCAGGACAAAAAAAAGACATCTTTGGCACAGAAAAGAAAAATCATTTGATAGGGAGTGAATCCACACAGACACACAGCTCAGGGTGCCTCACAATATGTTTCAGAATATTTCCTGATAAGCAGGCATGACTTGAAGTCATCAAAGCATCATCTTAGTGGTGGTGTCTATTCTCTGATATGTTTCAGCAAGTTGTTTGACTCGAATGCTTCGGTCACAGTTCTTCAGGTCGTCTCTTGCAGGGTTAATGACAGGAAGAAAGTGAATGTAAAGGGGAAAAAAAGGAAAGTGGAGGCGTGGGATGACTAAAATGCTACCGGCCATTAACCGCCGATCAGAGCTGTCATATTATCTGGAAACACAGACAGATGGGAGGTTTGGCTGTAGGGGAAATGCTTTCACTATCTGCCATGATAATAGTCTTGTATTGCCCAATAGAGGCCGGAGTTTTGTAAGAAAGATATGCTTGGGAATATGATGGTGATTGCATGCCACATACTGCCTCTGAATATGATCTGAGGTCTGTATTTTTTCAATTTTGGGAAGGAGGGATTCTGTCAGATTAGGGGAAGCTGGGTTTTTCTGTGTATTGTCTCCTACTTGACCTCTATTATGATAACAGATGCTAATTACACAGTGCTGGGTTTCCCAATGAAACTGCCTGTTGTTCTCACACATGCAGGTTCACCCCTGCATGTCCCCTCCTTTTTACAGACTCTCAGAGCATGCATTTAGGTTTTTTAACAAAATACACTATCTTTGCGCACTCTGCAGTGTTCTGGCAGATTTTTTTGTGGTGTGACCACATGCAGTTTGACTGCATGAGAGGTGGGTGTATTTGCTTGCGGCTGTGAATCTCAGCTAAACTTGGCAGTGCTGCAGAACATGGAAATCCATGTACTGCAGCCATATGGAGCAAAAGCAGATTCAGTTTAATCAGAGTGTTCAATATGTTCGCTCCATCAGGGAATTCCAGCACTGCAGAATAAGCTGAGGATGGAAAAACTCAAAGTGAACATACACTAAAAGTCAACAGATATTTTACAAATATTTTGGAAAGTGTTAATCCAGCACAAGCTGATGCAGTGCTTCTTTTTGACTGTAAACTTTTCAGCCACTGAAAACAACAAACTTTAACCAGGACTACCAGGAATGCAAAGATGAAAACACAGACACATGTGCTCCTAAAATCTGGGCAGAGAAGTGGGCATTTGCATCATCAGCAAGTTATACAACTCCTCTCCACTGGGGAAGAGGACAAACTATTTGACGATGAGTCACAGTTAGGACTACTCAGCATCATGTCCTGAACCCTGCTGATTGTACTTATGTGGGATGGCAGAGGAGTGGGCGGGGAAAGGTCAGAAGCAGTTTGCTGTTCATGTTGTATTTTCTGCATTTAATACACTTACTTGCTGAACTACTTGTGCAAGAAGATTTCTTTAAACACAGTAATGGCTTGGCTCCGTCTACAGCAAAGTTGCAATAAATGCAGTCAGTGTGTTAGTCCACTACTTTGGTCCAGAATGAAATATCAACATTCGCCATGAAATTATGTGACTGCGTTCATGGTTCCCAGATGATATATTAGAACGATTTTGCTGACCTCCTGACATTCCCTCTAGCACCAACAGGAGGTTGACATTTGTGGTTTTTGGTGAAATGTCTCAACAACTATTCAATTGCCTTGAAATTTGCCACACATGAAAATGTTCCCCTCGGAATGAATTGGAATGACTTAGGTGATCGCTTAATTTTTCATGAAGCGCCATCACTGGATCAGAATTTTAATTTGGCCCTTGCTACATACCAATATGAAAATCTGACTAGATACCACAAAATTAAAGGTCCAGTGTGTAAGATTTAGGAGGATTTATTGGCATCTAGTGGTGAGGACTGCAGACTGCAACTGGCTGAAACTTCTCCCAATTAGAATTTCTTTAGTGTTTATCGTTTTTTTTTACCAGGAGCCAAATTTTCTGCAGAGGTCTCTTCCTCCCCAAAACACACAGATCTGGTGATTTAAACCAGTAAAACACTGAATAAAGCAGTTTCATGTTACAAATCCATGTTTCCCTGAAGCTGTTTGGCATGTCGGGGATGGACTTCCAGCCTAGCACCTGCTAATGTGTGCTCACCTATTTTCTCTGATAACTTATATTATTCGCAGAGGTCTCTTCCTCTCAAAAACAAATAATCCAGTGATTTTAAACCAGTGAAAACACTGTATAAAGCAGTTTCATGTAAAAAAAAAAAAAAGAAATCTGTGTTTTTCTGACATTCTTGTTGCAGAGGGCACGTTAATTACGGTGGCTAGTGTTTGATTTGTCCGTTTTGGGCCACTGTAGAAACATTGCAGTGTAACATGGCAATCTCCATAGACAAACACCCGCTTCCTATGTAGATATAAACAACTCATTCTAAGGTTACAAAAACACAACGATTATTATTTTGAGGTGATTGTACACTTATGAAAACATACCTATTATATTATATTATATTTTTTATATTATATTATATTATATTATATTACATTATATTCTTGCCAATCGCTCCCTCGAAATCCTACACTGGACCTTTAATGACATTCCCCTTAGCTTCATCTAGATGCTGTGTTTAGTGCTAATTAGCAAATATTAAGATAGTAGGGCTGTCAACGAATATTCTAAATTCGAATTTAAATTCGAATTGGAAAAAAAAATGGACCTTTGAATGTGAAAATTGATATTCGATTGTGGAGAAAAGAAATACTGTGACATTAGCATTTAGCCAGTGGCGATCCTAGAAGCCCATCGAGGCCCATGGAGATCATACGAAAGAAGGGACCCTTCTTTAGGGGTTTTTGGAAAAGTGACTGTGCGCTGTATAGTGCCTTAATGGTAGGTTGAAGGCAGTTTATGTGCCAGTATGAGTAGCCATTGGGGGCCACTTTTCCCCAAGTCTTTTTGGGGCCTCAAACATTTGCTTGATTTGCCTCTCCTGACAATATGCCGCTGCATTTAACTGCTGCTCCTCGTTTCCATACAGTTTTGTTATGTACAGAGTACACTCCTAGTGCTAAATGCAAGAAAATGCATCCCTTCACAGATGGATAACATCATCGCAGAAGTAGCAAAAAAGGTTAATTTTGAGTGTTTTTGTCATCCAGTCTTGTGGAAAATTAGCATGGAGCAGTACTGAGACAAAAATTGGACCTATTTTGCATGGCAGGTTGCCTTTCAGGTGTGTCAACAGTTTTGTAAACTATTTTGTCAAAAGATGTATGATCCCCTATGCATCCACTCTATATATTACACAGCTAGCATGCGACCAATGTTCGCACATCCCGTCGAACTTATCACTCAGAAAAACATGCCTGAATAGAGCTGTGTTACATCCATTTATCTGTTAGCTAATTCGTTGTATGCTAACTTCCTGTGGTAGTCTTGGATGTATAAAGACACCTGGATACAGCGTTCAAGGTGCATGTGGGCCCCCGTTCATTCCTGCGAAACTTGCTCACTGAGCAAAAAAGCTTGATTTCCATGGAATGACACTACCTGAATCTTCTGCACTGTGAGGCCCATAGAGCAAGCATGGCCGAGTGTGGCAGAGCAGCTAACTTTCCTGTTTTGGTGCTCCACTAACTTGAATTGGGATAAAATGATTTAATCATTCGGCTCTTCCAGACTTTTGAAATCTTATCAGACCATCACGTGATGGTAACCACATGGTGTAATTCTACTTTTGGCCACTGTGTAAAATTGGCTCCAAAGCCTCCAAATCTACCACAAAAGTTAAAATTTTCAAAGTACTCAAGGCAAATTCTTGACCAAAATAAAAATAGAAGGAGTTTCACAAACACATCAGAGATCATGGAGGTTCCCATAGGAATGAATGGACTTCTGATTGACTTGCATGTGACACAGCCATGTGGAAATGAGGCGTTACTCTTGTTCATGTTTTGTTGAAAAAGAAAAGAAAAATCTGTGAGCTTTTTACATTAAAAACAGTGGTTGTCCTTCTACATTTGTAGAACGCAGATAGTAACCACAAATAACCAGATAACCACAAACTGAATGTCACTTCCCTTGAGCAGGTGAAATCAACATCTGCAGAGCTGCAAAGGGTGCTATGAACAAATGTCTCAAAGAAGCCCTGTGTTGTTAAGATCTGTAATTACGGACGTCTAAATGAGAATTCATTTTTTTGTATATCAAAGGCTGCTATAAATACACTTGTCACTGAGCCGACTCACATCACACAACCTGCAACAAATTCATTAACATCACATGCAAACCAAGACTCATAATCTATTGCTATGCTTCCAGTTAGATTAGCTTGTGTTCCTCACTGCTGCATTAAATTGAATGAATTTATGCAAACATTTATTTATTATTTTCAGTTTCACCTCAGGGCATTTTTGCCTCCACATAGCTAGTCAACAAACAAGGTGAAATGCTATAGACTGCATTGTCCTCTGCTCCTCTAATTTAAAAAAAAGAATGGAAAATGGATGAGAATAAAAAGCAGCAATAAAAAGTGTCCCAAATGCAAAGCTTTCCAAAATGCTCAAGGCATAGCAAGGAAAAAAAAAAGGTCAGCTAAAAACAGAGCTCCATGCATGTGTATGGTCGTGCCAATGATATCCTAATGATCCGTCTATCAACTGCACAATCCCAATACTCACTTAAGTGGCTCATGATATGCTATATACCACAGCTGGGGAAGTCACGGCCCAGTGGACTGCCACAATGGCAGCCAGTCATTGACGACAGCCACGGGCCTGTCAGGCATTCACACCACGTACCTACGGCCACAATAGCCTCATCAGTAGCCTTATTCAATCAGTCTTCACAGACGGAGTCGACTCGGGTGCTGCAGAGCCAGCCAGCCGTCCACTGATCTGCATCACAGAGGCATCAACAATCAGAGCGTCCCTCCTTAAATCTCCTTGAAGCGATCTCTGATTTCGCCTGATTGTGTCCGACGCTGTGCCACTATTTCACTCCAAGCTCTCGAGTATGACCATATCATTAGTACAGGGAGAGGAAAGGGACAACTGCTTAGTGTTTTACTGTTTGTATGAATTGTTTAAGCAGCAGTGTACAAAATGGGCGTTTGAGTCAAGGGTTTGAGTGACAACATTCAGTCCATGTAGGTCAGTCCACATAGGAGATACATGATGTTTACATGCATGTTTTCCTTTCTGTGACCTCAAAATGAAAGACTGCAGGTTTGTATTGGGAAAATACAACACAAATTCAACACCAGTGAAGTCATTCAGGGTAGAATTAACCTTGTAATGGCGGCACAGGACAGAGCAGGGTCCAGTTGGTGGGGCGTTGACGACGTCAGAGGCAATTGGAGGCTGATATCGATTCCCACATGTGCACACACACAAAGAGGGGAGAGACTGTGTTAATCAATTCCCTTATCAATCAGTCAATCAACCCCCATGAACTGCTGCTTGTCCTTCAAACTCAAACTTGCTGCAGTGTGCCACCACTGCAGCAAAACTGGTGTCAAAAGCATTCAGATGAGCAGGTCATGCAAATATTTATCCCCTTTCTAAAGTAAACGCTTCGGCCTGAAGGGCTGCAGGAAGTGCTGTCCTGCTCATCCAATCAAGTTTTTATTTCGAGAACATTTATCTTGTGCAGTGTGAAGTCAAAGTCAGTTTCACCAAGAAATTAGTCATGAACTTTGTAGCATTTTAGACACATATTGATCAAACTGTAAATGTCCCTGCAGCAATCAGCAATGATATAACCCAAGTTTAGTCATGCTGTCATGTAGATATGTTTATTATTTCTGTCTAGAGAGAGGAAGAAAATTCACAGTGCGGAGATATTTATAATAACAATGCAAGCAGAGTTCAACGAGTGGGCTAGAAGAGACTGAATGACTTGTCATTCCAGAGCCACTTAATTTTCAACAACATAATTGTCCTCAACCCCTCACACTGTTCTGAATCCTAACACATTTCACAAATGACTTGTCGGCGGAGTAGGTCTGAAAACATGTCTGAAAACAGCTACTTTAATTTCAGGTAAGACTCTTTGTTCATTTAAAGCTTTCTACAGCTAATTGTACATGTGTCTGGCTCACTTGTTGTATTTAATGTCTTCAAGTAGCTTTGGATTTTCATTTGAGCAATTATTTGGATTTTTACATGATTTAAATACAAAAGCCGTGTAGCTTCGATAGAGAAGTTGCAAAAAGGACTTTCAGCTCCTGCTCAGACTGCATAATTGTGTTCTTATGTGTTTGAGAGACCAAATTATGTACTTTTTAATTTTTTTTTAAAGATCTACATCATTATCATCATTGAATGTAACATCTCCTAAACAAAAGATCACTGGAAACCCTTCTTTTGATTAAAAATATCTTAATTATCATGCTTTTCTCAGACACAAAACATGCATGAAATGAGAAGATTAAAATAAGCACATCAAAGTCGAAGGACGTACAGTTCCGCACAGTGCGTGAGGAGGATTATTTGATCATGCAGCCATCTTATGTGTTTCGTAAGATGAGATATCTCATGGGTACGGTGTCACTCAGACAGGATGATTCTTCACTGTGTTGAGACTAGCGGCTGATCAGTGGGTGGGAAGCTCGCAGTGCAGCAGAGCAGTATGTAGGTTACCTGTCAGGAAATTAAGCCTATTAACCGCTTATGTAAGACGTC
Source organism: Epinephelus awoara (assembly GCA_035609425.1). Taxonomy (NCBI): domain Eukaryota; kingdom Metazoa; phylum Chordata; class Actinopteri; order Perciformes; family Serranidae; genus Epinephelus; species Epinephelus awoara. The sequence continues at coordinate 23,271,727 of CM069314.1, read as the reverse complement.
ACACATTTGGCACGTGGGTTCTCATCCAATATTTTCTACCTGGCAAAAAGAGGCAGACTTTTGGAAATGTGCTGCACTAATTTTACTCAAGTTCTTGCACAACTCTGATATTAACTTGTATAAGTGTTTGTAAAGCAACGGTGCATGGCATTTTCATTATAATAAATACACATTTTCCATTCTCGTATAACTTAACGATGATTAAACTTTGCTTCAACTTCATGAAAGCTTTACGATTCAGTCTTTTCTTAAGTATATGCAGGAAGCTTTTCATTTTCTGTTTCTCTCAGTATAGTGAGTAGTTTGTTGTAAGAGTCAGACCGTGTTCCAAATGCACACTATGTCTTTTTACTCTTAGTACGCACTGCAGCTGCCCTCACAAAGTATGTATACTGTTGCATGGAGTATGCATACAACTGGAACATACTTCACTCTAGACAAAATTGGTGCGAAATAGTACCTAAAAGTGCTTCTTTGCCTCATAGTCATAGGTTGACCTATCTTTTACTGGTGCCTCTGTCAGATAGTGCTACATTACGACATGAACTTGGACCCTCTTGCTCAGATATCTGTCAGAGTCGATATTGTGACATTTGAAATAAAAAGTATGCAATTTGAGATGCAGCAGATCTTAAGAATAACACTCAACACTACCTTGGAGATGCAACAAAACGTCACTCAGCTGTTTGCGACGTCACTGCAGCTGCCATCAGCTGTCTATGAACTACTATCTGTCTGTTTCTCAGTCAGTGTGATGTATCTTCTGCTGCCCAGAGGTCAGAAAAGCCAGAAAAGCATGTCGGATGCCTACTGGAAAATGCAACCTGGTATTTTTGGTATGCAGAATTTGACATACTATGTATTGGGATATGTCCCAACAAAATGTTAAATGCTGCATAATAAATAGTATGGTAGCATGGATATAAAAACCGTAAGAGTCAGCTATGTTACGATGCTTTAAGCTAAATGCAAACATCAGTATGCTAACATGCACAAAATCCGGGTGCTATTGGATATCTTTGCATCACAATTTATCCAGTAGTTGTAGTAGAGATATTTAACTTAAATCCAAAAATGTCCACCTCATGGTGGTGCTAGAGGAAAAGTCACAGGATCCCCAAAGTCTTTTAAATTCATCTTCTGGAGACCATGTTTAAACAAACATTCAAGGCCTTACATCCAGTAGCTTTCAGTCCAGAGTAGGGATGCCAAGTTCAACTGTTAAGCAGTTAACCATTTACTGTTAATCAGTTAACTGAGTATATTTTTGACCAGTTATGCATCTTGCTCCATAGGTTAATTTTGCTACTCTTCATTCACTGCACTGCGCACCACCTAGGTCTGGTAGGAGCTAGCTAAATAGCGGTGCCGCTCATTTGTCCCGATTCAACAGCATTGCTGCGGAAACATTGTGCTCATCCTCTGGTCTCACCTTAGCTCATCCTGGTGGGTAAGCAACTCCATTTTGAGCTTCAAAACCCCTTAGCATTGTTAACTATGCTATTGCTGTTAGCAACATTAGCAATTACAGCATAGCTAGTGGTGCTAACACAGCTAACAATGCTTAAAGGGGTTTGCAGCTCAAAATAAGGCTGGGGGGGAGAACAAAGGGTGGGCACAATGTTTCCAAAGCAACATGTTTTGCTGCTAGGACAGCATTACAAGCTGTAATCGCCATAGACATATATACATAGATGCTGCTCTACAGACACGTTGGTTGAGAGGGCCGAGCGAGAGGACGTTCCTGTAACGTTAGTAGGTCCTGACCCCCAAATAGTACCAGGAACTTCTTCAGCGGAAATGGGCCGATTGTGGAGTCATAAAATCGTGCCGTGACTTGGCCGACAGACATGACACACTACACAATGGTACTTACCAATTATCCCCGGTCATCTTTCACGGCGTGTGTGATGTCATCGGGTTATTCTTGTCCTGTTTTTTATTACTTTTATTATTATTTGTTGTAGTTGCATAAAAGCGTCAGCAGATGGCAGGAGCTACATTTGAAGCGCCATCATGAGCACGTAGGCAAACATTCAAGCTACTGTATCCGCCACAACAAGTTCCTACAAATATTTCACAATAAAAGCCTATGTAGAAAATGGAGGGATTCTCTCAGCCAAGGTTTTAAGGTGCTTTTAATTTGAAGGAAATTCAGGAAGTGTTGAGCTTGAAATGACAGCGCGATGTGTTAACAACGGAGCGGATAAAAAGTAAATATATAAACACACAGAGGGATTAATAAATAACGGAGCGTCTATAATGTAGTTTGTTTCAAATGAAGCTGGGAGCCTCTGCAGTTGTGGTGAGTAAAAGCCCCGCCGCTATTTGTTAATGTTATTACTTTATGTCCAACCGTGAGGATGTACCATTGTTTGCTAGCTTGATGCTAATGACAGTAACGTTAACTCAGCGGGTTGACAAAGTGCCTCTGCTGTTTCACACCATCATTTCCCCCTTTTACTCTGTGTGGTAACATCCCTAGAGGAAATATTAAAAACGCTGGGGTGTTGTTGTCATACAGTTGTCTACGGCAGCAGATCGTTGTGTGTTTCTACTGGTCAAAGTGACGGCTGTGATGGGAGAACTGGATCTCAGTGAAGGGCAAGTGGTCCATAACTTTAATTTGGGAGACAAAAAAATATAGGCTTAGCTCCCTGTGGTCCATTGCCCAATAGGAAATGTAGCATATTCAAAAGTACTTTAAAAGTACTTGAGTTACTTTTCTCAGGGAGTAACGTTGGAAGTACTTCAAAAGTACTTGAGTTACTTTATTCAGGGGGTAATGCAGTAAAGTAACTGGCTACTAAAAAAAAAGTAACGCAGTAAAGTACTTTGATTACTTTTAAAGTAACCCTTACCCAACTCTGCACAGGATGCTTGGACATTTTAAAAATGCCAGTTTTAATACCCAGATACAAATTCTACCTAAAGCTCCTGTAGGCAACATTGTTTTGGTATAATTGAGTAAAAAAATTATAATATCCTCTAAGCATAATGTAAATCAAGTGGTCTGAGACAAACAATAAGTTTCTTCACCTCACCATAGCTCTGTGTTCAGCCTCTAAAGGCTGAGGCGAGGCTCGGGAGTATGTGCAGGGCCGCGAGGGAGGGATGAGGAGGGCTGCTGCGCGGTGAGGGAGAGCCGAGGCTCCCAGAGAGGGAGAAATAGAACCAAGTAGGATAAAATACTCGCACGCTCGTCTGGTAGGAGGGGCTCAGGGCGGAGACGAACGAAACCTAACTCAGATGAGACTCAAAAATTAACCGTTTTCAGGCTTTCTACATTCTGCAGCTTTAATGTTTCAGCAGACCTGCATCTTTTTCAGTCAGAAGACTGACTTTTGTGCCACTTATGGATGTTCAAATGAGCGGAACATGCAAACCATCCCGTGGAATCACGTTTCACAGGTAAAGTGTATGTAAGGGATAATATTGAGCAGGTTGTTAAATAGTGAAATAAACCCAGACAGGACGAATAGAAGCGCTCTGCTCTGCGGCCGGGTTCTATCCATAATATAACCAGCTCACTTTACGTTATCCCATGTATTACACAGCTGCTTACTAGTGAAATAACTAATTTGAGACATAATTTTGGTTAAAATGCAATTTTATTTCATCTGTAAACTGCCTCTGGTCTGAATAAAAACAGACCTTAGACTGCAGTGATTGACCAGTTAGAAGATTAATGATAGATATTGGATGTATATGTATATTTTATACCTACAACAGTAATAATAATAATGATAAGTGTTGTAGCCAATTTAGATTTGTATTTAGATTTGTTGTTCCAACAGGGAATAAAATGGGGGCAAACATTTACAATGCTAAACATTACAGTTTCACCACCTTTGAATGCAGCACAAAAGTTCACTGAGGCAATGGAGCGCCGCACTAAAAGGAAAGACCTCTTGTATCAGGTCCTTTTTTTTTTCTGAAAAACTATCTGGTTAGTTAACAGGTGATGGGTGTCGGTCTATCAAAAGCAAAATAAACCAAAACTGACATCAAGTCTGGTCTGAAGAGGTAGACCAACCAGCCGGCTGACATTTCCATCCATAAACAGACTAATAAGAGAAGAAACCGGCAATTAGCATAAAGGCATTTAAAAAAAAAAAAAAATCAGCATTTATTTTACAGACATCTTCCATCATTTGTATTTTTCTGTTCTCAAAGTGGTCAAATAATGAGGCAGGGGGCAGGGAGGTGTGTCCAGTCTGCACACTGAGCTGGACCTTTGCCCACTCTAATCATACGGCTATTATGGCCATCAGTGCATCCCCCACTTTTGGTTTTGGTTCAGCTTCCAGGAGCCATTTGTAAAGCAGCGGAGCAGGAAATGAGGTTGGTTTGCTGCCGTCGCCCAAGCCTGCAGGATGCGCTCGAGGGAGCCACACTTAAGTCGGCACGTTGATCATGCTGGGTTCCTCCCAGACGGAGAGCAAGGGGAGGGGGTCATTGGTAGGAGGTGAAGACAGAGTGGAGATTCACAGTGTGTCTGTAATGGACAGAGACATCACTGGCCCCCAGATTTATTATTGGCTGAAACGAGGGGCCCCAAAACCCACTGACTGATGAGGCTTTATGGCATGGTCAAAGCAGTGGACTTACTGCAGTTCCTCTTTTAAAAATTATATCCTCTCCTTGGACATTTTACAGAGATTTTGTAGGGTGTCTTTTTCTCGTTAATTTCCTTTGCCTTCTTCTTTGCAGAGAAAAATAAATACAAAGCAGTCTTTTGTATTAACGACAGATTTTTTTTAATACCCATTGTCAGTATGATCACAAACTCAATCAAAAAAAAAAAAAAAGTAAAAAAATAAAATCCAGAGGTGACAGACAAAAAGCACAGCCGAAGCCATGTATTTGTTCTTGTGAGCTGATAATTGAGCAGCTGCCATAAATATTTAGCAGTGTGAGGCCTCTAGATGAGTTGAACCTGCTATTACATGCTTTCTTGCAAACTGGAGTCATGTTACACTGTACTGTACCAAAACAACAAAGACCTAAAAGGTGACTTCAACAGACGGGTCAACTGGACTGGCTGGTTTTCAGTAGAAGGGACTGGTTTGTTTTAAAAAAATCTTGATTGGTTTAAAGCATGAGCAAATAAGAGCATACCTTATAATAATTACTCAGCATTCATTATGTTAAAATGAACCTTTATTATAGTTCATGGCAGCCAAAACAATCACAAAGGAGACATTAGGCCTCATGCAGCACTTATTCTCCTAAATGTCTTTTGTGTTTTCTCTCATTTTCTTTTAAGAGAAAATATAAGAGAAGTCAACTCCAGATGCAGCTTATCTCTTACCCAGATGTGCTGACTGATTAATCCAACTTGATCATGAAACAGGTGTTTTGCAAAGAAAACAGAAAGAAAAGGAAATGCATTTAAGTATTAAAAGTTAAAAGTTAAAACCAAGTCCTCAACCAAGAAAACTTTAAATCAATTTAAGAAATCAAAAATAATTTAACTAATTAAAAGGAAAAGCAGGAAGTACTCATTAGAGAATAACTTGAAATACTCAAGTAAAGAAAATGTACCTAAAATGTGAACTTTATAGTTCAGTACTTAGTTACATGTCACCACTGGTCAGCAGAGGGACGCACAGAAACTGAAATTACAGTTATTGGGATCAGTGGACCAATAGTTGTTTCTTTGGCCCTCAAATTAAACAATCCACTCATTATTAATACTCTAAAACATAATCTAAAATTGATGATATGACAGCATTTTTTATGGTCCTTATATTTAAAACTTGTGTTCCCTTGTGTTGGACAAACAACTTGTGGACTGTGAAAACAACATGGGTTTCTGTAGCGTGCTCTCAATCACTCATACATTTTCTTTGATTTAGGAGAAGAGCAATAAATAAAAGGGCATTGGTAGATCCCAAAAATCACTGGGTACTAACAAAAGAAGAACGAATTTTGGATACGAACAAAAACTGGAGAAACTGTATTTGTATATTTCTTCTTGCATGAGGCCCAAAGTACCTATTCATTTACTATTCTAAAAGATAACATCAAGTGCCTGAAGCTATATAACTTTATATAGCTAGATGTAAAATTCAGAATGTTGATTGAGTTGGTACAACAACAATTAGGTGAATATCCAGATCTAATAGTTTGTACTGCTTTGTTAGTTAACAAGAGTTTTTTCTGTCTCTGATGGATATGCCTCTGAGTGTTTAGAGGAAAACAATCACTGTGCCATCTGTTAGTCTGTATCATAAATTAATAGCTTCACTGCTTGAGCAATTAGTTTCTGACAGTTTCAGCAGAATCAATAATTTACAGAGAAAGTCATAGCTGCATGAAATCTTACTTTTCCACTACATGAAGAGGCTGTCATTAAAGGATGTGACTGGGCAGAGTTTCTGAAGTGTTATTTGCATTGTCAAAATGAAGGCATGATTAAGGGAGTGTAATTTATTTATCAGAGGAGGGGGGTGGCTCAGGTGTGACTTGTTTTTGTTGTTATTGTTTTTTTTTTTATCTTGACCCTCCCGAAAGCTACAAATATTTTTCCTGAAGCCCCAGTGGCCATGTCAGTAACTTAGCATGGTGGAAGTTATTAGATTTTAAGAAACGTACCCTTTGATATTTAAAAGTTAAAAGATTAAAACAAACTCCTGTTTTTTTTCGCAACAGTCAGGAGCGCAGAATTTAATGTTTTTAAAGGATCTGGTTTGCACAAATGGTACATTTTTGGCAAAATTCTAAATTAGATGTAGTGATTTTTAAGATAGAGGCCATGATGTGTTCAAAGACCGTTGCAAAATGAAAATCTGAAAAATAATCTCTGTTTTTGATGATATAAAGAGTGTATTTTGGATAAAACATGCCTTTTAAACCTGCTAGTAGGGTTTTAGAATCGAGTATTTAAAATAAATACAAAATCCCCTCCCCAATACATGCTGTATATATTAGATGTATGCATGCATATACTGTATACTTCACACTGCAGCTGTTCTATTTCTGTATAAGTACACTGAAAGCAATGCAAAAACCAGAGTCAAATTCTTGTATGTTGTGCAGACATATTTAGCCCATAAAGCTGATTCTCAAATAATAACCCACTTAACACATCATTAGCATTGCTAGTGGGAGAGCCTCTCAAAATTAAGATCAAATTTCCCCTTAACATGCAGAACAGAGGAGGACAAACATGTTGTCAAAGATGTTTTTCATTGACCTTTCACTGGATCCCCGACTGGCCTTTTATGATAATAAAAGGTAATGAGATTCTCACTTAATAAGCCATCAAGTCTGCAGCACTAACGTTACATGCTAGCAGCTCATTAGAATGATGGATTTAACTTTCTAGGAAGCCAAGCCATCAACAAAAGTAAGTCGTTTTTGATTATACTTTTTAATAATGTGGTTATTTGTAATAAATGTACAAGACTTCTAGTAAATTAAAAAGGGCAGAAATGAGCAAGATAAACAGGTGTTGAATTACCAGGTTAAGTTTGCTGATGTGGAAATAATGCAAGTAGTTCAGAGAGCATTAAGCTAACAGTGCGAGTTTAGCTAAACCGCAATAGAAATACCGGTTTAGCTTACGAATAGCTCTTAGGTAGCTAAACAGGTAATGGAAACCAGTTTAACTTGCAAACAGCTCCTTTGTAATTAGCTAAACAGGTATGGAAACATTGGTTTAGCTTGCAAACAGCTCCCATTTGGCTAAAAACGTGTGGAAACAGCAGTTTAGCGTGCTAATAGTTCGTGTGCTAGCATGCTAAAAAAGAATGGAAATTAGTGGTTTAGCATTTAGCTTGTTAGCCGTTCATGTGTTAGCATCCTACAGAGGAACAGAAATTATGTTAGTGGTTTAGCATTTAGCTTGCTAATAGTTTGTGTGTTAACATGCTAAAAAGGAATGGAAATAATAATAATAATAACTTTATTTTTTAAAAAGGAATGGAAATAATGTTAGTGGTTTAGCATTTAGCTTGCAATAGTTTGTGTGTTAACATGCTAAAAAGGAATGGAAATAATAATAATAATAATAATAATAACTTTATTTTTTAAAAAGGAATGGAAATAATGTTAGTGGTTTAGCATTTAGCTTGCTAATAGTTTGTGTGTTAGCATGTTAAAAGGAATGGAAATAATGTTAGTCATTTAGCATTTAGCTTGCTAATAGTTTGTATGTTAGCATGCTAAAAAGGAATGGAAATAATGTTAGTCATTTAGCATTTAGCTTGCTAATAGTTAATGTGTTAGCATGCTAAATAGGAATGGAAATAATGTTAGTGGTTTAGAGAGCTTTTAGCTTGCTAACGTTGAAAGCTGTAACTTACTTTAGATAAATAGGTGTGTAAATAGCGGTGAGGCAGAAGCTTGTCAACAGTTTTTGTGTTAGCATGCTTAACGGATGTGGAAATAGTGTTTTTGCATGGTCTAAACAGTATCAGTTAAAGTGTCTAGTTGAAATGGTATCTAGTATCTTACCCTTTTTTGTTTACTTTAGTAGGGAAGAAAATATTAATCAGTCAATCTGTGACATATCATCATATAAGACATGATGGGAAGGTTACTTTTGAAATGTAATAGGTTGCACATTACTAGTTACCCTGTTAAAGGTGTAATAAGTAGTGTAACTATTAAACCCATTAATGTCCACACTAAGAAAAAAACAAGCAAAGCCCTGCCCCTTTGTCCGACAAGCTGTCGGAGTAAGCATGGAGCCCACACTGTGACTAGCTGCACTCTCTGAAGAAATATTATATTTTTGGAAAAATGAAAGAGTGATTCCAGAGAGAAGCAGACAGAGGGGTCTACAGTCTGTGTTTGAAGGATATATCCAGGATGTCAAACTGACGCGGCAGCAAAAACAGGTCAAAAAGACAATGATACATGTAGTTAGAAGCTGAAGCCGAACTAGGCTATAGGCTACAAATCACAGTGTAAATGTGAACCACCACATCACTGCTGATCACCACAGAAGACAATGAATGGAATATTGAACCAGCTGTGTGGCATCACAGTGTGTTCAGATGAACAGTGTTTGGCTTCACCCGGACCTCTGCTGCTGGATGGGCAGGGATGTCCAGGGGAAGTCAAACAACGCTTATCTGCACATAATGTGTTGACACACAGCTATTTGAATATCAGCAAAGTTTCCCTGCTTCCCTTCACTGGTTGCTGTACAGGAGGGTCGGTCTTTTTTTCACTGTTATAATCACTAAAAAGCAAAAGCAGCATGTGTATACATTCAGTAGGCCATATCCTCAGTAGCTAGCTAGCTAACCCTACACTTTTCAGGGTTTGATTTTGGTTTTGGAACAGGGAAGAAACGTATGTCTTTTTCCAACTTCTCCAGGTAACGAGTATCATTAATACACAATGTGCCCCAGACACAACATTTAACTCCAAATCCACAAAACCAGCCTGAAAATGAGGGAAATATGAAACAATTGCATTAGAGTCAATGGAGCACAGCTGTGTTATTGTCAGACCCTGTCTGAGCGGGCACAATGCTACGTTATGATTGACCAGTCTGTGTCCGGGGGCGGGACTTAGCAAAGGGTCATTTGTAAAACAGAAACAAAAAAAATCCATATTACAGACCATGTACTGTGCTGCTCGTAATGCTTGTAACATGTTAGTATACCAACAACTGTGTCATCAAAAAAAACTATACAGTCGTGTGTACAGGGAGTACAGCAGGGGACTCAAAACACAGCCCTGGGGTGTGCTGCTGATCAAATATTGCAAGTGCAATGCTTGTTTACAAACATCTCAAAATGAGTGGCAGTGACTTATGATTTATTGATGCAAAAATGCTTCATCTCACAAACTGAATTTATTTGAGCCAAGCTTCAGATACCATCAGACCCTGAACTGAACTCTCAGTCCAGATCTGGCTCAGCCCCACAGCAGCTCTCTCCCCAGCAGTGCTCGTGTAATGGGACACTGCTAAACGATGCTGAGAGCACTCCAGTGCAGTCATGGCCTGTTGCACCTGACTCGCTCCTCGCTGCCGTGCATGCGCTCGCCTGTTGTTAGCTTGTCTTCTACAGGGCTAATTTATGACACTATCAGACTCGCTGCTGGCGACTGGACGTCCTCATGCTAAAACTAATTACTTAAACTAATTACTTGAGCCTATTAACTTTGGTATGCTCTGCAATATTGTGTTCCTTATTCTTGATGTATAATACATAGCAGAAGAGGTTGGGGCACGCAGGAACTTCACCTTGCTCCTGCTTGCTAATGTTATCATCCACAGCTGATATACTCAAGCATGTAAATGCAGGCAGAGTAAGTATGATGAAGACTTTTGGCTTTTTTGTGTAATCAAATATGCTTCTCATACTAAAATAGAAAAACTTATTTGTAAATACTCTTCTGGCTGTCAAAAAGATGTGTGCATCTTTTACTTGCTTCTCTAGTTTAACAGAGTGCAAGCATGGCTGCTTCATTTGGATTCCTTATTTGCAAACATTGGGAGTGGCTCAGCACTTTGAAGCTGTGTGTGTGTGTGTGTGTGTGTGTGTGTGTGTGTGTGTGTGTGTTTGTTTACCTGTGTTTGTATCTGTGCATGTTTGTATGTGTCTAAATCTATGTCCTTTACCTGTACCATTAATGTGCCTGTGTTCGCTTTGTTTCCTCTCACCATTATCCTTCGAAGGTCAGTAAATATGATTATTAATAATTGCTATTATTTGCCAAAATTTAAATCTGTAAGGAGCGGCCCGGCTTGCGTTGGTGTTTGACAAAGTTATGTTACTATTAGTTGCTGAGCAGTGGTAGACACCTTAGATTTGTTGTTGTCTTTTGCAGGGCAGGGCAGTATGGCTAAACACAATATTGACATAAAAATGTTCATATCAGTCTACATTGATAATTATCACGCTAAAAATCAGATGAGTATTTCTTTCAAGTTTAAAGGTTGATTTTGGCTCCTGAGTGAACTTTGCAGAAACCATACAGTTAATTGGTTTAAACTATTATTTCATGTCAGAACACGCCAACATTTGCCAAACAGCAGAATATTTCACAAATCTAAGATAGATTAAAAACAATTATAATCATAATAATGTTGATAAAAATACAGCTGTCATAAATATTTTGTAAGTGTTTAAGCTGATAATGTAATCAGAATAAATAGAAAAAATCTCTACAAGGTTTAAAACCACAGTATGTAAATTGTGCCGTTTCTCAGTCAAAACAATAACAAAAGACATACTTTGATGGTGTCATGTAGTAATGTGTGGTCATTTATTGCAGAAGAAAATCTATCTGATGTGATTTAGAAATGCACTCAGGTTTTATTTACATTACCTGTTGTTATGTCATGTCATGTTATTCTAATGAACAAGCTGGCTAGTCACTCTTGTAACTTGCTAACTTAACATTAGCGTTAGATGAGTTGAGTGTACAGTTACTGTAGCTAACATTTTGTAGTGAACTGAATTGTAGAGTAGCCCAGCGCTGTTATCTGTGGTCAAAACAATGATACTAAAAGAACCTTTATGAGCATGTTGGATGTTGTTGGATGGATGTTACTATTTTATTTATCTTCTTCTTCTACTACTGCTACTTCTCCTTCTTCTTCTTTGAGTTAATGGTGGGTGGAACTGGCGTTGAAGATGCATTACCACTCCTGTCTATGGGCGTATGGGTGGTTTCTTTATATCAAGGATTTATCGAACATTTAGTATATCTGATAAACCTGAATCCTGGACAGATTCCCATCTTATGATGAAAGCTGTGGAGAAAATGTAATTACTGTTTATAAAAACAAGAAATCATTATGGGATTTTTTTGCTTGCTGTAGGACCTTTATCTCTTCTTTTCAGTTAGCGACTATTTGCATTGCAGTGTTCTTTTGCAAAACTCATGCACTCCAAGTGAAAGTAGGCTGACCAAACGTCCTCTTTTGCCCGGACATGTCCACTTTTCACGTCCCATCCAGGGTGTCCGGGGCGTCCGAGGGGGTTTTATAAACTGATGATAATGTCCAGTTTTCCGTGTGTTTGTGTGTGTGTGTGTTAGAGTGCGGCACGGGCCGCATATTTCTGTCTGAACCCGAACTGAGCCCGATATTATTTAATGACCAAAGCACTGAGTTTGTGTCACACAGTTGTTACTACAGGGTATTTAACAGGACGGGCGTGTGCTGTGGGTGCTCAGCCTGTGTTTGAGACGGGAGCGGGAGGCAAGAACGCTAGACAAGATAAAATAGGAAAAACCTGTCTCCCTCTTTTATTTTATTTTCAGCGTTTAATCAAGGCAGAGGTGGGCGGTAGAAGGTCCAAGACTTCCAGCGTGGGGAGAGGTAGAAACAAACAGCCAATGTGTGTCTGTATGTGTTGTGCTCAGGTGTTGTCATGTAAATAACAGTGCCCAAGCAATAAACAGGACAGACAATAGGATTTTATTTATTTTTTCAATACATTTTCACTGAAAGCTGACCGAATCCGACCCCAGCCCGAATACAGTTTATAGCTACACTTTTGACCAAACCCGGCCCGACCCGTCGGGTACCGTCGGGCTCGGATCGCCACACTCTAGTGTGTGTATGTGTCCCCTATTGGGGCCTATCTGAATTTCTGTCTTTGAGAGATATTATTTTGTAATATAACTACATTTTCTATCCATACATATACATTTTAAATATATTAGAATGATAAGGCATCTTTGAGTAAACTGCGAGTATCATTTAAATAGGCTATGTCGTGGCCCGGCTGAGTGTCCTCTTTTTTGGAAATCAAAATACGGTCACCCTAGTGAAAGTATTTTTCACTTTGAGTCAGATTATCTTGGCTTGTAGACCAGCAGCCTTCTTGTGCCAAGGTTAAGCTGAAACTTTAACCCACTCATCAGCGTTACAGATTAGTCCAAGTCGGTGTCCCCTTTTGCCAAATGGATCTTCTGTTTCCTCAAAGAGCTTCAAGTGTCCAAACCTCTGCTCAGACATCACTCAGATCAGAGAGCACATTTCCACTTAGGCTTTTTTTAATGTACTTTGTCTTTTACTTTAAATGTAAACAATGTGATTTTTTTGAGATTCATAATAATATTATTATTTTATTATTTATTTCTAAAGCCACGGCTAGTGCATCTGTTCAAACAGTGAATATATGCTCAGTTATACATGTGCATTATTTGTACACTTACACAGACTGTGGTTAACGCCACATCCCTTAGCAACTAACTAAAAGTGACAATCAGCCGGTGCTTCAGGGTGGACAAGGTTAGATAACCCCACACAAACACAGACGCACACAGTCTCCTCTCAGGGGTCATTTCCCTGCAGCCTGTGCTCCTGTTGGAGGTGTCCAGTGTGAGTCCTTAGGTTTCGCCTTCCTGTCTCGTGTGTCACAGCATGTTGTCACATATAGAGGCAGTGATGTATTATTGAAGATGTCTGTGGCTTACTTAGACACTGTACATTTGGCTGACATGAGTGCGATTACCTACACATGGATGCACGTGTACAGGCATCTAATTGCTCTGCATAGGTAATGACTGATAATATCACTGCAGAATGATGTCTGTGTGCCAGTTTTAGCTCGGAGTGATTTATCCACAGTAGCTAAATTAAACTGATTTAAATCATTACAATGATTATAAAAAGTTTAGATGAAATAACTAAGATGGCGTCCTTGGAGGCAGTTTTCAACGAACATAAATAAAGTGACCACTGATAATAAAAGGAGGAGAGGCCCTCTGCAGAACTGTGTGCTTAGGGCCTCTAACCAGCTTTCCTTATGTGTATGAATGGGCATCTATATGGGGAAAGGCTCACGCTGCAGCAGTGGCTAATTCCTGCTAATCCCACCGTATCTCCTACCACTTAGCGATGGTTTCCAATGGCAGCCCTGGAGCAGGGGAATTGCTAGTGAGATTAGCTCACGTTAGCTCCTCCTCTGTGGTTTACCCTCACAGCCAGGCCAGGCTGGCCCACCACTGCTTCCATGCTAACCTTTTGCACAGAAATGGATTAACTGTTTTTCCAAAAATGTTTTCACGTCTTATTTAGAGAACAATGTAAGTTTGTTTCAATTTATTCTGCTGTTATTATGGCTTTAGTTTTTGTGGATTTGATTTTGAATGCAAAACTATGAGGGCACTGTTATCTTGAAGGGTTTATGAACAGTGTGTTTAGAGGTGTTTGTGTAGGATTTAGCTGTGCTTTCCTGTACATGATAAGATGCTGGCTCTCTCTAACTTACCTTTACACATTTCCATGCGAAGATACAATCCTGTTTAATCTCTGATTGCATTTAATAACATTGTGTTGATAGTACTGCATTGTGATTCTGGACATAGTGTCATAAATATTACATCAATGCACAAAGAAAATAAACATGGTGACACTTTGACTGGCTCTATAAGTAGGAAGCACAACACTTTAAGAGTTTGGAAGCAAGCAAAGAATCATACTTCCAGAGGTAGGCTATGATTTGCAAAATTCTTAATCCTGTAGTCGTCAGTTATCAGATAGTTCTTTGGGGGAAACAAATCATGTAAAGGTGATTTGCAATCCCAGATTTGCAACTTTCCAACATAGCTTTAAGAGCTGTCAAAAATGAAAACTTCTTGTGCTTTAAATGACAAGTTGTTAACTAAAATTAAAAAGAGCTACAGATTAGCGGAAGCCATGATGCATCAGTGTTTATATTGCTTTTAAGTCCCCCAATAATAAAATCGCTTGATGTCACCATGAGTCAGCCCTGCTCCAAAAAAAGGCATAATGTCATCCAGCATTTAGTTACAGTGTGATACATGACTGGAAGTAACATCAGGCCTGAAATAAATGCATACCCAGTCTTCTGAGATAACAGTGAATCAAAGGCAGTGCTGAGAGTTGGTTGTCTTTTCTGTTGCACAAGAATACAACACAACACTCTTTGTCAGGGATTTATCACACTTAGAGCTCAAACCAGCCTGTCTCCACTAACTGAGATCCAGCTACTGCAAGTATAAGCCTGCAAAGCAAAGGACGGTAAACGCATGTTTGCTGCATGCATGTCTGTGTGTTTGATGGAGCTTCACCTGCTCACAACAGCTATTTTCTTCTTTTATTATTTATTTATTGTTGGATACTACGGCATTATGCAGCTCCGTGGAAACCCCAAAAATTAACCCCCAACTATTCAGCTATCACTGGATTATCCTTTAGTTAAACGCTTGGTGTGCCTGCAGTTTAATTCCCAAACAAACCAGTATGACAGCACTTTGAACACTAGACAAGCCACACATGGTGGTTACACTTCTTTGTTCTGCACTGAGTATTGTATTTAGAATTTAAAGATAGTTAACACATGTGTTTTTAAGAGAAAAAACACACAAATATTGCTGTTTCAGGTGTGGTAACCATTGGTTGGTGGTTAGTAAAGTCTTCTTCAGCTGAGCTCATATGGATTGATAAGCAGTTCAGCTTGTTTTCTACCAGCTGCCACCTTTCTCTTTTCTAACAGTGACCCATGTGCTTCTCTTTCTCAGGAGATCTCTCCTGAAGATGTTTCCACAATCAGGGAAATCGATTGTCTTTGACAACTTTCCAGATCCCACTGACGCCTGGGACATCATTGAGACAATCGGGAAAGGGACCTACGGAAAAGTCTACAAGGTGCTCAACAAACTTGATGGAAGTAAAGCGGCTGTAAAGATACTGGACCCCATCCATGTAAGTCAACTTTCTTATCTAGAACATAAATGTGTTTCAGTGGAAATGACTTCTTTTATAGTACTCCTATTGGTCTAAAGTTCACATGTTTCAATGCCATTTTGAATCATGTCCTCACTCTGTGTCATGCACGTGTTGCAGTCAGTGCTTGTTAAAGCAGCTATAAGCTTGTGGTGTGTTTACGCCTTTGGTGGAGGCACAGGGCCAACAAGTTACTGTCTTGCGGACCTATATCTGTCACATTTATAGCATCTGTATTTTAGAGATTTAGACACCGACACCGATTAAATCTGGCACCCATTTTTTCTCTTGCTATTTGGTAAGTTTATGTTTTGGTTTCAGTTCTTCAGTCATAATATTTCCTATCAGTCATATTATATGCCTTAAATTTCATTCTATTTTGTCTCCGATATATACTATACAATTTACAAACAGCATTTTTTAGTGATATGGGTCTGGCATTTGGTCATGTGTTCTCAGGTGTAGCTTAATGTTGTAATCTTTTTATTTTTCATTACTTGGCTGCAGTTCACAACCCCCACAACAACACATGACAATAATATGTGCTGATCATGTCACAAGAGTTTGTGTTACATTACATTTTCAGCTTTCATATCATACCCAGAGCCCATGTTTACTCATTTAAGTATCAAATCAAAATGACTTGAGAAACTTATCAGTGGTAAACAGTGAAAAGGCTTGATCGAAGGCCCGTCCTTCCAGAAAGGATGCAACCTCTTTACATTGAGTACATTTACATGCACTAAATATTCAGGTTTTTGCCCTCATTCCGAAAAAGACAGTATTGTTATTTAGCTGTTTTCATGGCTCATGATTCCGCTAATACTCCCATTTACATGCAGCTGTGCATACTCCAATTAATGTACCCAAACGTAGCTGGAGCAGCTTGTCATTTTGCCTCTTTGAATCAAAATAGCTTTTTTTTCTCAGTTTCCTGCTGGTTGCATACTTGTTGGATCATACCTACTCAGCCTCCCTCTTTCATTCCTTCAACCTCCCTCTTGAAAAGTTTGTAGTTGTGATATTTGCGCATGTCCAAATTCTGTTGATATCCAAGTGTTCTATAACTTTTCAAAGTAAGTGTGTTTCTCCTTACAGCCAGAAATGTGGGCTTTGCTATTGAGCATGCATCTCCGGCCTTGCAGACTGTTGGTTTGAGTGAAGCGTATCCAATATGGAAATTCAGAATATTGTCATTAGGAGTAATAGAGGAATATTAGTGTGCATGTAAATGTACCCATTGAGGAGTTGTTGGAAGGTGTATACAGTCCTGGAAGGCATGTGACTCATTGGCACAGCCCTTACCTTCCTCCATCTACAACCATTATCTCAGCAAATTGCCTCTGATTAATAGCTTATCATGAGTTGGATGTATCATGGCAGTACTCTGATAATATTGGGCTCTTTTGCTTGTGCAGGGTTTTTAGCATTCAGCCAAAACACATTTGGCACCTGTGCAGAAGTGTGTTAGGCAAGTTTGGCTTAAAGCCTGAACATGTTGACACAGAGCAGAGATACAGTGTCTCACATAAGTGAGTACACCCCTCCCATTTTTGCAAATATTTCATTATATCTTGTCATGGGACAACACTATAGAAATGACACTTTGATATAACTTAAAGTAGTCAGTGTACAGCTTGTATAGTAGTATAGATTTACCTTCCTCTGAAAATTACTCAAAACACAGCCATCAACATCTAAACAGCTTGCAACATAAGTGAGTACACCCCACAGTGAACATGTCCAAATTGTGCCTCAAGTGTCAATATTTTGTGTGCCAACCATTATTATCTTAACTCTTAACTCTTTTGGGCATGGAATTCACCAGAGCTCACAGGTTGCTTCAGGAATCCTCTCCCACTCCTCCATGATGACATCATGGAGCAGATGGATGTGAAGACACCTTGCACTACCCCACCTTCAGCTTGAGGATGCCCCACAGGTGCACAGGTGAGTTCAGGGCTGGATACATACTTGGCCAGTCCATCACCTTCACCTTCAACTTCCTCAGCAAGGCAGTTGTCATCTACTAGGTGTGTTTTGGGTCATTATCATGTTGGAAAACTGCATTGCGGCTCAGTTTCCGAAGAGGAGCGATCATGCTCTGCTTGGAATTCATGTTTCCCTAAATGAATCGAGCTCCCCAGAGCCAGCAGCACTCATGCAGCCCCAAACCATGATGCTGCCACCACTATACTTGACGGTACGCAAGGGACAGTTGTCTTTGTGCTCTTCACCAAGGTGCAACACATGCTGAAAGAGCACCAAGACAACTGTCCCTTGCTTACAGTCAAATATGGTGGTGGCAGCATCATGTTTTTGGGTTGCATGAGTGCTGCTGGCTCTGGGGAGCTCAGCTCATTTAGGGAAACATGAATTCCAAGCAGAGCATGATCATCCCTCTTCAGAAACTGAGCCGCAAGTTTTCATTATCAAGTTTTCCAACATGATAATGACCCAAAAACACACCTAGTAGATGACAACTGCCTTGCTGAGGAAGCTGAAGGTAAAGGTGATGGACTGGCTAAGTATGTATCCAGCCCTGAACTCACCTGTGCACCTGTGGGGCATCCTCAAGCTGAAGGTGGAGGAGCGCAAGGTGTCTTCACATCCATCTGCTCCATGATGTCATCATGGAGGAGTGGGAGAGGATTCCTGAAGCAACCTGTGAGCTCTGGTGAATTCCATGCCCAAAAGGGCTAAGGCAGTGCTAGATAATAATGGTTGGCACACAAAATATTGACACTTTAGGCACAATTTGGACATGTTCACTGTGGGGTGTACTCACTTATGTTGCAAGCTGTTTAGATGTTGATGGCTGTGTTTTGAGTAATTTTCAGAGGAAGGTAAATCTATACTACTATACAAGCTGTACACTGACTACTTTAAGTTATATCAAAGTGTCATTTCTATAGTGTTGTCCCATGACAAGATATAATGAAATATTTGCAAAAATGGGAGGGGTGTACTCACTTATGTGAGACACTGTACATGATGTTACTTCTGGCTTGGGGTAGTCTGATCTATCCTATAAAGCAGACACTATTTTCTACCATCACAAGATTCACCAGTTAAAGAACATTACTGGGCAAGAGGTACTACCACTGATAAAAGGTTGCTATTTTCAGATAGAAGAACAAGAATGGAAGCTTTTATACTTCCTATTGCTAGGGTTTTTCTAAGTTTCAAACGAAATAACAGTTATAGAAAGTAGCTGGTCAGTAGCTGATGTTATGGTGACACCTCCCATGTTGTCTTCTCAGATGGTAAAGTGAATTGTATGGCTTATTTAGCAGCTCTAATGAGCAGCCGTTTTCATCTATTAAACCCAGCCTTCATGCTATTAAAAGTCTCATTAGTCTTTTGTGATTTTGTTACTTTTTCCTCATTATTGAGAAATGATTATCTACAGACCACTAGCCTGTGAGGACCATCATTACCTTCGTTTTAATCACTGGGTTGATTATTTCATGCATAGACTTATTACATACAGTACAACTATATTAACAAGTTCCTTCATTTGCTACGGTATGCTTGGTTTCAGGTTGGAATATTTATGAAGCATTTCAGAAGAATACTTGGCATTTTTTCTGGTACACAGAGACACCGTCAAGTGCTCATTTTCATGTTCAAACTTCAAAAAGACATTGTTTCTAATACTCCTGTATTCACCTCATGCGTGAAACTCTCTTTAATCCCCCCTCCCAAAAGAATCTAGTCTGCTCTGACTGGTCAGTGTTTCCGGGTCTTCCACACCATGACTGTAAAAGAGAATTGCGACATTTCCTACCTTGGAAAATTAAACAATAAAAGCCTCTTAACCAAGATCTTCACAATCGAACATGTTACAGCAGGGATATGATCTGAAATCAGGCTGAAATTAACAACATCACCAAACAAGATAACTTGTTTTCCTACACTACATGTAATAGTGTAGGCCATCTTATGTTATACTTGCAATGACATGTCTGAAACACATGACAATAAAAAGAAATCTGTCATGATCTGATGTCAAATTGTTTTGAAAGTAGAAAAAACAAGTATTCAGAACAGTCTGAAGCCTGAGGTTTTGTGCAGGGATTACTTTTACATACATTTACCTTATTATTTGAAACTTTGGCCATGTTTTATAAGAAAATCCAATATACAATGTGACATTATATGACAGAAAATAAGAAAAAAAGCATAATAGGTCCCCTTTCAAACTTGTGGTGAGATGCGACATGCAGACGTTGCTTTGTTTTAGGAGGGTTGGGAATTACTTTTGTAAAGTGCCCTACCTCCCGCCACTGCAGATGGGTCTGTTGTGTCATGTTATTTTTACTTGACCCTTACAAATAAGTAAACTCCGAGATATCTTATTGTTTAATACTTCTTTATCATATTACATTTGCATTTTGTAATGAAATAGTTCCTGTAGTTATTGCAGGATGTGGTACAGACACAAAACACTGAATAATTTATGTCAACATTATGTGAAATAGTCCTGTCTTGTTTGCCTTAATCACACAGTATAGCTGCAATGAACACTTAAAGAATATCCCATAGTTGCTATATTTGATGTCCTGAATTGCCCTTTTAACCCACATTAAATTCCTGAGTCAGTGATAGAGAATACATATATTGTCCTAAAGAGTGCTAATTAATTTTCTTGGCTAGAGTCAGACAAGAAGTTCAATACCTCTGTTGTAACTGTCTTTTAAATATTAAGCTGTATCCACAGGACAGATACCTTAGCTTAGCATAAAGACTGTGACCAGGAAAAAACAGCTAGCTCGGCTCTGTTTTAAGGCAAAAAATCTTGAAATTTCTGCCCTTTTTGCATTGATTGTTGACTTGGGTTAGCTGTTCTCCATTTAATCTAAGATAAGATAACTCTTCCCTGGCTCCAGCATCATATTTACAGTACAGGCATGAGAGTGAAAACAATGTTGCCATCTTACTCTTGCCAAGAACAAAACTGAAACTGTTTCCATGGTTTAGAAAGCTGGTATCACTGTCATTACCATTTTGCCTCTTGTTTTTTGATATCTTTTGGCATAAAGCATCACAAAATGGAAACATGATTAGTACTGTAAGGATGTACAAAATGATTGAATTTCCTGATAACATGGTCTCGATTCTGTAATGGTTTACGTCATGCTGTTTTTCAGTATCTTGATAGATATCGTATTATGGACTTTCTATCATGGTGTACAAGTTTTTGGTATAATTGGACATAAGCAAAACATGGCTTTGTAGTCAAAATGTGTGTGCCTTGTAATTTGAACTGATCTATGTCCTTGTTTTTCAGGATATTGATGAGGAGATCGAAGCAGAGTACAACATTCTCAAAGCTCTTTCTGACCATGCCAACGTTGTCAAATTCTACGGGATGTACTACAAGAAGGACGTGAAATGTGGAGACCAGTTGTGGCTAGTGCTGGAGGTAGGAACATTTATAATAATAATAAAACAAAAGCCCACATATGTTTGCTACAACCCATATATTTGACTGAGACCTTAAATAGCATTCGTCTGTATACCCTGGCTGCACTGTGCAGACAAAGAGCGTATAAGTGCAGATTAAAGGTCCGGCTGTACATCACACAGCATGTCTCGCCAGGTATATGCAGCGGTGACCAAATCTGCTGGGATTATGTAACAGTTTAAGCCACCCAGGGCAGTCTAGGAGTTTACTTATAGGCCACCTGGGGGATTTGGTCTCAGGCCAACAACATGGGTGTGTTGGGGGTTGAGGTGAGCTCGCGTGACATGGGCACCCTGCTGAGAGCAGCAGAGCAGGGATTTCTGTTTGCAGGGGCTGTCGTAGTGTATTAGTTCATACATCTACTGTAGCAGGTTGGAGCACAGGCCCAAATGTCTCCTGTAGCAGATTTCTGTTGTTTCGATTTTAGGTAGAAAATTCTCAAATGGTTCAAAGGATTGAATGTATTTTTGAGGTTGTTGGTGCACTTGAATTTTTATATGCAAACTGCTTTAGCAAGTTACCATGCTAAACTGGCTACTTAATACAGAATGATCCAGTATTACACAAAGCATCACTGCATTTGGCTTTGAGTCTGCTATGTTGCACCTGATGATGTAGGTATGAATTTGTGAAAGTTCAAGGGGACCTTGCTGCGGCTTTCTGTACATCTGAAAAAGTCTTGCCTCCAGCTACACATTCTCCATCCTTCATATTTCATTGCCTGCTGTAGCCCTTTTCAAATGTCAGCCTCCAGACAAACATGTAATGGAGGTCAACCTCAGAGGAGGAAAAGTGTTTGTGGGGTCCGACATGGTGGCAGATGTGGGTTTTCTTTGCCTTTTGATTTTCTGACCATGTCATTTGTGTTCCTGCTTTGATGGAGAGTAGTACAAGCTTGGAGATGTCTGGTAAACATGATCAGCAAACATGAGCAGTGCTGATAATAAGACAGGATGCTGGTAGAGTGTCTCAGCTGTGGTCTTAAAGGTCTTTAAATAAGAGTCTTTAAAGAATGTTATTTTGTGTTTTTAGTCATGCTGTTGTCGTGGCTCTCAGGTCCAGACTAAAATATCTCTGTGTCCAACAGTTCCACAGCTATTGCCCTGAAATGTGTAGATAATTGTGGTCCCTAGAGGATGAATCCCAATAACTTCGGCGATGTGGCTTATCCCTCAGCTCCACCTTGAGGTTGACATTTTTGGCTCAAAGGTAATTGTCTTGACAACTACTATAGGAAGGTTTCTTACACATTTATTTATTTGTGGCGGCCTGACACGATCAAAACATCTGCCACTACACTAGTTTTTCTACTTTTGCGTTCACAGACCTGCAAAAACTCAGTGATACAATAGGACACACGCATTTCCATGGAAAAAAAAAATTATTAGTATGTCACACATAACTCATTCTGTGGGAAACACTGTACAGATACACGAAAAATGTGTCATTTGTCTCATCATCGGGTCAAAATTTTAATTTCTCTGTAACTACTTTGGTTCATGACCATAATATCTGCAACACTAGTGACATTCCCATCAGCCTCAGGTGGTCTTTGTGTTCAGCACCGGCCTAATGTTAGCATGCTAACACACTAAACTTATGCTGTGTCTCAAATTGGATACTTCCATTGGTACACTTGCACTGCGGAAACTATGTACTTTCCTGTGTAGTGCGTGTTTTTCATAGGTTGGAGTTGGCTTAAATAAAATAGGGCCACTGTGCACTTACTGGAAATGACAGCCACAAGATTAGGCAGCTTTTCTTCTTCTGCTCGGGGAATTGCAATCAAACATGCATAAACACCAACTGTAACTTACACCCAGAGATCATAAAACTTACGCCACAAAACATTTAAATTCAATGCCTGATGATAAAATTTACTGCTCTTGGCTTGTTAGCAAGCTAACATTAGCAGTTGTGATACTTAATTGTTAAAGATTTAACCCAATAAACAAACTGATGGCTTCTAACCAACAACAATATAGTGGTAGTGACATATGTACTTACATTGAACTTACATTTGTACAGCCACATTGAAATGTGTTTGTGGTCCCGCTCCTTCTGCTAAGTAGGCAACATGGCGACCATTGAGGGTGAGAGGTAACCAACATTCCGCACTCAACTTTTTGACCATTACGAGCACCATCTGGGTACTAACACTCCATGTTGCCATCTACTTCTCAGTGTGAACCCACTTATGAAGCTTAAAATAGCAAATGCAAGTACAGACGTATCCAAAATGAGCCACAACATAAGAAAGCCACCATGGCAAACATTAGCTGCTAAACATAAACATGGTGGTATGCTGATGTTAGCATTTAGCTCAAAGCACAACTGTGCCTGAATATTTAATTTGAATTTGCACCATTGTTTTTGCAAAGTCATGGAGTTATTAAAACTCTTGAAAGTTTTGGAAAATTCATGAAATTTTGTTGTAAAATATGAAATCATTTGTTTCAGTAATCTTCTGTGGATAACCATCCATGCAATATAACACAACAGCAAATTTATTTTCTGTAGCTGTTGATGTAACGTAGCTCTTAAAAGTTTTGTTTACCCACGCGTACCTTTTTCCCATTTTCTCCCTTGTTGCTGCTTTTAAATTTTACTGCACTTTTAGATAGAGCAATGTTCTTGTAAAAAGAAATCAAGTTCCCCAGCCCAAGCACAGCCCACCTACCCTTTCAAAACAACATCTCTATATCCTAGAAACTGATTTGTCAGAATACCAAAAGCATGAAAAGAATGCATCAAACATGGCAAAAAAAAAAAAAAACCAAATCATATAAAGGATGCACAAAGAGAGGTTTTTAGTTGTGAGCATCTTAAAATTCTGGTATACCATTTAATTACACAGCCCTCAGTGGATTGTAAATGCATGCATTTGTTTTCAACAAAGGGACTTTTTCCGACCTCATCTTAAAAAGAAAACTCTATCAACAGTGTTCCACATTGTGCTGTTCTTTCTTTCATTATCAGGTCCAGCAGTGCTAGAACACAGTGTCCATATTTCTGTAATCCAAGCTCAGTGGGCTTCGCATCAACAGCAGCAGTGTTATGTTAACCCAGTAGATAGTTTTCACCTCTTCAGCTTGTGTTTCTTTCCCTTGTCATCGCTGTCCTTTCTCCTGACCTTTGCAGAGGACCCTGCAATTACTCAGATATCAAGCACAGTCTAAGATGCTGAATAATCATTATTAGAAAATCTAAATAAAAATGTAATAAGGTATTCATTATTTTTGCTCTTTAGTGATTGTTAGTTTTGTATCATGCTGTTTTTATCTTTCAGGACTCATTCCTTCTGACTAAGACATACAAATCTGGTATTAGGGGAGTTCACTCAGCTTTGCTACTTTGTTTACTCCCTGTTTCCTCCGTGGTTTGCATATCCATTTTCCAAATTTTCCATGCAAAATCTGCAGCCAGCAGTCCAAAGCTGGTGGCTAATCCTGAGGCTGAAATCACTGCCTGACAGTTTAGCTAGTGGCTGTGTGGAGCTGTGTGTGTGTGCATGTGTGTGTGCTCTGAAGTAGATGCACATGGGGTTTTAGCAGTGAAGAGACAGGAAAGCAGGGAGCAAGGGAGCTGGTCATTCACCATGGTTACTGTCCCTCCTTTCTAAACTGTAATTTTCCATCCTTTAGCTCTGCTGAGAGGAGCCTTTCTCTGCCCTGCCTGACAGCAGACCGCTCATTATGAACAGAATACATACAAATTGCATCCTTCACTTTGTTAGCCCCTCATTGGGTTCTACGAGCTTTTGGCTTTGCCTCTGTAGTGTGCTCCTTTATGATAGCGGATGTGGGCAGAGATGAGCAAGCTTTCATGTATGATGGCCTAATTCTGCTCCCAGAGAGCTCAAACATACTTCAAAGATAGCCATGATAGAGCGACTTTTATTCTGTAATTGGAAATAAAAACCTAATTTGGATGTGCATTTTAATTTGTGAGCTCCTGTGTTTCACCCAAAGAACCTATTAAATGAAGGCCAATGATTAGTGCAACCTTTAAAAGCTCATCTTAAAAATGTATCTCATCTTCCATTATGCAAAAATAAAATACAGTAATGCTGAATTGAAAATGAATTACTCTCTGCCTTTGAGTTGTAACTTAAAATGCCTGCTCACAGAATTTAATTTCTATTTCTTTTACTACTGCTTCATAGTTACTACCATTGAAAATAATGCTAGCAGTGGCAATTATTAGTAGGGCTCGAGGCATCCTGTCATCCCAGGGACAACAGAAAACGCCGTCAGCACAGAAGGACGCGGTAAACTCACTGTTGATGCACCAGGGGAAGTGGTGGAGGACATTGGCAGGAGGAGAGCTAGTTAACGTAGTTGTTTGCAGCTGGTGGCCTGTACTAATGTAACTTAATTACATTATGATGTGTTCAAGCTCTGTTTAGTCAAAATGGGTATTGGGTGAAGATAGATTATAATGTTCTCATGATGTGCTCATATGTAAGTTTGTAAAATGTAGGGTTTTTTGGGAGAGCCTTGAATAAATACATTCCAGTCAGGACGACTTAAGTCAAAGAAAACTTTGACTCCATTAGCAGTATTATATTCGGCAGTATGGCTCTGTTCTGGGGCCTCTCTACCTTCTTAGGCTTACGCAGAAAGCCTAAGGCAGCTCTCTGCCCTTCCATGCGCCTATGAGGAAAGCCCGAGGCAGAGAGAACAAACTTCCCTGCCCTTCCATGCGCATACATGGAAAGCCTGAGGCAGGGAGAGCAGCAGCAAAGCTCCCCAGGAACAGAACACAGGGAGCACTAATGACAAACGGAAATGACATTGATATGTCAGACACAACATAAAAAGGAGGAGCGGGGGTGGCAAAGTTGCAGGCAGGTTGCAAAGTGGCTTGCCGAGGAAGCAGCAACAGAAACAGCCAGAGCAGCTTAAATAGAGCGTCTTGAATGAGATTCGCCCTGAATGAGATTTGCCAATTGGTTGCAGAGAAAGGAATCATGTGATTTATCCCTTCCATCAATCAGCTGCTCCATCAGTTGATTGGGCTGTTTGAGATCAGCTGATGTAGCTGGGATGTGAGCTGAGCTTGACATTATGTCCTGCCTGAACTAACGCTATGCTCAATTTGTTTGAAGAAGAAATTTGTTGATGTTTTCACAGCCGTGTAAAATTGATACTAGAAAGGGAATTATGATATATCACATAGTTCCCAACTGGTGGGTACAGAAGTGTGTCCCATGTCCATTCTGAATGGAACGCAAGTGACTTGCAAAGGTGTCAAGTTTGGAAAAAACACACTTGATTTGAAGTACACTGAATGAACAGAGCTTTTACTTTGAAGTGCTGTTCCCTGCTGTAGAGTGGGTGTCTAATGGACAGCTATTTGACAGAGACAACAAACTAGCTCAACGACATGACCAATCACAAGTATGAGGCTGAATACATTGGACTGTCTGGACCTTGAACAAATGACTAAGGAGAAATCAGGACTCCATGGCTGGACCAGTTGGGAATCACTGATGATTCGTATGTATAGTACAGTACAAACACTTTGCAGTGTTTCCACTACATTCATTTAGCATTCATTTGCTCAATTATTGCTGCCGCTGCTGCTCCTTTAAAACATTTTTGCAAATGCACCACCACTCTGAGACATCTGTGCACTTGCACAGCGCAGCAGCCAGTGTAGTGAGGAGAGCAGCGGTGAGGGGAGTGGGGAGTGGGGGAAGGCTCTTATTTAGGGATGCACTGAATATAATCGGCCGAATATTGCAAAAAAAACACATTCGGTATTCGGTGGAATAAGTGAAAAGCAAGGCTGAATAATAGCGGCATGTTTTGATAACGCAATCACAAAAGCAAAAGAATTGACGTGCTCGACTCACCGTTTGAAAAATCACAGGGTGCCGACCCAAAATGCACAAACTAAATAAATCCAAATGTCAGCACTCACAAATATCATATATATCAGTCTTTTAATAACGCACAGCAGTGTCATAAACGGACGCGTTTCAGCACTTGGCTTTCCTCAGCGTTAATGCACAAAGTGGGTATAGCTCACATATCTAACAGACAGGAATCGAATGATGCATGATTTAATATGTTCAACATGGAACCCATTCGGTCTTGTGGATAGGTGACTCGTCTTTTTTTTTTATCTTTTTCTGTCCTTTTTGGTCTTCTAATTCAAGGATACTTATTTTATTGTTTATTGGTATTGTTTGATCATTGTATTGTGATTTTTGCTTGTTTGGCTGATATAACCATTATATAGGATATACCTTTAGAGTGATAATACTTTTCTCATGTCATTATTTATCTGGATGTTTATATATGTATTTATACTTGATCTGTTCAAGTTCTTTTTGATCAGTCACTGTTGAGATAGTTTTTGACGTACTAACTGTGCATTCACACCAAAAGCGTCATGAACGTCATAAGCGGCCGGCAGCCATTCATTTTCAATGTACGCTTGCTCTAAAGGGCGTCTGGAGCGTCGGCAGCGGCAAGCGACCACGAGCAGCGCGATGCCAGCGATCGGAGCGTCAAGAAGAAGTTGAGAGAAGCTCAACTTTATGTAAATGAGCAGCGATGCCGCCTAAGCAGCAGCGAGCAGCAGCCAATTGCAGACCGCGAATATTCTCAAGGTGGGACAGTGAAAGAAAGAAAGAAAGAGATCTTCTGCAGCGCAGCTTGAAAACCCCGCCTCTTGGCAGCCTTCTGCAAGCCCTGCTAGAGCTGCCAGGCAGCGCGATGCCAGCGACCTGAGCGACCGCTTGCGTTCATGACGCTTTTGGTGTGAATGCACAGTAAGGATAGTCATCTGATTATTTTAATTTTAATGTAATTGGATTGTAGGCTCAGCATACCTATTGACCACTCTTTGTGTTGTCTTTACATCTTGCTCTGTGGATCTCTGGATCCGATTGGTTGATTGACTGATTCATGCCAGCTGGAGTGATTCAGCAAGGTCCTGTCTGTTAGATATGTGAGCTATACCCACTTTGCGCATTAACGCTGAGGAAACCCAAGTGCTGAAACACGTCCGTTTGTGACACTGCTGTGCGTTATTAAAAAACTGATATATATGATATTTGTGAGTGCTGACATTTGGATTTATTTACTTTGATAATGCAATCAATCAGCGTGCGGTGACGGACAGAGTAAAATGTCGACAGTGTGGCGATAAACA
Organism: Epinephelus awoara; assembly: GCA_035609425.1. Classification (NCBI taxonomy): domain Eukaryota; kingdom Metazoa; phylum Chordata; class Actinopteri; order Perciformes; family Serranidae; genus Epinephelus; species Epinephelus awoara. The sequence goes on along the minus strand of CM069314.1, from coordinate 23,243,417 downwards.
GTAACGGCGAATCCCGCCGGTTGTGGGTTGAACGGGGTCATAGACACGGACAGGACTATGTATTCCTGTCAAATACGGCGGCGCATTATAACGGCTTACCGGCGAAGAAGTCCAGCTCCAGGTTAATAACTTGTTGTCATGACTGCCCAAAAGTACCTGAACAGCTGAGCCATGGTGGCACACAGTATGTGGCGTATCAGAGGAGAAACTTTAGGGACTGTTCGTTACTTATGAAGGGACTGTCAGGGGAGGAGGGTGGCTGGTTGATTTTTATTTCATTTATTTATTTTATTTTGATCCCCCCTATGTTAATCACTTATTGATGCTGTTTTTGAAGTATGAATAAGTCAATAAGTAATTTATTCCATTGAAATATCATTGATGTATAATAGAAAAGTGATTTATCTTTTTATAAATGACAAAAGGCACATCTGCCTCATTTTCACTGTCATGATACTACTCACAACCATGATACTTTCACTGGTATTGTACCGTGGGTCCTAATTGAGGGATGTCTCTCACTCTCACCCCCCCACTCCCTTAAATGACTTCACAGAACACACATCTCATCTTTTTTAACATGTTATCAGACCTCCCCAAAAAGCATTACTTTTGCTTTTTGCAAGAACATGAGTTGATTCAGAATTGCGACAAGGGAACATTTAGATCTTTTATACTCTTTGCAGGTTTATCCTCACGGCAAACCAATACTCTTCCAAACTGTAAGGGGCAGTATACCAAAAACTCACATGTACAGCATAGTTCTCCATTTCCTTTGCCCAGTCAAGAAAAGTCAGATGTGCACAGACATACTAAAAGTGAAAATATGGCATCAGTTTAGCAGTGTATCTCCTCATAAATCTATGACTCAGAGATAAAGAGATAGCATCAACTGTCAACTGTGATGAGTTAAGAGAAGGTTATATACAGAAAGATACTCTGCAAATATTAAAAAAATTAATGGGCTCAATTCTCACTAGGAAATGGAAGATGTAACTGGGCATGAAGGGCTTTTATCAGGACCAAACTTTCATCGGCATCCTAAAGAGTTTCAGTTTCCCTGCAGAGATGGAAGAACTTGCCTCTGTAGCACTACATTAAACATGCCTTTATGGTAGAGTGGCTAAGAAGAATCATTCCTGAATAACAAGCCATATGACAGCTGAGTTTGTCAAACAGCACCTAAAGAAGAATTTAATGATGGTAGAGTAGAAGCATTGCCATTTGGGCACTGGTCAAGGCTGAGAAAACGATGAATGAAGCAAAGAGCTCAAAGAAAGCAAATGCACATCCAAGTTTGGATACAGATTTAGCACAAAGTCAAGATAATACTGGACAGGGGACTGATTTTCCTTGAGTAGCCAAGCGCACAGGAGGACTTGAATCCACCAAACTCTCTGTATGACAGAGCTTGTGATGATCTGAATGGTGAAATGAAAAGAAAAACACAGACATTGATATATTTTTTTTCCCCCTTTTGCTCATCCTCTCTCGTACCACATTGCTTTTTTTTGTTCATCACCCTCTGAAAAACCAGCCTCTGAGGACTTCATTTACCCCCATTAGTCTCTGTCCTGACACGTCCTGCCCGCACGCCCTAACCTCTACAGTCATTAATTGACAATGAGGTTTAAAATGTTATTCCTTGTTTGGACTTCAATAAACTGTGCCAGAAAGTAGACACCTCTGCTATTATGCCTGTGTAAACGATAAGGCCACAGTAACAATAGGAGTGTTTTTCTCTGGAGACGATCCAGCGTGTAACACACCTGGGAACACACGTGATCCGTCAGTGCTGCAGACATGATGCAACTCCACATGTCCAATAATCTGCAAAAAGATAAGAAATACAGTATAAATTTATTTTTGTAAGGAACTGCAAATCAAAGATAGTTGACTAAAAAGTCAGCACCTGTGTGTTTTAACGGCCGCTCTGTTTTTTCCTCACTGAGTCAGGGGGCAGCCCCGTCCGTTTCATCTTTACGTTTGATTCATCCACTTCTTTTACACGTCTTTGATCGACTACTTTCATTTACATGACCAAACAAGCACCTGACCTCATTTGTAATGGAGAATATCCCACTCAGTATTCAGTGTATTCAGTGTTTTTCTTTGAAAATTGACAGCTCTGTTGAAACTCACGTGACATTCAAGATGAAGATTCCAGACATAGATCATAAGAGACCTTTTATATAAATAGTTTCTCATCAGATTTTAAGCAAATCTGTGGTGGAAAATGCTAATTAGGACATCCTATAATTTATTTTAGTAATAATAGCGTTATAAGTCTAATTGTTGCAGCGTGTAGTGGGTTTTTGATGTTACCTAATAGTATGGGAGTGGCAACAAGTGAAATTGGCATTGGCCTTTATAGTGATGGTAGCTGGCAATAATAACAAAATTTTGAAGAAAAATCTGTAGAAAATTTTCAGTTTCGGAGACTTTGTTTTAGTTTTCAGAGAAGACTACAGAATAATTCCCCCTGGTGTGAACTTGAGTGCATCTCTTGCATAAATTAATATTCATCAGTTTTCATTCACTCATTCATTGAATTCATACCCCTGTGCACAACAGAAAAAAATCCTTAATTTTCCTTAAAAACTGCCTGTGAGGAATGGGAATCATGCTTTCTAGAATGTCTGATTTTGCTTAAGTATTTCTTTCTCTTAATGTAGTACTCTCCTCCTTTAGAATCGTTAGGCTTATACATGCTGCAAGGTGTGAGAGGCAGGTTGTGATAACAGAAAAGGAAAAAAAGTTGTGGAAAAAATGTCGTAAATTGGGAGAAATACATGAGAATTGTAACCCTAGGAGGAAAAAGGGAGAGGGCAATGAGAAACAGGAGTCTCCTGGTGAATTCAGGAGGGTTGGCAAGTATGCGTGGAAGAGGGAGAATAGCAGACACAGTGCTGTGTAGCTTGGTTGGAACTACTTTGTTCGTTTCCCCTTTACAAAACCAGGTCTTCAGCGTACGTACAGAACAGACAGCCAGTGGACCATGAGGAGATGAAGTGTATTTAATTAGCATGACTGACTGCACCTTCAGTGGATTGAGCTATTTTCTAATAAGCAGTTTTATGTATCCCTGCTGACTTTTACAATCACCAGCATAGTTTAATGGCACCATTCAGTGTGTTGAGGATTACTGTTTTCTTTTGTCTTTGTCACAATTGTGGAGAAGTTGCAGAAAAGAACCCTCAAACCAGTTGTGTTTAGAAGGTTGGGAAATCTGGTTTAATCTGTGCAAGATTTAAATCAATCCAGGTCTGAAGTTTCATATGTCGTTTCCACTCTGCAGAGGTTGGAGTCTTCACCACATCTCAAATAATTAATGTTCATGTCAAGCATCACTTTCTGGAAGTGGGCAGTGTGGCTAAGGTGAGAGCGCTAACGTTTAGCTGTACTAAATCTAGGGCACCGGACCTCTCATTAATATGGATTTGTCTGTCTGCCCCGTGTAATTTAATGATGACAGGTGATATGGCAGCCGCGATGTGGACTGACGTCAAGCGCAGCTCATTGTCAGAGCGCTGTGCTGTCTGTGAAAGCCTCGGTGGTATTCTTCGCTTAACTGCAGTTTGTCTGCACGTCTGATAGCAGAGAGAAGGAGTGATTAAGCTCCCCATGTGGCAGCTGAGATACATACCATCCATCCTGCAACAGCTCTCTGGGCTCCTGATGGATAGGTAGGTTGATAGACAGATAGAAAACAGACACGAGGCACAGTGTTGAAAACTTATGCCATTGCTTAGTCAAGGTCAAAGACTTACTTCACTCTCAGCGTAGTGCATGAAAGGATTACTGAATTGGTCTATGGGGCACAGGCCCCTGGGCTCCATGAGCACTTGGGCCCCAATTTGAAGTGGCTGTTGACATTGCTAGGCAAAAAGTCAATCAGATGACTACAAAAAGACAGAAGGTCCACAAAGAGATGGACAGTTACTAGGAAGAGGCACAAAATGTATTCCAACAGGAACACAATATAAACAGATGCAATACAACCAAAAAGAGACATGAAACTACTACAAAGAGGAACAAAATCATGACAAGAAACACAAAACAACTGTTAAGAGGCTTAAAACTGCCACAGAGAGAAACAAAAGTGCCACAAAGAGACTCAAAACTGCTACAAACAAGAAGAAAAATGATTCCAAAATGACTACAAAAAGACAAAAAAAAATTACCACAAAGAGATGCAAGACAGCCACAAAGAGGCACAAAACAACTACAAAGAGGAATAAAAATGACTACAAACAACGCAAAATACTACAAAAACACACACAACTACTACAAAGAGACACACAACTACTACAATGATGAACAAAATGATTACAGAGAAACACAAAACTACTACAAAGAGACACGAAACAACTATAAAGAGCCTCAAAGTGACTACAGAGAGACACCAAACTCATACAAGGACAACAAGGAGACAGAAAATGACAACAAAGACGGACAAAATGACTACAAAGAGATATAAAATGACTACAGAGGAACAAAATTATTACAAACTAGGAAAGCACTCAGAGAGTGCAGACCTCCGCCAAGTAGGTGATATTCCCTCCCCCTCTGCATCAGATTTTGCAGCCTGCATCACAATTAGGTTATTTGCATCACTAGAATTATTAGGTTATATATGCCTTCACCATGTGGTGTATTTATTTCGTTTTTATTTTGTACCAACACAGAATATAATATGGGCTTTTTTTGTATTTTTCACTTTTTTTTCCAACACAGAACATCAATTTCAACTTTAGCATTATAACAATATTTAGCAAGTAGAACAAGACGTGCTTTCCGGCCACCAGATGCACTATTTTCACTGTCTTTAGAAATTGGAATTGCTGCTGGGGCTGTCAGATGATAGACTTTATTTATTATTTTACCCACTGGGCTTCAATCGATCACCACCAAAATTTTATCATCTGTTCCTTGTCCCATTATCCACCTTTCCTGAAAATTTCATCAAAATCCGTTCATCACTTTTTGAGTTATTTTGCAGACAAACGAACAGACAAACAGACCAAGGGCGGCGAAAACATAACCTCCTTGGTGGAGGTAACAAATTAAAAACTACTACAAAGAAGAACAAAATGACTACAAAGAGACTTAGGACAACTACAAAGGGGAGCAAAATAACTACAGAGAGGAACAAATAACTACAAAGATACACAAAACAAATACAAAGAGGAACAAAATGACAACAAAGAGACGTGAAACAACCCCAAAGACACAAATTCAAGAGACAAGAGATTCAAAGTGACTACAAAGAGACAACGAATTCACAAAAAAAATAAAAATAAACGCATTGTTTGTCATTTTGTTGTCTTTTGTTTCTCTTTTAATCTGTTTGTCTTGGTATTATGTAGGTGGGGGCCTTTTTCATGTTTGTGCATGTAAAAGAAGTTTGTTGTCTCATAATCTGCCCATGATCTAAACACAAAATTGATATATCTATTTTATTTCTAAGGCAAAAATCACAAATATTTGCTAATTCCAGCCTATCAAATGTGAAGATTTCTGCTGTCATCAGTTTTGTATCATTGTGAATGAAATATTTGTTGTTGTTTGTTTGGGGAAAACTAGCAATTTGAGGATGTCACATTGTGCTCTGAGAAACTAAGACTGATTTTCTGATGGTTTACAGACTCAACAGCCAGCTAACTGAATAATCAGTAACGACACTAACATGTATTTCCATTCATAAAATCAACTAAATGAATGTTTTGTCCTTTTAAAAAGTGCACACTGTAAGTTGTAAGTGGTAGAAGCAATTTATAGCTTCCTGTGGTTAGCTCAATTAGCTGCATAGAAACACTTTGGGAAAACATGTGCAAAAGCAATCAGGCCCTGTGGGTGGAAGTATAATGAAATGACAAAATAGGTCCCTATTTGGAGATTTGGGCACACAGCCACATACGCTATGTCTGTGTTATGATGCTACCATTGTACCAGTCAGCACTTTTTTCGCTGAGGATTGCAGGGGGAGGTAATCAGAGAGCCACAATACATAATTTTCTATCTAGTGCCATTATGCAACGTTTTTGTCAAAATGTACCATAGATAACATCCTATTTCCCTGACCATTTTAGAGTAATACATCTTGCACTATAAGCCCCATGCTGTGTTGTGGTGTACAGTACCCCATCATTCTGAATGCGAAGTGAAAAATCCTATAGTTGTGTTTATGCTGTGGTGTATAAGTTAATTATTAGTAACCTTTTCTGATATGTACTGCACAATCTCTTTAGTACGATCACTGCAGGGGACTGATTCCTATTCTAGATAACTACACACCCCTGCACGTCTATTGCCTAATTAAGCTTTCAGTACGAAATGGCAGGAAATTAGTGTAATTATACAAGAAAGATATGATGAAAATTTTCTGTCTCATGTTTTTGCATGGACTAAAGATGTGAGCTGAAATGCAAAATATTCACAAGTCATAACAGATGGTAAAAGAGGCGTTTGTATATTTAATGCATCTGTAGATGATATCTTTCACCACACAGAGTGACAGGGTCTGTGTTTACAAACAGCGTTCATATGCAGAATCTACAATTTCTGTTCACTTGCAGCCCCCCGGCACTGTGACTGACATCTCAGAGAGCTTTTTATTTTTCGTACACCTCTGGCATCTCCCAAAGAAGGGCCCAAATTAAGGGTTATTATTGTTGCCAAGGCAACCTAACGGGTAATTTTCTGTAATTTTCCAAGAGGGATTGCTATTGATGGTGGAGTCCATATCTAGATGCAGTATACCTTAAGAAAACACATATAAACACATGAAATGAAATGGTTTTTGCTATGCGAAGGAGGTGCTGATTTTAATCTTGGTACGCTCTGTTTCCAGTGTGAAATGTCTTATGAATGGTGTGTAATTCCTTATATAAATGTTGGCATTGTCTGAAAGCATAAGATGTACTTCATTTGAAGGTGATTTAATACGTGTTTAATATTTACCCTGCTTAGTCATCACAGCGTAGATTAAAGCCTGCACACAAACTGTACATTCTCCTCATGGGCATGATTTTCACCTCTCGCTAAGCTGCCTCAGAAAGATAAGCTGCTAAAGATTGACAGAATTACTCCCAGCATCTCTTTTCTCACTGTGAAATCTTGTGATCAAAACATTTTATCCTCTGCTGTTTCTCCGTGTGAAATTCTGAATATCTCAGATGCCCCAGATTTCAGCATATTGTGTAAGCTCAGCTATAAGTGCTGACTCATGTTGAGTTTTTGCTCATTATTCTCTTTCCTTTGTTGGGTTTTTTTTTTGTTGCAGCTCTGCAATGGTGGCTCTGTGACAGATCTGGCTAAAGGCATGCTGAAGAGGGGAGACAGAATGGATGAAGCCATTATTGCCTACATCTTGCATGAGGCCCTCATGGTAAGTCTGGCCTTTTGAATGTGCACGAGGAGAGACAATGCTGTACTGTAGGGTTCAATAGAGCAACCTCCCACTGAATACATTGCCTCAATGAAAAGAGCTTAAAACGGGATAATTTTGAAGGCAGGTGCTTGTTAGAAAAAGCTGTTAACCTCTTTTTTTCACAGGGTCTCCAGCACCTGCACATCAACAAGACCATCCACCGTGACGTCAAAGGCAATAACATCCTGCTAACAACACATGGAGGGGTCAAACTCGTTGATTTTGGTATGCACTCTGTTTCTTTTTAAAGCTTTAAAGGGGATCATTTTCAGGTTCATATTTTAGAGCTGCCATTATGTTCATTGAATTGTGGGAAACCAAAATTGTGATTGTAATTAATATTCATTCAAGTGTGCATCTTAAACTTAAAGTGATAGTTCAGGTTTTTGGACATGAAGTTGTGTGAAACGCTGACCATCTGTAGCTCTGATGTGATGGTGTCACTACTGTCATGAGCCTCCTGCTCTGAGAAATGGCCCGTAGCTTACCGGAGAAAAGTACCAAAAGGTTTTAAGCTACAAAAAAGTATGCATGTGTTTTGTTAGACTATTTCAATAATTTCAAAACATCCCCGCATTACGTCAGACCTTGCTATCGATTGGGACTATTTTCTGGCCAGTATCACTCCGCTGTGCAGGCCCGCAAGGCAGCACGCCAACAGAAATCAATTAGACAGTTCATCACTACGCTGTGCAGGTGCGCAGGATAGCAACGGCTAACGAAAACTTTATCTGCTGTTTCCAACAGAGAACCAGTAGGCTATTATTACCCTATATATACCTACTACTACAGCGCAAACACCGGCTCAGGCTCACGACACACCCTCATCAGCTGCTGTAGGTAAACAGAGGAATACCAAAATAATGCAAACTTGTGATTACCCCAGCTGTGGGAATAAGAACATTGCCGGCTCCCAATTCCATTGGTTTCCTGTTAAAGATGTAACCTCATTGTTATTCTTACATTGTCTGTGCTGGAACATCTGTATTTACCCTCTGTCTGAGACACTCTGTTTTAGCGCCTGTCTCTTTAAACCCAGTCTGCTCTGATTGTTCAGTGTTTTCGGGTCTGCACTGTCATTGCAAACTTCTAAATCAAATCATGTTTCAGCAGGTCCAAAACTGGAGAAATTAAAAACCTTGGCAACCAAGATTACATGTTTCCCTGACATTAGCATGTAGCTACATGTAGCAGTGTTCTTGCAGCCAGGGAATGACTGTGACAGAATATAGCCATACTTTCTCCCATGAGAAATCACCAATAAAAGCTGCTTAAGCAAGTTATCACAACCTGACATGTTCCAGTTGTAAAACTGTCCCAAATTGGGTAAAAACAACATTGTCAACCAAGATTACATATTACCTTGAGGTTAGCATGTAGCTGGGTGTAGCAGTGTGTGTAAACACTTAAAGCAACATGCCTGGAGCAGATGTCCATATAAAGAAATCTTCTGAAAGTAGAAAAAAAATGTTAGAAACAGAGTATTCAGAACAGTCTGAGGCCTGAGGTTTTTGCTTACAGGTTTTACTTTTACATACATTTACCTCCATTATTTGAAATTTTGGCCATGTTTAACATGAATATCTGGCATTATAACATTAAATACATGACAGAAAATAAGGAAAAACACAATAGGTCCCCTGTGACACCATGTCTTTTTTGCACTATCCTCTTCTAATCAGGGAAAATCATGTTATGGCTCTATTTAACAGAAGAGGGTCAAATCCATTACCTTCAGCCGCCTGCCAAATAAATTGTGCCACTAATTAGTTTCCTTGAGAGGCTGGAATAGGTTTACACAACCCGACAAGGTGGCAGACGATTATACTTTTCCATTACTGCCTACCTTTTACATTCTCCAGCAGACAGCAGCGGACATTGTTGTTATTCACTCTGTGTTTTGCACTGATTTGCTTTTGGGTTTCCTTAACCAAATGAGTCGCTCCGAGCAGCACAACCATAGTTCTCAGATTGAAGACTCACTATGGGCAAAGTGATTCTGACTACTTCCAGGGGATGACTCACCCCTGTTGTCTGCAGGGGCTGAAAAAACAGCCGCCTGTTTTTATTAAAAATAAAATCCCCACTCAACATGTATGTAGGTTTGCATTAAGCCTGCTAATTGTGGGCTTCTCTTAAAAGCCTTTTCCATCCATGAAGCACAAAGTGCACAGCTCTTATATAAGGAGGGGGAAGGAGGGGTAATAATGGAATCACTTAATATGTGAATGTGAAGTAGCTAATATGAAGCAGGGCCAACCACTGCCTTCAGAGCAGCTTCTTCGTCCTCACGAGGCTGCCAGAGATTCTCAACACCTGTTTATTGCACTAGTTTTTGAAGAAGAAAAGCCCTGAGGCTTATAGGAATTAAAAAGTTAGAGATGTCATTTAAACTGTGCTTTCTAAAATGTCTCATAAATGTTAAGTGATGTCTACATCTGGCGATAAGAGCTTCATCCTATGTTCTGATATATTTGAATCTTTTTTTAACAGATTTGAATGACATGAAAAAATGAAAAAATTAAGGTAACTTCATTTTAAGTTGAATTAATCAACTGAAAATTAAGTTCCCAACCATTTTTCTATCTGAGCTCATCTGATCTGTTTCCTCTGCTCTTCATTATCAATGCGTTTTTTTAATGCTCTGAGCAATAACGCACAGCACATCTCCTTTGCAGCATCTATGTTGTGTCCACATTACAACTTATAGCTCCTGATTACACTGAAGTCAGAAAAATGACCACCCTAGGAGCATGTGAATGAGTCTGATTTACATTAACAGCAAGTGGAAAAGTTGGGGATTCATTAACACTCTAAAACGTTGTTCAAAAAGATTTGTTTGTCCTTTTTCACCCATCACTAAACCAAACCCTGGCTCTGTTTTATTGCATTGAACGTTGAATTTCTTTTTTTTTTTTATCATTTAACTGTATGCTTCCATTCAATATGCTCCCAACTGAATGGTGGATCAAAAAACTTATCATTATTTGAACCATGTTCCCTGGTTATTCAACTGAGATTGTATCTTTTCACAACATTTGGTTGTTCTCTTAATTTTGCTGCTTTAAACTGAAAATCAACCATGTCAGCATCAAATACTAAATCACACAATGAATTTTGTGTATTGTTACATCCCAAGTGTGCATATTTAAACCTATATAACAAATGTCAATATTTGTTCAAACACAGCATCTCATGGTGACTTTTAACAATTATCTGCCACAAAAGAAATAGCGGACAAAGTACCAACATTTTTATAGTTAATGTGTACAGTACAGTGACAAAAAGTTGAGTTCCTTTTGTAACAGTCTATTAGCTGCTGAAGGTTGATAAATACAAAATTAGTCAAGGTTCTTTTAAGTGCTGGAAAAATGTCATCTCTTCTGCTGTTTAATTTGAAATTGTCATTGAAAGAAGTTAGTTCCTAATTGTCTGCTTTTACTCATGAAATTATTATAAATCTATGATATAAACTGAATGGATGTGGCATTTTAGAATTAAATTACTCAAACTGCCAAAAAATGGAGCATGCCAAAGATAAGAAAAAAGACAGAGAGAGGTTATGAGAGTAGAGAGAGCAGCTCCATCAACTTGAGCAGAAATTTGCCAACATTTTTCAACAGAAAGTGAAGGCATCATACAGTATGTTGTTGCGTATGGACAGTTAGTGGTTTTGGACAGCTGCTACATCACAGGATTGATCTGCAGCCTTGTGTGTCCCTCTACAGCCACTGAGCTGCCAAAAGTTTCCTTGAAAAAGACACTGAACTGGTGATACATTATAAGTCCCTCTTGATAAGAAAACAGAGTCTTAAATCGATCTACATTAGGGTTAAATAGTAATTGAAAATGAATAAATAGTAATTGAAAATGAATATATATATATATATATATATATATATATATATATATATATATATATATATATATATATATATATATTAGTTTTTGAGCCAACACAGTGTATAGCTTTTAGGTCAAGCATGTTAACATACAGTTACACACACAATTGTGCACAAACACATCACACAGATCTGAATAATTGATATAACTAACGCTCAATGAACAAGTGGAAAGCTAACGCAGCAGTGATGTGGAGAAAGAATGGACTTCACCCACACACATCTAATATAGCTCAAATGTTAGCTTGTTAGTTTGTCAGCAAATTCAAATTTCCAACCTTAAACAATATTCAGCAATGCAAATGATTATGAGTATGAATGTGTACATATGTAAGTCATATATCCATAGATATACATATCTAAATGTACCTGAAACAGGACATGCCTACCTCTTAATCTTACTAGTTTTGTTACAAATAAAAGAAAATCTTGTTAAAAGGAATTATGTTGTAGAACAAGTAAAATCTTTCACTGTCATTACAGTTGCAGTTACAGTACATCATTAATGGCTAACAGAAGATATTGCATATATGAGAAGATTTATTTAAAGTTATTACAATCAAGGCGTCCCAAACAACTACCCATTTCGTTGTGATAAAGAGATTTTGTTTGCTGTAGAACATCTTATCCAGTGTTTGTTCCTCTGGCTAAACTTGTAATGAATCTCCAAGATAGGAAGGGTACAGTATCTGAGGAAGTGTGCCTGAGAAGAAATATATAACATAAAAACATTGCCAAGTTTAAACTCTCAGTTGTTTGGGGAGACACTCCTGAAAGCCAGATAGGAAGCGATTATATTTAAAGTTGTAACATTATCACTAATTAACAATTGCTGCATTTATTTTGTGCCCTAAGAGTCATTGCTGTAAAGCAATCAGACCATCGACCACAACCAAGTTTCATCTTAAATATTAGCATAATCAGTGTTATCTGCTCTTTTCTTTATCATAACAAATGCATGCTAGGAGAGGGTGTGAAAAAGGAAACATTATCTTTGTGGAAGGAAACAGCTGGGTTTATCATGAAATATGAACATAATGCTGAATGCTGAGCACCATTAAAGATAAGGCAGAGGTAGGAACAGATGCTCATTTTGGAGTGGAGAAATAGACGGCCAAAGCAGCACAGCAAAATTTGGTACAGACATCCATGTATCCCAGAGGACAAATTCTGTGGACTTTAGGACTTTATCTGGCACACCATGACACCCAGTTTGACCGTTATCACTCTATTAAACAGACATTAGTAGTGATTAACAGCATTATAGATATAAGGTAAAAGGTCCCTGCTAAACTGAATAGCATGTTTAGAACGCTGTTATCGACTGTTAAATGGCAGTGTTTGTTGTTGTGTGGCGACATGTATATGATAACTTTTTATAGAGATTATCAGCAGGTTAGTACTGTCATTGTGAGTATGTGGACATTAGCATTTAGCTCAAAAATAAGTAAGATAAGGGCAGGACTTTGGGTTGAAAGTTTGAGAAATCAGGCATGCAACACATACAGTATGTGACTTACTCTTTCTCTAACAATAAGTGAATGTCATGTCATCCACCTGAGACTTAAGTGGCAGCGAACAGATAAGATGTGGAGCCATGTCCTGTTATCAACTCAATTAAGTCTTAGCCAACTGAAGAATTTGGCATCATCCAAAGACAGTGACAGATAGTGGGATCTCTCCCAGGCCGTGTACAGAGCAGGCACATAAATGACTGTAACATCTTTTGTTTGAGCTTGTTTGCAAGCCTTTAACATCGCTGACAGTTTAAATTTCTATCAGATATTGGTAGGTTATGACGCCATCGGGAAAAGGAAAAAAAAAACTGGAGCAGCAGTTTTGAAATAGCCCCGCGTGTGTAAAAACTTGCAGAGTGACGAAAACAGAGAAGGAAAAAAAAGAAGCCGACTCGTGCTTGCCTCGGCGGAGCTACACGCAGGCACTGCGTCACGCTGGGATTAATGGTTTTTCATGTGGAGGGGTGCACGCTACACTAAGCAGCTGAAGAGATAAAGCCCCCGCAGTGACTCATCACCAGCAGAGAAACAAAATAGCAAAGAGATGGCCCCAAAAAAAGCAGCGGAAGAATGAGAGGAGCTGTTCGTTCATGGGCCTCTCATGAATATTCTAATTGACAGCGTTATCTCTGTGATGATTATTAAGTGTGGCCCACCAGGCTCCACTCTGGGCTAATGTAGTGGAAAGAGAGGGGCTGTGAGGACTTTAATAAGGGGCTCTTTGTGTTTTTGTATCCTCATACACTCATATAGCTTATGTATATTGTAGCAGACGCGTGTGTCTGATCGGACGATGGTTTGTTCGCACTAATGTGGGCTGAAGTGCTGCAGTGTAGTGGTTTGGTGCGAGCGTGAGCGTATCCCTGTGTGTGATGTGTGTCAGCTTTTTGGCATATATCCCCTCTTGCACATGTTTCTAATCCCTTTCAATGTTTGCCACAGAACCGTTTTCCTCTGCATTGCTCATCCCGTTCCCCTGGCTTTAACCCACCATCAGCAACAGAACAGCAGCATATTACTCTACTGTACTGACAGTAATGAAGTCGTCAGATAACGGGTGCACAGAATGAGCTTTTACGGGAAACAACTGCTGATGCTGTTAGAAATACATGTATGTTGTGTAATGTCATGTTCTGAACAGACACATTTCGACATCTGGGTATTTTGACGGCACATTTTCAGAGATTACCCCTTTGTGTCCTCAAAGCTTTGATGCTGCGAGCTTGACTGCTAAAACATGTTCTGCAGAGAATCAAATTTTGCAGATGCTGTGTGATTCAGATCAAAATGATGCACGACACGCTATGTAAGACGACGACGATGTTTTGCAACAGCATGTCATGCATCAGTAGATCACCTTTTGTTTGTCGGTAGCCGCTATTGTCTCGCGGCTCTGCTTTTGTCCTGTTTGCTGCTTCAGCTGAGCCAGCCCTGGGATACATTACAGTGTGGCGTAACACTGATTTGTCTGGACTGGACTGAAGTCACGATTGTGGGTCAGCATGTTCCTTGTCAGGCTTTGTACCGCACATTAATACACATGCCCTCTGTGTTTCTCTGCAGGCTCATATTTTCTGAATTTAGCCATGTCTGACTCGTTTGTGCAACATGACCTCGTCCTATTTTTATGTGTGTAGAATAAGCTCATATACTAAGTGAATAAATCACTTGGAAACATAATGTTTTGCTCTGAGAGACAGTGAAACGATTCCAGCTGCCAAAGCCTGTTTACAGCTGAATTGTATTCAAATGTTGCTCTTGAAATGCCCGGCAAAATCACCTGCAGTCACATAAGAATTTGAAATTCAAAGCAATCTATCATTCGAAAGGAAAAACATTGCAGCTTGATGGCTGTGTGTGCATGCCTGTGTTTTGCTTTTCCTCCTTGTCACTATCGTGACAGCTCTATCAGTGGGATACGAGAAAGCACTGAGATCCATTCAGCCCCATATCTGTTGAGCAGCACCCCGCTGTTTACTGTTCACTGTATTCACAGATCATCACTTTTACCAGCCACAAAAAAAACAAATGTCATGGAAGTTACTGAGATACTGCAAATTGTCTCCAATGCATGCACGTCCTGAGAGCGAGGAAAAGTGTCTTAAGTGTGTATTCTCTGCCCTGCAGGTGTTTCAGCCCAGCTGACAAATACCCGTCTGAGGAGGAACACCTCTGTGGGAACTCCCTTCTGGATGGCTCCTGAGGTACAGTAAAAACTGGCCCATAAATGCTCCCGCAGCCTCCTCTCTTTCCACTACATTAGCCTGGAGCAGATCCCAGTGGGCCACAGTTAATAATCATCAAAGAGATAACACTGTCAAATACAATGTGCATAAAAAAAAAAAGGAATGGACGGCCTCCATCATTCAGCCTCTGTATAATCATAGCTCAGTGCACTAGCAGTTCATATACCCACTATATGGCCATGAAATGATCACTTTATACCAGTACAGTCACATGCCTTTGTCCTTTACTTTCTCCGATGTGGTATGAGGGACAATATACAGTAAGGTGGTCCCACAGTTTGAGGTTCTTGCTATTGATTAACCTGGCTGGAGTTTATTTTGTAACACTGATCTATGTCTTCTCTCTTAAGTCTGTTTCCTTTTGGGAATGTTATCTTACTTCAATCATACAATAAAGACGGAGCTGTACTAGGAATTACATAGCTGCTGAAGATTCTGATGCTCAGATTTACATCCAATGCATTTAGACCGCAAATTGGACAGTGAGAGTTTAGAGGTCATGGTGGTGGGTAGGTGTGAAGGTCATTTGACTTTTATGCCTAAGACTGAAGTGTCTAACTGCGTATGTTAACATAAAGAAAGATGATATATTTTTGGCTCCAGGGGGAGCTCCACAAAGTCTAATAAATTTGGAGTTGTGGAGTTAGAAAGAAGTGAGCTCACCACACCTTTGTAGCCCACTCCTCAGCTCCGCTTGAGGCTCAGGCCTACATTATCTGATACCACGAGCATGAAACACCCGAGTGTTCAACCAAGCTGTTAGCCATCAAGTTGCAATGTGGATAATGTATGCACTTAGTTTGGACAAGGAGGACGAATGCATGGAATAATGGCTGTGGGTGAATAGTCTTTTTTTATTGAATGAAATGACACGTTGGTATCTAAATGGCAGCCATGATAAGAGCTGGCTGAGTTCTCTAAATGCTAAGGAAGGTTCTTCTGTGTTTCCTTACTTATCATATCTTATCTTATCTACACTGGACCATCCTTTACGAAAGGAAATTAGATAATACTATCTCACAATTTCATGTGGCAGCACCATTTATAAAGCATGCAAGAACATATGGGGCAAAGTTTCTTAGATGTCCTTATAGTAGGCCATCTTTGTCACCAAAACAGCCCCTAGTCAATAACTTCCAACGTCACATTATTACGTAGCCTGATGTAAGTGCAGTCAGATTCTTTTAGCACTGCGGCCATCTTTTCCTGTCCTTATGAAATACCCTTTACTTTTCCTTAAACACATTACTTTTTCTATCCAGGTCAAGAAATAGTGTTTAGTAAGACACAGGGCGTAATTTTTTTTGACTTATTCCTTTTGTAGCTGTTTGCACAACCTTTCTTGAACCTCAAGCATTTATTTTAAGTGCTTAAACCTAACCATACTGTAGTTGCAATGCACAAACACTGTAAAACTGGAGAATTTAGAAAACACTGAACATTAATGCTGAGAACATTTTTTCATTGGCTTGGTAAAACAATGTAAAAAAAAAACAAAAAAAAAAACGGTTATCGATTCTCAATGAATGAAAGTAGCTTACTAGAATTAAGCTACTTGCCTCATACTAAATTAACACTTTTTGTATTATAATTAGCTTTTTTTAATCATAAGCATCTCTTGATTGTATAAAGTAGTGGTAAAGAAGTTTAATAGATGCTAAAATTCAAAAAGGTGGCACACCGGTGAAAAAACATGAACACATTTAACAGAAAAATCAGATTATCTAGCTTTGGGAATACAACTGAACTCCAGCTGAAGTCTTGACTGTGCAGTGAAAAGATTAAATGTGAGGAAGGTTTAGCATCAAGTTGTAACAGCATTTACAGCATGTAAGGGCAAAGTGTTCAGTGAGAGCAGAGGCATGTCAGGGGTAATCAAACACACACCTTTCATCTATATTTGATAAGCTGAACCCACAACACTTTAGGAAAACCTCAGCATGTAGTGGCATCACTTAATCTGCACACTTTAGCCTCAACACTGATCATGACTAGATTAGATGAACCATTAGCAACCTCTGTAGGGATAAGATGGGCCAACTCTTCTCCAACCACTGCACCCATGCTACTTTTAAATGCATTTCCTCCCAGTGTGGAGTCTGTCCCCTGACTTGCCCTTCATAGACAAACCTTGCATATTCACTGGTCAAATCAAAATGGACATTTTTACATGAGGTTTGCATGCCGTGCAAATTGTGCATTAGAATATACGTGACGTATTCGGTCAGGACTCAAGGATTTTAATCTCATTTGTGTAAAATGTTTGTCACCAAAGTTGCTCAGATGGATTTTGTAGACTAGAAAGTCTTTGGTTGAAAGGTTTATACATGTCAGGAGTGAGACTGTAAACAAGGATTTATAGTATTATTATTATTATTATTATTACTAGGAAAAAAAACTAGGAGAAGAACTGGTTACCATATGTAACTTCGAGTTGTGGGGTAAGTTGTGTCACATCTACTCAATGTTATATATTTTGGATGAGCTGTATTTCTATTGACTCTACTGACCAATGTTTTATAATGTGCTAGGAGTATATGTTTTGCTTTTATGATGTTACACTTTGATCATTTAAATTTGCCAAATAGTCTTCATGAGGACGGATTAAACATTGATTTTTTGTGTTTGCTATGTAGAGGTATGACAGAATAGTGAGGGACTTTGTGTGATGTTCTGTGTGTTTGTACACTTGTGCTTCAGGACGTTTTATTGGTGATCTGGTAATAATGATTCATCTCCTTCTGTTGTCTGTGTACACAAGAACATGGCTATTGGGAATTTAGAATACAAATTATATTGATTTCAGACCTTTGACAATAATGGTAAACGTGTGTGTGTGTGTGTGTGTGTGTGTGTGTGTGTGTGTGTGTGTGTGTGTGTGTGTGTGTGTGTGGTGATGTGTACGCATGCCTCCCACTCAGAAATGATTCATACTGTTGATTGGGTACCATGTTGCCCTAAAGACACTGATGATAGACTGTGAGCTGGCGTACTTGTGTGTGTGTGTGTGTGTGCGCACTTTATTGCCCACAGCAGATGATGATGATGACTCTTCATCAGGTTCCTTGATATTTTCATATACATTTTGCTCTTACATGTTTGTTTAGAGTATGGTCTGTGTACACAGGCTGACAAAATAAACTTGAATACTGACTCCCTAATAAGAAAGTAGGCCCAAACTTTACAACTTCCAGAGGTATGCACTGTATAACAGGATATCCAGTGGTGGAATGTAAGTAGATTCAAGCACTTCAAGCAGTGTACATAAGTACAGTTTTGTAGTACCTGTACTTTAATTGAGTGTTTTCATTTTGTGCTGCTTAATACTTAAACTCCTCTACATTTAAGAGGAAAAAATTGTACTTTTTACTCCTTTGCATTTATTTGACAACTTAAGTTACCTGTTAATTTGCAAATTTGGATCATTTTGCAGCAATCCATTGTTCTTGGATCTTGGGAAAAAAACCTTCCAACATGTACAATTGCAATGGAATGATCATTCAAGTCGGAATTTGAGGTTGGAAACTGATCCATTTACGCTGAGTTAGCCAACATAAATGCACCTGACATCGCAGCAACATGGCGGGTCACACACTGAATGACCTTTCCTTTTCATAAATTCTTACTCAGTGTAGTGTTTTATGCTGTGTTTGTGTTGTGTAATGTGCTGTAACAATGCTGTAAGTGCTGTTTCCATTCAGTTGAACTGTCCTTAGACAGAAATCATTAGATCCCTGCGCGGGACTGTTTTTCTCAATTTCTAACTATTACTGACCACCCCCGCAAAATGTGTTGTCTATTCCTGCCCATTCCTGTAGGGTGTGTGTCAGCGCCAGCCAGATTTGTGTTGGACGCGCGGGATCCCAATCCCTATGCATTCCTGTAATTCGTATCCCTGCCTCTTCTGTCAGCAAAACAAATGCACACAACTTGTACAACTTTATACTATTGGCTGTATTTCACACTGTTATGCTTGGCACCCTCTTACACAATTTTGAGTTGTTGTACATATTTGATCATACATTCTTCCTTGCTAATGGCGCTGCAGTCCTCTTTTGATGCTTGTGAAGCTCAGAGCCTTGACAGATAAACATCGGTTTGCAAAATGACTACTTGTGATACGTGAAGTGTATTTGAATGCTAATAATTTTTTAAATTTACTTAAATAAGTCACTTTTATTTGTAAAAGAGTATTTTTACATTGTGTTATTGCTACTTTTACTCAAGTAAAAGGTCTGAATACTTCTTACACCGATGAAGACAGCAGACTTTTCATCTAAGGTGCTGATCTTCTCTTGTTTTAAGGATGATAGGGGAGATTTTCTCAGTGCTGTTAGCTTTAATGTTATCATTGATAAAAGTCAAATTAGCAGACTTAACATGACTGATATACTATATGTAGCTATTTTGCTAAGTTTTTAACAATATCTATATTTATATTTTTTTTATTACTTTGTCCTGCTGCTGTAGGTGATAGCATGTGAGCAGCAGCTGGACTCAACCTACGACGCTCGCTGTGACGTCTGGTCACTCGGCATCACCGCCATAGAGCTGGGAGATGGAGACCCACCCCTCTCTGAACTTCACCCAATGAGAGCCCTTTTCAAGATACCCAGGTGAGCCCCCATCGCACCTACACAACAATCTATCATCATTATCAGGAGGCTGTGACTTTGACCCTGCCACAATCAGCTTAGGCCTATTCTTCTGTTCTGAATCAATACTCTAAACCCTGGTGCTGACCTGGTTCTGGCTTTAAGGTGACACGGCTAAGCAGTTGGCTGCTGCGCTGCCGTAAATGTGTTAATTGAAATTAAAAGT
Organism: Epinephelus awoara; assembly: GCA_035609425.1. Taxonomy (NCBI): domain Eukaryota; kingdom Metazoa; phylum Chordata; class Actinopteri; order Perciformes; family Serranidae; genus Epinephelus; species Epinephelus awoara. Next base: position 23,223,499 of record CM069314.1, on the reverse strand, counting down.
AAATAGTTGCTCATATTCTGCCTTCATAAACTTTTGAATTTTGATTTTACATAAACTGAAAAGTTCAAAATATGTTTTGGGAGTAAGTTTGTGTGACAAAAAACATTGCTTTGGATGTCTGGAGACACCAGCAGCCTTATTTGTATTTATCACTCGCTACATGTGTTTCTTATCTCCCTTATTTTAATAGAAATGATTAATGATGGTGTCAAAGTAAAGAAACAACAGTGTCTTTATCCTCTTGACATCCTGCATGTTTCTCATTTGGATGCTCATGAACGTGGTGACTTCCTAATTACAGCTTACGAACTGAGAAATCAGTGCTCTTTTTGTGAATGTGAAGGCAGTCATCCATTATACAGTATTCTAGCAGCAACTGGTCAAAGCAGACCAGGTAAGCGTTACTATGAGCGTATATAATTTACTGTAATTTTTTACATGCAGTGTATTTATGCAATGGCTGGAAAATGTATGGAACTATAAAACAAAACCCATCATTTTCATACAAAAAGTATCGTAGCTTTTTTGAGCTTTTGTATCGCAAATAAAAGCATCAATCAATATACTCTGAGCCTATATAACTGAGGATTATACAACAAAAACACTGAGACTGTGTGAAGTGGCGTATGCCTCTTTTAGGTCTTTTCTGGGCATACACAGTGTTTAGAAATGAGACTCCAGATCCACTCCCTCTGTTCTTAGCTTTCAAATACTCTGTTATGCACTCAGTGGCGTACTGGTAGTTGATGAGGTGGATGTACTGCTAGGTAGATGGGTAGGTTACTGAGGAGGAAGTAGGTAAGCTGTCCTATATATTCCAGTGGCTATTTGGCTAACAGTTGGGTAAACCTGCGTATAACCTCCACTACACTACTTCATATACTATACTATACTGTACAGACATGTACACTGTGTAACTGTTTACCAGAGGGAACTTAAATTCACTCAGACCATTTCACTTCACTGCCAGACGCTGGTCTGGGTCAATATGATCCTGGTAGCAATGCAAATTTGCATTAAATATATTCACATCAAAACCTTTTATTGAACAAGTGTTGCAACTGTCTCAAATTCACATCACTGCCAGTATGAATAGTTTTGAAGTGAAATATTCTCAGGTGAGTGTTTCACATTTTCATGTTGTTTATTCATCATCCCCCTGATGTGTAAAGGCCTTAAAACTGATCATTATGCAAAATGACTCATTTCAGATAAATATATATTAAATTACTTGATTATAATGTTGCAGGTTATTTCAGTTACTCTATATACTTAATATTTTATATATGGAGAGACTAATCTATAACAATACACGTTCAGGTAAAATACAAAATTGTAATCAAGTACATTACTTGTGTAAATGTACTGAGTTACATTCCACCGCTGCTGTTTTGTGAGGTCTGAAAAAAGACAATGCTTTAAACATATGTGTTTTCAACAGCTGAGCTAAAACAAGTTGATTTTTTATTCATTTCACTGATGCAGACAGTCAGAATATAAAGACTGGGTATTGCTGCAGTACTGCAAACCAGAAAAGCCACCTCCTGCTCCCCAACACAGTGATTTGCTTCTCGGTACAGACTGTCACCAGACAAAGTACAGTCTTTTCTTTTTAAATGGCTTTTTTCTGCTCGCAGGGGCTTATCCATAAACCCCTCCCCTCCTGGCACTGATCCCATTCATCCTGTGGGTGGAGGCTGAGAGCACAGCCACCCTCTTTCTCATCTGTGTGTGTTTTGTGGGCTGAAGGTGAAAAGTAATTGTTTATTGTCTCCTGATTCCAGTGTGAGAGCTGCATAAGCACTTACCATCACTGTCGTCTTGACAGCACCGCACTTTGTCCATCACTGCCCTGAAACAGTGTGGTCCTACACACACACACACACACACACAGTTCCTGTGACATAGCTGTCCTGTGTGTTTGCTCTGGGGGTCGTGCTCCACAGGAGACATCACACAGCTTCCTCAGAATCTATGTGACTGCTGCAGCCAGAGCTTCAGGCTGTCTGTTCACACTCCTCACTTCCCTCCGCTCACTACTCTGGGTTCATTCGTCAAGCAGTCTTGGAAAAAGCTACGCTGAGGGCACTGATTTATACACACCCTGTTTTATTGAATTTAGCTTAAACAGTACCCCACATACACAGCAGATCATCAAGGACGACCTTCATCTCACAGTTTTTAATATAATGCCTGAATACAACACAACATATGCATCAGTACAGTAAAATGCAATTCCACAGTGTTTACCTTTCTGATGGTTGATAAAATGATTTCTTTGGTGGTAACTGTAGTAGTAGGCACCAGATGCAGGTGTAGCTTCTCATTCCCCCTCCCCCTTGAAAAAGACACTTCTCACCATTAAATCCCTTTTTAAAAAGTAGTTGTTTTTACCTGTGGAAGGCCGAGTCTGTGCTTTTCCTTCATTGTGTTCTTATGGGTTTAAATAAAACTGTTTGGGATGGTGAAATAGCTCTTTGTCCTGGTAAAGTTTGAACCTGAAGTTTGTGGTGTTTTTGTTTTCGTTTGCATCATATTGTATCGCACAGTGTTCATGGTATTTTGTCCACCACCTTGCCCACTCTTTCTAATTATGATATAATGCAATCCAAAATTGAAACATCACTGATAATTAGCTAGTTAACAACCATAAGTGAACTTAACTTATTATATAATCGTCACCAGCGAGCAATGCATCATGGGATAGGCTGGACCACGAAGAATTTATCCATTGTATCCTCCAAATTCTGGGAAAGAAGGCTGCATTTGAAGGAGCCTTCAAAATGGGACAGCCCTGGTCACGCTGATGTGACGAATCAGTCTTCAAATGCAGCCTTCGAAGGCTGCAGGCCCTGAATTGAGACACAGTTATTGAATTAATTAATCTACAAACAAGGCCCTAAATGTTATTAAAATGTCTTAAATCAGTCTTTCAAAAGTCTTACAAATGCTCAGGCATGGGAAGTAGAATTTTATGAGTCGTCTTTCTGAATGCTGCATTGAAAAATCTCCAGATCATTGATAACATTCATTTATTTTTGGAATGATTTAGTGAAAACCTCTCACATCAACTTCACACAGATCAGGATAGTGAACTAGCAACTCAGAGCAAAGGATCCACTAGCTAGCTGTCGCTGTACATTGGACAACATAGGAAGGTGCAAATTCAACAAAAGCTGGCTATTTAACCAAGATTTTGCAGCATGGCTAAAATTGGCACACGACAATGCATCCGAAATTTGGTGTATTTTACAGGGTGAGAAACAGTGAATCGTCAAGAAAACTCACAAACAAATACCAAATAGTTACAATAAACATCTGAGCAAAACTGGCCCTTTACCCAAAGTAACTGATGTCAGTTCATTTTTTTTCCTGGTCGAAAATTTCATTCTGAGTGGCACCAAAAAAGTCTTACTGTACGTTTAAACCAGAAAACCAGAAGCTTCCAAAGAGGCAAAGTCTCTGGTGGACGTCCAAGAAGCACAACTGTCAAAAATATTTGTGGCAGCTTTGGTTGCTCTAGTCGCTCATCACGTGAATCATTGACCGTTCAATCCTGCTACTGGCTTGAAAGCAGCGTAGTTGCTGCTTGCTATTGTCCAGTCAAAAAAGCTCATAGTTGGCCTACAGAAAGTTATGTTTGGTCAATGAAAACAGAAAACGTATGTCATCCCATTCAAACCAAGCAAGGAAGACTTGCATGCTATGTCGCAACATTAGCCTGCAATTCTCTCCTCTATTACTAACATTACACACTTAAAAACTCACCAGACCAACCAACTACCTCCAGGACGCAGTCCCAAGCCTCATTCTTTTTATTTTGGTCTCTGAAACCGAACAGAGACACATTATAAAGGACTGAGTGGGCGCGAACGCAAGTAATCAACTTCTCAATATCGAAGCAAGTGTGCAAGTGTGCTGTAGGAACCAAAGTTACATGGCTTGTTCTCTGGGCTGCTCATCGAAACACACGGCATTCCGATTTTTTTTTCCCGAACCGCGTCAGAGCTTATTACCTTAAAGTGAAACAAGTTTTAAATTCCCTCCGGACTGCTCCAGTCATTTTGGTTTCCTAAGACGTGCGGCTGACGGCCGGAACGCTCAAGTCGCCAGACTGTCATTGAAAATGAATGACTTCCGCCGTTTTGGAAGCTCTGGTTGCTGTTGGTGTGAACATACAGTTAGAAAGTCTTAAATCTAACGTACCTTTAGCTGTCAGAATCCTGCTATTTGAGCATATAACATGTCTTATTTACTGTATATACAATACTTTGTCCACAATTGTGTTCATATTATATATTATACAACAAAAAGACAATGTTTTCTTGTGGACATACACCACACATACCTAGCCTCATTAGGAAACTGATATTGTAAGTTAAAAGAGTAAAAAAAAAACATACACAAGCACAGGTAACACTGTCTGGTGAGAAAGACAAGGATTTGGATGATGCTGTATGTGCAGAAGTCAAATCCCTGCTCAAAGCATCACACTCAGGAGCAGGTTAAAGATTAAAGTGCTTTTCTAATTATGCACACGTGTAAAGATTTAAGCTCTAATCCATCATTATCTTGAAAAGAGAAGATTTAAATTTGCCTCACATACTGTACAGAGTGAATTTATTACAGCACGCAGTGAGTAAATATGAAGTTTACTGTGTTAGGATGGGTATAAACAGGGTACTGGAATTAAAATACATCCTCATATTTGTATCCAGGCCATTAAAAACCCTAAATAGTTGTAACTTAAGTGTGACTGCCTCTGCAAGACCCAGTTTGTCTTCAGGATAAGAAAAACACCGTAATAGTCGCAGCATTAGCAGAACAGACTCCAAATAAATGTCTCATGCATTTGCTGTCTATATTGGGTGTGTTGTGTGATAAACAGGAGATGCATATCCTCTCATTAGACCAATTTATCGCTGTCAGAGCCAACGTGAAAAGGGCCCTGGTACATTAGCAGGCAGCATTGACTTCCTCCAACACTTGCCAGGAACCCTCTTGTAAAAGGTACTTAAAGCAGAGCCAGGAATTACAGCAAATTAGCTCATTTGTTTGCCGGATGTGAGGCCTTGTTACACTTGACCCTTTAACAACCTGAGTCTGTTTGAATGGGATTTTTACAGGAGAAGCTTTAAGTTTTAGGATCTGGCTATATATTTGATTGCAAGTGTTACTGACGATTGCTTTTATGTCATAAAATCAGCCCTATCAATACCTCCCAGCTGCACAGGTGGAGCGCCATTTGTTAGTGCCACCGCAGAAACGCCTCTGGATGTCCTCGATGACGAATAGTTATGCTTTCACTCCATCGCTCCACTCTATGCCTCGGCCTTTTGTTCTCCGGCCTGCCTGCGTAAATCCCATCTCATCTTATCTTTCTATTTATCTTTTCCATTCCCTCCTTTAACAGAAATCCTCCGCCTACTCTCCACCAGCCGGAGCTCTGGTCAGATGACTTTAATGACTTCATCTGCAAGTGAGTGCATATGCTAGTGTGTTTGTTACGCCTCTGTGAATAACAAATATTTACACTCATGCATAACCACTTTGAATATAAATCCAAGATATTCATTGCACACCTCATCCTCTACTTTTTCTCCCCTCAGATGTCTGATTAAGGACTTTGAGCTGAGACCAAATGTGCTAGACCTGCTCCAGCATGTGTTCATCAAACAGATTATTGGCAGAGAGAAAATACTGCAGAAACAATTGATTGAACTCATTGATCTCAACCAACAAATAGGAGTCATTGAAAAAACAAGGTATTGTCCAGGCTGTGTTTGCATGTTTCCTTTCCACAATCCCACGTTTCCATGTGTATTCGTGACATGTTCTAAGACTGTTTGTCTCACAGTATGAGCAGAACACTCACACACCATAAAGTGTTTGATAGATTTTGTTATAAAACCCCAAGAAAAACTTAAAGCCTGCAAGCCTCCCTGTCAGTGGGTTTTATATGGTAGGCTGCAGCTTAGCTTTTGCAGACAGTATAATCCAAATTACCCTCCTTGCTGGATGTTTTACAAGCCCTGTCACTCTCACATAAACAACAGCTCAATCCTGCTCCAGCTTCACTCGAGGTGCAGGCTACACAGCGTGAGTCAAAAAATGTTGGCCCAGAAAGTGTGTATTGCCCGTACGGTCATGACATGTTAATCTTATTTCTGTCGTTTAAGCCATCATGGAAAGACAGAAAGAAGCACAGACAGTAATGACAGGTAACAAATGCCTATATGACCTTTTTGCCACAGTAGGAGTAGATGATAATTGGCTTTTTGTTATTCTTCAGTCAGAGCTGTTGTTGTAGTTGTGATCACACATGTATTTGCAGTCAACTACATGGGCTGATTTTAGATTGGTTACCTGCTTTCACCCTGCCATCCTAAATATTGTTGTTTGTCTTATAAGTCTTTTTGTACCATCCTGTTATTTGACGCTGTAGTGTAACTGAGGTTGTGACCTTTGCTGTGAACAGCCTACAGCAGTTGATGAGCTCCAAACCTTCTCAGTGTTCATCATTAACTTCAGATAAATGGAGTTTTAGCAATCATGATGGGGAGTTACCACCATTATCAACTAAATAGTGATACATTTTTTTGGATGTGGCTGATAGCAAGGTGCTGCTTATCCAGTAACGCTAAAACCTAGTGCAGTGATTTTAAATGCAGCACTAAGTTTGCACTTTGCTGCTCTTTTGATACATTTTGATTAGTCCACATTTCTTTTTGCTAGTCTTTAAAAAGATTTTTCACTCGAACCTATAAAGTGACAGTTCCACCTTAAAATCAAAATATTTTCCCTTTACCTGTATTGCCATTTATAAATCTAGACTGTCTTGGCGTGAGTTGCCGAGTGTTGGCGATATAGAGCCGTAGAGATGTCTACATTCTCTCCACTATTAAGGAACTAGACGGCACTTGGCTTTTGATGCTAAAAGCGCCTAAAAAATACATTTGCAAAACTTAAAAGCAATGTCTCTTTCCAGAAATCATGATATGGTGACTCGAGATATTCAGCCCTTCCAAGATCTAGCGGCAAAAAAACCTTGAATTTGTGGCCAATTTTGTCAAAAATTGCGATAAAAGTTGCAGCATTCTTGTGTGATTTTTTTTTTTTTTTGCAGGAAATTGCGGCAAATGACAAAAAGAGGGGGAAAAAATATGATTTTTTTTTTTTTTTTAAACTACCACCTCCAAAAAATCATGTAATCACGCTATAATAATCATACTGAATATTACAAAAATAGCTGCAAATGTTTGTTTTTTTAAATAGTTTTCTTCATTAGTTTTATTTAATTAGTTTCAAAACATGGACTCCAATAATGTTGCAAAAAATCCTGAGTGAATATTGTAGCTCTCAAACCAGACAATGTGGCTGTCAACCGGAAAACGCATGCATGCCATCTTCTTTTATTATATTTGGGAGAAGGCAGACATCCCTATAGCCAATATCTCAGCAACTCACATCAAAATAATCTAGATTGATATACAGCATTAAGAGTAAAAATATGTATTCTTGATTTTGGGGTGAATTGTCCCTTTAAATATTTACCTGTTTAATGTAATGGAGTCCTTCAGCTACAATTTCCCATCAATGTAGAGATTGTAAAAGAGAACACACATCACCACGTTGCTTTCATAAACAATCTGGTTTTACTGAGCAGAAAGGGTGTGGTCAATTAAAATGGGGCTGACGAGGCAGATTAAACATTTATTAAGATGTGGTTTTCGTTTGTTTTAAGTCCACTTTTTGCCTCCTACGTCTTGTGAAACCACCACTTAGTCTCGGGAGTCTGGCAGGAGAAAGGGAACTACATACTGATGGTTCAGCATTAATGCTATAGAGAATTGTTTTTACATTTAGATCGTTATCTAGCCAAAGCTTTGATTATATTTATATTGTATAGTTTGCTTTAAGTGAAGAGATGTACCATTTCGCCTTAGCAAACACCAGCAATGTGCACTGCTACAGTATGTGCTCATAATGCATTGAATTTAGATTACTTATCCTGTCATGTAAACATCACATACATTGCTCAGTGAAAGCTGGTTGCGGATTCTGTGAGTTGTAGGCATGAACGCATTCATACTAAAAGAGGAGGCCATATGAAGACACAGACTGACCCAGATGAGGTGGACGACCTCGCCACCCTCGAAGTTCTAGATGAGGTAAGAGAGATGATGGTCTGTTAAATGATATAACTAGATATATTTCAATAACAAAACAACAATACTTGGCTATCGTCATGAGTGGTGTCATTCTGACAGCAGACACTGAGCCAAAAAGCCAAAATAGTGTAAATAATACCAATAATACTGTCAGAAATAGCACAAGTCATGACAAACGGCATCATTTCATTCTCTGTTGTGGCGAAACATGACTTTTTTAGGCTGCAATTTATTTATATAATCTCACCACAAGATCCATTTTGTGGCTTTCTGGATCTTTTAAATGTAATAACAAAATCTTCCACTGAACTTTTAACCTCAGCTCAGCAAAATAAACAAAATACAAAATAACATTTCATGACAACTGAGCAATCCCCATCTGCTGAGGAACACAGTGTGATGCAGTGAAAATGCACAGAACAGCTACTAAATGGACCTTTTAGTCACACCGTTTTGACAACTAGTTATTTCCTTTTAAATTGTCCTCAATGATTATATTTATGTCTAAAAAGATCTTTAGTGTCTAACTAAAAAGGAAGGAATCTCTGTCTCCTTTGATATTCTCGACAACCTCTCATACGATCAACTTCACACTTAGCGGGTGTATTGCCAAGGACCTGCGGAAGTGCAGTGTCGGGTGCAGGCTCTTGAGCTCTACAGGATGTATTTATAGTAGAGCGTTACTATGCCAGAAGTACACAGTGTGTAGTGTAATGAGAGTGGAACCCTGTAAACTGAACGCTGAATTGCATGCTGGGTACAGCAACTCAAACCACAGACTGTAAAAATAAAACACTAAAATAAAGATTCAAACATTTCAAGTATCAGCAATGTAACTTTGTTAATGAATGCTTTTAATCTTTAACAAAAACATTAAGCATAATTTTTCCCCGATAATTTGTGCTGTGAGTGAGAAATGCACGGCAGCATCTCACAAATAACATTTGGAACAATTTATCATATCTGAGCGCTGCATTGATGTATTGAATGATACGATCAGTCTCAGTTGCCAGCGGATATTTCCACCCATCCTTCAATATGAGCAGCTCTTCTGGTATGAGGGAGGCAGTCCCGCGCTGCTGTTGTTGATGTACCTGTCCTGGCAGTGTGAAGACAGGAGAATTAATCACAGTATGACACGCAGATAGTGCATTGACGTTACAGGCGTCACATGCTTTGACTTAAGTCAGGACACATTTTAAAGCTCTGCTTGTATCGCTCATAATATGCTTTGACAGTTTGTGTAGGAAACATTTTCTACCTGTTGTGTGAATCTTTTTCAGAACACAGTCACAGAGCAGCTCCAGAGCCGCTATGGACGAGATCAGATCTACACGTATGTGGGAGACATCCTCATCGCAGTCAATCCTTTCCATAAGATGGAGATATACACCCCTGAGGTCTGTGCACATACAGGCCTTTGTGTGTTTCTTTTATGCACCTGTGCTCATACATTTGGTCGATAACGCACTGAATGTAGCCAAGGATATCTCATTAGTGCCTCTGCAGTTCTTCAGTTGGCTGCATCCCATTTAGCACACATCACACACACACACACACACACACATCCCCTGCCGCTGCCATACCTCACTGACTCTATTTTCCTTCCAGTCATCATGTTTTTCTTTGCCTCAAGTTTGTCGCTACTTTTCATTTCTCTCCTCCAAGAACAAAAATATAATTTACAGTATGGACAGTTTTTTTAAATGAGATTTCACTTGTGCAAAATAGCAAGTTTGTTTTCTTCCACATAACATCTACATCATGGTATCCACCAATACATTCATATGCATGTTTTAAATTTGCCTTTTCTTTTCATTTTCAACCCTCTTCTCTTTATAGTACACCAAGATGTACATAGGAGCGAAGCGTACAGCTAACCCACCACACATCTTCGCTGTGGCTGACATTGCCTACCAGTCCATGGTGTCATACAATGCAGACCAGGTAATGCAGCTGTACTCCGGTTATTATTTTTACGCATCCTGAGTGCTGAAAGTTGCTTTTAACTCAGTTTGTTTGGGTGAGTCATGTCACTTTTACATAAAAAAGAAAAAAATCTAGTTTAATTGGTAATGGTGATACAGTAATAATGATAGTATTTGTATAAGGAGGTGTAGGTTGAATTATGAGTAGCATTATTCTCCAGATTTTCATGAAACTTGGTGGAAGGGTGTAGCATAGGTCAAGGGTGAACCCATTGAATTTTGGAGCAAATTCCAAATTACGGAGCAGATGCATAAATTATTTTTCGCTTTCATTAATATTGCAAGAAAGCGCATTTGGCATTGGCAGGATAAATGCCACACAAATCCAGTTACTGGTAGTAAAGTTTAATAGTGCCAAAACACAGCCAACTGTAGAAACACAATGACTCCATTTCACAATCCACATTCATGGGTACCAGTAACTCTCTGAGGTAGCCTCAACATGTAGTTGCTTAAACCTCATGAGGAAAACATACTTTGACGTACTTCAGTCCCTCCAGGATGTTGTGATGTCAATCACAACAATTAATGCAAATTCAGCCAGTCCTCGTGAATTCTGTGCGACCTTGCAATTGCAATTTTGTTTAATCATCACAACTGGGGGGTTGCTGGCTCAAGTCCCTGTACAGACCAAGTTTGAAGTATAGACTGGTAGCTGGAGAGGTGCCAATTCTCCTTGAGCAAGGCACTGAACCCTGCCTGTCCAAGGCAGCCCCCTTGTTTTGACATCTCTCCATTTAATGCATGTGTGTGTATTTCAGGCCTGTGTGTGTATGGCAACAGTGAAAAAATCTGAATTTCCCCTCAAGGATTAATAAAGTATATAAGCAAAAATAAAAGGAAAAAGCAGTTTCAGTGTTGGTGTGAGACTAATGTATCTGCATTCATATGCAGATATCTATTAATAGAGATTAGTAAACAGTGACTGGTACACAGAAGAGGAAGTCTTGGCCCAGACATGGGCTTAGATTTCAGGGGGAACACAGGGGACTCACACCTTTAAATATTTAAAACCCCTCCACCCCAAGTTTAACATGAAAGTAGCAGAGGACTTATATGTATCTTACATAGACCTTAAATTCTAGCAGAGAAGGTGTGACGTGGTGCATAAAAAGGTCACCGGAGCAGAAGAAATTAAGTGTTTCACCCTCAACATTTTCTGGCAAAAGACCTCAGAAACCCTGTTTCATACTGTATGCGTTTCCCCCAATATTGAAATGCAACATACGGTCTTTGGCCCACTGGAACCCCCAAAATACTGTCCGATGCCCCCGAGGGCTTATCGTCTTATCGAGTTATGAGATTAGCCTACCACAAGCTCACTGGTTGTGCTGATGTTGAGCTTCAGGTGATTGTCATTGCACCTTATGGGGAAACTCTCTATCAGTCCTCTGTATGGGCATGTTTCTCTCTGGAAATTATTCACTGGAAACTTGTATGTCAATATAGTGGCAACTTCCATTTCAAAAAATAGACTTAAAACCTTTTGTTAAATTCCGTCACCACATGTATTATATTATATGAGGGTTAGGGTCAGGACTGGACAGGCATGGGTGTAAACTGCAACTTGACTAGTTGGCAGAGGAATACAACCACAAGTCGGTACTTGTAGTTTGTGAAATGTATGTAACATCAAATGCACCTTTTACTCAAAATAATATTTTGATTTTGACTTTTTAAAGCCTAAAAGTGCTTTATCAAATACTATATTTTCACTATATTTTGCTACAATATTGGAGTTTCAATACCTTTTGTAGCAGTGGTAAATGTATGTGTCTTTTATGTACTGTATTTGAGTTATTGTAAACAAGAAAATGTTTGATTAAATTTAGTTACAGGACAACTCAGAAATTTTTAAACCCCTGGAGTAATGTCCAATCCCTCTGACTGTAAGAGGGGTTTACCTCCTGAGAGCTGAAGTAACTAGTGTTTTTGAATGAGACATGAGCTCTATTGTAAACAAGTGTCAAACACACAGTATCTCTCAAACCGCTCCTCTTCCTGGAACGAGTCAAAGCTTGAAAACCCCTCCTTCCTGCTCTCAAACAGAGCGAGCTTCACTCTGCTCATACATTGCCTGGTTCCCTCCCCATTAGATCTACAGTTTGAAGATGGGTGTAACCAACATGCAGTGTAGAGCAGGAGCTGCAGTCACACATGTTGTTTAGATCAGCGCTCAAACTAGTTTCATTTCTGAGAAAGTGAAACTCAGACAGTTGTTGACACTGAGAGGTGAAATGGCGCAGAAAGGAGTGCAGCTGGACCGGGAAGCTTTCTCTTGTTCGATTTGTCTGGAACTACTGAAGGGTCCTGTGGCTATTCCCTGTGGACACAGCTACTGCATGAACTGTATTAAATGTTTCTGGGATGAAGAGGATGAGAAGAAAATCCACAGCTGTCCTCAGTGCCGACAGACTTTCAGCCCGAGGCCTGTACTGGTGAAAAACACAATGTTAGCAGTTTTAGTGGAGGAACTGAAGAAGACTGGACTCCAAGCTGCTCCTGCTGATCACCGCTACGCTGGACCTGAAGATGTGGCCTGTGATGTCTGCACTGGGAGAAAACTAAAAGCCCTCAAGTCCTGTCTGGTGTGTCTGATCTCTTACTGTGAGAAACACCTCCAGCCTCATTATGAATCCTCTGCCTTTGAAAAACACAAGCTAGTGGAGCCCTCCAGGAAGCTCCGGGAGAACATCTGCTGTCGTCATGATGAGGTGATGAAGATGTTCTGCCGTACTGATCAGCAGTGTATCTGTTATCTCTGCTCTGTGGATGAACACAAAGGCCACGACACAGTCTCAGCTGCAGCAGAAAGGACTGAGAGGCAGAGCGAGCTCGAGGTGAGTCGACAAAACATCCAGCAGAGAATCCAGGACAGAGAGAACGAAGTGAAGGTGCTTCAACAGGAGGTGGAGGATATCAGTCGCTCTGCTGATAAAGCAGTGGAGGACAGTGAGAGGATGTTCACTGAGCTGATCCAACTCATCAATAAAAGAAGCTCAGATGTGAAGCAGCAGGTCAGATCTCAGGAGAAAACTGAAGTGAGTCAAGTCAAAGAGCTTCAGGAGAAGTTGGAGCAGGAGATCGCTGAGCTGAAGAGGAAAGACGCTGAGCTGGAGGAGCTCTCACACACAGAGGATCACAACTGGTTTCTACACAACTACTTCTCACTGTCACAACTTGGTGAATCCACAGACTCATCCAGCATCAATATCCGTCCTCTGTGCTACTTTGAGGACGTGCCAGCAGCTGTGTCAGAAGTCACAGATAAAATACAGGACGTTCTGAGAGAGAAGTGGACAGACATCTCACAGACAGTGACTGATGTGGATGTTTTACTGTCAAATTCTAAATCAGAGCCAAAGACCAGAGCTGGATTCTTAAAATATTCACATGAAATCACATTGGATCCAAACACAGCATACCCAAAGGTGTTATTATCTGAGGGGAACAGAAAAGCAACATTGATGAGAAAAAAACAGCCTTATTCTGCTCACCCAGACAGATTCATTGATTCGTGTCAGGTCCTGAGTAGAGAGAGTCTGACTGGACGTTGTTACTGGGAGGTGGAGTGGAGAGATGGAGACGTTTTTGTAGCAGTTGCCTACAAGAACATCAGCAGAACAGGGGATGAATGTAGAGTTGGATACAATAAAAAATCTTGGGCGTTACATTGTGACAAAAACGGTTTCACTTTTATTTACAACAGTGTCAAAACTCCCATCTCAGCTCCTCAGACCTACAGAGTAGGAGTGTACCTGGATCACAGTGCAGGTATTCTGTCCTTCTACAGCATCTCTGACACCATGACTCTCCTCCACAGAGTCCAGACCACATTCACTCAGCCTCTCTGTGCTGGACTTCGGCCTTACTTCTACGAAACCACTGCTGAGTTCTGTAAACTCAAATAGGTAGACGTCACTGTATTACCCTGTTTATAGCTTGGAGCTGATTGTTATGGCATTTATTCACTGCACAGAGATCAGCTGTCAATCAACAATGACACAACCACGAACAATTTCTGCTGCAGAGCTCAATGGCTAAAAATGATCTTACTGATATTACAACTAAGTTTCGATCTCACTCCCTCTTGACTCTGGTTGTTTGTTTGCTTTACTCACTTCCTGAGCTGAAAGTCCAAACTGAGCGATTTTATTCACTGAAGGGCTCCAACACCTCCGACCCTGATTTTATTCGCTGAATCATCCCGAAAAAGCCAACAAGGGCCAACTAGTGCCACTCGTGCGGGACACGCTGCAAAAACTAGGGCAACAGATGCTCACGACGGCCTGACATTGACAGCTGACAGTCGGCTTAATGTTTGAGTTTCTTTAAGTGGCGCTGCTTTCTTTGTGTGTTTGGCCATGGAGGCTATCACTGCTCATGATGATGTTTGTTTACCTGTACTCTAAATGTTTGTTGAATATTTGTGTTATTGTATTTGTATGTTGTTTCTTTTCCACTGCATCAGTCTGAAGACAAAAAGCAGCAGACCCTCCATTATTGTCAATATTTTGTTCTCTTTTTGTACATTTTTAAAGAAATCTATAATCACATTTACACATATTTGCCTGGCAGACCAAATGTTGTTGTTATTATTATTATTATTATAAAACAGTAATTATTCTGATCACGATCAATGAGCAGATTATTATTTTATACATCATTGAGTTTCTGGTCAAACAAAATGATTGTGTGGATAAAATGAAACTGAATATAAATCACCAAAGAAGAATCATTTACTAGACTTTACTGATGGGACGTGTGAACTAACTGAGTGTTTACATGATGAATAAACAAACATGAGCGAAGTCTTTCTTCTTGTCTTCATTTCAGGGTATCATCCAAAGCTGGTGTAGAGCATTTGAAAGTAACCTGAGAGTATAACTGAGACAGTTTTACTCCTGAAACACCATAAAGTACAGTGACTATGTTTAGAGCAGAGGAGTGTTTTGTCAGTCAGACTCTGCTCATTTCTCTGTGACAAAGCTATTTTAGTGAGGAAAATGAAAGGACAGAGTTTTCTATCAATTGTTGCTTTTTTCAACCAAAATTTTCTTTGTGCAGTTAGTCAGTAAAGAGGATTTATTACACAGAGTGAACTGGGGAAATAGTCAGAATTTACTTGGACACGTTTTGGTGTGTAGATGTGGACTCGTTGTTTTGACCTTGCCTACCACAGAAGCTGTTTTTGAGTATTTTGCCACATGTTTATATGCCTGTGTGTTTACAAAACTTAACAGGTGTGTAGCTGAGATCACAGTGAGTCAGAGTATGAAAATGGGCATGGTCTGAGCAAGGGGGCCAGAGATACAGGGGTAGAAAGTAGGGAAGGGGTCATTGGTGCCGCACTTTATGCCCCTGGCTTGTGTTCACTTCTGGTCAAACATATATAGTGGTTGTACTTGCAGATTTGCATATCATAGAAGATCCTTGATCTTATTATTGATCTTAGCGGAAGTCTGCGCTCTCCGAGAGTCCTTAGCAGTGCTGGGCTGGGGGTAATTAAACTAGTAGTTTAAATACATTTTGCAGTCAATTACATTCATCTTTGCAAAGTGATTCAAGTAGTTAAATAACGTCTTTGCCATTTTTAGGGTAGTTAACAACTGAAACAGTTTAGAGCTATGAAAGGGAAGTATTGATTTATTATTTTTATTTTACCATGATGTCTCTTCCATAATTGAACCCCCTATGACGATAGTTAATCAGAATTGTGAATTATTGCTATTTAATAACAAATATTTAGAGAAGTTGCTGCATGCTATTTTAAAAGTTACCTGGCTAACTGAATAATCCTGCTTGGTACAATCACCCCACATGGATTCTAGTTTCTGGAAGTCAGATGTCTGACTGATGGACGTTGTATACAAAACAAAGCTGCATGAATTGTGGGGTATTTATTTATTTATTTTTGGTTTGTGACCTGTGAACAAGTAGACACTTTTGGTGATAAAATCATTTGAGTGGCATTTTCTGCTGGCATGTGACTTTTTATGTATTATATTTATCTAATTTTTTATCACATGTATATTGTCTGTTTTTTTCCAAAAAGTAGTTTGAACTACTTTCTCTAAGTAGCTTTAGTTATCTAAACTAAATTTCTCTCTCAGGTAGTGCAGCTTCTTCCATTTTGAAGTCATTGGTAGTTTGCAAAGCTATGCTTTCGAATTACAGCCCTTATACTGCCTTCTAGTTATCACCATGTTTTATTTTTAATATTTCAATAATCTTTGTGACTTCCTGTGTACAGTGTGTGGTGATCAGTGGGGAAAGTGGAGCAGGGAAAACAGAGGGTGCTCATCTGTTGGTACAGCAGCTGACAGTTCTCGGAAAGGTGAGTCATAAGAGTCCATAAATACAATGTTTCATTAACATTGCATTAGTGAAATGCAACATTAATGTCCTCCATGTGATATCTAAAAGGGGATACAAGAAATTGAAAACTGCTTTCAATTATAAATAATTTCTACGAATAAGTCTTGAGTCTCTTGAATAGTTTGACAGTTTTGATTTGCGCAACAACTGTGTCCTGAATGGTGAACCTGCACACCCCCAACCCACTGTCAATACAAGTGTGAGAAGAAAAGCGCACTCTCAAAGCAATTTAAACATCCTTCCAGCTGATGCTAGTCATGGTTTGCAACCACACTGAAAAGAAAGTTCCATTTCAATTCACTCTTTTCATAGCGGCGGAACGAAATTGGCAGTGGCAGTGTCACTTTTGATGGAAATATCATGAATGGAAAGACACATGGCAGACATGAATGCATCATTTCTTAACAATATGCTCATTACCTCCGCTATATTGATTTCCCAGTTACTCAGCTGGAATAATGTTTTATTCAGGCCAATAATCGGACGCTCCAGGAGAAGATCCTGCTGGTCAATAGCCTGGTGGAAGCATTTGGAAACGCCTGCACCGTCATCAATGACAACTCCAGCCGCTTTGGCAAGTACCTGGAGATGAAGTTCACCTGCGGAGGAACAGTGGTCGGAGCACAGATTTCCGAGTACTTGCTGGAGAAGTCAAGAGTCATCCACCAGGCAGTGTAAATATCACTTCCCTGTTGCTGTCTTTGTAGTTTTCTTTCTCTCTTTTTGTCAGTTGTACGCAACCTCGTGACAATAAGTGTTCCAACCTTCATTTGACAATGACATTAATAGAAATTTAAATCATGTCTCCGTATGTTTTCTGAAAGAACATTGCCAAGAAGGTTATTTTTCTGTGTGCTGGCCAGGGATCAGTGCGTAATAGACTGTCTTTCTCCTCTACCTCTCCATCTGAAACCGGTGGCATTTGCCTTCAACCTGCACTTCAGTCAATCCATCTTTCCCTCTTATCATGTGTCTGGGGAGTGGACCAGGTCAAGTGGAAGGGCTAGCTTATTTCCTGTTTGATCAAAGATTGTGGTCTTGCAAGTGTCCTTAGTGGAGCTTCAAAGGCAGACTCGAGTATTTCATTAGAAAACAGACACACGGTTCAGAGGGTTTGATTGGGCTGCAAACATTGTGAGGAGCTGCACTTTTCTTTAGCCTGTTACTTGATACTATTTTGGGGAGGATAAAGAAAAGTTTTTTTCTTTTTACAAAGATGCGTTCATCTTAAGCAGAATATCTGAAATGTTTGACACATTTAATGGCATTTGGTGAAAAGTCAGGTCAAAAGGTAACAATCTACATTAATTTCTGGGACAGATGACTCTGCAGTAGTCAGAAGTGCTTATCGGCTCCAGCTGGAAGTGATGATACCTGGGTGGACACGCTAATTATCGCCCCTTTTCCGGTGCAACCTGTTTGTCTCTGTCCAAGCAGCGCTCAAACATTGTTCCAAATTAGTTGGCACTGAGTTTGAAAGAGAGACTAAATAAGTAACAGATATAAAAAAGAGGCCAGCATGACATTTTCACTGGCCTCCATGCCTCTGCTGTTAACTAACCCTGTGTTCAAGAGCATTTATGATTTTGAACATGATACACCAGGGAAAAACAGAAAATTATACTTTTCTACTGGCAATGGGAAAAGAGTCTAATGCCTATATTTAGCAGGTTTTCCATGTTAAAAAAAAATGGTTTTTAGAGTCATGACCCGCCTACAGCTACGGTGCATAGAAGCTAAGATGTGTAAGACACGGAAAAGCTAACCAATCACAGTAGACTGAGCTTTTTCAGGAGGGGGGCTTAAAGAGACAGGTGCTAAAACAAAACATTTCAGACAGAGGTTAAACACAGTTGTTCCAGCACAGACAGTAGGGATGGGTACCTTTCACATTTGAACCGATACGGTACCGATTTTACGGGAATCGATACTCGGGATTACCGGCCGAATTCGATCGGTACCAATAAAAGTGCCGAACTCGGTGCCCATCCCTAAAAGACAGTATGTAAAGCATGTAAAGACATTTGAATGAAAACCCAAAATAGAGGTATTAACCTATAGATAAGCAAAATAGGTCTTGAAAGACAAATTAGTAGAACTATTCAGCCTTGCCCTCAGGTATGCACTGTCTGGGTGCTCTTCTTAATCTTTCATCATGTTTTTTTCTGCTTTGAAATATTCACATGAGGTAAAGCCTGAATTTCTGAGCTATGTCTTTGCGTGTTTTCACAGAGGAGAGAAGAACTTCCACATCTTCTACTACATTTACGCCGGCCTGGCTGACAGGAAGAAACTCGCCCACTACAAGCTCTCTGACAACAAAACACCTAAGTAGGTTTGACATCCCTCAGCCCTTCCCTTAAACACTGTTATTTCCTTCTCACACCACAAACTCCTTACTTTCTGAGACCCTGATCCTGATCTTTGTGTGTTTCGTTTTGATTTGCAGGTATCTGTGTAATGAGCACATTAAATTAGGGCCTGACATAGTGAGCAACACCTTCTACAAGGAGCAGTTTGATGCGGTGGAGCAGTGTTTCAAAGTCATTGGATTCACCCTGGAGGTATAAACTATGGCATTAATTACTGGCTGAAAAGCTGGAAGTGGCCCACAAGGTTTACCAACATAACCTTGATCCTAACATTCATACACATCTGCTCTCACACTTTTGTATTATATGTCATGAAAGGGCATGTATTGTGAAAGACAAGAAGTATACTAACCAGTGAGCTCTCAAAAAAAATGTATATAAGCTTTAAGACTAGGGTATTAGTAGTTCCTCAGGTCCACTATATAGCATGTGATGGAGCATGAAGCCACAGGCAAATGTAGGCAGTCAGCTGTTGGCATTGTGAGAGCTAATGAGGCCCAAAGAACTGATTGCCTCTGGGATCTGCACGTCAATAGTACTTATCCTGTAATCACTTGGCAGCGCTGCAGGAACAACCTTCTCTCCTACAGTACGTCTTGTCTTGCATGAAATCACAGAGTGTGCATGAAGATGATCTTTGAGGCAAGGTTATCTACTTTAAAACATCTTTTTGAGACAGTAACTGGCCATTAGGAGAGTTCCTTTCCCCTTTGTGTCAGGTTTGTTAAAAGGCGCTCTTTTCTTTGTCTGTTTAGCATAGATGCTAACACAGCTCATGCTAGCTAACCTGCCCATGCTAGCTAATGGACTACATGCCATAGACAGGTGTGACAGACATGGAAAGCTAGTTTGCCAACAGATACATTAAATATGTATTGTTACATTTTACATTTTCTTATGTTCCATGTCTGTTTCTCAACTCAGAGACAGCCGAGCAGTGTCTCTTATGTGGGTCAGTTTGTGTTTTTCATGCCAATATCATACAATATCACCTGGTTAGACACTACATCTCCTCCACACATACTGTACTTCTTTGCCATTGGTTGAGGCTGTCACCTCAGGGATCAAAGTTCACCAAAGTTGAACTCCACATGATGGGAAGATGCAAATTTGTTTTGCCACCAGAGGCGAACGTTTTAGTCAACCCTTCGCTCATATAGATTGACTGTGAACGGAAGGCGAATATTTGCCAGTGCTAATTTTGCTCATGTATTACCATGCCTTTAAGTATAGAAATAAAAACTGTGAAAGTCCTCTAAACACTTTGCTTTTATAGCGCTCGCATGCAGCAATTTGTGGACAAACGTTTCCAATTTGAGGGTATAAATTACTAATTAAAATGACTAATTCAGGACTAAAGGAGCTCTTTTCGATATTCAGAGATTCAGAGTCTGATTCAGATTGTCAGCACATGGCTCTCAACATGGAAGTGGCTGAGCTGGCAGCTAGCAGCTAGTGGTGCTAACTTAATTAACAGCGCTAACAAGGCAACAGTGCTGACAGATCTTACAGTGCTAACCAGAGGGAAATCAGTGGGAGGGCGTTACTCTTCTGTGATAACAGTATCCTGATATCAGTGGTAACGGCCGTATGAGTTCAGTGCAGAGTGGTGGTGATTAGCGAGCCAGTGGGATACACACAGGGACTCACAGGCACCAATGCGTAGGCGCTGCTGGACAGTCTACCACAATAATCCACAGAGAAGCTCAGGTTACAACACAGAGAGGGAGTGTGACTTCATTCTCTGCTCAGGATACCATCACTCTACTATATCTTTACATAGCAGATAAAGGTTTGCTGCTATATTATCAAAAAATGTACCCCTAATACTTGCCCGTTTATGGACAGATGAATTTGGAGGTAGCAAAAAATTTAAACAAGCTGAATTTGAGAAATTGGCTTGCTGACACCCACAATAACTGACTGTCTACATTCATTAGAAAATGGCAGAACTGAGTAATAATTAACATGAATTCGCTATGTAACTGCGACCTGTCCAAACCAGGTACCACTGTGTTATAGTTGATAATGGAGTTAAGTAATAAAATAGACAATACAGTATCTTTAAATTGGTTGTAACATTTATCTGATGCTATTTGATATCACGGTAACATCAGACTGTTTTCCAGCCTTGGGGGCATTTCTACAGTAACTCACTGTCTATCACTTCCACAGGAGCTGGGCAGTGTTTACAGCACTCTGGCTGCCGTCCTCAACTCCGGCGATATCGAGTTTTCTCCGGTTGCCTCGGAGCACCAAACTGACAAGAGTGACATCTCAAACATTTCTGTCCTGGAGAACGGTGAGAGGAGAGAGTGAGACATGGTGTATGATGGCGTGAAACCAAATATGAGTCTAAATTTCCTCTGCTACACTTTTGTTCTGCTCCTCCCCATTAAACTATTGCTCCTACTTAAATTACCCATCAGTGCAGACAGGCCACTGCAGTATTACAGACGCATCATTACCAAACATACATCTGCAATGGTTAGATTTACCGGACATTGTTTCCCTCTGGTAATATACTCTCTAAATTTAGACATGACCGGTAATTTACAAAGCTGTCAGATAAGATTTATTAATTTAATGTAATCGAGCAAGAGAACATGAGTGTTCTTCATCACTTGCACAAGGTTGAACATTTGCATGCCCTGCATGTATAGCTTATACTCAGTCTACTGCCGAAATGTTAACTTTAATCCCATTTCTCATCTAATGTCCCCTCAGTGGCATCACTGCTGTGTATCCGCTCAGATGAGCTCCAGGAAGCCCTGACCTCCCACTGTGTTGTGGCCCGGGGAGAGACGATCGTCAGGCCAAACACGGTGGAAAAAGCTGCGGAGGTGAGGGACGCCATGAGCAAGGCTCTCTACGGCCGTCTCTTCAGCTGGATCGTCAACCGCATCAACGCCCTGCTGCGGCCCGACGGCAACCTAGGGTGAGAACAGGAGCAGAAACTGTGATGTGGTGTGTTTGGCTGTCATGAATGCAGGATGAGGTCATCTCAGAAAGTTTTTACAGGTGAAAAAGTGTGCACAATAAATCTGATCATTACCAGCTCCTTAAAGCTTTGTGGTTTGCTGAAAAATCCAGAAAAGCACTGAAAACTTTTCTGGCCATGCTTGTAGCTTTGGGGATGGCAGTGTCAGTCGATCCACCACTTTGGTCCTGACTGAAATATTTTAAAGTTGAGATGAAATGAAAATGCCTTGTTTACCGTTTATATCACATTCCTGGCCATTTTGTTCATCTCTTTAACAATACATTCCAAAAAAATTCTTGTATCAAATCCAATCTTGTTTTTTTAAAAAGTATAATTTGTATTTACGTAAGCTAGTACCAAGCAGTTTTAAACAATAATACCCTGACATCCATCCATCAGTCAATGTGCAACTTTTAGCAAACATAGCTAAAATTAAGCTAGCTAGCTAGCAACAGAATGCTATGCCTGTGTGTCTTCGTTTCCGCAAACTATTGTGGTTACTGTTCCTCTGGCAAGAATTTATTCGAGACTTTAAGGAAAGGTATTTTACAGTGGACTGCTTCAGCAAATACAGTTACATGGAGCACACAATGGATTTGAAAAACTCTCTGAAGGATACTACTATCCCGTCAGCGCTACACTGTCAAGCCCTTATTGTGATGACACGGCCACTTTTCAGCTACGAAATTAAATTCATTCCAACCGGTCTGTCCTGCTTCACTCGGAAATATGTTACAATACTGCAACTAGATAGTCTTGAAATGCTTACACTTTTATCTGGATATAAATAGCTGTTAGACATTTCATCTAGGGCCACAAGCGGTTTAAAATTTGTAGTTTTGAGTGAAATGTCACACATTCATCCTTTCATGGATTACAATGCATTCAGTACTTTGTTTTATCACCAAATAGCTGCCAAACTAATTATATTTCCATTAGCCACAGCTGTACAGTGTGTTGAGCTCTAATTTGTAAATGTTAGCATGTTAACCTAGGGGTTATTGGCTGGTCCAAAAAGTGAAGCTGATGCACAATCATTCTTTCTAATTGCAGCAGAGGCCAATTTCACTGGTTGCAGAGGGAGTCTGATTGTACAGGAGTCATTGAGAAAATGCCCCTACATCTCCCCTGATTCATTACCTCAGTAAACTTTTTTTATCTCAATAGCTAGCATCAGGTCTTCTTCAATACAGCATGATGTTCATTTTGTAAATGATGGGCCCAATCAAAATGAAATAGATGATAAAGCAGGGTATGCTTTAGGGCGGGGCTACCTTGTGATTGACAAGTTGCTACTCCACCCTTTCATCTAAATATGGTCACTCCTGTCCCAAAACAAGTTAGTGGCAGTCAAACTGACAAACTTTAAAGCTTTAAAACAGGAGTCCACAAACCAGTGGGTGACATCATGGTGGCTACATCTACTCCTTTTAAACATGATGCCAATGCACTAAAGTCAAAACAT
The DNA here is from genome assembly GCA_035609425.1 of Epinephelus awoara. Classification (NCBI taxonomy): domain Eukaryota; kingdom Metazoa; phylum Chordata; class Actinopteri; order Perciformes; family Serranidae; genus Epinephelus; species Epinephelus awoara. The sequence goes on along the minus strand of CM069314.1, from coordinate 23,200,142 downwards.
GTTCAATGTTACAGTTGCTACATATTAGCATGTTAGCATCTTCATGTTGCATGTGAGCAAACTGACATTTGGCTCAAAGTAAAAAAAAAAAAAAAATTGCTACATCTCAAATTATGTTTTTTTGGACTTTGCTCCAGATTTAGTTTTGTTTATGACTTCTAAAACATCTTCAGAGAAATCAATTTGACACAATTTCAAAAGAGGCCTTAACTAGAGAATGCTTAATTTTTGGAAGGTGTAAACCACCAGTGTAGACTATTGTGATTTTTATAATATAATTTATGATATAATTTATAATATTTATATTCTTTTGGATACTGTCAACTGCAGTGGACATTTGACACAAACAACAAACCAGTAAACTTTTTAAATGAGAAATGCATTCAAATGAACTTTTCATTCTTCTCACCTCCAGAGAGAATGACAAGGGCTTGAACATCGGCATCCTAGACATCTTCGGTTTTGAGAACTTCAAGAAGAACTCTTTCGAGCAGCTCTGCATCAACATCGCCAACGAGCAGATCCAGTTTTACTTCAACCAGCACATATTCGCTTGGGAACAGGTAAAGGCCTAGACCAACATCCAGCTTAAACTATCACTGAAAACAGAAATGCTTTCTGAGTGCTTGAGTCCCTCCTGGAAAACACTCAGTATGCATTTTTCACCTTGGTACTAACTCATTTCCATCCAAATAGTGATAACATGCCCTCATTTGTCACTCTGCATTTTAAGAGAGATGGCAAGAGTAAAATATGCTGCTGTCTTTATTTACGGGAGAATGAGGTTGGCGATTGTCCCTTTATGCAGTCTCATGGGTGTGTTTTGCCTTGAGGGGGCAGAGAATGGTTTGCTAATGTTAAATGATTTGGTCTCACCCATGAAGAGGAGCTATAAATCATCCCCAACGAGGGTCAATTAGGAGTTGAAGACAGTTAGCGTTTGACTTAATCTCACTCTTGGGTATTGTTGGCACCAGGCCCAGAAATACATTTGTTCTATACTGCCACCATATATAGAGAGCATAGGGGAAATGTAGTGGGCTATGACATATCATAACTTGTCACATCTACTGTAAAATAAAACAGATATGTTTCCATATATGTCGACACATGTGGTTATTGTCCCATGCATCTGCACCCCCTGCAGATTTCCTGATGTGGTTTATTTACCTCACAGTGTGAACGTCATGCTGGAATAAGCACACTAATTTGTGTTGTTCCCCCTTTGTCCTTTTCTTCCTGGAATAGAAGTCTCCAGTAATGTTGCTGAGTCATAGGAGGAGCTCTGAGAGTCAGTCACCCTGACGTGATCAGGTTAGCTGAATATAAAGTGGAGGTCTTCGCTCAGTTTACGGGAGACGGGAGTGCGTCACCAAGTCACACAGTACAGCAAGAGGCAACACTCACTAAATGATGGCACTCAGTTTGGCTTGTCTTTTTTTGGCTGATAGCCAGTTTATGATGTCAGACATGTCACTCTTACACAGAAGTTTAGGCTTTTTGAAACTTTCAGCATAATGTTAGATAATTTAGGACAGAAAATGTATTTAAAGGTACACTTGGTATTCCTGCATCCGATATAAGAGCACCAAGTCAAACCTAAACTCGAAAAAATTCTCATTACTTGTCAACATAGCAGCCAACAAAGGGAAATCACAGACCAGACAGACAGCTTCTGACTTTACAATGCCGGCCATTATACTGTACAGCAGGAAGGCTTTTCCTCTATTATGCTTACTCCTGCACAATCAATCCTACACGGTACTCCAATTTTAGGCTCGATTATTTTCCAGGTAACAGTGATCCAGGCAACAAATGTTAGATTGATTAAAAAGTCATTTTTATTCTGTATTAGGTCTATATTGAGGCTCGGGGTGAACCAGAATAGTCCACTGTTTGACGATTCAATCTAAGGAGCCACTTTTAAGTGCCAGTCTCACAGTTGAATCGTCGCAGTGAAAAGTTATTATGAAACAAAGGATCATTCCATTACATGGGGGTGCTGAGTGTCTGATTTTACATAGAATTGCTTGACTTCTAACAATATATAACCTACTTTCTGTATAAACGTACTAATCAATTTTGAACTTATTCAGGGTTCTCTGTCAAAATCATCAGGGCGGGTTCGTAGAAACAGCTGTCTGTGGCATACAGCTTTCAAAAAGTTTGCTTACAACTACGGAAAGCATGCAGTAACCAAATCAAGCCATGTCTGTCTTTCTGTTGATCTCCTTTCCTCCCTTTCAGTACTGTGGACGGCACTGCTCCAGCACCTACACACATACACACTGACAACAAATTGTGCTAGATGGGACACTTCCTGTTATAAATTCAGTTCTCAAGCCAAGTTATGATGATAAATTGTTTAATTGGGTGTTTCAACTCTTTCGTATGGTGTTTAAAAAATAAAAACTGATGTCGCAAATGGTAATATGGAGCAGTAAGCAAAAAACAAAAACAAAAAAAAACAGTCAACTTTAAGCTAGACTTGACAAATCAAACGATGTAAATTCTTAGTCAGGGATGCCCCTGTGTGGACTTCTTTATTGTAAAAGTGATACCAGTGTTCATTCTTACTCCTGACGTTTTTCTCTCTTTTGGCTGAACAACCAGCTGCTCTTCCTGTCTGGGGCTCATTGAGCCCATAAGGACCATTTATTTGTCTCCTAATAAGGGACGACAACAACAAACAGAGATGGGTATGATCGGATTAGGAAGTCATGGTTGCACCAAACTTTGTCCTGTATTTAGATTCAATGAGATCATCGTACGCTCATCATAACAGAAAATCCAGGTGATCGGCTTGTAGAAAGAGAAAGGAATTCTTTATCACTGTGTCCGCCATTTCTGTCCAGGATGAGTACCTGAATGAGGAGGTGGACGCTCGGATGATTGAGTATGAAGACAACCGGCCCCTTCTGGACCTGTTCCTGCAGAAGCCCATGGGGATGCTCTCACTTCTGGATGAGGAGAGTCGCTTTCCGCAGGCCACCGACCAGACCCTCGTAGGTCAGTGGTCTTCAGCTCATGTTTGCAGGACATCTTTTTTTGGGTGGATTTATTGTTTACTGCTTTTATTCAGCCAGGCAATGTTGACTATACAGCAACACCCTTTATCATTTGTTGTTTTTTGTTGTTGTTTAATATTAACCAGCCCCACAGAAACATGTGAGAACAAGAAACTTGTGGAGCAAGGAGAGACTTGAGGCTAATTTTTTTCTCAGTTTTTTTTTTTTTTTTTTTTTTTTACATATCTTAATCAACAGATCTGAAACTAAAAGTGTTTCACTGCCTCAAAGGGTGGAACAAAGTCTCATCCTTTTATTATGGCAATCAAAAACAGAAGGGAATATTAAGTGCCAGATGGAACAAGGTGTCTTTGATATTGAGAGGTATAATTATTTTTAGATAAGTTAATATGAGGTATAATCTACTTATAAGCTACAGGGTACATATTGGTATTGGCTGTGGAGATGATTAATTGACGCATCATTGGACATTTTAGAGAAATTTGAAGATAACCTGAAGACGAAAAGCTTCTGGAGACCAAAGAGGGTTGACCTCGGCTTTGGTATTCACCACTATGCTGGGAAGGTAAATGATATTTGACTCGAATAACATAACACAAGTTTTATTTTCAGCAGAAGCTACATGTTGTGCGTTGGCCTTCACATAAGTATTCTCCCTCTCTACAACACTCTAAGGTGATTTACAATGCTGCAGGCTTCTTGGCCAAAAACAGGGACACGCTACCAGCTGACATCGTCCTGCTGCTGAGGTCGTCAGAAAACGAGCTCACTCGCAAACTTGTCACCCATCCCCTCACCAAAACAGGTAAAATAGACTAAAGTTTCTGCTTGGAGACTAGGAACAAAAATAAGAGGGAAGTTTGTTTGGTACACTCTCTTAATGAAACAGTTTAGAAGCAGCAGTAAAACAACAGGATATTGTTACCTGTTTCAGCCCGGCTTTCCCCTCTTCTCTGCCAGACTTTTGTTGTAATAAGCTTGGCAGCGAGACGATCCTTTGTTGGCAGAGAAGGCTGCCAGCTCTGTCAGAATTGAATCACAAAGCCAATAATCACATAATCACTCTCTTAAAGTAGCCTTAAAGCTGTCGTATCGAGCGTTGCTGTTTCATTCCTAATCAACAGTAACTCATTGAAGGAAAGACTGCTGGAGTCCTCTGGTGTCTGCTCCATTGTTTTCCTTAATTTAAGAGTTGCATCATCAACAGTTTTATTATTATTTTCTACAGTTTTAAGTATGACAGGACTTCTAGACTGTATTCTGCAAAAAAAAACCTCATTAATTTATCCCAGCTGATAAAAATATGCAGCCATGTTTCTGTGGATCATTCCTACTTGTATGATGGAAGAAAGTCACTTACTGTTTGGTAACACAACATACAAGCTTGGCCGCTCCTCCTTACTCAGTTTGTACGTACACCAGAGCTGTGGACTCAGGTCACATGACTTGGACTTGAGTCAGACTCGGGTCACAAATTTGATGACATTTGACCCAACTTGACAAAATCAAAAAAGACATGCAACTTGACTTGAAAATATTTGGTTCTAGGGCTGTCCTGAATACCATTTTTGGGGGCATAGAAGCTTTATTGATAATTGCCCAAGAATATTCAAAACCTTTGTCAGGATGTGATGAGGCCACTTGAGTCTGACCCTACTTTAGTAGGATTTGACGCTGCTGCATGTGCGAGAGAAAGAGAGTGATAGGGAGAGGGAAGAGAAGGTGGAAAATGGACTAATGCACACAAATATTTCTTATAACTCAAAACACTGCGGGTCAGGTCAGTCACTAGATGCAAAGCAAGCACTTCACTACAGTCGCCAGCCGCAGATAACTGTCCGCATTTCATCTCACCTGTTCCTTTTCCTCGTCAGTATATAGCTTGAAATGGGGGTCAGTGACTGTCCTGAGGACACTGGCCTATTTGGGGTTGGACACTTGCCACTTCCTTTCAAAAACAAAACAAAAACAAAAAAGAAGCATCTGAATAGTGATTTGGACAGTGATCACCATGGCAACAATTAAAGCTTGGAAACATTTGGGTCAGCCCTGCTTGATACCTTCCCCCCAAGCCAATCTGGGAAGAGAGACTAGACATCTTTCACGCATGAGATGAGTCAATACAACATGACAGGACATAGACATACAAATGAATTCTGGTGTGGTGTATAGTGCTAAAAGTTATGAAAATGCATACCAGCATTACTTTCGTGTATTTTTTTATTTTATTTAATCATGAAGCTCAGTTGGACATGTTTTAAAAAAACTCATTTTAACAAAATAAATACAAATTTTAGAAAGTATTTATGATTTTTGTAAATGGAATATAATTTTAATCTGTTGTTAAAATGACATTACATTTGGTGAAGAGTGTATTATGACTTGCTTAGCACTCAAAACTCAATGTTTGGGACTTGGGACTTGCATTTGATTTGCAGAACATTCACTTGGTCCTACGTCTGACGTTCACTGCAAGCTACTTTGGAATTCTGCATTTGTTGTAAAGGAAAAGCAGATACTTTAGCAAGTGAACTCAGTCGAGCCATCACCTACCTGTCCAACAGAAAACAGACCAGCCCCACGTCGCTCTTCTTCCCCATACTCTCCATCAAAGTGAAAGTCAACGCCAGATTTTGGAACATGCTTTGTCCGCTTTGCTTTTTGCCTCACTATACTTGAATTATTTTCTCTGCTTCTTGGATGCATGCTGCTACTACCTGGTCACCACCTTTTATAAGGTCCCAACCTCAACTTAACGCTGTCATTGGCTGGGGGCTGTGTGCCCATAAAGGTCCAGAACAAAATAAGAAGAAAATCCAAAACATATAGGCAGAGGGCAGAGTCTCTGCAGATAAGCACACCGCCGCACACTTTTGCTGTGTCATAAGTGAAGATTGAGAGGGATTACTCCTGTATGAGTCGATATATTGTTTTTTAGGAAAATCCTGTATTGTATACCTTTAACTCTCCCCTAGTGGGTAAGGGCAGTTTGTGTTAACTGACTCTCATCCTTTCTTTGTTTATTTCACAGGCAACCTTGCCCACACCAAGGGTAAAGGCATAAACACAATGCGCAGCCCGCGGACCCCGACACGCACCATCACCTTCGCCAAGGTACTTACAGCACTGTCTGCATCATCACTGTATTATCCTCTTCATCAAGAACTTCCCCTGAAAAGTTGTTTAATCTCTTTTTCTGCTCTGACCACCAGAGCCAAAAAACACTCAGGAATTACAATTCAGCCTCTCTTGTCTCTGCATTTCTGTTCTTAGCAACTGTAATTAGAGCTTCTTCTGTTCTAACCTGTTTTCTCTTGTTTTTTCCCCACATCTCTGTCTCTGCATTTCTATCGTAAAAGATGGGAGTGCTAACCTTATACAATTCTTTTTCTTTCAGTGAGGTAATCAACATACTTCCATATAGTTTGTGTTTGAGTGTATGTATTATTTTTACCCATGTAGACATCCTTAGTCACTCTAGATCTCCTAAGATGTACAAGTAGATGCAAATGTAGTAGTTCTAATTCTTATCATTGTCAGTGGCAACTCAGTCCTGTGTAGATGTTTCATAACATGTTCAACCTAACTGCCAGAAACGGAGAACGGATATGATATGATTTTATTTTATTTTATTTTATAGTGGATATGTTAAAATTTTACATTTCTTTATGTTTCAACAACGCTGTGGTTAGGAATTGGTTCGGTTTCAGTGTAGAATACACTTCATTGTAGTTAGGAAAAGATCATGTTTTGGCCTAAAATACCCACTTTTCATGGCACTAGGGCTGCACAATTAATCAAAATATTACCTAAATTTCAATATGGCTGAATGCAACTTCTGAATGCAACAAAGCACTGTGATGCTACAGAGATGCCCAAGCCTACAAATCATATTCCAGATGTAAGAAAACATGCCTGTTTCATACAGACTAGGGCTGCCTCAACTAAGAATTATCCTAGTCAACCAATAGTTGACATTTTGGGCCATTAGTCGATTAGTCGTTGTTTATGATATCAATTTGATTATTGAATTATATATTTTGGGGTGGGTCAACACAATGGATTGATTCAAGGTCTGAGAAAAGTGCACGTCACACACTGAGCGAGCCGCCTGTTAATGACGCTGTCGGCAAAGCAGTAATGATTGTGCTAACTGGCTAATGGGCATGTAGCTACTTGCATGTTTCAGATGATGCGTCATGTTTGTAGTCGACGATTGATGGGCAAATGTTTGCCCGCAGAGTTAAGATATCACCTTGGGTTCGTCCTCCAGGTACCAGCCCTGCTGAGCGTGGCCTTTTCCTGTGTCTGTCCTTTCAAATTAAATTCCGACATGGCCCAGTCATATAGGTTTTACTTTATTTTGACAAGGCGCAGCCCCTAATAGAGTTTCACGTTTGTTTTATTTTAATTTTTTTCTGCGTTTTTAAGCAACCAATGAAATCTTGCCAACTTATGACCTTTCTGGTCAACCAAGGTTTGGATGACTACTAGGAGGCAGACCTAGTACACACCCCATCAAAAATACTACCATCATCATCATCAGCCTTATATTTTTTAGTGAAAATGAACTGCAAAAATTACCATGCCAACAGCTCATAACATAATTGCAATATCTATCAAATTAACCGCAATATGATTTTTTTTTTTGCGTATCGTGCAGCCCTACTATCCCAGCAGGCGACGCAGCATTGTCTCAGTAAAAAACAATCACTTTTCGTGGCACTGTCACCGCTAGAAACACAGCCACAAATCACTAAAAAACACCAATGTTTTGTTGCTAAAAAAAGCCGTGGAAACACAGCGATGGAGGCAGTCTCACCTAGGTATCCCATCATCCCCTCCACCTCCTACTGATAAAGTCAGCTCATAAACTGTGTTGCTTTTGGAATGTTGATGTGATGCATATGAAACATACAAGTGTCATGTATTTGTGCTTTGCAGAAACATTCAATGCCAACATTTTCCTCTGGCAGCTGGGTTGAATTGTTTACAGTTTATCCAGTGAAAGCTATTCTCACTGTATACGTACAGTCTGTGTGCTCATGCATGTGTGCAACCTGTACAATGCTGAGAGCTGAACGCATCAGCACGTCCCTATCTTCATTAAATCATCTGAGTGTAGAAGTATACACTGTGTTAGGCCTTCTTTCATATCCACTGCTGTAGAGGACTGTCTGTTTATAGCACCATCCCTCACGCTGACAACTAATCAAGTAAAATAACTTGCACACTGAATCAAAGTTTTTAAAAATCACTGAAGACAGTATTAAAACTTTAAATCTTGCAATCAGAGCATTCAGTAATCAGCCTAAGTCTGTCTCCAATGAGCAAATAAAAACGTCCTTTAGCGAATTTGTAAACTGTGGCAGGACACGATTGCAGCGCCTGCAGGCCTGAGGCCATTTGCTCACCTAAAAGCAATTGACAGTAGCTACATTTAAATGAACTGTGTTTGATGAGTTCTTGAATCTATTTCCATTCATCTGCATATGTTAGACAAAAAGCTCATCAAAGGCTTCGCTCTTAAGAGCCACAATGAGCATTCAAAATGCTATCAACAGTATTAGCCTGATGGCTTGCTATAAACTGGTTTCTTCCAGGAGAGTAGTGCTGAGAATTAGATGTGGAGCTGGTAAAAATGTAACAAAATATGTGCATAATAATACATTTGTGTGCAGTATTTAGATTCATATTTATGAAGCTTTCTGTTTTGTCTTATGAGAGCAAATACTGTGTTTTTCAATGCATTTTATTAGAGCAGTTGTGAAGCATAAAGTGGATTCTGAATTTTTAATTGAGAATAACACTTCTTGAAATAATAGCTTCAGCCAACATGTAACTATGCAGACAGTACACTTGATTTGGCACCTGTTTTTTTGTTTATCCCTTTTATGCGTCTCTTTTGCAGCCTTCTCGGGAATTAAAGCTCACCCCCTCAAAAAAATGCTTGCTTCCTGTGCCTCTCGATGACACAGTTCAAATGCAAACGGTGATTGGTGATTTTTCAAAAGAAGATAAAAAAGCTTTGATTAAAAATGTAGTATACAGAAAAAATTGTAATGAAAATATGACCTATATTACAATTTTAAAGGAATACTTAACCCACCAACTGACCATTGTTATATATATCAGTTACTCACCCTGTGTTACATTTATTTTGTGAAGAAAACATTATTTGTCTTGCATGCCTCCAGGGAAAAAATAATCCAAAAATGGAAATAATTCTTGATGAACTGAAAACATCTGTTTGCAAACTCTCACTTAATCTGTGCAGTTTAATCCAAGTCTCATTTATCCTGTCATATGCTCACTACTTACCAAACACACAGCTCTGTCTGACAGGGTGCTGAACTGACAGCGAAACTTATCTATGCTGTCTTCAAAGCCAGACTCCATTGACAAAAACAGTAATTTTACCTCACTGAACACAGGAACTGCTGGTCTATTGCAGCCTTGATCAGTAAGTCTGTTTGTGTTATTGTGTGACTTTGGTGTTTTAAAAAGGTAGCCCAGATGCACCAATGTCACACAATAACACAAACCAACTAACTGATTGAGGCAGAGGTAGACCAGCAGCTCATGTGTTCAGCGAGGTAAAATTACTCTTTTGTCAATGGAGTCTGGCTTTGAAGAGAGCATAGATAAGTTTAACTTTCAGTTCAGTAAGCAGGCCGAAAGGGCTATCTGTTTGGGACGTACTGAGCATATGACTGGATAAATAAGATTAGGATTTGGATTATACTGCACGAGTTGTGTGTAAGCAGATGTATTGATAGTTTTGTTGTTGTTAAACACGGCCCCCTATTACTTCAATCCAACAAGAATTTTTTTTTTTACGTTTTTGGATTTTTTGCATTTGAGAAAAGCCAAGTTTCCTTCATGAATTCACTTTAACACGGGGTAAGTAATTGATACAAAAATGGTCATTCAGGGGTTGAAGTATTCCTTTAAAGATTTGAATCACAGGTAACAGGTAACTGTAGGTCAGTATCCTCATTTCGTCCTCCTGTGCTCAACTCCCTGCTTGGCTTTGTACTAAAATATTCCCTTGTATCTCATGAAGTTGATTGTAAAAACATTAGTCTGTAGAGACACAAACAGTACACCATGAGTGATTGTGATTTTTGACCAGCTGTGTGTTTGTATGTTCAGCCGGGTGAACCCACAGACCAGCCTTACCACCCGAGAGAAACCACCAATATGAGAACGCAGACAGTGGCCTCCTACTTCAGAGTAAGTTTTATATCTTAGTGTATATCTTCATTCAAATTTAGGTTCACAATTCATCTGGTACACATGGTTTTCACTGGACAGGAAGGGGATGAAAAATTTATTTTTTCAAAATCAACTAAAGATGTCAGAAAAATGTAGCGCAGTCAAAATTGCATTATATGTCTCTGATATGTAGTGTAGTACAACATGGAAATACTCAAGTAAAGTACAAGTATCTTGAATTTGTCCTGAGCTACATTTCACCACTTCACTCTTTACTCTTTCTAGTACTCTCTGATGGACCTGCTGTCTAAGATGGTAGCAGGGCAGCCTCACTTTGTTCGCTGTATCAAACCAAACAACGATCGCCATGCCAATAAGTTTGACCGGGAGAAGGTGCTGGTTCAGCTGCGATACACCGGAGTCCTGGAGACCGCAAAGATCAGACGACAGGGCTACTCTCATCGCATCCTGTTCGCTAACTTCATAAAGAGGTCAGCAGGCTCTCACTTCACACCAGAGATGATCAAATGGATCAGTGTGTGATGTATTACAGTCCAGCTGATTACACTGACTGTTACAGGTACTACATCTTGGCTTTCCATGCTCATGAGGAGCCGGCTGCGACTCAAGAAACATGTGCTGCAATACTCGAGAAGGCCAAGCTGGAAAACTGGGCGATGGGGAAGACAAAGGTACTGTATGCACTGAATGATTTGTTTGCACAGAGCATACTAACTTGTCAACAGCAAGTTTTTATTGTGGCCTGTAATCAAGTTAGTTATGACCTGTCCATTTTCATTTTAACCAGCGAAAGTGGAAATTAGCGCCGGTTAAAAATGAGAAGCTGCTTTCTGAATGTTTTGTACAGTCTTGTTTTGTAGTTTTGCTAATGAGTATCTCAGAACTCAGTCATTTGCACCAATACATCCAAATAATTTGGGTCTATGGAGGAGTAGTATGGGCTACTAACAATACAGATTCCCATTTGCAACCTGTGGGGCCCTATTTTAACAATATAGTGCATGGTCTAAAGTGCATTTAAGGCGTGTCCAAGTCCACTTTTGCTTTTCCCTTGGGCAAAGGGGTTGTATTTCCTCCCTTAATTAATCATAGGTGTGTTTTGGTCTCAACATAAATTCAACCAATCAGAATGACATCTCCCAGGAGCTGTTTTTGGCTGAGAGTAATGCAGTAAGAGCAGTAATGTCACTGCAGCAAATATCGTGGGACGTTTTAGTATCAAAACTATATACTGCAATTAGAAACTTGACAGAGGAAAGTAAACTAAACTTTTAGCTTCTGAAGTAATGTAGTTGTAATGTCCATTGGCACACGGATGCTGCAAGTTCATTTGCTACTGACACAATGTGGGTGTTGAATATGAAAATGACAACTGCATCAGTATAAAACTAGCAATGACAGTAGCACTGCACTGTGTGCCGCTTTGCATCGGGTGTAAAACAGGGCCAAGAGATTTTTATGTTGGGCAGGCTGGCAGTAGTGGGTGGGAGCTTGTCATTGAATGTAAGTTCAAGCTCCACCATTCTTACTTCAAGAGTGACTGAGCAAGACATTGAGGCCAAGTGTAACCAAAGCTAAGTGCAGGAAATTGTTTCACTAAAAAGGCTTGAACAGAACCCCATTGAGTCACTGCATGTAAAAACTCTTCCCAATAGCTCTGACAACAAAATAAAGCCCATATGAGCTTGCCTTTATTACACTGTCTCATCATTATGACCGCATAAAATATCCATGAAGGCAAGGCCGTGTAAATCGAGACTGAACCTTATTCATTAACACTTCACAACTCTACCAGCTTCTTGTAAAATATTGTTTGCATGAGAACGTATTTGTTTGAAAACACATGCCACCTCAGTGGAAAGAGTTGCACTTTTCAAGTGCTCTCTAGCATGATTTATTATAATTCAGAGTCAGACTTGTAGCTTAAGCCACGGTTGTTCAGAAAAAGATGCAATTTGCTGTTCCAATGCAGTATTAGTCAGTTAAAAAGTGACATACACTTGATATGGTAACATGTTTTGTGTGTCCCCACTCTCAGGTGTTTCTCAAATACTACCACGTTGAACATTTGAACCTGATGGTGCAGCAGGCCACACAGCGGATCATTCTGCTCCAGGCTTATGTCAGAGGCTGGCTCGGAGCAAAACGATACCGGCGGATATTAAAAGAGCGAGAACAGAGTGCTCTGGTGCTGCAGTCAGGTAAATAAATGTGCACTCTGTTATCTTCCAGAACATGAAGCAGTTACTGTAATTGTAAGTTTGAAAATCCAATTTCTGTTTTGATTTTTGATTCACACTCTGCAGCTTACAGAGGTCATAAAGTTCGGAAGAGGGTGGCTGATGACAAAAGCAAAGCAAAGTTTGAGGCCTTCATTGTCCAGTTTCAGGCTGGTAAGAACAATCTGAGGCTACACTAATACGTTTTCATTTCATATTTACTTTACAACAACTCCCAATCTCTTTTCATCTTTATGTTTTCATTTTATGACGCCATTTTAAAATGAAAATTTATGAGCGTAGATGTAGCCTGAGATGGAATCTGTTATCCAACACTGTCTAAGCTTGGTTTAGTTGCACTGGTTTACATCTCCCTTGTTGCCTTCTTCAGTTTGCAGGGGCTATCTTGCAAAAAAGAAATACAAGGAGTTGGTAGATGAGAAGAACAAAGCTGCGACCAAGATTCAGGCTCGCTACAGAGGGCACAAGGAGAGGAAGAGCTTCAAAAGAAAACGGTATGAGAGAGGAGGAAGTTTACACAATATAGCATTGAAAATATGATTGTGAATTGTTTATTGACAAACATGTACCCATTTTATTTGTAGGGAAGCCAAAGAGAAAGAGAAAGCAGAGAAGGCCCTTAAAGAACAAGAGGAAGAGACTCCTGAACCAGAGACGATCACCAGTGAAGAAAAACCTGCTGCTCCTGACAACGAAGTAACAAACGAGGAAGACGAAACTAAGGCTGCCGTGGTTCTCCAGAGCAACTTCAGAGGCTACAAAGAGAGAAAAAAGTTTAAGGAGAGGAAAAAGACAATGGCTGGGGCCGAGCTTGAGTTACCACCAAACGTAGTGGCAGAGCAAGAGGAGCCTACCAGCAAAGAGGAGGAAGTGGAAACGACAGGTAATAAACAAGAGGAGAATGATGATGAGGAGGAAAGTACGTATGAAGCAGAAGAGAATGATGACAGTGATCACACGCAGGTGCCAGAGGATGACGAACACACAGAACTGGCAGATGAAGCGGTCATTGAGGACGCACCGGCAACAGATGCTGTAAAAGAAGAGCAGGAGAAGGATAAGCAGGAGGAGAATGGTCAAGAAAAAGCTGCAGAGGAAGAGGCTCCTAACGTAGAAGAAGAAACCAAGGCTGCCACGGTCCTCCAGAGTAATTTTAGAGGTCACAAAGAGAGGAAGAGGTTGCAGGATGAAGGCAAGATCCCAGCTAAGAAACAGAAACCAAAAAGTCCTACTGCTGAAGAAGAAGTGCCCACAGTGAGCAGCCCTACAGGTGAGGAAGATGTGCCCCCAGCTCAAGCACCAGCAGAGGAAGTCAGCGGTGAAGCAACAGAAAAAGAAGAAGAATCAACGGTAGCTCAAGATGCTGCAGATGTTTCTTCAAGCGATGTCAAGTCAGAGGACCCAGACGAGGCCAAAGCAGCTGTGGTGCTTCAGAGCAACTTCCGCGGCCACAAGGAGCGCAAACGACTCGAGGAGGAAGGAAAGATCCCGAAGAAGAAGAAAAAGAAGGAGGAGGTAGTTACACCCGAACCTCCAAAAGAAGAAGAGGAACAAGTAGTGCAGACAGAAGAATCAATGCCAGAATCCCAGCCGGATGCTTCTGCTGAGAGCCCAGAAGGACTGGACGAGGAAAAAGCTGCTACAGTCCTTCAAAGTAACTTCAGAGGCCACCGGGATCGAAAGAAACTGAAAGCAGAGAGGGAAATGAAAAACAAAGCAGAGGAAGAAGCTGCCAATGATGCAGAAGAGGAAACTAAAGAGGAGGCAGAGGAAGCAGCCCTGGATGTTGAGGACGTGATAATAGAACGTAAAGAGGAGACAGATGCTGAAAAAGAAAGACTGGAGGAAGAGCAGGCTGCAGTGAAGATCCAGAGCAACTTCAGAGGGTACAAGGACAGAAAGAACCTGAAGGCCAACAGGCAGACAGCACAGACCGAAGCTTCACAACTAGAGAACTTCTCCAAACAGGTAATAATATCATTTTAGGTTGTACAGGAGGTGACAACGATTAACCATTCGCCGGTTTTGATTGGTTACACATTTCAATCTATAGGTTAACTTAGCAACTCTTCAGTTCACTGCACAGTGCACCACCTGGGTCTGGTGGACTGCCCACTCTCCAGTTTATACTGATTAGCTAATGTAAGCCATGGCCTATCTGCACTGCCCATCAAATGGGTCAGATGAGAGCTAGCTAGCGGCACTGCTCATTCCATGAGCAAGTGGCTCATTTTTGAGGGGCAAACCCCATTTAGGATCACTGTTAAGCTCCGTTAGAACAGTAAGCAGTGTCAGCAGGGCTAGTGGTGCTAACATAGTTAACTGTGCTGAACAGGGTTTGTGGCTCAGAATAAACAACTTACATCCAAAATACATGGGACATAGACGCAATACTTCACATAGGCAGGGCGGAGCAAGGTTTTTTGCATTTATTACCAGTTGGAGGGCCACAGAGATGCGCATAAAGGGAAAGAATAGATCAGCCATGTAAAAATAGAGAAGAGCTGTGCAGGCAAGAGCCGCCTGTGTAGCAGCTTTGGTGAACTATAATGGAGGCACTTAGTGGCGCACTGTGTCCATGTCTGATGTAGTTTGGCCATAATTCTTTGAGATTACCTGGGGAGACCAGAGGGTGGCCACCATGTTTCCACAGCAACATCCCACCATGAGAACGGCTTTACTAGTGTTAATCCAGACTGAGAGGCACTGCTAGCTTACTTAGCTCCCACCCGAGCTAGGTGGTGCACAGTGCAGACTGGCCAATGCTAACGTTAGCTAACCAGTGGAGACCAGGGGGCGGGCAGTGAGCCAAATGTTTTTCTGTATATGAATGCAGCTAACTGTCTGTCTTTCAGCAAAGCCATCAGATAATAAAGTAAAAGGCATTTACAACACAAAACATTTACAATACAAATACGTAATTTTCAGTGTCTTTGTTTTTTCCTCAAAAATTAACCTGTTAGTCACCCCCACTCATATATTATTTTTCCAAATCTCTTCAACAGATCACAAAGACTTCTCAGGACTTTCTGGCCCTGCAGCAGAAGTTGAATGAGATCATCCAGGCCCATCAATCAAACCCCGAGAGCAATGGCATGTTTGTGAGAGGAAAAGCAGTCAATGGCTATGCTCCCCAGATTCACCAATCAAGTAAGATAATTGAGATTATGCTCTGTGAAAAACAGATTATAAAGCAATAAATGTAATTCATAATGTTGGCGTGGATTGACCTGGGGTTAATGTGCATTTTTGGTTCTGTTTTTGAAGCTTAGGTAATTAAGGAAGACAGGCTGCCTGTCTAAGGAGGACATGTTTGTATTCTCTTAGTCTATTCATCCCTCACTAGAGACTTTTTTTGGTCTTTGCTGCACTGACGTTATCCCTCACAGACACACAGCTGAATGACGCTCATTCACCCACATAAGTCAGAGTGCAACTGTTTCATTTCCTGCTACACTGAACAAAAAAGGAAACATTATTCTTTGTAAATATAAAGGGTTTGAGACAGGAATTGCTGCTTGCTCAGTATTTATTATTTCAAAGTTAAGGTGTGTGGGCTTGTGCCTGCTTTTTCCCCACTGTTCTTGTTTTCTTTAAGTTAAGAAAGAAGCAGAGATTTTATTAGCGTCTTCTCACAGAGGAAGGTGATGTTATCGACGTACGCCGTTCTCTTTTCTCTCTCGTGACGCTCGATTAGATCAGGAAGCCGGGGAAAGTCAAGTGCCAACACAGGAAGAGCTTCTCTACCCAGTGTGTCATCAAAAATAAAATTTGATTTGCACAGGTGATAGGTGTAATTGCTTTCGGGGTGCTGAGCGGGGGGAGGCAGCAAATTGAAAGTTCACCATCTTTGCAAAACAGAGCTGGCAGCTGAAATGTCACTGTTGTCGTGGGTTCAGGTGTCTTGAGAAAATAATGCAATGATTATGTAATAATACCAATATCTTTCCTTAGCTGGCATCATGATTATTTTGGCATTCAGTTGATCTTTGGGGACTTTATTGTGCTGTCACAGACTAACTGCTTTCCCTAACCTTAAACTAATGATTTAGTTTCCTCAAACCTAACCACAGCTGCTTCACTGTGGCTACTGAGGCCAAAAGTGGCAATTCTGGTAGATGACAAATTGAATTTTCTTTGAATTTCTGAACATTCTCAAGTCAGTTGCTTTTTTATCGTAAGGCAACCTGACTGAAGTAAAATGTTGTGAAAGAGTAGCACAATAAGGAAGAGCCATACAAACACACAGATGCCAAGATGTCAGTTACACACCAATATCTATGTAAGGTTGCTAACATTAGCCACCATCAGATCGAATACCAGATCGAATAAGGTTCCAGGATGAGTGAGTTGAACTGAGCAGGGTTCCATTTTATGGTTTATAAATTAAACTTTTCATATGTAGGAGGAAGATCTTTTTATTATTGCATAGTCTTAAACTTTAACAAAGCATTTTATTGCCAAACCTTAACTATACCTTAACCATAGTTGTTGCTCTAAGCATGATCTTTACCAAACTTTAAACCATACTGTAGTTGCCATGCACAGATATTGTAGAAGAAAATAATGTAAAAGGAAGTGTTGGCGATATCAGCCGTAGGGATGTCTGCCTATATAATGGAACTAGATGGCACTTGGCTTGTGGTGCTCAAAGCGCCAAAAAATATGTTTGGAAAAACTCAACATTAATGTCTCTTCTCAGAAAAATAAAGGAGCTATTTTCTGTCTACTGAACTAGACCAGCCATATCACTGTGCAAAAGAAGGCATGAATAATCTCGTAGAGTAAAATTTTGGATTGTTGATTTGAGGGTGAAGTGTTCCTTTATTTATTCCTTAACCATAGTTGTTGTCCCAAGCAGGATGTTTCCCTTGCCTTAATCCATACAGTAAATCCCATGTACAGATATAGTCAAAAAGAGATATCGTTAGTGTTGCCATTGAATACAATTTATTTTTGAAAATGTACAGAATTGTCCAGTAGCAATGGTGGGCAGATTGTGTTGCGACTGGACAGATCCATGCTTGCTGTTTCACCCTGTTTCCAGTCGTAATGCTAAGCTAAGCTAACTGACTGCTGGCTCTAGCCTCAATACTGTACAGACAGTACTAATGCTTGCTAAGAAAGCAAAAAAGCATGTTCCTTAAATGTCAAACTGTTTCATTAAGTGAAATTCACTTACATGCAGTTGCAGTTGTACTTTTCGATCTGCTAATGTCTGATTCCATTTTGATGTCAAATATACGTACAGCTAAGAGTGAAACATAATACACACATGACTCCACACAGAGTTACTGTTAGAGTACAGTGTTCCTTTAATCTGGGCATGTTTGCCCTTTACAGGCTTTTCTTCAGCACAGCAGCACAGTGCCTGAGGTAAAGCAGAATAAATTATCTGTGTTATTTCCAAGGGCTACTGCAACTCCGATTAAATTATGCTTCTCAGCCCCACTAGGTCATTTCTTCATCGACAGTCCTAAGCTGTAAATTTCATTGACACAATAAACCTCATCAGAATCATTTGTGACACACACAATGAAAGTAGAGGAATGCCCGTCACATTTGTTCTTCATGGGAAAGGTCGTCAAATGTTAATCACGTTTTGTGAGCGAGCGTTTCAAACAATTATGGCAGGAATTAATAAGAGAGTGTGTGAAATCGGTGGATTTAGTTGTTTGAGCAATACAGCATGACCTTTAGATAGAGTTGTTCAATATTACAAAGTTTTCACCTCCGTTACCTAGGACCTTCTGCACATGATGGATTGCTGTGTGTTTTCCCCTCTTGCATGAACGGTGATTAATAATGAGCAACAAGCAAAGGTCATTGTAATATGTTCATAATTGCAATTACAATCACATGCCAAAAGAGGAATATTGTAACCATAATGACAGATATGATAGATTGCGACACGTCCACCACAGTGTGGAGCATGTGGTGCATGAAAAGCTGCTCAGCTGGTCACAGACTCTCTCTTCATGTTCAATACGGTGCAGGAAATCAAAGTTATAGGACACTTTGATTGTGTCAAAGGTTGGTTCACATAATCTCTGTTGGAAAATTCAAACTGCCAAAGGCCTTAGGGTTAAACTGCAGTATGTATGGAGGAAAGCTCAATAAGTACAACAGGGTCAGAGGTCGGCATGGTGCCACATCACACTCAATAGTCTCTGTCCAACCAGCCATGTGTGTAATGATACCGCTGGCTCTGGAGCTGTTTGATCATGATGGTTAGCCACAAAAGTGACAACAATCACAAGACTACAAATCCCTAACAATGACCTGACTGTTTAGTTCTTTTTGTAGCATTTACCCAACCTCCTCTGAATCCCATCACAGTGGGATAAACCTTCAGATCACTTGACACTAACATGTTGTCAGGTCGCAGGTTTCTGCAGACAGTATCACCACCTTTACCAAACTTTGCAGCTGGAGTATGCAGTTTTCTGGAACAGACACAAAAAGGCAGAATTTGAAAATCACACCTTCCTCCTGTAGCTTTCCCCTCTCTGTCTGAAGCCCCTCCCACCAGGCGACCACAGGCAAATGCACTCATTTCATACAGTAACCCCAGTGTTGCTCATACATTGAATTAAATGAATCAGTTCTCATTGAACATTTGCATGTAGTACATTCGCTCAGCTCCTCCTTCCTCTCGCTCTTGCTTAGCCACCCCCTAAGCCTCGCTCCCTACAGCTATGGGCTGCTTTGCTGAGGGGAGAGCGGGCAGTGGCTCCGGGGCTGTAATGGCTTGAATTTGGCCGGTGCAAACCCCCCAGCACTGGTGTTACAGTGGGCTGGTGGCCAGCAGCAGTGCCAGGGCTAACTAATGTAACAACAGCAACAGAAAGTTTGCTGATCTGGCAGGTAGTCAGGGCTGTTCAGTTCCCCAGAGCTGGATTTGGGTTGCTGCCTGCTCTCATCCAGGCAAGGTGATCTGTAGCAGAGAGGAATATGTCAGAGGTCAGTGTGTAATTCGAGGCTCTAACTAGCTATATCAATTTGAATTAGCCACAGCTATGAGCCTTTGAATCCGGTTAGCAGAAGGCTCAGCTATTAGCACCCCATACTTTCCATCACATAAACGTTTTGTGAATATTGACATGTGTTTTATTGTGGGGTTTTAGACTCTCTTTCAGACTCTTTCTGATAAGTCTATTTTCTTTGTTTGGGTTGCTCTGCAGTGTAGGCAGTTGTTGCCAGTGCTGGAATATCAACTTTCTCTGCAGGCTTCTTCGCCACTCTCACTTTCACTGAATGTGTACACACATCTGTATTTGTAGAACAATCAATAGAAACGCCTGCTCTCTGACATGACCTGTGATTGGCCAAAGTTTCCCATCATGGGCTAGATTTTCTAAAGCCTGAAAGCAGAGCCAAGAGGAGGTGCAGAAGTCTAGTTTTCTCTCAGACTACTTTAATTAGATTGCTCAAAGTTTATCATGGGATTTTTGCTAAATGATGCCAAAACAAAACGCCCTACCCCAGCTGTAAGGTAGGACAGACTAAACGTAATTTTAGCACATAGTAATGTTATGTCTCAAAGCTGAAAAGGCAGAAGATGTGGTGCTGCTTTACTTAAGGATGCAGTGTTTTTAGAAAGAAAGCCTTTTGGATGCCCGGGTACCTGGAGGGAGAAGTGTTTAAGGCACCGTCCATCTATCCCAACAAGTCCAGCCAGGGACTGTAGTTTCATGTCATTCCTCATCTCTTTTTCCTTTCATTTTTCTCCTGTGTGTGAAAGAGTGAAAAAACACCCTTTGCCATTAAAGTGAAATTAATAACCCAAAAAAAAAAGCCTCTCTTTTTTTACTGTATTTTTCTTTATATTAAATTTACCACAGAAAATGTACGAAAGCAGACATTTCTCTTTTAAACATTAACCTCTGTAAACCATGATGCAGTGCAGATGCAGGATGATCATAAACTCTTTAAACTCCCCATATAGATAGACACCTTTTAAAAGTTGTTAAAAGGCATTTTAGGGTGCCAAAAAAAACATCATTAAAAAGCTACAATGAAGAGAATATTGTAGATTAATAATGTGTCAACATGTGTTTGAGTTTCAGTTTTCCTTTCAGTGTCCATTCATTTAAATGCTTCCTACAGGAATCATTACCCAGCGTCTTCCATCTAACTTTAACTGCTCAGTACAACATAAAACGCCTGCCTGATGTTTTCAACAATCTTTGTCACTTTTCAGCAGAGAAGAGAAAGTCTAGGACCCCCCGCCGGACCCAGCAGCCAAAGACCCTCAACACACCAGAGGACTCCACCTATTACACCCTGATTCATGTGAGTCACAGAAAAAGAGACGGAGAACGATTTCAGATATTTACTACAACAAAGCTTGGCCGTCAGCTGCCATGTGACAACGTAACTGCTTCCCCAGCTATCAGCCACCACAATGCACTATTGATTGGCAATTTTTTTTCCCGTCTGCGCTACTCTTAACTACAAGAACTACCTTCCAGAGTTTCTTTAGTACATTTAGTACAAATAATTTTCTTCAGCAGTTTGTTTTTAATGCTTTTTATTCAGTGGTCTCATCATGTAATTATTTGTAATGTTTCATGATTTCAGCGAACAACAGCCGAGCGCAGAGTAGCTCTTTTTGCAGCACTTAAGGTTTGTTTACAATGCTGTCAGTTCTGTTTAATTGACCTAGTTATATAACGTATAATGCATCTCATCAATAATTTAATCAATTAATAATGGAGACTCGAGATTCAACTTTTGATAAAGAGTAAGAAACTTTAGCAATAGGAAACTTTAAGCGCTGTAGTTTAAAAACATGATTGACCTGATAATAACTTGATAACTCCCTGATAAATTTAATGAGGCAAAATTTGCTCAAAGGTAAAGAGATTTAATATTTTAGAAATGCTTCTATTGATTGAAAAGTGAATAGCTGTCACAAATGTCTTGTAGAACAGTGGTTCCCAACATGAAGTCATAACCCCACAAAAGGCCACAGAGGAATCATAAAGACAGGATAAACAGGATAGGAATGCTGAAAAATATAAACAGTATCTGCAACACAAAGATCTTGTATGTGTTTGTTTATATTAATATTTGCTTTTCCTATAAGTTACTGGATACTTTTACCTTCTTAGGCCTTTAAAAAAATCAAATATATCCCTAATTGTTGTAATATTTGCAATACAAGACAGAATGGAAAGACAAATCTGCTCCCTTGCTCCTCTCCAGTGGAGTTATCTCTGGCTTTGGCCACTTTATGCCCACCTCTCGCATTTGGCACCACGGCTACATCAAGGAGTTGAGCTGTCAGTCAGTGTGTGACTGAGGTCGTATTTATTTTAAAAGTACAGCAATTTTGGATGAAAAATATAGACTTGGTAGCAAAGGCCTTGTAAGTCTGTAGACCTGAAGGAGAGCAGAGGTAGAGAGAGGTGTGGCTCATGACACACTTTGTTTTGGTCTACAGGCAGTGCACAACAGCAAACCTAGCGGTGAAAGGATTCCGCTTTTTGCCCCTTTAAGCTTGAAGAAAAAACAGAGGATCACCAAAGTCATTAGGATAAAACCATAAACAAGCGCCACACACTACAGCATTTAAAGCCTAAGCTAGTTTGCAATGCTCGTCCTTAAATGGGCCTACAAAATACATAAAACTCAACAACAAATAAACAAGACAGTACAAAACACAAACTTGGATAGAGCAATACAAGACACAAACTATAATTCAATAAGCACTGTGAAACATGACGTATCTCTCTTCAAAAACTGTTCAGTTTGAGTATAAAATGATCTCAGTCAGGATCCAGTTTGAGTTCTGCTGAACTCGCTCTCACTCCCAACTCTTCAAATATCAATGTTTCGTCAGTGGACCTTGGTGGCAGACACTTGCGCACAGAGGCACCCTTAGCAGCAGTATGATACGAACAGGGCAGTGGCTGTTTCTGACACTGTGGGCAATTTCTTTATTTTAAAAAGTGAGAAAGTCCACATAGGGCAGATGGGAGGGGGAATGGGTCAAACAAACTCTGGACTTTCAACCTGGAGCCAGCTGACAGCTGTTGGTTTTCTGTGTGAAACCAAAAGTAAATGGAGTTATTTTAATAATAATAATGTATTTTACTAATGTGTGCAGCATACTATGCGAGTGACATGTCACATGACATATGTTAGGTATCGTTACATTACATTGGTAATAATTGTGGTTATTGTAAGCCAAACCATCATGTTTTTTTGTAAACATAACCAAATGCTTTTGTTGACTAAACCAAAGAAAGTAAACTTAAAAACAAAGTGTTTTCACTTTGTTGTAAGTTTATTTTAAAGACTATCTCCATTCAATGAGCAGAAACTGTATTTTCCTGAAAAAATTAAGTTTATTTTGAAGACATAGTGCATGTAACAAGCGTAAATTGACACAACATCCCTGAACATCTAAAACTGATGCAGGAGGGTACCTAGGGCGTCACATTTCAACATGTACCAAGTGTCTGTATTTGACGAGTTGGGATGAAAAAGTGTTCTTCTGCCAGTAAGGAGTTCTACATGTTGATCCCCAGAAAAGAAAAGCTGTTAGTCCAAATGAGGATTTATGTAAGGGCACCTTACAATTCCCTCTGAATGCTCCAATGAGCCCGAAGTGGAGCCACAAGGTCAGTGAGTTCCTGAAGAGCCTGATTGTGTTGTTGTTGAGATATTTGCTGCTAGCGTGGTTAAAATTACTCTTTGGCTAACTGGTCTCAACTTTTAAACTCAGTCTTTGGGGGTTACAAGCCAAAGGTTGGGAACCACTGTTTTAAAACCACTTTCGTTTTTTGCTTTAACTGAGCACAGAGATTGGGAGTGTTTGATTGACGTGTAGTTATCTGTCCTCTGTTTCTCTCCTCCCAGCGGTCTGTCCAGGATGATAAACGCAAGCCCAGGAAAGAGGAGTAAGTGTGCAAGTCCTTACTTCAACCGAATTTTAACAACCTGTCACCACTGTTTTTAAGAGGTTGGCCTGCTGCCTGCTTGCTTGGCGCAGCGGGTCAGGAGTAATGGCTGTAGCCCAGCGCCAACATAAGGACAGTGTCTGGGTCCAAACTTAATGATCTGCAGGATTACACACATCCTCTGTGAAATTAATTAGCCTCATCTTTCACCTTGGTTACATTAGCTAAATATACTGAAAATGTAATGTTAGGCATCAGGCATATTTGGTGTGGTGGTATGTAAGGTTGGTGGCAAAAGGTGACTGGAGAGTGTGTGTGGATTTGTGTGTTCATGCATATGTATGTGTCGCACAGGCCACAAGGTGAGCGTACCGCCCAGAGTGAGGGGGTGAAGATAGACCGATAGGGCTGTGCTGAACAAGAAGGGGCCAGGGTACTTCATCACAGCAGTCTGACGAGACACACACACACACACACCCCTTGATGATGCACACACACAGTGCGACACAGCGTTAAACATCAAGGGTAATAATTTGTAAGCAGATAAATAAAGCCAGCGATGGACAGGAGCAGTTTACATGCATCATTAGGGATGAGAAGGTCAGCAGGAAAGATTGCATCTCTGGCTGAAGCTGACAGCAGAGGAGGGTGGGAGATGGGAGAGCGTGGGTGGTAAGAAGGGTGAAAACTGAAGAGACAGACAGAGGTGATGACGGTAAATGGGAGTAAAGACATACAAAAGTAGAAATAGGGAGGCAGAGAGAAACAGTAATAGCAAACCAGATTTCTTTTATTGACAATATTAAAGCAATGATCTATCACATGTCTGTTTTGCACCCTCTATCTACAGATACAGTATGACACAGTAGTGATTCAGCCCTACTTCCAGCTCAATAAACCATTCTTATTTGCTATTTTCAACACTCAGTATTGATGTCATTTCTGTGGAAAATTCCTCTGTACCTGGGAAAACAGTGTATGTTTCCAATAGCAGCAAAAAGCCGTCTGATGAAAATAATCAGAGGAAAATCCAGGTGGTTAGTATGAGCAGTGCACTAGTGATGAACCAACTCTGGTTCAGCTATCAAGCCTGAACTGGTTCCCTGGTGTCTGAACCAGGTGTAAACACAAATTACATAACTACGAAGGCTCAAATGTTATCCGCTGATATCCAGAAACAAGAGCCTACAACCACGTTTACAATAACTTCCAGGTAGAAAACCCTCGCATCATGTACATAAAATGAAATGGTGCCTCGGTTAGTTTCAAGCCACCTACAAAAGGTCCACCTAAACAAAATCTCCATTAGTTTAAGTGTACACTATATTCAGAATATTCCAAACGTGTTACCTTGGTGTCAGACGGCCCTTTCCAACAGAAACTAAAGCTGTTATTGCAAAACCACAAGACTCCATTGACAAATCAGTCATTTTACTTTGCAGAACACGGGAGTTGCTGGTTTACTATTGCCTCAATCAGTTTGTGTTTAGGGTAAAGCAATGGAAATATTCCAAATATATAGCTTCCATGCTATTTAGTTTATCAAAGACGCTAGCAAAGCAACAAAATACATAAAATAAGCACAGCAGAAATGTGCACTAGGTCAGACCACTATGTCGACTATATATCTTTTGATGTCACAGTTAAGGCTCAAAATGACAACAGTTTTAAACAAGTTTGCCGACCTCACATATCTACGGAATCAAAGTCAAATACCAGTTGTCGAGCTGGAAGTGACTGTTGCTGTTAGCATGATGTCATGGTGAGTCGGTCTACACAGAACAGCAACTTTGCTGTTGTCAGGCACAGCATTGCTTTGAGCTAAATGCCAACATCAGCATGCTAACAATTTTCCAATTTTTGGACGGTATGTTTTCCATGTTCAACATTTCAGCTCATTGTTATTATTCTAACACTATTCTAATGCTAATTAGCACTAAATACAAAGTACAATTGAGGCTGATGAGAATGTCATTAGTTTTGCAGGTATTTGGTCAAAATTTTTACCTCATCATAGCACCAGAGGAAAAGGTTTTTATCAAAAAGTTGTCAGCAAAGCTATTATTCAGCCAAAAAACAGGGAGGTAATTACCATCAAACAGCACATCCATCATGCTTCATCAGTGGGAAGATTGTGTTATTTGCAATTACAGTTATAAAGTCAGCTCGGGCCTCATTGCAGTGTTAGATCATCAGAGTTTACTGGAAAATCTCCACATGGGAATACTCTTTTTCTGACTTCTGTGCAAATGGAGGTCAGAGCGGAGGTTTAACTTCATGACAGCATCCCTGGAGCTGAGGGTGAGGCTGTGTGCATTGTCCCTGTACAGTATCTAGAGGTATAAAGCCACAGCGTTTTAGCTGTGCCAGACTTTGCTATAAACTAATTTACATCTGTAGCCACTGGGCAGGAAACAGAGCATGTCTGTTTTGAAAATTAACAAAAAGGCCATTACAAGATTGTACATATTGACTACACGACAGCAACAACAAGATATTGCAACGTTAAGGCGCCACAAATACAACAAGTAGGTCAATAGGCATCAACAACGACACAGAGAATGTGGATCTGAAAAAGCAGCTCACATGTGGGAGGACACACTGAAAACAGAAAGATTAAACCTCATTTTTTTGAGTATATAGTTAGACCCAAGTTTAGACCCAAGTCTAACCATATCTGCTCAGTTTTTGAAGTTTTAATCGAAGTATTTGTTCAGATGTCAAAGTAGAACCAAACAGCAACAAGTCATTTGTCAGTGTTTTACAGATCAGGGAGCAAACATGGTTAGACCACAGCCGCTGAGGCAAACTGGTGAGTCATCTCTGAGAGCGAAGTTAAAATGTCACGAAAACAAAATATCTTGATATTATCTAAATGATTATCAGGGATCAAATAAACACCATTTACATTTAAAACAAGATGAGAAGAAAGGAGTAAGTCAAACATAGTTACAAAAAGTGAATAAAGCATTTTCCTTACGTACAACAGGAAATCTAGAAACCTTTAAGTGCAGTCTGAATGTTCAGCTGTTTGAACCGCATGATAATCTTAACTGGAATAATAAAAAATGGATATTTTCCACCACAAAAACAGACAGGAGAACCTTAAAGTCAGTATTGAATCACACTGGCAGCCAGTGGACGAAGGCCAGAGTTGGGGGGATGTGGTCTTCTTGGTAACGGTCAGGAGCCTGGCTGAGGTGTTCTGGACCAGTTACAGGCATGACAGGGATGACTGACTAATAATCCCAGTGCACAGGGTGTTGGAGTAGTGCAAGCAAGAGTGTATAAAGGTGTGGATGATTTTATTTTCATGACCACCACTACTTGAGGCTCATATTTTGTATATAATCAATCACCAAAAAATGGTGTCTGCATCTGGCCTCCTCTCATCCATCCCTTCCTTCTGTTCATGCTCCAGTCCAGGGAAGCTGCTGGATGTGGATGACCACTACTACCGTGAACTGTCCACTAGCAGGTCTGAACCCTGCATCCCCACAGAGGAGACGCCACCCAGCAGCCTGCCCGAGAGACGGCAGTCCATAGAGAGGAGAGGGTCTACAGAGACGAGGCGGTCCACAGAGCAGGAACCAGCTGCTGCCAGCAGACAGACCAGAGAGAGGGCCGTCACTGAACCAGCACCTCCCAAACCTGTCAGTGACAACAGGTACGTCCTTCTCTCTGTGTTTGATAAACCAAATTACCATCAATGGTCCAGAAAAGAGCAACAACTCAGAGCTCTTCTTTTGTAAAGCTGCAGAAACATGGCCTTCATTATCAATATAACCAATGATATCAGCTTGTGCTTTAAAAGCAGCAGAGAGTTAACTCCCTGTTTTGGAGATTCACTGCTCTTTTAGGAGCATTCTTTGGACATGAACACAGCACATTCATAATATATGTCACACACTTTGCACAGTTTGCTTCTTGCCTATTTACAGTTAGCTCTGTGCATTGTAGACAAGCCAACAGTTTGCAGTATCCAAACACTGCTTCCCTCTTTAATAAAAACAGCCACCGATGGGAAACCTTTGAGAAAAATCCTATTTTGACGCAAAGAAGCAAAATGGTACAAGTGCCAGCTTAGCAAGAATGCTGTCTTTATCAGAATAAGGGCAAAAACTGAAATATTCTGTGCATGTAAGCGTACATGCAGACACTGACATTCACATTATCATGGTTTCCATTTTTAACGAGGCTCATTTTTTGACTCAAAGGTCCTCTTACTAGCTTTCTAGGACCTTTTTAAACCACACCTCACGGTCCAGTTTGTGAATGACCTCCTTGATTTTTCTACAGCTGTCTGACTGATTTAAAGGAGCTATAGGTAAGAAATCTAAAGCAAATAGTCGTAAAATCCTCCTAATATGTCACAGAGACTAAGGAATAATGTTCATATAACATACTGATCTCACCGACAACAATAGTACAGCCAGAATATTCGCATTTAAAAAACATTTTTACAGTCCGCAAATCATGTTTATGTTTTGAATTGGGTTTTGGCCTGTTGCACCACCCACCGCTGTCTACCAGTCACGCAGTCAGTAGAGTCTCAGCATCAGTTACAGTGAGCTACAACAGCACGGCAAGCAGCATTAGCAGTGTCCCAGTACAGAGCATTAGCAACCGCCTCCCCCCAGCTGTATCCTGGCAGCAGCGTTAGCAGTGTTCCAGTACATAGCATTAGCAGCCGGCTCCTCCTCAGCTGTATCCTGGCAACAGCGTTAACAGCAGAGAAGCCGGACTTGCTCGAACGGTCCGCTGGAAAAACGAAGATCAAGAACGCGGCAGTATTTTGAATTTGAGTGCAGTAACCGTTTTGGCCACATTCTTACATACAGCGCCTTTAATGTCTTTGCAGTCTCAGAATCCATCAGCTATCAGTGTGACAACAATAAGCCTCCAGGGCCAACTATTAATATTTCTGGGTGTCCCGGTGTAGCCAGCAGATGTCTGGGCTCATATAGGCCAATCTCTGTAAACAGATATATGCATATGAATGCAAGTAAATAATAAATAAAAAGCAAATAAAAAGCTAAATCATTGACATATGATTGCTGATGGGTTCCCAGATTGCATTTCGGCCAGTGCTACTACACACACTGTTTACCTGCCGCTCAAACGTGTTTGGTCAATAAGAGACCTGAACTCTTCTGATAATAATTTCCTTTTACCTACAGTTTATGCAGCTATCTCTTTATAGAGATGAATGTCTATGTATACTGACTATATGATACTAGATGCTTCAGTTTGTCTGTTGGGAAACTGCTTGGACTCAGTAAAACTTGTGCTATACAATCCAGTTTTGTTTGCTAAATTGGATTAAAAGGTTGCACACAAAGCAATGCATTTAAATCATGAGATAAACTGAGATATAATTAATTTGTCTTTTTAAAAGAAAACTGTTTGTATAGTTTTAATTTGAAAATATCAATTATAATTCCTGACAAATAAAAGACTGCAGATAGATTGCACAATGCTGCTGAATGATGGATGCAGAGGGAGTGACCTTCATCCTACAATCAGCTGTGGATAGAGTTAAAAATTTTAGCTGGATTGCAATGGAACCATTGGGGACTTGCACCATCAGGATCAGTGTGTCTTTCTTTACAGATTTTTTTTTCACGCCTGCATTTGGCATTCCAGCCGTTCAAAATGACAAATCTATGTACTAATTTCATCTGTTTCCCAGTCCTGCCTGGTCACTGCCTCAGACAGCCCGCGCACATGATGAATTGTTGCTGAAGATAATAAACAATATGAAATCTTTCCCCTGAATGTGGATCTTTAGATCTCATTTCTCATCCTGTTTTTTTTTTTTTTTGGCTCAAATCTTTCAAACCATCTCTTATTGTTTTCCCTTTTTTCCGTGTTTACTGCTCTCTCCTGTCGACAGGCGCTCCGTTCCCAGAATGCCCTCCACAGAGAGTCGGACTGACGACAACCCGTATGACTTCAGACATCTACTGAGGAAGACCTCACAGAGACGAAGGCTCATCAAACAGTACTGATCACACGACTGAACTTTTTTAGCCATTTGGCCCATAATCTGTCAGGATCTGAATGTGGCAGTGTGTTATCATGTGTCATGCTACATGATATGAGTATTTGATTCGTCACAGCTTCTTCATAAACCTTTGAAATGAAACAGAAATGAAAACTGCATTGATTATAAGTCACTGCTGTTCTTATTAATCTAAAAGCAGGACAGGATGAAGGTTAATGTAAATAATAAAATGTCACATACTTAAATCTGTAAATGAAGGTTTATTTATGTCATTTGTAAACTAGGCATTTTTGCTCATTTTTGCTGTATCCATTTCCTCTCTGGTTTGGTAAATATTGTGTTTGAGGTTATATATTTAAACTAGAATTGTGTAAAATATCTAGAGATCGTGTAAATACAAAAGCCATGCTCTTTCACTTGAATACTTTACATTTCAATCCATTTTGAAGGATGTATTTTCTGAAAAAAAAGCTGCTTCAGTGTTGTCACATTGTAAGAAATGTACATTCTCTCCTCTGCTGTAATCTCTGTTTTGTTCATTTAAACGTAAAATGTATCAAATTCCTTGTGATGTTTGATTTATCTAACATTTAGCTCAGCTGCCCCCATGCAACATGAGTTCATGTGGAAGTGATATCTCATTACCAACCTTTATGTATTGTCTGTTGCACCTACTTCCTCACACAACTCCATTTTAAGGTCACAAAGGAGAATGTTCTGTCTACAGGATGTTCCTCAGTAGATTCTTGTAGATCAGAACGTTGCCTTAAAAGAACAGAGAATTTATTTATAACCTACAGTGTGCATACTGTCTTTGTGACATGCAGTAAAGTATCCTTTGTGCATGCTTGATCCCTCTCCATTTCCTTATTCCCAGCTCATCAAATACCGCCGCTTTGTCTGTGATCTCTGCGGGAGATACCGACGCACAGAGGCACCTTTCATGGCGGTATGATACGCACCGCGCAGCAGCAGTTGTTGACACAGAGGGCATCGACTGACCTCTTCAGATACCCTAGCTTTGTCAGTGGATGTCCGTGTTAGATACCAGCGCACAAAGCCGTCCTTTGTGCACCAGCCTGCAGCCAGTAAAGAGCAAGAAAGTCCACATAGTAAGGACATGAGGGATGACGGATTGATCAACAAATTCCAGACTTTCACGCGCTGTTCGTTTCCCATGTAAAAACAAAAGTCAATGGAATTATTTCAACAACAGACGATGTGTAGCATGCTATGGTACGGTGCAGTACGGTGACACGTGTCCATAGACTGTATCTAAAGATGAATGATGCGTCTTCACTTCCCCTCACTGTACAAAAATGAAGCCAAAATATCCCGGATACGGCTACTGCAATCTTCTGCTTGTGACATCATTTAGAGTCTGTGTACCAATCTAGGCCAGTATCAAGTTCCCGCCCATACACCTGTCCGACCAATCACGAGCAACGCCATTGATAGCAAGGAATGGCTGTCAGTCATACTCTCAATCCTGCCCTTTTCCCATTCAGTGACCAAACTTGTGAGAAAAACAAACACTTGAACAAACATCAGAGTGATAAGAACTTCCTAACATGACAATAACCGTCTTTGGGGAAAAATTTATTCTGACTTTTACTTTGAGCTTTTAGTCTGGCCCACGTCCCATCCACTAACATGGAGAGGATGGGCTTTATGACCAGTACTGCAGCCAGCCACCAGGGGGCAATCCAGATGTTTTGGCTTCACTTTTGGGGACTGCTGTCACATTGTCCATCTTTCTATACAGTCTATGCATATGTAAGTGTTTTACCTTTGCTGTAAGTTTACATTATGCCATAGGACTGTATGCATGTAACAAGCAGACACTGTACATTTCCTGTGACAAAGGAAGTGTATTTTAAAAAGACACAATGCATGTAACAAGCATAAATTGACATGCCATCCTATAATCTCCAAAACTGACGCAGGAGGGTAACTAGGGGGTCATATTTTCACAATTAGGTCCACTAACAAAGCGGCAGTATTTGAACACACCATTTTAATTGAAAACACGTTATTCCTTCAGGTCTTTGGTGGTAACAAAAAAAAGGTTGAGGATCTCAGAGAGAGTGAACACAAGCAGCTGTGTCATGTTGATATCAAACCAGCCCCCTGGTAAATTCCTCCTCATGTTTTCTTCCCCATATTGGCCCGAGGATTTCTCTGAGATGCAACCTCTGACCTTTATGTGACATTTTAAAGGAGAGAACCCCCACGGGGAGTGTTACTGAATCCCCAACAGCATGCTGACTGCACACAATGGCACAAAAACTACATACAGCAAAAAAAAAAAAAACCCACAAATGTCCAGACAAAACACAGACAGCAAGGAACAATGAGGATAGACTCTAGCCCTTTTATTTTTTTATCAATTATGAATACCTCAGTCAAGATTTTTCCCTTAGTATTTTTATTCCTCTTTAGGCATGAAAAACAAAACATGAAAATAAATAAATACATTGAAATTCATTTTTTCTAACATGGCTTTTTCAGGGAGTTTTTCACATGTCCCATCAGGATGCATTTAAGTTTTCAGCTAAATTATATAAACCAATGAATTAAATGACAGATTATAATTTATAGTTTTGCTGTTAAACTAATGTGTTCACATATTTTAACATTTTCTAATACTGCTCAGTGTGCTGCAAAAGCATTGAGCCTTACTCCTCAGCCTCTCCTCTCTCTTGTTTCTACTCCTCCCTCCCTCATTTTTGTGCTTGCTCCTGGCACCTCAGCTGTAGGAATAAAATGTACAAATTCTGAAAACAGATGAAGTTCCCCTTTGAAGCCAAAAAGGCACTGCAGATGACACATTTTTTTGTAATTGTGATAACTGTAGTTGAAATACAGCCAGTGATGCGTAATGCCCAGTTTAGAGGACAGATTATTAATCTGACTTTTCTCCAGATTTAAAACCAATACTTGGAAATTTGTGTATGACTCCTTAGATGTTACTAAATTTTATGTACCTGCTATATTAAGACTGGCAAGATATTCCTGAGCTGCACAACATTTCTTACATCTTGTCGGCCATCTTGTTTTTGAGAGATTTGTGTTGCATTTACAAGGACTGGCCAGTGGGTGGCAGTGTATGTCATGACGCACTAGGGTCCACTTTCGGGATGTAAACAAAACTATAGCATCAAAATCTGCACACATACAAGAAAATGGCTTTCAAGTAGTGACCAGTATGTGTGAAAGAAGGATGCAAATATTGCTGTTTTTAAAATACTTCATACTTTAAATATTTAACACAAAAAAAAACTAATTAAAAATAACTTTTTTTTATTTTACTTTACTTTAAAAATCAGCATAAGGCCTCTGCAGACTTACTGTAATTTCATACACAAATATTACAGTATCATCACGGCTTTGCCACAGGGTTCACTTTATTTTAATGAGTCTTTTGTGGCATTAAATGGTTGCTGGCGATTGCCTTCATAAATCATAACAGATGTGGCTCAGCCATGATGGCCGCAGGCTGCGTTTGCTGTCAGTCATGTTGAAACGAGAAGAAAACAGGCAGAACATGTGACAGTGTCGGATTGTATGTGTTGTGATTTGTAGCAGATAATGTGTGGAATTACGGTCTGATGGTATTTCAGCTTTAATTTTCTATCTTTTGTCTTCTTTTTTTGTTACCTTAGCCTCATCCAAAATCTACAACCCAGTGTCCATCCATTTTTAAAGCTGGATAATTATATTTATGTGCAACCATAAAAAGAGAGATCTATAGAAATGATTCACCCTGAAACAAATAAATCGCAGTGAGTAAACAAGTAACGGGTAATGAATACTTTTGGAGTAACGAGTCCCAGCACTGGCAGCAGAGAGGAGGGACCCATGCGCACTTTTCTGCATTTGAACCAAGTCTCCTCGCCGCCCCGCCGCTTCCTCCACCGGAGGCGGGCAATTAGAGCAGCCGGTCTCCAAGAAAATAGGTCTGCGATCGCCGGGCAGATGAATTAGTTGGCATTCACTGTCTGTATGGAGGGTAAGTTTGTGCGCGCACGGGCACAAAATGTTGGGGATGTATGGAGTCACGACGCGCTACGCAACGCAGTTCGTCATGACTTGAAGTGAATCACGATGGGATTTCTTTAGTGACGTGACATTTAGGTTAGAAGCAATTAGGCATGGCTTGTGTGTGCTGCATATTTACCAGCAGCTGTGGCATATAGCTGCTTTTCACCACTTTTTTTGGGCTGCAGTTTGTTTTTGTTTTATTTCCATCCAAAGCAGGCATCTCAACGCACCTGAACTCTTGCACTATATTTCCCATGAGGTGAGGAGAGCGTGGTGCGCCGGATTTCTCTTGGAGGACGCTGCTTTACGCTCCGTGCACCTGTGGACGCCTGCAAAAAGAGCACCGTGGACGCCTTTTGCGTGTCTTTTTTTTCTCTACCATACGCGTTTTATATTTAGGGTCTTTCCTGTAGCACAAAGCGTCTATCGGATGCACGGCTGCAGCAGTCGGAGAGGTCTGGTCACATTCAGCACCACATCAGCTTTGAACAGCGCCGGGTCGTCGCGTGTGGATGGGCTCTGTCGGTCTCCGTGTCTCCAGCAGCTCCTAACTACCGGCAACAATGGCATCGCAGGGTTTCTGGTCTCTCGGCGGAGATAATGCGGGGGCCAACACCGGGAGTCAGAGCCCCAGTACGCGTGAGTGGCTTTTTGTCTTGAAAGCAGCTGTGATGGAGCGGGGCGCAGCTCCAATTCCAGTGCATTGTCTCAAACCAGTGCGTTTGGCCGAGTGAAAAACCGAACAGGCCTGCTGTGTCTGTCTGCTTTACGCATTTTTTTCGTTTCACCCTGCAAGATGCGAGAATGTTGCTCTTTTCCTGTAACTTGCATGGCGCCTTTTGTGCTTCTGTCGTAAAGTTGGACTCCTGTGCATCCTTATTTGATTTATCGCCTCTCTCTTGCAGCCAGGGCTTGGTGCCAAGCGGCGGCCCAGAAATTATCCGGAGGAATTGGATCGAAATTATGTGGTATGTCGGAGGGAGTGGGGGGTTGCTTGGTGAGGGGGGCGCAACGTGCCAGTTTTTACCAATCGTTTCATTCACGTTCTGGCCTTATCGACAGCGTAATAAAAAAATATCTTAATGCTGTTTTGTGATGTTTCAAAGCGCTGCTAAATGTCGGGGAAGTGGAGAAAGCCGCCGAGCCGGCCGCCAAGCAGCCGCCGGGGACAGAAGCTGCAGGAACCTGCGGCTGCAACAAATCCTGCAACTGCACCAAAGCTGCTGTGGTCTTCTCCAACCTCTATTCAACAGGTACAAAAGCATGCTGCAAACCTGGAGATTAAACACTGCCGGACTCCTGATCTGTCTCATTGAGTCACAGCTTGGCCTTGCTTTGGATTACCGTCATTTAGTCAGTGTAACAATGACATGAAAAGTCATTATTTATTATAAGTGTAGTCTTTATTTTCTCTTTTTTTAAATAAAAGAAAAACGGCAAGCAATGTATAAATTGGCATTTTGCAAATCGATTTTATTTGTCAATATCTGTTATTTAAATGTCATTTTATTGATCCACTTTATTGTTTGTTCCCACCGCCAGTAAAATACACATACAAAATAAAATAAGAACGTGCACATTTGGATGGAATAAATCATAGTGTGCGTCTTTTACATTAAGATTAAATATGCGCAATATTCAGTAAACTATAGTGGAGATTTTTGCAGTTTTTCCAGAGAGGTCACCTTCAGCAGAATCTCTTGCTCAGAGGTGATGAACGTTGCTTGATCTCCAAAAACTTACGTTAATTTTCAGACCTTAAATGTAACAAAATGTGGGCTTTTTTGTCCCGTGTACAGGCCTGCAGGATCATTTCACAACATCGGAAAGAATGCATGCAAACATGATTTTATGAGACTCCTCTGCACAGAAATATAAATCACAAAATGTCTCCCCTGCTGCTGCTGCTCCCGCGTTTGTTTATTTATTTATTTATATTTTATTTACAGACCTGTTACCTGCCATGGACGGCGACACCAAAACAATGACCTTCCTGCAGGAAGTTGTGGATATTTTACTGGCCTACATCGTGGAGTCTTTCGACCGGGACACCAAAGTTATTGATTTTCATTATCCAAACGAGCTTCTTCAGATGAACAACTGGGAGCTGCAGGGCGAGCCGGCCACCCTGGATGATATCTTGATCAGCTGTCGCGCTACTCTCAAATACGCCATCAAAACAGGTCAGGCCTGCAGGCGCAAATGTTTCATACATGCTTGATAAATAAGCTGCTTTATTTTCCACCATTTAAATATGCTGAAATCAGTTTCACTGTGGCCTGTTAGAAAATATTCCCGCTTTAAAGCTGCGCCTGACACATTTATGCAGGCCTAAATCCCGGCCTGCTGCATTTCTTTGTGTTTCATATGTCTAAATCACAGTATATAGACATATTTAATAACTCATACAATGAGGGGGGAGAACTATTTATAGCATAGAGTCCTAGATTTTAACAGGAAAAAAAATCACAAACTTGATTTTTAGGTGAATCCTATCTCCATTTTAATTAAGGCTTATCCTGCAAAAATCTACACAGTGAAGACAGAATGAAACAAAACACAGAGCAGAAAGCAATCTGTGTTTAAAAAAGATAAAAAATAAATAATGTCTATAATAAAAATCAACCTGCAAGTTCTCCCCCTCCTCCTCCTCCTCCTCCTCCTGGCCAGCAGACCGATAAATGCAGTGACGCAGTAAATCTGGTTCACCAAGTAGGAGATAATAGGCTAATAACCAGCAGGCTTCATAGGCCATGTCCATTATCCTCTCGGCACTGACACATGCAGGAGA
Organism: Epinephelus awoara; assembly: GCA_035609425.1. NCBI lineage: Eukaryota > Metazoa > Chordata > Actinopteri > Perciformes > Serranidae > Epinephelus > Epinephelus awoara. Next base: position 23,163,882 of record CM069314.1, on the reverse strand, counting down.
AAATTTACAGCACAGCACAGACCCCCCCAAAAACAAATACAGATATACATTATATAAAAAAATTTTTTTGCATCTCTTTAACCTCATTTGATCAGCTTATAGACATGTGACAAATTGCATAAGACAAATATAAGGACATTTTAAAGTGTTTTATAATGCACGGTATTTGTAACAATTAAAACTCCTTGTGTGAAGACATATTCTATATTATTAACTGTCTTTTACTGTCGTTCATTATCTGTTACACACCAGCATCCACTCATGGGTGCACATGAGGAGTTATACACAAGTTACTGACAAATGCATTACAAATGTAACAGCTTGAACTACATTACAGTGTATTATAAGCCATTTCGTACTGTAAATGTTTATTATCACAGCTAAATTGAGGAAGTTAAAGTAGAATCAAGATCAGAGTATTTATTGCCAAGAAGGTTTTTACTTACGAGAGATTTGCTTTGGTTTTTGCTGCCAAGATGCAGCAAACAATAAACATATTAAGAGGAAATGATGATAAAATAAGGCAAAAATTCAAGTGTCTTCCTGAGACAGTAATTGTGGTTCAGACTTGTTAAGGAGACATTTAGATTTTCTTATTTAAAAAAAGAGAAAACATTTAATTTAGTATTTTTTTATAGCTCCTCAGTGTGTGATGTAACCTGTAATATTAAACAAAGGTGGGGAAACTCTATCGTGGTGTTTATACCCTCCACTAAATTCCTACATTACCCATACAACACCGAATGCTTTCATTATTTCTCAAGATGATTTAAACATCACCACAGCTGCATTTCTAACCTGCAATTAAAGCGTCGACGGGATGACAGTGTCTCTGCCTTTTTCACAAACTCAGCTTAAACGCACAGAAATTTCAATTTTCCTGGCGCCTGATAAAAATGTTCAAATTGCAGCCATCTCACACCCTTTTCCCCCCTGTCCCTCCTCAGCCCACCCCAGGTACTTCAATCAGCTCTCTACAGGATTAGACATGGTCGGGCTGGCAGCCGATTGGCTAACGTCCACCGCCAACACCAATATGTAAGTATGTGGCCCCCTTGCTTCATCATGATTTTAAATGCTGATAATGATAATGACAATGAATTCCATTTCCGGTCCATCCGTATGCCGTCTGCACGCGCTGATAGCGGCTTCTCTCTTTTTTTTTTCACTCAATCATGGCAAATGAAAAGGGTGAAATGAAAGGCAGACCCCCTCCTTTACTCCCCCTCCCATCTCTGCCTTTTATCCCTCCCCCCTCACCTCCAATCTCCATGGGGATTCAAGGGGAGAAAATTAGCCCTGAAATTAAATTCAGACTAATCTGAAGCTAATTTTGGTGTGTGTTTTTGAGGTGATAAACTCTGCAAGAGTCAGCCTTGGCAACTGTGAAGTAATGCAAAATAAGCCTGCTGTGGACACGGGGGAGGTTTAAAATTACTGCTGCTAATACGCCGTGTATTAGTAAGGAAAATATACCAGGAGGCTCAGACTGAAAATGTACTTTTTCAGTGCAGCGAGGATGATGAAGATATGAAGCTTCTGTACAGCAGAAAGCACATTTGGTCTGAAATGTGGCCTGCGTAGTGGAAAAAGAAACGGATGCTCGTACATTTTGTTCAGAAGCATCAGTGCAAATGAAAATCTTATTGCCTCTTCACAGTGGAAGGTGTGGCCTGTAAGACCGCCAAAATTCCGCATCTTTATCCTCAAAGAATTTGAATTATTCAGTGTTTTCTCTGCCATCAATTTCAACTCTGAAACAGCCAAACTGCAGGGAAAAAAGTCAGTTTACTGGCTATATCCTGGAGATGAGTCATGCACATTTTTGTGTAACAAGCAGCATGTGATGTCCCTTGTGTAACGCAGGTTCACCTATGAGGTGGCTCCTGTCTTTGTGCTGCTGGAATACGTCACTCTGAAGAAGATGAGGGAGATCATTGGCTGGCCGGATGGGCGAGGAGATGGCATTTTCTCTCCTGGTATGTACGGTGACGCCAAACCCACCACCCCTCTGTTTCACTGGAGATGGAACTGCCTGTGTGTGTGTATGTATGTGTGTGTGTGTGTGCTGTAATTTGCATTTTGATGATATAAATGGAACTCGTTTCAAAGCCAATTAGCATAAAATAATTTTTCCAACTTAAGCCCCCACCTCACCACCCTCCCTCCAGTCTTTAATTTCTCCCATGCTTTTCTGTCTGACACGTGGCGAGGAGCAATCACTGGAGAATGTGATGACAAAGGCCATGATTGGCTCTGACATTGTGGACAGTTGGAGGCTGTGTCATTGCTCGATGCGCTCCTGATACACTGTGAACAAAGGATTTCTGTTGTTGTATCATTATAACAAACACGCACGGACATTTTCAAACTGTGCTCTGAAGCCCTGCGTCACTCCCATGAGACTGTGCCAGTCAGGGCTGTGATGTGGACCTGACACTGACTGGCTGTAAATCACTGGGTCCTGTCTGTCCTCCAGGTGGTGCTATTTCTAATATGTACGCCATGCTGCTGGCTCGCTTCAAGATGTTCCCCGAAGTGAAGGAGAAAGGAATGTCATCTGTTCCCAGACTGGTGGCCTTCACATCCGAACACGTAGGCATTTATGTTTTAATTAAATTGTCAATATGTGTCCTAATGGATCGAATAATGAACACTGACTTTCTTTGACCAAAAGTCAAAGATCATCCTCTCCAGTGCAGGAATAACTTTTTATTTTCCACATTAACTGTGGCTGTGCTTGATGTGCGTGTTTTAAAAGTGCCTTTGTGTCATGTTCATACCACCAGCGCTGATATAAAGCTGACATTATGTGTGTGAGACGCTGCAGGACACAAGGTGACTGGTGTGTCTGCCACATTATATGTCACCTCCTTCATCTTTAAAGCATTTAAAAGATGCTGTGAGGCAAAGACGCCATTTAATGACACACAAACCTTTCAGAGCTGCCTGACCAGTGTTATATTTCCAGATGTTTTCCCCCTCCTGTAACCTGATGTACAGACAGTTAAACATAATTTCTATTTCATTTCTTCTTTGTCTCATTTTTCAGAGCCATTTTTCAATCAAGAAGGGTGCGGCAGCTCTTGGCATCGGGACAGAGAGTGTGATCTGCATCAAAGTAGATGAAAGGTAAAGTCCGCCTCTCATTTCAGCCGTATAAAGGGTGTGGGAATACTCTATGGGAAATCTGCATGCAAGCTTCATGCGTGACAGCTCGGTGCAGAGAAAGAGAGTGGCCCCCTAAACAATGTCCGTGTCCACTCCACACAATAAAATCCTATCCAGACAGAGAATGTCTCAGGGAATGTCAACTACAAAATATATAAACTAATCACACCTTAAATTTGATGCTAATGCTAGCTGTTGGAGCTAGCCCCATGCCTTGACCAACATTTACGTTAGCAAATGCATGTCAGCTGCATCTTCATCCATCTCATCTGAGTTACAAACTAAATTAAGCCATAACCCAATTTTGGCAGCAAGCTGGCTATGACCTGGAGGTAGGACATCAGTTAAAACACAGGATTTCATTGGTCGAGCCCACATTTCCGCAAGCGGACATATTTTGAAAATCAAGGTCTTTCCAAATAATGTTCTGCTGGGATGTGCAAGCATTCATAAGAACCCTCAAAATCTGTTTTTGTACATTTCCATCCAATTCTTTGGACAAAAACCCATGCTTGGTGTAAAAGCATAAAATGAAAAGTTAACATATAAATTGCAGCGGTGGAAAGTAATCAAGTATGTTAAATCAAGTGCTGTACCAGTGTTTCCATTTCTTGACGTTTCTAAAAGTCCAGAGGAAAATATACTTTTACTCCACTACATTTACAGATGGCTGTGGTTACGTTGCAGATGAAGATTTTACTGAAAACGACACATGATTAGTTTATACAGTCAAATATCAGAGATCAAACCACTGGTTACCAACCTTTTTGGTTAGTGACACCCTACAAAATGAAGTGTCTAGTTGGGGTCCTTTGGAGGCCATAGATGTATATACTGGATATTTAATCTGCAAACTGTCTCCTTAAGGATTAAATGATGAGATGCTTTGGCATGTCATGGTATAATGGCTTTGAGGATCTCAAAAGACCAATTTATGATACACAGCATAAGAGTATACAATGCTGGCTGATGTGTTCATTCATAAGATCAACATTTTTGGTAAATAGTCTTGTAAATAGCTTTTATTGTGTCAGGAGCTTGAGTTTTCCAGGTTTTCTCATGTTTTTCTTGTTCCCTTGTTCTTTTTTTGTGGGATATGTGACGCACATGATGGCGCACTGATGCATCAGTGTAAAGCACATTTTGCTGATAATACTTAAAGGAATACTTCACCCCCAATATGATAATTTGTATATCAGTTACTCACCCCATGTTACATTGAGTTTGTGAAGAAAATTTAGGTTTTCTTATCTGTCTCCAAAATGAACAAAGAATCCAAATACGGAGAAAATTCTGGATCAATTGAAGTCATAGGGGTCCACGTTTAAACTATGTTAAAACATCTGCAACAGTGCAGTATTATTCAAATCTCATTTATCCAGTCGTGTGCTCAGTGCTTCCCAAACGCACGCATTTACTAAGTCTTTAACATTTAAAACTGAACAGAAAGTGAAACTTCTCTATGCACTCTTCAGAGCCAGACTCCATTGAGAAAAACAACAATTTTACTTCATTGAACACAGGAGCCCTTTGTCTACCACTGCTTTTATAAGTTAGTTCGTTTGTGTTCTTGTGCGACTTTACTGAATTCAAACTAACCCTTTAAAACACTGAAGTCACACAATAATACAAACAAACCAGCTCACTGAGGCAGCGTTAGACCAGCAGCTCCTGTGTTCAGTGCGGTAAAATTACTGTTTTTGTCAGTGGAGTCTGGCTTTGAAGAGGGCATAGAGAAGTTTCACTTTCTGTTCAATTTCAAATATTAAGGTTTTAGAAAACGTGTTTGGGAAGCACTGAGGATGCAAGAAGATAAATGAGACTTGGATTATTCTGCATGAGTTGTGTTAGAGTTCGTAAGCAGATTTTTTAAAAATAGTTTTGCTGTTGTAAAACTTGGACTCCTGTGACATGGATTCATTAAGGATTTTCTCCTTGTTTACCGCAGGCATGTGATAAAAAAAACAAGTTGTCTTTCGGACTTTTTCTTGTTATGACATATTGTTATATTGTTTTATTGGCACATTAATATAAGTAAAGTATCTGAAAACTTCTTCCACCACTGATGAATTCACAAACAACTCAAGACGCAACTGAGGCTTATTTTTTCTTTGCAGTGGTAAAATGATCCCAGCCGACCTTGAGAGGAGAATACTGGAGGCGAAACAGAAGGTAATGAGATACACATTAATAACACAGCTATAAATACTGCAGATATTACTTCATACAGCCCTCATTTTCTGATACTCAGTCGACTGAAACCACCCTGATTATGAAACATGTTGGCATTATTATAACTGCATCAGCTGCTTTGTGTACAATCATTTCCTGTTTGTGCCTCTGCAGGGCTTTGTTCCTTTCTTTGTTAGCGCAACTGCGGGAACAACAGTGTACGGAGCCTTTGACCCGCTCATCGCCATTTCTGACATCTGCAAAAAGTACAGCGTCTGGATGCATGTGGATGTGAGTAGAATAAACTGACCTTTTCGTATGGAATCTGCACAAACATCTCCCACTGCTGCATTAAAAAACTCTGTTATTACCTTAAATGTCTGCGGTGCACAACAACTCTCCACAGCAGGGGTTTTAGTGAAGGAATACACAGAGCTCACCAGTGAGTTTGACAAATCTATTATGTCTGTCTCGCCTCTAACCGCTTGCGGTTGACCCAGATAGGAGCCAGCCATTTCCTATCTAACACTGGGGATTAGAAAAACTGGAACAGAGGCTGTAAATCATCTCCTCCCCTGACTTTGCCATCATGGGCCCTCTCACTGAAGGAACTCTATCTATTAATGAAGGTGATTTAGTCCTGACAGGGGGACACCTCTATTAAGAGGCATAAATGGCCTTATCTATCATTCCTCAACTGGCTGAGATGAGAAAAAACAACATCCTGCTTTGGAGTGTTGTGGCACCTGCTGCTTTTGTCGGAGTATGTGCTGTTGCGGGTGCAGCTCCCCGTGAAATAAATGTGCTCTGTGGCCTTCTTAGCTCTCAGTAGGAAACATTATGAGGCTGGATATCCAGAGACGCTGGCAAAAACATCCACATGAACTTCTCACATTTAGACCTTTTTGAAGCTGATAATGATACCAATGTTTGGAGTAAAGAATATATAAGTCGTGAAGAATGTTCTGACCTGCTATAGCTAATGAGCTGGAGGAGGAACCTTCAAAGCATTTAAATGAATATATATATGCAACGTGTGCAAGTTTAGAGGCACTTTCATTGCAGGTTTATTGAGAGAGCTTTCACAATATAATAGGGGGACAACACTAACACCAGAAGACTTAAAGGGACAGTTCAACTCCTGATTAAAAATATATATTTCTCCCTCTTACCTGTAGTGCTGTTTATCAGTCTAGATTGTTTTGGTGTGAGTTGCCGAGTGTTGGAGATATCAGCTATAGAGATGTCTGCCTTCTCTCCAATATAATGGAACTAGATGGCACTCGGCTTGTGGTGCTCAAAGTGCCAAAAAATACATTTGGAATAATTCAACAACATGTCTCTTCCCAGAAATCATGACTCATCAGTACTCAAGATAATCCACAGACCTTGTTGTGAGCAGTTTCATGTAGGAGCCATTTTCTTACTACCAAACTACACCTGTCAATCAGGTCCCCAAGAAGTGCGGCACACTATGCAACCGATTATCATAGTGGCCAAAGAATGGAATCAGTGTTTGATTTTGAGGCGAACTGTCCCTTTAACAGCAGAGCTCGACCGATGAATCGGCCAAGTCGATATATCAGCCAGTGTACCTTAGCTAAATATGTGTAAGGAAACATGATCACCATTTTGTTCAGCCACTAAAGAGGACTGACTAGTCTCTCATTTTTAGAATTAGGGACAAATAGAATTCTTAACAATTGGTCGTTACTGTACAAAGTTTAGCATTTGTCTTGCTATCTGACATGCAGGGAGATCTAGGCTTGTTAAAGGTATACTATAAGGGATTGTCAGTTACTATCTGTTTGTAAAAACACTCACTAATGGAAGTATAAGTAAAACCCAACCCAAGATGTCAGTTGGCCATTTGCCTCACTATATTTGTGTCTGGTAACTAGTTGCGGCCTTTTAATAAAGCCCGACGTCACCTGAGTGCTGTGGGGTAGAATTGTGCTAGATTTAAATTTTCAAATATTCATTTATTTAGAAGATTTTTAAGCCAGTTTTGTTGAAGTCACCTAATATCATTGCATTTCTACTGTATGACTTCCCTCTGCACCTGCAGAGTCTATCAAGTGTTTGAATGGATTCCAACTCTTACAAATGATTATACCTAACCTTCGCAAAAAGGCACTCAAGATGTATTGACTCGCAATGAACTCAAAGACCAAGTTAGAGGAAGTGTAGCCACACTACCACCCCTGGAATATCTGCCAGCTCTTTATGAAAAGTAATATCTGAGTTCAATTTTATTTAGTTTTATATTTTTATTACAAAGCCATGTCTCATATAGTGATAACACTGGGTTTATGCAAGACCACCCATGCACAGAGCAACTCAGTTTTAGACACAAGGCTTATAGCATTGAGACGAATGATTTTTGATCCTCTAATGTCATTTAGTTTGAAGTATTCATATGTTTAGTAGAACCAAAGCTTTGAGGCAACTTTGCTGAGGTTGTAGAGATTTGATATATTAATCACAACTGGACTGACACATAAAACACAACTGAGGTTTTGTAGAGGATGGAGAACTTTCATCATATCGTCATATCTTTAAGACTTTAAACTTATTTTTCATGTAAAATCAGTGGAGTGTCCCTTTAATAAAAATGATTCAAACTTTTGTTTCTTTATTATGTGTGTGTCCTGTCAGGGTGCGTGGGGAGGAAGTCTGCTCATGTCCCGGAGACACAGGTGGAAGCTGGACGGGGTTGAGAGGCAAGTAAAAACGTTCTGGGGGGGTAAACACAAACTGAGAAGAACCAAACTGCTAAACTAAAGTTTTTGTTACCTGCAGGGCCAATTCAGTAACATGGAACCCACACAAGATGATGTCAGTCCCTCTGCAGTGTTCAGCCCTGCTGGTCAGAGAGGAGGTAACGTTACGCGTCATCGTCACTTACATACATGTGAATATTTGTTTTTGGTTTTCTTGTGGTGATTCTAAACAATCTGGATGTGATTCCACAGGGTCTGATGCAGAACTGCAACCAGATGCACGCCTGCTACCTGTTCCAGCAGGACAAACACTACGACCTTTCCTACGACACTGGAGACAAAGCGCTGCAGTGCGGACGCCATGTGGACATTTTCAAGCTGTGGCTCATGTGGAGAGCTAAGGTCAGGACAAGCTAACATGGACATTTGCTTTTGCTCATGTTTGCGATAAATTATTTCATATATAGACAGTTTTTTTAGTGTTGGACATCCTAGTCAGTGTGTGATGTCAGCCTCTAGACATATATTTACATATATATTAAATCAGTCAATCAATAAAATAAATATATAAGATACATTTATAAAATATATAATAATAATTATAATAACACCAGTGGTTTCGGGCATTTTTTCTCATGAACACATGTCAGTTAAAATGAATCAACATTAAAAGGCCCATAACTCATCTTTCTTTGAAATTCTTTATTTTCAGCTTAACAGGTTTAGGATCAGCATGAGTCAGCAAAATCAAGGCAAATTGCCTGTTTTTAATTTTACCTTTGCTTCCCTCACTCATCTCAAATCCAGTCTCAGATCAGGTGTGCACAGGGGCGTTTCTAAGATTTGAGGACAATTGGGGCTAGTAGGGGGTCCTACTCTGGCACTTTCTACTTTTGATTTAAAAAAAAAAAAAAAAAGCATTTTGATGTTTTTATGCACTCCAGAAAAGGACAAGACACCTTATTTGCACTTTAAGTATAACATTAATTCCCAGTGTGAATCCATTTTTCCTTTCTATCATAAATTAGAAAATGCTCAGCAGGCCACGCTCCAACCAGCAAGTGTCTGTGTGTCCTAAAAAAGTCCTAAAATGTCCTAAAGTCATATTCATATAAATATTCCCTTAAAATTCATTCACTAGTCTTTCATTTGAATTTTTGAGGTCTTGAATAAATAAATTGAATATAATGATTGAAATTTAATTTAATTTATTCACCCTTTAAATTATTTTTCATCAAAATGAGTCTTTAAATCTTAAAACCTATCACTGAGCCTAATACTGTGTGTTTATTTTATACTTGCACTTACCTGATGACAAAATGTAGATTAACCAGTATCACTCTGATAAACATATTCTGACATCAAACCTACCACTGCAGGAACCACTTGCATATCAACAGTTACTTACCTTTATACTTACCCGTAATGCTAGAAAAAAATCAGTCTTCAATTTGTTTGAAAAAACTTATGTTGATAAGGTCTTTAAAAGCATTAGATTTAAATGTTTGTTACCTGCAGACACTAATCCATAGTTTTTCTTTAATTTGTCTTGGACATTTAAACTCTAATGGATGTATTTGATTAAGTGTGTTATACTTTCTTTGATGTTGCTTTTTTACTTATTTGTTACATATGTTACAAATGTTACTTACTGTTACTTACAGATGTGTGAGTGTCAGGAGACTGGATTAAATGCATTTTCTGGACAATCTTGTACAATTTTCTAGCAGAAAAATATATTTTCTGCATCTTATGTATTATCTTATTTAAAACTAACAGATGTAAAATCTTCTCTTCGACAGGGCACCATTGGGTTTGAGGCTCAGATTGACAAGTGCTTGGAGCTGTCAGAGTACCTCTACAACAAGATCAAAGACAGAGAAGGATACGAGATGGTCTTTGATGGAAAAGTAGGTCCACATTTAACTTTCCCTCTCCGCAGTAATAATTTATCCGCAGCCACACAATCAGAGAAAAGTAGCTAACATTAGTCCACGCTGCTTCTTTTACCTCCGTGTGTTCGGTGTCATTATGGGTGACTTGATTGACGCGCAGTGCGCTTTTTCTTTGTGTTGGATGAATGCCATTTTTACCTCTAGCTGCAAGTATAATGTGCTGCTATTATGTTTAATGAATAGCATAACGGCCTGTAATTGCTCATATGCATATGAATAGCACAGCGTCTGAAATATCCTCCACTGAGAAGGACCACAACAGCACAAACATATGCGGGATAGATGGGGTTATTAAGCTAAAAACTGTTTTATGAAAGGAGTGCTTGGACACCCAGAGTCATTTATAGTGAAAGCTCTTTAATGTTTCAAGCCTTATTGTTTTCCTGCTGAGCCACAAAAGGCTAAGAGCATCATAACCCAGAGGGTGGTGGGGAAAAAGCCAACTCCTCTGGGCACCGGCCCAGGTGTTCACTTGTCTGTACCTCCCATTGAGCTATTACATCAATCTGATGTTGAATATACTACAGCCGAACCAGCCCGGCTGTATAAATGAGGCTGGTGTGCATGGCTAGTCAGCTGTTGGTAATGAATGCTTTTCCCCTCGCTGGCAGGCAGGCAGGCTGCTCCAGAGAGGCTTCAGATGCCAAAAAATAGAGCTGTGTGGGGTTTTCAGACATATAGAGTATCTGAGGAGGAGGCAGGCTACCTGTCTGATGCCGGGAACACCTAATGGATTTCCTTTTTGAGCTTTGGAGAGCCGTTGTTAAATTGAATCTGCTCTGGCTCGGAGAAATCAGCGGACTACTTTCAACTCCTTTTATCTTGTGGTATCCGAAGGCTGTCAGGCGAGGATGACTGGTAAATATCTGTGAATATGAAGTTGTAGGTGTACTTGTACATCTATACGTAATATATGTAATTAAAGATTATGTCTACTTGTCCATAAGGCTGGGTGGTATGTTTGCCATTAAAATATTAATAATCAAATTTTTCCAATTCCACCATTACAATATGGTAAATGTGTGTAGAATCATGTCAGATGTCAAATTGCTGTTAATATCAATTGACTTTCATCCATTGTTATATATTACATCAGGAAACTCTTCACATGTAAAAAATAACACTAATTTACATGTATACCACTAGTATTGTTAGTTTTTAATTACAATGTGCAGCCCAGTCACTGGAAGAAAATGTTGCCATTGTACATTTTTGCAAACCATGGATACTTTTATTTGTACGTTTCATACACATGAAATCAATGTTATTATAATGACAGAGTTCTGATTATAAGTTTATGAGCTGACATTGTCAGAGGTGGACGAGATGGTGGACAACTAAGCAAAACGGCTGCCAAGCTGTAGACCACTGTTTGAGACCAACAATCATCAAAACCTGTTGTTATTTAGTGAGTTATTGATGCATCTTCTAAAAGCTTTATAGCCACAAAAAAGTTGTTGTTTATCTACAAGACATTGCTGTGTCTCCTGCTGGGATTCTGCCACCAGAACTGAGTATTTTAAGTCTCAATATGTTCTTTTCCATTCCATAACTAAGTGTGTTTTGTGCCTTGACATAGCCACATATTAACCACAGCATTGTCGAAATGTAGAGTTTTAATATATCCACTGCATAATAATGTATAAATGTAATGTAAACCCTGATGAAAGATTTAACCAAAATTGCAAAAATGCTGCTTAAAACTCACAGACTGCATAAAAATAATGGCTGTAGCTACCATGATGTCACCCATTGGTCTGTGACCTTGCATTGTAAAGCCTTGAGTTTGGCATTTTGGTCATTGCCATCTTGATATTTTGGAGCAAGAGGTGACCATATTTGGACGAGAGGATGGAGATGTGAAGGAGCAGCCTGTCACTCCAAGTGGCCATGCACTTAATTATGCATAACTTAAGCCTTGATGAAATGTAAAAAAGTGAGTTATATAAAAATGTACCCCCCATACAGTTGTCTAATGTTGAAATTAGCCATAGAGACCAAAACTGTTTTGTACCAGGCTGTAAACATGTTTATTTCTGCTATCAAGTTGGGGATTTTAACATGGGGGTCTATGGGGATTGACCCACCTTTGGGGGCAGCCTCTAGTGGCCATTTAAGGAAATGCCATTTTAGGCTCATCTGCGTTGACTTAATTTTGTAGCCCCAGAGGGCTGCCACTTGTCGGGATAGGATAATAAGTATTTATGGATTCATTAGCATGAGCAAGTCTTTTTGCATTACACACAGTTATTAAATTCATTGCTAAGATAAAAACACTGATTAGAGCAGCTCCAAACACACAACTACTATTGTTTTTATATTATAGCATTTCTCAAGTTACTCTAATAGCTTAAAGGTCGAGTTTGTAGGACTTAGAGGCATCTAGTGGCGAAATTGCAGATTGCAAGCAACTGAAACTTCTCTTGTGTGCAAAGTGGACAGAAAAATGGGAATGGCACAGCTTGTTCAATTTGGGCTACTGTAAGAATACACACAGAATAACACAGCTGACTCCGCGGACAAGGACCTGCTCCGTTTGTAGATATAAACGGTTCATTCTAAAGTAATGAAAACACAACATTTCTTATTTTCGGGTGATTATTAACCACTGAAAACATAGTTCTGAATTTTATGTACCATTTCTCTCAATAGATGCCACGAAATCCTACATGGTGGACCTTTAAATTTTTATTGCTAGAAGAAGTGACAACCCTGGTGATTATAATGCCACCACTGGGGGGCAGCAAAGACAAGAAATAATAAAAAAAGAATAAAAAAAACAATCATATCATCACGATTAAATGAAAGTCTACAATATTATATATATATATATATATATATATATATATATATATATAAATATACATATATATATATATATATATATATATATATATATACCTAGCCCTGAAGTAAGTGTGCATGTTTTGCCTTGTACAGCTGTTTATTTCTCTCATCTCTTGTCGCCTCTGTGTGTTCCCACAGCCTCAGCACACCAATGTCTGCTTCTGGTACCTCCCTCCTGGGATCCGCTACATGGAGGACAAAGAGGAGAGAAAGAAACGCTTGCACAAGGTGGGTGAGCAGAGATAAGAAGACTGACTGTAATATCTACCAAAAACACCTTTCACTGCACCTTGCGTTTGCCCTAAAAGCCTGTTATTCCTATCCAGTGTGACCATCACATGTCCTGCTCATTAGTGGACGTCCACTTCTACTCAGGATTATAAAAATACTTCAGCATGCACATGAGATATACTTAGTAAATTGTGACAGTCTTAAAATAGGATACACAGAGGGACAGAGGGAGTGAGACTATTCAGTTAGCTAAAGAGGCGGTCATTCAGAGGATCCCACAGCAGCAGGGGCCTACTAATTGACAATTAGGACAAACAGATGGTGTACGTGACGGCCATACAAAGAGCTCTCTTTCTCTGTAAAACCCCCCACGATAAATTGTCATAGCAAATCAGATGGAGTGATTTCCTTTTGTTTTACAAAGTTCGAAAAAACACAGTGGATACGCCTCACTGACAGTGAGTGTTTGGACAGCTCGCTCTTTTTCCACAGACTCTGACACTTAGACAGAGGGATGACGTAATGTCGAGGAAAAAGAAGCTTTCCTCAATTTCCGCTTGCTTTAATGATTTCTTCTGAAGGATAACTGGAAAGTTGTTGAAAGACTGATTAGACGGAAATCTGCAGCTGCTGATTGATTATTTTACAGAAACTGCACCGGGACACCTGCAAGAGATTTGGAGGGAATGATGATGTGATGAGAGACAGCACTGGCCGCAGCACTGCAGCCTTTATATACTGTCAGCCTAGTTTTAGAAGGAGATTCTTTATGTAAATTATAATACCACAGTGTACAAATACTCTGATACAAGTGAAAGTCCTGAAGAAGTTTGCAAAATGTTCTTAAAGTATCAAACATTGAAGTACTTGTTATACGAAGTGGCCCATTTCAGAGGGCAAGGGCACGTAAGTAACAATATGTGACACAGTTTTTACTAGCATGCAGAGAGACCCTCAACATCTTTCCACACCACTGCCTTGCTGAGCTCAGCATTTGTATCAGGGTGGATGTGGCGCCCCCCTGGTGATCACAGTATACGCATTACAACAGACTAGACTACAGCACTGAATATTTCCTTCTAAAATGTAGTGGAGTACAAGTATAAAGCAGCATATATTGGATATACTTAAGTGAAGTGCCTTAAAATTGTAAATGCACTAAGTTTCTTTCCACCATAGTTCAAGCATTTTATACAACTGTCTACACCAGCAGATCTTAATCATCTAACTGACGTTAAAACCAACTGTGGTTGCACGAGGAGTTAGTAAAGTTTTAAAAGTCTATTTTAAGTTTTCAACTTAATACCCTCAGCGTTAATAAAATAATAAAATTCTTGCCAGATTATGCCGGACCTGCAGGGCGCTGTCTATGAGTCACAGTTAACTTAAGCTCTTTGGCAGCAAACTGAACCTCATGTGCATATGAGTCACAATACTGCAACCAAGTGTGGTCATTTCTAATTTACTGTGCAGATCCTACATTATCCAAAATGACAAGCACCAGCCCTAACATGATGCAATAGAGAAACATATATTGGAATGTTTTCCAGTTCCAAACACATCACAGCACAGGATCCACACTGACATCAAGACACTGCTGCGGACAAAATAAATGACTTTCACTGCTTTGCTCTCAGGGATAACCTCTCAACTTGGCGGCAGCAGTCAGAGCTGTGTGTACCAGAGCTGTGTGTCAGATTTAGCTGTCAGACTGGTGGGAGATAATGAACTACATGCGTCAGGATCACAGTGATCTGAGGAGGAAATGTGATGTGTTTGGTTGCTGAAAAAGAAAATAAAAAAGGAGGCACACAAATCTGATAACAGAGCTTTTTAAAATAATAATTAAACTAACTTTAGAAAGAAAAACATTTAAAAAATGGCCTATAAGGAGTCAAGAAAGGACACAATGAGGGGGTGCAATTGGTCATCAGTGCATTGCATGATGACTCTGACTAACATATTTAGTCATGTGTTCAGACCTCCAGTTCATTTTCTTTGGTTTAGTGCAGAGGGAAAAAGAATCTTATGTTTGTAACCTGCCGGCTCGCGGTGCTAACTTAATTCATACTGAACAAACTTTACATTTATGCATGTTTGAATCTTTTTTTCCATCAAACTGCAGATTACTTGAAAAAGGGCTTTTTATACTTTTAAATTCAGTTAGTGCTAGCAGAGTTCAAACTGTGTTATACTCACCTATGGCAGTTTATTAATTAGTAAACATAATGTAAAATTGGCAGCACGGTGGTTTGGTGGTTAGCACTGTCGCCTCACAGCAAGACGGTTCCTGGTTCGAACCTCCCAGGACCCCCTTTGTGCGGAGTTTGCATGTTCTCCCCGTGTCAGCGTGGGTTTTCTCCGGGTACTCCAGCTTCCTCCCACAGTCCAAAGACATGCGATTAACTGGTGACTCTAAATTGTCCGTAGGTGTGAATGGTGTGAATGGTTGTGTGCCTCTATGTGTCAGCCCTGTGATAGTCTTGCGACCTGTCCAAGGTGTACCCTGCCTCTCACCCAATGACAAATACCTGCATATGTATGTAGATAAAAAGCTAAATTGTTATCTGATGATAGGTGATGGGTTCCGCGATTGCATTTCAGCCAATTCATTCCACCTCTCTTACCCTGGATGCACTGTTAACTTACAGGCCTCTAAAGCCATCTCATACATGATTGGTCAATACTACTCTGACTAAAAAAGTGAACTCAGAATGCTTCCGATACCAAACTCTTTAAATATAACAAATGATTTTCTCTTCTGTACCCTCTGAATTCATGCTGTCTTTACTGGATTTTTAAGGTGGCTCCAGTGATAAAAGCCAGAATGATGGAGTACGGGACAACAATGGTCAGCTACCAACCACAAGGAGACAAGGTCAACTTTTTCCGCATGGTGATCTCAAATCCCGCCGCAACCTTCGAGGACATCGACTTTCTTATTGAGGAGATTGAACGACTGGGCCAGGATCTATAAGACTCATCGCAACAAATCCTCCTGTACTTTTCCCCCTTGACGGATGAATTGTTTGTCGTGAATGTACTGGTAAACTTTTTCTTTTCTCTCTCTCTCTCTTTCCTCCAAAGTCACATATTTAAGAGTATATTTGAGAAAAAAAGATCTACAGATATATCCATATATTATGTATTGTAGCTTTGCCGTGGACTGACTTGGTCCAAAGCTATGTAAAAGTGCTTCTGTCTGCCTTTCCTATAGTGTAGTAGATCCCAGAGTAGTGTAAGTGATGTAACTTTATATGTCCTTTTTGTGATATGAAATGCTTGTGCAATAGGTCGATGAAGAAGAATTTATTTTTTAATCATTTTCCATTTGCAGAGTATGTTGTTAAGTGCCAAACGTGGTTGTGTTCTATTGTAACTTTACAGTTTAAACTTCTGGTTTAAAACAAAAAAAAGCACTTCACCTTACCTCAGCTTAATCAACTGCCTTTGCATCTGCACATAGTACTCCAAGCGGTGATCTTTGGACAATACACTCTTGACTGGTGATGTACAGCAGCACCAACACATGTTAAATAAGTATCCCAACCAGAACAGGCAGTCACTGGGATTTGGAAATATATATAAAAGAAGGCATTTTCATCAAAATTACACAACGGCAAAGTCAATTTAAAGCATTTATGAAGCCATGTCAGTTCATCGTGCATCACATCAGCCTCTGACAGTTTGGTCCGCAGCTTATGATGCTAATTTAATGTTGCTGCTTATGACTTCTAACACTTTCTACTCTTTTTACACACACTTCTTTCTAGTGTATTTAAGGTGAATAAGGTTTGTTAAATTGTTTTGTTTGACGTAACCAGCTCCATGCACATATCAGAATGGGTACCATTTCCAACCAGGCTGTATGCTTAGTTGTCCTGAGTGTGCTTTACATGTTGTAATAATGATCCAAAATGGGAATAATCAACATTAAGAGGTCACATAAAGTTAAAATCCTTAAAATTATTATGTATTTCAAACTCAATTTTTCCTATGTTCAATGGCTTTTAAATTAGTTTTTAATTGCCTCTCATTACATTAGTTTTAAATGTTAGTGGCGGAGTCCGCCACCACTTGAAATTCAAGTTGCATACCCGTGCACCTATGAGCTAATAGATCAAATTCAAACTTAAAAGTTTAATCTCAGAGTGTCTGTGACATTCAGAAAAAATGAGTAATTGTCTTGTTTTTTTGGGGAATAATTGTGATTAAAAAGCAAGGCTAGATTACCAACTGGGCAAAATAGGCAACTGTGAGGGGCCCCAGACCAAAGCCCTGAATTCACTGCATGTCAGCTGGTTCTGGTAATTTGATTAAATGCAAATTGCCACAGTTAACAACAATATCAACAGGCCCTGAATTGTTAGCAGATCCATGCTATGTTTTGGTATCCCATGTACGGAAACCGAGAATGGCAGTGCCTGCAATTATTTTTTTAATGCTGTTATTTCGAGATCACAAACTAAGTGTTTCGTTGTCTCTATTTCGCATTAGTTTTCTCTAAATCATGGGATAATTATGGAGGACTCAAAGATGAGTGTCTTGTTTATTTAATCACACCTGATTTCAGCCTTCAAGATCACAAGGACACAATGCAATTTCTGCCTGTTGGACCTTGATTGAAGTACAGCAATGATGCGTCATTTTCAGCAACATTTTCATCTTAAATCACTTTCTACAGTTGTCAAGATGCCATCTATGGATGCTGGCACGGCACTCTTGATCCTCCATTCCTTTTGTTGGCTATCAGGTTGATTATCTCTTTATCTTGAGAAAACAAAGTCCATAATGATGATAAGATAATGAAATACTTAGCTCATCATCTCAAGTTAGCACTGGACTTTATGGGAACTTGTGGCCAGTGACTGTTCTAGGCAGCTTGGTCTTGCACTTGCTGCTATCACCAGTAACCACAGGTGTTTCTAAATCAACCAGGACTAAAATTTTAAGGTTTGTAACTTTAGAGATGTGAAACCTCTCATCTACAGTACCATAACAAGAGAGCATATTTGTCAATGGTGTTTTTGGACGAGCACTTAAAGAAAGATCGAGGATCTTAAGAAATCTGGGAACAGGGCAATAACGGTGTTATAGGAACTTCACCAGACTTGCAGCTACTGCATACCTGACATCACTTGCACTAAATCATCAGGGGAGGAGGAAGCATCCCTTAGCATTGCAACTGAGATTTCTTCTTTATTCATTCACAAGCAATATTTGGGTGTGGGTCCAATCTGTATACCCTGCAAAATATCAAAAGAAAAGGTGAATTCAAGTGTACAGTAGTTAACGATAATCAAGTTTGCTACTAGTTAGCAAAAACAAAAACTAAAACCACGCTTACTGTAGGCAGGTTAGTCGATGGAAACATGAACCCTGATTTAACAAGCAGAGGTTCTGTAGCATTTTCATTAGAACAAGTTAGAAAAGCACAATTTGCTCAACACGGTCGCTCAGTGTACAATCACTTTTGATCATAGATTGTAAATAGTATTTCAAGATGTCCTAAGTACATATATTTGTGTATACATGAGTGTATATAAGACATATAACCAGAGACTATTTGTGAGGTAAAGTTATTCATATTTTCTCTATCTCCATATAGATTACCTGTATTTTCATCCTGTTTGTCCAAAAGGCTTTTTTTTCCTGTGTGTGTGTATGTATGTATGTCAGATACTTGACTTGGTTTGTGACTCTTCTCGCTATTTCAAAGAAAAACATGTTTCAGGGACTGGCTTTAAAGAAACTGACAGATTTCACCTTGAAATATATTCGAGTCTTGCTCAGAGACTCTGGTGTTTGGCTTTTAAACGAATATGCAAAGCCATTTTGACTCTGAAGCCCTGTGTGTTTTTTTGTGCACAAGTGAATACTTGACGGTATGTGCCAATGTGTACCTTAGTGTGTTTGTAACTGTGTTGCCTTAGTATAAATTTGCCAGTATTGTCTAGTTTTCCTCTGAAGAGGAGGTTGTGCACTTTAGAGTATACACATGACCTAATAACGTGCAATGTCCAATGGTTGTTCATAAGTTGATGTTGAAAAAAAAATTACTCAAAAATGTAACTTAAGCTCTTTGGTCTGAATGTGACATGAATCAAGGGTCTGTTGGAAGTTAAAGCAGTTCTCTCTTCTTTTTTTTTGAGTTTATAGATATTTATAGATAAAGTTTTACTGTTTCACATCCCCACAGAGATTGCCCTAAATTTATATACTTTTTAGATTTATTATTTCTGTTTACAGATAAAATTGGCGTACACACTGTGACACAGACAACATCAGGTTTAATACAGCGACACAGGAATCTCACTGTGGTGGTCTTGGGCAACCTGATCTCACAGAAATCTGTGAAATGACCATGTTCCCTCAGCACTGCATTACATGATGGCAGACACTGTGTTTCATTATGTGCCGGCATTACACCGAGTAACCCAACAGAATCTGACCCAGACCAACCCCCTAAACACTAAATGCCATTTATAGTTTCAGCGTCTGCATGTTCGCAAGGGTCCACTTTGGTCCGTGTGATGTAAATGTCATCATCCACTCGTGTCAGTGTGGATCCACTAAGTGCACATGTTCCAATCTCTTGTTCCACACTCCAGCCCAGTCCAAAACATTGCAGTCATACCAGCAGCTGCACCACAGTGAGGTAGTTTTAGTTATATTTTTGATAGACATTCACTCTGGATCCATCCTATGTCTTCGGCGACCACAGCTGTCTGCGTACGTTCAATGTGGAAAGTATGTCTGAGCCTTAACCCAAACCACTCAACAACTCACTAAATACAATAATTTTTTAAGGTGCTGGGTCACAGAATCTGACGGGTCACAAATTTCAGTGTTACATGCCAAACTGTCACAGTTTGAAACACGTGGTCAGCGTTGTGAAACTGTCACAGCTGGTTGAACCAAAACTACTTGGTCAGGTTTAAGAAAACATCATGGTATCAGTTACAACAAGCATGCTTTTACCTATGTGGTTAAATGGTTACGGAAAATTAAGAATAAGTCAATGCTAACTTTTGGTTTCACACAGAAGACAAACAGTGGTCTCTTGGGGGAAAGTCCTGTGTTTGTTTGACCCCTCCACCACCCCAACCTGCTACCTGCGGGAACTTTGTTGCTCTTTATATACCCAGTGGGGTCGTAACATTAAACACTGGTCTCTTGGGTGAAAGTCCTATATTTGTTTGACCCGTCGGCCTACCCAACCTTCCTCCCTATGGGGACTTTGTAACTTGTTATACTACCTATGGGATCTCAACATTAAGTACCCCTCATTGTGAGACGTTGGCAAACCAGGGAATTCATTTGTCCACCATGACAAAGGATCCTAATTGACTTTTTATTGGCATTGTTTCCCTGTTGACAGCCCTTTCTACACATTCTGTACCACCGTCATCACATAACGCAGTGCTAACAGGTCAGGGTCATTTCACATATTTCTGTTAGACCAGGCTGGTCTTGGAAAGCCAGACAATTTCTTCTCTTGCTGCTGCTGCTGCTAGACTTGCTTCCTTTGCACGTGCATGCGATGCCTTGCCTATCCAGCTTGTTTGATATCTCCTATATATCTATTTCTTTATATATATATATATATATATACATATATACAGTAAGTGTAGCTCCTGTAATTAGCTTTAGTGTCCGATGTATAGCTTTAGCCTGTAGATTAGTGCACTGTCGCTCTAGCCTTTACATGTGATTCTCTGTGTCTTGGGCTTCCTGTAAAGTTTCTCTGTGCCGCAAGCATGCTAACCTCGCCTAGCATTGTACTCCTCTCCGCGCTTGATCTGACTATCTCTATCCTCTGTCTTTCTACTTCTTGCTTGAAGACTGTCGCAGCTCAGAACGTAGAGTATTATATCTATATGTGTAGTCCCTCAGCATGTCTCTCTGAAAGCTCTTCTCTGCTCTGCACCTGTACGACCTTTTTCTCTCTTTCTCTTCCGCTTCGCCCTCTGGTAGCAGTGACGACGTATCCTCGCGCTTTCCTCTAACGTTTCTCGGCTGCCCGCTGTCGTTCTGTTCTGCGTGTCTGAGGCGGTGTGTTGACTCGTGTCATGGTGCCATAACATCACAGTTTATGATTTTCTTTTCTTTTACCAAGGCCCTTGACTCTATGGGATGTATGAGAAACAGAATCAATAGGATAGGATTTAGACTTGATTGTCCAAAAACTTGTCAAATGCAAGTGTTGTTAGCCTTTAACACAGAAGTATATAAAAAATATACCCTGGTTTCTTGATTACAGGAAATATTGTTTGTTTAGGAGAACAATTAAAACCCCTAGTACTCAGAGTGCAGTTCACTTTCATTAAGTATGGTACGATTTTGAATCATATACTCTGCAAACTGCTGTGCTAGCTTCTCTCAAACATTCATTTGTCCTGAACTATATGTTACTATTGGGAAAATAGAAATAAATATTGTCAAAACAAACATTATCGGAATCTTCTTTCATTGTCTCTTTTTTTTATTTTTCTCAGACATACAGTAACATTTTCAAAGTGCTTCATACTGAGAGCCAAAAGCCTGGTGTTACATGAGAAGAGGAGATTTATTTGTTACATAAACGGGTGAGTAAGTCCTTGAACAGCAAAGTGGGACATGAAAAGTGGCACTTTTACAGCACTACAAGGTAAGGATGTATCAGCGGTGCCAGTACAGTACTGGGCATGTTTATATCATCTCTTTTTGACCTCTAAACTATAAATTGATGCTAAACATGGAGCAGCACATCAGCATACAGAGAGGGATGGTAAGAATTGTCTGTAGCAGCAAGGCTTGTGGATTCTGTGTCGAAACTGGTATGATAAAAGCAAAAAATGTGACACATACTTCTTAAACTACATGCAATCAAATACAATATCCTTTCAAAATGAGTAGGTTATGATATTTTTTACAATGTTTAACTGTGTTTATTTTTTTTGAAAGGAAATATAATCTTAAAGGGATAGTTTAGTGGCTGTTGAATACGAATATTCAACTATTTGTTACTTTTTTCCTTATAGAGTTTGAAAGTTTGAAGGGGGTTTGGTGAGGTGTTCAGGGTGACAGTGAGGTTTAATTAATATATGTAACATGCCAAGTTAGCTCTCCAAGCTTGTATTGATTGCTAGCTCACCTAGCACCACTGAGCTAGCTAACATTACAGCTCAGTTTAATGTTGCACTGTTGCGAGCACGACCTTCTCATCCATGAGTAGATGCATGCTTCCTTTTGCTTGGTGATTTGGTTGGCAGGTGTAGTTTGGTAGAAAGAAAATAGTTTCTGCATGAAACTGCTCACAACAACTTCTGCGGATTCTGTGTGAGTTTTTCAAATATATATATTTGGAGCTGGGCTGATATCTCCAACACACAACATATCTAGACTGATAAATAGCAGTACAAGTAAGAGGAAAAATATGAATTCCCTTCAAACAAAATAAGTGATGTACAGTGTAAGCATAGGAAGCAGGCAATAATTTGTTTTTATTGCACATGTAATTTCAAAGGACATAACAGTGTGCTTCACAGGAAAGTAAAGCATATTAAATATGGATGTGTACACCCACATGCATGAGATTAAAACAAACAAAACAACACTAATAATGGAGAAAAGAGGTCTTATCGTGCATTCCACTACAACACAATAAAATTTACACAAAATATCAAAAATAATACAGATAATAATGATAAAAGCATCATAGTTTAATGCTTCTTGTGCAACTCTAGTGAAAGATGTGATATTTTTGTGAGCAGCCTCACTGGCAGGTTGCTAACATCACTCTAGATGGCACTGCTACCCCACAGTTTAGTGATGACGGCGCAACAGGGAGTGTTTTTTTTAATTTTTTTTACCCCGCCTCAACATAGGCATGTCCTGCAAATGTGGACTTTTTGGCAAATAAAAATGATTTTCCAATGAGCTGTTATTTTTAAATTATCCTCTCAATCATTTCTGATTACAACATCCTTTTATGTCCAAACCAAAGAAGAAATGACATCCCAAATTATGTGGAAGGTTCCCAGATGGTTCACCTCATCTCTCCCCCTCACACACAGACGCACATTACAGTAGATAAAGGGAAAAGCACCACGTGGGAGTAATCGCCATCTCTGTGACAAAGACTCGACCTACAACCAGACTGGGAATTACCCTATTTGTTTATTTAAGTGACATAAAGGGGCCGATAAGAGAGCGAGATGTACAGTATGTTTTAAATGAAACATCTGGGCTGCACACGATCAGCTGGCTCTGAATGAAAGCACTCAGAGGAAGTGGATGGTTTTAACATTACAAAAATGACATGTAATCACTCAGTTAACCGTTTCCACACAGCAGCGTGGGCTTTGCTGCATGAAGATGGATCAGTGCAGTCACTGATCAATCTCCAACACCTCAGAGCTGAGTTTTCTCAGCATGTATTCTGGTTGACAACTATAATGTTCTTCCTTTACAGATATGCTGTTGAGACGTTGTGGCTATCACCTTGCAGTGCATTACAGTGAACCTGTACCAGTAGTGGAAAGTAAGTACATTAACTCACGTACTTATCTTAAGTACAGTTTAAGGTACTTTGCTTGAGTATTTCCATTTTATACTACTTTATACTTCTACGCCATTCAGAAGAAAAGATTGTGTTTCATGCCACTAGATTTATTCAATACTGTCAATTACTTTGCAGATTTATAAATCAACAAATAAATTGTGATGTATCATTATTAATGAAGATGAGACTTTATTGATCCCTCGTTGAAATTCACAAGCTTCCCAGCAGTAAAGAACATTAGTAAGTAATGCACACATTAATACATCAATAATTATGATTCAATGATATAATACAAACAATCCTGAAATGGGTCATTCTGCATAAGCACTTTTACTTATTGTAAACTTTGAATGCCTGACTTGTACTTCCGTATTTCTCCCCCTATGGTATTGCTACTTTTACTTAAAGCTTGCGTAGGCAGTTAAATTTTGGCATCATTTTGGCAAAACTCCCATAATAAACTTTGAGCATATTGAAATTCAAGTGGTCTGACAGAAGACTAGACTTCTGCGCCTCCTCTTGGCTCTGCTTTCAGGCTTTAGGAAATCTCTGCTATGATTGGAGACTTTGGCCAATCACAGGTCATTCCAGAGAGAAGGCTTTCCTATTGGCTGTTTGACAAACGCAATTACTCTTGCGGCATTGACAGCAGCTACTTACATTGCAAAACAACCCAAAAAAGGGAGACGAACATATCAGAAAGAAAAAAATTCAATGTTTCAATATTGGCAAAGCATTTTAGAGATAGAGAGATGATGCTGTTAATAGTTTAGCCTTCTGCTAACCAGAGCCAAGTTTATGTTTATGTAGCTAATGTTAGCTAAAGCCTTGAATCACAGTGTGTCATCTCAAAGGGCTTTTCTGACCAACAATTTGCTGCTGCTGCTGCTGCTGCTATATAACAGCATCAGGATGATTGAAATAAATGACTAGTGATCATACAGGTTACTGTATGAAGCGGGTGCATATGCTCCTGCTCATCTGGTCAGAGGAGAGAGCTGCAGTGTTTTATTGTTGTTGTTGATTTTTGCCTTTTCCAGAAAACTGCCTACCCCAACTTTAGGTATAAAGCCTAGTTCAGACCAAGAATTCGCAAAGAGACAGGCGAGTTGAGACAGGCAGCTACTTGAAACGCGCCGTTCTGCAACGTTCTAAAAACCTGCCGCTTCACACCAATGCATCATCTCTGTGCAACAACTCTCTGTACTTCTGTTTCGATTACAGGCTTTTTTGTGGCTGAATATAATTCGTAGCTTCTTGAAATATGAATGAGGATAGCGATAGTGAGATACTGGCTACAGCTGCATTTGTAGTTGTGAGCTGTGTGTGTTGTGGGGGCTAAGCACATACAGCAAGCAGCAGCAGTAACCCATCATCCAACACTGGCACACTGTGAGGAAGGAAATAGAGGGCTCAGCGAGGACAGAGTGCGGTCATTTTGACTTGACCAGCAGACTTCACTATAAGCTGATTGGCTGTTGAAACAGGTGATGTGCTTTACGTTCTAAAACCAGCTGCCGGCGATTTGACCAGCTGTTTTGCAGGTGACACCATCAGCCGGCTTGAGTCGAGCTCACACCAGCCAGTTCACACTGCTACAACTTTTCTCTGGAACATTCAAAAACGGTTTTGTCTTGTCGTAAATCATTGGTCTGAACTGGTTTTGAGATCTAAATACTTGCTCAACTACTGTCCTCTAGCACAGCTAAACAAATATCTACATATGTGGGTTTAATGGATATGTATTTAGAAATGGATTGTAGTTTTAACTAATAAAGTATATCTTAACTGCTGAATTAAAGATAATTTGGTGAATCCAATGAACCACATTTCTTTGGGGAAAACTCAGCTAACTGAGCTAAGTTGAACTGCACAAAGGAACTCTGGTAAATAGCAATGATTATGGAAGATCAGCAAGGTAGCTATAGTGATTTCAACCCCACTTAAGTCTTTTATAAACTGCGCAGATGCACTGATACATAAATAAATGGACAAACCACAGACATACAATATGCGCATGCACACATGTAGTCATTATGTGATCCTCACTTACAGCCCACACGGGGAGTTTCACGATCCACTCTTCTTGCTGCAGAGCCACACGGAGACAAAATGACTTGTCAGCTCATTCTCCATTAATTATCATCAAGGAATTACCTATGTGCACTCTTGACATCACATTTTGGATTCTGTAGGTGTCATGAGACCAAATTAATTTCAATCAACCTTGACACGCTGCCTCTGCAGACTCCGTTATCTCCCTGACAGGCGACTCTGTCTTCCACAGAGTGTAAACATGTTCATCGCTGCCTTTACAGATTGAAAATTAACTCAAGGAGTAATACTGACTAAATGACCAGGTCTGACATTTCTCAGAGATTCACCCTGCCAGCTTCCTTCCTCTCGGCGATCAGAGATGTTCCCACATGAGCAGTTTATCACTAGCGTCACCTGGATGATCTGCTCAGTGTTCACGGCAACCCCCGACCATGTGGAGCACATCACAAGCCTTGCAAAGCCCCAACGCTCTAATCCTACGTGTGAGTACACAGGGAGGAGAGGAGCTGCTCTATCCAAACACACAGGGTTGCAGATAGGAGAAAATGTAGCAAACATGTCATGAAGTTTAAGTCTGAGAAGTTACAGTACTCTTTTCTCAAACTTTGCTGTGATTTATGAGCAAACCAACAGATGGTAAAGTCAGGGTGGCTGGCTTGAGAGAGGCTTACCAAAGCATTCTGACAGAAAGGCCAAAAGGATTCTCGTGCTTCTATAAACGACTGAAGTCTTTCCTGAAAACAGATCGTGTTTGTGTGTGTGTGTGTGTGTGTGTGTGTGTAGGGCGGCTAAGCCAAGCCAGATGTTGGTGTCTGTTGGAATTGGTGGCGTTCACCTCACAGTCTTCTGAGGCGCACGCTGCCTGAACTCCGGCTCTGCCCTCATGTCGGGCCAGAAGCTGGTAGGTCATCCGTTAGTGTTTGGTTTCACTCTGACACTGCTCAGCTAACACATGAAAGCCTGCTCACCTCAGGGAAGAGGCCGCATGCTTGGCTGACAGCAGAAGAGGTTGCAAACATTTTGTTTGCCTCTCCACATGTTGTGTTATTTATCAGCTGACCAGGAGTTTGCCTCTAAGCATGGATTTGTTGGTTTGGAGGTAAAAAGACATCAAAGTTTAAAGCCTCTCAAATCATTATTTTAACATTAATAACGGGTAAACCTGTGATATGAAAGGGGTTGCTGGTGGTGACACACCCTCAGAGAACATTCACCCAACTCTACAGTTGCCCTCAAGTGTTACAGCTGCTTGTTTTGGGTTTATGACCCCCAATTTTTTACTGTTCTGATTCACTCTCACCACTCTCATGTGTTGTTTCCAGGCAGCTGATAACCTACTGTAAACTACCTGCTCAGCAGCAAACAGCAGACAAACAAATTTGTCAACTAGCCTTTTAAGCTAGTGCTGCATTTAGTTGCCTAAGAGCCAGATATCAGGAGCTCTGAAGCTGAGACAAAACATTCAGAAGTCAAATGAGGCACAATCAGTCAGACAATCAGACATGTTTAAACATGGTTATCCAAACTTATCTAAAGGAGACAACAGAGGTGACGGGCAAAGTGTCTACTTAAACTGTCTTGTACACATCCATCACAGTTTAAAGGCCAACTTTGACCTGCTGTTCTTGCAACTGCGTATGCACACAGATTTAGTGCACAATGGGGAATAATCACTGACATTTCGGGTGAACTTACTTTTGGTTTTAGCTCCAACAAAGGACTGTTAACATTCCACATTGAACCTGGGGTGAGGGGGTTCAAACCTTGGGCTGGGGGAGTCCTTCTGTGTGAAGTTTGCATATTGTAAGCCTAGGTTTTCTCCGGGTACTCCGGTTTCCTCCCCCAATCCAAAGATAGCAGGTTAGGTTAATTGGTGACTCTACGTGTCAGCCCTGTGATAGTCTGGTGACCTGTCCAGGGTGTTAGCTGTGATAGTCTCCAGCCCCCCTGCGATCCCTAACAAGATAAGCAGTTACAGAAAATGAATGTATGAACATCTTGTGTGTCAACAGAGAGGTTGCGCTCCTTAGGTTTGCACCTCTAAATCTTGGTAACTAGGTGCCCACTGCGCACACTGCGATTTTCATTTCAACATGGATGCTGTTAAGGGAAGATTGGCTGAGCAGGTTCGCCAGTATAGATATCTGTACAACTCTATGGAGAGACTACAAGGAATTAAAGAAATGGCCATTACGCTGACAGAAGAAGAGGGTTTTTGATGCAAGGTGTTGAAGAGCCTGAGATAGCTGTAAAAGCTAAAAATAGTCTCATGGAAAGAGTGGCAACCAGGGGAAACAAAGTGGCTTGGAGGCAAGCGACATCAATGTACTTTCTGCACTGAGCGTCCACAGACACGTACGGATTATGTTTTGTAATTTTGAGCATGTGCAGTCAGCACACTGTCTGTGTGTAGAGTCCACGCAGTTACGAAAAACTGGGCTCCACGCAGGCATCCACACAGGGATCCATGTGGACTCTTGCATACATGGATGGATGGCAACATTTATGTCCCATGACCCAGACATGTGGACTCAGACACTCTAAATTGGCCATAAATCACAAAGTTTGGCGGTATGTACGTGTTCACTGCTGTTGCCAGGCAGCCTGCTTGCATTTTGGAGCATATTGCATCAAATGACATGTTGAGCATAAACACCTATGTGCGTACTTGAGCTGGCATGCCATTAACTCACGTGAGTATAAACAATGCTAAAGTCATAAACATTTTTCAATTGAATTTAGCCTAGTTATAAGACGATCGATCTTTTCACCTGCATATCACCAAACTGCTGCTTTGCGTCCACTTTAATGAAATAAATGCCGGACTATTCAACTTCTGAAGAAGACCACTTAAGCCGAAGATACTCTGTTGAGCCCACTTCGTTAGTCAAAGTAAGTCCTACTCATTACCTTCGCTGACCTCGCTGTGCACCCTGCCTGCTACCTAAGCATACACTATGTTCTGTTGCAAAGTACTGCACACACACACAAACACGCACACACACACACACACACACACACCACTCTGCTCAACTTATTGTGGTATATGCAGAGTCATTTGTATGGATGCATTCAGTGAGATAGTTAATCTGTAAGCGCCTGCCGGAGAAAGCAATTAACCTCACGGACCACCGGGGAGTTGATATGAGTGAGAGAGCATCTCCCCGCCATTTAAATATACACCAGAGGGACTCGCTCGCTCACATTCAGCCAACCTATTATTCATCATCAGTGCTTTAAATGGCCTCCTCATGAAGACAGCAAGACAGGCCTCACTCCCTTCTGCATATACATGTGTATGATGCACACACACACACACACACCCACACACACACAGGTATTTATTTCCTCACCCAGACTGACTGATCCCCACGGCTCTGGAGTTTCGGATTGCCCTTGACGCAGAAATGATTAAGGTCAGCTAAAGAACAAGAAAATTAAATGCTGCATTCCTGGTGATCAGGGAATTTACCAGACACCAGAGGGAACTATGCAGAGACCCTGCCAAGTCTGGGAAAGGGAGATACAGCATGTCCAGCATGATTATTTTCAGTGCCAGCACACGCAGGTCTCAGCTTTCCAAAATATCCTATAGAAAGTTTGGCTCATGCTACACTATCAAAGACTCTCTTCATACAGTATTTCTTTATAGACTTTTCTCTGTTCAGTGAAATAGAAAATCTCTCTCAGCTTGGTGGTCAACTTTTTGTCAGACCAAGAAACTTTTTCATAGGCTGTTCAATATGAATCCCACTTTTATGTTTGTGGCCACTGACCTGCCAGCTCGTTCCCTCATGCATCAGTAACCTCTCTAATGAGGAGAAAAACACCGGCACAGATGGACGAAGGAGGGGAGGAGATTGCGACAGAGGAGTGGATGCATAAGAAAGGGAGGATGACGGAGAACAACCAGCTACTGAGAACCTAGAGATATGGATGCAGGAGTATCGCACTCACTCTCAGACACATCTGCGTAAGACAAACTTCTCTCAGCATTTGAGACAATGAACCACATTATAACTACACTAGCGGCTTGGCATTTGTGCTTTTTCTGCATCAGTTTATGGTGTAAATATCATTAAATTAATATGTCGCCACCCCCCCCCCCCCCCATTTGAAAAAAAAAAAAAGCCACTTCTTAAATACTGACACTTTTTGTGTGCTGTGACCTGCAGCTCCAACGCTCACTCTATCAGTTGCTTGATTGGTCCGTCCACAAAAAAAATCCCCACCCTCTGGGGGGTCACAGTTTTTGCCTTAGGAGTCAAATATTTGACCTGAAGGTCAGATGTGTGTTTGTGGCTAAAGTGCCAAAGGTGACTTGCCCGAGAATTTGTGGAAAGACCGGTCATATGCCAATAGACAGCTGATTAACTGTTCATGCAAACTGGCAAAACGGGGTAAGGCGTGGATGCATGAGCATACGTGGTCACAACAGATTTGTGCTTGTTATATTGACATTTTGAAATCATTTGACTGTTATAAGGAAAAGAAGCCACTGCATACTGAAAGACATCTGTTCCAACTCCAAGGAGAAATTTTAAAAGCTCTCAGGTCACAGTGTCTGCCTCTATTGTGTGGATGTCTGCTCATTCTGCTGCTCTGTCCATCACTTCAGATACATTTCCACTTTGTCAGACCCATTTAGTGTAATTCTTTACCTGTCCACTAGATGCCCTCACACTTTTCTTCTTTTTTTCCATATCCTGCCACGCTCATCTCCCCACCTGCACCTCATTCCCTCATCAGCCACTCACCATATATATACTACCAGCCCTGAACCTGGTTGACTAATGCCTTCTGTTTGTCTGACCTGCCTATTTTGGATCTTGCTGACTGGATATTGGACAGCCACTCTGGTTTTGACCCTTGCCTGCCTTGAGGTCCTGTAATCCTTTACAACTAATTTATTTGTTAATAAATCATTGAACTGCACTAGCTCTGACTCTGCCATCTGCATTTGGATGTCCTTACACTTGGAGCAAACATCATCTGGAGTCTCACCAGCTGAGTGATGTAGCTTTTTGACTTAACAACAAAGTCTCAAAATGACACCGTTCAGTTTCCCGTCTGAAGAAATAAATCCAACCACTTCATGCAAATGGTTTCAAGGTTTTGGCCTTAAAGAAAAACAGAAAGATGAAAAGTTGGTTTTGAATATGGCCAGACTTAGAGGAGATGTTATTAAATCAGCGATTGTTGGCCTTTAGAACAAACTGGTGTAAGTGGTTTTTAGCAGCGCACTGTAACTCAGTGTAGCAAGAACATCCAAAATTAAGACATTTCAAATGTTCAGTGGATTTGATTTCCATATTTAAACAACTTAATATGATTAATTATCAAAAGAACCCAAAAAGCTGCATAAAAACTACAGTGACCTCATTACAAACTTCCCTCGCACTCCATAAATCCACCATTGAGTACCAGTCTAACACACTGCGGAGGATTGCCGCATCAAACCTGACCACATGGTCTAAACATTTCCCTGTAGACAAGAGGAGGCCTTGGCTCTTACAGTAACATCCGCTTCTGATTAAAGCGAGCTTGTCTCCGGCTTTGTCCTTTTTAAGTCAACATCGGAGCAGACTGGGGCCAGGTTTGGTTTAGGAGGGTGTTGACCTTGCCCGGAAATCACTGTGACTGATGTGTCTATTAACATGACACCATGTTGCACTTTTTCAGCACGCAGGAACTAATTATGCAGATGCACAGAGTATTAAATCAAACACTTTCTGATCATAAAAATAAGTAATTTTAGACGTTTTCGATAGTTAGCTGTGGAAACAGTTGTGTTTTGGGGCTCACCAGAGATTTGTGTTGTGTTAGAGTAACTTCCTCACATACCACTGACTGTTTGAGTGAACTCCAAACACAAAAAGCCTCAGAAAGCAAATAAACTCATAGCAGATGCAATGCGGCGATGAATGATGTCTCTCTGTTTTACCGCAGATACGCTGGCATGCACGTCTGCAGCTCATCAAACTGCATGGCACCTCTTGTGTTTTTACCTCATAGCATTTATTTATGTAAAGTCTGAATTCTTTGGTTGATTAATTTATCATGACAGACGCGATCTTTGCCAAAGTCTTTGTTTTTTATGTATAAGATGAAAGTGGAATAAGTATGCAACTCATTTAAAGCTGCTATAATCAACGTATAAACATTTTATAGACAATGGATCACATGACTGATTGTATTTGAAAGGGGTTGACTGAGGTGGTACACCTGTAGAGAGAATCATCACCTGACTTTGCATGAGCGACTTTTAGCTCATTGTTTTTGGTTTTCCTTCTAGTTTCAACTGTCCTTAAATGACCAAAACGAAACATTTGTAGGTTGAAGTATTTAAATGATCTGTGGGTTTGACTTTAAGTGATTAAATGCATACTATGCAGAATATTCCTAAAAAAAACCCAAACAAATGTAATCATGCAAAAGTAATCCCTCCCACTTATCACTTATGACGCACTCACTTCTGGCAACTCAGTACGTAGCACTTAGGGTATAAAAACATGTGCATATTCTTTGCTAAGGTTGTGTACAAAAGGAAAAAATAAGGCTAATACCATTTTCAGGAGAGTTTTTTTTTTCAAAATGAAACAGGATGTATTTTACTAAATAAATACAATATTTATTTTTGAAAGTAATTGAAGGTCATGGTGAATATTTTGGTTCTAAATAAAATGTTTTTATCATTGCTTATATTTAGGATGAACATGAGTTTTGCCAGCCTCCACTGGGAGCCCTTCGAGGCTGGTTCCCAGAAAGTTTTGGAGTTGGAGTTGGAGTTTGCATGTTCTCCTCGTGTCAGCGTGGGTTTTCTCCGGTTACTCCGGCTTCCTCCCACAGCCCAAAGACATGCAAGTTCGGTTAATTGGTGACTCTAAATTGTCCATAGGTGTGAATGGTTGTCTGTCTCTATGTGTTAGCCCTGTGATATTCTGGCAACCTGTTCAGGGCGTACCCCGCCTCTCACTCAGTGTCAGCTGGGATAGACTCCAGCCCCCACCGAGACCCTCAAGAGGATAAGCAGTTACGAAAATGGATGGATGTTTGTATTGTAGCCTACTGACAATATTTTCCTGTCCAGGAACCACAGATGCAGATTAGCTGTATAGCTAACTCAGTTGTGTTGTGCATGGCCCCTGTTATATAAACTAATCAACAAATCTAACTAAATCCATGTCATTAACACCTACCATCGCATAATCATGTAGTCTAATATTAGTGCAGTCTAATTCTCTTAGCACCGCTGTTGCCTTTTCACAAGTCTTTATGAATTCTTCTTCACATCTTTCCTTGACCTCATGGCGTTTTCCAAGTGTGTAGGAAAATATATAGGCTGTATTTTTTTTGACTATGCAGCTGCAGCTCTTGTCTCTGTGGATGATGTCTTCTCTTTCTTGTCTGGGTTTGATGTGTCTTGCTGGGGCATGTAGTGTCTAATTTGCAATGCTGATCTCAAGGTCTGTCTCCAGGTCTGCTAGTGGTTACTGAACCGTTGGTGGTTACAAGAAAGTGGGTACAGAAAAGTAGCTCAAAACCTAAACTTTGTCTTTCAGTGTCTGAGTGCTGCCATGATGGATTCCACCTCCGCGCATCAGGTCTCACAACAATCACTGCGCCTCTCCCAGCGTCCCAAAGGTTCTGGCCACTTGATGAATGTAAGTCCATACCCTCCTTTTAGCGCTGGCCTGCGCTCATTCCAGGAGAAAGTATCTGGTTCTTTAGCCGCTAGACGTTTGACTTAACAGCTTCACCATCTAATCTCTAATTTTTTCTGTCTGCCATTTGGTGCTAGGTAAGTAGCATAAAGTGAGCTTATCTGAGCTTTATTGCTGGAAGAGCTGTCAGGGGTGGATTTTGTCAGTCATACAACCAAAACTGAACTACAAAAGTCTAAATGAAAGGCTAAGAGGCCAGGGGACTGCAAAGTTGTGCGATAGGTCTCTGTGGTTAGCCCTTTCACTTTACATCTGGTCATTTGATCCAGTGTTAATATTGATTAGAGGAGCTTTAAAGACGGGGTTTTAAATATACACACACCCCTCCTTAGTTTTTTTTCCTCTTTCCTGTTCTGTTTCTCTGTCCCCGTTTCTCTCTCTGATGTCTCTGAAACTCTTCATGTGCTGTGGGTCTCATTTGATCTACAACGTCAGACATCTGGAGCACTGCTCCACTAAAACACCTGTTTTCAATTCAGGCAACCGACAGAAACATTTGATTGTTTCTCACAACCAGACCTTTTTTCCCCTGCTCGCTCTCTCTCTCATTGACTCACAGCCTATTTGTTATGTTTAAGCTAAAGAACAGCTCTCCTATAGGTAATAGATGGAAGAATAATTTAAACTTGATTAAGACCAATTGAGAGGAAAATACAGAGTATGATTTTCCAGGTATTATGTCTGCAATTTTGGCACCTACAGTTGTTGAATAGGGTTGCTTTCAAATAGGTTCAGTATGTTTGAGATTAAATGGAATGAGTAACGTCTGAATGTTAAACTTTTACCCTTTAACTTAATGGAAAATAATATAAGTGCACTTTAAAATCAATGTCAAGATATTGAAATTGAGGCCATGTGAGATTTTAAATGATGTGGCCCGACAGGAATGCTTTATATTATGTTAAATTAAATACATACTCTGTAATCATCCGACGACATTGTGAAATACCTTTCATCTCTGATTGTGGATTAAAAAGCTTTGAGTGAAATTTATTTTCTGGCAAAATAAATGTACATTTTATTTGGTGTTGAACAAGTATGCATGCATTGACATGTGCAGGGAGCCAAACCAAAAAAAAATCACTTAACATAATGAAGTGAGAATAAAGCTGAAGAATTTCAGTGGCGGCTTCGCTGCCAACTCCCTGAAACACTTAATTATGCCTAATTGTTTAGAGGACAGAACACACACAGAGGCAATTAGGAACGATATGCATGGGCAACTCTACACAGGGAAACCGCATTTAGGCAAAAGAATAACAAAGTATGATGTTTGCACATTCCATAATACTGTGTTAAACTGTACGTGTGCAATAAACGTATGATGGAGGCTATCACTGCATGTTTTTGAATATCACCACAGCCTATTCAGCACTTTACCATAAGCACGACATATTCTTATATCTTTCTCATGTCTGCATCCTATAGTGTAAATACAAAAGTCCTGTTTATAAAAGGCAAATAAATATCATCAAAAACATCAAATACCAACTCCTGCTTTTACTACTTAGCATTTGTGTATACTCATTCCTCAGAGCATTGAAGGGATAGTTTGACATTTTGGGAAATGCATGCATTCTATTTGTTTGATAAGAAGACTGATACTACTCACATGTTGGAGATTGTTATCAATATTCTCATTTAAAGGAATATTTCACCCCCCAAATGACTATTTGGATATCAGTTACTCACGCCATGTTACGTTGAATCTATGAAGAAAGGTTTATTTTTCCCGTATGCTTCTACGGTGAACGAAGAATCCAAAAATTGACGAAATCTTGATGAACTGGAAGCATGGGGGTCCACTTTTAAAAACAGCAAAACTATGTTAAAACATCTGTTAACAAACTCTCACACAACTCTTACAGTATAATCCAAGTCTCATTTATCCAGTCGTATGCTCAGTACTTCTCAGACAGACCACCCTGTCTGAAGGGAAGTGTTCTCACCTATTGTTTTCTGATTTCAGCCTGATCCCTGATGACCCTTCTTCTTTACACTTGGATGTGTGTTTTCTTCTGATTTTGCCTCAACTTCATGATAGAAACATCATCAATATACCCACTCGCTGTTAATTCTCCAGACAATTACCTGCCCTATTTAAACATGGGCCCAGCCCAGTACACAGACTTTGTTCTAGGGAGCTGGCAGGGTGAAGTCTGGTTGAGGTCCAATCCAACTGATTCAGACATTTGTGTTCTCAGACACAGCTCCTCTGAGTAATGTCTAGATAACTTCAGGTTTGCAGTGCATTTGTGTAAATGGCTTTGCTCTCTTCAAAACTAGACTCCATTTACAAAAAAACAATTATTTTACCTCACTGAACACAGGAGCTGCTGGTCTACCGCTGCCTCAATCAGTTAGTTAGTTTGTGTTATTGTGCGACTTTAATGTTTTAATAGGTTTCTTCAGATTCATTTAAGTCACGCAATAACACAAACTAACTGATCGAGGCAGTGGTAGATCAGCAGCTCCTGTGTTCAGCGAGGTAAAATAACTGTTTTCATCAATGGAGTCTGGCTTTAAAGAGGGCGACTGGATAAATGAGAGTTGGAATATGCTGCATGATTTGTGTGAGAGTTTGTAAACGGATGTTTTGATATAGCTTTGCTGTTGTGAAACATGCCCCCCATGACTTCAATTCATCAGGGCTTTTTTCTGTTTTGGGAATGTTCATTCACCAGAGGCATGCAAGAAAAACAAAGTTTTCCTCAAGAATTTAACACGACCTGGGTTGAGTAATTTATATACAGACGGTCATTTGGGGGTTAAATATTCTTTAAACTCTTCCAGAAAGCAAATAAGCATATCTCCCAAAATGTTAAACTACTGTCCTAAATGCCTAACGATACGATACAAAAAGGTTTGTTACATACAGTACGTGAGTTAAATATGTGCAGGAATGTAAGGATATACATATTTAACGACTCATACAAAAGTAGGCATGCCAATGTGTGTGTACGCACACATACATACATATAAAAGCACCACTGCACATGCATGTACACACACTCATACACACTGCACAGACACACACACATACACACACAAACACATCCCATGAAGAATTGGTCACTGCTCAACCAGCCGAAGTACTTCAAGCAAAAGCAGTACTTAAAGTATGTTAATCATACCCTACAGAGATTTCACAATAAAAGTCCGAACAAGTAAGGAAACGTACATTTAAAAACAATAATATGACAAAATATGTGTAATAGATGAATAACATTGTTTTTCATCTACCTGTATTCTCTCTTAATTTGGTAAATTGTTGAATTTGCTCTGCAATTCAATATTGTGCAAAACTGTCTTTTTTTTTTTTTTTTTTTTCTACAAAATGTATTAATGACAAAGACTTAATCTGTTCTTGGATCACACGGCAACCCAGAGGATTGAAATGTTAGTGCCGCCCTCATGTTTTATCTGGTTAACTCGTCCGCGGATACAGTCCAGAGTGACGTAGACTGCTGTGCCATTCTGGACAGGAAATGAGGCCCTCAGCCCGATGCTTGCCCACTCGCTCCCTTCAGGCATATATCCAGACACCTGCTGAGCCACAGGACCAGCCTGCCCGCCCTGACCCCCCACCTGCTGCAGAGTGAGTTTTACAATATTGCAGGAGTGTATCAGCTTCAAATTCAGGGCTACGTTCGCCGTCCCTTTCTCATGGAATATAAAGTTCTTCCGGCTGTTCGGCTCCCCTGAGCGGGCCAAATGAACCTGCGGCGTGCCCGGGCTTATCTGCTGGAATGGCAGTGGCTTATTCCTGACTGCTCCAAAGGGCAGACCAGTCCTGGACACAGTGGCGGTCAGGGCAGACGACACTGCTGAGGGAATCCAGATAAGGCTCAGCATACTGATCCCAGTGCTGTCCCCAAAGTAACGGATGTTGCACTGGGATGGAGTTGTGATCTCAAAGCTTAGCGTGTCCCCACTTTCTATGCTCACGGCGCCAGAGAGAGTGATGGAGGTGTCCCTATAGTTGACGCCTGTCTTGAAGGCTTGCATTGCTTCTTGGCCAGTCCCGTTGTGGTTAGTGTAGGCGATCAGGGAGAAACCCTCTCGAATGCAAGTGTGGCCCATAGAGTAAAGCGCCTGTTGGAGGACAAACTTCACAACACCACTTTCTGTGAAGCGCACACCACGGTTGTCGTGGGTTAGAATGATCATATAGGGGTCGGACACTGAGGTCATGCGGAAAGTTGGGCGGTAGCTGGTCTGGTAGTGCGCCAACAGGGACATCTGAGCAGTCATTGCTACAGCACCGGTGTCATGTGACAACCAGAGTAGGCTGAAAGAGGGAGTTGCGATGTCATAGAGGTGGATATCCTTGCTCTGGTTGCAGTGTTGATTCGGACTCTTCAGCAGCAGAGTAAAGGTGTGGTTCGGCTCCACCTCCACACCACTGCTGACACTGACACCCTGGAAGTATTTCCCATCCGGCTGTTCGATGCGAACCCCACTTAGGTCCTGACCCTCCTCCTCCTGGCTCCCATTGAGCCTCATCCCGACCTGAAGGAAGTTCCTGCAGCTGTGCTTTATTGCAAAGTTGTGATCCAACCACACCAGGCCATGCTGCAGGAATGTCACCTGCCCCGCGTCATTGGACAACAGATCAATTCTCTCTTTGCCTCGGATGTTCAGCTGAAGCCCAGGGAAGATGTGGGTGCCAGAGGTCCTGGCAGAGGGAATTGCCACATTTCCCCTCCAAGACTGGGAGAGGTGGCTCTCTGAAGGCTGACCGCAGACGGCGTCACTGATAGCCGTGCAGGGTTCAGAAACAGGCTCTCCATCACAATCAGAACAGGCCTGGCACTCCTGCAACTCCTGGTTGAAGAAGTAGTCGTGACCACACAAGCCCATCACCGCTTCTCTCTCAGAAACTCCCAGACACCTGAACCCTCCTGTGCAGAGAAAGACCAGAGAGAAACCCAAGGAGTGAAAAGGCGGAAAATGGTTCTAAAATGAAAAAACTACTGGGGAAATTCTTCTTCCCCACATTGCCCACAATCAAAGGGTAAATTGCTTTCATTATCAAACTAGAATTCTGCCTTGTGATCATGTGCCTCTGCAAACCAGTCAAGTTGCAGTTACACTTTACATCCATGTCTGTCCAGACTCATGTGTAACCATGACAGTTGACAATGCTTCAGATGTGGATTGTGCTGGAAAGAAAGCTACACATTCTGAAACATGGATGCTACACACACATCTTCTATGTCTATGTCTATTTGATGCTTGTGTGACGCTGTGTCATCACTGAAGTATAAATCTTGAGTTAGGGACCAATGCAAACCTGAAGTTGACCACCAAATTCTAACCAGTTCTAAATGTTTGAGCCAAATTTGAAGATATTCCCTTATAGTGTTCTTGAGACATCGCAGTCATAAGAATGGGATATATGCATGATGAACAGACAAACTGAAAGCATAATGCCTCCAGCCAAGGCTACTGCCAACGCAGAGGCATTAAAAAACACATGCATTTAACTCACCTGGAGTGTTCAGGCACTTCACTCGCTCTCCACAAATGTTTGGTACTTCAAGGCATTCATCTCTGTCCTACAATTTATAGAAAAAAAAAGGTTATCATAAGTACATTTTAATGTTGATAACAGAGTTCAATCAATGTAATTTTGAAGGAAACTGCAGGTATCTGTGATTTTGTCTTATTAATTAACTTTAAAGCTTATATATTATGTCTTTCCAGAAACGTTGATATGATACATATGAAATGTGCAAGCGTTTTCGTGGTTTGCATCAATGTACAATGCCAATATTTTCTTCCGGCAACTGGGCTGAAACAGAAAAGGATCCATGTTTTTTCCTTTGTTATGTATTCGGATAACTGATGAGTGTGAACACTTTCCATCCAAATCATCTGTTATTATGATTGTGCATTGCCGCCTGCGCCTCACTGACACCACCATCTGACACAGCCACTATCAGCTGAAACCTATTCACACTCTTGTGTGCAGTGGATTGGTTTTCACACATACCACACCAACATAGGGCAGATTATGAAGCTCACCTCCATGATCAGAACAATTTAAAGGACAATACCTGGCACATCCTGTCTGCAGTAGGAGAACACTGTGAGATCAGAAAGAAGCCCGGTGGACACATGGTGCACTTCACACACTGAGGTGGGTCCCTCTGAAAATCACAGAACTCCTCCTGCCCACAGGGTGAGGGACATCCCAACAGAGGTTGAGGAAAATGAGCCTCTCCAACTACATCCATCACCTTTGTGTCCATGTCCATTTTGTGCACGGCGTAGGACTTCTGCAGGTGACTGCGGGCCTGATTCTGCAGCCCCGCCAGGTGGCTCTCGAAGTAGCTCTGCAGCTCACCCTGCAGGCCCTGGAAGGACACCTGCTTCACAGTGTCCGAGAGGAGGCCGTACTGTGCCTTCACCACATCCATCTGCTCGTACATGCGTCGCTGCTGGTCCAGGATTTCCCTCTGTTGGGACAGCAGCGCCTCCTGTTGGTCTGCCAGCTTCTGCTGCAGGTCACGAATGACCACCTGCTGGGCTCGCAGGGCCTCCACCAGCTTCTCCTGCCCCTTGGCCAGCTGAAGGTGCAAGATGAGGGCGTCTTCTGAGGGAACCTCATTCTCCCCTGAGGAGAAAATGATGCAGAATGAAAAACTGGTTCAGACAAGTTCTTATTGTTGAACACAGCAGTGAAGGAAGTGATTAAGTGAGATTAACACTGATTCTGATTTCTGCAAATAATGCTGGAACAAAGTGTGAACACTCAGTGACCCCGTTTTATTGGCCTAGCTGGCAAGTGCCATGAAGGTTTCCTGTATGGACCAACATCAAAGCACTCCACATTTTCTGCACAGCTGACTCAGAAACATTTTTCCAGCTCAGTTGCTCTAGTTGCTCTGCAGATATCATTTTGGGGCTGAAGGTCAACAAAGTCCTTTTGCTTTTAGACCATAATCCCAGATCACTGCCTGGAAAAGGGGGTTAAAGTCAATAAAGAGTTATGTGCATTTGGCTAAATTTCAGGCATATTGCTTTTGGTGCAAGATAATAATGCATCAACTTCTCTGGAAGCTTGTCACTCAGATGTCTCACAGTGGATTGACTGGTGCGCAACTGCGCACAAGGTACATTTTAAAGAAGTTAATCAGCCTCTAATCATCTAAAAGCAACAGTTTTGATGACAGTAATGATGAAAGCAGACCTGGCTTGATGTCACATGTGAGCTGGACACCCAAAGGCGCGCTGCCAAGCTCCGACGACGGATATCCAAGCTCCGGAAAATCTCCCAGAAACTGCGCGGCTCTGTCGGACAGATGGACAGGAGGGAGCTGGCTGGCGCTCTCCTCTGAACTACATCCCTCTCCAACACAAGACTTCGCAAGACGAGCTTTTGGCCGTATCCTCAGTGGCAGTCTGCACTCGATCCCCCGGCACTCCCGGGTGTCATTAGCCGGCTGAAATTGTCTTACAAGACCGGCGCAGTCCGCATCGGTGCATCCTGCGGGCAAAACTTCAGACGCTCTTTTCCGTGCGCCACCGCCGCCGCTGCTGCTGTCACTGTGCCGCCCGCGGTGTGGCTGCACAGCCGGGTAGGCTTCCGATGCTGCTCTTGGAGAGCTCGGGTACGCGTAGTATTGGCTGGCGACTATCTGCGCCGCTCTCCCCTGCGCTGTCGGGTTAAAGTGCCGCGGCGGTCTGGAGGATCTGCCCCCCGGACAGTGCGCACCGGTGCACGGTCTCGGATCGCCGGTTTCCGTGCCGTAGCAGTGCGTCCCCCGGCAAATCTCTGCGACAGCTTGCAGTGATACCCAAGACAGCAGCAGCAACAGCGCTGGTGTTACCAAAAGCATTTTTGCATCAGCTCTGCCTCTCTCTCCGCGCCAAGGAAGAATAATGCGCGTTATTCCTTTGATTCCCAATCTGGAAAAATCTCCAAAACTGTGTGGTTCAGTTAAAAAAATAAAGTCCAGAGCGGATCTTCACCTCTATCTCACAACAAACTTTATCACACTTGACACAGAGACTCTTGATCCTGACAGAAAATGCCTTCAGCTCCAGGGTTCGGTGAGACTGTCTCTCCTGAATGTCAGTACGGAGTAAAAACATTAGACACACGCATTACCGCCGGCTCTCTCCACGCCTGACCCACTCTGAGAGCTCCTGCACTACAATGTCAGCATGTGGCATTCCTAAGACTTAATTAGCATCAGGTTTCCCCGGCCACAAATTAACCCTTCACCTTCCCTGCTCCCAACACAGGAATTCCCCACTGGGGTGAAAGAAGGCACAATCAAACAAATATTGGCTCCTGTTTTCCTGTTAAAAAAGAGAGATTTTAAATTTTATATTGCTGAAAAATGTTCTCCAATCCTGTCATCTTCTCCCCTGATGACTGCCACTTTTCATTTCACTCTCTGTTGACTTCCCTCTGACCTTATGGCCATCCAGCTTGCAGAGAGTGGCAGTGTTTTTTCTTCAGCACATCCTGACTGTTGAGACAGCTGCTGGTCCTCAACCCAGTGACCCTCAGGTTACTGGCCTTGTCGACACTGGGCGCCCCTCTTTATAGAAGGAGCCAGCAGAGGTCAAACTTTTGCTGAGGGGACCTATGGCAGGAGTCAAGAATGTGAAACCTACAGCTGGTTTTTGGACCCTCTCATTTTAGTGCTTCAGCACAACATGTCCAGCGGGAGGTTATCTGAGGCTGATGTGTGGTGGGATGTCTGTAGATTCGCTGGTTCAGATGTAAATTTCTCTTTCAATATTTCAAGGTCAGGCAGGTACGGAGGACAGATAATGTCAAGAAATTTCAAAAAGGGGGAACTTTGACTTAGAAACTCTTAATTTTGACTTCAAATTCTAGGTATCTCTTAATTTAACTAACTTGGCACAATTTGAAATGTTGACTTATTTTCTTACTTTTGACTACCTCCCAAAATTCTGATTTACTCTGTCATAATTTTGATTTGTAATCTCATAATTTAAAGACATTAAAACACTTTTGCCTCAGTTATTTTTATCATTTAGAATTTTAAATAAAATTTTGACATATCCATCTAGTATCTCCCAATTTTGACTTTGTATCTCATAATGTTAACATAATAGCTTTTTAAATTATGTTTACTTAGTAACTTTGGACATACTCTGACATTCTTCTGACCTAGCCTATTACCTCATAATTTTGACTTTGCATCTCTTAAAGTGAACTTAATATCTCCTATTTGTGACTTATAATCCAACACGTTTTCCCTTAGATTTTCACAATTTAGAATCTCATAATTTCATAATGTTCAATAAAAATAAATTACCTAATATTAATTAATTAATACTTAATCCCTCAAAACTTTGACCTTCATTTAAATTTGGACGTACTCTCACATATTTTTGACTTATCACTCCCCTAATGTGAATTTATTATCTCATATTTATGACTTATCGTAATAATTTTGTCTTTTTTTTTTTTTATTTACCATTTTAAAGGATCATAATCTCATAATATCAATTCATAGTAGGTACGATTGATTCAGCTTTCATATTGGTAGTATTGTTTTGTATCAGAATATTTGATTATGTTGTTGCTACATAGAAGAGAGCGCCAGTCACAAGATGCCAAGCCCCTACAATGGACCCGACCTTTGCATTATGCCTCCTGTTGTTTATATTTTGGAGACAACATCAAGAACGACACTCTCGCCTGCCTTTATCACCCATGGCCATTCAGTTCAAAGGATGAGATTGGCGAGTGCGGCGCGCATATGTAGATTTCAGAGGAGACTGGTGACGTTGTGAAATGCCTTTGCGATTCTGCTCACCAACTGCTACTGATTAAATAGTAATTTACTTCCATGTTTTGGTACAGGTGGTGTACACACTGTTCACACTAATCAAATGAACTGGACTTTGTGGTCAAGTGTACCTGATGCTGACTTGATTTCTTATGTTTATGTCGTCTCTTATAATGTGGCCTTAATATTTCATACTTTTTTTTTTAGTGCTTATCACATAATGTTAACTTAATATACATTTTTTCACTTAGCATGAGTATTTTTGGCAGCAATGGGCTTCCTTAGAAGGCAAGTTTGACTCATGTTAATAAAAACAAACCTCAGATTTCTTTGTTTGTTAGATTCTGTTGGCAGATAAATCTTGCCAAGCAGAGCGGGAGGGGCTGATTGGAAACTTAAATTAGTTGCATACATACAAAAACATCCAGCTGACTGCTGGTTATATTTCTCTGGTGTAAACATGCAGGGATCAGCCCTTCACAGAGAAAATA
Source organism: Epinephelus awoara (assembly GCA_035609425.1). Classification (NCBI taxonomy): domain Eukaryota; kingdom Metazoa; phylum Chordata; class Actinopteri; order Perciformes; family Serranidae; genus Epinephelus; species Epinephelus awoara. The sequence continues at coordinate 23,120,182 of CM069314.1, read as the reverse complement.
AGCGGTGCAGGTGGTTAGCATGAACTCTCCACACCACCCACTGAGCTGGAATGTATAGTACAGCAGAGTACAAACAGAGGGCACTACAACACTCCTAATGCATCACTGTTCACATCATCATTGTGACAGTTTGTCCTCTGCAGTATTAAAGTTGACAAATGCTTTAGCGTTTCCAAAGGTGCCCACTGGTTTTCTCATTATCACCCCATTTTCTTTTAGTGCAGAAAAACCCAAGAAAGGTTCTCAGAGGTGTGTCAGAGCATTCAGATTTAATATGATGGAGACTAATGGCTTAAAAGTATGCCCCCTCATATACCTCACACCTTACCATGTGGGATCCTGCAATAATTCAAAACCTATATAAGTAGGGCTTTGTTTGGCAGCTCCTACTTTATTGGAAATGCACAAAATTTGCAGTAAAAAATAACAATCCTTTACAGTTTCTTGACTCCATGCCATGATGTATGAGCTGCAGCATACATGAGCAAAAACATTATCAGTATCCACTCTGATGGACCACCCTCAGTGAGTGAGGAGTGACTGTAAAGACAGAACAAAGCAGACAAATAACCCCTCTCTTTGCTGCCGACCTCCACCACTGTTAATCAGCGTATATCTCCTTGAGAAATGTTCTCTGAGGGAACTGGCGCGCTCGTGTTTGGGAGATGCTTGGAGCTAATGGGAGGGCTGCCTATGGTGTCCATCTGTTTGTCAACCCCTGAGAGAGGAGAGAGGAAATGAGGGTGGTTGGGACACATGCCTGTACCCCGAGTGTTTGTTTAATACATCACGAGTCATAAAAGGCTCTTGGACGCGTTCAAGGTTATTTGGTTTCCCCCGTGGCGCTCGGCTTCAATGATGACAGGATTTCGCCACAGAAAGGGTGGTCCGCCTTTCCCAGTGGAGCCGAGGCTGGTCTTCGGGGGGAAAATAGGACACAGAAGTGCTAATAATAGCAAAATAATGCAAACGGAAAGTCATATTTTCCTCTATAAACACATTAAGGAGTTGGAAATGAGGGTAGAAATGGGGGCATATTGTTCTTCTAAGCATGATTTTGCTTAAAGGTGAAGTGTGTAAGATTTAGAGGGATTTGGTGGCATCTACCAGTAAGAGATGCAGATTGCAACCGGCTGAAACTTCTCCCAGTTAGAATTCCTTCAGTATTTATCATTCAGTATTGTTTTTACCTTGAGCTATTGAAACTAGTAGAAACACGGAACAAAGCAGTTTCACGTTACAAATCAGTGGTCTGTATGATTTAAGCCAGCTGAAACATTATTAAGGAGTTTAAAGTTGCAAATGAGTGTTTTTCTGACACTGTTTGGCATGTAGGAAGTGGACTGCTATCCTTGCACCTGCTAATCTAAGCTCACATTTTTACTCTATTGCTTAAGATCCAGATATTAAGAAGGTTTTTACTGGGAGCTAAATTATCCGCAGAGTTCACTTTCTCTCCAAATCAAACAGACCCGGTGATTTAAACCCATAAAAAACTGAAAAAGCAGTTTTTACCTTACCTGTGAATGACCCTATCCAAACATAGCTTTGCAACATGGCAATCCTCGCAGATGAGGACCTGCTTCCTACAGTATGTCCATAAACAGCTCATTCTAAGGTAATGAAAACACAATGATCCTCATTTACAGGTGATTATACACTGAAGAAAAACAACTTCAATCCTATCTCTTCCAACATATCCTTCTAAATGCTTACTAAACCTTGGATGATAGTCATTCCTTGCTATTTTTGACCTTTTCCAAATATTTTGACGTCTGTGTAACGTGAGGAGGGATTAAAAAGAGATGTGAAATCTTGTTTTTGGCCTCCCAGGTTGACTCAAGGAGAAATGCAAATAAATAGAGATATCTGTGCCTGCCCGGTCAGATAAGAGCCAGGGGCTATTCATAGCTTGACAGCTCAGCTCTCCTTGGTCTCCCCCTTGAAGATAGCTGACCTTGTTACACCACACCAGTGTCTTAAGATATTTCTTTCTGATTTTAAGCAGAGAAAAAAAAGCTTGACTGTAAGTGAAAGCAATTTCTGTATGCCTGAGTCGCCTTGAAGAGGTTTGTTTGTCTTTATTTTAAAGTTATACAGCAAATAATTCTCAATGTATGGATTGTGTGGAGGCAACACTGTATTTTTCAGAAGAACTTAGATCATTGGAGCTCAGCTGGACTGTGTCGTGCCACCACTCCTGCCTAAAGACCTGCTGTAAATCAGTCTCAGCGAGGTGAATTATTAACCAAGACCGTCACATTCCTTGTGCTGAATCAGCCATTCTTGATCCCACCGTGAGCTCGCTTTTATTTTTTCTTTACTTCCAAATCCTTCATCATTTACTCAAGTGCTTGTCAATCACCACCACGACTGGAGGTCACAGCAAACTTGACAGCAGTTTGTTTTCTCCTGCTCTGTCCACGTTTGAAACACTTGCAGTACAGTGCAAGATAAGGTGGCTGTTAAGAGAAGGGGCGGCCCAGCGCTGCCCAGACAAGACTGTTGTGAAAGTGTTGAGCTTTTCAGAAGGAATGCAGTGACAGGTCTCGACCTGAACTTCCGCATTAAGCAGGAAGAAGTTAACAGTCAAAAGAGCCAGATGCAATCCGCATCAACACACCCAAATCTGCCTGTAGATGACTGTTTTCTGGTGTCAAGCTTATTTAGAAAATAATATTTTGGGGAGGAACTGATGTCCATGAGGCTGTTACCTTGATACTAACCGGTGAAACAAGGATTAATACATTTGAAAAGGTGAGTTACATGTCTGCTAAGTTTGATGTTGAGTTAACGGTGTACACCCAGAGCTGCTTTCCTCTGAGCGTACATGACATTGACTGCTCTGTGTTTGAATCTTTGTTGTTTTTAGATGATGGGAAGTCAAAAAAATAATTTTCCCCTTCTGCCTGAAAAGAAGATACAGATAATATGTTACAGACTGGAAAGCCAATTTTTGTGATTAAAAGCCTCCTCCTTGACTTTTAAAAGTTGTCAAATTATGTTGTAACAGTACAAAAATGATATGAAATGGCTATTGTCACACTAGATGCTTTTGTCCTCATGAGATAAAGCTTAATTAGGTTGCTGTACAGCGATAAGGCAGTCATTAGGATATTTTAGTATAATGAAAAGAGTGTCAGTTCATATGTGCTCTTGTCTGCTTTCCAACTGGGTGGACCCGTCTCTAATTTCAGCTTGCTGTATGACTCAATAACCACATGAAACTGATAGGCTTGGCCTCTTATTTTAAAGCTAATAGCGCTGTCACTGATGATAGGAACATTTTGTACATTTTGGCTTTTTGAGATGAGATTAAATCACAGAAAAATTTGGACTGGATTACTTATAAACTGTATATCATTGCAAGAGACTGTTTGGAATGGTAGAGTAAAAATCTTTTCTGTTTCTGACCGCTGTCAAGCCAGAGCACACTGTGATATATGTTTAGACAGACTGTCCAATGACTCATGTGCAGAGGGGATTTTATGTAACACAAAAAAGGTTATGGAAATATAACCTCAGTGGAAATTAGTGTCAATGTTTGATTTCTGCAAAAGCACCTTCAGCAAACACAGATACGATCTCATGTATGGTTAAATGTCAGTTATGATTCTTGGTTCTTATGTCCTCCGGCACCTTGTGTCTGCAGCCGACCCCCTAATTTGCCTACTTTACAGTAGAGTACATCAAGTTCTGTAAACTCATCTGCCAAAGACCCCAAGTAAAGATATCTGAGCTGAGTAAGAGAGGGAGTTTCTGTTCATTATGGTAAACACGCTGTGCCTCAACATGGCCACTTACAGTTGTTGTCTGGTTTCCATTTTCTCGCCTGAAACTTGAGTTACACATGTGTGCTCTGAGACATATTTGAGATTATTTAGAGGGGGAATCGCCTGTCTGGAGGAATGCAGAAGTCGCTTGCATGCTATATATTGTTGACTTTTTATTTCATTGGATACCAGAATCACGGTGGTGTGTTTTCCCAATGCATTGTGCGGGTTTGAGAGGGCGCCAGATTTCATGCCCAAGTGTTTCCAATAATATTTATAAATGCTGACGAATCACATATTTTCAGAGCGGTTTCTGGAGAGAAAATGGTGCAAAGTGGCAGCAACATACTTTCATGATTGTGATCCTTCAGGCTGTAAACATTGTCCAAAGTGATGTGAATATGAAAGTTCATAAATACAAACTTTGTTTTACAGTAAATGCCGTTTTTGATGGGAAATTAAATTATCCCATTTTCCTCCCCATATTGCCTTACAGAGGACAATCTACACTTGTCATCAGCTTGTTCTTTTAAATGGAAAACTCTGCTCACTTTAGAGCACTTTATACAAATAGTGTTAGTCATGCCAGGCTCTCTTCCAACTAAGAAGGTTCTTCATTATTGCTGATAAAAATCTTTTGCATGATTTCACAACAGATCCACATCATTTCTGATATCTTGAGCCAGTTTTCTGATTCAGTGTCTTTTTTTTTTTCAATACATAGCTGTTGGGAAATGAGCCCACTTGCTTTCTTCCTGGGAGTTTGATGAGAGGATAGATGAAACTCATGTCTATACACAGAATAAGAAGCGGTAGCCAGGAGACAGTTAGCTTAGCCTAGCATAAAGAGTGGAAACGGGGGGAAACAATTACCCTGCCTATGTCAAAAGATAAAAAATAGTCTGCCAGCACCAGCTCACTAACATTAACAATTAATGTTTGTTTAATCCCAAGGCTTTTTTAAAGTATTGGACAAAGACAGGCTCTCTGTTTCCCCCTGGTTCCAGTCTGCTAAGCTAGGCTAATCCTCTCTTTATCCAGCGACTCCTTTTCTTTTTATCAGTTGGGTAGCAGTCTGAAACACACAGGCATTGTAGCTCCAGAGAGACCGTCATGAAGTCAATTACATGACTTGGGCCTAGTTGTTGTTCAGAAAAATAGTATTCACAAATGAACACCATTTTCATGATTATTGAAGCCTAGATGCAAATCACCATTAGCTAACAGCTGGTCGTCACCACCATAACAAGACTGTAAAGCCATGTTTGGCAAGGCTTGGTGTGATGACGTTTTGTAGTCTCTAGCTTCGAGATTAACTAATTAACTTGTTAGCAACCCCTTTGTTTAGGACACATATGCTTCAAAGTTCACAAGTGGGTTATTTATATTTTATGTCATGGAACAAATTTTGAAAGTCTCTTAAGCCTGTGTTAACCACAGACCTTATTTCAAGCACCTCACCAAAAACTCATCCAAAAAAACCCACTGACTTCAAGACGAGGGAACTGTGAGTGGTAAAATGCTATTTCATTTCTGGGTTTCAGGACTCATTCCTGGGGGACTATTTAACAGTTGAGTATGTTTGGCTAAAGGTTTTTTTTTAAGGGTTTTTATTTAAATAGTAATAATAATACTAATAAATATAGCAACTTCTCATCAACCTACTGTATATCAATATCAGGTTTTAGATAAGAATTTCTGGTTCGGCCACACCCGATTTCCAGTTTAAGCTCCACCCAGTGTGATTTCAAACTCCGCCTGTTATAAGTACAGATACGCATAATTTCGCTGGTTGAACAGATACAGACAACTTGGTCATCTCTAGTAAGGCTATGTGCTGCTCCAAAGTAGCTAACATAACTTTCTACTGTAAAAAGAGAATAACATAAGGTCAGCACCACGGTTTGCATTTAGTTAATGTTATAAACGCCCATTGTACTTTACAAAATGGGAAAATAGGACACATACCTGGCAGTGCAGCAGTAATGTTGACTGATAGTCTCTTTATCCTTGGTCTTCCATTTTTGTTGCGACCGGAAGCCTCAATTTGCGTCGTTTTGCCTTGACCATAAAAGTTAACATTGTGAGTATGCTTTTATCACATGCTGTAGTCCTTCCTGTCCGCTTCTTAAAGCGATAATGTTTGACTCCCAGAAACTATGTAATAAACACTGCGTCATCCAGCTAAATGCAACAGGCATTGCTATGTTCTCCTTGTCAAGCTTGTCTGACCTAGCAACAGTAACTACGTATTACGTAAATCTTAACAGTTTTACGACAAACTGCGACTTTCTTAACTTGAAATATTATCTTTTAAATGGACAAATGTACTGTTGGTAATTCATGGCACAATTCAACCTGGACCAAACAATGTCATCACTAGTGATAGTAGCCATGTTAGATTGTGTACTGATAATATGGTTCTAACATCAACTTAAGGTTAACACCTTTTTGTGGTTCTCCTCTAAGTCTTGTTTGCAGTGTCACAACTACAAATAGATAAAGTGTAATAGCCTACTTCCTTAAGTTTAATGTTGATGGGTGGAGTAAGACACAAACACAAGCGTGCATTTAGAGACTTCACACACACACAAAAAAGCAACGCTTTCCTCCATCAGCAGACGCCTGTTTGTTTTCAAGGTCTGACCAATGCTGCACTCACCCTGTCTGACTTCTCGTAACTGTATAAGAACTGTATGGGAGCACTCCATTTAATACATTTGGCCTCTAAAAGCAGCTGCCAGGGAGTGACCGGACTGAGATAAATCTTTCCCTTGTGTGACTTTAGAAAATACACTCTGAAAGTGGCATCAGATGCTCACAGTGTTTACGCATTCTGTGTGGTTGTTCGTGAGTAAAGAGCTGACTTGGACCAGAAATCATACTGTGGTTGTTACATTGAGATCTGCTGTATTGCCGTCGTCATAACATTAAATAAAATGTGACACCACGGGAAGAAGAGAGGGATGAAAATAACGAAGAAGTAGATTTTTAAATGAGCATTTAATATAAAGTATTGCATTTTTTGAGTCTGCAATTGCATAGATTGTTTTGCCGTTAGAATATCACATAAATACGTCCATGCAATTGATGTTTTCAGACCATTAATATGTGATAGAATGTGAGTGAAGGAAACAGTAACATTGCAGGTGGCTGTTCATGTCGCCATTTCCTACACAATTTCAACATTGCAAGTGGCAGGAAGTTCACCCATAACCACTTCCTCCAAGGGGCAATCCATTCTTGTAAGGGGTGGAGGAGTGGGCCCATATGCTAACACAACAGTTACACAGACCGGCACATACGCCAGATACACGAAGAAATTACCGCGTGACATTCAAAGTTTAGTCTTTATGGAAATACTTTGTGCAGTAGCATCACAATCAGAAAGGTTCTGCAAGTTTTTATCATCTATGAAATCAGACTATGCAGTTTCTCTTCAGCCTCAAACCCTACATGCACACGCCATCTGTTAAATGTTGGAACAATATTGAGCCATTTCACATCCAAATGGGAAACATTATGTCACAGCACTGTATGAACTTTTGCCTGGAACACAATCAATCACTCCTGTCTCCTCTGCAGTGTGACTGAGGGTTTGCCCCAAGTGCCTTTACTTTGCTTTTGATTAAATTTCTTTTTTCTTTTCTTTTCACATCTAAAAGTTTACTAAACAGATTCCAAACTGTGACGAGTGAAAGCAGCAAGTTACACTTTGTTAGAGATAATATTTTCACATCTAATGTACCATAAAGGAAGAAAAAGAAAGTGATGACTGGAGATTTAGTTATGCAAACATTTCTCTGGGGGACAGGAAATCTCATTGGTTGAGTTAAACCAATGAGATTAATGAGTAGGTGGTGCGTTGTAGTTTTTTTGGGTTAGTGGCTAACAGCACTCTAACGAGGAGGCCTGTAAAAAAATAATGGGTAAAGAGTGTGTAGCCACTGTGAGGTCTGTTATAGATGTGCAGAAAAAAAATTGCTGCCTTAATTTTAACCACACCAAACTTATCAGTCGACATAACCATGTGTAATCATTATGCAACACCCAACCTCAGAGTTTTGCAGACCAGTCATGCTTTTGTGCTACAAACTTAGTAAAGCCACACTGATGTATTCACTGTAAGTCAGCAGGTGAGCAAACATGGTCTTAAAAAAATACAGCCACACTTCAAGCTAGACTGTTGCAACATCATTATGTCTTTAATGAACATTCATATTTTGTTCCAAACTTAATACAAAACATTTGAATATGAAAACAGTAGGCCATAACAGAAAACAAAAACTGTGTTTGCCTTTGCTGCCATATTCCTATCTTTGTGCCTCACCCTGTGTAATCTGCACAGTGACACTTGTATAGCACTGTTCTAGTCTTCTGACTACTCAAAGTGCTTTTACACTACATGTCACATTCACACATTCAAACACTGGTGGCTGAGGCTACCATACAAGGTGCCACCTGCTACTCAGTAACCGTTCACACTCACTCATACACTGATGGAACAGCCATCAGCAGCAACTTGGGGTTCTTTATCTTGCCCAAGGATACTTCGTCATGCAGACTGGAGGAGCTGGTAATCGAAGCACTGATCATCTGATTAGTGGATGACCCGCTCTACCTCTGAGCCACAGTCGCCCCAGTAGGCTAGCAATACTTGCAAAATTTGCTTACTTTACATTTTTATTGAACTTGTTATGATATAATTATTTTAGGAATTATGCATGACTGATAATTTTTTAAATTAACATTATAGAAAAAATCTCACCAACCCTCTTTAGTACTCCAAAGTACTCTTAGGGGTACACATACTCCCACAGACACTGGAATAGGCTATTGATAGGCTTTGACATACCAAAACTGCAGTCATGCTAGCAGCTCTGTGAGGCAACACAGTGGTGTTGATAAATGCTTACATCAGCATACTAACATATTCACGATCACAATGGTCAACCCAACTGCCAGAATAAGTGTTGGTTTCCTACGTCTCTGCAAACTTCTGGTACAATTGTACAGTATAGCGGATGAATTGAAACTTTACATTTCAACAAGGCTGTGATTAACGTGTGATTAGGTTTACAAAACCCAATTGTTTATAGTAAGGAATACGTCATGTTTTGGGGGCACAATCCCCACTGGAAAAACATTGACAGGTCCCTACAAAACACCCAATGTTGGATGCCTAGAAAGCTGCTGGAATCACAGTGGTGATGGAAAAACACAACTGGTTTTGTTGTTTGTTGGTCTTGAACAGTGGTCTGCAGCTTTGTAGGCCTCTCAACTAGGTGACATGCCATCTACCATGGTCTGCAGAGACGTAAAATGCCAACATTGTCTCCTAGTGACTTGTCAGCAATGGTAACATGGACTTTCAGTAGGTAGTGTTCAGCTCAGTGTGTTGGCATGCTAACATTCGGCAATTAGCACAAAACTAAGTTGCATACAGTTGAGCGTAATCGTTATTGTTGCAGGTATTTGGTCATACACCAAATTCTAATTTTGACTTGATGAAGGCATTAGATGAAAAGTCAGGGGATCATAAGGATATCTCATCCTGGAACCATGAATTTGTGTTTATTTTACTATAAAAGTGAAGGATTTGATTTCATTCAGGCACAAAAGGTAATGTCAGTGTATCATCAAAATTGGTAGGATTCATCCTCTGGCAGCCATGAATGTCTGTGCACAATATCATGACAATCCATGCAGTTGTTGTTGGGATACTCCAGTCTGGACCAAAATGGTAGATTTACTGACTGACACACCAACCAACATTGCTCAAAATCTTCCATAAAGAGGTAAAATGAAACACAAGGGTGTGGTTTACATTTCAAGTTAATATAAAAGTCATTTCCTGTACACAATTTAGTTTTTAGTTTAGCTCTATAGCGTGACTAAAAATGAGGTTAGTGATACTCATGAACAGCCACAGAACCACAGACAGGTAGCAGAACTTTGTTCACCTGTGAGCTGTCTTTCAAACCACTCTTCAAAGTGATTATGGAGCTCGCAGTTACAGCAGCTATACTGTCCTTTATCAGGATATTGTACCCACATGGGCTCAGTGAATGTAGGCCACACTGGACCCTCAGCATGCATAGGAGCTGTACAGTAGCAAACACAGCACATTACATCTCTGGAATCCGTGAAAAACCCCATCAAAGCACCACTGTGACTGAATGAACTCCCACTGACACCTTCACACTACTGGTCCTGTGCCAGTGTAAGAAAACAGGGAGTCTGTTTTGACTGCACATTCTAGCCCATCATAACATTTACTCTGAGAAAATGGGGATTCAAATAATACATGTGTGAGAGACAGCATACTGTAGATAATTACAGATAGGATCTTTAGGTGCTGTTTCCCAAGAAAAACACAGTCGGGCCACAGGCTTTTTGCTACTTTAGACTGAAAATGTTAACTATATCCAGTCGGCAATATAAAATATCGGCATTGTACATTTCTGCAAACCAAGGATTACATTTGTACGTTTCTTATGTATCATATCAACGTTTCTAATGTGACATAGCTGATTTGGTAATCAGAAGGTGGAGGGGATGGGAGATGGCGTGAGACCTTGGTGAGACAGCTGCCAAGTTGCAGACCACTGTGTGAAACCAACAAACAACAAAATCAGTTGTGCGTTTTAGCTAGACGTCATGGCATTTCCAGCTGGGCTTGTGTAGCCCAAGAATATGTTGGCATTGTGCATATACTACGAATCATATCAATGTTTTTAAGGGTCATAGTGTATGAGCTGACTTTATCATGGGGGGGTAGAGGGGATGGTGGATGGCGTGACAACAGCAGACCGCTGTTCAAGACCAAACAGCAAAACCAGGTGTGATTTAGCATGTCATTGCTGCATTTCCAGCTTTTTAAGCACCAAACCTGGATAATTTGTAGAAAACATTGCTGTTTTTCCAGTTGTTTTTCAGGCATGGAAAGCAATTGTTTTCTACATAGACATCACTGCTTTCCCTGCCAGGATAGTGGCACTTTTTTCCTGCTGGGATTGGGCCCCCAGTACCAGGTGCTTTAATTCAAACCATGAGCTTTGCCTAAACCTAACCACACATTAACCACATCCTTGTTAAAATGTAGAGTTCCAGCATTTCCTCTGCATAGTCATGTGCAATTGTAACCGTCTGTGGTTTGCAGAAATTTACTATGCCAACATTTTTTCTGGTAATTGGGTTGGATTTTGCCCCAAAACCCAGGTATTTTAAGCCAAAACAAGATCCTTTCTTAACTCTAACCAAGTGGTTTCTGTGCCTAAACATCAATGCATTAACATAAAGTTTCAACATATTTCTAACATAATAACGTACAGATGATCCATATCTGTGGTTTGCAGAAATGTACAATGCCAACATTTATTCTAAATCAATAGCAGTTGATTGTATGAGTCTTGAGACTTGATCAGCAATATATAGTGAAGCTCAGTATACAAGCATGCACACCTTATACTGTCACAGTATCGTACAGTATTTCAAATGAATTGGTGTTGTTACACATAATGACTGAAGCCAACTTTGTCCTTTGTAATCATGTAACGTGTCGTGAGTGCATGATTTTGACACATAATGGTCTCATTGCAGTTGTGAGTTTGAGGATCGATGGTTTAAAATAAACTGGAACTAGTGTGACTCATTCAGTGTAGCATTCAAAAGCAGGAGGGTTTCGAAGATGGCATTTATAAATATATGTCCGAATCATATCATTCTCTATTATTTTACCTCTGAATCTGACATACAAAAATACAAAATAAAATGATACTGCACTCTCTAGTTCAACATGTGCGGCAAGATGCAACATGTTCTAGTGAAAAATGAGTGCCTGGAAGTTATGCATACATACTTTTCTTCCTTCAGTCTGGGTTGGAGATGTTTTGCAAGACAGTGTGGCCTCAGGGCACTTAATACAACTGCGCACATTTCAAAGTAAAGTAGCAGTGCTGCGTCTCACCACTGGGTGTGTAACATACACATGTGTGTTTAACAGTAGTCTAACCATGCAGATGGATTCACCTCTTCATTCCATACATTCCTTCACTGTCATTCGTCATGACAGCCATATCTAATCAATGGAAACTTTGTTTTCTTGAAGCAACAATCAGCACAGGTCACTGATGCATGCAAACAGTGCACTAACACCAGTTTTGTCTCATGGTAAAACGTTTATAGACTGATTTTTGACTTTTTTTTTTAAAAATGTGTGTGTTTGAAACTTCTGTTGTTTCTTTAAACAGATGGATGACATTGACGCCATGTTCAGTGACCTGCTGGGGGAGATGGACCTCCTCACTCAGGTGAGTTTTGGGCAGTTGGCTTTCAACACTTCACTCCATATCTTCAGGCTTTTCCCTTCTATTTATTTCTTTGTTACCTTATTCATTATTTATCACTCATGATTTATTATTACAACTTATTGTTATAAAGTTTTATTGCACCCTGTAGCTGAAAAACGTACAATATATGACAAAAAATACTTGTCGTAAAGGTCCACAGTGTAAGATTTAAGGGGATTTAGTTGCCTCTAGCAGTGAGGATTACAGATTGCAACCAGGTGATTTTTTTTAGGTGATTATACACTAAAGAAAGCCTCTCTGTATCGACATAACATCATTAGCATTGCTGCCTGTTTTCTATAGTAACTTGTATTCTGCGGACACATGTCTATGGCCTTGGTGTAATAATTGAATGCTTCTGCGTAATCCCTCTTGATATAAAAAGCATTGCCTTGCTCCCCTAAATCCTACACACTGGATCTTTAAGAAAATAATATAAAAGTTATATTGCTAAGGATTGAATTATATATACATTATTAACAATTAACAATGCTATTTACCTTTATATAAGTACCTATATTTCTGTCTCACAACATCAGATCTTCTTTGTTTTTGCAGTAAAGCATCATTTTTTAATGAAAGATATTTTACGCACCTTTCATGCACCACATACTGAACACAGCGACACATTTTCTCCAGACTGCCCACGGTTGATTCTCTAACCATATACCTTAAATACCTTACATTTCTTCTTTAGAGACAGACGACAAACTCACTAAAACCCACCATCGATCACCGAGACACTCTACACTGTCAAGCACAACAGACACAGCAGGGGGAAACACTCTTTGTGGTCATCTAACAACCATAAATTACACACTCTTTGGAAGGGGTCAAATGGCACACAGCGGCTAAAGATTACACATTTTTTTCTTAGTGAAAAACCCTGCTGACAACTTTGATGTTGTTTTCCAACCCGACGCTCATTCTAAATCACTTCCATTTTGCTGGGGGGACTTAATACAACACACAGAAGCCCTGTTAGGTGTAATACCTAAAAACAGATGTAACATTACACATGTAAACATTATACTTTCTTACATAATGTGTGGGGACAGTTCATGTTTCAGAATGTGTTGTGGATTAACTCTTGGAGCCTCGGGGGTTCTAATGGCTGTACAGATATTATATTCATGCTCTTTTAAACACACTGCCTTGTTCATTCTTCCCTGCAGAGCCTCGGCCAGGAAACAGTACCTCCTGAGCCTCCTGAGCCTCTCCCCAGCACCAACAAGGAAGTCAACTTCTCCATCGGCTTCACCGACCTCAATGGTGACTTAACATTTTGCCTATTGCATGTGTGGAAATGCTATAAAGAGCTGGCTGTTGAGCTTTTTCATGATGACAATGCAGTAGTTGTGCAAGGGCAGGATATATATCATGCTTCATCAGTTATCCAGGAGATGATCCAGATTATTAGCAGTGACGTAAAGAAGTAGAAAAACAGCACTCAGTTGCTCAGCAGAATATCTGGCTACTGTTCAAGAGGTGATTTCAGATGGAGATTGAGGTCAATGTACGTGCTAATTACTCAGTGTTTGCCTCTGGCTCTTATGGGTTGTAAAACAAGCAGGTTAATGTTGAAGCAAGGTGGCAGCATCTGTTATTATTATTACTCTGCTGTTCCCCTGTATGTCATTAAGTACTTCAGTCCTGTCAGATAATCTTTATCAGCTTTTACCCACAAGTTACTTTGCAGAGACAAACCCTCCTACATCTAACTGAGGGCCAATTAATCACAAAATGTAACCTTTTTCAAACATTTAAAAACAACAAATGACCTCGTAGCTCTCAGCGGTACTTAGCTGAATGCTAACATCAGCATGCTAATATGCTCACAATAACAAAGCTAACATTCTAATGTTGAGTAATGTAACAAGTAAACTTTCCACCTTAAAAGTTGCCTGCAGTCGGCCCAGTGAATTACATTGGGGTTTTTTCTCAGACCACAGCTGCTGTGAGAGGCAGCAAAACATCCTTTCATTTTGTAGTTATGGTTTACTCATGTATGTAAGACTCTCCACGGTGTGAGCAGTGGTTATATAAGCTTCAAAACCAGCTACAGCTCAGCCCTGAGCAGAGTGACCTCCTCTATTGATCAATCAACAGACTGCAGTGTTCACAGCTCCACCTTTTAGTACCAGATCTGTGTGCTAGGTACCCCAACATAGGGGGGCCAAAAATGGGGACGGTTAGGAGTGGTTCCATTGGAAACATCCACAACTTTTCACAGTGGAAACAGAAATAATTTTTACCGAACTCTCCTGGAACATACCGGACTGTTTAGTGGAACTAGCTATAGGCCCTGTTAAGACCTAAGAGTCTCAGTGAGACAAAAAACATTAATAAACATTATGGTGTAAAGATGCAGCAGTGTGAGCTGGCCTATCTCAGCTTGACTCAAGCTGACCAATAGTGTTGCCTTTTTTACTTTTACAGTCTATGCCTGCAACTCAGCTTTCAAGTCGGCTGCTTTTAGAATGTGAGGCACGTCACCTATTTCAACAGCTAACCAGCTTATAGCAAAGTCAGCCAAGTAAGTTACAAACTGTCACAGACTGCATGTTCGCTTGCTGTGGCAAGTCCGTCAGCTGTTGCAGACCAGCTCATTGCAAGTAGCTGCAAGTTGTATTCACAAGTGGTTAAATGGGAGCCTGCTTGTTACTGCCGGCTGCAGCACTCTCTCTCAATACTGGACTAAGTTTAAAAAAAAAAAAAAAAAGTTATCTTCATTAGTCACTTGGACACAAAAGATTGGAAAATAGGTTCCAGGGTGAAAGAATACCTTAGTTACCCTTTATGGGATCACCAGTTACTATGATTCATCCAGAGGGGAAAAAGAAATGCCTGTGCCAAATCACTGGGCACTCTGAATCACTAATATTAACCTTAAGGTGTTGCTTGAGGAAAAGTCAGGGGGTCACCAAAGTCTGTTAAATTCATCTTCTGAAGACAACAAATGTCTGTGCAGAATTTCATGACAATCCATCCATTATTATTATTATTTTAGTTTGGACTGTTGCAACCTTTACAAGATGTAGCTAAATAACAGTAAATTAATCATTTACTAATGCTTTAGCCCAGCCTTCCCTACAGCACCACTAGCCCTTATACCTCATGGAAAACAAAGGAAGATGATTGAGAAATAAAAAAGAAAGAAATTCCTCCATTTAGTTGTTATTATAACACAAAGAGAGGAACTTGTAAAATATGAAAGTTCTTAGGGTTTAGGGAAAAACATTTGTCATTTAAAAAAAGGAACAGATGACTTTTCATGACTACATGAAAAGTATTTTTTCAGGGGTCAAATATTTCGAAAGAGAGGAAACACTTTTTTATCAGTTTTGGAATATTTCCAGCAATTGTCTTTTACATACTGTAGCGTAGTCGGTTCTAAATAAATAAATAAATAAATTGATTTTCCTCCAACACCAGAGTCCCTCCATGAACTGGAAGACACCGATTTGGATGCGCTCATGGCTGATTTGGTGGCAGACCTTAATGCGTCGGAAGAGAAACTCGCAGCAGAGATACAAGGTCTGAAGGTGCCGTCACTGCCCCCGCCAGACCTGCCGCCGCCACCTAAGGACCCAAGCTCCCGCCCTACATCCTCTCTCGCTTCCCCGGCATCACCAGCGAGTAGCACCAGTAGCAATGTTAGCACCCCAGCCTCATCTGCCACCTCCCCTTTGCCACCTCCGCCTCCTCAGGCTGCAAAGCCTACTATGGTGAGTCAGCCGGTGTACAGTTTCTAAGATCAAAGTAGCATCTCTGCAATAACCTTTTAAGCTCTCTTGTAATCGGAAAAAGTCAAAAATTTAAGAAGTGAGGGTTTTAACTAAGGCTTGTAGGAGTAATAGAAAGTTAACTTTAGTTGGTACAGTTTCACAGGAAATGCCAAAATATTTGGTAACAGATAGTGAAGAAGAAAAGAAAAGGTCTTTGCACTGTTGGGCTCTTAAAATGTTATATGCAAGAGCCGGCACATGAAGCAGAGAGAGGCAATAATGTTGTAATCTCTGTTTTATTGGTGCCGTGTCTTGGTTTACCACGTGAAAGCGCTTCCTGAGCCGTGCGTGACAAGACAGTATTACAACAAAAACATCACCAGTTCCCAGCATATAAATTTCTCGTGATTTCTTTTTTGTCTTTGTGGAACTGGGAAGAGTGGTATTGCTCTTATAACAGTTGGCCGGTGAGATCATAGCGAAATAGTTCCTGGACCGAGGCATCTGTTACAGTTACAGAGACTCGTGAGGCAAAACAGCCGAGAGTCTGTCTGGAACAGATCAAACACATGCAGCCATGAGGCAGGAAAGAGTAACAGGATCAATACCAAAGGTTGAAGAAGGGGAGGTAAGATGTGGCAGTGGTGGGGGGCGTTCCAGACGGGAGCTTATTGCTTTAGCAGGGCTTGTTACCTCATCCTTCTGAGGTAAAAACACCAGCTGTGCTGAGGCAGAGAATGTGTCATTGTTAGGTGGAGGTGTGCAAGATCATTAAAACTGCACCGTAGGCAGGATTTTTATGTAAAAACACACCAGAGTTATAAGTCGAGGTAAAGGGTATCCTATCCCTGCTAATTGAGATTTAGTAGATTAGATCTTATGTCTCAAATGAAACTCTTAAATGCACGCTCCACACATGGGAAGTTATGAAATTAAAATTAAACACTGCACCTCCTGAGCAGCGTAAAAGTGCTACAGCCACAGAGATGAACTTACCAGAGTTAGACTTTTTCTTCTTTTTTACCTGAGGCACCCTTAAGCAATAGTTAATTTTTGGAAAAGCACTTAGCTTTTTTGACTTGAGTTTGATGAGAAAATTTATTCCTCTGGCACATATATTGCCGGTCGCCCATTAAAGGGATAGTGCACCCAAAAATGAAAATTTAGCCATTATCTACTCACCCATATGCAGATGGAGGCTCAGGTGAAGTTTTAGAGTCCTCACATCACTTGCGGAGTTCCAAGGGGAGAGGGGGTAGCAACACAACTCCACCTAATGGAGGCTTATGGTGCCCCAGATTCAAACGTCCAAAAACACATAATTGAAACCACAAAATATCTCCATACTGCTCGTCCGTAGTGATCCAAATGTCCTGAAGCCCCGACATAAAAAGTGAAAAAAGCACATGAGTGCGGTGCACAGAGAGGGAGTTAGAGCTACAGGCTACAGTGAGGCTAAAAACAGAGTTCAAATGACGTTTCTGTTTATTTATTGCTGCTATTTATTTATTCATCATCAATTGTTATCATTGTATTTCTGTTTATTTATTTATTTATTTATTGCTGCTAATTGACAGCTCTGTAACATTACTATGAAGCTCAAATACAAGTCTTAAAAGTCAAAGGTCCTCATTTATTATAGTCAGTCAAGCCACTTTGACAAATCACCATACCCCCAACTAAAATATTCACCATTACTTATTATAGCAACAAAAATGAACATTGTATTTATTGTTGGTTTTGTACAATGTAGCCTCATATGACAAGAGTTCTTTTAATTTTTGGTACACAACCATTGCGGAACAAAAAAAAATGCAGGCGGCCGGCCGCATGATCTGATAAATTTACTGATCTAAACAAGCAGAGAGTGCATACACATATGTTTATATGAGAAAAGCAGATTCACTGGACCAGCCATTTATGTAAACAGTATGTGATATATATACAGTGAATATAAAGCTACAGCCAGTTAGCTTAGCTTACTGTAAACACTGGAAACGGGGTGAATCAGCTCCCATGGCTCTGTTCAAGGTACCAGTGCCTAAAACTCACTAATAACAGTCCAGTTGCCACAATAAATGTTGGCATCGTACGTTTCTGTAAACCACAGATATGTTACATTTGTACTGTCATGTAGCAGGTATGTAGAAACTTTGTGTTACTTTAGGTTTCTCTACTAGGGTTAGGACAGCATTATGTTTAAGTTCAGCATATCCAGTTTGGTTGCTACAAATATGGTTGGACATGTCCTGAACGTCTACTGCTGTCGGCTGCTTGGCAGCTGTCTCACCCATCCACCATCCCCTCTTTCTCCTAATGAGAACACATCACATATATATGTAATCTAATGTACACTGTAAGTATAAAACATACAAATGTAATCAGTGGTTTGCATAAGTGTATAATGGATTATTTTATCCTGGTGCCTGGGCTGCTGATAAATGTTTTATCTTGTTTGCTTAATCCTCACAAAATACAGAGTGTTACATGACAATGATGACAGTTTGTGGTTCTACAGGCAGTTAGGCTATTCTTGGTCTGGAGGCTGGAGGGGTGACTTCCTGGAGTCTCTTTGGGTTGCGTGGCAATGTCAAGACTCTAGGAAGTTTGGCTTTTGTATGCTTTTAACAAATAAAATATAGTGTATTACATAGGGAACTTGTTACCTGTAGACAGAGCAACGCTAGCTGTTTCCCTCTGTTGAGTCTTTATGCTAAGCTAAGCGATGCTAACCAGCTGCTGGTTACTCATCCAACAGCTGATTGTGCTGTGTGCAGTTTATTGATCAAAGATACCTGGTACTGACTTTTCACCAGTTTATCCAGGTGTGGCTTTCACACATTGGCGCTAGAGCATAAATATATATCCCACTATAATTCATAACTAATCAACATCTATTCTGTACAATAACATTATATTATTATTTGTCCTTTTAGGAGGAAATCGAGGCGCAGATGAAAGCAGACAAAATCAAGCTGGCTCTTGAGAAGCTCAAGGAAGCTAAAGTGAAAAAGGTAAGACGACCAAACACTGACGTGTGCTCCTCTGATCCTACATCCACTGGCAACAGTAAACCTTAAAGACACCGTAAATTACAACTACATGGATGTCGTAACGTTCAAAGATAGTACGTACAGCTCTTTCTTTTCCTTTGGAAGAGCCATCCATCCCAGTGATGGATGGCTACTTTCATCCAGCCAGCGTCCTGCAGGACAGTTTCCCCTCTTTGGGTGATATGTGGACACTTTCTCATCTTCAAAGCAGTCAACAAATGCACGGACATGTGGTCTTTCATGCAAAGCTTCACATCAGGATGTACAATTTGACACAGAACCGATTTAGTTTCGTGCCAGTTGCATGCCATAGTTTTATCATAGGTGATGTGACTGATGATGAATGACTGCCAGGCTCTACACTGCGTAGCTGCATCAATGGTCTGTTTTCCATCTCAGATAGTAATTATTAATTCTTAGAAAAATTCTAAAGGGAACCAGCAAAAAACAGCTCTTCCAAATTGCCATCTGTGTGTGTGTGTGTGTTGATGCTGAGAAAACACAGACCACTGGCTACTCTCACAGGAACATCTGTCCCAGGGTTGTTAGACACAGGAAAGCAAGGTGCACTCTCTGTGGTTTCTGCAGAGCTGTCTGTGGGCAGAGACCCTCAAGTTCCAAATAAACCCACTGGTTCCGGAGCATGCCTTCGACACGCATGAAGTATTTTTAAAGATACCTGTCTTGCATGAGAAAGAACTGTAAGAGTAGAAATAATTTGATATATAGTGACACTTGATTCAACCACATGTCAAACCCATATTGTTTTCCGGGGAAGGTCGCGACAGAGGAACATGCGATCTGACACTCTAAATCCTCGTCTGATAACATCTCTGAAACCCACATTTTTATGACACAAGGCAAGTGACCGGCTGACCTTAGCTCTGTGAAACCCCTCAGCTTCCCCAAGCTGGATTTGTTTCAGATGAGAGGAAGTGTGAAGCCATATGAGCCTGTGAGGAAAGCACTGCTCCGCTTCAGAGCAAAATTAATCTCAGCCAACTTGGGGGGAAAAGGAGGTGCTAAGACTGCAAAAAAAGAAGTACAATAGGGGAGGAAATTACTAAAAAAGCTAAAGAAGTTCAACAGAACGGAGAGACGAGAGTGCTGATGCTCCAACTCTTCTGGTAAAACTAACATTAGGAGAGAGAAACAGCCATTTACTGAACATAGCCTGTAATCAAACTGGATAATAAACAAGCCACATGTGCTGCAAGGCTTGATCTGATGTCACGCTTTGGACACCTGCTGCTGTCCACAACATGTTTCAGCTTCAATCTGTCATGCAGATGAAACAGAAAACCTCCTGTTGGAATCAAGGACACTTCAATTAATGGCTGACATTTTGGGAAATAAATACCTTTTGTAACATTCTTGAGAGTTGGATGAAAAGATCATCAATCTCATGTCTATCCATTAAATATGAAGCTACAGCCAGGTGACATAAAGGTTAGCTCTGTGTGAAGACTGGAAAACAGGTGTGCAGCTTATAAAGAGGGAGAACGCACAGAGGCCGGAGTCATCTTCATACTGTATGTTTCAGTTGTGGTTTATATAATACCACAAAGCAGTTCAGGTTGTAAAAAATAATCTATTAAATAAAACATAACAAAAAGAAAACATGTGAGTTGTCAAAATAAGATAAGGGGCACCATAAGTTAACAGGCTCGTTCAAGATGACCTGCGCCTCACCTGAAAAGTGGACAAAATCAGGCGGCTGCAGCAGGAGGCGGTGACAAAAAGTTGCGGTCAAGCCGGACAGTTTCCCGACAGTTTCCAGCAGCCATCAGTCTGTGCAGGAAGTCACTCACATCCTGTCAGATCTGATGTCTATCTGTTCAAATGTTTTCTGACTCACATATCAGTTTGTTCACAGTCTCCAATCGTTTCTAATTATGAAAGAGTAGCCTATTAAAATGCTTTACAGGCAATCTGTAATTTATGTTCATGGTTCAACATTGATTTTGCATAAATTCTTATGTACATCAGCGTCATATCAGTTTGCTGATGCAGAGCAGATCTGTCACCTCAAATACATAGGCTAAATAAACTGTGTTTGAGCATTATGGTAATGTTTTCAGAGGAAAATCAGTCAGATATAGTCAGGGCTTAACATCTGTACAGATGTTATTTTGAGAATCCTCAATGCTAAATACCTACAGTAAGTAATGAAAACAGCCCGATGTTAATATACAGAAGACTCTGTGATGTGTCATGATCAGTGTATTTAGTCTCTTTGACTAATAAACATCACTATCAGTCACACAACATGTGTTGTTAGCAGAATAAAACTTAAAATCAGACAAACATCATCTAAATCTCTGAAATTCAACAAAAATGAAAAGTTTATCTAAAATGACATATTGTTTAGTCAACATCTGAACCAATCAGCTGTTAGATCAGGGGAGAGCCAGGCATTTCCCATCATTCCTTGGGTCTTTCAGTCTGTGGAGAGCAACTGCAGCACCTGGCTCAAAAACCTGCGGCCACCTCGCTCTCACGATATCTTTGTCCGGTGTCTTTGTCCACTTTTGTTTGACATCAGAGCAAGAGCATCTTGAACGAGCCTAACAAAGGAGAAAGGCCCATGGCCATAGTGCACGTAGCAACAAGTTTCCAGCAGGGCTGCGTTTAACCCTGACAAAACATAGCAAAACACTGAAATGAAAACCATAGCGCCTTGAACAACCTGTTGTGTTATGCACGCACACTGCCTTTTAATACAGCGGGGTTTAATTCAGATACATTCAGTTCACGTCAAAGGAGCTTTATTGGCATAGGAAACATGTTATTTTGCTAAAGCAAATGTGAAATAAAACAAAAACTGAACATATAGTATGTTCAGATCTACCACAATTTGATTTGTATACATATTGCTGCTGATTTGGTAATACCTCTGACACACCCACTAAACGAGAGAAAACATATCCAAAAGCCCACTGAACATTTTGCACGTCAATCAACCTGGAAACAAAACGGTGCACTCTGTTTTGAGATTGAATGTGCCTTTGTTGTATGCTTTATTTTAAGTTTAGATAACATGAAAAAAGTAGCTCAGATTGTTGTTGGTGAGGTTGTGAATAAGCTATATAAACAAATAAATAAAAATAAACATCTAAGAGTTTTCAAAAGAACATAAGGAGTTCAATAAGGGCTGTGTTTACCCCTGACAAAACGTAGCAAAGCGTGTATTTAAACAAAAATGGTGGTGAGTTGAACACAAACACACTGCCTTTAGGAGGCGGGGTTTAATTCAATTCAAATCATTTCAAAGGGCTTTAATGGCATGGTGGACATTTTATGTACAATAAGTAAAGATCTACTGGAATACAATATAAGAACACAATATATCCCACAATATAAGTTGTTTAGGGTAGTTAAACAAGACTATTTCCTGAAACAATGAAACCCCCCTCTATTCTTACTCAACATGGTCCAGTCTGAGTCCCCTCTACTATAAAGCCCATTGGAAGCTCTCACTTCCTGTTTGCCAGTTTAAACCCCTGACAAACAGGTGACTTGGAAGGAAGATCACACAGCAAACATTTGGTTGTTTGAAGTTGCATATAACCAATAAATGATTTTGAAAGGAAGATATTAATAAAGGAATGCAGCTGTTTTTAATAAACAGTGTAGATAAGGAAAGTATGCCTGCTGTTATGACCAGACTATGACTGATGTTAGCAGGTTAGCATGCTCCAACCACATGTGCTAATGATGCTAACATCACATTTTTTTTTTTTTCCAACAGTTGGTGGTGAAGGTGATGATGAATGACGGCAGCTCCAAGACTCTGATGGTGGACGAGAGGCAGAATGTGAGGGAGGTGTTGGACAACCTGTTTGAGAAGACTCACTGTGACTGTAATGTGGACTGGAGCCTGTGTGAGACCAACCCTGAACTGCAACTTGGTGAGTTACTCCAATATAGCATCTTATGTACTGGACCGTTTGCTTGATGCTGCACAGACTGCATTTGTACTAACAAATCAATCAAATTTAATCTATGTAGCAGACTTTAGGAAGGCACTGCAGTTAGCTACATTTTGGAGGGAAACATTTTACTGCACCACATTTATCTGACAATACACACACATTTACAACAAGAATACTGTGGAATTAATAACATAAATGAGATAAACATCTCATGGCATTCTTTTTAAAAACCTAGGCTAAAGAGCAAGGTTGTAAGTTCACATTTTAAGGTATAAACATTTTCAGTTGCTTTTTTACTGGCCTGCGGCATAAATGGTGCAACATAAATAAGTCAAATACTTCACAAATGGATGTAATGTGTTTCCTCTTTCTGGTCATGGTCTGCAGATGAGCAGAAAACTGTAGCTGATTTATGACTTTCTTTGGGTAGACTGGAAAAAGGAGCTTCACAATAGTTTAGCTTCCTGGATATAAAAGCATACATTAGTCTCTTTGTATTACTCAGTTGTTTTTTTTAGATAACATAACACTGATTTGGTGACATACATCTTATGAGCCATGGTTAAAGAAGACATTGAGGTTTGTTGCCTTTTGATGTGGGGTAAATAGAGAATTGAAGGGAGCTATACATGACAGTCAGAGCACAGTTTGTGTGGAAGTGGAAATAAGGCGTAATGCCCTGCCTCCAGATTCCCCCCATGTTAACACTGTTAGCTCTGTCAGCATTGTTGCCATTGCCATTGTAGCGCTGTTAGCACCATTAGCTCAGACTCTGAGTCACTGATATGCTCTGAATGTCGTCCTTTAACTTTTATCCTGGTTTAGCTGTAAAAGGGTTTTGTGACATTAAAGCAATCATATCTAAACTAGCATCAATAGGTCTTGTGTCATCAGAAGATAAAGCCACATAAAGTTGTGTGTCATCAGCAAAGATACAGATTTAAAAGTGTTTGATAAAGCTGTAACATGGGCAGTGTGTCTCATGCGTACACATGGGATGAGGAGAGTTTAAAGGAATACTTCAGCCACAAAATGATCATTACATGCTGTGTATCCTTGAATTTGTGATGGAACATTTGTTTTTCTTGCGTGCCGCCATGGAAAAAGTCAAACATACTGATATACTGATTGATTGGGGACCATGTTTTGCTGTGTTAAATGTGGTCCCCAATCAATCAATAAATCAGTTTACTGTTTTCCCTGGAAGCATAGGAGAAAGACAAGGTTTTCTTCAGGAATTCATGGCATGACTAATTGATACACAAATAGTAATTTTGTGGGTGAAATATTCCTTTAAGACCAATGATTAATCCATCACCATTGTTTTTAATGTGCTGCCACTAGTGGATATAGCACCATGGTGGCATTCAAAATGTGGTCATTTTATGAAAGATTTGCAGTTTTTAACAGCTTGTGACACGTTAAGTATCTTCAGGGGAAAATTAAAAATCCTTTGGCGCACATTTTCAGCGGCAGTTTGGAATAAATCAAAAGAACTTGGTTACTTGAATATGCAACCACCAAAATTTTATTTTAACACAAAACACAAAGAAAGAGAAAAGAACTTCTGGTGCGAGTTCTTTGTTGACGAGTGATTTCTGGTAGATTTAGTGCGGAGAGACACAGCAGTGATAATAGAGATAGACTTTAACAACATGAGCCCTCAGTGTGTTTTGATATGAATTGTCAACTAAACACACACACACAATGTGCAGGGTGGGATATTTCATTCAGGTCCAGATGATGGAGTGTGTTTTTATTGGCACGATGGCAGCCGTACTGCAGTGAACTCACAATGAAACATTGATCTTACTCCTATCCATCTCTCTTTCCCATATTCTCTCTATCCTCTCTCACACAGACACATACAGTGTAGACAGGTGGGTTTAATTTGCTGTATCGGACACTGTCAGTCATCCTCTCTGTCATACGGAAATAGAAGCCTTATGATCTCAATCCTCCGTCTGAGCCGTCTGTGCTATATTTACTTCAGCTGCTGGACCTTGCCGCCATCAGATTTTTGGGCCTCTCATTACCATCTGTTTTCTCTGTTTTCTAACATCTTCATGAGATTGTTACACACATGATTCATACTTTTAAAGTATCAGCCCTAAACACTATGAACAGGGAGTCATTTTACGCCATGCTGAAACTGTTTTAATAAGATACTGATGGTAAAGTCGTTAACCTCTGTGAGCAATAAATTTGACGTCAGTATTCTTTTGCTTGAAAATTATATTCAAGTAATTTTATATGCAGCTACTTAAACCGTGAAACACTAAATTAAAGGATAAGCCTGGATTTATTAGTCCATATTTTCAAAAAATTTCATTAGAAGTGCATTTTGCAAGACTTCCTGACCCTGTCTGTGGCTCTCTGCCCCAAACCCTGTTTATCCCGCTAAAGACTTAATCCTTAATTTTAATTATCATAAATATGTAGTTTTATTGAGAAAGAAGCTAAAGTAGTTCTTCTCTGGAACAGCTGGGCACTGTAGTTTGTAGCAAACATTACTCAAACAGTAATAAATAATGCATTTGTTGGGCTATTTTCAGCAGTGGATTAATACACATTTGGCAGGTTAGTATACGCAGCACCAGGACAGTGTGTGGGGGACTTATTCACAATAAACTACAGTGTTCATCATAATGAAGGAACACATGACCCGATGCAACGATATGTCTCAGTCATGTGTTTTTGATTGTTTTTGGACAACAACAAATGAATAAGACACATCAGGTTACGATTACACCAATAATACTTACAAGTAGTGGTGCCTGTTGAGTCTGATGGAAATGCTTGTCTGGGGCATACACCAAAAAAGTTTGGGGCTTCTAGGTTCTGGGTGTACAGCCCACTGAATATGCGCAGTAGTCTTTCTCCTGCTGGTCCCACCCTCGAGTTCCCACTTGGCTTATAGACTTTGCATTGTGATGATGTCACAGATTTTTAAGCCGCTTCTCTCAGCTCAAGGAAAGTTTTACAAATATAAAACTTTCATGAATCAAAAATTTATAATAGAAAGAATTTTAATTGACCTTGTTTGCATTTGAGGTGTTCTGTGAACAATTTTACAGTGGTGACCTATGGTGAAAAAGCTTTTTGGTCAGCAGGGGATTTTTTTTGGCTGCAATACTGCAAGTGACCACAAGGAACAATTGGAAGCAAGGCTGAGCTGCTTATTTGGGGATCTGGTAGTTTTGCACAGATACTCCAAAGATATTGCAATACCCCACCATTAAAAAAACAAAAAACAATAGCCCGTTTTATTAATACGGGTACTTTATGAATGACAGTAGAGTGGAATTTCCTATGAGTTCCTGTGAGTTGCATCGACGTGTTGAAAGTAAAATGCAAACTGTATTAGTATTTCCAGCTGAGCTGCATGCATGAGTCTGTCTCACCACCAAATTTTGAACGGGATTGATGAGAAAATCTGGACAAAACATTGGACGAAAGACTTTTTTTTAGCCCATAGGCTAACATTAGCCACTCCAACGAGGGCTCCACCGTGACTGTATTCCTTTCAGAAGCTATGTAATCCAGCCTTGAACTGTGGTGTAGTTTTGGATTCTTTGTAAAATTCAACCATGATGATAAATCTGACCCTGAATGTCCTCTGTGATTATTTATCCTTTTTTTATGTTTTTAGTTGTCCCCACGTCTATGTTGCTTAGGGCTGAGTCTGTAACCAATCAGAGGCTGTGTTTCTAACTGTGTGAGTGATGTTTGGCAAACATTCAGGCATAGCTGACATAACCTGAGGGTTGGGGAGCCCCCCTCCTCCTCGTGTCAGCGTGGGTTTTCTCTGGGTACTCCGGCTTCCTCCCACAGTCCGATGCAGGGTTAATTGGTGACTCTAAATTGTCCATAGGTATGAATAGGTGAATGGTTGTCTTTCTCTATGTGTCAGCCCTGTGATAGTCTGGCAACCTGTCCAGGGTGTACTCCGCCTCTCACCCAATGACAGCGGGGGTGGGCTGGTTACATTTTAGGCTACAATTTTCAGTAACCGAAAATTGTAGCATTGCTAAAATATGCCAACAACTTCGTCCAAGAACTGACAAAAAACAAACTTAAAGGAGATTTTTTTTATAGATAGGGCTTAGTTTGAAACTGCATAGCACACTGGACCCTTAAACCACCTGATAGGTAGCCTGTAATGTTAACTTCACAACAAAAAGTACAAATAATACTGTAGATATACGTAAATCACATTAGAAGAGGAACTTTAACTTTCTGGAGGGTGATTAAGTTTTTTTTTTGTTTTTTTTTTTCTTTTACAAAAAAGATGAAATAGGCTGTCAAAATATAACAAATGAGGAAATGTGTGTTTCCCTTTGGTCACCACAGTTTATTTTTAACCAAATGATAGCCTATGTTAAAACTAGCTGTTTCACACACTGATTTATTTCGAGCACATCATCCATTCAGAGCCTGTTGAGGTCATTTGACTCATGAGCACGGGGGAGGACAGGGTCTTGTGTCATCTCTGACTAACCAGGCAGTGTGACAGCTCGACAATGGAAACAGTTCGACTTAGTTTATTTTCAGATGCCAGTAAACCCCCCAGAGTGTGCCACGTTCTAACTAATATACATTTTTGCCGACCTTTAATTTTTACTAGCAAAAAAATCGAAGCAAGTCACGAGCAATTAACACCCGCAGAGCTCGACAGCAACACCATCTTCAAACAGATCTCTGTTAAACTCACCCATGTGCTCACCATGCACACTACTGAAACATGTGCTTAATGCAGTTCAAAGGGGATTTTACTCCGAGTAACTCACTCTAGGCAGCAAAGTCACACCATCCATTTAATGAGTGTGATAGTCAAACTATAGACTGGGACCCTGGCAGCAATTTATTTAATGCCTACCTCTGCCTCGGTCACTAACCTGTAATTGGGGAGCATGGCTGAACTACAGTCGAATGCCCAGTGCATTGTGGAGATCTATGGCACTGAGTGTGTGGGTGGGCAGACAGCAGGAGGAGGAGGAGGGGGAGGAGGAGGAGGAGGAGGGGGAGGAAAGTGCCCTTAATGTGATTTCGAGGTTTAGTGCCATTTAAAGTCCTTCCAGCAAAATGGGGAGGCTTGTATTTTATTGAGCCCTCCCTTAATTCACCCCATTTGAAATAGACAATTGTACAACTGTGAAATGGACTTTGAATCCAGCTCAGCTGATTTAAAGATTTCGTGACAGAGTGAACTACTGTACATATGGTAAAGCATTTGTTTTGACATGTTTTATGGCACAAAGCTGAAACAGAGGGGGCATGGAGAATATTATGTGAGATTAGAGACTGTTGCAGATTCTGGTTTGAATAATAAAGCACTGTAGAGTCAGTGTGTGAGAGAGAAGTGGCTTTGAAAGATTAAAAATGTCTTCAGCGTCTCTGCATTAGTGTTTAAATGTGCTGAGAAAATGTTTTTATGGCTGTGTTTATTGCAGAGGTGGGAAGAAAGCAAGTACATTTATTAAAGTAAATGATGCATTGCAACCACTTAGAGCTATATATAGTACTGGGATACAGCAACACAAGGATCAGCTTGAATATTAAAATGCATCTCACACATTAACATATAAACAATTTAATATACTTTTAATGAAAAGGGTCTCTTTTGTATTGGTGCTTAAGAGCAGTTTGTTTCCATCAACTCTGAACTTTACTCCAAAAAAAAAAAACTTTAAATGCGGGACTTGTACTCCCTAACATGGACACATACCAAGACATACACATGAAAGGCCTCTTCTCCGTGTCACTAGCTTTTTATGTATGACAAAAATATAACAGACTAAAGGATTCAGATAGTTATGAGGAGGAGAGAAAAAAATTAATCGCAACGTCCCCTCTGGGCAAGAGACCCACATGTCGGATTGTGGGCTTTTGCAGTCAGGGCCTCTCAGATGTGGAACTCCCTGGCAGATGATCTGAGGCAGTTACATCTTTTAAATTACTTTAAAAACTTATCTTAAAAAAAAAAAAGCTTTTTATTAATGTGAGTTTCCAACATCTTATCTTTTTAAAAGGGACCTCTTTTGCTTTTCCCTACTTTCTGTCATATACTTAATGTTACAGTGTCAGATGTCCATATTAAACAAGGCCAAAGATAAAAATATTGAGGTAAATGTACGTAAAAGTAATCCCTGTAAGTAAAAGTATAAGACCATTCTGAATACTTTGTTTCCTACATTCTTTCCACTTTGGCTACAAGCTGGTGTCAGCTCTTGATGGATTTCTTCTTCTTCTTCACATGGTCATCTGCTCCAGACACATTATTGTAAATGTTTACGTTACAATGCTACATGTAGCTACATGCTAATCTCAGGAAAACATGTAATCTCGGTTGCCAATGTTGCTAATTTCATCCAGATTAGGGATCATGTTCCTGCTATGTCGGGTTGGGAAGAGTTTGGTTGAGAAGCTTTTATTGGTGATTTTCCTCGCTGTGATGATGGTGCAGAGACACCGGGAACATATGCTGCATTCATGTTCTCCTCTTGGTGCTAGTTCCTGAGTTGGTAAATTGTTCCTCTGACTTTGATGTCGTTGAGCTTTAAATTGTTATGTGTAAACAACATAGATGCTTCAGATCAGATGTATTGTATTTTATATTGCTCAGAGCATTTAAACAACACGGTGATGACAGTTTGAAGCTTTTTATTACGAAGTGATTTTGTCCCAGACTTGTTGCTGCACCAGTACATCCCCTTAATCTACTACAATACAGCTATACCTGACTACTGCTGGTCACTCTGAGTGGACAGCAGCTAGCAGGTATAATACCATAATACATAATACATAATACCATATTACAAATTACATGTGAGCAAAAAAATTGCCATATGTTAATTAATAAAAATTACCAGCAATCATTTACTGACTCATCAATTTTGTACCAACAATTTCCCCAACTTTCCGAGTTGTTCCAACTTAAAAAGGTGTTCATGTGAACTGATTTTCCTGATTAATCCAACACCACATGAATACAGGATTAGATGTGGAAGACCTGATCAGTCAGAGCAGACTGGGCTTTTTCAGGAGGGGGGCTTAAAAAAACAGGCGCTAAGACGGAGCGTTTCAGACAGAGGGTGAATACAGGTGTTCCAGCACAGACAGCATGAGGAAAATAAAGGTTTCTTTTTTAAAACATGAAGGCATGGAATATTTTCTAGTGGAAACTGAAAAAACAAGTGTGAATCTGAAAATGTGCATAATAGGTCCCCTTTAATGATATTGCCTTTTATAATCTATATTACTTTTGGCTTTGTTATTTCCAGTTTCATATGTGGTATTATAATTGTCTGATTTTCTTTCACTGCAGTCTTTAGATACTTTTTGTTCTAGTTTCAACCATGTGAAGCACTTTGTAATTTTATTTTTAACAGTACTGTAAAAATGGGTTTTCCCTGCGTGCTCCAGCTTCCTCCCACAGTCCGAAGACATGAAGGTTAATTGGTGACTCTAAATTGTCTGTACCCTGCCTCTCGCCCAGTGTCAGCTGGGATAGGCTCCCCCAGCTGCTCAGGGCACCTGTCCAAGGCAGTTACCTAACTGTGACATCCCTCCATTTAATGCATGTATAGGCCCTGTTTTTTCATGTGACTGAAAATGTGGAACAAAAAGGAATTCCCCCCCTGGGATTAATAAAGTATTTCTTCTTCTTCTTTCTTCATCTGTTGAAAGTAAAAGTACAAGTAAATGCTGGTAACAAAGGCAAGCAGTCAGACTTTTGAGAATTATGACGTTTGTTTCTTCTTAACATGTACACCACCTTAACAATGGAGCTTCATTGCACACAACTTTGATCATCCAGGACTGACACACCACAGTCGAGCAGTCACCATGCAGCAGCTTGCCACAGACATTACTGCTTGAATCATTACTCAACCTCTTTGCTGTGGGACACCAGTCTCTGCCTCCACCATGAAGTTGGTGTCATTGTTGACTGAAATTCTTCTCATGTAGTCATTAACATGTAGCACGTAATCTGGCATGCAGCCTGGGCTGTACTGGAAATCGTAACTTAACTTTGAGAACACTTTGTTTGCACTTGCCCTAATGTGATTTGCCACACCTTTTGATTTTATTTTGTAGTAACCAAGCAACAAAAATGCTTGGGGGAAATGTATCAGAGTATAAGTGTACATTTGATTTAAGAATCATAATCGAGTAAAAGTCAAAGTACAGAAATACAGACAGAAATATAAAAAAACTCAAATAGTACACATACTCCCAAAAATTCCCCCAATGGAAACACTCAAAATAGACATGGAAAAAACAAAATGTGCTATCAGAGTAATATATAGGGTGCGATGATCACATAAAAACAGATATAATGGCTTTAATTAGATCATCTGAATACTACTACTACTACTAGTTTTCTGACATCTGAATTTGCTCTTATTTTTTGACAGAACGGACGTTTGAAGACCACGAGAACCTTGTTGAGCCTCTCTTAGCATGGACGAGAGACAGTGAGAACAAAGTCCTCTTCCAGGAGCGGAAGGAAAAATACGAGGTTTTCAAAAACCCACAGGTTGGTCCTCTCATTGTGTGCATCTTTGCATAAACACACACTGAGTGATCAGAGGTGATGTGCATGTGATCTCTCAAAAGTCCAACACTGACAAGTTCATTATTCCTGGCCTTGGTTTGTGCAAATCTCTCTCCACATTGTTTCAGCCCAGCGCCATCTGGCTATTTTCACTGCTGAGTTGTTGTCTGAGTTATGAGTCGTCTTTCCTCCGTGTAGCATGACCTCTTACATTTATGTCCTCACTGTAATATGTCAGGCAAAACAGCTTTAGGCAAAAGACAGTGAGAGTTTGGCATGTTTGTTGATATAGTGGGACCCTTTATAATCTCAGAGTGTTTAATGGATTGGGTCTGTCGGCAGAGACAAATAGTATGGTTGGAAAACCGGCGAGATATTCTTATTTTTAAAGTACTCCATCATGTCTCAAAGGCCGACCTGTTTTATACAGTATGTCTCTGTCAATATACACTTTCAACTTCTGCTCCCTAAATACCCATGAGGCACAACAGTGCTTTGAGGTAAATGCTAAACTGAGCATGCTAACATATTCAAACAACATCCTGATGTTAAAGTGACAGTTCATCCCAAAATCAAAAATATATATGTTTCCTCTTACCTGTAGTGCTATTTATCAGTCTCAATATTTTTGGTGTGAGTTGCAGTGTGATGGAGATATCGGCCGTAGAGATGTCTGCCTTCTCTTGAATGCAATTGAACTAGATGACACTTGGCTCGTGGTGCTTAAAGCGCCGAAAAAATATATTTAAAAAACTCAACAGCAATGTCTCTTTCCAGAAATCATGACCCGGTTACTCAAGATAATCCACAGACCTTGTTTTCTTTCAACCGGACTACACCTACCAATCATATCACTGCTCAGAACAAAGTGTGCACCTACTGCTAGCTCACCTAGCACCGCTGAGCTAGTAAACATTGCAGCTCAGCCGAGGAGGATGGCATTAATGTTTGCATCTCGCCCTGAAACAAGCACCAGCCTCTCATCCATGAGTGGATGCACACTTCCTTCTGTGCAGTAATACAATTGGTGGGTGTAGTTCGGAAGAAAGAAAATAGTTCCTACATGAAACTGCTCACAACAAGGTTCCATTATATTGGAGAGAGGGCAGACATCTCTATAGCCGATATCTTTATAACTCTGCAGCTCACACCCAAATAATTTAGACTAATAAATAGCACTACAGCTAAGTGGAAAAATACGTATTTTTGATTTGGGGTGAATTGTCCCGTTAAGCAAATATTATATTTACCATATTCATTATCCTTTCTATCTTTGTTAGCAGGCTCAGTTTTGTAGAGAGCACTAAATACAATGTACAGCTGAGGCTGTTGGGAATGTCATTAGTTTTACAGGTATTTTGTCATAAACCACATTATTGGGCAATTAATAGACAGTTCATTGCAATCTGTCTCATATATGTTGAAACATTTCACTTAAAAACCATAAATGTGAACGTGCTGGTTGTGCAGAGGAAAAGTAATGAAATTCATTGATACTCTTTGTTTTATCCCCGCAGAACTTTTATCTATGGAAGAAGGATAAGAGAGCTCTCAAAGAGATAAAAGACAAAGACAAGGAGTTATTAATACAGGTAAATAAACTCAAACACATGCACACAAACCACAATGAAATATGTTCTTTAAAGTGACAGTTATCCCAGTGGGAGCTCCTCACACTGCCCCTTTCATCCCCTCTTCACCTCTGCAGGAGAACTTCTGCGGGACTTCCATCATCGTGCCTGATCTCGAGGGGGTGATGCACCTCAAAGAGGACGGCAAGAAGTCCTGGAAACCGCGACTCTTTCAGCTGAGGGCCTCGGGAATTTATTACGTGCCAAAAGGGAAAACCAAGGTCAGGGATCAAAAGGGGACATTGTTTTGTGGAAGAGACCAGACTAATACTTTAATCCAGGGATACATTCAGCTGAGCTCAAACAAATGGTGAAAGATGAAAGTCGCAGCAGATACAGAGATGTTTTTGCAATGTCAACTGAGACCTGAAGAAATATATGGTTGATTTTTTTTTTTCATTTTCACTTGGACTATAAGCTTAGTGTGTAGCCTTTCTGCTTTATCAACCACGTTCCTTTTTCATGCACCGCTGAATATAACTACAGCTTTTACTCCCTGCTGGATACCTACCATATATTTACTTACTGTATATCTTAGATCTCTTGGGAGCTCTTACTCATGAAAATACCATTCATACAGGACAGTATGTGCCTTCTATTGTACTTGTAGTGTTGATTATTTATTTAACAGGCAGAGAAACAGGAAAAGAAAACACCATAGATCAACTTGTAATATAATCCTTTATTTCTTTTTCAGTCATCCCGTGACCTCGTCTGCTTTGTCCAGTTTGACAATGTAAATGTCTACTATGGCAAAGACTTTAAGAGCAAATACAAAGCCCCGACTGACTTCTGCTTTATTCTGAAGGTAAGTTATCTAGAAATATGTTGTATCAGTGCAGTTTGCATCAAAGCTACACACCCTTTCACAGTGAAAATTAATAAAGAGAAGCTGCAGCTTCCCCTTAATGAAGCTGATATAAACAGTAAGACTCTCAGTTCCTTGTTATATGCGTTGTTTTCACTAGTAGGTGATATGAGGCATGTGATACATACACACTGGGCTGTTATTTGGGGACATGCTCACTATGAAGATTTTTCCGATTTAGAGCAGCTATATGCACTATTTATCCCTTTTGGGATAATACAATGCCTAAAGAAATCATCATTTGGGAAATTTGGGAAAAACATGATAGTTGCCATGAAAAAAATCACCCTGTAGAGGCTAGATCCTATTTTGTATCGAGTTGTCCTCCGTCTTAATCTTACTATAAAATGACAAAAACTCTGTGTGTGTGTGTGTGTGTGTGTGTGTGTGTGTGTGTGTGTGTGTGTGTGTGTGTGTGTGTGTGTGTGTGTGTGTGTGTGTGTCTGTCTGTCTGTCTCTTCCACGTTTTTCTCCTCACTGACTTGGTCAATCCATGTGAAATTTGGCACAGTGGTAGAGGGTCATGGGAGGATGCGAATGAAGCAATATTACATCAATTGGCCAAAGGGGGGCGCTATAGCAACCGATTGAAATTGCAAACTTTGAACGGGCATATCTCATGCCCCGTATGTCGTAGAGACATGAAACTTTGCACACTCATAAGGAACACATTTGCCTCAAGAACCCATAACTTCCAGTTATATAGATTTTCCGCCATTTTGAATTATTTGAAAAACACTTAAAATCGATCTCTTCCTAGGAAGTTTGACCGATCTGCATGAAACTGGGTGAACATAATCTAGGGACCAATATCTAAAGTTCCCTCTTGGCAAAAGTTGGAAAACTTACTAAAACTGAGCTTCTATAAGGCAATGAATATTGCGGAGGGCGTGGCTCATCACATAAAGATGTATAACATCTCAAGGGTTTCACCCATCACCATGTAAGAAAAATGCTCGACTTCAGCAAACACTGAAATGAAGAGACTCGGAGAACCACGGAGAAAAGTTACAGCCAACGGGGTTACTTTAATCGCAAAACATCAGCATATAACAGATACACTGGTTTACACAACGAATCAGTTGAAACAGCCCCGAACAGTCACACTTCAACTTGCTTTTATGCTGGGCGTCATTCATGTGAGCGTGGGTGTGTGTGTGTGTGTGTGTGTGTGTGTTTTTAGGTCATATTTTCTGGGAATTCAAAGTTCTTCTGATTTCCTGTTATTGTTCCTAACGGTGGCCTTCATGCGCCGATATTTTCCTGTCCTCTTTGTCTCTCTCCCAGAATTGGCATCAGCAGCCATCCTTTTTGCCAAACTGGACACATCTGTCCCACCTGTCAGGTCACCCTAACCCAGCACGTTCTACTTCGTTTGACCTCCCAAGGCTTGACTTACGCACAAACTACTCAAATTATCAAAACACCTTTTATGGGTCCTTCTGCTGCCAAATCTGATATTTGACCAGCTACTTTCTAAACCTTGTGTAACTGTCTATCTTTAGTATGACATGATGCATTATCTGCCTCTACACTCTGTAGGCATATGACCACACATTATCTGAGGGGACCCCTCCATTATTGACCCCATCAAACAAAATGGGGGCGCTAGAGAGCTAATTTCTTATCTAGGCCTAACCGCCATATTGATTTTTACTAAACTTGCTAGATATGTAGAACAGGACACCTCAAGGTGACTGGAGAAATGTAACTCTAATTGGCAACTGGGTGGCGCTATAACAACAGAAAAATGTTTTAAAATGGCTAAAATGCGACCGATCGCTGTGGCTCCCCCTGTGGCCCAATGTTTTGGGGTTTTTTCTAATTTTTGTTATGACTAAGTCATGGTATGGCATGCTGCTGCAACAAGGGCTAGCTGCACCTTTCCCATGTGAACTATCAGTGCGTCCCAATTTTAAGTCAAAACAACATATAAACACTTTAACTATCTGCCTTTCAACGTGCTACCTCAACTACTAATGTACAGTTTTAGCTCACTAACTGTCCCACTATTGGCAATGGTACTACTGTACTTTCAGTAAAGCAATCGTACTATCAAATTCACAAAAACTCTGAATACATTGCTCATCTTAATGTATTCAGTTGACTATTTAATCTGCAATTTACTATGACCTGTATCCCAAACACCATGTGAAACTGTATGTGGGCAGCTGTGCACTCAATGGGTATGGACTAGTCATTCAGAAACCATAACCAACAAATGTTGATGACTAGCTTTCACTTCTGTCGTCAAAAAAAGAGGGGAAAAAAATTATCTGATGTTACTATATTAAGACACACAGCAGAGGAGGGTAGGAATTTGGCCTAAACAGCATTACTGGTCTTGAGACCTCTTTTTGTTATGCTGGAGTAGAGTTCCCAGAATGAATGTTAGTTGACAGATCTGCCACATTTCAATCCATCCCACATTAATCTGGGCAGCTCTAGGATCCCCAACAATGGCAAGTATATGTTGTCTTTAGTACTGTGAATTGAATATTAGGCAAACAGTAGAACATTTACATAATTATATTAGATTTCTTAAAGTTAGGTTTACAAAACTTTCAAAGTCAAAGAGTGCACTGCACAACTTCCTGTATTGTAATCAGAAGTCTTGAAGTCATGGTGGTTTTCACACTACGTTACCAGTCGGTGACAGAGGGTCACACACTACAAGATCTTTTTACTGGAAGGAATCCCCAATAAGTATGTCCTGTGACAGTCCCAGTCAATTAAGTAACAAAGCATTGTGAGTAAGTGACGAGGCTAATAACTTACAGAGACATTGCGTGCAATAGTCCACCTTCCACCATCTCTTCCCCTCTCTCTGTTGCTCTCTCTTCCTCTCAAACACACGCACACACCTTGGAAAGCACCACTTGTCTCTATCCTCAACCCATTTCTTGCACTCTAATTAGCTGTAGCTCACCAACAAGGTCCCCGACAGGTCCAGATATTTAGCCTGCTAGATATCAGGGAAGCATCTGTGATGCATCAGTGAGCAATTTGCATGCGCTTAGCCAACACCAATTTGTCTCTCATCTGGGGCTTTTGTTGGGGAGCTCCAAAAACTGTCAACAAGCGGAACATCAAGGCTAAAGTCATGTAGTGTGAACTAGGCCTTCGTAAATAGTAGGGATGTGCGCGATTAGACGTCCAAACGATTAAAAGTCCGCCAGTTCATGTACAAGGCCGCACATTGCAAAGAGTCTCGTACTTCAGCAGCTTTTAAAATCCGACATGGTTGTTGAAGATTGTGATTAAAGGCCTTAAAGGACTCTTAATGCACACAATATTTTGGGGACAATGTTTCAAATACTGAACAATAAATTGTGCTAAATTCTGTTTTCTGAGTGTTTTCCCTTTTAGACTAGTCGACTAGTCTTGATTAAAATTTTTGTTTAGCTGAGAGGGGCATTAGTCACCAGGAACATCCCTGGTAAATTGCACAGTAGGATAAACAACATTATCACATATCATTTATCTGAATGACATGAAGTTGAAGGCATTTTGACAACCTTAAGGATTCGAGGTTTGAGCCCCAGAAGCCACCCCCTCTGCACAGTGCATGGTGCAAGAGATGGCAGTGCAGAATTGACTATTGCATGGTGGTTGGTTTCTGAGTCTATGGTCAGTTACACAGCTGCGTGCCTTACTGGAATTGTGAAATGCAATAAATAGTTAAATTTGAAGAAGTGAAAGGAGACAGTTTTATCCAGTTTAGCGAAGAGTGGTGAGAAGTGAACAAGATAACTTTTAAAGCAGTTCCTAGTATTTTTAAAAATAAACTACTGTAAAAGCACCATTCATTTAATTTCTAAGTACTTTCAAATTCAGAATATTAACAGTGGTGAAAGGTACGTACAGTGCTTAAGAAAAAGAATTGCTGACTGATATGAAAACAGCAAGAATTAGATGAGTTGGTGGTGAGTCTTAAAGGGATGTGAAAGTCTGCTTTCTTTCCTTTCCCCTATCTTCTCTGGAAAATACTAGAATCAGCAGATACTCTTAGGCTAGTTGTTGAGGATCAAAGCAAAAAGAGCTTAGAGAGGCAAAGAAAGTGAATTACCTACCAATGAAAGACAGAGTCCTCAAGGTTTGAGCTGAAGACGCTGCTGGCCAAGGGCAAATGAATATGACCTGTCAGTGGAGTGTGTGGAAGCAGGTTTCACATGGTCTCTTGTCTTTGTTTTTAGGAGTCATACAGTAACACTTGTTAAAAGCAGCCTCAGTTGTGGTAGATGGTGATGAAGGTGATACGCTAATAAGTGAAGCTGTTTTTAGCTGCCAAAGTGTTCAATTAGGGTGTGTTTTGACA
Source organism: Epinephelus awoara (assembly GCA_035609425.1). Taxonomy (NCBI): domain Eukaryota; kingdom Metazoa; phylum Chordata; class Actinopteri; order Perciformes; family Serranidae; genus Epinephelus; species Epinephelus awoara. Next base: position 23,081,965 of record CM069314.1, on the reverse strand, counting down.
GATTGGTCGGGCGGTGTTTACGGGCTGCCAGAATAACTGCAGCAATCCAAGGACGAGAGCAAAACAATTTAGCTTCATCATTTAGCTGTTTTATATTCAGAGGAGCTGCCTGAGGTGATCTCTAATACATCCCTATTATGTTTAACTGATATCACCACATCATGAGGGAAATCAACTTCCTCTTTAGGGGGAAACAGTTGACTCTGGGATTAATGTTAGACCCATACAGTGTGCGCTGCACAGCAAATATTGGGTGTACACTTAATGGCATATATCCAACAATTAAGACTATTTGGACATCAAACATCTCATATTTTTTTTAATTAAACTGGATTACAGGATGCACTCAATGGCACACACACACTTTAACTTCACTGGTTTGTCATTTAACTGCTGCTGCCTGTTCACACTCTGATTGTAGACTCACTCTGCCCCCCTGTGGCACCCTGTGATACTCTTAAAGAAGAGCTATGCTGATTGTACACATCACAGTACTGCACATGTGAAGCTTGTGTTAATTGCCTTAGGTGATGTCACTTGAGTTGACATTGGTTGGGACTGCAGAGTACAAGTTTGCAAATGAAAACAACAACATAACCTGGGGGTGTTGAGTTAGAGAGAAGTGAGTTTACCTGGCCTCTGCAGCCCAGTCCTCATGTCTGCTTGAAGCTACTGACTGGAGCCTACATTAGCTGAATCTTTAAGTAAACAATAGTGACAATATCTGTGGTGTTGTATTCAACCAAAGAAAATCTTGGTCAATTGAAATTCGATCTACTCCTCAACCAATCGACTGGTCGATGGGGGACAAAGATCTGCATATTATCTTTGGATTAACTAAATCGTTCACAGTACACTGACTGCATCTACCTGGTAGCTTTGTGTGTCCACCAGAGTGATGTTTTTTCTGTCACAGGGCTCAACATTAACACTTGCCCAGGGCAGGTAGGCTCTGTGTTCAGGCAGGTGGAATGCCTCAAGCGAAAGACAAATGTGTTCTCAAGGGGAATATTATCACACACACACACACACACACACACACACACACACACACACACACACACACACAAAAACGCCGCTTGCGACTCCATCTCACCGCTTAAATGGGATTTATACTTATGTTTCGAAACCCCATAGCGAACCCCATAGCCTACCCGCCGTGACCTACGCCGTAGCTTGTCGTGCATCTCCCCAGAAATGTAACCACACATCACGGCAACATAGAACTCCTGTCTACCTTTGTGAGCTGAAACCATTTCCCTCAGTGGAAATGAAGCATTTATTTACTTTTATTTCACAGATAAGAAATAACAAATTGTGAAGACAATAAAGCCTCCACAAAATTGCATTTTTAATCTTTTGTGTGATTTATCCTGGCTTCATACGAGCAGAGGAAATCTCAACTGATTGCTAGGCTAATTTATACAATGTAAAATGCCATAGCCTTGTGCTAATAACGTTAGCATGTTATATTTGTTTGGAAAACATACCTAGTATAAGACAGTCGTTTGGTAAACCTTGTGGGTTGTAATGGAGTTGAATTTTGTAACGTTACCTTTGTTAAATGTTGCTGTTGTCCCTGGCGTCATATGAGTAGAGGAAAAGTCTACTAGCTGCTATGCTAATTTATATGATGGGCTTGTGCTGAAAAAATATAGCACAAAACAAAACTGAAAGACTACAAAATAAACTCAAAGAGCTGGATAAAAACTTAAAGGTTTATAGTGTAAAAAGAAGGAGGTTCTTAACTGACCTGTTCACCATTTTGGATTGTTTCTACAGCATCCTCAGATCCAAAAAGAGTCTCAATACATCAAGTACCTCTGCTGCGATGATGCTTGGAGCATGAACCTTTGGGTGACTGGAATACGGATTGCAAAGGTACATTTAATCACCTCTGCACTTAATAATGACAGAAAAAAAAATCTCCATTTGACGTGAACTCATGCTCTGTGGTGTGTTCCTTACACTTTCAGTACGGTGTGTCGCTGCATGAAAACTATAAAACTGCAGAAAAGAAAGCAGCTGTCAGCTCTGTGTGGATGAACCGCAGCACCCCATCGAACTCCAATTCATCAACGCCCTCACCCACCATCAAAGGTAGCACGACACACAATGCTGCCATTACTGAGTGTTTACTGATGTGAAACAACCCAGATGGAGAGATATTAATACAAACCCTTTGCCTGTGCTAACTCATGTGTTTCTCCTTCTCTACCAGCCAAATCACCAAGCCAGGCCAATGGTCATGCTCCCAAGCCCCAACCAAGACCTGTGTCTCAGGTACAAAACTCTTCATTTTTCATGATCTTTTTTGTTGTTATTATTATTGTTTAGTCTATAAAATGTTAGAAAACAGTACAAAATGCCCATCACATATCCCAAATCCCAAAGTGATGCTTTTGCTTTTCGTCAAGTAATCGGGTAGAATTCAAATATATTAAATTGACAATGATAAAACACTGAACTGAAATGTAATCGCATTAGCATACTGTTTTATGACTTTATATTTAAAACATTTTATTGCATACTTTACTAGGACTTTTATTACATTTCTATGGGATACTGAATTTTTTGATACTGTTTATGGCATATTATACTATGACCATTTTATTATTTTTTTTTTTTTTACTAGTACTACCATACCATTTTTTTGTGGTGTGCTATACTATGACTTTTTAAATAATTTTAAAAACATACTATACTATGCCATTTTGATGATTGATTTTGATTTCATACCATGCTGTAATTTTTTAAATAACATTTTATTGGCATACTACACTATTACTTTTTTTTAAATAACATTTTCATGAAATTCTATTTTTTTTTTACACTTTCTTTTTGATGTACTTCTTTTATTTCCTACTATAATAGAACATTTTATGTCATATGATGCTATAACTTTAAAAAAAAATATTTATGAGCATAATGTACTATATTTTTTATGACATACGATGCCATAACATTTTAATGGCATATTATACTATGAATTTTATGGCACACGATATATGATATTTTTTTTATTACAATGCTAATAACTAATGACATATTATACTACAATTTTTTAAATACATTTTTCATAAGCATACTATACTATGAGTTTTCATTACATTTTTATAGAATATTATACAATGACATTTTTATGATTTCTTTCTGACATACTTTCTTTACTACTTTATAATTATTCAACTATATTAGGACATTTTTATGGCATACGACTTGAAATACTTAACTATTCTATTCTCTTTATGACATTTTCATGGCATACTGTACTGACTTTTTTTTGTTAAAAAAACAAAAAGAACTAATAATGTTCCTGCCTCTTGTACAAGTGGTATCATTATGTCATATTCTGTCTTTTCAGGACTTTGGAAATGTTCCACCTCCACCACCACTATTGGACGAGATCCTTCCTCCGCCACCTCCAGACCCAGTCCTCCCTCCTCCACCACCTCCTATGGCTGCCAAGAGTCCCTCAAGACCTTCCCCTCCCCAGCGACACCTGCCAACCAACTTCCCGCCACCTCCTCCTGCAATGGACAACCTCCCTCCTCCACCACCACCGCCACCCAGCGATGATGCCTTAGAGGCCCCGCCAGACTTCCTTCCACCACCTCCTCCGGCTGCTGGCTTTGGGTCACTGCCACCACCTCCGCCGTTGAACTCGCTACCACCACCGCCTCCCCCAGCGAGTTTCGGAGGTGTGGATCAGTCTCTGCCTCCTCCACCACCAGATCCAGGGTTTTTACCTCCACCTCCACCTCAGCCAGTGTTCACAGGGGGTGGAGTACCCCCTCCGCCTCCACCACCACCTCCTCCTCCTCCTCAACCTGCTGCTGCCCCAAGACCAGTGCGGCCTTCTGGCTCAGTGAAGAAGATGCCTCCTGCTCCGCCAAAGAGAACTACACCAACACTGCATGGAGGAGGAGGAGGTGGAGGAAGTGGTGAAGACTTCATGTCAGAACTGATGCTGGCCATGAACAAGAAGCGTGGAAAACAATAGCCTGAGACAAAGTTTTTTGGAGTGTAAAAAAGTACGACCACATGACTACCGACTTAACTCATAATCAGGCTCGTCTTGATTTCAGCAAAACAACTTTTCTTTACATCCACAATACTGAACATCTCCAACATGAAGCCAGCAGAGATCAATACAGACTTTATCTCTTCCAGAAAAGACAGTGATCCATCCATTCTTTTAACAGCTTATCCAAGATAGAATTTCGTAAGAATCAAGAAAAAGACCAGTTAATCTTAAAAGAATATTTCACCCACAAAATGACCATTTGTATACCAATTACTCAATGACAGCTCCTGCAGGAAGATCCAAGTCTTATTTATTCAGTCGTATGTCACTACCTCTAAAACATTACAATTTAAAGTAAGTCAGTGGAGTCTCATCCATAGCTGACAAGCTTGAGGAATTTCTTTGTATTGTTACATTTTTTTGTGAAAATCCATGTGTTTGGGAAGTATTGAGCATACAACTGAAGAAATGAAATATGGATTATACTGCACAAGTTGTGAGTGATTGTAAAAGGATGTTTGGACATAGTTTTCCTGTTGTTAAACATGGTCCCCAATGACTAATTAATGAATAAGGATTTTTTTTATGGCTCCATTCACTGTGGAGGCACATAAGAAAAAGGTGTTCTTAACAATTTCAACTCAAGTAGATCAATATACAAATGCTAATTTTGCGAATGAAGTATTCTTTTATGACCTGCTTTGTACTGTGTTTGAAAACCTGCTGGAAAAAAAGATTATCTGTTGTAATAAATATGAGGTGTTATTTGTTTTTGATGACTTAAAAAATGCAAAGCTGGCATCATACTTCAAAGAGACATTTTTAGAGAGTTGTACATATTATGACATGTTTGCATGGACGACTGTAAATACTAAAAAAACACTTTCCCATATACAGAGTATCGGATTAGTCTTCAAATGACTAAAAAGCTAAATGCATGAATGGAATATAATTTCTTTTTGGAATGAACTGTTGGGTTTTCCTCCTGTCACTGAGTAAAACCTGCTGAAATCTGAAATGGAAAAAGCACTGGCCCTGTGAACTTACATTCTTACAAAAACAACAGGACAGCTTTTACTGAAGCATATTTGAATTTATTTTGGTGTAAATATGGCATTACAAGTATTTATCTGTGAAGCAGTCAAATTACAATTCAAATTTAATTCTTCTGTAGCACTGAGAAGTACAATTTGTTGGTCACTGTATCCACACATGGTGGGAAATCTCAGTAGTAAAGAATATTAAACAACCATGACCTTGACATGTTGGACCAAACTTTTCCCCCCAACAGGAGAGAATTTACTGAAATATACCATTAAAATGCTGGTGTGCTGTGATTCTTTTTCATTTTAGTGAGTTTGTTCAACCCAAGAGTCTCTTAGGAGGAACAGCTGACCTTCAACCGCTGAGCCCACAGAGGAGGTCTAGCTGCATAGCCTGCCTCCTCTGCAGTCTCTTGTGTAACAAAGGGAAAGGAGAGTATATGGTGCAGCAGCGCTACCTAGTGGCAGAAAAGTAAAAGACACTTTGTTAAAATCACAACTTGTCAAAGAGGCAGAGGCATTGCTTTGATTTTGTTCAGAAAAATTAGAAACTTTATTTACACAATATGTGCAAGAAAACCTCTGGGACATCGAAGTATGCCACATAAATTTCATAGTCATCAAACATCTTAGTATACAATGCCATATTGTCATAGTATAGTATGGCATCAAAAAGTAAAAAAAAAAAAAGGTCATAGTACAGTATGGCATAATAAAGTCATAAAAATGGTCATAGTATAGTAAGGCATCATAAAGTCATAAAAATGGTCATAGTATAGTAAGGCATAATAAAGTCATAAAATTGGTCATAGTATAGTATGGCATAAAAAAGTAAAAAAAAAATGGTCATAGTATAGTATGGCATAAAAAAAGTCATAAAAATGGTCATAGTATAGTATGGCATAAAGTAAAAAAAAATGGTCATAGTATAGTATGGCATAATAAAAGCCATAAAAATGGTCATAGTATAGTATGGTATGAAAAAGTAAAAAAAAAATGGTCATAGTATAGTGTGGCATAATAAAAGTAGTCATAGTATATATGGCATAATAAAGTCATAAAATTGGTCATAGTATAGTATGGCATAAAAAAGAAAAAAAAATGGTCATAGTATAGTATGGCATAATAAAAGTCATAAAAGTAGTCATAGTATAGTATGGCATAATAAAGTCATAAAAATGGTCATAGTATAGTGTGGTATCAAAAAAGTCATAAAAATGGTAATAGTATAGTGTGGCATAAAAATGGTCATAGTATATTATGGCATAAAAAAGTAAAAAAAAAAATGGTCATAGTATATTATGGCATAAAAAAGTAAAAAAAAAATGGTCATAGTATAGTATGGCATAAAAAAGTCATAAAAATGATCATATTATAGTATGGCATAAAAAAGTCATAAAAACGGTCATAGTATAGTATGGCATAATAAAAGTCATAAAAATGGTCATATTATAGTATGGCATAAAAAAGGTCATAAAAATGGTCATAGTATAGTATGGCATAATAAAAGTCATAAAAATGGTCATAGTATAGTAAGGCATAATAAAAGTCATAAAAATGGTCATAGTATAGTATGGCATAAAAAAGGTCATAAAAATGGTCATAGTATAGTATGGCATAATAAAAGTCATAAAAATGGCCATAGTATAGTATGGCATAAAAAGGTCATAAAAATGGTCATAGTATAGTAAGGCATAATAAAAGTCATAAAAATGGTCATAGTATAGTATGGCATAAAAAGGTCATAAAAATGGTCATAGTATAGTAAGGCATAATAAAAGTCATAAAAATGGCCATAGTATAGTATGGCATAAAAAGGTCATAAAAATGGTCATAGTATAGTAAGGCATAAAAAGGTCATAAAATTGGTCATAGTATAGTATGGCATAATAAAAGTCATAAAAATGGTCATAGTATAGTATGGCATAAAAAGGTCATAAAATTGGTCATAGTATAGTATGGCATAATAAAAGTCATAAAAATGGTCATAGTATAGTATGGCATAAAAAGGTCATAAAAATGGTCATAGTATAGTAAGGCATAATAAAAGTCATAAAAATGGTCATAGTATAGTAAGGCATAATAAAAGTCATAAAAATGGTCATAGTATAGTATGGCATAAAAAGGTCATAAAAATGGTCATAGTATAGTAAGGCATAATAAAAGTCATAAAAATGGTCATAGTATAGTAAGGCATAATAAAAGTCATAAAAATGGTCATAGTATAGTATGGCATAATAAAAGTCATAAAAATGGTCATAGTATAGTATGGCATAATAAAAGTCATAAAAATGGTCATAGTATAGTATGGCATAATAAAAGTCATAAAAATGGTCATAGTATAGTATGGCATAATAAAGTCATAAAAATGGTCATAGTATAGTATGGCATAATAAAAGTCATAAAAATGGTCATAGTATAGTAAGGCATAATAAAAGTCATAAAAATGGTCATAGTATAGTATGGCATAATAAAGTCATAAAAATGGTCATAGTATAGTATGGCATAATAAAGTCATAAAAATGGTCATAGTATAGTAAGGCATAATAAAAGTCATAAAAATGGTCATAGTATAGTATGGCATAATAAAAGTCATAAAAATGGTCATAGTATAGTAAGGCATAACAAAAGTCATAAAAATGGCCATAGTATAGTATGGCATAAAAAGGTCATAAAAATGGTCATAGTATAGTAAGGCATAATAAAAGTCATAAAAATGGTCATCGTATAGTAAGGCATAATAAAAGTCATAAAAATGGTCATCGTATAGTAAGGCATAATAAAAGTCATAAAAATGGTCATAGTATAGTATGGCATAAAGTAAAAAAAAATGGTCATAGTATAGTATGGCATAATAAAAGCCATAAAAATGGTCATAGTATAGTATGGTATGAAAAAGTAAAAAAAAAATGGTCATAGTATAGTATGGCATAATAAAAGTAGTCATAGTATATATGGCATAATAAAGTCATAAAATTGGTCATAGTATAGTATGGCATAAAAAAGAAAAAAAAATGGTCATAGTATAGTATGGCATAATAAAAGTCATAAAAGTAGTCATAGTATAGTATGGCATAATAAAGTCATAAAAATGGTCATAGTATAGTGTGGTATCAAAAAAGTCATAAAAATGGTAATAGTATAGTGTGGCATAAAAATGGTCATAGTATATTATGGCATAAAAAAGTAAAAAAAAAAATGGTCATAGTATATTATGGCATAAAAAAGTAAAAAAAAAATGGTCATAGTATAGTATGGCATAAAAAAGTAAAAAAAAAATGGTCATAGTATAGTATGGCATAAAAAAGTCATAAAAATGATCATATTATAGTATGGCATAAAAAAGTCATAAAAACGGTCATAGTATAGTATGGCATAATAAAGTCATAAAAATGGTCATAGTATAGTATGGCATAATAAAGTCATAAAAATGGTCATAGTATAGTATGGCATAATAAAGTCATAAAAATGGTCATAGTATAGTATGGCATAATAAAAGTCATAAAAATGGTCATATTATAGTATGGCATAAAAAAGGTCATAAAAATGGTCATAGTATAGTATGGCATAATAAAAGTCATAAAAATGGTCATAGTATAGTAAGGCATAATAAAAGTCATAAAAATGGTCATATTATAGTATGGCATAAAAAAGGTCATAAAAATGGTCATAGTATAGTATGGCATAATAAAAGTCATAAAAATGGTCATAGTATAGTATGGCATAATAAAAGTCATAAAAATGGCCATAGTATAGTATGGCATAAAAAGGTCATAAAAATGGTCATAGTATAGTAAGGCATAATAAAAGTCATAAAAATGGTCATAGTATAGTATGGCATAAAAAGGTCATAAAAATGGTCATAGTATAGTAAGGCATAATAAAAGTCATAAAAATGGCCATAGTATAGTATGGCATAAAAAGGTCATAAAAATGGTCATAGTATAGTAAGGCATAATAAAAGTCATAAAAATGGTCATAGTATAGTATGGCATAAAAAGGTCATAAAATTGGTCATAGTATAGTATGGCATAATAAAAGTCATAAAAATGGTCATAGTATAGTATGGCATAAAAAGGTCATAAAAATGGTCATAGTATAGTAAGGCATAATAAAAGTCATAAAAATGGTCATAGTATAGTAAGGCATAATAAAAGTCATAAAAATGGTCATAGTATAGTATGGCATAAAAAGGTCATAAAAATGGTCATAGTATAGTAAGGCATAATAAAAGTCATAAAAATGGTCATAGTATAGTAAGGCATAATAAAAGTCATAAAAATGGTCATAGTATAGTATGGCATAATAAAAGTCATAAAAATGGTCATAGTATAGTATGGCATAATAAAAGTCATAAAAATGGTCATAGTATAGTATGGCATAATAAAAGTCATAAAAATGGTCATAGTATAGTAAGGCATAATAAAAGTCATAAAAATGGTCATAGTATAGTATGGCATAATAAAGTCATAAAAATGGTCATAGTATAGTATGGCATAATAAAGTCATAAAAATGGTCATAGTATAGTAAGGCATAATAAAAGTCATAAAAATGATCATAGTATAGTATGGCATAATAAAAGTCATAAAAATGGTCATAGTATAGTAAGGCATAACAAAAGTCATAAAAATGGCCATAGTATAGTATGGCATAAAAAGGTCATAAAAATGGTCATAGTATAGTAAGGCATAATAAAAGTCATAAAAATGGTCATCGTATAGTAAGGCATAATAAAAGTCATAAAAATGGTCATAGTATAGTATGGCATAAAACGGTCATAAAAATGGTCATAGTATAGTAAGGCATAATAAAAGTCATAAAAATGGTCATCGTATAGTATGGCATAAAAAGGTCATAAAAATGGTCATAGTATAGTATGGCATAAAAAGGTCATAAAAATGGTCATAGTATAGTATGGCATAATAAAAGTCATAAAAATGGTCATAGTATAGTATGGCATAAAAAGGTCATAAAAATGGTCATAGTATAGTATGGCATAATAAAAGTCATAAAATTGGTCATAGTATAGTATGTCATAATAAAAGTCATAAAAATGGTCATAGTATAGTATGGCATAATAAAAGTCATAAAATTGGTCATAGTATAGTATGTCATAATAAAAGTCATAAAAATGGTCATAGTATAGTATGGCATAAAAAGGTCATAAAAATGGTCATAGTATAGTATGGCATAATAAAAGTCATAAAAATGGTCATCGTATAGTATGGCATAAAAAGGTCATAAAAATGGTCATAGTATAGTAAGGCATAATAAAAGTCATAAAAATGGTCATCGTATAGTATGGCATAATAAAAGTCATAAAAATGGTCATAGTATAGTAAGGCATAATAAAAGTCATAAAAATGGTCATCGTATAGTATGGCATAATAAAAGTCATAAAAATGGTCATAGTATAGTATGGCATAAAAAGGTCATAAAAATGGTCATAGTATAGTATGGCATAAAAAGGTCATAAAAATGGTCATAGTATAGTAAGGCATAATAAAAGTCATAAAAATGGTCATAGTATAGTATGGCATAAAAAGGTCATAAAAATGGTCATAGTATAGTATGGCATAATAAAAGTCATAAAAATGGTCATAGTATAGTATGGCATAATAAAAGTCATAAAAATGGTCATAGTATAGTATGGCATAATAAAGTCATGAAAATGGTCATAGTATAGTAAGGCATAATAAAAGTCATAAAAATGGTCATCGTATAGTATGGCATAATAAAAGTCATAAAAATGGTCATCGTATAGTATGGCATAATAAAAGTCATAAAAATGGTCATAGTATAGTAAGGCATAATAAAAGTCATAAAAATGGTCATAGTATAGTATGGCATAAAAAGGTCATAAAAATGGTCATAGTATAGTATGGCATAAAAAGGTCATAAAAATGGTCATAGTATAGTAAGGCATAATAAAAGTCATAAAAATGGTCATAGTATAGTAAGGCATAATAAAGTCATAAAAATGGTCATAGTATAGTAAGGCATAATAAAAGTCATAAAAATGGTCATAGTATAGTATGGCATAAAAAGGTCATAAAAATGGTCATAGTATAGTATGGCATAATAAAAGTCATAAAAATGGTCATAGTATAGTAAGGCATAATAAAAGTCATAAAAATGGTCATAGTATAGTAAGGCATAATAAAAGTCATAAAAATGGTCATAGTATAGTATGGCATAAAAAGGTCATAAAAATGGTCATAGTATAGTAAGGCATAATAAAAGTCATAAAAATGGTCATAGTATAGTAAGGCATAATAAAGTCATAAAAATGGTCATAGTATAGTAAGGCATAATAAAAGTCATAAAAATGGTCATAGTATAGTATGGCATAATAAAGTCATGAAAATGGTCATAGTATAGTAAGGCATAATAAAAGTCATAAAAATGGTCATAGTATAGTATGGCATAATAAAGTCATGAAAATGGTCATAGTATAGTAAGGCATAATAAAAGTCATAAAAATGGTCATAGTATAGTATGGCATAATAAAGTCATGAAAATGGTCATAGTATAGTAAGGCATAATAAAAGTCATAAAAATGGTCATAGTATAGTAAGGCATAATAAAAGTCATAAAAATGGTCATAGTATAGTATGGCATAAAAAGGTCATAAAAATGGTCACAGTATAGTATGGCATAATAAAAGTCATAAAAATGGTCATCGTATAGTATGGCATAAAAAGGTCATAAAAATGGTCATAGTATAGTATGGCATAAAACGGTCATAAAAATGGTCATAGTATAGTATGGCATAAAAAGGTCATAAAAATGGTCATAGTATAGTAAGGCATAATAAAAGTCATAAAAATGGTCATCGTATAGTATGGCATAAAAAGGTCATAAAAATGGTCATAGTATAGTATGGCATAAAACGGTCATAAAAATGGTCATAGTATAGTATGGCATAAAAAGGTCATAAAAATGGTCACAGTATAGTAAGGCATAATAAAAGTCATAAAAATGGTCATCGTATAGTATGGCATAAAAAGGTCATAAAAATGGTCATAGTATAGTATGGCATAAAACGGTCATAAAAATGGTCATAGTATAGTATGGCATAAAAAGGTCATAAAAATGGTCATAGTATAGTATGGCATAAAAAGGTCATAAAAATGGTCATAGTATAGTATGGCATAATAAAAGTCATAAAAATGGTCATAGTATAGTATGGCATAATAAAAGTCATAAAAATGGTCATCGTATAGTATGGCATAAAAAGGTCATAAAAATGGTCATAGTATAGTATGGCATAATAAAAGTCATAAAAATGGTCATAGTATAGTATGGCATAATAAAAGTCATAAAAATGGTCATAGTATAGTATGGCATAATAAAAGTCATAAAAATGGTCATCGTATAGTATGGCATAATAAAAGTCATAAAAATGGTCATAGTATAGTATGGCATAATAAAAGTCATAAAATTGGTCATAGTATGGCATAATAAAAGTCATAAAAATGGTCATAGTATAGTATGGCATAATAAAAGTCATAAAATTGGTCATAGTATAGTATGGCATAATAAAAGTCATAAAAATGGTCATAGTATAGTATGGCATAATAAAAGTCATAAAAATGGTCATAGTATAGTATGGCATAATAAAAGTCATAAAAATGGTCATCGTATAGTATGGCATAATAAAAGTCATAAAAATGGTCATAGTATAGTATGGCATAAAAAGGTCATAAAATTGGTCATAGTATAGTATGGCATAAAAAGGTCATAAAAATGGTCATAGTATAGTATGGCATAATAAAAGTCATAAAAATGGTCATCGTATAGTATGGCATAATAAAAGTCATAAAAATGGTCATAGTATAGTAAGGCATAATAAAAGTCATAAAAATGGTCATCGTATAGTATGGCATAATAAAAGTCATAAAAATGGTCATAGTATAGTATGGCATAATAAAAGTCATAAAAATGGTCATAGTATAGTATGGCATAAAAAGGTCATAAAAATGGTCATAGTATAGTAAGGCATAATAAAAGTCATAAAAATGGTCATAGTATAGTATGGCATAAAAAGGTCATAAAAATGGTCATAGTATAGTAAGGCATAATAAAAGTCATAAAAATGGTCATAGTATAGTATGGCATAAAAAGGTCATAAAAATGGTCATAGTATAGTAAGGCATAATAAAAGTCATAAAAATGGTCATAGTATAGTAAGGCATAATAAAGTCATAAAAATGGTCATAGTATAGTAAGGCATAATAAAAGTCATAAAAATGGTCATAGTATAGTAAGGCATAATAAAAGTCATAAAAATGGTCATAGTATAGTATGGCATAAAAAGGTCATAAAAATGGTCATAGTATAGTAAGGCATAATAAAAGTCATAAAAATGGTCATAGTATAGTATGGCATAATAAAGTCATAAAAATGGTCATAGTATAGTATGGCATAAAAAGGTCATAAAATTGGTCATAGTATAGTATGGCATAAAAAGGTCATAAAAATGGTCATAGTATAGTAAGGCATAATACAAGTCATAAAAATGGTCATAGTATAGTATGGCATAATACAAGTCATAAAAATGGTCATAGTATAGTAAGGCATAACAAAAGTCATAAAAATGGTCATAGTATAGTAAGGCATAATAAAAGTCATAAAAATGGTCATAGTATAGTATGGCATAACAAAAGTCATAAAAATGGTCATAGTATAGTATGGCATAATAAAAGTCATAAAAATGGTCATAGTATAGTATGGCATAATAAAAGTCATAAAAATGGTCATAGTATAGTATGGCATAACAAAAGTCATAAAAATGGTCATAGTATAGTATGGCATAATAAAAGTCATAAAAATGGTCATAGTATAGTATGGCATAATAAAAGTCATAAAAATGGTCATAGTATAGTATGGCATAACAAAAGTCATAAAAATGGTCATAGTATAGTATGGCATAACAAAAGTCATAAAAATGGTCATAGTATAGTATGGCATAACAAAAGTCATAAAAATGGTCATAGTATAGTATGGCATAATAAAAGTCATAAAAATGGTCATAGTATAGTATGGCATAATAAAAGTCATAAAAATGGTCATAGTATAGTATGGCATAACAAAAGTCATAAAAATGGTCATAGTATAGTAAGGCATAATACAAGTCATAAAATTGGTCATAGTATAGTATGGCATAATAAAAGTCATAAAAATGGTCATAGTATAGTAAGGCATAACAAAAGTCATAAAAATGGTCATAGTATAGTAAGGCATAACAAAAGTCATAAAAATGGTCATAGTATAGTATGGCATAATAAAAGTCATAAAAATGGTCATAGTATAGTAAGGCATAACAAAAGTCATAAAAATGGTCATAGTATAGTATGGCATAATAAAAGTCATAAAAATGGTCATAGTATAGTAAGGCATAACAAAAGTCATAAAAATGGTCATAGTATAGTATGGCATAACAAAAGTCATAAAAATGGTCATAGTATAGTATGGCATAATAAAAGTCATAAAAATGGTCACAGTATAGTGTGGCATAAAAAGGTCATAAAAATGGTCATAGTATAGTATGGCATAATAAAAGTCATAAAAATGGTCACAGTATAGTATGGCATAAAAAGGTCATAAAAATGGTCATAGTTTCGTATGGCATCAAAAAAGTCATAAAAATGGTCAGTATAGTATGGCATCATAAAGTCATAAAATTGGTCATAGTATAGTATGGCATAATAAAGTCATAAAAATGGTCATAGTATAGTATGGCATCATAAAGTCATAAAATTGGTCATAGTATAGTATGGCATAATAAAGTCATAAAAATGGTCATAGTATAGTATGGCATCATAAAGTCATAAAATTGGTCATAGTATAGTATGGCATAATAAAGTCATAAAAATGGTCATAGTATAGTATGGCATCATAAAGTCATAAAAATGGTCATAGTATAGTATGGCATAAAAAGGTCATAAAAATGGTCATAGTATAGTATGGCATAATAAAGTCATAAAATTGGTCATAGTATAGTATGGCATAATAAAGTCATAAAAATGGTCATATATAGTATGGCATCATAAAGTCATAAAATTGGTCATAGTATAGTATGGCATAATAAAGTCATAAAAATGGTCATAGTATAGTATGGCATCATAAAGTCATAAAATTGGTCATAGTATAGTATGGCATAATAAAGTCATAAAAATGGTCATAGTATAGTATGGCATCATAAAGTCATAAAAATGGTCATAGTATAGTATGGCATAAAAAGGTCATAAAAATGGTCATAGTATAGTATGGCATAATAAAGTCATAAAAATGGTCATAGTATAGTATGGCATCATAAAGTCATAAAATTGGTCATAGTATAGTATGGCATCATAAAGTCATGAAAATGGTCATAGTATAGTATGGCATAATAAAAGTCATAAAATGTTATTGTAAGTGAATAGTTTTATTAACTTGAAAACATTTTTTAAGACCTTGCACACACACTGTCATACCACTTAAATGTCATATACATACCTCGGAAAAATTATTCACCTCAGCTTTATGTATAGCAGACTCTGCCATCCAGTTCCTCAGCACATATCTAGGATTTATATCTGTAAGATATTTTTTGCAGTCAGACAAAGTTGTTCTTGGTAAAAACAACTGCTATATTACAAAAATCTGTATAATGGATTTCCTCCTTATTTGCTTTTCTGAAGCACAATGGCATGACTCACCATGAAATTTCAAGTTATTAGCCTACATATTTCATGTTCAAGTGAATGCTAGTATGTAGATTCAATGGCTTACTTTTCATCCTGTGCTGACGATCCAAATCACTATCATTTTGGTGTCTAAGCAGAGGAAGCAAACTTTTAAATCCACTCTGATACAATTCAAAAGACAACAACAAACAAAGATATGGCACAAAATAGAAATGAGAGTGTAGCACATGTTTTCAAGCAGAAAAAAATGACCTTTCAAATGTTTCAGAGAAACTTGGGTGACCAAACTAACTTGAGCAAGGTCTGGCATTACTGAATACATTTTTGCTTACCTGTTGAGCCGCAGCAGGTACATGCTGAGCCAATCAGAGAAGAGCTTGTGGGAGGACAAGTCTTCAAGAGCCCACACCTAAGACAAAAAAAAGGATACCTATAAATCAAAACTGAACTCCTGAATAGATACACCAGTTCTGCAAATGTTTTGCTGTTGCAGTGGCAGCTTTTTGTATGTGGGCTACCTGCATTTTTATAGAAGAACACTAACTCACTATTCAGATAGATTGCAATAATAATTTGCAACGCTGTCATATACATGTAGTCATATGCAGCACCATTTATTCATCCTCTAAACACCTAATTAGAAGAAACACTGGATGGGCAGTGCAAATACAGAATAGCAATGAGTGCTTGGCACAGACATTAAAGCTGTTACTAACATCCAAACTAAATCCAACTAGAATTACCATCTAATCAGTTCATCCTTAAGTCCAAGCAGAGGTTTGTGCCAAATCTGAGTAAATTTCCTCAAGGCTTTCTTGTGACTTCTGCCTACAGCCTGGCGCTGGTGTAAAACCAGGATTCTAACACGTTGCTGCTTCAGCTCTACCTGTGTGAAGTTCCTGTTGTGAAGCTGCCGGGCTGAAACTTCGCTGAGCTGCCTGAAGGTCATGGTGAAGTCTGATTGTGTGTCCTCCATCATCTGGGGAGACAAACACAAATTAGATTGGTAGTTTTTTAAAAAAAAGTCAATTTGTACACAGCCAGTGCACAAAAAGTTCATCTGAGTCTACTAAATCAATTTAACTTGACCATATAGAAATGCATTTTTCAGGCTGTGTGCAGCTCATTGTCAATAACTTGCCTTAAGCAGGAAGGCAATTAGATAGCCATCATCCTCCTCTTCACCTAGAAGCCCCAGTTTAGCTTTAAATAGCTGATGAATCCTGAAATACATGAATAAGGCTGGAAAATTACTAGAATCACTGCTTGGATAAAGCATTAAGGACAACATACAGAATGGACAAATCATATTTCACTTTAAGCTCACCTCATTTGATAAATATCACTGTATCCTTTCAAAATAATTTTAGCCCTGAAAAAAAGGAGAAAAACACTACGTTTGTATGTACGACAGTTTGACTTTACTGGCTCTAAAGTGATTTTGCATGAGGCTTATGGACTCTTCTTTTACAAGTATTTACCACAATAAAAATGTTCAAAGTTAGTCATGTGCAAAGAGTTTTGTAGAAGTTTAAGTCTTTCAGTGTTGTTGCACTGGAGGCAAACAGATCAGTATAAGTCACATATTACTTTATATCCCCTTTATATCAACAGTTATCACCAACAGTTATCACAGTGTTCTTACTCTTTCTGCTGGTTCGTCGATAGCACAGGACTGAGAGCCAGCAAGAGCTTCTCAAGGTTAAACAGTCCGACGTTGGCCTGAGCTCCTATGCTGTATCTGCCCTCATCATCAGATGTGTTGGGGACAAAATCTGCAACAATTAAAGATTTGTTTGACATTTGACGAGAACAGGATGTAGAATCATTTCACTGAAACACAGGCATGCCTCATCGTACACACTGGGGTTATACGACTCCATGAAGCCAAATGGTCCGTAGTCGATAGTAATAGACACAAGGCTGAAGTTATCTGTGTTGCACACACCTGTCATGACAACACAAGAAAGATGTCAGTAGATGTTGGGGCAGATGACAAAATGTGCAACCAGAACAGTTGCTCACAGGTATCAGACACCCAAATTTAATGCCTTTAAAGATGGTTTCAAGATCATTTTAAATCAAATTAAAGACTGATTTATGTGAGTCCCATGCAGAGCTAGGTTTTATGTAGGACATATGGTTAATAGAGTGAGTTTAGTTAATCTACATTTTGCCAATAGCTAAGTCCAAGTCTAAAGTAAAAAGACAGTATATGGGTCAGTGGTAGGTTCAAAGATTTATAGCATCAGAAATGTGGACTTCCATGCAGAAGAGCTTGATTTGATAGAAGATAATTTTTAAAAAACTGATAAATCGTGTCAATTAAGACCTCACAAATTCATATTTAAGAGTATTTAATGACTTTTAAGGCCTAATATTTATAAAAAAAAATAAATTTGAGACTTGGACTTGCAGACACCCTGTCTTACCATGTGCAAACCCAACCGACATCCACCTGGCAATCAGATATGCTGTTTCATTTACAACTGTGGAATAAAACACCTGAAAAAAAATACAAAGCATGAAATGAGGAAGTATCTTGAAGAAACAAATAATTTATAGCATGTAGATATACAGTCACTACAGCATAATGTTTCTAGATAGTAAAAAGCTGCTTTAGTATTCACTAATCACACAGTATGACTGAATAAATTATCTCACTGAGGTTAGGCCATAATCAATGGCAAAGGAACACTTCTGCCAACTACATTTTTTGTTTTACCTAACTCACCAAATATTTATCCGGATCATCTTGACTGATTGAAAAAAAATGTTCATCAATCACAAAGTCCACCAGCTTCCTAAAATCAACGGATCAATAACATCAAGTTAGAAGCTGCAGTAGAGGAGACAGAATGATATGAAAGCCCGAGAGGTCATGTGACCAGACTCACCTCAGGAGATTGATCTCTCCACTTTGAGCCAAAATTTCCAAAGATCCGATCCGAAACCATGACTTGGCTAACCGGAGAACAACGGCTCCTGTGAAAAGAAGAAACGACTCCAATAAAACGTGACGTAATGAAACATCAATGGTGCAGTCAGCAATTTTAATCCAGAACACTTTTTGTCAAATCAGCAAATCATCTTCTCATGGTCTGCCAGCTGTCTGTTCTGTGTGTGCGCTGAAAAGAAATCTGGTGTTCATAAAGAGCCCTGGCTCTGTAGATGGGAAACTTTGCCTGCCAATCAGCAACACGGGGTTTTGTGCATAGGACAGGGGAAAGGCCACGGATGCATTAAGAGACAGGCAGTGGGAGGGTAAATCGGGCACATGCCAACATGCTGAATCCACACTGCTTTGTGAAGATGGCTGAGAAACAGACAAACAGGTCAGATGGACAGTTTCCTGATCCACAACCTTCCTAACGTTGGTTACATGACTGGCTGTGTCTTTGTTTACTCTATAACATGGTATGGTGGTGGGGCCTCTGAAGAAGAACTAGTGGAAGGGTGTATGTTTTTGGGCGTGGAGGACAAATAATCTTTCTTCAGAAGTGCTGACTCCACCCAACGACTTGTGGACTACCGTTTGAAGGTTCAAGTTTGTCCTTTTGCTCAGCGCCATCTTGTTTGTTTGGAGGCAGAAGTGACCATATTTGGACAAAAGAGTAGAGCTGTGGAGGAGTAAGGGGTGGATCTGACAGAGATCCTGAGGTCACTGCTGTAGTAGTGACTTGTCAATCACGAGGTAGCCAAGCCCTAAAGCATACTCTGCGTCATCATCAACTTTATCACTGACTCTAAACGAGACCATAATTTAGTAAATGAACACCATGCTGTGTTGAGGAAGACTTATAACTAGCTATACAGACCATAAACTAATTCAGAAAAGTTTATTACTGATGTTATAAATTAAATGAGAAGTCGGGTCATTTCTTCATAGCCTTCTATACTATCAGACTTCATATTGCAACCCGTGGAGTCGCCCCCAGCTGGCCACTGGAAAAATTGCAGGTTTAAGGCACTTGAGCATTGGTTTCACTGTTCAGACCCAAAGACAACACCCTTACACCACCTTTAAATGTAACCGATAATGAGTCAAATCTTGGTGTTGTAGTATTTTCACATGCATAACTGTACCTCTCTCTGTCTTCACGTTGCCGTTGTAGAATTGATCCCTCTTCACCGGCTCGTCACTGACAATTATACTACAACAAAAGAAAGCATTATCAGAACAATAAAAGATTCACATTTCTTCCCAAACATTTCTACTTTTTCACACTCAAATAAAGAGCCTATCTTAATGCCAAGTAATATTGATTTACACATGTTAATACAGACACTGGCCTTCTACAGGGTTCTTAAATGTGTCACTGGAAAAGATGAAATTATTTTCAACAATTTTAAACTGATGAACTATTTTGTGTCTGGTTATAACTTTTTTTTAAAAATAGTTTTTATTGAATTTTGTGATGAGTCGAGTGTACATTAATTCTACGTTGTCCAGCTGACAGTCATATTGACGATTTATCAACATACATTTATAGACAAAACTGCAAAGAGACTATTCAAACTATCAGATCATTTGATATCTATTATTATTATTTCTATTATTATTATTGAAAAGATTATAACATAGCATGCATAGCAAATGTTAACCCTGTTTGTTGCCTTTCATCCATCACCTGTCCCTCTCACCTGGCAGCCCTGCTGGTTGGAATACCCAAGAAATACATGGCTTCACTGCACAGGAACTCCCTCACAGAAGAGCGGATCACAGCTCGACCATCTCCTGACCTGTGTGAAAATTTTCAAATTGACATTTCAGATTAAACATAGTTGCCCCTTGCTGCCATTCAGTATCACAGACATGCAATTTTCCCAAAGTGAAACAAGGAGAAAGAGAGTAACAGGAAGAAAAACAAAAAGGGTGTGCCAATAAACATACCTTGAATAAGGCGTCTTGCCAGAGCCTTTAAGCTGCAGTTCCCATACTTCTCCTCTTCTGTGGGACATGTCATAAGGAAAATGAGTCAAAGCTTTAACTGGTGATGCACCTTGAATATACAGTATACTAAAATATTCTCACCTGTTGGTATACTGACCAAGGGAATGTGCTCGACCATCGCCCAGCTGACCTGCCCAGTATCCAAACTGATGGAGGAGAAATTCATCGGTAAATTTCACTGTCACCAACTGTGATCAGATCTGTTGAACATGATGTACACTGTCATTTTTATCTATTTCAAGTTTTCTTAACTTTGTTAATCAACTTGTTTTTGGCTGAATTTCGTGACATATCTGATGAAATGTAATAAAAAAAGACAGTGTATACATGTTTTTTAATCACAAAGGAAATGTTGTTAATGTAACTAATTAAATGTTAGTAGTGTTGAGTTTATACACAATAAAAGCATGCCAGTAAGAGCACAACAAACAGAAAACAAATTCATCATTACCTGATGACCTCCATATCTGTGAGCAAGTGGTACAGATCCTGACAGCAGTCTGCCACCGCTTGCGTAATGCAGGAAATCATCTGACTGAGTTACAGCCACGTCTAAATCTAAAATCCCCTCGATGACGTCCTGTTGAAACAAATTCACGTTTCACATTCACATTTCACTGCAAAGACTCTCTTGCGCTTCTGATCATACTGTATTGTCACCTTAGAAGCTGCTGCCAGTCTTAACCGGCCTTTCAGTGGGGTTGGAATGGATCTGGAGAATATGCAGTTCCTTACAGAGCGAGCAAAGTTGCCATAAACCTCGTCAATCGGAAATGCTTCTGCAGAGAGGACAGAAAGGATTGAACTAGGACAATATTGCTGTGAACTTTTCTTGTATTGACCCAAACAGACACAAATCACTTTTTACCTATTAGCTTCTTGCAGGACACTCTGAATTGGTCCAGGTCCTTTAAAAGGTTTGAAACACTAATGTTCCACCTGGATTTGACAGTGTGCGGTGACAGCTGGTTGTCCGATGCTGTACTGTCATGACTATGGCAGTCACTGTCAGTACTTTGGCAGAACTCCAGAACATGTACAGATGTGAAGCTGGATGCCGCTACCAGAGCAAAGGCTAATACTTTGTAGGAGCTCCACATGTTGCAGACACAGCAACTGCCTTGAATGTACCTAGCTGTAAGCACTGAAGTAGTGGTAGATTGGAAAATAAGTTAATTATGATTTCCAGCTGGTTATCATAATGCACACAGCACTGGGGCAGGAAGTACTCTAATCCTGTAGTCAGACTACAGTGTAGATTACTCTATCCTGCATTCAAAACACTCCTTTGACTTCAATAAAAGTAATATCATGCCAGAGTTTATTTTAAAGTCCTGTTATTAAATTTAAAAAATCTCCACAAGGAGTTGGTCCTAAATATGTGACTGACTTGCTTGAGCAATACAACCCTGCGAGACCTCTCAGATTACTTGGGAGTGGTCTGCTAATGGTGCCTAGGGCAACATCTAAACAAAGAGAAGCTGCCTTTATTTATTATGCAACACAGCGATGGAAGCATTGCCTGATGGTCTTAGGAATGCCACCAATTGCAGTTTTAAATACAAACTAAAACATTATTCTTGAGCACTTTAAACAAGCTTATTCTTTCACTGTTTTATCTCTCTAACTTTGAATTGTTCTTTTGTATGATATTGTTTTTAACTTCTTCAACAGCACCTCAAACCTGCCTAATGTGCTTTATAAATAAAACTGCCTTGCCTCATTTGGGTAGTTAATCTCTGCAACTACATCATAATTTATGTATTGATCATGCTGTGTGTAAACTCTGAACCTGCAAAATAACAAATGACAAGAGCTGTCAAATACATGCAACAGTAGTAAAGCATTACACTCTGATATGTACTGCAGTAAAAGTGTGAGGTGACATTAAATAGAAATACTCACGCAAAGTAAAAGCACCTCAAATTGTATTTTAGTATTATGCACAGTTGTCATTTCCATCACTGGCAAACAGCCCCCTATGTCAACACTTCAGTTACACTTCAGGCTAGTTAGTTGTCATGAAAAGACCCTACATTTAGAGTTTTTTTAAGTTTTGAAGTAATAACTAAAAAACAACGACTAAAACTCAAAAGACTGTTGGGGAATACGAGCAAAGTTGGCTACAGCTAGCTAGCTGATAGCAACCCGGCTACAGTGCTAGCCCCAGACACTTCACTACGTTACTATTCTCGCGGAAACCTAACGTAAGATAAATTTTATATTTTCAGTTTGAAGAGATACAACCTTAGTTTACATGTAGCGCTGCATTCATAATAAAATGTTGCCTAATTTTGAAGAAATTCATTAAAGTTTGTGTTAACTCTCTGCCATATATGGTAAGCCTAATTCCGTAGCGAAAAACGTCATCAACCGTCGCCCGGTCATCCGCTTCCGGTTCCGCTGAAATATATAACCTGTCCCGATGCCCGCTCCCGGAGAACATGGCGTGCCCATGGTTAAAGCAATGCTGGCGGCTCTCTGCAAACTGCACAGGCACGAGTGTGTTTGAAACGTTGTGGCACTTTAATGGCAGGTCCGTGTCGTTCTCCACGTCCTCTTTAGGACGGACATCCTGGAGCTCCGGGGCGGGGAACGAGGTGAGTTCACGGGACACACGGGACAGGGAGTGCTGTCAAACCCAGGAAGGTCACCGCGTAGCTGTCAGCCAGTCCTGATGAATGGTGCTCATGTCTCAATAATGGGGTAGATTGCTTCACTGCCTGTGAATTTTCCTGGCAATGCAACATGAACTGGTATTTTTCTTCTGCAAGAGTGTCACGTGTTTTGTAAGAATTTCGAAAATGTCGACTTGTTGCTGCCTGTTGGTGGGTGTGTTGGGTCGTGCAGAGCTTCCTCCGCACATGTAAAGGTCAAGACCTGCTCCTGATGTTAGAGTAATTAGCCTGAGCCCTGTCCTTTACTCTGCTGGCTGTCCAGCCAAGTGTAGCCAATGTCTTGTCTTGTCCCTTTAGATTTTATTTTCATTCATTCATTCATTCATTCATTCATGTGTCATTGGCTCAGGTGTGTTCCTTTAGCTTCCTTTGCATTATTTATTTTTGGTCACAATGTAGAAAACATGACTTATAATTTGTAGTAATAATAATAGTTGTAAAAAATAATTAATAATAGATATGAATAAATAAAACGTGTATGTACATAACAGATACATGTTTTTGTGTACCTGTCTCCGTTCAGCTTGTTGTCCTTGGTTTTAGCTGTATGTCTATGTCTGTCTTTGTGTAAGATGAAACTGTGTGAGCACATTGAGAGAAGGGTTGTAGCAATATACTGGTTTTAGGGTGTACAGTGATATAACAGTTGACCGTTATCATATCGTGTACATTTGGTTATGCACGATATTACAAAAAATGCAACTGGATGGAGAATGTCCCCTTTATTTTTATTATTATCTAAAGAGATATTTTTCACACATACTTATATTAACAAAATGGTATTCAGTTTCAATTGTTCAACCAACAGTAACTCTTCCGTGTTCATTCCTTAAGGTTCATTCTGACTAGGGCTGCAACGATTAGTTGATTAATCGATGACTAATCAACTATTAAAATAATTGGTGACTATTTTAGTAATCGACTAATCAGTTTGAGCCATTTTTCATAGAAAAGTACTACAAAAGTGCCCCTTCTTACGTTCAAATATTGGCAGCTTTACACACTCTCCCATGATGGTGAACAAAAACTGTTTGGTGTGAGTACGAAACAAGACATTAGATGACATCATTTTGGGGTTTGGGAGAGACAGACCGACATTTTTCAATATTTTAACACATTTTTCGACAAAAAGATTAGTCGACTAATGGAAGAAATAATCGACAGTTAGTCGACAATGAAAATAATCATTAGTTGCAGCCCTAATTCTGACTGATCATAATATAAATTCTGTAAAACCGTGATACCATGAAACCACAATATTTTCTGAAATAGTCATTATGCCATGAAAAAACCTCCATACCGATGCAACCTTAATTGAGAGCGGCTTGAAACCAGAGTCAGTCTCATCTTATGCATACATATACTTAGCCAATTTATGCTTAATCTGATTCCCATAACAAAACAGTTACTTTCATTGTCCACAATAAAATGAAGCAGAAATCCAAAATCAGGATCTCAGATGTTATTTTTAATTTTTTGTAATTTGCATACAAATGCCTTTGATCGTTTGACAACCTGTTCAGGGTGTACCCTGCTCTTGCCCAATGTTAGCTGCAGCCCTGTACTAGGATAAGTGGTTACGGATAATGAATGAATGACTGAATGTAGTTTGCATGCTGTATTATTGCAGTTAACTGTTCAGAGTTGCTCTCTGTAAATTACATGCACTGACAGGAGAGTCTACATATGTTTAAAAGCCTTCTCCAAGCTGCCAGGAAGAAAATCCATAGGGAGAAACTCTGTTGGCCTAAAAGTATTAAAATATATAAAGTCAATAATCTTTTGGCATCATGTCCTTTTGTTCTTTCAGGGGCATCCATCGGCACTACCAACACAGATAAACCCCCAAACTTTAAACTTTACCACATGTCTCACTAGGTAAGTTGTCCTGACTCAAGGCTTTGCACTGCAACCAAACTATTTACTGAATTCTTCACATATTATTTCAACAGCCACCTCACACTGACAAACAGGTTTTAGCACACCAGCAATTTTGGTTAGAATTGACACAAACAGAGTGTTGTACCACAGTGATCAAGATATATGCAATTTCTAATAAGATCTTCCACTTATATCTTTAAATAACTTTGTGCACATCTTCTGTATACAGTATGTTTCTGATTTCACAGCTTCACTTTTTGTTGTTGCCTGTCTCTGCAGACACAAGTCACGGTTGCTGAGCCCCACACTACAATCACGCTGCTGCAGAAAGAGCATACACAGTGATGCGAAGCCGAAGGACCCCTTCACATTAGCCCAGAAAGATTTAACGAATTTATATGATGACATCAGAAAGGTACGTTTTCCATAACAGGAAGTGTATGTGTCTCTCCGTGAGAAATTATGGGCATTGTCAGCTAACATTACCAATCGAGACACCATAGATCTTATCCTGAGTCAGAGTACTGTCAGTCTGTTGGGAGCCTGTCTGTCACAAATGCTTTGCTTTAGCTTGGATTTAACATTGCAGCTGCAGGGACAGATCAGGAAACAGACTATGATAGAACCAAATTAACAGAAGACTATCATGTGATTTATTTTTTTTGGCAAATGTATTTGCTGATTATGATGAAAATAAAAGTGTTATCACTCTGCCTGACAGGAAATGTTTGTACCCAAAGAAGAGCTGAAGTCTCTGCTTGACTACTACTTTGATGGCAAAGGCAAAGCCATCCGACCAATGATAGTTGTCCTAATGGCCCGGGCGCTCAACATCCATAGTAACAGATCTGGGTAAAATCTGATCACTCCACACTTTCATATTTCAACAGAATATTGCATTTTTTCCATTTACTGCTGCTGCTAATCCAAAGTGACCTGTGGTACAGAGTAAATGTGCATCACACCCTGTTGTAACGTTTGAATTATTATATGAAGCATAATCAAGGTTTTTATGTCATATCATTCACTGGAATTTGTTAACTGTTCTTGTCCTCCGTAGAGATCTGATCCCAGGTCAGAGGGCCGTTGCTATGATCACCGAAATGATTCACACTGCCAGCCTGGTGCATGACGATGTTATAGACGGATCCGATAAACGAAGGGGAAAAAGAACAATCAATGAAGTGTGGGGTGAAAAAAAGGTTAGGGAAGTAAAATTGGCTTAAAGACCTTTCCCCCTTTTCTACTCCCTAATATAATATTTTCTACGACTATATACATTTTTAAGGATATGAATATAATGTGTTTTCTCTCTCCCAGGCAATCTTAGCTGGAGATTTCATCATCTCAGCTGCCTCTATAGCCATGGCTCGAGTCGGTAACAATACAGTGGTGAAAGTGTTCTCCCAGGTGATAGAGGACCTGGTGCGAGGTACGGCAGTCAAATTATTCACAGTGTTTTTTGCCATATTAGTCAGTAATATTAGTCTTTATTAAAGGGACAGTTAGCCCCAAAATCAGAAATACACATTTTTCCTCTTACCTGTAGTGCTATTTATTAATTTAGTTTGCTTTGGTGTGAGTTGCAGAGTGCTGGCGATATCAGCCGTAGAGATGTCTGCCTTCTCTCTAATACAAAGGAACCAGATGGCTTTCAGCTTGTGGTGCTCAAAAAAATCCACAGCAGTGTCTCTTTCCAGAAATCATGACCTGGTTACTCAAGATAATCCACAAACCATGTTGTGAGCAGTCAAATGAAGGAACTACTTTCTTTCTACCCAACCTGCCAACTGTTTCACTGTGCAGAAGGAAGAGTGCATCTACTAATGGATGAGAGGCTTGTGCTCATAATAGCGCAAGATGTATACATTAATGGCATCCTCCATGGTTGAGTTACAGTATTAGCTAGCTCGGTGGTGCTAGGTGAGCTAGCAGTAGATGCACTCTTCCTTCTGCTCAGTAATATGGTTGGCAGGTGTAGCTTGGTAGAAAGAAAATAAAATACATGAAACTGCTCACAACAAGGTCTGTGGATTATCTTGAGTAACCAGGTCATAATTTATGGAAAGAGACACTGATGTTGAGTTTTTCAAACATGTTTTTTTGGCGCTTTGAGCACCACAAGCCGAGTGCCATCTAGTTCCTCGAAATTCCAGAGAAGGCAGACACGGTTGTTATCGCCAACACTCTGCAACCCACACCGAAACAATAAAGAGCACTACAGGTAAGAGGATATTTGGGATGAGCTGTCTCTTCAAGGTTGCACCTAAAGATGTACTAAACTGTTTTTTATCACAATGGAAGCAGTAACATGGAGCAATATCTGTAAAAAAGCATTTGAACTTCAGACTGTCATAACCCAAAATCTGCTTGTATGTCCATTTACAAATTTCTTTATCCAATGTTTGTTTATTGTGCTTCCAGGCGAATTCATGCAGCTGGGCTCCAAAGAGAACGAGAACGAGCGATTCAAACACTACCTCGAGAAAACCTTCAAGAAGACGGCGAGTCTTATTGCAAACAGCTGTAAAGCAGTATGTACGTTCTGTTTCCACACAAATATCTCAGCGTTGGAGAAAAGCCTCGGCTTCTACACCAACTGTTTTTTTGTTGACTGTCTCCTCTTTGTTTCAAGGTATGCGTTCTAGTAAATTCTGATCCTGAAGTTCATGAAATAGCCTACCAGTATGGGAAGAATGTTGGCATCGCATTTCAGGTAGGTTACTCATTACCAGCTTATTCTATTTAATGTCTTTTTGTCTTGTGCTGCTGTGATACTTGAATTTCCCCTCTTGGGATCAATAAGTATGTCTTATCTGTAGTTCTATTTAATAAGGGACACCCACAGCTCCAATAAAAAAAAGACAACAATCGCTTTTACTGGAAGGATGTCTTACATTTGTCTTTTATCCAGAACATAATAGTGTGTAGAATTAAACTATGTCTAAATGATTCTGTGGGTTAATTTGTCCTGTAGCTGGTGGATGATGTCTTAGACTTCACATCAGGAGCCAGTCACCTGGGGAAGCCCTCGGCTGCAGATCTCAAACTGGGCTTGGCCACTGGACCGGTCCTGTTTGCTTGTCAACAGGTGAGATTAGCATTTTATTTGATCAGATTTGTGTATGTTTTCATAGAAAATGTGCGTCTACATCTCAAGTCGGTACGGTCTTTACCTCATTTTTTCTTTGTCTTTGCAGTTTCCTGAGCTCCATGCAATGATCATGAGACGTTTCAGCTCTAAAGGAGACGTAGATCGAGCCTGGCAGTACGTCCTTCAGGTATAACCAGTAACACACTGCAAACCAAATTTAAATCTGCTGGTTAAATCAACTAAATGTAAAGCCCTAAAGGGTCTTAAATACAAGTTTCTACCTCAACAAGACTTCTCCTTCATGAGACATTTGTATGTTAAATTAGGGTACATAAAGATTGTGAATTAAGGTTGTTTGTTGTGTGACCAAAACAAGATACTAAAACCTTACCTAAGCATGTCAGCTGGTGATGGAGAGGGGTGGTTAATTTGCACAGACCTCTTTTTGAGGGGCTGCCGAGACTGATATACATAGTTGCTTGATTAACAGTACAGCTCAGCTCTCTCTACTCAAGCAGCTGAGTCACAAAATGCTCCGTAAATGCAATCAGGGGAATATGCAATATGCAGTGGTGAGGCTCTTACTCTAGTGTGCTTTGTCCAATGACAGGCATTGTAGGAAAAATGTAGCATGGAATATAGAATGAAATGTTTTGTGTCTGCAGACAAATATTCAGAATCAATCGGACACCACCAGGAATTTCATGACCGTGGGAACCCTGGAAGCAGAACTTTGCCAGCACAGAACATAAATGCTCAGTAGATAATGTGACAGCCCTTTCTTCTTTTGTTTCAGAGCGATGGCGTGCAACAGACCAAATACCTGGCCGAGCGCTACGGTCAAGAAGCCATCAGGCAGATCAGTATGCTCCGGCCGTCGGCAGAGAGAGATGCCCTCATCAGGCTCACGGAGATGGTGCTTACCAGAGACAAGTGAACCTCCACTGCCGGTCTTCACTTCAGGCAGCTACCTGTGGAAAATCAACTCACCCACACCCAGTATCAGCAGTGATGATTTGGAAAAGAACATTAAAAAACTAAAAGAATGGACGTCGCTGTAAACTGCGAATCCAACTCCTCACTGCATTCAGTACTGTAACTGCAACAGCCTCTCATTCTTAAAACTGGCCAACTGACTGACAGTACACGCTAGTGTTGAGCTGTGGCGGCTTTGCAAAATCTGTGTAATTCCAAATGAAATGAAATGGAAGTGATGCGCTGTCATTGGTGTGTTTGTTTGGATCTGTGTGATTTGCTTTCAAGATCCGTCCACACCTCAGAGGCCAAACAGTCACGTGTCTTTTGGACTTGTAAAATGTTAAAAGGTTACTTAATGCAACAACAAAGGCCTTAACAACTACAATGACTGTGTACTCAATAAACCTACAATTATGCTTTTTTTTATTTAAACCAAGTCTTCGCTCTTCTTTGATTCCCTTCAAGTGACCACACATGCATGTTGTACATAGAATTGTTTATTATAAAAGACTGTACATTAATTTTTCAATCAACATATTATATGTACAAATGAAGGGCGGACAGAGATCGATTTCAATATTTCTACCCATGAAATTGAGCTGGAACATGTTTTATTATTGGAGATTTTTAAAGCAAACGGGCAAAATATCAAGGCATAAGCTGCAGTATCCTGAAATGGTAAATGCTCAAAAATTAGGTCATGTTAGATGGTACGTTCGAGGGTCAACAGAAAAGAAAAGACAATGTCATTAAGATGATTCCTAGACCTGAGTGACAGCTGATATTGATTGGCTGATTTTTACTCGAGTTAAAATATGTACACCTGTGCAGCCCAGAGGATTTCATGTTCAGAGCATTCAACATGGTCCTTGAACCCAGAGCAGGTTATTGTTGCTTTGTGAAGGCTGAGGAGGTATTAGAGTTGTTTGTTGGTCTACATTACATCTGAATTGTCTCATGGCAGTGTCAGGCACGGCAATTCAAGCCCACTTATCACTGCACGCTATCACTGCTGTCTATCAGAAGCATAGTCCATTATTGCCAGTTACCAATGGATCCTACAGATTTGATGTAGATTAGTATAAAGTTAGTAACAGTGATGTGACATAATCTTTAAATGCTTGATAATAAGCCAAAAATGGAATGTGTCCTCGTGCTTCAAAAGAGATCCAAAGGCATGAAAAAGTAAACTCCATTTAATTTTCATGATTTTAAAAGGAATACTTCACCTCCTTAATGATTATTTGTATATCAGTTACTCACCCAAAGTTAATGTTGAATTCAAAAAGAAATCTTGTTTTTTCTGCATACCTTCATGGTAAGCAAAGAATCCAGAAACAGAAAATTCTTGATGAACTGAAGTCATAGGGGTCCACGTTTAAAAACTGTGAAACTAGATCAAAACATTTACAAACTTTCACACAACTTGTACAGCATCATTTATCCAGTCATACACTCAGTTCTTCTCAAACACATGCATTTTCTCTCAAGCTTAAGTATTTAGCTTCACTTTCTGTTTTAAAGCCAGACACCACTGACAAAAATAGTAATTTTTATTTCACTGAACACAGGAGCTTCTGGTCTACCACTGCCTCTATCCCTTGTTTGTTTTTGTATTTTTTTGTGACTGGGTTAGTTAGGTTTCACCAAAGTCACACAATAACAGAAATAAACTACCAATTAATAAGGTAGCTGCAGACCAGCAGCTCCTGTGTTCAGTGAGGTAAAATTATTATTTTTGTCAATGGAGTCTGGCATTGCACACAGCATCGGTAAGTTTAATTTTCAATTCAGTGTTAAATAGTAAGATGTTAGCAAAAATATATGTGTTTGGGAATTTTTTTTAACAGGACTGGATAAATGAGACTTGGATTACACTGCTGTGTGAGAGTTTGTTAACAGACGTTTTAATATAGTTTTGCTGTTGTTAAACGTGGACCCCTATGACTTCTGTCATCAAGAATTTTCTCAGTTGTTGGATTCCTCCACTTGAAGCGTGCGAGAAATAGGTTTTCTTCACAAATTCAATCTAACATGGGTGGAATAGCTGATAGACAAATGTTCATTTCGGGTGTGAGGTAAGATGCAAATTGGCATTTAGAGGGTGAGGCTGTGGGGAAGCCTGAAACTTACTAATAAATTTCAGTGATTTCAACAGTGTAATAAAAATTAAAAAGGTGAATACATTTACAACATAATGGAAGCATAATGGCAATAAACTTAAGATTACATTATATCTCTTAAAATTTTGCATGCTTTAACGCCAAGACTGATCTTCAGGAGTAATTTTTTGTCTTTGAAATACCATACACAGTACTTAAATTTGTAAAATTATTGACAGGCCATCTTATTTTACGAATGAGCCTGATGGAGTCGAGGAGGGCGCCACTAATGAAAACTATCATATAATCGACATTCACTGAATTCACATTACAGAAACCCGAGTGGCTGCGGCTCACATTATATACAACTGACAGTACAAACACTTCGACTGAAGGTGTTTACATGACGTTAACATTTAATTTGTTCCATCACACCTAATACTCAAAGGATTCAGCTCTGAATCCCTAATAATTTTTGTCTAGGCAAGATGATGTCGTACATCCTTCAGCTGTGTGACCATCGTCTTTGAATTCAACCGGCGTGAGCATGTGCAGTCCAATTCTTTAGAAACTTTGATTTTTTTTTTTGATTTTTTTTACATATTTCATAAATGTCCCCGACCCGCCCATATAACACCAAAATAAACTAAATAGATATTACTTTTCATTTTATTTGCAATCAGTAAGGGAAAGAACATTCTGTCATATCAAAAGGGGATCATACAGTTATATCTAGATGCGTCTCAGGAGTCAAGATTGCGGCGGTCAGTCTCTCAGTGGATTATGATATGACTGAATAAATAGGCTTTACTGTTACTGCAGGTCCCTTCAGTCGGCATAATGCATGATGGACTCAACGTAGTTGCCGGGAAACAGTCCAGTGACGCCGTTGGAGACGCCCTCAAACCAACCATCGTCGTTCTTCTTGATGACATAAATGATCGCCCCTTCCATGAAAGACAACTCATCGTCTTTGTCCTTGGTGTAGTCGTAGATGGCCACCACTGAAAACAGGACAAGAGATGTTTATATCAGCAGGGTGAATCCAATCTAAGACGACTGAAAAATGGTTTGTGCTCCAACCTTTCTCGACGTAGTTCTTGGGTGCCCACTGTGGGTCTCCATCAGCGTAGGGGTCGCTGTACTGCACGACAGCAGCATCCTCCTCCTCGTAATCAACTGGAGGAGGGGGTGGAGGTGGAGGAGAGTCGTCAAACATGGGTATGTCATCTGGAGGTGGAGGGGGAGGTGGAGTAGGAGTATCTGCAACTGTTGAACAGACATAACAAATTAGAATTTCCTCATCAGGTTCAAAACGTAAAGGATCACTGGTCAACGTGAGCCTGGTGCTGGAGAGGGCGGCGGCTGAATCATGCAGAATTAATGATCGGACGTGCAGAAGAGTGTGCATGTAAGCTATATGAATATTAAATGATCATGCAGGCTGCATCACTGTTAGGACTTCCCATAGATCACTTAACATGATGATACACTGTATGTTTAAGCCACCTAAAGGAATAATTCAGATCTTCTGAAGTAGGGTTGTATGAGGTACTTATCCATAGTCAGTCTATAGTCATTATGTCAGTCAGTATGCCCCTGTTTGAAGAAGCAGACAGGAGTACTGACACAAACGATGAGCAATGTACTGCATTGGATGGGGGCAGTAGCAAAACACATTTAAGCCACCTAAATAATTCAACATCACAGGGTTTCCACGTTCATGGAAAATTTGTAAATCTCAATTTCCAGGCCTGGAAAAGACATGGATTTTTTCCTTTTGTGTAATTAAATTATGTAAGTAATCTGTGCAAATACCCCCCAGTTATATTGCTCCAGACTCCATTAACGATAAACTGTAATATGATGTCTCAGAACACTGGAGCTGCTGGTCTACCGCTGCCTCCATCAGTTACTTTGTTTTTGTTATGTCATGTGACTTTGGCATTTAAACAGGTTAGTTCAGATTCAACAAAGTCACACAATAACACAAACAAACTAGCTGATTTAACTGATCGAGGCAGCTGTAGACTCCTGTGTTCTGTGAGGTAAAATTACTAGGTTTCTCAGTGCAGTCTGGTGGCTTTAAGAGCGCAATAAAGCAGCTCTAGTTCCCTGCTGGAGAGAGCTGTCTGACAGAAAGGTAAAACAGTGAAAATATTCTCAATAAAGTGTACACTTATAATTTTTGTAGGCGGCCATAATACATTAAGCTGCCCCCGTCCACAGCAGCACATTGATGATTATCTGTGGCGGTACTCCTGCCTGCTTCTCCAAACTGAGGGTGTGCCAACTGACATCTACTGTAGGTAACCCACTGAGTATGGATAGGTGCCTCATACAAGCCCACTTCAAAAGATCTGAACTATCCCACTAAGTGGTTTGTTTACTTTGTGCTCCTCTTGTTGTGGCTCTGAAACTTTCTGGAAACACTTGAATGATCTGATGATTATTACATGCTGTGTCATGCTATTTAGTGGGTTAGAGGTTTGAATGACAGCATCACATTGAGAAAAAAGCTATAAAAAAAGTGCAATGACAGCCTTTACTGATCATTTTATCCACACTATAAGTCCTAGCTGTTATTTGTATCCAGAAAAGTTTCTGTCACGTAATAACTACAGTCATACTTTGACTGTAATATTTGACTGTATTGCAGGTTTTGCTCCAGCAGGGGGCAGCAGAAAGTCCCATCTTCTGTAGTTCTGTTTTGCAGAGACCTTGGACACTCCCCCCCCCCAAACATTATCATTCACCTCAGCTCAACTCTGCAGTGCTACATTCAGCATATGAATACCAAACTTCAGTCCGTGATAAAATCCCCTGCATGACACTAAATCACTAAAAACAGTAGGTGGCAGCCTCAACAATCTCAGCGGGTTGCCCCTCCACTGCACATATTTTAAAAAGACACTTCCACAGCCCAGAAAGGGAGCTATGTATTATGCCCATATTGCTACTAAGAAACAGAAACAATGTGGTTTAATAGCTGAGGAGATAAATCTGTCTCCAAACAGCAGATAAAGCTACTTAAAAAGTTACATTAACCATGACAGGACTCCAGTGAGACACATTCTTGGATGGTTCATTGCTGCAAAACGACTGTATTAATTGTTCTCGACAGACATGAAAGAAAGAGGATGAACAGGCACAGTGCATGCTGGGTGTTCTGGAAATTGGCACAGATAAGGAGGAAAGAACGTCTGAGCCTCTTCACTTACTGCTCTCCTGCATCCTGGCCACAAAGCCAGTCAGAGGTATCTGTGGAGTCAGCTGGGGCATGGGGGGAGGAGGAGGAGCGATAGACACTGAAAGCACAGCAGAGAGAAGACAGGGCAGACAGAGAAACAGAAAAAAAAGAGAAAGCCCATCAGTCACCAAGAACGTACAGAAGACAGTTAAGAGTGCACCCAGATCCCAAGCGAACACAACGCTGACACAGACGAAGACTCACACACACTGCGAGAACAGAGTGATGTGTAACAGAGACAGAGAGCTGAAGTCAAATTAATTAACCTGTCCACTCACAGAAAGTTCATAAATTCCAAGTTAGATTTTTTAAGAACATTTGGAGGAAAATTATTGAAAGAACAGATTAATTAATTCAACCGTCTGAAGCTGCATCACACTTAAATGTTGTGAGGTTAAAAGGTTCAGTGGCGTCTGTGAGTGTGATGAGATTCCACATGGTGTCTGGGGATCACTGAGGTCAGAGGATGAACTGCGGATTTGATTCCTGTCAATCAGACTGCTTCTACTCAGGGCTCTTAAAGAAGTGAGGGCTCCTGGTGACCAGAGGGGGGCGCTGTTTGCATTGGAAGTCCATCAACCGCAATCCCACTGAACTCCCCTCTAATCAGTTGTAGTTATGTACAGAGTACTTTAAATTCTTTTCACACTTTTTAGATCCAAGATAGAGACAATTGGACTTTTCGACAGGCAGAACACACCGAGCCCAGTGCTTCTGTGAATGCACATCTGGCCTGATGATTATCTTTCGGAGACGAGGCACCTGAACCCCATTTACACTTCGCAGAGTAAGCATGTTAATACCAGATGTAAATGCACAGCAAACACATTGTGACCGGAATTCTATCTGCCACATCTGGAGGTGATCTGGCTCACATTGTGATCTGATCTCAGCCAGGTGTGAATCCAGACAGTGTGACCACATTCTGTAGGAAGAAAAAAAATCTCCCAGCAAGTTGAAAGTTCAACTCAAACTTCCTGCTCTTTCAAGCTGATATTATATTTTGCAATATTTTTATTTAACGCTTTTCATCTTATTATTTTTTCTTTACATGAATCCTACAAGCACTTTTGTTTGTTATGAGATAAAGGCTCAGACTGCACAAAAAGTAGTGCTATAATGTTAGATTTACAATTCAGATTTACACAATTGTACTTTTCCTTGTATAACATAAGTTCTTCAATTATCTGTCCAACGGAAAGAAAAAATAATCAGACAAAGAAGGACCACAGGTGTCCCGATCCTACTAAAAAGTTTAATAAGGAAACATACTGAAGGTTTGTTCCTTGTCAAAACCAATACTGGATTTTTTTTATCTAATCTAAAATCATAATCCTTTTTTCTTTTGAAGAATCAATTTGAAAGATTGAATCAAATCTGAACAACTGCGCCCACGTGTAAAAAGAGACTTTCATACAGTAGCTAGTTGTGGATGAGTCCACATGATGCACAGAAAACTACATGTACAGGTTAACATCTGGCTATGCTTTTCCACGAGGCCCAAAACTGTTAACTGTGCATTGCTAGCAGGCATCGACTGTCTGGTTTGTATCTGCTGTAGAATCCAAGGACGAGGCATTCTGCATCAATACTAAAGACATCCCAGAGTTAGATAAAAAGCCTGAGTCTGCGCTTTCAGACTTAAAAGAAAAAGTCAATCCTGACAAGAATGCGGCCTTGACCTACAGACAGCAGTGACTCACTTGCAAATATAAAATACTGCTCTGTTGCTACAAAGGTTAGCTTTCTTTAGTTTGTGACTGTGAATGATTTGGGAAAGAATGTGCCATTTTGTGCTTCAGTGACAATTTAGGATCTGTAAAGCAGGCTGCGGCTGGAGACAGAAAGACCTTACTTGAGTTCTGGCCGTAGCCAGGAGTGCCTCCGTTAATATGAGGCTGTTGCTGCTGCTGCTGCTGCTGCTGCTGCTGTTGCTGCTGTAGTTGCTGCTGCTGCTGCAAGGAGAACTGGGAAGTGACCGACGGCGCCCGGCGGTAGGTGCCCGTGGCCGAAACCATAGAGACAGAGGAGTTGGAGGGGTTGTGCCGCGAAATCTGCCGCGAGATGGTTCCAAACTGGGACACTGGAGCGGGGCCCAGACCAGGCCCAGGGGCCACAGCTAGAAACACCCAGAGAGAGGGAAGGAGGAGGGGAAAGATAGACAGGACCAACGAGGGGAAGGGGGGGGTTAGACAGAGGAGACCGAAAGGGGAAGAGGGGGGGGGAGGAGAAGCACCCATGAATCATCAAGATCGTAAAAGATAATGTGAGCTTTTAAATACTGATTAGAGCCCGACACCTTATGAAAAGACAATCAGTGACCAATTTAAGGAAGCAGATGAGCTGAGGAAGCAACACGGATTGTTAACTGATAAAACAAAGATTTATTTTGTGAGGGTCAAATGAAGCAGGAGTCCCAAGAGGTCATCTGAATAAATCCTGCACCTAAGGGTTCTTTAGAAATGTAGCACAGGGGAAGAGTCAGTGAGAAAAGAGAAGCAGCCACAGAACAGACAGATCCTTCAGCTTTCAGCAGACCTGACAGTGAAAATCTCTTCTTCACACACTTGTCAAAGACGTGATTATAAATGACTATTTGCGCTATCGCAGGGAGGGGGAGAGTGCATGACCGAGTGCACACGTCATTACACCGGCTGTCTAAGAATAACAAATCATGTCTCCGTATGAACAACACTGTTATTACATCATTAAAAACTCGTGGATATTGGAAGATTACAGATGCTGTGTGTGTGGGAGAAAACAGATGAGGGAGAGAAGACTGATTTATTTTGTTCTGCTTGAGTATTTCCTGTTCACATTTCTAGATAACGTGCTGTCTCTCAGGAGAGGCCCTGCTCTCAGATAGGGCTGGGTGGGTCCAGAGGAAGTACAGATTCAGAGGAACACAGGAGCAAACAAACTTCTGCAAATTGTCACTGGCAGAAGTAATTATAGCTGTGCATTGATGTTCTGAGGATAAAACCGGCATGTTTCAAGTGATCATCTTGCTCAAGATTATTTCCTCAATCAGATAAAAAGCAGCCAGCACACACACACACACACACCCAAACACACACACAGTGACAGTAAATCAAAACCAGTATCTTTCAGTGATTCAGAGTCAATATCCCACAAAAATTAAAGCTACATTAGGCAATACTGAATGTTTGCAGCACTCAAATGGCTGTTTGAATATTTTGGAACTTTAGAAATCATATTATTTGACATCAGCTGTGAGTCTAGCGGGCTCAGAATTGAGTGCTGGCTCACTGTTTCGTATTTCAGATATCAATTCATCACTAAATGAGCCAAGTTCTTAGTAACCACTAGCTAATTTCAAAGTCGTGACTTATTTAAATCAGGTTGCACCATAAAATTTGTTATGCTTGTAAAGGTTTTAGTGATGTTCAAACCTGTTGCTAGGAAACATGTAGTGCCGTCCATTTAAAAGCAATTAACTGTGATAACAGGAAGTCACTGTGGCATCACGACCTTTAAATTCTACTTCTATGACTGCATACATGGAAAAAAAAGGTGTGTGTGTCCGAATCAGTCCTATTTATTTCATACGAGCAGGAAATAATAGTGACCCAGGAAGCCAATAAAGTTCGACTTCCAAGGTAAAAAAAAATCACGTGGATCTTCCACATCACTGAGTGTATAGAACAGGTGCACTAGAGACTTCGCCAACCAAGCAGTTAACTTCCTGTTTAGCCCTTCGCTAACTTAAATGGGGATAAAAATGACTTCATCTTCACATATTAGCAAGCTAATGTTAGCTTTGTCAGTCAGTGCATTCAGCTCCACAACACTTACATCTGACAGTTGTTGGGTGTAAATATGTGGTAATGATTCATCTCCTTGTAAGAGCTGGTGATGTGTACATTTTTTCATTTAGTAAACAAAGCTGGTGCAACCGGCTCCAGATCTGCCTTTGTGCACTTTGTACAACAATCTTAACTGCCAAAGTGGTTTAAGATGGAATAAAAGATGTTTTGCCTGATGCAGCTTTAACAACAACATTTTCTGGTAAAAAGTAAAGGACCAAATGTGACAGTGACATACCTGTGCAAAAGAAGTCTCAACGCCCTTGAGGTTAATTCATTTCATATCTTTGTATGAACATAATTCTCACAATCTGACTTTAATTTTATTCTTAAATTTAGGTTCTGTCAATGCAGACAGTCTCTCTAGCTATACAGCAGCCTGAGGTCAAACGTAAATGGACAATTTTAGAGTTTCTGCAGGCAGTTATTAACTTTTCCCAGGCCTTAGGTGATATGAGACTTCTTTTTTTAGCAAATTATAACAGAGCAGGGAAGAATACTGAAACACCACCACCAATGAGACCTGAGAAACATGTTATATGTAGAACTGGATGGAAAATGTGAGACACTTTCTCACATACTACGTAACCTGTTCCGAAATAGAAGCTCATATAGAGTCTGTTCACACTGCAAGATCAGCAAGTCATTTCACAGAGCTGAAGAATCTGGGGATGTGACTGATGGGCACAATGCTCTTATAAGCATGGGAAGTTTTGTGCTCTTGAACGCTTTAAATTCAAAATCTAGAGGATTAAATATTCAAATAAAGTTTGGAGAACAGCTGCATCCATTACTGAAGCCTGAAGGCAATTTTCCTGTCAATTTAGCGAGATTTGTTTACTCATCAACTTGCACCAATTAAATATGAAACTATGTAGATGCAGCCCGATTTTTTGCACAAGCTGCATGATGACACGACTGCACCGGAACAATCAGACCCTCATTCTTGCAGTGTGTACAAACAGTCAGACACCCATCGACACCCTTATTCTTGCATCTCCACCATAAGATCGCAGCAGATTATCCACCATCCCGATAGCAGAGGCGACAGTAGCCTTGGAGCTCGGGGAGTCTCACCTATGGGAGGTGGTGGTGGCGGCGGAGGTGCTGGGGGGCCGAGCCCGGCCATGGGAGGAGGAGGAGGAGGTGGGGGAGGCGGAGGGGCTCCCGGGGGAGCAGACATGGGCGGGACTGAAAGGAGTATTTACATTAGTAACCATTTAAAGCAGAACAGGGTCTGCCCTCGCCGCCTCGCGCTGTTACATAACATCACATCACTTTACTCAAGAACCCTTTGAGGCCGGAGGAGCGCT
Organism: Epinephelus awoara; assembly: GCA_035609425.1. Taxonomy (NCBI): domain Eukaryota; kingdom Metazoa; phylum Chordata; class Actinopteri; order Perciformes; family Serranidae; genus Epinephelus; species Epinephelus awoara. Next base: position 23,042,126 of record CM069314.1, on the reverse strand, counting down.
CCGACTTTGTCGAGGCGCTGCACACACTTGGACACACTTCTTTGTGGTAGGAATTGAGTGTTTCCATGGCAACCGGCTTGCAGGGGAGAGCTGTGGTTAGTTCTGTGCTGCTAGCCCGATCCTGGTGCCGAGGTACAAAAGCTGCTTCAGGAAAATATATCTTGTTCTGACTTTTTGTTCTTCCTCTTGTTCAGCTCAAATCTTTTGTAGAAGTTAAAAGCATCTACGGCATGTGTATGGTGTAACGCAGTACTATGTGTAGCTTGTGCGTTGTGCTATGTGGGCCTTACTGTTCCACTATAAAAGCAGCAGGCCTAACGCAGCGTGGCCTATTTACACAGTAGGATAGAGAATCAGCTGTGCTTGGAACACAATGGGTCTGCATAATCCCTGTCTGGTAAACATAGGCTTTGTGTAGCGTACTCTTACTATCTGCAAATACATGCTACATTTACACCTCATTAAGTAACACCTGGTAATAATATATTCATGTATATTATATCTAAATACATGAACTTACTTCCTGATGTTTGTTGCTCCAAGTGTTTACATTTTTAGCAAATATTTTGAACTAATACCTTATTTTCCTTGTTGTCTACTGTTTATATAAGCACGTAAGTAAACTCTGTCAGAGGTATGTGCAGTGTGCAAACAGCACAGCCTGTTTTCTCATCATTGCCTGTCAATGTTTAAACAGTGTTATCTTATTTCAGACAGGTCAAACAGTACACACTTTCAAGCGTAAAAACAGTTTTAGGGATATAAATAACAGATATTTGTTGTTTTTTAATACTCCAAAGTGTTCCTTTAACCAGTGTTTGGAGCATGGCAAAGGGTTACAAAACTCTTAGCAGCGCTGTAAGGCAGGGTGGGGGAGGATTTATGGCAGGCTTTAAAAAAATGCCTGGAGTCCATTGAGTCCAATCCTGCCCTCATTTAATATCAGCAAACTGAGTGGCTGGCTGGCTTGTGGTAACAGTCACTGCATGATGAGCAGCTAGCAAAGCTCACCTGGTCCAGAGTTTGGGATGGAGGGTGTAGGCACGGCGATGGGAATGCCAATACCGCTGCTGCCGCTGTTCTCCCTGCTGCTGCTGCCCCCGCTGCTTCCACTGAGGGAGGAGACAGACAGAAGAGAAAGAGGACATCGCTTTATTCAGGGCAACCTGCTCAGAGTGCACAGCAGGTAATGCTGCAGATATACCCACTCTGGTGCATCTGTGCTAATGTCCTATTTAAGATGATTTGCCTGTATAACTTCATATTGTCATCTTTCTCTCTCACACTGATTGTTTCAGTCTTAGGTCTGAGCTGCAGAGAGAGACACACCCAGGTGAGCGAGACATGAGTCACTTTACTGAGGAATTTTGGTCAGAATCAGTCACAGAATAAAACTGGATGTAGTCCAGGATTTTTTTTCTTTCATGCATACCACCTAAAAATATCTTCTTGTACATCCTCCGACTGCCCCGAAACACTTTAACTAATCTATGGTAACTATATACACTCTGTGAATTTAATTTGAATACATTTTAGCTTTGATGTGGCAGATCACATCAGAATGGAGGTGACCCACAGGCTAAATTCAGTACAAGCACTTTGTTGTACATGATATGAGCCAAACAATCTATTCAAATGTTGTAGCATCAGTGAATTAACTAAGATCAACTGAGACATATTGGCGTTACAGCTTTATGAGGGCAGTGTTCACAGATGGATTCGAGGTAAAATATACCAAACTGTAGTCACAGACGATACAAATACAGCTAGTCAATAGCTTGATTGATTAAGTGTTAATAAATGGTACATTTATCCATTCACACACACACACACACACACACACACACACACACACACACACACACACACACACACACACACACACATATACTGTAGGCCAAAGCTACCATGCAAAGCAGCATCTGCTACTCAGATTTTGTTTTCTTTAACACACCGATGAAATAGCATGTTAAGTGTGCCTATATGTGCAATTTTCTTTCTGAAATTTATGCCACATGATAAATGTTTCAATTGTGACAAATTCCCTTCTGCATTAATTTATTTATTTTTATCTAATTTTATTTTTCTTTAGTTTTACATTACTGAGAATAAATATCCTTAGGCTTTGGGTTATTTCTTTAACAAGTAATATCAAGGTGTCCGTTTTTTTTAGCAAATTTTAATTAAAACATGTTTTTTGCATATAAATATCATAATATAGGAGATTTGGGTTATCATAATACTCTGTTCTAAAAAGCTGCACAAGAGTGACAGTTAAAGGGCATGATTAAGAAACAACAAATAACTTTAAATCTGGCTATTACATCCTTAAAAGTAAAAACTGTTACAAAAAAAAACTAATTTTGTCAGTACTGCCTGTCCCCAGCCTGTGAGGATATGGGACATGGGGGTGTAATATGTATGTCAACTCTGCAGTGGTCTGTATAAGCGCTGTTTCACCCTGTGTGTGACCCTGGGGCTCGTAGATCATTGCCCCGGCTGACTAAATCCCCCCTCCCACGTTCACTCTCACTCTCACTCTCTCTCTGGCCTTGATCCTCATTTCTGCCCCAGCCCCTCGCACCCCACCTCTCCTTTTCCTGCCTCTTTCATCCCTACTTTTCAACTGATCCATCTCCCTACCTCTCACCCCAAACCATCCCTCAACCTCTTCCTCTCATCCCCTCATCGTCTGAAAATGACTCCCAATGCCCCTCACCCCCTTCTCTTCTGATTCCTTCCACCCCTCTGAACCTGCTCCCTCCTCACCTCCCCCCCACATCTCTTTATCCCCTTGTGCCATCATCCCCCTCTCCTCCTCTCTGATCCATGTCAGTCGAGCCCCGGGGCGCTCCAGGCACAGCAGCAGGGGTTACCCCTCTGAAGGATGTTGGTGGCGGTGGGAGCTAAGTGTCTTTGGGGATAAAGGCGAAACAATATCATGCCATCCTTCTTTTGAAGTCAACGACGTTCTTCACTCCCCCATCTGCATGTTATGGATTTCTCCAGTCTAATCCCTCTATAACTTCAACAGTTCCTTCACTAACCCATTTATCTCTTCCCCAGCTTTTGCTTTCGTCTTTGTTTCAAAGCGCTTGCTGTGAAACAAAAAAGCACTCCACTCCATCTCTCCACCTTCCTGCCTGCCTGGCCCATTCAGCCTCCACTCGACATAGCGAGCTGTTTATAAATCAGCCGTCTGTAACACACTGTGAGGCTTTAAGGAAGTTCTAGCTCACTTGCTCACAGCTGACAAAAATCCCTGGAGCCAATAAAGAAAAAAGCCCCCATTCTCAGAGTAAGGAACAAAATGTTAAAACAATATGTAAGTTATGTGCTTAGGGCTTTGTGACATGATATGATTTGACATAAGTAGGGAAAATAGACTTACAAAGTAGCCCTGAGGATAATCTAAGATAAAAAATTTTTTTATTGAGGCTTTAAATAACCCGAAGCATAAAAAACATGCGGGTTTCTGCAATCTAGCATTATCATCTAATGCAATTTTTTGTATATCTTTTGCATATGCATATTTCAAAAGCCTCATTTAAGAATGCAAAGTCCAAAAATGTTAAAATTAAAAAAAAAAAATAAATTTAAATTAAAAATGGAGAGACTGCAAACATTTTAAAACTTGCTTTAACATGTTTTTTTAATATGATTAATTGATTTTCAGAGCATATAGTGTGTTTAAATGTGTGGTGTTACATAGGGTTGGAAGTTAACATTTTTGTCCACTTCCCACTGTGGCTGGTGGATTCCAAAATCTAGCAGCCACTTGCATATTTTACTGGCATTTGGCTGGTGCTAATTTCCAACCCTGGCGTTGTACAGCTATTTGGCCTGGGTGGCTGATGTTTTGGAAGCAGCTTACCAAGCCCAGCATCAAATCTGTTTAAGTATCTTACATACTGATAACAAATTTTATTCAATGACCGTGTTGGGGGCGCTTAATGTCTTTATCAGAGAACCTGCAATAGGGAGACAGGAAAGGAAAATATGGGAGAGAGACGAGGACATGCAGCAGAGGTCCCCAGCTGGACACCAACCAGAGGACGCAGGCCATGGTCAGCACCATAGTTAGAGAGACCCTAATTACATTTAATTTGGTCTAAAATTAAAGGGTGAGTTTGGTAGTTTTCAACCTGGAAACTATTTCTCATGTTTTTGTGTCGAGGTGACTAATGGGAACAACATTTTGAAATTGGTCCAGTATTGAGAGAGACCACTGCAGCTGGCTGCTGAAACAGACTGAGATGTATTCACTCGGGGCATGTGTGCACCGTCAATGTACATCCACTAAAAGTGCTTGTTTTTGTCACTAACAGGCTCAGATTGTTATTCTAAGTGTCTGACAACTTACAGTAAAAGGATTCCTACAGAGATAAGCCCCTTTTACACTGCCAGATTTTCGGCGAATGTTGGGCTGTTTTGCCGGCAAGCTGCGAGCATTTAGACACACAGAGCCGGATTGGCGAGTTGATCCGAGTTGCCCAATTTTGAATGAAGTGTGTTTTATGATGATTAAATTGCTGTTTTTTTTTTAAATGGAGGGGTTTAGTGATAGCAATTTTCTGGTTTTCTGGCAAGTTTTTGCTGTTTCTGGTTAAACAAAACGCATCTTACTCTTCAGCAAGAAGGTGTTTCTCTGTATGGACCCTTTCAATAATGTTGTGAGATGCTTAAAATAACAATCTGAGCCTGTCAGTGACAAAAAAAAAAAAAAAATGCAGCCTGTTTTGTGGCTGCTGGCTGCAGTGCTGTCTCTTAATGCTGGACAGGTTTCAAATACTGTTGTCCCATTAGTCACTTACAAAAAACATGGGAAAATAGAGGTTGAAAAATACTGAACTTACCCTTGAACAAATAATAAAGGAGAGGAAGAGTAGATGGTAGCTGAGTGAGGTTTTTGGTTGTTGTGGAAAATCAGCTGCCACAATTCATTTTTAAGTCAGTTTTGCTTCATCTAACCACCATCTTAAATGCAGTTAGATGCAAACTGTGACTGTGACAAACAGGCTTTCGTAGAACAATGATACTTGCATACGACTGTGTAATCCTTCCCACTGAAAATATGAAATAATAACAGCAGGAACACAGAGATGCCTATATTGAATTTAGGCTTCAGTTGAGGATGGCAGAGACTGATGAGCTGAATAAGCACAGCCGACTTCAATCCCGTGTAATCAAATAGTGATGCCACAGCAATATTAGCTGAAGCAGGGCGGGTGCGGTCCGACGCTGAGGACAGCATCACTTTGTTAAAAGAACATCACAGTGGCTTTGAACCTCACATCGATAACTGTGATGCTGCTTTAAACATCGGAGGCCACTAATTACAAGAAGTCCTGGAAGTTTGGGTTGAACTGATGAGGAAGATGAAGAACTTCTGTGTGATCGAGAAGCTCTGTGCAAACATACATGAGCAAGAAAGAGAAGTTGGGGCGAGGAAAAATAAAATAGTTGTGTAATATTTATGGGTGTCACAGTCAGCATAACAGGCTTTTTAGCTAATGAGGCGACTTCACTCACTCGTAACTCAAACTTGATGAAAGCGTCCCCCCGCTTCCTCTGTGTGGAGACTTCTGGGTAACAAACCTTGAGAGCCATGTTCAAGGGTTTCCACGCTGCACTTGACTTAGGGTTTTTCTTCTTCTGAAACAGCACTTTATATCAGAGGCTTTTACAGATATTAATATCAAAGTGATTCAGACCGCGGTAGGAAACCCTCCGAGCCTTGTCTGACAAACGCTGGATTAAGTGAAGCGGAGAGGAGGAGGAGGTGTGAAAGTGCTCCAAACAGCTGAACTAAATGAAGAGATTACAACTATCAGACATGGAGGGGACCAGCGCTTTTTTGGAGAGATGCTATTCCCACATTACTGAAACACTCAGTACACATTTAGTGCTCAATTTAGAGGTGTAGCTGGAACACTAATTCCACTCATACCTATCCAAAAATGGGGAAAAAAACTGAAGTGTCGATCTCGCTCGCCTGTAAAAGCTGCGCAAAGTTGATTAATATTTCAACTGCTGATTTTAGAGACTTTTATCCATAAAGTTTGTTGCAAAGTTTGGGTCTCTAACTTCATCATATCAGCAGGGGGCAGGGTGCTATCAGTTTGATGTTATGAGGCATACTGACTCCACATTTTTTTCTGACTTCTACATCAGTTGATGCAACTTAGCTTGAGACCTTTTTAATTTGCTTTGAGCTAGTTAGCTTCGTAAAGCTGTTTATATTAGGGGTGCTCCAACTGATCGGCTGATATTTGTCCTACATAGTTTTAACGGTGGTCTCTACAGGCCGATCAGAAGAGCTGATCAGTTGATACAAAACACGTGAGACAATTCTTCTCTGTGTCCCTAAAATGCAGATGAAATATTTGTTGTAATACTGATTGGCGTATATGTGCACGTGCGTGAGAGAGTGTGTGTTGCAAGTGTCGGTTTTACGTACAGTGACGCTGATGTGAAACCAAAGCAGGGCAAGTAATGATTTATCCTGTGTTTTTCATCAGATAATGATGAGATAAAATCTTCTGTGAAACAGGTTTGACTAAAAAGACAAAGCTATCAGTTTTGGCTCGACCACATTGACCGATATACTCTGATGACTAAAAAGTCAACGGTTTCACTTTCAACAGACTAAGACTAAAATAGTTACAGTTTTCTTTGACTGAGATAAGATTTAAATGCCACAATGTTTAGTCAACTAAAACTCAAAATAAGACATGATAAAGTTGACTAAATATGATACAAAATAACAAGAATATCTGACACAGGACTGAGAATGAATTAAAAAAATAAAATTGTTATTGGCTGATACTGGTTCCTGCAATCAGTGATCCGCCCCAAAAATCCAGATTGGAGCACCCTTAATGATATGCAACATTTTGCACACACATTAAGTTCTTATTGGTGTATTGTGATTCTGCCACTACCTTGGTTGGATACTGTAGAGTAATTGTTAATTTCCTAAAGTGTTATTTTACTACCACTTCACTTTAGTATGTGTGTCCACATTTTTCTGCAAAGTGCAAAGATTGTCCCACTGTGTCTGTTACACAACAAGCCAGTCTATGCTTCTTTATTATTAATGTGCAAGTCATTTTTTCATTATCGATTAATGCACTGATTATTTTATGATCAATCAATTCATCGTTAAGTGTTTAAAATGTTTTATAAGAGCAGTAAATTATATAAAATAGCACAAAGCACATGATGGCACCTTCTTCTTGTTTGTCTCAAGTGACACTCCAAAAATATTCAATTTACAATGATATAAAACAGTAAAAATAGTAATTTCTCACACACCAATTATGAAGAGTCTATCAATAACCTGTAGAGCTGCACTGGTTTGTGTGTGTGTGACACATTGTATGCCTCCTCTTTCCTGATGTACCTGTGTGTGCGTTGCCTCTGGTTAAGCGATGCCGTGCGTCCGGGGCTGTGCTGCTGGCCATGCTGGCTTCCTAGTCGGGCGGGGCTGGTCATATAGTCGTTGGGCACCGTGGGCGGCTTCACTGGCTCCAGGGTCTTGTAGGATGTGTTGCGTCTGAGGCAAATAAATAATAAATCAAGGACAGGAGTGATCATAATTCAGTGCAAATCCCACTATTAAAACTTGCGAGGGCCGTGTTCACTAGAGCGTAGTAAATCCTATCAGTTTACCCAGCTGGATGCTGTGTGCTACAGGCTGCATGTGAGTACATCACAGTTTACTCTTGGAATTAATATCTGATTAGTGTCGCTGACTGCTGCTGCAGCGCATCAGACGACGACGGGTGTCATCGAGGTGTGATGGCTGTCTTACACTAACAGATAAAAGTTTTCCTTTGCCTGGATCCCTTTAACTCTGGCTTCACTTTTGTCATTTCAAATGTGTAAATGAGCCAAAACCACAATCACAAACACACATGAGTTAAAAAATTATGTCCCAGGGCATCCTGTTAGCTCAATGGGTAATGTTTGTTCACTGTGTTATTTCATGTCACCCTTCACCAAACATTTATTCATTAAAAAAAACCACAAATGCAAAAAAAATCATCTTGAAAGATAAATAAATGTCACATGTACTGTAACTGCATGTTCTTGTATCGCCCACACAAGAGCTCTGTTTTTGTCATTCAGCATTTGATAATTAAAGGATTAGTTTTCCTTTCATGGTGACTGAAATGGAAATCTTTACCCGAGCGTGCCGCGCCCAGACATGGGAGGGCTCGGCGGCTTCTGCGTCGGCGGATTGGTCCTCGATAGTGTTCCTCCCCTGATTGACTGGTTGTTTCCATGTTGCTGTGGTTAGAAGAAAAAAAACAACACATATTTAACAAACAAATGACTTCAGACTGTGTGGGTCAGTACTACTTGAGTGAAAAAATCAAATGCTATAGGCTGCCCAGATAGCAACTCTTCAACGACACAGATTTGTATTTCAGTTGGTAATATTTGAGGAGTTATGTAATGCCACCCCAGCTTGTGTTTACCTCTGTCATGGGGTGAAGTGCAGGTTAAGAACCTCTGGTTTGTTTCAACAAGGCTTCTTGCAAAACACTTGTTAGGACACACACAGTCTTAACAAGCAGGTAAAAATCCAATAACTAAAACCCTGAATTTAGCAATATCTGGATTTACAGCATTGCAAGATCCACTTAACTGTTTAGTCTTTACCAAACACTTAAAGGTACAGTTCAACGCACAATCAGAAAACCATTTCCTCTCTTAGCTGTAGTGCTATTTATTAATCTAGATTGTTTTGGTGTGAGTTGCAAATATTGGAGATATCGGCCTTAGCTAGTGCTGTGGGAGTGTGAGCTCAGTGCCTGGGACAATTGTGGGAGTCTGTCCGGCTGCAAGCACAGTGACAGGGTTAGCTGTTAGCATCACACAGCTAACATGAGAAGATGCCCAGTGATATGGTTGGTTCGGTACAAAGACAATAGTTCCTTCATGAAACTGCTCACAACAAGGGCTAAGGATTATCTTTAATAATTGTGGCATGATTTCTGGAAAGAGACATTACTGCTGAGTTTTTCAAACAGATTTTTTTGGCACTTTGAGCACCACAAGCTGGGTGCCACCTAGTTCCATTATACTGGAGAGAAGGCAGACATCTGTACAGCTGATATCTCCAACACTTGGCAACTTACACCAAAACAATCTAGACCAATGAATAGCACTACAAGTAAGAGGTAAAATATGTATTTTTGGTTTTAGGGTGAACTGTCCCTTTAAGAAAAAAGAGTGTTTGCTTTCTCTGGGTAGCCTACGAGGATTTTAAATAAACTACAGAACATGTATGGACAACTACAAAACATATATAGTGAATGACAACATACAAGGAGGGTGTTACGGAGCGTCAGGCTGTGTTCTGGAATAGGAGGACTACAGTACAAGTCTGTTAATGGGAATAACATGGGAAATGACCACAATAATCACATGTATAGGGAATTGCTGTGAAAGGGAGTTGGACGTATCTATCAATAATACATTACAGTAGAATGGGTCATGTGATAAACCAGGCTTACCTTGGCTTTTAGCCACTTATGAAGGCGAAGGAGAAAAAAGACAGAAGAGAGAGAGACAGAAAGAGGGCATGTCAAAATGGCCATGTCCATACAGATCAGTAGAAGTCAAAGTACGAGCGAGCAGGAGAAAAATGATTCCTCGTTGTATTTACACTGAGTAAACATTTAGTAAGACCCGGGCAGGTCAGCGGTTATAAGTCATACCAGCAGAGGAAAACATTGTGGCTCCTGACTGCTGCTCCCTTTACTCAGACCTACAGTGCCACACCCTGTGCCACAGTCAGACTGGAAGGAAATCACAGGGATCTGATGGCACAGCTATTGTGCAAGTGAAACAAGTTTTATCCCAATAGGGTGTCTTTGTGCATCAAAAGGCTGTCTTACAGATATGGATTTTAAGTCCTCTGAGCATATATGTGTTTCTTTGGCTCCATTTTTTTTTTTGTTCAAATCCAGGTTTGGACTCAAAACTGAGATTATCACATTACTGGCAGCGATAAAAAACACCTTTGTACTTGTGTGGGCTGCTGTCAAAGAGAATAAAGAGCCAACAGAGCAGCGGGGTTTGACAACTGCAGAGTCAAGTGGCTCATCTATAATGCAGCTTCCCCAGTGGCCTTTACAGAAAGCACTGTAGCATCACAAGACCACAAGAGAAAGAAGATGAAACAAAAAAGCAGATTCATGGCTTGGGTCAGCATGAAGCGATCTCTGCCTCTTTAAAAACACCTTCAGCTGTGAATGGTTAATTTCACATTCAAATTTCACTCTCCCCAGGTTATCAGAGCCAGACGAGATTCAATTTACAATTTAGGTCATGCTGGGAATGCAAAGGCCTACTACCGCCTTCCCTTATCTTCCCGGCTAATGCTGTATCTGTGTTTTGCTGCACAAACCAGACTGTCTGTGTGGAAATGCTTTAGCAACGTCTACGTTGAATTGTGGGACAGACAGGTTCAGATTAAGGTCATTATCAAGTCTAAAAAGGCTTAGCATGTTGAGCTGGGGGTGAAATCTAGAGCAGTGCAGTCTGCCGGAGTTGGGTGAGTCTACCTGGTCAACGTTCAGTATAAAGGACTCAAACACTTCCTGAGATTCAGAGTACATCCCAAAAAATATTTAGTCCAAACAAGATGACAGTGGCTAATGTGTGACTATTTAATGTTCAAAAGCGACAAAAAAAACCCAAATCAAAAATTTGAGAAAGTTTGACTTGGTGCCATTAGCTCCTTAAAATTAATTAATTAAGTACAATACTTCAGATTTTCATGAACTCAAATCCTGTTTTGATACCTTTTTTCAGCAATAGCAATTAAATGTAGCATATAGTGTATTTTCTGTACTTTATTCTAATATATTACTTTTTATTGTTAGTGGCGGGGTCCGCCATGTCCACACAGGATTGACACTGGCTTCATATGCACAAGGGGTTCACTGTATATGATCCATGCATGCTACCCAACAATACTATATTTTATTTTGTCCCTAAAATAAGCTCCATTTCTTACTGTTTACTCTCTTCACACCGTAACAGAGCTGTCTTAAATTACTGCTGACACAAACTGAAAATTTTCCTACTGCTGCTGCTGTTTCACATTTAAAGTGTTCAATTAGCAAACACGGGGTGGCTTGTGTTGTGATGCTGTCACTGCAAACCCGGTGTATTTGTCACCTACAGTTAGAGCTTAAATGCATCTACAAAACAAGACAACGCTCTTTTGGGGCATTTTTGACAGCAGATTAGATGCAAATACTGTTTAATGGAAAAAGATAGATGAGCCACTGTGGGCTGTTAGATGGAAAGATAGACAGGCAACAGGCTGCACACCCCCAATTCCTCAGCAAGGTAACAGACTACTGATACAATGCTTTTTTATGAGGAATTTGTGCAATTATTTTTGACTGCCTTCTTTATCACAGCATGAGTTTGTTTTGCTGCACTGTAAACAGATACACCACTTGCTCTTCTTGTGTATTTCTAAGCTATTTGCTGTAGCATTTAACTCTTAGAGCCTGGCAACCACCACACTATCCACAGTTACCTCGGTTGTCCCATCTTCCACCATTTCTGCTACAGGGAAAGTAACTGTAAAGAACTTACATTGATACTCTTCAGCCCTTTGTACACAGAGATCATGATATATGGCCGCTACAAAGTTTCTTCTTCATGCCACCTTTGCTTATACAGGACCAAAAAACTGTGGAAACATGCCACTAAGCTCAGCCTCCCACTTCTAGTTTCATGCCATGTACAATCTAGCGCTGGGTCGCCCACATAACACATCGTCAAAATGTCACACCCTCCACTGCTGACTTAAAGGCAAGGCACCTCAGTCTCTTCTATTCTGTGATTGTGCTTTTTAGGTGACATTTCTGCCTTGAATAGGGAGTTTTTCAGGGTTTTTTGAGTACCAGGGAAAACAGAAGCGCAATCCTGTACCTGTTTGGTTGCGCAATGGTTGACGCACTTCCATTGTGCTGTAAATCAAGTCTTTATTTTCCTCAGTTCCCATGGATGTATTTGGAGAACTGGATACAGAATTGAATATGAGAGTTACTCAGTGGTGCATGAAGCCAAAATGGTTCAACTGCTGTGTATAAAATTACCCAGATGATTCGGGGAATATCTGCATTACTTCCACACTGTACGGCCCATAGAGCAAGCGCGCTAGAGACTTACAGTGGCCGAGCAGCTAACTTTGGCAGGTTGACTTCCAGTTATAGTGCTCGGCTAACTTGCATGGGGATAAAAAGATTCATGTTGATTAAAAAAGATTTCTTGCAGCTCAGTAGACTTTCAAAATGTTGATGCTCAAAAAAAATGTATCCACTGGGTCACAGATGTTTCTTTCGCCATGTTAGTCTATGGGAAAAAATCTTTTTGGGCCTCAGGGCATTTTGTGCAGTACCACTGTTTGTCTGCTACGAAAATGTCAGCACATCTGGGAACCTGGATTGTATATGGTGGCAGAAAGAATAACAAAGTTAAAATGAGGCTTATAGGGACCCTCTCTGAACGCTGACGGTGTCAACATTCTATAGGCAAATACATTGTGCAATCAAAGACTATTTCCACTTTAAGACAATGGTGACTTGCTGACCTCTGTGCATGCAGGCTGTAATTTCTTTTTCAACATAAATATGAAAAAAAATAAAAAAAATAAATCAAAATTCCCCATAACTACAACTCTCCCTTTAAACTAATCTTGCAAACTCATAACACAAAATATCAACAACATGCAATCTAAGTTCAAACACCTGACATCATCCTAACTGATTAGATTAAACATCAGCTGACTGGAACAATAAAACTCTAAAGCTAAAAAGGCATTACGTCACTATCAGTGACGCCTTCAGAAGCAGGAACATCCTGATCTGTCAGCTCTGAGTTTTCATTTATAACTGACATGATGTTCAGATTATCCGCCCAACGAATTTCACCTTCTCTATTCTCTCAGTTCCTCTTTTTTCTTCATTGCTTCTGATCTGAGAGCAGCTTCTATTCAATAATGTAGGTGAGCGCTACATGATGTCTCTTCTCTGCGTTACATCTAATGCTTTGGTGTTTAACTGTACAAACACAGTGTGAGGCCGTAAAACCCATTCAACATTTAGGCCAGTGCAAACGCTCAGCTACACATAACGAGTTTCACAGCTAACTGAAGGCAATAGACATGATTTAAACTCCCATTAAAGTATTGATTCTGGTCAGTAAGTAAACCATAATGATAGATATTCTATACAAGCCGGGCCTCTGACAGCAGCCATCACAGGATACTATATAATATGGAGTATTGATGCTGAATATTGATTGGCTCTTTGGGCCGTGACATGCATAGACGAAAGGAGGTGAGTGATGTAGGACGGCTGCAGGAGCGCGTGTGTGTGGGTGTGTGTGTGTTCCCCATCGCATTCACTCACTAACGGCAGCATTCATAAAGACATCTAAAGGAGAAAATCCGCTGAGATTAGGCCCAGAGTAATGTGTAATGTTCTTAAAATAGATGCATCAAACACTCTCAAGGCAGCCATGAAACAGGCTGGTTTCGGTAATTTGACACTATTGTGCAATGATGAAGTGGTATTCTAATTTTGAGCAACTCTTCTGTTTAGTCTAACAGTTGAGTCAGAGCTGTGGATGATTCATTCGAACCTCATGGTGATTTTGCATTGTTTTTGCCCTTAACACATATCAAATGAATTTGTAATTCAAAAAGTAGTAATATTACCTTGAAATCATTGATCCCCTACCTTGGAGACAGCAGCTGATTAAACACCTCAACGTATATTTAATAGCTGTTCTGAAGCTTTTAAACACATCACATGACCTTCATCAGCACACGGAGCTCCCCTGCTGTCATGAAATTGAAGATTTCCCTTTTATAGACCAAATCACAAAGGTAATTTACAATCCTATCGGTATTCTGTATCATACATGCAATTTAACAGCACTGAGCAAACTGGGGCAAGAAACAGCTGCGTTATCAAGATATACTGGTGAAGTCTTGTCCTGTATGGCAGTGCTGGCTAACAATAAAAAGTGGGGAAGGGTTCAGGTTCTACAGATTTCCTTCTGCAAAGAGCAAACATGCTTTAAGACAGCACTCTTTCAGTCACAGCTGAAAAAACACAACACAAAAAAACAAAATTGCCAATTTCATATATGTCCACAGTTATCCTCAACTGCCAGTTGTCTACCCAGAAGTAATTGTTGTTGTTAGCATGACGCTGTGGTGATTTGGCCTAAAAAAAATAAATAAATAAAAAAGGACTTTTTGAACAGCTACAATTCTATGAAAACTGGGTTAACACCGTCTGCTGATGAAGATTATGTGATAAGATAAATAAATTCCTGTTAAATGGAATTTGTGGGATTTGTGAGATTTTCTGTCAACAATATAATATGTACATTCAATAAAAATGCCTGCATGTATGTAAATGAAAGTTTACAGGGTTTAAAATTAGTGTTTAATCATTTTCCACAAAGTGAAACATTATCCAAGAGGTGGATAAAAAAAAAATGTTATTAACTTGATTTAGAAACTTTGGACAGAGCTCGGATAGCTATATCCTCCTGCTTCCACTCTCTTATGCTAGGCTAAGCTAACAGCCTCATAGCTAGTTAGCTTCATATACTTTCATTTTGGGATTTTGGATTATCGCAGAAAAAAAACTCTATGGCAAACAAATGTTTATGATACTTACACGTTTTGTTCAACAGGATAATCTTTACAAATGAATACCACTTTGAAGAGTTTTGAAGGCTAAACACAATCGCCAGACGTAAAAAGCTAAAGTCAGGCCATAAGTCAACTGTACCACCATTACATGACTTAACGTCGTAACCGCAACAAGGTTGTAAAGCTGTGTTTGGAGTGATGACGTTCTGAAGTCTCATTTAGCCACTTTTTAGCAACCGCCTTTTTTAAGACACAAAAAAGCTTCACAATTCATGAGTGTAGTATTTAATGTTGTATAACAAAACATTAAAGTCTCTTAAGATTTCGTTAACCACAGGCCGCACCTCAGGCATCTAACCAAAGAGCCATTTCAAAAAACCCATTGATTTCAAGACAAGGGAACCCGAAGTGCAAAAATGCTAACTCATCTTAGGCTTTTAGGGCTAGTTGTAGGAGCACTCTATGTCCACAAAACCTGGCCCCTATCGTGAGAAACACACCCAAATAAAATCTTTCACTACCCATTAGCCATCACACGCTTCCACCATGACGGAAGGGTCCAATGTAATTCTCTACACAGTAAATTGAGAGTGACACAATGGCTTTTATCCTGCCTTATCAATGCCTGTAACGCTACGGGACGGTAATGGCGGCCTCTAATCCAATCTGTCTGAAAGCTGCAATTGATTGGCTGATTGATGTGACAGAGGACGTTCGGGGGGAGGGCGAAGATCACGAAAAATGCCTCCGGCCATCAGGAAATGATGTCATTACCGCCACGGTCAGGACGACCCAGTGACCCCTAAAGTGAGCCCTAATGGCAGAGAGGGAGTGAAAATGTCACTCTTGGATCATCAGTTTATCACATCAAAATCAGCTTCTCTCCTGCCTTTCAGATTGTACTGACATGAAAATAAACTACTAATCCAATTGTAGTAACGTCATTCCTCGGCAAAGGTTTAGAGAAACTGGAGAACGAGATTACGAGGGCGGTCCGGGGCCTAAGTGCCTTTAAAAACGTCTCACAAATTTGTCCTCCACTTGCCATATTCACAACACTCTAAGAATAGAGCTATTTTCTGAAAGCTGTATGATGTAATCGCTTTTTTAGTTCATCTCCACCCCCAACCCGTTCCCACCAACCCACACTGAAACATATTCCTGTAGGGTCAGAAGGGGTTGCTTTCTGAAGATGAAAGAGAAAGCACAAGAGATAGAGTGTGAGCGGGAAAACAAGTCAAAGTGGGAGAGAGGAGAGGAGCGAGATAGGAATACCTCTGGCAAGAAATAGAGGAGGGGGAAGGGAAGAAAATTAGATAAAGTGGAAGAAGAAAGTGGAAGAACAGAAGCAGAGGAACTGAGTGTAGAGAAATGTGATCAGGGAGCAGATCCAAAGTGGAGAAAAATACCAAAAACGTATAGAATATCAGGAAATTCTGCTTACCTTGACGCCATGGCCAACGTCGTCCAGTACAGTGTAGTCAATGGGCTTCCTGATGTACCTGACAGGCCGCTCCATGTTAGCTGGCGCTATAATCTTATGGGTCCTCGACGTGTTCTTGTTGGTGGTGAGAATCCCAATTTCCCGCCTGGCCACCTTCTCTTTATGTATGTCCACAGTCTGTAAATGACAGTGAGGACAGGAGATGTGATCGATACCACGGTGGAGACACACAGATGTTCAGCACAACAGGGACCTCTGGGACTCAATGAACTCGTCATACAGCATCTTAAGAAGGTTTAATTAAATCATGAGGCTGTGCTTTTCATCACTGGGGTCGTAATCTTTTTACAGCAGCCAGTGCACACTAATAAAATCGATTGCGGTGGAGATGAAGGCCTGAACAGAATAATGACAGAGGCATGAGGATCTCAACATTTCTGACTTCAAGAATTAATTAATGTGAATGAGTTTACTGGCCATGAATGTGGATGTAAATCAGCAAAAATACATAAAAGCATAAAAATGGACAGACTGATTAGCTAGAGCTGAAAGTGATGTGATGAAATGTGACTCAAGTGATGCAACTGACAGAACACCTCTTTCATATTTCAGAGAAATGAAATTAAGTCTATTGTGTATTTAACTCATATCCTCACAGATTTCTATTAACCAAAAAAAAAAAAAAAAAAAAAAAAAAAGATTCTTTCATCTTCCTTTTGCAAAACGCTTGGGCCAAATTGCGATGCATTATTTATGCTCCTCAAGAGTGTTTTCCTACTGAAATTGCACCGATGTTCCATTAATTACCTCAGTCCCCTTTATAAAAACTAATTACTTTAAAGATGCATTAGGAAACCCTGCACACTGCTGGCACCAAATGACAAAAATAACTTATCGAAAGACTGAACTCGGAAACCATGCTACCCTTTTTCTGATACACTGCACAGTGCATGTTTGCAGCCAAGGTTTGATCATAAAGAATGCTTCGTTAGGGCTTTGAATGAGGCAGCAGAAGTAAGGTTACTCAATCTGGATTTATATCAGCCTGACCAATTTATCGGGTTAACTCCCTTTCCCCCTTTCACACATGCACTGAAACCCTGAACTTATCTAGACATTTCCCGGAGGAGCTGTATGAGAGACTGCAAATATCCGGATCAGCTGGAAGGGACTTTAACCTCCTGAAACCCATGCTTGTGTTTGGTATGCATTTTCAATTTCTCCCAGCTTAATTGGGATTCGGAGGACCTGGCACAAAAAATTAAGCAGTGTCTTTAAACAGTAAGTCATTTTTGAGGAAAAAATGGATGGGTTTATTTTTAATAGCCGCAGGTGTGTCACAGAGTATTAAAAAGTTTATTTCAGTGCCTGAATATTGTTGTGCAAAAACAAAATTACAAACATTGCAACATTTGCTCATTGTTTTGCAACTCTATGGGACTGTTCAAAACTGTTAATTTCAGTTCTTGAACAAAGCTTTGCAAAAAAATGCAAATTATGCAACATATCTAAAAACCTTGTGGTTTGTTCATTTCGTAACTCTGTATGTATTTTTGTTGCTTCATACTCCAGTCTAGGAAAGTCCTTCTGTCTATAGGGACAGTCTGCCAAACCTAATTGGCCTGATAAAATCCCATGTCCTCAAACGAATATTTCCTAATTAACAGCATTTTAGTTTCTTACTATTGGTAAGACTATTTATGGAAGAAAAGGCAACTTTGCGCATCAGATTCTGAGATTTATATGAGAAATGGCTTTATTTTCATTATGGATTTACAATTGATAATGGTTTAGTTGTTTAGCCTATAAATGTCAGGAATTTGTGAAACACTTCCATTATAATTTCCCAAAGGCCAAGACGACATCTTCTAATCACTTGTTTTGTCTGACTGACAATTCCAGATCAGAGATAATAAATTCACACTCTTGTAAAACTGAGAAAAGCAGTTCAAAATATTTCATATCTTTACATAATCAATGAATACTTGATCATCAAAGTAGCTGGCCACTAATCCTCTGCCAGTCCAATTCCATCAATGAGGCATATCTACTATTGCTGTAAACACCACTGTCCACCAACAGTCTTCTACAGATCTAAATACCATCACACACCACTGCCTTTCCATTCCCTACTCTGCCTCCACACTCTCACTGTGCCGAGAGGAGCCCAGGAGCAGCTGCCCTTCCTCTGAGAGATGAAAGGCTGCAATGTCTGCTGAGGGCAGACCAGTAAAACGATGGTCTCTCACAAGGGGGAAGGAGTCAGAGACCAGCGCCAACAGAGGATTCCTTTCATGCCACAGGGATCTGGAGCTGGACTGAGCTCTGTCTCTGTCCCACTCTATGGACGACTTCGGCCTTCAAGTATTGCTCATCCAACACTGGTGGAACTTATGTGTAGTCCAGCACAGCGCAGCTATCTCTGGACAATATCATGTCTAGTTTTAAACTCTGACATTAATGAGATATAGGCCTGAGAACTGACAAGCTCTCATGCAAAGTGACGCAAAGCAGACTTAACTTCTATCAGGACACGCAGGGGTAAAAGGAAGTGGATTGTTCAAAATGACAGAAAAAGGAGCAATCAATATTTCATAACAGGCAAAGTTGCTCATACATAATTGCTCCCACTGAGACTTCCCGTACAAAGGGGAAACATCCGTTCTGTTCCAATGCCCTGTTGTGTCGGTTTAAATTAAGAGGGATGACAGAGCGTGGACTACAGTCATCTTTTTCTACCTGAGCTGGGCTGCAAGAACACGAGAGGCTCCCATTATAAAAAACAGAAGTGCAGTGACAAAGTCTTCCCAATGAGGCGAACAAACCGATGTACTAATATTCCATTTAAGCAGCACTTCAAACTCTAGTGTGTAAGGCCTCCTCTGTGATTGGATCGGAGCTAATAATTTGACTCCACAGCTCAGAGATAATGTCCAAATTTCAAGCTGTCATAAATCATGATCGTCTGGATATAACTAGGCCAAAATCTAATCAGACCTTTTGGTTTCCATTTGCAGGGGAGTGATTGGGGTTCAGCGATGGACCCAGACAGAAGGAGGAGTGAGGAATTGCTCAGTCATTCTAGGTCAGGTTTTACTTCCTACAGAGAGCTTTAAAGGGAAAATTCAGCATTTTTCAACCTGGACCCTATTTCCCAATATTTTTGTGTCGAAGCGACTAATGGGAAAAGCATTTTTTTTTTAAACTGGTCCGATATTGCGCAAGAGTGCTGCAGCTGGCAGCCATGATACAGGCTGCAATGTAACCAGTTGGAGCATTTGTGCCCCACTAATTTGCGTCCACTGAGAGTGCCTGTTGTTGCCACTGACAGGCTTGCATTGTTACTGCAACATTGTGGAAGGGATCCCGACTGAGATGGACCATTTTGTTAAAGATAAGGTAAGGTAAAAGTAAGGTGAGATCGTTTTTGTTTAACCAGAAACATCAGACACAAAAATTCCTATTTATTTAAATGGAGTCTGGATGGTTTGGCTATAGCAACAGTAAGGTCAACTACTTAAACTTTCTGGTTTAACAAAAAAGATGTTGATTTTTGACCAAAGGATCTATCTCTGTAGGAATTAGTACTGTCAAAACAAAAAAAAAAAACAATTTATCAATACATATCAATGTGAAATATTTAAAACGGTTTCAATACTCATTTTCCACAGAATAGAAAGGTTAGTACCAGCTGCACTTTTTTGCCCTCTCTATTTTCACTACAGTCATTGTGCTGTTCCCTGCTACTATCCAAGAAAAGATAAGTCCTCATTGTCATGTTTTAGCCTCATTATATTTATATTCTAATGGAAATTTTAACCTGTATGCCCTCAATGCCAATTTTCCCTGTGGTACTGAAAATGGTATTGAATATCAATATTGTTCTAGGTATTATATTGAAGTTAGAAATTCCAGTATTGTCACAGCACTGGCAGGGACTTTTTCCATCATGTTTTCAGACACTTGTGATAACAATGAGCCTGTCAGTGGCAAAATCAAGCGCTTAAAGGGGTGGGTTCAAGTTGTTACATTGCAGCCTGTTTTGCAGCTGCTGGCTGCAGCACTCTCCCTCAATACTGGACCAATGTCAAAAATTTCAGTTCTTTTAGTCACTCACACAAACTTCCACCTCACTATGACCCCAACACACCAATGTCTTCTCTCCTGCACAACCTTGGAAAGTCATGGGCCATTGTTATCATAAGATATTATGTGGAAGAGGTTCTTGTCAAAACTATAAAAAGAGGAAAAGTCCCCACCAACAGAAACTGCTCCTAAACAAGAGAACTGTTGTTGAAATATTGCAGCTAAATTGGGAACGCATCTGGTCTTGGCTGAGCACATTCCCCTTATCAGAGAGCAGCGTGTGGACAAACATCATCGCAGCTGGCAAAGGGGGGAAGTAAGAAGGCGACGTAGGGTGAGTTAATCTCCTTCCTGTATGCCGAGAAAACTGCTCTGCTGTAACTGTGAAGGCCGATGATACAAGTGTTCTCAGAAGGGCAAATTCAAAACCGCAGCGAGTGGTTGCACCCTGTCAAGGGTGCTTTGCTAATCCACTGACCGTTGCCCAAAGAATGCTAAACGGATCCGACAAAAATGCATAGGTCTAAATGCAAAAGCACTCTGACTCCTTTTGATCGACCCAGGGTGAAGGTCCAATACCTACTTAATAATAGCCTGTCTCTTCCCTCGGCTGCTTCCTCTAACTTTTCAACTGGCACTAGAGATGTTTACTTGATCCCAATGGTCCATGTGTTCACTGGAAAGACACAGAACTCAAGTAAATGTTGCCAATCTGAAAGGTGGATGATTCACATGTGTTTTCAACCACTGTCACCCATATGTTTGAGGCCTGTGGGTGTTTTTCCCAGAACACTGTGCAGTTTTGGCTCTGCTGTTTGGCTTCTCCATCAGCGACAGGCTTTTCAGATTTAAAGGGCCTCCTCTTCTTGCTGCTTTGTCATGTTTTCACTTCTCTTTTTACTCGTCGCCAAGTCTTTCTTCCACTCAATTATTCTTCTGCGTCCTTTTAAGTTTCGTCTTTTCTCTGTCCCTCTAATTCCATCCAATTCTCCACACACCCGCAGAGGAGTCACCCACCTATATGACTAGTGTGAGGATCTAGGTCATACAATGGAGCTGCTGCCAACACCATCATCATCACCCGCATGTTAAAGCCAGACAGAAAAAAAAAACCCCAGCCAAAATCACTTTGGACTTCTTCTCAGTTTGGGATAAGAGTGAGTCAGCGCAGCGGTTGCCACGATGAAAGATTCTTGTTGTGTTGTTAGTAGCAACACATGCCTAAATATTTGTGATTTATTTTCTTTTTCATCCAGATTGTTGCCATTTTGGTTACACTTGGAAAGCTTGCAGCTCTAAAATGAGACATGGGGTCAGCTATTGTAAATGTTTGAACTTCAACACCCAGGAATCTGATGATGTCATATCATGTCACTTGACAAAACACTGACATGTTTGCAGACCTGGGCAGTCTGGGATTACTTTTTGGATACTGCACAGATGATGGCAAAAATATCTAGTGTTGTATAATACAGATAATTCCTCTGCTTAACATACCGAATTCATGACTTGGTTTGTTAATGTTTGCCTGTCAATTTGCCTTAAGAAGTGCAGGATGAATTATGCTGTCCATTCAGTCTGACTGGAAGATGCATTTCAGTAATGAGAATGTAGAGAAGGCCGTACTGTATAAAAAAAAAACTTTGGCATGGGAACTTCAGGATTAATAAATTAGGCTTTTACAACCCAGGGGACCTACTCATGACTTTGATATTAAATCTATGCAATACCATTTACCTGTTGTAACTTCTTTTGTCGTCATTTCTTAGGTTTGCAAAGGGTTATCACTTTATTTATGTCACTTAAGCACTCAATGACTATAGTTAAAAAGGTTAGGAAAATTACTGCAGACCCCTCCCATGTCCTGTTGTCAGAATACAAACTGCTTCCATCACACAGACGCCATAGGGTTCTCATTAAACACAAAGAGGAGATACCAGAAAAGGTATAAAAGTCTTTCATCCCATTGTCAGTGAATTTCCTAAACTCAGGGGAAAAGGACGATGTATAATAAGGGGCAGTGTTGCATGTATTTAAACACATTTTATGTCTGTTTCTGCATAATGTATGTACTTTTATGTGGCAGCCTTTATGTTTAAGACAAATTTCCCTGGGGACAGATAAAGTAATCTTCAATCTTTTCAGGTCATTCTGCTGTGTCTCTCTGCCTTTATGTAACTGTAATTGCTCTGCCTTTTATTAGAACATTGACAAGCATGTGCTTCTGTTCAGAGGTAATAATATGATGATATATATTGTTACATGCTATACATGTTTATAAAAATATGTTTTATACTGTGGCATCAAACACTTTATCATGTCTGGATGTATTAGCCCATTGTGGGCAATGCTGGAGTGCCTTATGGTAATATTAAATATTAAATTGAAGTGAATATTTTAACATCAATATAATGAAAGGCTTTAATTTCTCAGGTATTTTAATTGCTGGATTGGCCAAATTGCTGTGACACTGCTGTGACCTATTAACAAGTTGTTTTCCAGAAAATGTGCTACATCACAGTAACGGTTGTCAGTTTGTAATTGGCAACCATTTGCAGAAATTGGCAATCAATTCTTGACCTTTTTGCCATCAGCGGCTACCACTTTTTAACATACAAAAAACAGGGACAACAAACAGCATTCTTAAAATTAAATAAATGAATAATAATATCTGTTGCATTAAAAATATTTAAATATTACTAATACAAGGGATGGACAATATTGGATTTTTTGCTGATATCCGATATGCCAATATCTGACAACTTTTTTGGCTAATAAAAGATACTGATATTGATATATCAATATATTATGGAAAATTATGCACCTTTATTCCCCAAATCCTCTGACTGAATATATGTCTTTATCTGTATGCTTGTACCCCAGTTTATCTTTATTTTTATGTGTATTTTCATTTATGTAGGCCTACCTATACCCTAGTCCAAGACCATGTATTTGTGTTTCCATTGTGTAGTACTACTATTTCACTGCCAGATTTATATGCTATGCTATTAATAAAGAATGTTTCCTTTAATATTTGGAAAAGCCCTATGGAAAATACTAATTCACAGCCTTCTGTTTTCTCGGGGTGTTGTTTAACTTTGTGGTGGTTTAAGAAATTTCTAAAACAGATGTAAAACCTTGTTTTTAAAGCCCTGACAAGACCTGCAGTGGTCGAAACATGTTGGCTCCTTTAATGATTTAACCACGACAATAAAGGCTTTTTAATACTTCCTTCCTCGTTTTCTATAGTTTTGGAGTGCCTGGATTGCCTTCCTATATATCCTGTTGTTTCCCATTCCCCATGAGCGCCCGACACAACGTTTTGATCTACCTTTGATTATACAGAGCAAGCAGTCGTGTCTCTCTTTTTATAAAAAATACATATATTGGTTTGTCATATCGGCATAAATCAGCATTTTGGCTGATTCAAATATTTATTTTAAAGCCAATATCGATTGATACCGATGACGTGTCGAAACACATGCCAAAGAAAAGCATGCACTTCTGGTCAGAATAAGAAACACAGATACTTTTAAACACCGTGAAAGACTTGGATATCATCAGGTTTCTGGATATGTGCAGATACTGCAACACTGACCTTTTCAAGAGGGTGGTTAAAGGACAAAAGAGGGAGGCTGTGTCACCTTTGGAAAACTCTGAAAAAGAATCCTATTTGATGCAAAGAAGCAAAATAGCAGAAGCGGCTCCAGCCATTCCATGTTTCCATATTTTCAAGTAATAAATGACATGTTAGGGAATGTTAACCAGAGTATTAACTGCTGCATGTAAATGGGAATATTAGTGGCATATTCATTTTCATTAGCCATGGAGATAGTTTAGTAGGAATATTGTCTTTTTGGGAATAAGAGCAAAAATTATTTTGTACATGTAAACATGATCCTTGTCACAATTTTCTTAGTGTGTCCAGCACCTTTTTTTTGACTTTCATGATAAAGCTTTCAAAAGTAGCACTGGATTCTTTCCCCCAGTGAACTTCTCTGACCCAGCTTCTCTCCTTCACCCTACTGATTTACACTGCTCAGGTCTGGTTGGAGAATTTGGAAATCAGGTCACACACTGACAGAAAGCGTCCACACAACATCAGCAAAAGGGGCATAAATCTCCTAGTCCGGTGGCACAGCCAATCAAAGCAGCAGGGGTGGAATTTCGAGGCCTGACGCAAACGTAACACGACAACAAACACACACTGTCTCACTGGAGGGTGAGATAAGAAGAGACTAGAAAGGAGGAAAAAAAAAAAAAAAAACGTCTGTAAACTTTGATATGGCATTGAGACAGCCGGTTTCACTTCAACACATGATGGAGAGAAGAGGAAAAACAGCCTTTTCAGCGCTTTGGCAGACTGGCTGCAGGATGATATCCTCCATAAAATGCCAGCTATGCACAAAACGCACGGACAAACATAAAAAGCTGCACAGTGTGTACTGTAGGCGTAGTAGGGAGCTTACACACAACATGGAGGAAAAGCCTGCAACTAGACAAACACACCCTACATACCAGTGTGTCTGTGTGCATGTGTGTGGCTAGCCAGACCAGACAAATGTGCCAATGGTTAATGATAGAGTTCAGATAATTATAAGAAATGTTTCAGCACACTGGCAGCGAGGCATCTTCTCTCTGCTCCTTTAACATACCACACACACACACACACACACACACACACACACTGAAATGTGCTCAGTTCCCATGGCATGCTGTCCAAGAACATTAGGACATGGACTATTTTTACTGGCGTGTAATATCATAAACCAGAACTACACATGATTATGAAATAAGACATGCCACAAGGTCTTATTAATGGCCACTCTTGGCTGAGAGCTAAGATAAGCTTGTCTTTACAGCAGTCCAGGAATTGGAAATCCTTGTTCTGTGGGATTATGAGGAGATAATAACTACGAAGCACATGTCTGTTAAACACATTCGAACCCCAGTTTCAGGCTTACTGTGTGAGAGGATTTATCTCAATAGTCGGAGCTGCCAACAGGTGAAGACAGCCTGATGAGGGCATTAACGTTTCTCTTTCTGACTGTTACTTTTCCATGAGAAAGTTGACTCTTTCCTCAGCAAAGCCCCCACTCCATGCTCACAGTTACCCACATTTAGCCAAGAGAGAGTGGATTTGAACGATTTGTGATGCTCAGTGTGTAGCAGCAGTTATTTTATGATGAAGTGCTACGAGTGCTGAGGTGTGCCTTTTTTCTGCTGCGCCCACTTTCTCTCAACCTACCGGATCGGCTTCTGCTACAGTTGTTTCCTACGTTTCCTGAAATAACTTACTCAGAGAAGGGTCCTGAACAGGTTGCTTTTGTGGAATCTGGAAACACAGACACATGTAGAGTTCGGAAACGCGATCATTCAGCTGTGTAATTAAGACATCCAGTGGTTTTGGTGCTAAGTATCCCGTTGGTGGAAACATTGGCATCCCTTCCTTTGATTACAGTGGAGGTCTGACTGTATGACTGTTACATATATGGAAAAAGACGACAAAAATGTGTCCGTGCAATTTTCTTTTTCTACTTCTTCTTTGTTGTCAATCATCTCATGCCCCCTCGTGCAGATCTTGTGACCCCCAGAAACCACTGCTCTAGGGCACCTTGTCCTAGATCTGAAGCAGTAAACTTCCGGTCACATGCGTGCTCCTTGAGCCTCCGGGCTGCAGAAGCTCGCAGTCTTCTGTCTCCTGTTTTTCACCGTGACAGGCCTCATCTGTAGGAGCAGCGCAATCCAACACTCCCACCTCTGCACTGAGCCAAAACGGCTGTTGAAGCAGAGCGAATGCCTCTTTGTCTGCTCTGTTTCTCAGAGTGATTACAGCCAGCACATCTGAAGCCCGTCATCTGTAAAGTCAAACAGTTGTCCAAAGGCCCTTCGGTGGGGCTGTTTCTCTGAGCAGTTAGTGCAACACGGAGCATGACGGAGCTTCCATCCACACTCGCAGCCAAAATGGGAGGTCAAACGCCCCGCGGGGAGTTCTCCGTTTGGCAGCTTCTTGTTAAACATCCCTCAAAAACCGGATTCCTCTGGTAAATCTAACAACCCATGTGTGGCTTGATGGAGCCAGAAGCGGAGGTTGTGTGAGGATGTTAAGTGTGAAACCTTGGAGGGATTGTCTCTCCCAGCAGAGAAAAAAAAAAAGGCTCTATTAAAAAAAGAATCAGGATGCCAAGGTCGACACTTTGTTTGCTAACACAGCACATATGGAAACACCTCGGCTGACTTTTGCCAATCTAACTTTTGGGCTGCAGCCAAACAGCATCCTGACTGTGCTCTGAAGTTTACATACGTGCTGAGAGTAAGCCTACATAATGCCCAGACTTAGAGCCAGACAACAGTACAGTTAACAAACACTAAAAGCTGAATTTCAGCCACAGATTGTGTCTCCTGTACAGGGAAATGAGTATTTCCTAATCAGCCTTGTTTATTTGGAGCTGTCAAATAATTGCCTACAGTATTCTTATACAGGGAGGAACTGCAGAACAGAGGTGCAATGATTAGATGTAATTGCCAAGGGTTGTTAAGTGTGAAAGAATGCACTGGTAATGATGATGATGCTCTGCGGTGGGGGAAGGGAAGGGAAGGAATAGCAGGAGAGGAAGTAACCACAGAGCAGAGGAGCTGATGATTCACTGAACTACATCAGTCACCAGTCATTTCACATTTAACCTCTATTCATGCAGGGCAACGGTGGTGATGATTAGTGCGCTACCACACAACTCACACAGGAACAGAAAACTTATGAAAGGGAAATGCAGCAATGCAAGGTCTTAAAGGGAAATTCCAAATTTATCAGATAATTAATCACATAGAGATCGACAGGTAAGGAGATCCTGGACCTTACTGTGTCCCCAATTTGCAGATATTTTCGGTTGCTATTCTTCTTTTTCAGTTAGCTGCTAACTGATATTAGCTGCCTTATAAATCTCTCAGCAGTGGAGTGCACACATAACATGCTGTCAAAATCTCATAACTGCCCTGTCTCTGGTCCCGTCCTGCCGGCTGTCCCTTTTATACAGACGTCTTTCCCAGCACACTTGCTACCGCGGCTGCTAGCTTAAAGATGAGACAGCTTTGTCCCCCCATTCTGCAATCATACCTTAAATAAAAAACAGTGAGGTGGAATGACAGTGTGACATTCACACCTTGAACAGGCAGTCAAAAAGGGGCTTGTGTGTTTGTAATTTGAGCTTCTTTTTGGTGGTAGCTGGTTCAGCGATACGTGTATGTTACTGCACATGAGTCTGTGTGAGTGTATTCCACTGGCTAGCTACTTCACTGTGCTCATAAGATGGTCTCGCTTCCCTACATCCAGACAGCATCATTGTGGAAGTGAAACACCCACCCTCCAGTTTCCCCCACATTAACACTGTTAGCTCTGTCAGCAATGTTGACATTGTTAGCACTGTTTGTGCTGCTGGCACAGTTAGCTGCTAGCCATCAACTCAGCCATGTTGAGAGCTGTGTGCAAACAAACCCTCTGAATTATAAACACCCTCATTATCCTTTGAGTTTTGGACCATCTATTGCATGAATTCTGGAATATTGTGATGGACATTTCTCACATTTTTTGTGACATTGAAAAACAAAATGATCTATGTATCAATTGAAAAATACAATTAACAGTTTAAAATACATGAAAAATAAGTTTTAGCGCAGTCCCAAAGGGCAGTGTGTGAGATTTTTGGTGCTCTATACCAATATCAGAACCATAACACTGTACAGAGTTGCTGATCAAAAGCAATGACAAAATTTTTTCTTACAAAATCATTTTTACAAAACCAATTTTCCAGTTGAAGAGTAAACTGCTTTCCATTAGAATTTTTGTTACCACTTTCAGTCTCCCCCCTACTGACTCCCATTAGCTGCTTAGGGATGAGGATGCTGCCAGAAGTGTGCTACCAATATCACAACATGTTTCAGCAACAAAAAACACTCACGCCAAAATGTGCAAAACATAATTATTTTCAAAACTGATTCATCTGCCATATTTTGTTGTCTATTTTAATTGTTTAATGAATTACTTTTTAGTCTATAAATTCCCATTGCAAGTTCTTAGAGCTGAATATGTCATCTTCCAATTCATTATCTCTAGACAAGTTAAAAATAAACGCTGCTGGCTTCAATCTACAATATGATTAGCTGACTGTGTACAGCAAATTCTTACACTTGAGAGACTTAAGCCTAAAAATATTTGGCATTTTCATCACATGCATAATCTATCTTCCATCATCTAACATTAAAACAGCTGCTGATTAACCAATAGATAATCAACACAACAAACAACAAATAATATTACAGATATAGTCAGATATTTCTATTAGGTTGTTACTGTGGATAGAATGGGTTTCAAATCACTGAATTAGAGCCAGACGGTAATAAACTGTAATTAATCTGCAACAATATGGAAAATGGATTTATTATCAAAGGCGTACAATCATGAAAAAAGGCAAATATTCTTTGGATCCCAAATGTTGGGATTTTGTAACTATATTTTGGGTCTCTTGTAACTTGTTGCTTCTTCATTTTTTTCACATTTTATAAACCCAAAAAATATTTAAAAAATATTGACAGATGAATCCATAACAAAAACAAAATCACAAGCTGCAGTCCCATCTTAAATTAAAAGCATATATCTTTGGATTTCCTGTTTCCTAATCCAAAATAATCCGAGACACTCTCAATCCAAACTTGCCACTTTCCAATATCTGACCCATGTCTTTAACCTTTAAATAACTACAGCCTCAGAGGCAATGGACCACACAAAGACTCAGCCACACACACAGACACGACACTATAATCCACTGAGAAGAGAAAGAGACATGTAGACTATGTGTAAATATCCAGCAGTGAAAAAAGAAAATACAGACAAACTCTGCATGGAGCTCTGCATTTCACAGCCAGGCAAGAGGGAGAGACCACCAGGAGAGGCAGGAGAGAGACCAAAATACACAGGCAAGCAGAGGGATCAGCAGGAAACACACGCACACACACACACACACCACACACACACACACAGAAACACACACATACACAGAACTATAAGGCTTCATTTCCTGTTTGGATGAGTGCCATTCTGCCTCGACGGGAGGTCAAAAAGCAAGCACTGCAGCACACAGACGCAGCCCTAAGTCTGTGTGCTGCATGTGTGTGTGCGTTCTTATCATGGCACTGCACACACAAAAGCAGCAGAGTGTAACGGCATGCAACTGCACATCCGAGGATTGAGGACTGGAATGAAAAATAACCCAAAAACAAAATGCGTGTCACGCTGAAATCGTAAATACAAACAGTGGGCTGACTCATGTGATCAGATAAGAATATTGTGTAACAACATCTCGGTGAACCTCACACCTGTGACTGGCAACACACTGGGAATGTACAGTAGATGTGTCAGCTGATTTCTGCATCCAGCCTGTTGTAGTGCTGCTTCATCACTGTGGTCACTGGGTTCAAGCAGCACACGGGCCAGATCCAAATGTAAGCGCAAAGCCATTTAACATCATTGTAAAACACAGCTGTACTGGCAAAACAGTAAGCTGTAAAATGGATTTTCTACAATAAAAACATCAGTTATTTTAACCCCACATTCTCAACTGCTCTTTTCAATATACACACTAAAATCTGACTTCATGAATTAACTAACACAGAACGGCCAATGTACAGTATAATAATAGCTTCATTGACAATCTGATAAAAAGGGTTTCATTTCTTGCACTTCAAAATAAATCCCCCCCAAAAAAACAGTCTCAGTGAATTACTTAAGTAGTAATGATGCTCCCACGTAAGGTTTTGTTGACCAGAGCTCCCCACAATTGTTGCCTGAGCTTGACTCAGTATTTCCTCCACAACATGGAGAATGAGACGGAAGTGGAAAATTTAGTCATTTGTTCTTGCAAATAATGTTCCAAACAACAATTTAAAACAATTTATTCAGACTTGAGGGGGTTTTCTGAGAAGGTGGCAATAAAAATTGCTTTGACTACTTTCACATCAATATGGTCGTCATTTTTAGCTCAGCATATGTGTGGGTGTTGGTGTGAATGCATCACTGGCTATTTTAAGGTCACGGGTCTTCGAGCTCAAGCCATCAGAAATGATTTCCTTTTGTATTTGTATCTCATTGCAAAGACATGCATGCACTGAGGATGTGACCGTATATCATGGTAGGAGTAATTTTTACTTGCAGCCCTACTCTTAATTATCAAAAATGTACTTGTTTTAAAGTCATTCAGACCTTTATTATTATTATGTCTTCGAATTAGCATAAATTAAATCATAAAAATGTATTAAACAACCTTTAATTTAAACTTTCACATGAAAAACATTTTAAGGTAACTTCTCCAAAAGCCTTTGAACTGTATATAAGTTCCTCATTATTATCTATTTTTGAATTGCTGTGAAAACCGACAAATTTCTTCCTCAAACAACTCACCAAAAACTGCATTTTACAAGATTAAATTGAACACATCGTGAGAACATTACAATTTATCCTCTAAAAGCACTCAATTTTACTGAATGGAGCTTGAACGCAACATGATGTAACCCAGTAGTTATGCTGCATTCCATTTCCGTCAGAAGTCAGAGGTCGGACTTGGGAATGACGTCACATTCGAGTCGATCACGTTCCAGTGCAAAAAAATCAGAAGACCAACATGTTGTTAGCAATACCAGTTCAAGCCTGCTCAGCCATTGTTAGTGATACTGGTTAATAGCAACGCATTACACTGCATGTTGCACATACAAACACTGCATGTACAACCAGCATGTCCATGTCCAGCATGAAATTGGACAGAACTGTGTCTGACTGATGTAGTGTGACACAAACCACACAGAAGAGCTAATAAACAGTATAATACTACAGCTTTCACTGCTGTTGATGCACAGAGCAGCCATTTTGGATTATGGTTAGGTTTGTCCAACTTTCCAAGCCAGATATCCGACTTAAGGGGGCGCTCCAGTGAAAGCTTCTGACTGGGAACATGGACATTATGACTTAGTACAGCTGCCAACTGCTAACAGCTAACATTAACGAGCTCTCCACCTGTCAGCATCAACATGGATTTGTTGTTCGCAATTAAGCATTAACAGGGAAACATGTTTATAGCAAGTTCACTGTGTCCTTTTGTCCTGAAGAGATCCTGGGGAAGATCACTGTTGGAACACCATTAGTCTTGAGCCCTCAGTAAGCAAAAAACTGATGTGACACAACAGAAAAACATCTTACTGATAAGCTGATGGCAGTCAACAAGGCAAAAATATCATCCGATACCGATGTGTAGCCGATAAATCGCTGCATCCCTCCTATCACAATTTGTTTTCATTCCATGTTTGCTAAAAATATTCTCAGTGTACCAAACAGTGACCTCTGTATTGTGTATCGTACTGAACTATGAGATGACTGCAGGCCTATTGTTGTTCCCTGAACATGCACAAAGCAACAATATGTATTCTATTGTTGTATCTACTCTTCTTCCTGTTATTCAGAGTTTCTCTAAATAAGATTACTTTTATTCCATTGTTATGTCTTGTTCCCCACGCTGACACTCCCTCGACGAAGCTGCCACAGGCTCCGAAACTATGACTCTGTCAAAAGAACGACAGAGGGTGGAACAATGACAGTTTCAGATTTGAGAACTTTAGACTTCAGAACTTCGAAATACAGCTCACGTGTAAAGCTACATACCCATGGGTTCAGTTTTATAAAGCTTATGTGGTGCAGATCAGAGATGAGGAAGAAGCTACTCCATTAAACTTCAGATACCAGGAAACATTTTAATCAGGACAGAGACGCTGCAGCATGCACATAAGTTTGTATGTGCATGATCACACACACACACACACACACACACACACACACACACACACACACACACACACACACACACACACACACACACACACACACACGCTATTCTCCCTCTCTGCCCTTTCTATTCGGGGTATCACAGAGAGGTCCTCAATGTGAGACATTTTCTTCCGCCGGACAGACAAAGCGCTCCCTGTTCGCAGCCTCTTAGCAGCCACTTCACACGCAGCACAAGGTGGAAGCCCCGCGAGCTACTCTATTTTCCCATCAGCCCTTCCGCCTCACCACTGCAGAGAGACCCCGGCTCGTGAATGGCAATGACAGCAGGGGAGGTGACGCACAAACAAATACCTGTCAGCACACACACTCACACACACATACTCAAATATTTGTGCATCAGTAACTGCACACACAGATTCAAGTGCACACGTTTCGCTGCAGCCTGTCCCCGACTCCCACTGAATATCAACAAGCAGCTCAGGTGAAGACACTCCATACCTGATAAACACAACAAACTGTTTCAAGTGCATTTTAATTAATGAGAGCACACATGAATCATAAGATTCTGATATTACTAAAAACAGTTTCTGCTGGCAACTTGATTAGGGTTTTAACAATTTGTCAAGTGGTTTCCAACCTGGAGTTTGACACTCGCAGTGTCAGTGTGATGAGTTGCAAAGTCATTAGCGGGATAAGAAAGCAGAAAAACATATTTGCTCAACACAAAATGATATTTATTTTTTCAGACATTCATCTATCCCTTGCTTACTTGTTTCAAATTTCCAAATAATCTGGTAACACTTGATTTGGACCTTGAGATGGTTTATAGAGTACTTGTAACATTTCAACATCTTAGTCATGAGAGTCAACAATTCAACGGTTTTGCTTCATTCTGTAGATGTTAAACAGATTATTCATAGAGATAGGTGATAATTCATGAACATACCTACATATTTTCAGAATAATTAAGTTGAACTTGAACTATTCAGTAAATTATTTTGAAAATATTAAAGTTACTCAGTGATGTATGAAGCCGAAAAAGCTCCCAAGCAAGCACAGTAAAGACTAACCGAGCCAGCTGCTTGGATAAAATGATTTAGTCTCGCAGCTCTTCTAGATTTACCAAATGTTATCAGACCGAATGAATCAAACCCTGGTTGTGTCATTTTGCAACACTAAAAATAATGTATCCATTGATTTACAGACGCCTCTTTCCTGATGTAAGTATATGGGAAAAAGTCTTTTGGGCCCCATGGCATCGCGTGACTGGCTTGGGGTTTGTAATTCCACTGTTTGGCCACACCTGCACACATCCTGGTGGCCTTAACAGGAGACATCGCATCACCCAAATTCTAGCTTCTCGTCATTGGCTTCCTGATTTAGAGATTTTACTGATCAATTCTAAAGCTTGTATAGGTCTGGCACCAAGCTACACAGCAGAAATGTTGACCTTGTATGAGCCAGTTCACAGCTTTTGACACTCAAGTGGGGCCTTTCTGGATGTTTTGAAGTCCAGACTGAAATCTAAAGGTGACCGTGCTTTTGCAATCAGGGCTCCTCATCTTGGAACGACCTGCTTGAGGAGGTAACATTTGGGGAGTCAGTAACTTCTGTAAAATCTTTATAAACTTACTTTTATGTGACGTTGTCTTTTTTGGATTTCATTTATTTCTTCTTTTTATTGCTTTCATTTTTTTGTATTTATTTACATTCACACATTGCATCTTGCCTTTTTTTGTTTTTTACTCGTTTTGTCTCGCTTATGTTTGGTGGGACTGTTTGGCATTCTGTTGCTATATTGCCTTTTTAGTATCCTGTTACTGCTTTTGCTTTGTCTGACAAAGTACTTTGTAAACTCTGTTTTTAAATATAAAGAGTCATTATTATTGTTGAAGAAATTAAGCATTGGCCTTACAGTTGTTTAATTGCACTTTTCTAACACAACATTCAACAAATACAGAAGTCTTTTAATGGCTAAAGGTATTTAAAAGATTCAAACTACTCTTATGATTTTGGTGCATCTTAGTTGTTCCCTTTTTACCCTTCCAGCACAGGCAGAATGTAAGATAAGGTATGCTCTATTAGGGTTCAATATAGCACAGCACACTTGACGTCCAGCTCAGAGGGATACCAGTTCCAGGCGGAGAGATGCCACCGCTAAGCTGACACACCCTGACCAGAGTGAACCCCTTGTAACTGTGGGCGAGCTGAAGGAAACTGCCCTGACGCCAGGCAACGTCTCACCACACACTGACTGACAATTTAATGTAAGAGAGCCTCGTCATGAAGCATCCCAGCTTCAGGGATGGACAGAAACTGGACTACACCATTAATAGGAGGACTATGGACAGAAGAAAAGCTGGTATGATTATGTATAGCCTAGTAAATTCTGAGGTGTGTTTATTATTCGTGTCTCGAGGATAAAGGAGTCATGCTTGTGTTTCAGTGGTATTCACCTGAGAAAACTTCCTTTCCACTGTTAAATCAACATATATCCTTGGAGCTGCAGGCTTTTCTCTCCATTACACATTCAGCAGAACGCAACGCCAGCCTCAAGGGCCGCCGCTAATATCATATCCATGAGTAGCGAGGGCAACACGATAATGATCCACCTCTGAACCGGACGGTGGAGAGCAATAAAAAAAACACCCACACGGCCTGCAGAGCTCGCAGCCCGGTCTCTTTATTATTAAAACAGAGATACGCTTCATTACGGAAAACACATTAGGACCTCGCCTTTTGCTTTTACATAAAACAACTAGATGGAGATGAAGATGTTGAGCATGCAAGGGACATTCTGCGTTTTTAGAGTTTTTAGAGTTATCAAGGCAAAGCTGCTAAATCATTCAGATTTCTCAGGGACAAGTTATGCAAATAGGGATGGCGTGTTTTTCTTGTAGCTGCGATGACTACAAAGTGAAAGTAAATTAGTTTGTAGTTTGAATTTTTATTCCAGATAGACTTCAATTCATAAAACCAAAAAGAGAAACCAAAAAGTTGGGGAAAAACATGTCTTTACTGACCATCAGCTGACCTAACGTGACACCATGTAGTTCACCATCACCATGGCTGCGCCAAGTACACAAGCGCTGGCATAAATATAGCAGAGGAAGGATGGAATTTCCCATGCACGAGACAAGAGACGGTGATGAGCACTTGCAACAGAGACAGAAGTCAAACAATGTAAGCCAGCTTGGAGTTTACCGGGTGGCGCTGGCTCTCTTCTTGTGATCTAAAGCACCATATCTAACTGTGTTCATATGCTTTTCCGACATGGCCCAGGGGGTTGTCATGGAGACCAAGGCAGGCAGTGACCTTGGTATCGGCTGAATGCTATTTGTCAGGATATTGACTCAAAACCTGGAGAGTAAATATGCCTTTTTTGGCCTCCCTCTCTCTCTCTCTCTCTCTTGCCTTTCTTTGCTCGTCATCATCCATCTTCCATTTCCTTCAGCCTTTCCTCTGAATTGCGGGATCCCTCTCTCTCTCTCTGCTCTATCTCTCTCAAGCCCTCAAGTCTCACAAGTCCTCTTTGCTTCCATTAGACTGAAAATCTGACCTTCAGTGTATCCTGAAAGAATTTCTGGCGCTCTTAGCAAAGCTCTGTCAGAGGAAAAACACCAGATAGCGGACATGGGAAAGACAAAACTAAAAAGAAAATACTCCTCCCATTCCATCACAGCAAAAATAAACAGCCAATATCTCTCCTTTTTTCACTTATTTTCTGAGTTCGGATTCAGCCATGAGTGTGTTATACATGTGTTGGTGAATGCCACCCACTTCTAATCTACGAGGTGCCACATGGCTGGAGCTCTTTGTTTGATTTGTCTGAGCTCTTAATGCCTTCATTGGATGAGCGGCTGGATTTACCTGCACATGGCAGAATCCTCATGCTATAGAAAGAAAAAGGTTAGGACTACAAAGCCACAGTTTTCAATACATGTTGAAGTTAGGAATGACGTGATATAGAAGTGAGCACTACAGATAGTTATCAGGGTATATCCTCAATCATGATATAATACATTTTCTGGAAATTCAATTGAGAAATTGGTAATGATTCAATAACTAGACAGGAATGTCTTTTTTTGTTGGTGATTCAGTAGCTGAAAAATCTAAATATGTCATCACATAAATGCATTAATTATATGCTCTTTGATTTCTAAAAACTCTGCCCACGATGCTCTAATTCAACCACCTATTAGAAGTGTAGCTTCCAGGGTATTAAGGGTGCAGCAAAACCTTTGACAGTTTATTCATATTTTGCCCATCATAAGCCTAGAGCTGGGTTACATGGCCTACATGATAATGCAATATTTTTAGGCTATATCATGATACACTGTATATGTATCTCCCGATATTTTGAAATCTTCTCTGAACTATTGTAGACTACCAAAATACCAAACTACAAAATAAAATACAGTTACAATAAAGTTAAAAAAGTAACTATTTTTGTATGATAAAGTTGAATAAAGTACTATTATAATAAAGTTAAATAAAGTACGGTAGTAAGTAGGGCTGACCCAAAAAATTCGAAGCTTCAAAGCTTCATTCGATGGCACGGAATTCGATTGTGGAAAAAAATCTCCCGTTTTTTTGGGGGGGGACCATGAA
This sequence comes from Epinephelus awoara, assembly GCA_035609425.1. Lineage (NCBI taxonomy): Eukaryota > Metazoa > Chordata > Actinopteri > Perciformes > Serranidae > Epinephelus > Epinephelus awoara. The sequence continues at coordinate 23,005,454 of CM069314.1, read as the reverse complement.
CGCAACACCATCTCCGACAAAGAAACAGAAAGCCCGATGTGCAATGAATGGAGACCTATTATCCTGCTTGAACCCAGGCAACTAAATTCTTTCAACAATGTGACTCAAAATAATGATAAAATAGATTTTATTGATGTAAAATAATATGACATACATACATTTTCCACCGGTCCACTGAGTCTGGTGTCAGTTACACATGCTGCTCTGAGTCGCACATCTGTCTGCTTGCGCTGCAGTGCGCGTGAGGGTTTTAATTTTTAGTGTTAAATCAAAAGTTAAACACTACTTATCAGCGTTTGTGAATATTTTTATCTTAATTCTAGGGTTGCAAGAAACTACCTTTTTGTCATAATTTGTAAGTTATTAACTTTTTTGGACTTTTTTTTCGCTCAGCAGTCACATAAAGTATGGTCATAATAAATTTAAATAAAGTACTGTTATAATAAAGTCAAATAAAGTCCTGTTACAATAAAATAAAATAAAGTCCTTTTATGATAAAGTTAAATAAAGTACTATTATAATAAAGTTAAATAAAGTACCATTGCAGTGAAATAAATCAAAGCAGAACCACTGGTGCTTTTACTTTGAAGCATACAGCTCGTCTCGGGCTAGAAGTGTGTCAACAGTTAGAAGTTAATGGTTAGGAGAAAGTTAAACTGTTACCGCAGTGGTTTTAAACGTAAGGATTTATTCACCGTTACCCGAAAAACAAACCAACAACTCTCTAGTTCACATATTAATAACCTTTGCAAGTCACACTGGTGCTCCATGGTCGCAAAATGTGCAGGTACAAAAACATGCCTCGCCTGTTAACACACTATATGACCTAGGAGAGAGTGATGTTGATGGGTGGGGTGTGTGTGAGATGAATCATGCTTCTGTTTCTTGTTTTTTTGTGTGTCTAAGAGGGAGAGAGCCATAAAACAGAGTGGGAGAACTGAAAGGTCAAAGTGAGAATCATGCTGGTGGCTAAAAAAAAAAAAAAAAAAAAAGACATGACAATTTCTAATTAATGTTTGCAATATAGTCATTTTCTATAAGATGCTACTACTGGCTAAAAGACAGACCTATAGGTGTGTCCCTATGTGCATTAGGGCTGCTCAGTAATCAGTTATGCAGACCAATAATTGCAAGTTGAATGGATTGCGGTGAAATGTTTCATAATGCTTGTGTGCCTCTGAAGAAGACAAGGGCACAAAAGAAAGAAAAACAGTCTCGCAGTCATTTGGCCAAACACACAGACAGTCAGACACTTGTGTAAGACTGATACACCAATAAAAGGAACCATGGATATTACAGAAGGACTCATACTGTGTTTGAAAATAACAGAGTCTGTGTAAAAGTGAAAGGAGAAGTGGGAAGTGCGGAGCACCATTCTTCACAGCTGTATGGTCTGTGGTGTGTGTGTGTGTGTGTGTGTGTGTGTGTGTGTGTGTGTGTGTGTGTGTATTTCTGACCTGGGAGATGTGGTTGATGGAGGACTCCATGCGCCGCAGCTGCGAGGCCTGGATGTCCAGCAGCTGCAGTACATTGTTGGCTAAGGCATTGATCTGGTAGGCCACGCTGGCCAGGGACTGGGTGGTGTAGGCTTTGGTCTCCTCCAGAGCTTTCCTCTTGTCCTGGGCCTGTGCACAAAAAGGGATTAGAGAAAAAAGGGAGATGAAAAAAAGATGGAAGAGGAACCCAGTTACTGTTAATATCGCATCACATTCGCATCCATCTTCCAGCCCCGTATCCAGGTCAGGTTTGTGGTGGATTCGGGCCAATGGAGCAGCCGAGACATCCTTTTCCCACCACGACTCTCATTCCCCAGATACCACGCTCTCTCTGGGGGGATTTGAGATGATGTAACCCAACCTGCAGCAGCCATATTGGAGGCTCCGAGAACAGAGAGTGAACAGCTGACTACATTTCTGAATTTGGCCAGCTTGATAGAATACACTTGGCATATTCAACAATACACTGTCTAATTTCTGCCTTTGTTACTGAGAAAATATTTTGCTTGTGAAAATTTCAAAGTGCACAATAAATAACATCTAGAAATTATATGTAGCTAATGCTTATTTTTTGGATAGCTTCCGATGATGATTTCTCTTTTTTTGTAGGGAAACACCAAAGCTAGCGTCACAATGGCAAAAAGCCAATGGGATTTTTCTATTGGATTTTTGATTACTACAGAAAATAAGATCTGTGGCAAACAAACGTTTATGATACTTAGACATTTTGTTCAACAAGAACAAATGAACACCATTTCTATGATTTTTGTGGTGTAAATGCAATCGGCAGAAGTAAGAAACTCAAGCTGGTGATGAACAAACTACACTAGGTCATGTGGCTTAACGTTTGCATCTACAGCAAGAATGTAAAGCCGTGTTCAACATAATGACATTCTGTAGTCTCATTTAGCAACTTGTTAGCAACAGCCTTTAATAAATCACATAAAGGCTTCAGAATTTACAAGCAGGGTATTTATTGATGCATTTTATGCCATAAAACAAAATGTGAAAGTCTCGAATATTCTCTCTCCATATTTTAGGCATCAAATGAAAATAAAGAAAATCTCATTTAAAAAAAACCTGTTGACTTCAAGAAAACGGAAACAGAAGTGCTAAAATGCTAACTAATTTCTGGGTTTTATGACTCATTCCTGCACCAGTCTATTATCTGTGTATATAACTCACTTCCTACAGGCTTTAATGGTGGCTCAGAATAAATATGCTAAAATATGGTTAAAAGTCTCTATTAATTTCCCGGACAATAAACTGGTCACTTTTTTTTTAGCATTTAGTTTGCTTGATCAGAAATGACAAATGCTAACAGCTAACTGACAGACAGGGAGGAACTGAAATTTATTTTATTTAAATTTCAGTCCCTGTGTTTTGCTGCTACTATTGCAAACTCAAAGTAGGCTACAGCTAACATTTTCTGCAAAGAAATAAGCTAATGTAGCTGCAAACTTTTAGTGGGGCACTTGTTTCGTGGAATAATTTTTTAGTGTATTCACTGAATGTTTGATACTCAAAACATTTTAGTGGATTATCCCTAAAATGTATTCAGCAGATGCTAATAAGCATTAGCACCAGTGTTTTATTTAATTAGCCTGCTGGCTAGTGTTTGTTTAGGTTGACTGAGCTGACACAAGCTACAACTCATAATGCTTTAAGACAAACTACAGCTTACGAATAAGAAATAAACAACTGTCAAATGTAAGCTATTTCTCCTATTTTAACCTGGTATGTTTAGAAACTATTGAGTGTGTCAATCGCTGCTCAGTAACAGGCATTCTGACAGTTACAAAGATGCAAAAAGTGGCTAAACCAGAAAAACTGTGGTGATGACACTTTCTTTGGAGTCACCTCACATCAAAACAGGCTGTGGCAAAGAGCCGAGCCCCAAACTGAGCCATCATGTTTGATCTCTGTGGGCTGTTCCCAACACTGCTCGCTCATAAAGAGAAGTCCAAAGAGCGCTGCCTGGAGGGGCGACACTGGGCTCTGATAACAGGCTGCCGTAGCAGGGGGTAGGTGGTGGTGGTGGAGGAGATGATTACTGGTAGTAGTGGTTAGAGGGCAAAACAGAAGAAAGAGAAACATACGAAGACTAGAGTACGGAAAGACAAAGTGAAAACAACCACGTCACTGCGTGTCTCATTACTGATTCCCCGTGGCAGCGCGTAACTAATCCAGAAGCAATCCGTATGGCTAAAAGCTCCTGACCTGGAGTGCTGCCGCGCTGGTTACCCTCGGCCGGGCGAGGAGACGACAGCTTTTAGTTGTGTTTCTTTTAGTGGGAATCAGAGCAGCAGATGTGTTGTGCGATAACAGCCTCAGGAAGGAGGAGAGATTCCTCCAGAGGGCTCGGAGCAAAAGGCCATCTGTTGAAAGCACGTTCATTCATGTGCACACACAGACACCTACTACTGACGCTGCAATATGCAGTATGAAACATGGAGTAGCAGCTGCACGGAAATATAGAAAACAAAAATAAACAAACAAAACAGCCTTACATCCACGACAGCGATTTCTAAATAGCAAGAGGTTGCAGTTTTTGCTGTTTAGGGACATCTCAAACAGCTTACTGGACAACTGTGCAGGACTGCTGGCCTACATACCAAGCTGCAAGTCAGAGATGGTGCTGGTGTTGTTCACACTGTGAGAATTTCTCAGCATTAGAATTTCATTTCTACCATGAATCCGTTTTAAGTAGTATTTGTTGTGAACTGTAATGTCAAGAAACAGCACAATTAAAGAAGCATTCCAACAATTTTACCCTAAAGTTCAGTTCAGTTATCATGATGTTTACTATACATCCAGTGAACTCAGTTGTATGATGTCTTCTGTGGCTCTTTTGAGAACTCTCTAAAGTCGGGTTCTGGCTTGAACTTATGTGACAAACTTGGAGTTTGAAAGATGTGGGTGTTTATCATGAGGCAGGGAGGGAGGTTCTAATGAAAGCATGTACTCTGGAAAATGAAGGGTTTTCGACACTCAAGCATTTTGCTTCAACATGAACTATTCGTGGTGTATCTCTAGCCTCTGGTCTATCCCGCCTCATCGTTCTGTATTTAAGATATGACCGTGAACTCGGGGGACAGAGTTGTCCCACCACATGTTATGCGTGCAACCCACTGCCAGGAGATTTAAAAAGCAACTGAAAATGTCCACAAATTGGAGGTCCTTGTTGTTCTTATTGTTCAGAAAGTGCTGCCCAACACTTTGAAATGTTATGTCACATTAGAGGCCAATGCTGTTGTGTTACGTCACACCTGTTGCACCTCTTTAGCTTCCAGAATGCTGGCACACACTTGGGCGGTACTCTGCTGAGGTTGTTTGGTTCTAGTGCAAAAAGCAAAGCCGGCGTAATGGACTTCGTTGTGGACCTATTGTAGGATCAATGTGTAAAAAGGGCTTCTTTAACTTGATTTTTTTAATATCTGGCAGCTGCAGAGCAAAGACATTCAGCACCACTGATGCTGCCACGAATGCTCAACTGTGATAGGTAAAAACATTGTGCATTAATTTGTAGAATCTCTGAACTACTGCTATTTGCTGTGCTTTGCAATCCATATCGCAACTTTAATATAACCAAACTGCACATTTAACTTAGTTTTGTGAGCATCTTGCAGCTGTAAAGTGCACAGACAAACAGCATCATTGATGCTTCAGTGCACAAATGCTGAACTGTGATGTGTAAAGAAACACAAATTTACATCCTGCATGTCCTTAAAAAATATTCACTCCAGGAAATCTATGCTTCCACAAAAAGCTCAACATGTGATGTTGTTTAGTCTGTTTGTCAGAGGCTGCATTTGATACGTTTTAATATGTGTCCAATCCACTTTCACACTTATCATGTGTGAATGCTTGCTTTATTCCGAAAGTAACAAAACTGTCTTTAAGTCTGAGTCAAAACTGACATCATTTCACATAAGCTCAAGGAAATAACGGGTCTTTT